>CM029925.1:40416468-41666468 GCA_017639245.1 Myiopsitta monachus | reverse complement strand
TTTGAATTGAAACAGGATTTTTTTTATTCAAGGACTTTCTGACTTCCTCTTAGCTTTTAAAATGGAACTAATAAGAAAGTCTGTTACACCAGAGTTTGCACTGAGTACTGCTTCATGAAAAGATCTCACTTGAGGCAGTAATCCTGAACTAAAGAATGCGTAGCCGGGTGAAATCCCATTTCCTGAAGTCTTACTTTCTTTTCTGCTGATCTGTGTGATGCGCATGGTACTCACGCAGTATCTAGCCTGAACACCTCCTAATGCTGGGAGGGTAAGTAGGAGAGTCCTTGGACATTGAACTCAAGAATAAGTTGTCCAGTCCCAGTGTTTCTAGTATGCATCACAATCTCATTTCTAACTGATATGCCTTTCCTGTGAAAGTGTTGTAGAATAGTTAGTGTCATCCTCCTGGAAGACACCTGATTAGATGCTCTTCTCGCAGAATAGACCAAATCAGTCTGAAGGAGGAGGGAGATATTTGCCCTTTTGGTGCTCAGTCAAGTTGATATTTAATAAAGCAGGTGGCACCTGAATGCTGGAGTGATAGACATAGCAGAAAGAATGTAAATGGAATTTTGCCCTATTTCATTCAAAATGTAGAGCTAATTAATGGCATAAGGAGCAAATGCCACTCCATTAGAGAATGGTTCGGCACATTGTATTAAAGCGTGAGTTACTTATCAGAACAGGAATAGGCATTGTAGAGGAAGCTGTTAGGCTTTGACAGCTTTCTTGAGGAAGGTTGCTAAAAGTCCTGGGCAAGAATTTGAAATGAGAAATATTCAATATATTGCCAAAAATCTTTCCAGGAAGAGATACTTTACATCCCACCTTAAAATTAATTTTAAAATGAAGAAATCTTAGATACAAGAAACTAAGTTTGTGTTTTGCACTTTAGAGTCAATTCTTTTAAACTCATTTATTACTGAGTTATTCTTTGCGTGTAAAGTATCTTTTTGTTGTAACTGTTTGTTCCGTTTATATCATTTGTTCGTTGTTCTTGAGGTGCACACAAGCTTGTCGGAACCCAAGAGAGTACTTGTGGCTTCTTGAATGGTGGGGCTTGTCTGGAGAGGGTTGGGTTTCATGTCTTGGGGTTTTCTGCCTTGCCCTCTGCCTCCTCCCCTCTCCCCCTTAATATATGTTGCTCTGCAGAATTTTCTGCTCAGAGGTATGTGAAGAGCAGTCATTCTACAATGGGGCTTCATTAATAATAACTTGCTTGACTTTACTGCTACTCTGACGCTCCTGGTACAAACAGAAATTGCTTGGATAGGTTAAAAACTGATGAGGGATTTAATCTCTACCAACCTTATTTTTAACCAATATGCAACCAATCTTGAAAACGAGAGTCATATCACATGTCTCTCCACTTCTATCTATGAAAGAAGCTGCCCTGTCCAGCTCTAATTCACCCCATGTGGAAGCTTGCACCGGTGGTGCTGGACCTGCATATTTCCTGTGGATTGGAGGCCCTCCCATGCAAAGGGGTGCAATGGCCGGCACAGAGGAGCACTCGTTGTCCTTGATACTATTAGTACACGTCCCAGCAGACAATTTCTCATGCGCCAGTGCCTTGCTGACCTCTACAGAGAATTAATACAGTGTGCTCTGTAGTTTTTAGTGATAGATGCCAGTTCCCACCTTCCTGTTCAGTTAGCTATGATAAAATTAAGTGTGCCAAGCCAAAACTTAACATGGATCAAGCTATGTTAAGAAAAATTGGGGTGTGTGTGTGAGAGAGAGAGAGTTGACGTGTTCCCATTTGTTCTCTTCTAAGAAACACTGCTATGGTCTGAAAGATAGATTCCTGACAAGTAGCAATCTTCTGTTTCATCAGCATGCAGTTGTTTGATTTCCAGTCCCTCATGTTTTGTGGCAGGTTCATAACAAACTAATGCTGCTTCTGTGACTGCTCAGAAAGAAAAAGTGAGAGGGTTGTTACCTACAATGGTATTGCAAACATACTTTCACGTAGGGACCCCATTATGTTGTTTACAGCTTTTATCTTCCACTGTGTGCTTTACGTTTTAATCGGGCCATGTCTAATTCAGTTCTGGGGATTTGTTTATTTTATCCTGCCTCTACTGTAGATGATGATTAATGAACAATATATGTGGCTTGATTTGTTTGGTGGTTTGTTTTGGCTTTTGGGTTTTTTGGGTTATTTTTTTTCTCCTTTTAATTTTTTAACCTGCTGTGTGTGCAATGCTGCATGCCACTACAGTTTCTCTCTTCTTTTTGTATCCATCGGATAACTGCTTTCTTTCCCTCTTCCCTTCTTTCTCATCTCCCAGTTTAAATCTAGGCTTGCTGATACCTCCCAGGAATAGTTAGCTTCTCTAAAAAAGTTTGTCTGTGTGCATGTGGCTATACATACATAATATTCATAAGCAGATGTTTGTGTATATTTTAAATCAGATGTGTACAGTGTTTAGTATTCAGGTGCAATAGTTGGGTTTGGACATGTAAAAATTAATTGTAGGGCAGATTGTACTTGTCTTTAAAGATGAGTACAAAACAAAAACCTACTGTGTCTCTTTTCTTTTCCTATAATAACCATTGCAATAAAAATTCAAATTCATAGAATATTTGTCACACAAACAACTGTTCCTGCAGTTATAATTCATAAATAAGGGCAGCAATTAAATTCGAAATAGCTTCTTGGCAGATGCCACAAAAGGGAAAACAGTCTAGTTCTGTAATGGGGAGTCTGTTGTTCTCTGAGACAAGGCTGAGAAGAGATAACATGCATATGGGACTGGTATGGAGGTCACGTAAGGAGGAATCTTTTTAATTTAATTAAAAGCCTAATTAATCCTAGAGAGATTCTGTAACCCTCTACAGTTGGATTTTATGGGCTTGCACAGTTTGCAAGCCAAAAAGTAAATGACATTTAAAGATGAGAAAGTATCACTTTTTTGCCAAGAAACTTATCTGATGGAGAAAGAATTAGCAAAATATTAAATGTCAATTTGCTGGCAAATAAGAAGTAGGCCATGCAAACCTTTGCCTCTTACAGTGGAAAGATAACGATACAAACAACTTTTCTTCCACACTGACTTGTTCTGATAAGTTCTGCTTCAAGGATTTTCCATTGTGGAAAATACAATATTTGTAAATGGTGGTATTTTCCAGTGTTCATAAAAGCTACTGTATTAACCGTGCATTTTAAAACAAAATGATACATTAAGAATGTAACTAAATGTCTGCATTATGATACTGCCTTGCATTTGCTGAGAACCAGCTGAACAATATAATAAACTATTTTAAAAGGAAGTTGTCTATGATAGTGAGAATTGTTTTGATTGATGAATCTTCATTTTATCAACTGTTAATGAGCCTCATCTGCACTTCTGCAGCTGAGAAGAGAGAAAGAGTTTGTTATTTTGCATGACTGAAAAGCCTTTTCTACTGTCACGCTACTGGTTCAGCATTGGTTTGATAGCCAGGGGTCATCCTTCTATAAAGCTGCTGTTCATCACCTCTGCCTTGCTAGAATGACATCAATTTATATATCGTAAAGTTACCCTACCAGTAACTGGTCTGAGCAGTCTTAGATTCTGATGGCTTATTTCAATATATAGGCATCCTGAGATGTAATGAATTTTACTTCTAGAATAGATAGATGCAGGAATACTGAAATAATGATTAGCAAAACTGGTCTGGTGCTCATTGGGTTTGTAGTCTGTAACTTTTTAGGGGTGGCATTTACATAATTTGTTGTAATGAATGGTAAAAAGTTTGTGGGGTTTTTTTTGCCTTTTTTTTTCTTGTGTGTGTTTTGTTGTTTTTTTTTTTCCCCTCAAGTTCTAATGTTGCACCCCACTCACTCAGAAAAGCATCGATCTCTTGAAACTAGCTGATAGTTACCAAGACTGTTTGGAATAAGTTACCAGGGTTATATGAAAGGCTGGATTCCTGAGTCTTTCTAGTACTATATCTTTAACTTGGTGGTGTGACTCCACGGTAACATCAGCTCTTGTTGAGTGACAAAGATTAAGCCTGAGTTGCTGGCATTGAAGGTGAGTGTCTGTACTGACTAAGAGAAAGACGAAATTCTTCATAGGCCAGGAACTGGCAGAACTGGGTAGCCTCTTCCGCTACATCGTACTGTGTGCTTTTTCAACTCAAAGAAATGATTTTAAACTTCACAGGTCAACAAAAAAACATATTTTTCTCCTGCATCACTCCATTTCAGGATTCTCTATCTGGTTGTTCTGGGTTTTCTCATTTGTATCTTTTATTCTCTGTCCAAAAATAATTTTGTATTCAAAATCATGGATTCTTTCCGTGATACGTATATTAACTTAAACTATTGCAGCCTCATCTATTGCTATGTACAGTATATAATCATTTACAAGAAATCAAGTGATAGTGAGCACAGTGAATAAAATAGACCATCATAAGATCTTACAAAAACTGATATGTTGGTACATCTGTATCCATTTGCATAATCTTGTGTATAAAATTTATTGTGAAGACAAAGATGGATACAACACAGTGGAACAAGAAGCCTAATGATTTCTTTCCAGTTAGGAGGAGGCGTGTACCTAAAGAGGGGCTGTTTATGTGTGTTCACGCACCTGTGTGCAGAATGCATGTGAATCTACAGAAGAGAATGTTGTTAGGCTCCCAACTTTTGAGGAATGGAGCATAATTCAATGTATGTGTTTATTCATGATCCATTTGTTGAGAAACATTTGCAAGCTTCGGGTCTGGTGATGCCAGTGTTGCTTCTGTTTCTTCTGCCACTGTAGGTTCAGTTAACATTTCCTCTTGCGTGCCTACTTGAACATTCCCCTTGATCACCTCTTTCTTCACTAATTAAGCAGGAAGAGGAGGAGCTCCCTCAAGTATAGGAAAAAGAAAGCAATCAGGAGCTTGGCTTTTAGGGGAAGTAGTAGCACGGGCTCTCTTGCTAGCTGTTGATTTCAGGGCTATCATCATCCAAAACGAATGCAGATTAGTTACATCAGCATAACTTCTCATTCAGAGGAGTCCACAGTGGCACAGAACTGGATGCTTCCCTGTATATTTTGCCAGACTCTTAAGTATAAAGTATTATAGCATAGGCTTAGAAGTGAACTAATTTTAACTTGGGGAATAACTGCAACAATAGGTTGGTAACTTCCCTTTTTTTAAAATACCTTCAGGTATTTTATTTATTTATTTATTTATTTGGGTTTTTTTTAGGAATCAGCCCACAGTGGGCTTTAGCTAACCTTCCTCAGTCTCTCTTCCCACATCCCTTTTTTTTCCCTTCCCACCCTGTATCTTGGGGGTTGAAAATGAGTCTATGTACTCAGCATACTGCAAGACTTGGGTCCATGCTTCTGTGTCAGGAGAAGGTTTGGAAGAAAAAAAAGAAAGGCTACTTTATGTTATAAGTGGAATCTGGAATTTTGCACAGCAAAGCAATTTTAGTACTAAGGAAGATCACAAGTGTCACATTTGCCAGGGTGCTGCAGCCTGGGTTGGTCTTTGAGCAGACTGCATGAGCTACAGTATCTGTAGTACACCTTGTGTTAAGCTGCAAGAAGTGTTTTTTGAAGGTCAGGCAGCAAGGCAAGAGGAGATCACACTAAGTGGAGGCCAGTAGCGGAGCGCCAGCCACAGAATGTGAGATTTGAATAAGTATTTGAAAAGGTTGCTTTCCAGGAAAAAAAATAAACCAGTTGAAATACAGCTCTCTGTTGTAGAGGAAATGGGAAGTATCAAGAGGGCTAAAGAAAGAAAAGGAAAAGCAGAGCACAGAGTACAAGAAATGGGTATCAAGAAGAGCTACTCGGACTACAGGTTATGATTGAGGGTCGAACAAAAAGGCATAAAGGAAGAAAAGATATTAGGTGCAGTAATGAAACTGGGAAGGTGGTAAGAGCTGAGAAGAAATATGATGTAGCTTTAACAATAGAGGTGGTAAAATACGAGAGATGATCCTTGCTGATTTCACGTGGAAGTGGTGGGGTTGCTCAATAGATTTCTCTGTTAGACCATCCTTTTCCAAATCATTTACTCAATTTACGTGCTATATAGTGTGCATTCTGTCAGTGTAGTTTGAGTTACAAAACCTCAAATGCCTTTATGCATTTAGAAATGCCTTTACAAATCTTTAAAAAAAGCCATTTAGAAGCTGGGAAAGGCTTAAAGCTAAAAAACACATCTTTGAGTGCAAAAATGAACTTTTGCTTGTAAAATTCGTGAGGAGGGCTGTTTTTTAAATCTCTGTGCTTCCTTTGAGCCTTGTCTTTGTTCTGCCTTTATGAATTCAGATCCCTCGTGGCCTTTCCTCCTCCGCCTCTTTGGCGTGCCTCTGGATTGTTTCACAATTTATCTTTGCTGCCCAGGGAATCCAACTGTCTGGGGCTGGTGGCTTCATCCTGCCTCGGTGTCAAGGTCGAAATCTGCTAATTTTGCAGGTAGAGTGGGTACTGTGACCCCAGGGTCTACTGCTGTACATTTACATCCTGTCAGTGTTCTCAGAATGATAATGTCTCAGGGCTATGTCTGTCAGCTGCTTTATTGAGTTATTTGGCGATATTTTGTCTAATTCTCTTAGTAAAAATGTGTGTTCTTGTTAACACTGAAAGTCTGTGGCATTAAAAACTTTCAAAGTATAGAGAACTTAACAACTTAATAGTTACAGTTGTTCAGCTGAACAGTATAATTACAGAAGGTAAAAACAATAGTTTTGACAACGTAATAGAGATCAGTTTGCTTTTTCTGAAGTTTCTATATCATATCTTTAATCAACTTTGAAAACATTAATATGCTAAGGATGTCTTGTATATATTTCCATTCTTGAAAAAGGGGAGAATTTTGTGTCTACAGGGTTTTGGAATTTAACAGGAGATTGAGTTTTCTGTTAACCAATTCCTTAGTCAAGAGCCTAAGTACCTAGACTTTGTTTTTTGGGTCCTTGAGTAATGAGGTGTAGTAGGAATTTAAACTGAAACACATGATCTCTTGTGCATTTTCAGTGTTGGTTGGATGTTAACAATCATCATGATCAGTATGGATTTATTGAAATGCAATGGATCTTTGCACTAATTTGGTCAGTATAGTGGTATGTTCTCAACAACTACAAGGCAAGCAAATTAAGGAAGGTCACATTAAAAGCCAATTACTCCAAAAGTGGCAAATACATTTTCAGTTGCACATAGGAGTTGAGAGGCTAATGCATATTTGAAACAAAACTAGAAGATGGTTCAGCTCTAACAAGTTGGTACTGAAATGTTTTATTTTGGTATTTTTTCCAAGTTTTACAGATTTGGTTTCTGGTGCATTAGAAACCCTCGCTAACAGGTTTTGTCATTACTTTAAGGTGTAGAATTTGTTTGAGATATTGCAAAAAAAAAATTAAAGAAGGCCTGAATTGGTATTTTCAGTCAAAACATAGAATCATAGAATAGTTAGGGCTGGAAAGGACCTTAAGATCATCTAGTTCCAACCCCCCTGCCATGGGCAGGAACACCTCCTACTAAACCATGTCACCAAGGCTATGTCCAACCTGGCCTTGAACACCGCCAGCAATGGAGCATTCACAACTTCCCTGGGCAACCCATTCCAGTGCCTCACCACCCTTACATGAAAGAATTTCTTCCTCATATCCAATCTAAACTCCCTCTGTTTAAGTTTGAACCTGTTACCCCTTGTTCTCTCACTACAGTCCCTCATGAAGAGTCCCTCCCCAGCATCCTTATAGGCCCCCCTTCTGATATTGGAATGCTCCTATGAGGTCTCCATGCAGCCTTCTCTTCTCCAGGCTGAACAGCCCCAACTTTCTCATAATGACTGATATGGAATAATTATGAGCCTCTGAGAACAGCTCATAGCTTCAGCGTCCTCAAATCTGTAGTGCTGGGACATTTGTCCTTTATCCATTACCAAATCCATTCTTCTGGTGTTAATGAAAAGCAGACCTACAGACTTCTTGAAATTATTTACATATCCTGTTGAAATGATGTTTTAACTGCAAAAAAAGCAGTTATTTATCTATTACATTCAGTTTAAAAATCTACATTAGCTATTTATGTGCCAGCTGACTATTTTTGAAAGGTTGTCCTCAAATTTGCATGTACTAATGTCTCTTCTGCATTCTTTCTGCTGATAGTCTTGTGAATAACAAACTGATGTACTTGTGGAAGCTAAACAAACCTCCACATGTAGCAATTGTGAAGTCCCATATCAGCCTTTTCTATTAGAAAGGAAAGAAAATAAACCCCACTAAAACCTGATCCCCTGACTGGATGTGGTGTTTTGGAGGCTTAGTCTTTGTTATTGAAAGGAGATGTGGCAATTATGCCAGATCGGTGTTGGGAACTATAATTCTGAGAAAGCTAAAGAAGACTTTTACTGTAAAACATAACCTGTAGATTTCCATAAGAAACCCAAATCTTGCTGCCTTATTTGGTTGAGTAACTTTGACTTCTAACAAGTGTGGCATATTTATGTGGGTAAGACAAATTATTTCTGGTCAAAAATGTTTTTGTATCTGCTCAATTTGGAATAAGATAGATTACTCATGCTGTATGTGCAAGTAGTGTTTGTACTCAGTGGTCTAGACATATGGACATTTGTGTTGACTAAGCTATCTTATCAACTCTGTCAGCAAAAAGTTTGCGTATTTTTAATGTGGTAGTATTCCAAGTTTCTCAGCATTCATCTACCTTTCTTATCTGTAAAGAAGATTGCTGCATTTTTTTGAGAAACCATTATTTATTTGTCTTAATTTACTAAATTACCTTATCTGAAATTGAGGTGAAGTCCCCATATAAATAAGGAGCAAGACCTAGATCATAAAGAGAACCAGATGCAGTGGGCCTCTTGCACTTCTAATGGCCTCCAAACATGTCATCCAGTGCTTCTGACTGAATGCAAGTCGCAAGTCAGGCTTTTACTACAAGTTCTGCCATTATACACGACTGCTCTGAACATGGAAATACAATTTACAGAACAAAAGGTTTAATTTCAGTTACCGATTCTGTATGATAACTATATTTTATATGTATTCAAAAGTAGAGACAAAGAAACATAGGTTATTAAGAAACTGTGGTTAAGATATGCAGTTTGCAAATAGTGCTTTTCCAAAGGTATAATGAAGACTGCTTTACTTGCTTAGGGCACAAGGATGATAGGAGGCATTGGATGCATAGTGAACAAAATGAGCCTTTCTGAAGAGAGATGACCTTGGGCATTTGGTACAGTGTTTTGCAGGCAGCTTTGAATGTACTCCTATAAAGCTCTCAGGTAGCTAAATAGGACGCTCTGTGACCAGCACCGTTGTCATGGAAGTGAACCTGAGCTGTTCCGCGAGTATGGTTATTAGCTGGGACTCAGTGCCAAGACAGTCCTGGATTCCAAATTTTGGAGTATGGGCAACCTAAGCTTGCATTTGCTTTCAGACCAAGGTTTATTTAGCCTTTTGAGGAGTAAGGCTTATCTACCCCAGTACAGTGCTTAAGCTCTAATGCAACTGAGTGAGTAGGCAAGGGGACTTGCTTTTTCAACTAACTAGCTGAAATAGCATCGAAAATCATAAGCAGAACTCTTCTGTTTTGGTAATTCAGGTCAGCACCCAGCCTATGTTCTTATGTACGTATTTAGTCTTTAACTTTTTTTAGTTACTGTGTTATCAATAGAAGATGCAATATGAAAAAGCAGGGACAAATGATATTAATCTTCTGTTCTTACTGTGGAATTATTTGGAGTGTTATTTTTATCTTTAGAATGTTCCTGTTTAATTTGTTTCTATTATTGACTCCCTTCAGTATTTTACTCATGTTGTTCACATGAAGAAACTGTAGCAGAAATGTATTTGCTGAGTATATTGAAAAATCAGTAATGCAAGCTAGAATTCTTGCTGACCCCTCTCATGTGTTGCGTCACTCTATCTTTAATGCGTTGCTTGTTCAAGATTTTCATACAGAATTAATTCCTCTCCCTCCCCTCCCTTCTTTTTAATGGTTCATTTTGCACTGTGTGTTCCCTCTGCTTTGGCTTTTTCCTTGAGCTATAGTAGTTTACTTTAGAGTGTTCTAAACTCGTTTTCTTGTAGCGCACTACATACAGTTCCACTTGAATGCTTAGAAATATAAAATATTTACCTTGCAGAAATGAGGTTGACACAGGGCTGGAATAAATTTACAACTGGTAACTGACAGGAGCAAGCTTGTATTATACAATATAAGAAGGTTTGTAGCTTGGGTTGTTTGTTTTTTTTTTTTTTACTATTCTCCATCAGTTTAGATTGGGGTATTGCAAAAAACCTGGAGTACGCATGAAAGGCATTTGCTGCTTTATATAATCCCTGGAAGAACTCTTAGAAAGCCCAGGCTAGTAAAGAGGCAGTTCACAGGTAGAGTCAAACTTCATCAAAATGGAATCTAAAGCTGAACCTCTCTGACCTTTGCAGTACTTCTGCACGCTTAGAAAACAAAAAGCAAATTTTCCATGTCGAATTACTTTAGCATTTGCCCAGGAAAAACAGAATCCTTCAGGGCATTCTGATGTGCTGTAGTGTATGCTTGTTCTAATTGTAGATGAGATTGGATATGCATACGTCTAGTTGTACCAATTTCAAAATGTGGAGTAGGAAATATGTCTCTTTATAAAGAAGGATGTATATTTTATCACTGATTAGCTGATAATCTCAGTGAATAGCACTGAGTTAATCTCTCAGTTACTGAACTGTGGATGTAAAACTGAATACTGTATCATTTGAGCAAATGAGAGCTTGAAACCATGCTTTCATAAGGAAGTAGGATACAGGAGACTAATAAACTGTTCTTT
The DNA here is from genome assembly GCA_017639245.1 of Myiopsitta monachus. Taxonomy (NCBI): domain Eukaryota; kingdom Metazoa; phylum Chordata; class Aves; order Psittaciformes; family Psittacidae; genus Myiopsitta; species Myiopsitta monachus. The sequence goes on along the minus strand of CM029925.1, from coordinate 41,655,677 downwards.
TGTTTACTTGAAAGCTTTTTTTGATCTCCAGGAGTGACTTTCAGTCTTCAAGAACCAGCAAAAATTTGTTATCAATTGGAAAAGTCAATAAATAATTAAGTAACTCTGTTTAAGTTTCTATGCTGAGGCAGCTTGCAAAATGGTGGATGGGAATAGATGTTTAACCAGAAAACAGTTGTGTTTTTTTCTTTAAATAGTTATATTTGAAACTTTGTTTTGATTTCAGTACTGTAGGAAGGGAGGGAATAGATGTACCTAACCTGTGCTAACTGGGGGAGGGCAAATGTGCTGTGGGCATAGGGAGCACCTTAATTCCATATCTTAAGTAATATTTTTCTCCCTTTTTAAGGTGTTTCTCCTCCAACTAAAAAGCACAGATGATTTTTCCTGTGTTATGCACTAATACACAGCCATGATAGTGTTGGTATCCATCCTAAGAAATAAAAACAAACAAAAAAATCCTCATTTAAGGTAAAATTTTTGGATCATCCCAATGATTTCATCATACCAATTTCTTGTAGGTCTCTCAATGCTCTGTTGTCAACCTTAATATTCTTAAATGCTAAATTAAAGCAGGTATTATTTTAGACACACTTGTCTAAAGTAGCTTAAGATAATAACAGCAGCAAATACAAGGCCTGGCTGAAGAGTCTTTTTAAACCTCACGTCGTGGCTTAAGCCGTAAATTTCACTTCTCCCTCCTTTCCCGCCCCCCATCAGAGTGGGGGGGAAATGGGGAGAAGAACCAAAGAAAATGTAACTCCCACGGGTTGAGATAAGAACAGTCCAGTAACTGAGATACAATACAAATCACTGCTGCCACCACCAATAACAATGATAATGACAAAGTAAATACAAAGGGAGAGGATACAACCGTTTCGCCGCCCGACCGAGCCGAGAGACTGCGCGGGAAGAGCCAGCGAGAGCCCGCCCCAACCCCCACCCTTCCTGGTTCCTACCCCCCCCCCCCCCCCCCCCCCCCCGGGCATGACGTGCTGTGGTATGGAATAACCTCATTGGTCAGCCCGGGTCAGGCGCCCTGTGCCCACCTCCCTCAGCTTTTTCCCTCTTTCCGGGTGTAACATGAGACTCTGCGGGGGGGTTGGGGGGGGGGGTGGGTGGTGGGGAAGCCGAACCCATAACAATCCACCCCTTATTCCATACCATTCACATCATGCTCAGATCCCACATTTTCAAAATATCATCCCATACATATATATATATATATATATATATATATACACACATACACACACACGCAGAGATGGAGAGATATAATCCCTTAGTGCCTGGACCAATCCCTATAAAGCTGCTGAGTCCATCCAGTCCGTGATGTCAGGCTCCACCTTTTGTAACAGTCTTTCAGAGCAGGGGAGGCTGTGTGCAGTGTTGGATCATTGCCTGTTGATGCTGATTGTTCCTTTACTGCAGAACTCGTCTGGTTTCATCAAAGTTCGTTCTTTGTTGGGATGATGGTCTGAGGGTCAGTCGCGGATAACTTGAAGACATCTAGTTGATGGGCTATAAAAAAAACAAATTACATAGCAAGCAACAGCATGCAATTGAGTTCACTGGCTGTTTTCTCCTAAAATCAAATCTCCTTGAGGTACACATCGGACTTCCCCATCTTCCCGCATTACCCACCAAGTATATCCGGGTCCCTGAGCAAAAGCAATCCCACGAGTGGGTTTGCCTTTACCTGAAGCAGGAATAACCCAGACTGTCTTCCCCAGCAAATTCTTTATGTGCACCACAGGAACGTTGTCCCCCTCTGCAGTATGTAGAAGTTCTGACTGGGCTGGACCAGCTCTGTTGGCAGATCCTCTGGTGTTGACCAACCAGGTGGCCTTTGGTGAATGTGTATCCCAATGTTTGAAAGTCCCACCACCCGTTGCTCTCAGTGTAGTTTTTAATAGCCCATTGTACCGTTTGATTTTCCCAGAGGCTGGTGTGTGGTAGGGGATGTGATATACCCATTCAATGCCACGCTCTTTGGCCCAAGTATCTATCAGGTTGTTCTGGAAATGAGTCCTATTGTCTGACTCAATTCTCTCTGGTGTGCTGTGTCGCCACAAAATCTGTTTCTCAAGGCCCAGGATAGTGTTTCGGGCAGTGGCGTGGGGCACAGAGTATGTTTCCAACCATCCAGTGGTTGCTTCCACCGTGGTAAGCACATGATGCTTGCCTTGGTGGGTTGGTGGGAGTGTAATATAATCAATCTGCCAAGCCTCCCCATATTTGTACTTCAGCCATCGTCCTTCATACCAAAGAGGCTTTAACAGTTTAGCCTGCTTAATTGCAGCACATGTTTCACAGTCATGAATGACCTGGGCAATAGTGTCCATTGTTAAGTCCACCCCTCGATCACGAGCCCATCTGTATGTTGCATCTCTGCCCTGATGGCCTGAAGTGTCATGGGCCCACCGGGCCAAAAATAATTCACCCTTATGTTGCCAATCTAAGTCCATCTGAGCCACTTCAATTTTAGCAGCTTGATCCACTTGTTGGTTGTTCTGGTGTTCCTCAGTAGCCCGACTCTTGGGTACATGAGTATCTACGTGGCGTACTTTGACCACCAGGTTTTGCACTCGGGCAGCGATGTCTTGCCACAGTGCAGCAGCCCAGATGGGTTTACCTCTGCGTTGCCAGTTGCTCTGCTTCCATTGCTGCAACCACCCCCACAGGGCATTTGCCACCATCCATGAGTCAGTATAGAGAGAAAGTACTGGCCACTTTTCTCGTTCAGCAATGTCCAAGGCCAGCTGGATGGCTTTCACTTCTGCAAACTGACTCGATTCACCCTCCCCTTCAGCAGTTTCTGCAACTTGTAGTTGAGGACTCCATACTGCTGCCTTCCATCTACGGTGCTTTCCCACAATGCGACAAGACCCATCAGTAAATAAGGCATATTGCTTTTCACTTTCTGACAGTTCATTATATGGTGGGGCCTCTTCAGCACGCATCACTCCTTCCTCCTCTGGTGACCTTCCAGAATCTTTACCCTCTGGCCAGTCCATGATGACTTCTAGAATTCCCGGATGACTGGGATTTCCTATTCGAGCTCGTTGTGTAATTAGTGCGGCCCACTTCCTCCATGTAGCATCAGTTGCATGATGTGTAGAGGAGACCCTGCCTTTGAACATCCAGCCCAGCACGGGCAACCGGGGTGCCAGGAGGAGCTGTGCTTCAGTGCCAATCACTTCCGAAGCAGCTTGAACCCCTTCATAGGCTACCAATATCTCTTTTTCAGTTGGGGTGTAGTTGGCCTCAGATCCTCTGTATCTCCGACTCCAAAAGCCGAGGGGTCGACCTCGAGTTTCCCCTGGAGCTTTCTGCCAGAGGCTCCAGGTAGGACCGTTCTCCCCAGCTGCGGTGTACAGTACATTTTTAACATCTGGCCCAGTCCGGACTGGTCTGAGGGCTACTGCACGAACTATCTCACCTTTAATTTGCTCAAAGGCTTGTTGTTGCTCAGGGCCCCATTTAAAATCATTTTTCTTCCGGGTCACATAGTAGAGAGGGCTTACGATCAAACTGTAATTCGGGATGTGCATCCTCCAGAACCCCACAGCACCCAAGAAAGCTTGTGTCCCTTTCTTATTAGTTGGTGGTGACACTGCTGTTATTTTGTTGATCACATCTGTGGGGATCTGGCGGCGTCCATCTTGCCATTTTATTCCCCAAAATAGAATCTCCTGTGCAGGTCCCTTGACCTTACTCCGTTTTATGGCAAAACCGGCTGTCAGCAGGATTTGGATTATTTTCCTCCCTTTCTCAAAGACTTCTTCTGCTGTGTCACCCCACACAATGATGTCATCAATGTATTGCAGGTGTTCTGGAGCTTGCCCCTGTTCCAGTGCAGTCTGGATCAGTCCATGGCAGATGGTAGGGCTGTGTTTCCACCCCTGGGGCAGTTGGTTCCAAGTGTACTGGACGCTCCTCCAAGTAAAAGCGAGCTGTGGCCTGCACTCTGCTGCCAGAGGAATTGAGAAAAAGGCATTGGCAATGTCAATCGTGGCATACCACTTGGCTGCCTTTGACTCCAGTTCATACTGAAGCTCTAGCATGGCCGGTACGGCAGCACTCAAGGATGGGGTAGCTTCGTTCAGGCCACGATAGTCTGCTGTTAATCTCCACTCTCTATTAGACTTTCGCACTGGCCATATGGGCCTATTAAAGGGTGAGTGGGTCCTACTGATCACTCCTTGACTCTCCAATCTATGGATCAGCTTATGGATGGGAATCAGGGAGTCTCGGTTGGTGCGATATTGCTGCTGGTGCACTGTTGCGGTCGCGATTGGCACTTGCTGTTCTTCGACCTTCAGCAACCCCACAACAGAAGGATCCTCTGAGAGACCAGGCAAGGTGGACAGCTGCTCCACTTCCTCTGTCTCCAAAGCAGCAATACCAAAAGCCCATCAGTACCCTTTTGGGTCTTTGAAGTACCCTCTCCTGAGGTAATCTATGCCAAGGATACATGGAGCCTCTGGAGCAGTCACAATGGGGTGTTTCTGCCATTCCCTCCCAGTCAGGCTGATTTCAGCCTCCAGTACAGTCAACTCTTGGGATCCTCCTGTCACTCCAGAAATAGAAATAGGTTCCACCCCTTGACAGCTTGATGGCATCAGAGTACACTGTGCACTGGTATCTACTAGAGCGTTATACTTCTGTGGGACTGATGTGCCAGGCCATCTGATCCATACAGTCCAATAAGTTCGATTGTCCCCTACCTCCACCTGGCTGGAGGTGGGGCCCCTCTAGTAGTCATCACCTTGGTCACTCACCTCTTGTAGAGATGGATTATTCTTCTTTATCACAGGAGCTGAGGTAAAATCTGCTCTTCCACTCCATCTGGGAGCCTGCTCACCAGAGCCTGAAGCCACAGCCTTCATGGGATGATCAGACTTGACCTTTTCTCTCCTCTTCAGTTCTCGCACCTGCTCCTCCAAAACTGAAGTAGGCTTTCCATCCCACTCCATCATATCTTCTCTGTGATCCTGCAGGTAAAACCATAGGGTGGCCCGTGGTGTATAACTTCCATATCTTCTCTCTCGAACAATAGGATGCCTTCTGTTAATGGCTGAGAGGTGTGTTGGTACATGTGAGGAGCTGGATAGATCGTCTCTCAATTGTTGGAGGTTCTGGGACAGTTTTTCCACAGCTGAGATGATGGAAGGGGTGATATTATCTTCAAACTCTCGGAGTTTATAAATCATTTCATCCACTGTTGGTGGTCTTATGTCACTCCAGGTTATTGTTGCCAATGAATAGGCATATGATTGGGGTGCATTTCGTGTAAATTTCCGCCACATGGGTCGTGTACATTCGACTTCATCTGGATCTATGGGTATATCCCCAACATTCGGCTTGGTGATATAGATCATCTCTACAATGGCTGATTCTCTCAGAGACTGGATGCCTTTCTCTAGAGTTCACTTGTTCACTTGGCCGAACAACTCATAACATCATCCTTGTATGGAAACCTATCTTTCACAGCTGCCAAGAGCCGCTTCCAAAGGCTGAGGGACTTTTTCTCTCTTGCAATTGCTTTGTCAATTCCCCCTTCCCTGGCAAGTGATCCCAGCTGTTTGGCTTCACTACCTTCTAGTTCATGACCGTCGGCCCCATTGTCCCAGCATCGGAGCAGCCAGGTGATGATGTGCTCCCCTGGCTGGCGGGTAAAGTCTTTTCGCATATTTTGTAGCTTGGTTGAGGTCCGAGATTGAGAAGTCACCTCTTCCTTTTCTTCTTCTTCTTCATCATGTGGTAATAACTCCTGGTCAGATGCTGTCCCAGGTGGTGACATTTCTTCGTCTTGTTTCATCTTTCCTGCCTCTTCTTTGTTTTTCCTCTTGTGTACAGGGGCAACCGATATTGGTATGAGTTGGTCCTCTGGTGTAGCTGCAGTGATTATTACTGTGGTTTGGGTAGCCGCCGTACTTGTCACTGGGGTTTGAGTCGTGGCTGTACCTGTCACTGGTGGTGATGTAGCTGCTGTACTTGGAGCTGGATTAACTGCGCTGTCCATTACTCCGCCCTCAGATCCAGAGACGTTTTCTTCCTTTTGAAGATGCTGGACAGTGTTAAACAAGGCTCTGTAAGCATGAGCCAAGCCCCAGCACGTTGCCATGATTTGTCCATCTCTGGTGTGACCAGAATGATCACACACCTCCTTTAAATGTTTTACTAATTTTTCTGGATTTTGCACTTGTTCACTGGTGAAGTTCCAAAGCACTGGAGGGGGGGGCCCACTGGCCTAGGTACTTGCCCATACTATCCCACACACCCTGCCACTCATGACTGTCCAGCCTTGGGGAAAATCTCTCAGCCATCCTGGATTGTGGTCTAATCCCAGACATGGCCCACACCCCACTCTGCTTAACTCTCCGGACCAGACTAAATAGTTGGGAGTACAACATATTCAGTATGTGTGCCAACATGATAATTCCCGTCACCACCAGCAGGCAGATCTCAAGGGTATCTAAAGGCCATTCAAAACCTTCAGAATTCTCAAACAGCGTTGTAAACGGCCTGGTGGGGGCGCTGGGAGCACAAAAGAATGTCTCCTTCACAGGCTGACCACCCGAGGAGGTGAAAAAAGGCGTGTAATTGCTAAGAACTTCCATTATATACCTCCCGAAGTATAGAGTTGGTGGCCACACTGGAAACACAAACCGGGTCAGTTTCATGATCACTGAGTCTATTGTATTAACAATTCGTGCAGTACAGTATAATGTAACAAGAATCTTAACCCAAAACCCAGATCTGAAAAACGTTAAGATAAGAAGAACTGGCTGTAAGTAAAGTATCATACACTGAACCTGTGAGAACCAGAGCAACAACTTTGAGAGCCAATAAATCAGCACTGTGACGAGTGGCCATTTTGTCTTTATCTCAACCCTTAAGTGCCCCACGTTGGGCGCCAAAACTGTCGTGGTTTAAGCCGTAAATTTCACTTCTCCCTCCTTTTCTGCCCCCCCCCCACTCCCCCGATGGGGGGGAAATGGGGAGAAGAACCAAAGAAAATGTAACTCCCACGGGTTGAGATAAGAACAGTCCAGTAACTGAGATACAATACAAATCACTGCTGCCACCACCAATAACAATAATAATGACAAAGTAAATACAAAGGGAGAGGATACAACCGTTTCGCCGCCCGACCGAGCCGAGAGACTGCGCGGGAAGAGCCAGCAAGGGCCCGCCCCCAAACCCCACCCTTCCCAGTTCCTCCCCCCCCCCATATTCTACCTCCTGGGCATGACGTGCTGTGGTATGGAATAACCTCATTGGTCAGCCCGGGTCAGGCGCCCTGTCTCCCCTCCCCCAGCTTTTTCCCTCTTTTTCTCTCTTTCCGGGTGTAACATGAGACTCTGCGGGGGGGAGGGGTGGGTGGTGGGGAAGCCGAACCCATAACACCTCATTACAGGATAATGTCTGGTATCCAATATCTGGAAGTATTATAAATATCTGGGCAATTGTTGGCTATCAGGACGTGGTACCTGCTTTGCATTATCTAAAATATGTTTATGTCCACGAATGACACTTCATCAATCCCAGCTATCCAAATGTTTCAGACATATTTTTGATGCTTTTTATAATTACGCTTTGCACACATGTACATGTTACACTTAAGCATGTATACAACAGCTTGCCTCTAGGTTATTGGGGAGATGTGTGCACATGTGTCTAATAATGTACCTGGAGCCTGGTGGGAGAAATCAGAACAAAGTAAAAATGCCTACTTCTCAAAGTGGTTGGTTGTCTATTAAATTAAACTTCATCACCCATCTTGCTGTTCTCAGTATTTTCTTTCCAAGCATATATAGCTTTGCATGCTACAATCCCAACTGTTTGATAGACTAAAGTATTGTATGAGTAAAATGACTAAATGAGTTCTTTTTGTCAGGAATCAGAAAAAAGCAGGCACTCTGAAAAGGTGGGGTAAGGGATGGCTTTTGGCCCTAATTCTCCAGTGCTGTAATTTCACTGTTTTCAGTTGCTTTGTGCTGCCATGTCACTGTCTTTAATTATTCTGTCCTAAGGAAAAAAAACCCGTAGCATTACATTCTAGCTCTTCTGTTCTGTAACTTACTTCCTTTTCCCGTCTTTCACTGTCTTTATTTTTAATTCATACCCATTTTTTTGCTTGGTTTCCTAAGGAAATATATGACTTAATTGATCCTGCTCTGACAATAATTTCTTCTTTCCCCAATAACTTTTAGAATTGCCAACTCAGCACCATCATATTTAACACATTTCGTAGAGGGACAGAGGCTTCAAAGCTATTCCTACAAGTTTTGTGAAGGTACACATTTAATTGAGAAGGAAAGAGACCCCTTAGTGTTTTCACTAAGGAAATGGCCACTACAACATCCTAATAGAGGGAAGATAATTGAAGCAGAGAGATGTTGTGAATGAAAGCCAAGGAGACAAGGCTTTGTGAGTTCTGGTCTTTGTGGATTCAGTTTCTTTGTCCAAGTTTTCAGTGTCAAAATATGTGTGGAGTGCACTTCAAGATGGATCACATTGACCCTGTTCATTATGGACTTACAGAAAGAAATAGGTGCCATTTATTTAAAAAAAAAGATGCACAAACCAACCTATTTACATGTGTACATGTGTGCATGAGAAGAGACCTTGTTACAGCTTGGATTGCCTTCTCTGTGTTTCCCATTTTACAGATGGGGAATAGCAACAAGGGAAACTTGGCAGAAAAGGAAATGTGGGAGAAATGCAAGCAGACCTATTAAGAAGCACCTTCAAGACCCGTAGGAAAATATGTTGGTGTTTTCTCAACTTTCACATGACCTTTTCCCTGATGATTAGTTTTATTTGCATGAGATGGTGAAGCTTGGGCCGGGCCCACAAAATCAGTTTTCCCTTTGAGTTAATATTTCTGACAAAATTTTGTGACATGATCCACGTGGGAGAGTTTTATTACTCTACAGTATCCTTATGCAAACATTCTCTGAGAAAACTAGTCTAGTGGAGGAAACAGTCTCCAAGAGAAAATGCCAGTTTCCACCCTTGCTGTTAACATTATACTAAACCCCTCAAAGTCAGGTATCTTAAGCCTCCTGTAAGGCAATTTCAAAAATGTGTGACTATATGAATTTTTTTATTATTATTTTTTGTTAATGACCTTGTTTTATGAAGAGTTTATGTGGTTTTAAGGTTGGGGAGAAAGTGTTATCTGTTATACACAGACTTGCTGAAAAGCCAGGTAATCTTCTATGTCTGCCTTCATTTTTCCTCTCTCTACTTTGATTGCTCCTTTTTGGGTCACTTCAGAAACTAATTTTGTGAGTTCCTTGGGTTACAAAGATTTGTACAAGGAGGTGGATTAGCACACTTTTGGGTGCCATTAAAAACGTTGTTTCCATCCTTTATAAACCTTTTTTAAAAATCCAGATGTTTTTAAGAACTGCAAGTCATGCCAGCAGGGGTCAGTTTAGTACCAATGGAAATTGAAACTGCAGGACTATATGCTTGAAGAGCTAGAATGAATGCGAAGCTTTATAATTGAGCTACAAATAAACTCTGTATGTAACATGGTAGACAGCCGCTAAAACTATCTCTGCTACTCCTACTGGATTTTGGGTTTGAGTCCTTTTCTTAAAATCAGTGAACAGATAACCATTTCTGGAGATTTTCTGATTTCCCACAATATTTCCAGTATTTTGTCCTAAAAGAATATGTGGATGGTGTATATGACACTTAGCAAAAAGCCCCATGCATATTCATTACAAAAAGCGCAGGAACAATAGCATCATAGAATAGCTAGGGTTGGAAAAGACCTTAAGATATAGGATAGCAAAAGACTAATTTCTGTGATGAATCACATTTAAACTGAAAATTTTGAACCTGATGTAAAAAACACGAAAGTCTTTTACATCAAGTTCTTCAAAAGTAGAAGTACTGGTGTCTGTATAGAGGCTACTCACTGACTGAAGCTTCATACCCCTACCACTTTCCTTCTCCCATAAAGAAATCTACTGGTATGCTTTTGAATTTCTAGTGTTTGACTGAGGTCATGGGAGGCCATAGTAATTCATTAAGGTAAGCGTTCATTAAGGTAATGTCTAATGTACAAAATCAGAAGGCAGGAGGAGGATAAAATGGGAAAAAAAACCAAACCCAAAACCAAACAGATATGTGATAAGGCCAGTCCCTGTTAGCTTACGTTTTTCATGCAGTTTAGTTTTCTGCAGCTATCTAGATTAGTTTCTGTTTGCAATCCTTGCCACTTTGATGCGTGGTGCTGCATGTATGGAATAGCTACCGAAGTGCATCCATCTTTAGATTCTTGCATTCCAGGGAAAAGTAAATGACAGCATATATCTTTTAGAATGGTTTAGCATTCTTATTTAGTTCAGTAGTGACACCTGTAGAAATTCTTAATTTGCATTTGATCATTGTTTCACAAGTCATATGTAGATGGTTCTTTCCACCATTATTTTTAAAAACCTTTAGTGAAGATGAGAATTGTGCAATACATTTGAGCTCAGCAGAGTTACTAAACTTAACTTGTTCTATACTGGTTGATACTGGTAACTAATATTAACAATAAGAACATTAAAGTTGTGATGTTTATAGAACAAGCGGGAATCAGCTTTTATTTTTTTCCCTGCTTTTTTGTTCTGTTCTGATTCCTAGTTGCCGTGGTTCGTCTTAGGTCCAATATTACTTTTAATATCTTTGATGTGGTACAACTGTGTTCAGGGTTACAATAGGGTGTGTTTTAATGAAAGCAGAGAAGGAAACATAATGTTGACAATGTTAAAATTTTTATTTTTATTGTTTAATTCAGACTTGCTGCCCAGTCAAGACTGAAATAACATCGTATATTGAAAGACTGGAATAACATCGTGTTATTGGAAAGTTTAACTACTGCGTTTGCAGCAGCAGCAGCAAAGATAACAGCTTTGAGTTTGCCTTGTTTTTTTCCTTCTTTTTGAAACTCTTGTACTTGGAAGCTGCATCAGCTTCCTGCTTTTCTCTGTACTTCTATTTCCACTCTATCATGCTCTGCAGATTATGTAACTGAGGTGGGTGTCACTTTATGCTTTACTAAAATACGTCTAATTAGATTATGCAGTAGTTTAGGGTGAGAACAGAACTTTGGTTTTACTTGTAATCATTTCTCAGTGATTTGCTGTGATGATTTTGGCTTTGTCTGGTATCTAAGGCTAATGTGAGGTTCCCCAAACTTCGGGACTTCAGATACGAACATTAGATGCCTCTGTCTTTGCATACGTTTCTGAAAGATATAGCAGGGCTTTAGGGACTTGGCCATGTTTCTCTGGAAAGAGTCATGAGTCGGAATACAGCTTTAGTCACTGCTACCTTTTACACACTTTGAAGGTAAACATTTTCCCATTAAAATATAATATTCCTAAAAATGATTTTGTGTGAAGTTTTTGTTTGATACAAGATGGAGCTAACTAATTTTGACCATTTTCAGACAGACTACATTGCTTTGTATTGTCGATTCTGCCCCTCTTGACTGACTTTCCATTATAAAGTTAGCTTTGGCAAGCTTATGAAAACATGCTGGTTGAATGATTGCTAATGTTTGCAGTACATTACAGGTGTTGAGTCCCATTTTCCTTCCTGAATTTAGAGCGTAGGTGTTTTGATAAATCTAAGTTCAAAAAGCATCTGGGAGCTGCTGCCTCTCTCACTTGTCCCTTTTGAACTGCCACAATTCAAAGCTCTTCGCCTCCTTCGTGTTGTTCTATGTGTTTGCGTGTCTGCATTGACACCTGGGCAGACAACAAAAGCATGGTTTTCTTGCCAATCTAGTTCTCCTGGGATGGATCTAAAAGTCTTGGACACAGGTCTTAAATCACTGTTTTTGCTAGTGGAACCCGTGAACAAAAAATTACATTGACTTCCCCTTTTCCTCAGTATTTCATCACTTCCTTTCTCTGTTATGCTTTTGCACTGTATTAAGCGTATTGGGAGCCACCATTTCAAGGTCTGTCTTCACACGCTGTGTCTTCATCTTTGCTTAACAGGATTGCTTGCTTAGAAGTATTTGTGGCTATCCATTTTATCTTCTGCAAAGGGCAAACCCCTTCTTTTCTTGACTGCTAGTTTCCCTTTGAATATGGGTAAGGTTTATCCCATAAAAAAATATTTACACTTCAGCTCTTTACTTAGAGAACATTATGAATGTCTTGAACTGCCATGGTTTTGATTTCAAAAATTCCAGCAACATAACTTTTGGACAAATGCCTCTTGTGCTTCTATTCATAGATCCAAATGGGCCACAGTCTGCCAGTGTTGTGTCCTAGAGTGTCAGAGGAGGACTGCTATATTTTTTGCAGATGGGAAATTGGAAGGAGCACCAAAGCTGCTTGAATTCCTGTTCCAACCCCTGCTATTACCTTCAGTGTCTCATCAGTTGATAAATAACTCAAGATGCTCCAAGCAGTGTACTGTTGCAGAGCTTTTTGCTTTACAGAACATGCCTAGCATATACTGTGGTGCCTGAAGGATGTGGGTAATGGTTCAAGGGGATAATACGTTACCAAATCAGCAAAACTCTCAGTGATATGGGAGTAATTTGCTATAATCAGCAGGTTTTCTGATGCAGTCACTTGATAATTGCATACTTTGAGGCTAATAACATATAGTAACAAAGAGCAGGAAGCCACTATGTCTATAAGTGGAAATGTTGCTTTAAAGTGTGGATAAGCCCTCAGTGCATAAAATGCCCCACAGTATGGGAGATGGTATGTGGGAACTTCTTTTTTCTCTATTTGTTTTGAAATCAGCTATATTAAGGTAGGTGGTCTGAGAAACAATTTGCAAAGGACTCTGGAGGGCAAAATTCTCTCAGGATTTTGTTTCAGTGTTTCGGGGTTTCAGAGCAAGCCTTGAAAAGGAATTATGTCTGTATGAAAGTACCTAGGATAGTGATAGCATGCCCAAAGTGATGCAGAAGAAAACAGGGGATGCTACTATGCACATTATAAGCACAAAAGCCCCATATCTCCAACAACCACTACATAACCTTACACATTTGCAACTGAAAAATGCCTTATTTCAAGTGACTGACTTCCATATCTTCCAATGGCTGAGGCAGGAGCTGGTCTGTGCTTGGGTAAATCAGAGGACCTGTAATGCAGCACTGACAATACGTGGGTTTTGTGGCTATAAAAACTTGTTTTATCTGTCTTCGTTAGTTGTATTTGGGGAAATAGCCAGGGAATTCATCTTAAATGGGAGCCAGGAAGTAAGCAATGATCTGAGGTGATTCTTGGTACATAGAAAATGCTTGTCTTGGTTTTATACTGAAGTTACACAGGGTGAGCTTCCCTCAGATGTGTAAGGAAGCTATATACTCATAAAAATATGAAATTATATTTAGTAGGCTAAAGGAAAACTAGTAGACCAGAATCCTAAAGGTATTTACCATCACATTGCTTGGTATTGTCAAATGGTCCTTAAGACCGGAATAAGATAATATACCTGAGAAATGACCCCCCTGTGTGGGGAGGAGAGCAATGGTGCTGGATACTGGCATTCAACTACATCTGTAGTCCCTCCCATCAAATAAACTTCAAAGATACTTACTGAAGGAGAAGACAGCAGAAAGGATTAAAAGACACATTGGATAGGGGGGTGTCCAGAAGCAGGGAAGATGGGTGCTGACAAGCAGCCGACTTCAGGTAGAATTTTGTGTAGTTGTTTTGCTCTGTGTCTGACAGGTTTTGTTAAGAAAGCATCCTGACTTCTAAATTCACCTTCTCTAAAACAAAGCAGCATTTGCTGACCTTCAGCATTCAGAAATAATCTTGGCTAATTGTGTTGGTGCTTGACATAACTTCCAGTGAGCAGTTCACTCTTCATTTCAGAGCAGGTATGGTCTCCAGAGGAGCCAGGAGTTAAGCAAGGGAAGAACAAAGTGCTCTCAGTTTTTCTATGCATGTAAAAGATGTGTGATGGTGAAATAGGTACAGGCCTTATAGAGAAAGATGACATTTCTGTGTGCGCTGGAGGAATATTTTAAATTGCGTCAGAGGATGTCTTCGGAAGAAAATCAATAGGGCACTGCTTTGTTACTAACAATAATTTGTATGACCTTCTGGTTTTCAGCATTTGCCTGTATTTCCTACCAAACTAAAAGCAAAGCCAAATCTGGCACCATGACAGGGCAGTGTCACTATGTTGATTGTATAAATTAGTTTTTTCCACTATTGGGCTAAATTTACATGAGAAATCCACTGCGTTGTTCCATAGTTTACCCAGCCATACAAACAAAGATGTATGAAGAGATACAAACTAATAATGAATATAAGCATAATCCAGCATTTACTGTGCAACAGCATTTTCAGACCAGAGACAAATCAAAGGGATTGCTAGAAAGAATGACCTGTATTCTTGTTAATAAGAAAACACACTAAAACATTACTGATAGAATAAGCTTAAGGCTTTTTAGTCCATTCTTATCTGTCTGCTTTATGCCTGTTCACAGGTTTTCCAAGTGTAAGCACTAGAAAATATTGAGGATTTTTTCCCTTTTGAATTCTTTCAGAGCAGGAATGAGCTATCTATCACATTAAGATGGTCATTGTAATTCTGACAAATCTGAAGATGCTAACTTCTCCGCATCTAGTCATTTTATAAGAACAGCACAGAACTTGTTCAATTTAGCTAAACATTGGTTCAGTTCAACTAGTGAAAGAATCTTACTTGAACACATCAAGATTTGTTTGTAGGTGACATGAGCTAAATCAGGATGAAATACATTGTACTGCTTTTATTCAGACCAAATTATTTTTTTCAGCTTGGCAAATAGTTTTTAAACTAATTCCAAACTGGTGCATTTGGGTGCTGGTGAGGTACAATAGCCTGGATTCAACTCTTCTGTTGTGGTTAATTCAGTAGAGAGGTATGTCAAGTAAGGAAAAACCACCAATAGCAAGCCTCAAACCTCACTGAGCCATTTCAGGCTGTGAGAGTGCAAGGATTTAGACACATGAACAAAGTATGTGTTGTTAGCTGCTTCATGGTAGCTGTCCATAACCGTACTCTTTGACACTTCAAGGTAAAGCACTGTTAATGAGTTTCTGTTCCTAAACTGTATAGTGAGGGTGGGCAGTCTGGTTTCTCCAGTATGAGCTGATGACATTTCAGCTCCATCTGTGAATACTTATCTTTGTAATGACATGTCTAATAAACATTTTTTAAAGTATTTGTGCTTTGAAAGCATGAAACAGATAAAATACCTCGCTGTTTAGAAATTTATGAAGACAGTTCTAAGAAGCATTTTCTGTTACTTCTGCTGAAAGTAAAAAGTGATATTTTTGGCATCTCTTCCTTTCATTTCTACCTCTGAGCTGTAGGAGATCCTGCAGCGAATGTGGAAATGGATGTCTATTTGAATCATAGCAAGAGACAATTAATTTAGATCTGGTGGTCATCTACAGCAGTCACCAAATTATAAAAATAATCAACTCTAGCTATATTGTTAGAAGAATGGATGAGGTTTTAGTAGGTAGATATTTGGACTTGTTTTCACAAGCAAGTGATTTAATGAAGATTAACTTCTCTCCTATAATTTAATTTGATATACTATGGATATTACTGACAAATGCCTGAATATCCATTGTGGCATTGCAATCTGAGTAATACTTTTCACTTACTTTTTGGTGGAAGTGAGTTTTAATCACGTGATTTGGGAAGAGTATTTGTTTTACCTATTTTGAATTTTCTCTTTTTGAGTGTTCTCTTCAATGGAGGATTCCTTTGTCCTTACAGACGAGAAGCTCATGACTGGTTTCTAGACCATTCACAATAGAATCATAGAATCATAGAATAGTTAGGGTTGGAAAGGACCTTAAGATCATCTAGTTCCAACCCCCCTGCCATGGGCAGGGACACCCACCACTAAACCATGCCACCCAAGGCTCTGTCCAACCTGGCCTTGAACACCGCCAGCAATGGAGCATTCACAACTTCCCTGGGCAACCCATTCCAGTGCCTCACCACCCTTACAATAAAGAATTTCTTCCTCATATCCAATCTAAACTTCCCCTGTTTAAGTTTGAACCCATTTTCCCTTGTCCTCTCACTACAGTCCCTCATGAAGAGTCCCTCCCCAGCATCCCTATAGGCCCCCTTCAGATACTGGAATGCTCCTATGAGGTCTCCACACAGCCTTCTCTTCTCCAGGATGAACAGCCCCAACTTTCTCAGCCTATCTTCATACGGGAGATGCTCCAGTCCCCTGATCATCCTCGTGGCTCTCCTCCGGACTCGTTCCAACAGTTCCATGTCCTTTTTATGTTGAGGACACCAGAACTGCACACAGTACTCCAAGTGAGGTCTCCTGAGAGCAGAGTAGAGGGGCAGGATCACCTCCCCCGACCTGCTGGTCACGCTCCTTTTCATGCAGCCCAGGATACGGTTGGCTTTCTGGGCTGTGAGCGCACACTGCAGCTGACTCATGTTCATTTTTTCATCGACCAACACCCCCAAGTCCTTCTGCACAGGGCTGCTCTGAATCTCTTCCCTGCCCAACCTGGAGCTGTGCCTGGGATTGCTCCCACCCTGAAGGTGTAGGACCTTGCACTTGGCATGGTTAAACTTCATCAGGTTGGCATCAGCCCATCTCACAAGCATGTCAAGGTCCCTCTGGATGGCATTCCTTCCCTCCAGCATATCAACCAAACCCCACAGCTTGGTGTCATCAGCAAACTTGCTGAAGGCGCGCTCAATCCCACTGTCCATGTCACCCTCAAAGATGTTGAAGAAGACCGATCCCAGCACTGATCCCTGAGGAACGCCACTTGTTACTGGTCTCCAGCTGGACATTGAGCCATTGAGCATTACTTTTGTCGTATGCTTTTAGGTTTTCCTTCCGAAAGTAAGGGTCGCAATTTGTTTTTCATGCATATGACTTCGTGTTTTTCTTCACTCTCCACTTTCATCCACTAATTCAGTGGTATCCTTCAAATTTGGATCCATGTGTTTTGCTGTACTACTCCTTACACATCACTGTTGTTTTTTAACCACAGCTGCTGATGGGCAGAGATCTGATTTTTTTATTTTTTTTTCCTCTGCCATTGCTCTCTGTGTTGTCAGCTTTCTCGAGTTGATTATTTGGATGTTCTTTTTTTTTCACCGTATTTTGCATTCATCAGCATGGATTATATTTTGCTGTTGCTTTACTGGTTAATTTAGTGTGCTCTGAAGTGTCTCATTGTATTCTCTGGTCCTGCATACTGTAATAAATTTCTCATCTGAAACTATTACTGCCTTTTTTACTTTACCAATTTCTACTTTCTTTCGTCGTCTAGATAAGTATGCTTACGATGGGTGTTCTAAAGTGTGTGTCGTCTGAGCTGAAAACGTACTGCTGTGCCTCTTCCTCCAGCCAGCATTTCCTTTATGTTGGCGTAGTATTACCTAAGCCAAGTCAAAATTTTAAACCTAACGGAATTCACTATACACCAAATCTGTTGGCTTGTTTCAGTGGTGAAATGTGTGGGATGGGTAAAAATATGAAAGCGAATAAAGCTACCAGCTTCCTGCTTCCTGAGCATGAAGTAAGTAACTAAACCTGAAAATTTTAGCCTAAAGATTATAGTTCCCCATATGTAATTACTGTATTGCATAATAAATTTATAATGCTTTGAAAACAGGAGAGAGAGAATTGCTTTAAACAATGTCAGTTAATGAATTTGGACTTGAGGAATTGCTCCATTTCCCATGCTTAATTTCCTGCATCAATTCAAAACCACCTCCTTCTTGACGTTTCACGGTCTCTGAAGCAATTAACAGTGATATCCCAAACTGCAGTTGTGAATTTAGATGAAGAATAAGCTGCAGGGACAGAACTGTGAAGCAGCAGTTAAGATCCTGCTTTGTGTTGATATTTCTGGTAGATTAAAAAAAAAAAAAAGAATAAGAAAAAGGTTCTCAACATAACTCTCCTGAAGTGGGATGTTTTCCTGAACTTTATGGGTGGCACAAGTTCTGCAGTTTTGTTTGCATATTTTACCTCATTTTTTCTATTATTTAGTGCACCCAGAAAATACTGTTTGCAAATCATAGATGAGCCTGCATCCAAGGACACTGCATAATGATTGCAGTGATTCAAAGCAGAACTCTATGCTCTATGTGTGCATTGCCGTTCTATGTGTGCGTTGCCCCGTTAACTTTCTAGATTGGAGGCAGGTATCCACATCCCATATCCAGTGAGTTTCCTTTTAAGTGACAGCTTTGGAAAAATATTGCTGCTGTTTGTGTTAATTAGATTATTTTATAGATTTAATCTCTGCTGCAGTTTCCAGAGATGAAAACATGTATATAACCTGTGAAAAGAAAAAGGGTTCACTTCTTTATATTTCCTAAGGTCAACTCATACATTACTAACTCATTTTCTTTTAACTATTGCTTCTCTTCAGCTTTATTAATTTTTCCTGATTTTTTTCTAATTTTCATTGCTTCCTCGATTGTTTTATACATATTTATGGAAACGTGCAGATTGATGATCTGCCTCAATTTAGTGAATATCCTTCTTTGAAAATTATATAGCTTTGAAGGGAGAGAATAGAAACTCTTTCTGTAAGTAGATTTATTTGCCGTATCAAGATAAAATGATGGATTGCTAACAGTGTGTGCCTGAAAACATCTATTATATTAGAGTTACTGCTTTAATCTGTATATTTTAGAATCAGTTATAAATTAAAGCATTAATGCTGCAATACACAGATGAAAATATTATCAATTTGCTCCAAAGTTCCCAATGATATTCAGTGTTAAAAATTAATTGGTTTAATGTTGCCTCTGTCAAAATGATCTAGTATTTTGAAATTGTATTGGTTATAAATTTTACTTATTTATAATGTGATATTGTTGACTGTATATTGGCTATTTCAGGGTAGTTATCAAATAATTGCTTTTTTCGATGGCTGATTTAAGCTTCATTGGTATGTCACTTAAGATCGTTTTTCTGAAGATCTTAAAGTATGGAAGTTCTCCAACTCCAGTTAGATTCACTGAGAGAGTTTCTACTGGAGTGGTAAGGGAACTGTATCCTCAACTTAAGGTTCCGGTTTGTCTTACTGCTTTCTCTGGTGCCCTATGAAACTACGAAATTATTTAAAAATTGTTAATTTTTGTTCTCTGTGAGACTTCAGGTTTTGGAATGTTATGTCAGTATAAGTGACAGTTTGGATATGTAATCCAAAGGATGTCTTAACAGGAGGTTATGCTTGGATTACGAATTTGAGTAATCAGGAAAATGACAGCATTGTCCAATGTAGCGCAGAGGGAAACTGTTAGAAGGCAAAGAGCTTGGTCATGCATGTGAGACAGAGCATGCCATAAGATATCAAAAAGAGTTTCTTTCACTCTCTCATCTGTTTACATCACTTTGCCTGTGGCTTGTACTCTGTGGATGTTACTCTGAAATGCCTACTGTCCTCACACATATGAGCTCTAGAAAATGCAGGCAAATATGAGTGAAGTTTCTTGTTTGTATTTTGTAGCCTTTCTTTTACATTTTTGCTTTGTGTTTGTGTACCAGTTTTGCAACGAAAGTGCTATGTGTGTGTGCCATTGATAACAGTAAGCCTGGTGTAATTCTCAAATGTCCTCATTTTATGGCTACTTTTCCTTTTTTCAAGGAGGAGTTGGTAGGCAATTATTTGACTATTTGAAATCATTTACACTGCACTGAATCATGAAAGCAAGATGAGATGGGCACTGTTTTTATTGGGAGACTCAATCCTCTGTTATTCTAAGTTGCTGACATGCGTGTCTCCTTGTTCTGGTTCTTGATGTATGGGGAGAGATGAGCACAATTTTCTGAACTTGTTTATGGAGGTTACCATTTGTAGTCATGAATTGTGGGGCCTGTCTACAAGTGTCAGCAAAGGTGGTAGTTCATGTCAGTAGTCATAGTAGTTGTATTACAAAGGAAACTGAGAGCAACGGCTTAACTGATGCATGAAACATGTCAGAGGATAGTGTGGGGATTTACTGTTCTTCCTTAGGATTCACCTCTGTGATTTACACAGGGATTTTCCTGGGCTCTTTTAGAAACCACTGGTGAGATGAAGGAGTAGAGGTCAGGACAAGTAAGCTGATGAGCTTTGTCTTTTTGTGCCCTGAAGAAGGATGTCAGCAGGGTGGGATTCACTGGGGTGAGGATCGGGCAATTGGAACAAGAAACAATCTAGGTCAAGCCAAAATCCACCTAGCCTACTCAGTTGCCTGACAGTGACCAGAAATAAATACTTCAAGGCAAATACAAAATTATTTTGCTGCCAATGTGGATTTCCAGGATGCAGTATGCTGTAGTTTGAGTCTTTCCAAGCAGAGTTGAATCTGGGTTTGCTTTTTGTTTCTATCTTTGTTTTCTACATCATTCTACAGCAATATAGTCTGTAATGTGATTATATGGAGTTTATTTATTGTCAGTATTTTGCATGATATTTGTATTCTGCTCCATATTTCTTGTATGTGAGAAAAATGAGTATTGGTTCATCTTCTCCCTTCCGTGCGTAATTTTGCCTCATATCTGTCTTTTTTTCCAGGATGAATTTGTTGAGCTTTTTTCAATATTGACATCACTTCATAACTTCCTTCCATGACATTATTCTTCTCTGTAATGTGTCCGGTTCTGTTATGTTCCCTGTGAAACAGGGTGACCAGTGGGACAACAGCTGAGTGCTGTGCTAGAGAACTGTGTGCTTTGTGCAGTTATTCATTGTCATCTTGACCTTTTTATGTTTTATTCTCTGTTCTATTCTTAATGGCACCTACCATTTAATTTGCTGTTTTCACTCATGCTTGGCTTTCAAGTGATATTTTCAGAGAACTTAATACAAAACCATGGAAATCTCTGTTCCAAATGGTGTCAGGATTTGGATTCTAAAGCCCACTGCAGTGTATGCCTTGTCACAATTTTATTTTATAAATGTTTTACTCTATGTTTATCAAAGTTAAATTTCATCTGCTAGTTTATTTTCTAGGGGCTCATTATAGAAATTTCATAGGTCTTTGTGGTCAGTTTAGGACTTAGTTATCCTGAATAATTTCACGTCATCAGACTTTGCCAGCGCACCTCCTTTTCCGCAGTCTTGGCACAGATACTTGTGAGACTGCACAGACCCTATCCCCATTATGAAAACTGGCCATTTCTGTTGCAATTTTGTATCCTTTGACCTCATAATAACTTGTGAGAAGGTTTTTCCATCTACTTGATGAAATCTCAGCTTCTGGGAGGCAAAGATTTCAGTGAAGAATTTTGTAAAAAACTTTCTTGGAAATTCAGGCAGGCTGTTGGCTAAATCACAGTCATCAGTCATGAGTTAGATGATTTCTTTGAAGAAGTCTGGTAGATTTGTGAGGTGTCATTTTGCATAGCTTAGAAGTATCAAATTTGGAGGTATTCATTTCACAGAAGCTCTCTGAAACTGGTTTGAAAAACTTCTGTTCAAACTTTGTTTGAAAAACCAGTTTCTTATTTTTTGCCATTTCCTTTCATTTGCCAATATTTTGCTGTTAAAACAAAAATCGGATTTGTTGCTTTGACATTATTTGCTGTTTCATGTGTGTATGTCATTTCAGTAAACAGAAGTGACTTGCAGTGTGTTTCCTGGGCAGCATTTGTTACCATGAGACACACTGGCCCTAGATCAGTCTTTTCCCAGGATGCTGTGGTGCTTGTAGCTAATTGGTACAACGGTTTTGCCAGCAGAAAGCTTGGTCTCTCTCTGTTTGTCCCTGCTGTAGTGGGGCAGTCTTTGTCAAGATGCTTACAGCAACTGTGCTATGAATTGTTCAAGAAAGTGTTCTGGTTGAAAATTTCTCTGCCCCTAAATTATTTTTAGCCTGAGTCTCTCTCTTTTCTGGTTCATGATGATTGACATTCTGTGCCGTGCGACCAAAGATTATTTCTGGGAACTGGGAGAAGGGTAAAAGATCCCTAAAATGCTATTGCCATCAAAGACCTTATATCCTCAAATGGCAGCTTGTATGAGCTGCCAGTCACAAAGGAGTGCTTAGTTGGAAAACTAAAAGTAAAGTTTATGATAGAGCATAGTGATAAACAATGTTTTTCACACCTAACCAAAATACACGATTAAAAGCTACAATGACTAATAAATGGTCATCACTGATAAATGATATAGTTTAGCATTTGTTATCTGTTTTGTAGTAACAATAGCCTGAATATTCAGTGTCAGGGTTATAAAATGCTATGATCCTCTAAGAATGCTATGAAATACTCTGCTGAGCTCTAGTATCTGGCAAACCACAGAAAATCATGTTGCTATAACATCTCTAGGTCAAATTCTAAGGTGATGGTGGGTGTGGTGACTGCCTTGTGAATAAAACTTTCCTGATGGATGTGGCTCATTCAAGAGTTGACCACTAAGTTGGTTAAGGATCAATATTGCTTACTTTCAGATTCCCCGGGTGGTGATAGATTTCCTGTAGCTACAGTATAGTATTTGTGCAAAGCTAGTTCCTGTAAAGCTAGTTGTAATCGTATGGTATGGGGCCTGAAGTTTAGGCTGCATACCGACACACAGACATCTATCAAACACAGAGCAGTTTTTAGGAGTGTTACCAAATGTGGCTGACAATTAAAAGGTAGACACCCTCCAGATACATAATCTCCACCTATGATGGTAGTTGATTAGATTTAAGAGAACAGTTGTTACAAGAAACTACATCAGCTGACTCAAAAGTTCGGTTGTAACACTTCTTAATAAAGCTCCTCAAAAGAGTTTCTAAGAGTACAGTGGGTTGTAAACTCCCTGTGTGTGTGTCCCTTTTCTCGCGTGTGGTACTTTCTCTGACTTCTGCTACTTATTCAGAGTAGAAAATGAGTTGAGGGAACATGGGTTTTGGGTTTAAGCTCAGGCCAGATTACAGTTTGGCTTTGAAATGAAGGGAAGTCTTTGCTTTCAGGTATGGAAGGAGCACTTGGAGGCATCACGTGTTGCATCACCTTCTCTTTAAATTTATTTATTTATAATAAAATGTCACTATACTGTGCGGCTCCTGGGAGGAAAGAGGTTCCTCTGAGAATGGCATTAGGAGCTATGGCTGCTACGGAGCTCTCCTGAGCACTGTGGGGCTGGTTGACTCAAAGGGCTGTAGCTGGGAGCGCACAGCCACCTTGGAGGTGGGAAATTGCACCTGCTATCATGAGGCAGGAGTTGGGAAGGGCTGTGTTGCATTAAAAGGGGAAAAATCAGCGGCAGCTATCAGTCCAGCCATGTTTGCTATTTCGAACTTCACTGCACTGGATTCACTGGTAGTGCACCACACTGCTGGTCGAGTCATGCTCATGAGCTCTCACGGCCACACAAGGGGGACGGGGTCACGTTCAGTGAGAAAATTACGCTCGGTTACCGAAAACAGTGCAGTTTATTGTGATTTGTGACCAATTATTGATGCAACAGGTACAGGTTCTTTATGGATTGCCGGTGATAAATACTGTCTGCAAAAGCACGCGCGAGTAATAGTTACATGAATACAAGCGCTTGATAAAGTTAACACAGCATAGCTCTAAAATATACAGGTGACAGTAAAAGTAACTCTATAGAGATTCTAAGTTTTCTCAGGGAAGCACTGAATACAGTGCAAGTCTTACCCACATGCGTCCCTATGGGGGGGGCAGGAGAGGTCCAGCCTGTCGACTGGTCCCAGGAGTCTGTTGCTGTTATCTTCCTTGACTCGTCTGTGATGGCATCTTCCCCGATATCCCCCTCTCTCTTGGGTCATTTTAGATTATTTTCACCTTCAAGGTGGAGCTTGAGTGACTCTAGTCATACATACCTTTGTTACTATTGGTGCAAATTTCTCTTGCTTCGATTTAAAGGCATATGACACCATAATTCCAGATCGCATGCTCAGAGAGGGGTGGTCTCATTTTGGAGGGGGGTCGCATTGGAGATGGGTGTGTATTTTAGCATGTAAATGCATTATAATGACATTATAATGAAGCAAATTTCACACTGAGGACAGCATTCTGCCAAAAGATGACAGGCTGCTGGCTCAGGGTAGCAAGTATGCAGCTTATCAGTTTCTTGCACCACCTAGTTCCCATCTTTTTGCTGAAGTTAGGACAAAGCGTAACTGCGAGATCTCCACCTTGCTCTACCCTCCATTTGTGTTACGGGACCCGCTGCGAAGTGCACATTCCTGGCATACCAGGTGTGGCTGCATCTCACCCAGAGAGGCCCTGAAAGTCTGTTTTTCCCTTATGTGTGGACAATGCTGCATTTCAAATATGTTTAATTCCACATTTCCTAATTATTCCACAGGCTGTGATTTTGAAGCAAAGGCTTCATCCAAGTTTTGAAAACAGCTGTTTGCCCTGGTGGTGGGCTAGCTTCTGGCTACTTGTGGTCACTGCATTCAAGAGCTCTTGCGCATGGTAATTTCTCTGCTTTTTGATAATAGGTGGAGGAGACATGGGGGTCATGTTTAGCTTCAGAAGGTGCTAAGGAGACAATAGAAGCTGTCTTATACCTGGTAGGAGATTTTTCTTGAAGGAGAGGCTGCCAGCACTACAGCTCTCTGAGATTATTGCTCTGAACAGCAGCAAAAATCTATTGATCAGCCGGTCAGTGATGTCATGTCTCTGCATAAAATGAGCAGTTAAGTTAGCAGCAGTATTTTATTTCTTTCCTTCCCGTTGATATCCAACTTTGTGTGCACTTGTACCAGGGCGTCGAGGTCTTACGTTGCATGTGAAAATTTGGTCTTAGGGTCTAGGGTTTGGAGGAGGCGAGTCATTCTAATGAGACTCCTGGTTTCTCTAGACCAAGTATCTGAACAATATGTGAGAGAGAGATAAAAAACAGACTTTTTGTTTTTGCTTTCTAGCAGAGTATATGCACTAATCCCCTGTACTGATATGTTGTTAGAGTCCTATTTCTTCTTTGCTGTGTTGTAACAAGGTCTCCATCTCTGACTCTTTGTTCAAGGCTGGTGACAGAGTGACATTGCTAATGTGTAAGGATGACACTTGAGTTGTTTTGTCATCTACTCCTGCTTGACAGCATTTCTGATTACAGAGATTTGATTGCTACTTCAGTATGCTATCTATCCTCCTGAAAGTGGCAAGGTCCAAGTACAGTATAACATCTGAAAAGATTTATCTTTCTCAGTGTAGTGACATGGGCATAAGCACCATGATAGAGGAGTGTCATCTTTAAAGGATTGGTGAGGACCCTCTTCTCTTGAAAAGAAGATGTGTCCGTACCAGCACATTCCAATCATTCTTTGTAGATTATTTTATTTTTATTTGTTACTCACTTCTATTTTTTTTGGGAAGATTTTTTTTTACTTCTGGGCTGCTGTGCAATTAATGAGGTTCAGGGTCTTGTTCAGAAACATACACGTCATCTTATTGAAGTCTCTTCATTTTGTGGTAGAAGGGTTGATCTTCTGTAGAGTAGCTGAACAAGATTAATGTTAATTGATGGCTTCAGACAAGCATCTGTGCTAAATGATATAGCTACATTTAGTTTTTAATATGATTTAGACTTACAGATATGGATGGATTGAAAAAAGTATCATGAATACTTCTTTGCCTGTAAAAAAACAAACAAACAAACCAACAAAACAAAACAAAACAAAAAACCACCTTCCTAACATTTCTTCATTTGTAAATTTAAAAAAAAGATGCTTTGTTTACATGGATTGTTTATCTGAAGAAAAACAAAGTCTTTCAAGCCCCATAGAAAAAAATCACTTCAGTATGTTATTGAAGCTGAGGGTAAAAACCAAGGACAAAAAATGGTCCTAGTGCAGTTGTTCTGAAAGTGAGATTATAATTGAAAAATAAGAATTTCGGAGTAGGTACAGAAATTACTAAATTATAAAAGCTAGGTAGATATAGAGCCTCAGAATACTTTCAATTAAATTTCCTGCGGATTTTATGCAATAAAAAAAATGACTGTAATAAAACAAATATTAGTGGTTGAATGTAGGTTAGGTTACAATGAATTTTCTAAACAATGCTGTAAAGTTATTTTTAATTCCATTTTTCTTCTTACAGCCTCATTTCCAGTCAGTTAGGTCTGTTTCTTAAATAGTGCATATGTATATATGTATTTAAAATATAACAAGTGTAAACCATAAGCCTGAATTTCCAGCAGTTGCAAATTCCTGGACTTTTAATAATGAAAACTTGTATTTGTTATTACCACTAAGATTTAATTTATAAGTTTTGCTTTTATGTGTAGCATAGTTTGTTATTAAAATCCACGTGGTAACACTAAGCCAGAAACTTTAAACCATGCTGCTTTATTGTCTACTTAATGATGAGGAGCAAAACCTGCAGCCCACCCTGAGTTTCCCTTCCCTGATTTATACATGGCTGGTCCTACAGATTCCGTTTTCCGATTTCACGCACTGAGTGCCTTCATTCCTACCCAGCTGCCAGAATCATGGAATGAAAAGATTAATTTGTATTTTTCTGTATTATTTCTGTGAGAAAAAGCAGACTGGAGGAGAGGAAACATTTAAAAAAATATTTAAAAATTATTGTAATAAAGATTAATTCTAAGGTAGTTACAGTAAACTGCTTTTCTGCAACACCGAATGTGTCTTGTCCCATTATCAAGGTTTTAGAGTGAAATACATATTTTTTTATTCAGTAGTGTCTGCTCATCACAAGTGTATGGTACCCAAGGTGTTGGAGCTCAAACATCCGCTGATGCCACAGCATGTTTCCCACATTATGAGCAGAGGAACTGGCAGGGATGGCAGAAATCAGCTACTGTTGGTTTCTCTGGTTTTTCTAATTGACTTGCTGGTTGTAGAGGTGTTAGGTCCATGCTCACAGGAACTTGTATTTCCTGGCTTCCAGGTGCTGGCTGGAGCTTTGTGAGACCAGGCAGCTGCTGCAGGGTTTTAGAAACCTGGAACAAGGTTTTTCCACTGGCTTCAGGCAGAAAGCTGCCAAATCTGCCTGTTGGTGCTTTTTTTCATGCTACTGGGCATGCCACAAACATTTGTGAGGCCTATCCAAGCCTGCTCCTAATAGCATGTGTGTCTTAAGAATCAAACTGAAGTGCAGAAAACTTTGTGTGGTACTGCAGCATAGTTTGTGAGTTGGTAGTTTAAAACCGTATTGGTGCCAAACTGCTGTCAGCTTGCAAAGCAAAGAGGTTTTGGTGCCTGAGTATTTTCTTTAAATGAGGAAATTTCGAAACCTGCTACCTGTGACCATTAGAAGCTGCTTTTGTTTTTACTTTTGTTTCAGTTTTTTTCTCACTGCCATAGTGCTTTTCCCTCTCCTCCTTTGCTTCTGTCTGTCCTCATCTGCATCTCTCTTACATTTTATGCTCTCCCATTTCCCTTTTCACATGTAAATGCAACATTAAAATATTGAAAGCTGTGTGTTCTTTCCCTTCTCATTCTTTGTTTTCAGGCTTCTGCAAAGTTTTTGATCCCTTAATTCTGTCTTTAGGATGCTACTAATATTTTTCTGCTTGTACAGTTCTGTTTTGCCTTTTCTGTCAGTCATGTCCTGTCAAAGCTCGTTCCATGACACTGACTGTCCTTGTTATCCCAACTGTTCTTTTCCATTCCCCCTGCTCCCATCTCACACAACTGCACTGTGCATTCTGGCTTGTGATCTCACTGTGCCACTCGTGCTGAGCTGTGTTGGTGCAGTGTGCCTTCAGGGGGTGGGGGACAGAGAGTAAAGCCCTCAGCAGTGGCCACATCTAGTGAACTTGGACAAATTTAGCATGTGGTAATTCAATCATGGTATGTGATAAGTGTGCAAGGGAAAGGGGTAGCCATCTGCCCCTTAGTTTTAATGAGAAGATATTGCAGGGGTATATATGGTTTACTTACTGGAATATCAAAATCACATTGGTCGGGGGGGGGGGAGTTTTGTGGGTTTTGTTTGTTTTTGGTTTTGTTGTGGTTTAACCTCAACAGTTTTGGGTTTTGTTTTATTTGAAGCACTTTATGACTGGGAATTAGACAAAATGAAAAATGAATTTAGGATTAAACTCCCTTGCTATACAAATGCTTGTCTCTTGGTGATGGGAAGACTAAACCCTTAACTTGCGCTTGCATGCAAGCATTGTATTTTTATTTCACATCTCAAGTTTCTCTAGAGCTATCACAATCAAATTGTAAATGAGAATGAAGAATAAGTAATTGTCATATGTTTAAGTGGCCAAATGCTTTCTCTGTGCGAGAATCAAAATGAAATAGAAATGGCTGGAAACATTTTTTTTCTAATAGGGAAAAATTTTGCGAATGCTTTTATGGTGCCTGATTTTCATAGTGTCTTGGACACAAAATACTTCCGGACTGCTGTGTATTGTGGGAGGTGAGGACTGAATGTTAAACTCCCTGAAGTCATATTAATAGACAAAAGCATAAATAATGCTGTGATGATGATTAATGTTAATTTTGCACTTCTCTATGTAACCAGGAATAAGTACTTAGTAGCGTAGGTATAAATCCTATCTAAGAATATTTATGAAGAAAAGGGGTGGAGGTAGCAAAGGAGTATGGTTGGAATGTGAATGTTCAGCACAATGAAAAGAAGATAAAGCACACCAGTTTGGTTTGGGGAGGATTTTGAGTTGATTCGCCTTGCAAGATGGAGGAGTGTGGGTTGGGATGTGCCTGGAGTTGTGCCTCTATTTGGCCTCTTCCCTTGAATGGGTTTTCAAAATCAAATGGTCTGAAGTAAAGCAGACAGAAAATTGCTGTTGATAGGAGTCATAATAAAAGTGATATACAGCAAGTAATAGTTGGTTACAAGGGAAGAGTTGAGGGGATTAAGCTTGCTTACTTCAGTGGCAGCTACAGGTAGCTTTTTGGCTGCAACTCCATGGGATGGAGGTAGACTACAGAAGGGAGCACAACACCTGCACTCTTGGGCTGGGTCTGTCTTGCAAAGGCACAGACTGTCACGTCACTGTGGGTAGCTCTTTGGAGGGCTTTTTTTCCAAACCTGTTACTGCAGCCAGCTCCTGTGTCCCCTTTCGCTCTCATGCATCCCCCAAGGGAAGCCTGGCCTCACTGCTGTGCCTCGCTGGTGTATATGGTAAAATATGTAGGAAACAGAATTTTAAAATTAAGCTGCTCATTAGATTTTAATTAGTTTTATTATTTTGCAAAACAACAGAACAAATCTGAATCACTTACAAATGCTGTCATGAATTCTAAAGACAGGGCAAGTTTGTGAGGCATGCAGGCTAAGCACCTATTATTTTTAATCCCTCCCCTCCTATGCTCTAAGTGCACCTTGAAATGCCATTACCTGCTGTAGCTGAGAACAAGGTAATTTGTAATGAGGAACAGCTAATTTTTCATTGTGGTTCCACTGGGGCATAGTGCAAAACAATCCAGTATATCTACAGTGGTAGTGCGGTAACCTGTATTCAGAGCAGTTTCCATGTCAGTTGCAGTATCCCATCACCTTTGGGCAATAGTGAAGCCTATTTGCAAAATTACTATAGGCCTTTAAATATACTTGTCATTTTCTACTTTTTCCAACATATAGAAAGCTATGCAGAAGGAAAAACTGGAGCTTGGGCCATAATAGAAAAATAAATAAATGGCATTGGCTGATGTCTTTCCTGAATCTAAAAGTCATAATTACGTGAAAGAGCATATTCGGTCGAGCAGGTAGAAAGACAAATGCTTTCAGAGCCTGCTCAGGCAATTTTGGTTTGTTTTTTTTTTTTCCTATTGTTTTGTTGTGGTTTTTTTTTGTTTGGTTTTTTTTTAAATCTAAATTATAGAATGATAGTGCATGCGAAGGAGCTGTGAAATGCCAGCTCTCTTAGGCTAGCAGCACCCTGTGATGCATTGGCTTTGAGAAGAATCCAGCTTTGAACATCTTTCAGTAGTCACTGAGCTGCTGTATTTCGGAAGCATCTGTGCAGAGCTGCAGAATTAAGCTGCCCCATGAATTTTGTTCTGTTGTCTGGAAGCATAGCTGCAAAAAAACCTTAAAATTTAAAAAAACTGTAATTTTCTTTCTTTCTTTCTTTCTTTCTTTCTTTATTTAAATTAAGTCCTAAACTGCTCTGTTGCATCGGTTGCATTTTGGGTCTCTTCCAGGTCACCTAAGTAAGAGTCAGCATGCCCTGTGTCCAGCCAGAGCACTGATATGGTCATTCTGCTGATGTTCCCTCGCAGGGACAATTTTTTATGTTTATCTCGTTTTACCTCGCCTTTAATTTCGCTGTAACATGCTGAAATGTGATGTCTTCCAGACTGCTGTTCTGTTGTCAAATTAAGCTAAAATTGACTAGAAAACCTGGGCGTTACCTGGAGGATATCTGCTAGGCTCTGTGGTTGTACAAGTCTGTGTTTGTGTACCCTGTGACTAAAACAGCTACCCCAAGCCCTGAAGAAAAAGAACCCCTTAATTTTGCTACGGAGGCAGTATTCAGGTGTCCTGTGGGTTTGATATGCATGTTTGGATTCAGCATTCAAAGTATGACTGTACATAGCAGTATATCATTAACACACTAGTACTCTGCAGTGGATACTCCTTTTCAGCACAGCAAATTGAGTTACTGGAGAATCCCTGAAAGGTGACTGAAATTTTAAATCTTGAATTGCATCATAGTTCCTTCTTTGTGAGACAGTCAAATAAACCGTTCTGCAAAGCTAGATTCTGTCTCCTTCCTGTAGATAACAGGAAAAATCACTTTTTCTGTGTAATCACAATCCGCTTACAAGGCTGTCTGAATTAGCAGTTCTGATAATCTTAAGTAGCGTGCTTCCCCAGTCCCTGTATTTACTTATTGTTTATTCAAGGCTTGCCTACCTGAGCCAAAACCAACTCATCTCTCCTGTAAGAGAAAAGGACTACAGAATCTGAAATCTCCTTTTATTATCAATTTTGCTGTTGTATGGAACTGATTGTTCTTTTCCTGGCTTTATCAAAGTTGAATTATTTCTGATATAATGTGGTATGAGAAAGAAGCTGAAAGCTCTAAAAATTAATACTAATAAAGGTAAATTCTCATTATAAGTTGCACTCAAAAATTTAATTAAAGTCATGCAAGTTAGCATGCCTTGAGTGAGAATCTGCCTCATTAATATTAATGTCCAGACTCTAATGAGAACACTAAGCTACTGTGTAATACTGAAAGGGCACAGGTGTGACAGTCTCAGAGAAGGTGGAAGCCCTAGATCCCATAGACTGTTTATCTGTGGAAAAAAAATGCCCATAGAAGACAATTTATCATACCTGGAACGACATATCACTGAATTTCCCTGTAACAGTAAAATATGATGGAGAGGAGTCTGTGACCTCACTGCTTTATCAATATCCTAATTCATACCCTAGGCAGAAGAATTGCATGTAAAGTTGTCTTTTCTTCTTTTTTTTTCATGGATCCATGCTCTCCTGGGCTGCTGTTTGTGTCACAGTGGTGCTTGGTTGTCAGTGTTGAAACTACTCCAAGTTGCAAGCCATTAAAATGAAATGCATCAATTACGAGCACATTGGTAGAGGACATCCATGCCAGGGAAATTGCAGGAGAAAACAGATGCTTATATCTAAAAAAAAAAAAAAGAAAAAGAAAAAAGACATATTTGCAGTTTACAAAGAATAAACTGATTTTAGCTAAAATTTTGTTTCCCAAGTAGCTTTTCTGGGGTTTTCTCTTTTTCTGTCACTGTGTATCAACATGTTAAGAAAACGAAAGGTTTGAGACTTAGGTGTGTTCTCCACAACTCAAGCATCCGTCACTTGTTCTGTGATTGACATTCAGTAAATAATGTGGTTTAGTCTCAGGAAGGAAAACTCATTTAACAATTTCCCTGCTGTGCTCAAGTTTGAAAGGATGAAAGAGAAAATAGAATCTACAGTTGCTTTCCTGGGCAATGTCAACAAGAACAGCGTGGGTGCATGCAGGGAGCACGTTTAATCTGTTTGTGCTCCTAGACCTTGCAGTGATGGATTCTGTATAAATAAATAAAGACACAGGAGATTTAGCAAGGTGCTGTAGGAAGGTGATCACGATTTGTCTTTACCGGAAGCCTTGTGGTAGAAACATCCATAAACTGTATACTAATATGTAGCCCACTCCCCCCTGAAATTAAATAAAAATTACAGGAAGGAAAAAACCTTTTTAGGTCTAAAAGTCCTTTCATTATTCTGCCTGCTAGTGTAGCTGTTGTGTCAATTGATAGTTCTTAATGAGTCCTCTGGTGGCGGAACAGAATGGAGGTGGGAATGTGCTGTGTATGTTAAACCCACAAGTAAAATATGATTCTGTTATCTTGAACAGAGAATTATTTACATGTTGAACTGTACAGATGGCTTGTAAAGGAAAATTACTCTTCCTTCCTGAAAAACCACTTGATAAATCACAGTCTTCTTTTTATGTTTGCTTCTCTCTTAATATCTAGAAAATCCAAAAGTTATGCAAATGTGTAGTACTCCAATCACAGTAAACACCTGGAAAAACATAATGAGCACTCTTAACAGATTACTTTAATTTGCACTTTTTTTCAAATCTCTGACATTTGTTGAGAAACTCATGAAGTCCTGCGCAATGTTTTTTAATTGGAAATGAGAAGTTTTCTATGTGTTATGCAGTTAATGAAAGTTGCATCTTTTGTAATTGGCAGAACCGACCTTTATGAGTGGTTCACTAAATGCAACACGTTAATCTATTTTTTTCTGCAATAGGTGATGTTAACATAAAAAAAAAAAGTCAATCCATAGGTTTTATTCTACTTAAGACTCTCTTGAGATTAATTTATAGGTGGTGATCTGATTGCACTGTCAGGTGGAATAAACATGGAGATCCTAGCTCCTGATGGTTAGGGATCACCAGTAATGCTGTGGACTGCCTTGGAGTCTGGAGGTGTTGATGCGTTGCTGTTGGGGACAGACCGCACAACTGGCACCTGCATTACTGTAGCAGGTTGATGCTAGTAGTTGGAGGCCAGGTGCCCATCAAGGCTGCTTTATCTCTCCCCTCCTTAGCTGGACAGGGGAGAAAAAATACTAGGAAAAGCTTGTGTATCGAGATAAGGGCAGGGAGAGACCACACGACAGCTGCCGTCATGGGGATAACAGGCTTGACCTGGGGAGAAAAAATAATTTATTTCCTGTCAAATCAGTGCTGGATAATAAGAAATAAAACCAAATCTTAAAACCTCTTTCCCCCAACCCCTCTCTTCCTCTCCCAGGCTCAACTTCACTTGCCTCAGCAGTGCAGGGGGACAGGAGATGGGTTTGTGGCCAGTTCATCACAGGTTGTCTCCCGCTTCGGGCATCCGCCTACTCCAGCATGGGGCTTCCACAGGCTGCAGATGGATAGGTGCTCCACTGTGAACCTCCATGGGCTGCGGGTCATAGCCTGCCTCACTGTGGGCTGTGCCACGGACTGCACCACAGGCTCCAATTCCTGGGGCACCTCCTCCTATCCTTCTTCACTGGCTTTGGTATCAGCAGGGCTGTTTCTCTCACACAATTCTCTCCTGCTGCAATTGCTCCTGCACAGTTTTCTTTTTTTGCTTCTGAACTATGTAATCCCAGAGGTGCTACCACCATCACTGGTGGACTTGGCCTTGGCCAGTGGTGGGTCCATCTTAGAGCTAGCTGGCACTGGCTCTCACACAGGGGGAGTTTCTGTCAGCTTCTCACAGGAGCCACTTCTGTAGCATGCCCCCCTGCTCTGGTACCAAAACCTTGACGCGCAAACCTGGTACAGTTACAAATCCATGCTGTGATTCTCTGGGAATGCAGCAGGTTTGGCTGCCTGTCCTGAAAAATTCAGTGTAGCTCTGCCCTTGTGCTATGCCTCTGTTCGGGGTAGCTGAGCTTAAGCATGCATTTGATATGTGGCAGTTGTGACACTGATGTGTTTCCACCCTGCAGTTCTCGGGTGTTTCAAGGGAAAAATGATCCTTGCTTGGCCTGCTGTGCTGGATTTCGGTGGTACTGTGATGCTGCCTTACTCCCATGAAGAGGCTTGCAGGATAAGGTCTTAAAATGGTGTCTCTGAGGTGTGGGGAGCAACTGAAGTAAAATATAATGAATTGTCCATTCATCCGGATTGCTTCTTAATGTATTTTGGATTTCTGTAGTCTCAAAGAGAATCTGTTATTAGCATGTCATCTATGGCTACTTCCTCTCTCCTTATTTTGCCATAGTTGTTTGGCTGATTTTAGCCAGGAAGGCAAAGGTTTGTTTGGTTTTTTGTGGGTTTTGTTGTTTGGGGGTTTTTTTATTATTTTACTTTAATCTCCCCATGTTGCTGCCATCTTCTCCGGAAGTGTTACAAACTCATCAGAGAGTTCTGAATGGTTTGGAAGGAGGATGGAGATCTCAGAGTTATCATATTTGCATGAGCTTCCTCAACAGTGATAACATGATTGAGGAGTGCCCAACAGAGGAAATGGCTATGGTGTGGCCTGGCTGTAACACCAGAGATGCTAGCAAAGAAACCGAGTGGTTTAAGTGTATCGGATGTTTATTTAATGATATGATGATCTTTATTTTGTGATGTGAAACCACCAGTGGTGGTCTTGTCCTTTGCTATTCTGAAACAGGAATAAACTATAGCAGGTGTAGCCATGATAGATCATATGGTGTCCATTCCCTGCCTCAGCCATCCCTGCTTGTCCCTTGCTCAGAGGGGCTGCATGACTTCAGTGATCCCTGTGGAAACAAAAAATCGTGTTCTACAAGCGTGTTCTACCCTTTGCATTCCTGTCCATCACCACTTAAATCCAACAGAGTTTTTAGCACGTAAAGACACATGGTCTAAACCAGAAAACAGCACCAAATTTGGTTAATACCTATTGAAATGTATTTATTTTTCTTCTGTAAATATTTCATCTCAATGACTTTGTAAACAGCTTGCTGTTCTTGTTTGGGGAAAAAGAGAAGAAAGAATCCTCAAGAGAACAATATCAGATTGTTAGGGAAAAAAGCTTTAATGCTTGTTAATTGCATCTTTAGAGTCTTCTGTTATTAGCATAATTGGTTAAAGACAAGTCTTTCCCTTTTTTTTTTTTCAGGAAAACTATCATATGGTTTACTTCTTTTCTGAAAAATAAAAACCAAACCAAGCAAACAAAAAGACCCTTCACTTGTACTGAGCATGAGGCAGTACATCAAAAGAAGGTGGATAATGAGACAATGTTGGAAGTAATGCTAAAATTTGAAAATAACAATCCAAAATATATTGTGCCTCTATTTCTCCTGAGTGTGAAAAGTGAGACAAAGTATTAATAAAAACTCAGTAACTTTCATCTCTATGTGGCTATCTCGCATGTTTCAGATCAAGACACTGCAAATGCAAGCCCGAGGCACAGTGAGCTGTATGGTTTGGTGCTGAGGCGTTAGCTCAGTGCTCAAGAGCTGGACAGCCAGTTGGTGCAGCGCTGTTTCTGAACAGGAAGGCCTTGTCCTAGAGATGAGCAGGCACTGCTCACATGGAAATCTCTAGTACTTGTTTTACTGTACATGATGGAAGGAAAAGGTGGAGAGAGCAAGTTTGCAGGTAATACAGATAATGGCTGATGTATCAGATGGTTGTGTTGTCATTCAGAGGAACCTTGACAGGCTTCAGAAATGGGCCAACAGGAGTTGCACAACAGGAGAGGCAAATGGACAGTCCAGTCCTTTGGGATGAGCAACCTCAAGCACTGATATATGCTGGGGACTGGCTCTACACAATTTTGTCTAGGGCGGCTGGGTTTCTTAAGAATGAGAGGCTCAGGTGTTGCCATGGTTGTACAGATTGGTCTGAGCTTGGTCTTCTAGATAATATCAGACACATGAAAACAAACATCTGCACACAGCAAATGGTCATAGTATATCTCTAGTGCTTTTGTATTGTTTTGACCCATGCCTATAGATTCCCTAAATGAATCTTTGGGAAGTTCAGGCTGATACCTGGATCAACTCAAATCTTCCTTCAAACGTGGATGATATACTTAATTCTTAAAGAGCTGTATAAGTAGTGGTTTCAGAGAAATTAGTAGTTCTGTACACATAAGCTTGTTTGTCTGTTTTCCCAGGGTGATCGGTGATGGTATACTCTGCTGATTTGGCTGGGCAGGGATTAAATCACAACAGATAAATGCTTTACTTGCCCAAATCAATTTACTTTTTTTTCTTTTTGATGATGAATAGCTAACTACCAGCAGAGCACCAGTCCCTATGAGAAGCCTATATCGACCTGAATTTTTGTCCTGCTTTGGCTGTTAGTCATCTTAATGTTATCTTCTGCAGTTATAATGAAAACACAGTACCTCCTGTCCAGACTTAGAAAACATCCTCTCAGTGAAAGATTTGGTGCAGAATGCTCTTTCTACAGATTTATATCTCTGAGCATATTTCTGAACAAATATTTACCTTACAGTGAGGTTCGTTTTGAGATCTGCTGAACACATACTGTTTTGCAGGCAGTATGCAGCATTCAGTAATGGAAAGAAATATAATTTCTAAGTGCTAAAATGCATACGAGCATATACAAACCAATAACCAACATGGTATGATTTGAAGAAATTACTTCCCCCTATACAGTGCATGTTCTTTAAAGAGAGCAACCACTGCTTTCTAGCTCATTGTAATTCACACTGCGTCCAGCACTACTGGAAAACTAATGAAAATGCTGGGAGTATAAGGCTTTATTTTACTGTTGAGAATTCTCGGTGGTTACAATATTATGTTGTGCCTAATTCTCCTGGTATCACATTTTTTCAACAGTGATTTTTATTTTCAGCCCAGTGATCCATTTCATGCATTAACCCCCTAACTGCTGGATGTACCCTGTAGCACAAAGGAACTTTCAAAGCAAATGCTTTTGCTAGATTAATTGTGAATAGGAAAAATCTCAATCAGGTCAAAATCTTATATGTGTAGGCTCACTGGCATGGAAATCTGGGAAGCAGAGGCTTTTAAGTCCACCTTTAAGAAGATCAAAGTGCAGGGATAAGAGGAGGAGGTGCTGGTTTTATTTTTCTATCGAACACTGCGTGATATAAAGCGATGCAACTGTTGCCATAGTAAACTTATACTGAATTGACTAAAAGCCAGTCAACAGCACTGTGCAGCCCCCACCCAACAAACAAACAAACAGAAGGATAAATGCTGCTCAATTGATTTTTGTTTTCCCTCCTATAATAGGAAATTATAGGAACTGATTTTAGAACTCTCTTTAAAGAAATATAATTGCCAGCAGTGAAAAGTCAGGGAATACTGTAGGGATTTGTGATATATTGGGTTTCAGATATAATTCATGTTTTTTTCTAAAAATTGTCATTCATGAACACCTTCAGTTGTTGACTGCATGATAAAAGTATTCTCAGTTAACTGGAGGAGTATTAAAATGTGGAAGATGATATCACTAGAATATTATAAATGGTGGCTTTACACATCTGTTTAGGTTTTGGAGGAATCTACTTTCATCCTTGCTTTGTTACTCCAGAGTAATTTATAATGCATCTGAAGAATTGCCTATATCCTTCTCTACTGCACACAATGCATGCATACTTGCAGGGACAGAGGGATCAGGAAACATCACATGTCCTGGTCTCTGCTCCTCAGTGTCTAATTTTAGGGAGACATTTGGGAGGGTGTGGCAATGAAATAAAAGGAAAAATAAGTTTTGGTTGTGTTAATGTTCATATTTGCATGGTTCAGGAGTTCTGTTACAAGTGTACAGTGGAGTCAGTATTTGAAATGTTGCTTACACTGCTAGAGAAATCCAGCAAACCTGAATTCTTGTGACCACAGCAGCCAGACAGAGAGTTCAGAGACCCCTGTGTTAAGATCTTTTTCAGACATTGCCCTCCTGCTGCACAGGAGGTGAGGGATGACAGCCTTGTCAAATAGCCCTTCTTTTCCTTCAGAAATTCGTAATTTCCTCTTGCTGCAGCACTTGAAAGCTCTGAGTAACATTTAGGGTCCAGGTACCACAATGTGAGCCTGCGTCCACTGCCGCATGAGGTAGTCTTGAGTGTCCCACTTGGCCCGCAGTTGCTGGCATCTGTCCAGTCCTGTGTGTCATGTCTGCCAGCCTCTGAGGTCGTTTAGATGCACAGAGCATCTCATGTGACTCTCAATTTAGTTGACTAATCTTGCTTCAGGCAACTAATACCCTCACTAATGCGATTTGCTCTTTCAACTTTTCCAGAGAGGCAGGTGTACTTTGAGGGGCTTTATTTTATTTGAAGGGGCTTCATGTGTTTATTTTGTGCTGTGGCTTTAGGGCAGAAGGCACATTGGGTTAAGTGTTTTCACAACTCTCCTGGGCAACCCATTCCAGTGCCTCACCACCCTTACAGGAAAGAATTTCTTCCTCATATCCAATCTAAACTTCCCCTGGTTAAGTTTGAACCCATTGCCCCTTGTCCTCTCACTACAGTCTGTCATGAAGAGTCCCTCCCCAGCATCCTTATAGGCCCCCCTCAGATACTGGAAGGCTGCTATGAGGTCTCCAAGCAGCCTCCTCTTCTCCAGGCTGAACAGCCCCAACGTTCTCATCCTATCTTCATACAGGAGGTGCTCCAGTCCCCTCATCATCCTCATGGCCCTCCTCTGCACTTGTTCCAACAGTTCCATGTCCTTTTGATGTTGAGGACACCAGAACTGCACACGGTACTCCAAGTGAGGTCTCCTGAGAGCAGAGTAGAGGGGCAGGATCACCTCACTCAACCTGCTGGTCATGCTCCTTTTGATGCAGCCCAGGATACTGTTGGCTTTCTGGGCTGTGAGCACACACTGAAGCCGACTCATGTTCATTTTTTCATCAACCAACACCCCCAAGTCCTTCTCCACATGGCTCCTCTGAATCTCTTCTCTGCCCAACCTGGAGCTGTGCCTGGGATTGCTCTGACCCAGCTGTAGGACCTTGCACTTGGCATGGTTAAACTTCATCAGGTTGGCATCAGCCCACCTCACAAGCGTGTCAAGGTCCCTCTGGATGGCATTCCTTCCCTCCAGCATATCAACCAAACCAGACAGCTTGGTGTCATCAGCAAACTTACTGAGGGCGCCCTCAATCCCATGTCCATGTCACCAACAAAGATGTGGAACAAGAGCGGTCCCAACACTGACCCCTGAGGAACACCACTCATTACTGGTCTCCAGCTGGACACTGAGCCATTGAGCACAACTCTTTGTGTGCAGCCATCCAGCCAGTTCTTTATCCACCGAATGGTCCACCTATCAAATTAATGTCTCTCCAATTTAGAGACAAAGATGTCATGTGGGACAGTGTCAAATACTTTGCACAAGTCCAGGTAGATGACATCAACTGCTCTACCCCTGTCCATCAGTTCCGCAGCCCCATCACAGAAGGCCACCAGATTGGTCAGGTAGGATTTCCCCTTAGTGAAGCCATGCTGGCTGTCACCAAGCACCTTGTTGTTTTTCATGTGCCTCAGCATGCCTTCCAGGAGAATCCTCTCCAAGATTTTGCCAGGCACAGAGGTGAGGCTGACTGCTCTGTAGTTCCCCGGCTCATCCATTTTCCCTTTCTTGAAAATGGGGGTTATATTTCCCTTTTTCCAGTCATCGGGAACTTCACCTGACTGCCATGATTTTTCAAATAGGATGGACAGTGGCTTAGCAACTTCATTTGCAGCTCCTTCAGGACCCGCAGATGGATTTCATCAGTTCCCATGGACTTGTGCACATTTAGGTTTTTAAGATGGTCTCAAACCAGATCCTCTCCTACAGTGGGCCCAGGGTCTTCACTCTCACAGTCCCTGCGTCTGCCTTCCAAGACTTGGGTGGTGTGGCCAGAGCATTTGCCAGAGAAGACTGAAGCAAAGAAGTCATTAAGAACTTCAGCCTTCCCCAAATCCAGGGTAGCCAGTTCACCTGATAGCTTCTGGAGAGGGCCAACCTTGTCCCTTGCCTATGTTTTATTTGCAATGTACTTATAGAATCCCTTCCTGACCCGTCATATGGAAGTAAGGCTTTGGTTGTCGGAACTGTCCCTAGGGAGTTCTTGTCCAGGTAACGTGCTCATTATTTACACTAATTATTGAATAAAGCTTGCCGAATTCATATCATGGCTAAGTGTGATATGTGTGTGTACATATATATATTATATAAGAGATAGTCTGTTAGTTTTCCAGGTACTCCAGCTGATTGCCTGTAATCAATCTATTTTTTGGACAGCATAACAATCTCTTGAGTTTATACATTTCATGTTTTGGCTTTACTAACCATTATTTTCAATTTTATACCTTTTATTTACCTTTTTTTGTTGTACAACTTGTTTCCCAGTTAGGGAAGGTTTGTTTCAATGAGCAGATGCAATTCTTCTAAAGTAATGGGATTTTTCTTGACATTGTATTTTGTACCCTTTAGAAATAAATGTATACTCCGGCATTACAGCAGATGTTTCTTCTGCAAAGCATAGAACAGATTTTGACATGAGTGGTTAGTGGTAGTATGGTGCTGTCCCATTTATTCATCCTGCTGCTGTGTGGTCAACAAAACAGCTTTCTTATTTACAGCATTGGCCTGATATGTTTATACTAGTGAGTTAGGTATTACAAAAACAGTTGTTGAAGAAACATCTGTTAGCTAAATTGTACTGACTTACCACTATTGATTAGCAAGTGCTTATCATGATGTTTATTGACTACTTTTGTGGACAGGCTTTTTTAATAGATTATTTTCTTTTGTAGCATCCTCTGGCTATAACTGATAAGACAAAGCCCCCTGTACTTAAAATAAGGTCATCCATTATTCTTCGTTGTCTTTTATAGCCATTAGCTTAGATCATGTAAATGTAGTAGAAACAATATTTATAGGAGACAGGTCTACCTCTTCTATTAAAGGGAAGCGTTACTAGATTCTAACCCATGAAAAGGAAAGGTTGTTGTTCTTTTAAGGGGATAAAAAGGGGAAAAAAGACATGCCAAATCAAATTTGTTGCAGAAACAACAT
Organism: Myiopsitta monachus; assembly: GCA_017639245.1. Lineage (NCBI taxonomy): Eukaryota > Metazoa > Chordata > Aves > Psittaciformes > Psittacidae > Myiopsitta > Myiopsitta monachus. Next base: position 41,614,762 of record CM029925.1, on the reverse strand, counting down.
CATAATGTCTAGTACTTCTTTAAGACAAAATTTGCACCCTTAATTTCCATACTACAATTGGAATCGGAGGAGCGCCATTAAAATCAATGTTATGTCGGGCTGACAAGAACTGTACACAAAACTTTAGCCTTCATGTGACTAGGTGGTGATAACAATAATGTGGAATATGTGTATTATTGAAGGACTCTGTTCAGATTATATTTTAAAGATCATAGAGTGTCTTCGTTTAAAAAGCCCGTTCCTCTCCTCTGCCTTGAAGAATTTTCTTAGCTCTTTTTTCCTAGTACCTCACTAACTTTTACCAAGAGGGATTACATGGTGTTGTCTTCTTCACCATTAAACACCTTTAATGGATTCAGTCCTCATATTCTGGCCTTGAGTTTACAGAAAAACCCCAAGCATTAAAAAGTTAGATGTCTCTCCTGTGGTTGTTGATGAGTGCTGTTTTTTGGGTGATTAAAGGCAGAGGACATGCAAAGGGTTCCTTCATCAGAAGAGAACAGCAGGAACGTCTCTTGAGGATTGCTCCCATATGTAGCTGTTGCAGAGGTAGCAGACCTTGCCAAACCCTGTGTGTAGGTCAGAGCTTTCTCCCAGCCTAAGAATGTTAATGGCAATCCATTTTCCCCTCTAGAGATAGCCAAAGCAGGAGTGAGCTGACTGGCAATTAAATGAATGCAGTTTTAAATGTAGGCAGGCATTTAAAGCTTTCTGTTGTATAAATTAGAATTGCTACTTACAGGATCCCTTTTTCATAGAATATTTTTCTTGCAAAAAAGTAAAGGAGCCTAAAAGCCCCACTTTAAGACAGTATTTAGAAAGAACGGTTATGCTTTTAGAAAGAAAAAGAAATGCTGTTTCTTTCACATATGCACTTTAGCTTTGCAGTGTCTTTCTGCATTTGCTGTTTCATTCATTGCAGGAGCTTATGATTTGAGCAACTTTCTCTTCTTAGGAGATAAAAAAGGGAAGAAAAATTTAGGGGTTTTTGTGTTTTATCTTTTTTTATATATTTTTTTTTACCTGCTATGGAGAAGGAGTATGCATTGGTGAGAACTTCAGACAATGATGGTAAAAGAAGAGATATGTGCATCACTGATCTCTCTGCATCTGTGTGAAACTTAGCTAATGGCAATGTAGTCCCTGATCACTGAATGAAGGACTTAAATTAGAGAACTTTTGCCAGGAAAGATGGAAGATGAAATGGGTTTTGTCTCCTTTATAAAATGATGTTATGTCATTAATTCAAAACTTTGATGTGATAGATGAGCTCACATATGTTATACTGAAAAAGTTGCCAAATCTTACTGGGAACTCTCTTTTTTCCATTCGACTCTCGGCACTGTGGGCTAAAGGCTTCTCCCCATCCAGGAAGGTGAGATAGAGGACAGCAGAATATTGATAGACCAGCATTTTTCCCTTTGTCTTTCAGGTTTCATTGTCCTGTGATTCTTTCAGAAATGTCAGGCTATTTGGCAGTATAATAATGATATTTATCTGAAATGAGATTTTTTTTCTTCTTATTTTGCCTTTTTTATTATTTTTCTATGAATATTTCTTTTCATCTACTTTTTTTTTTTTTCCCCTGCCTTCAATGCTAGTAAGCATGATGATTCCTTGGCTATACTTTAGGCCTTATGAAATGAAATCCTGGTAGATTTCTGAGATTTGAAAAAACATTGAAATGCCTGTAGGACTATAAAGGTTTATAAAAAATTGGCTATGAAATATGATAATAGCTGTTTATGCCAAACCTTATTGTTACCTCTCCATCATTCTCCAAGAGGACATTTGTAGTTGAGCAGCATTAGTCATTTAGGGTACATGGTAGAATACTTTTGCTGTTGTGTTGGAGAAGCCCAAGTGGTGAGGACTGAATTTACTTCCACACTTGCCTTGTGAGTCTGTACATAGATGCAGAGAACACTTCTCTTATATAGGCCTTTGTCTTGAGAGCAAAAACAATTGCTGTGGTCCTGGTGCTTTGGTTTTCTGAAAAACAAGTAGATGGGATGAGCTTCTGAGAACATGTGGGTTCTGCTTTGGTAATGAGAGAAGCTGAAGCAGCATAACAAGAGGAGAGGGAGAAGCCACTTTGCATTGCTTTTGTGTTTGCAAAAATGAAATATTCCCAAAACCTACTCCAAATTTGAAATAAAATAAGATTTAACTTGAGAAAACTTAACTTTTGCTTCAATACCAAATTAATTTTGACATTTATTTAATTTCTATATTATTAGTGTCATGAAAGTGGTAGCAGTTCATGACATACTTGTTGCTGTCGTACAGTCTAAATATTCAGTTGAAATAACCAAGTGATTATGGTATCTTGTCATTCTGGGCTATCAGTGGAAGTCTACTATCAGTGATGATCTGAATGAATATTTGGAACGCTTGTGAGCAAAGTAAAATGTTTAAAATCTGATTGCTGTGGAATAAAATATTTTTATTGAAGAAGATACTGAGTGTTATTTTAAATTAGGCAATATAATATTTCCACAGTGCTTTCAAAGATGTACTGTAGTGTAAAATTGTTTTAATGGAAAATTTTCAGTCAGCTGTAGTAGCGGTTTTCTTTTGCAGGAAAGCTGTCATGGCAATTTAGATACGTATATCTTTATATATAGTGAGTTTCCTTGACAGAATTGTGGTAGTCAACAAGATAGGATAGGTTAACATAAGAAAAGCAATGGCTAATGAATAATAACATGCATTATGCCATTAACAATCATTTCTCCCTTACAGCATAGGAAAATAAGGGGGAGGTCACCAGAGAGGAAAGAGAACAAACAAATGAACAACAAAAAATTAGTGAGCCCTCCTCCTCAGGCATCCTACATCTGAAATTCTTTCTCTTGTTAGGAGACTGATTATATGGAGGTTACTAACCCAGTCTTCTTTCAAGTACTAAAATAACGGAGGATCTTTCTCAGTCCAGGTAGCAATTAGCAGTCATCTAGTTGTAAGGCCAGTGCTTTCCTGTTGGCAATCTGCTTAGAGAGCAGGGTTTGAATGAAAGCAGTACAAGAAGAGTTCCCATTAATTCCTGATGTAATTTTTTTAGCGGTTCATCACATCTGATTTCCCCAGCAGTACTTTCTCATGCCACCTACCTCTATGCTGGTTGCTGTTCCTTTTGCTGTCTGTTGTATAAATTGTTTCATGGCTCATGGTTCTGCAGGGCTGAAGTGACACCACTATTAATGCCTCCACTCAAGTCTGGGGACTATGTTTGGGTGAAATAGCCGGAAGCAATGGGAGCAGTTAGTCTGTCCTCTGTAAAGTGTCAAAAGTGCTTTTGTTACTTCATGTTATAAGTTCCTTTAATAAACCAGTTTTGGCATGTAGCCAAATCACCATAGTCTAGAAGACCATGCCACATTCTTGATGTTTTTGGAAAGCCAGAGGTTAATTAACTCCACTCCTATTAGAAATAGGAAATATCTGCAGCAGCTACCAAACATAGCTTTGAAATCAGGACCATGTGTGGATTATGAAGTCAGATATCCTGCAGCAGCATCTATTTTAATTAGTTTATATAAATGAAATTTTAAAAGTTAGCAGTGGAGTGCATTGTTGCAGTTGGCCATTTTATTCATGAATGGCTAACTGACGTGCTCCAGTGTGTCTCTTCACTTCCTCATTCCTTTCTTCTTTACCATAACTGGTTAGTAGGATACTCATGCTAAGAAGGATCTTTGCAGATCTCCAGGGCTGGTCATGTGTGAATGTATGAGCACACAATTTCATGTGCCTGAAATCAGTGTCAGGATTTCCTCAAAATTCCGCTGCAGACACTCTGCAAACATGACCTGTTTGATAATGAAGTAAACCATTAGATGACTGTTTAGTCTTTCAACCCTTTTATTTATTTATTTATTTATAACCTGAACGACAGAAGCTTTTAAATGAATGAAAATTAAGTTTTTAATAGAATTTGTTCTGAGCAGCCCATTTTGAACACTTATTTATTACTGAGAAATATGTGACTGAATTTGGGTTTTGTAGGGAAACATGTAGCAGAGTGACTGCAGGTGAGCCCGTGCATTCTCTAAATTCAAAGGAAAGAGAATCACATGTGGAAAAAATAAATATAAAATCAGGAAAATTATTTATTTCCTGTGATTCAAATAATAGCAGGGTTTGTTCTGTTCAGAAATACTTAAAGTTTGCTTCAACTCTCTTTACCATTTATTTTCCTGGTATGTATTTTATGGAGATGACACTTGGTGGCATTGACTACTAGAGTATGCATGGAAGTCCTGGTAACATGAACAGTCCTCCAGAAATTTGTGGCTCAGCACCCAGCCTTTTCTGGGTCTGCTGTGGAGCATCACATGCTCCTTTTATTCACTGTTTAGCATCACTCCATTTGGAGAAGGAACACAAAAAGAGGAGGGAAGTCTGTACTGTGCTTAAGAAAGCCAATGTAATTGAAGAAGTGCTTGCAATGGTTTCCGAATTTTCACACTAGACTACCTCACTTATTCAATAATGAACTTCTTTAATTATTTATGGATTTGGAACTAAATGTTTGTGTCCCTCTGTAAATGATTCTTCAGGAAATCAAAGACTTCTCCCTGAGGACCTTGAAGCACGAACCATTTTATGGCAACGCTTTCTGTTGAAAATCTGATTTAGATTGTAGTCTTGTTTTATACTTATTATCACTGGTTTTTTTTGCATCCTGTACAAACCAGTAAGTCATAGTTCTTGATGTACATTTTTCAGGGCCACTGGTGGTTTGCTTAAGTATTTTTGAAAATGGATAAAAACTTTGTGAGGCTTTTAGAGGGACAGAGGTGAAGGCAGCAGGCGATTTTACCAGTGCCAAGCTTGGCTGGATGCTGTATGACTTTATATACTTATGTAAGCTCTTGTATGTGTATTGCTGTATTTGTCCAGGGTATGCATAGGTGTAAACTTGGAGATTTCTTTTGATCTCTATTCCACCGTGGGCTGTTTGGTCGGTGGGACCATGTTGCACCCCTACAGCGACAGTAACACTGATGGGATACAGGGTCAATGTCTGCTAGGAAGAGGATGTGGCCACAACTCATGGGCAGTTTTCTGGTATCTTTTGTGAAATGCTCCATATTTCTTGTCCCAGTTTCTGTATGTGGATAACAGTTAACAGAGGAATTATTAGTCACTGGCCTTTCTGCTGTCAACCTAGAGGACATGGCAAGTGACCCACTTCTCCAGGTGGCATTTCTTTTTCAAGAGTAGTGCTTATATTTTGTTCATTTTTATCAATAAATACATGTAGGTCTTTAAAGGATGGTTACCCTACTCCTCCCTTGAGTAGTATTTTTATGTTAAAATACATAAATTAATAAACATTCATTATTCTTTAAGTTGGTTTAGTTCTCTCTAGTTATTCTTTCAGGATTTAAAATGTGCAATTTTACGTGTTCATATATATGGAAGTTTATGCTTGATTGAAGGCTTTTTTTAATAGTGTGAAAAATTTTAACTCTGCCATCCATAAAAATTGGTATAATTTACATTCAGTGTTGTCTTCTGTTTTTGGTGTTCTCTGTGGTTGTGTGGGCTCTGGGGATCAGCTTTATGCCACTACAGTCGTTGGCAGGTATTCAAGTCTTGAAATAATTGCCCATCTGTGTAACTTTCAGTGAAAAATTAACCATTCAGAAGGAGTTGCTGTGACAAAATGTGAAGTCTGATTTGACAACATGTAAAATAACAGAGGGAAGTGAGAGGTAACATAATACACAGTCTATCAAGTAAGGTTGTTCATGCATCTCTGAATTCATGATTCGCGGAAAAGGCAAACTCAAGAATTATGAGCCAGAAAGTCCATGCAGAATTTGAAGAAAACTGAACATCTAAGAAAGATGTAATCAAATATTTCCTAGCAGAAAGAACCATATAGAGAGGAATGGGGAGAGTGGAGTGGAGGAAGGAGAGCGGGGCTAGAGGGGAAAATAATAGTAGTGTTTGAGAGAAATAGTGAGAGAAAAAGTGTGCTTGCTATCTGTGGGCCCACCAAAGTTGTGTGAGAGTCAGCTTTTTGATAAGCAACTGTTGTTTCTGATCAGTGATTAAGGGAAGGTAATAACGGAAAAATGCTGTTTTTCTGGTCTCTTAACTGTCTTAACTCATTGATAGTTGTAAATATGCTGATAAGGTTTCTTCTGCAGCTGCGTGTCTGAATGTTACCTGTTTGCTCTGCTCCGTTCATGATAAACTGAAAAAAAACCACCCACTAACTTGTCCCTGGTGGGGTATGAAATGCATGAGGAAAACAAAAAATCCCAGAGAATTCCACTTGTTAACTAAAAAGTAGCTTTACCTGTTTGATGATTTGTAAATTTGCATATTTTTCCTAAATACCAAATCTCTGTATTTCAAACATGTTGCATTAGGTAAAGAGAGTGAAATGTTAAAAGAATGTTAAAAACTGGTGGAGAAATGCATGACTACATCTTACAGATGTGTCACCAGAGCTCTGGTAAGGCAGAAAGTAAAAGGAAACACAGCTCCTCTTCAAAACATTGCTGCATTCCAGGTACTTTCATCAGTGTGTCAATTCAAATGACAGCTTAGATACCTTGGCTCTGTGCATGATTTTGCAGCAGCAGCACATAGTGAATAAGTAGTGTATTAATTTGAATGTTGCTGCCTTGTTTTCTTATTTCCATGGCCAGGAAGGTATGTTGTGGACAAGAGAGATTACAATGGAACAGTAATTATTGGTAAATGGTCACTTTTGTCAAGATTGTAGATTCTTAAAATATTTTTTTCTTATTCCTTACTGTGTCATATGTACTAAGCCATCTGAGGTGTTGTGCAAGTTTGACAGTAAAAACCAATCAAACTTGTGAGTCGTTCTGTCGTTAACCAGGAATGATGTTTGACTAATTTAGGCATTCCCTTTGTGGCTAGAAGCAGTAAGCGTTCTCATAGTGATTATAACCCCGAGAAGCTTAGCTTAATATCAAATTTGCTTGCATTCATTTTGCGGAATCATTTTGAGAGTGTATGCTGTATTCGCTTCGTTACTTCTCTCTCAGGGACAAGAGTGATGCTTCTCAGAAATTGTGGTTCATTTCACTATCTATGCATGTTACAAAAATGGATTATTTTTAGAGGTCTACGGTAGCAAAGGTGTCATTGCAATACTGTGGTTGCTGTGTTAATCACATTAACTGGATCAGCTGTTATTTGAGATGTTGAATGTATGCATGCAGTAAACAATGCCATTTTTTAACTAGTTAAAGGTGCAAAAAGTATTAGGTTTTAAAAAAACAAGCCACATTCCAATTTACCAGAAGATGATGACCTAATTAGAGCTGTGTCATCCCACCACTAAAAAGTGCCCATGAGCTTCCTTTTACTTGTACAAACAAAATCAATAAATCAGTGAGAAGCCTTTGTTTTAGAACAAAGGGAGAATAATGCAAGTCCTTGGCTGTTGGATTATATAATGCCACTGACAAGCCCTAATACCAAATAAAGCCTTCTTGTAACATTGTGTTCTGCTCTGAGCAATGAACCTGCTAATTTAGCTATAAAACTGCTTTGTTATTTTCTGATATATTTATCTTCAGTACAGGTAAGGTGAGGAAACAAATGTTCCATTTCATCTCCAAAAGAGTACAAGTCAGCGTATTTCTCTGCCTCATGAACTTCAGATGGGAACTTCTGTGGGTGATCCCTCTGAGGAGAAATTTCAGTTCAGAAAAGTTAATGGGGTGCCCCCCTCACTCATAATTCATGAATCCAGTTGGTGCCAGGTTTCTCATGTGATTGGGGTAAACATGAACCATCTCTGGCCTTGCACTGTTACTGCCTTCCAGAACTGTTGCAGGTGCTGTGGTAGGTCTGGTGCTCAGGCACCATGTGGTTCACTGGTGGGTGCTGCCCTGGCATGGCCACACACCAGCCCTCCACTGGTGGGGCTCCTTTGTGCCCCAGGAAACTGCAAAACCATTTCTGCCTTGGCTTCCTCTGGAGCATTGCCTAATCCAGGCCTTTCCCCCAGCTTCAGAAATGGTGCTTCGCTGTCCAATGTCCGAGTCCTCAGTGTGGGGTGCTGTAGTCACCTGTGCTCATTTCTGCACCTCTTCTGAGGAACACAGCTGGTGATGCACAAGCTTTGCATGGCTTTCCAAGAACCTTCCTGGTGCAGTTAAAAGGTAAATGCAAGAGATGATGGAATGGCTAGAGAAAAAAAAAACAAACCAGCACCTTTCTAAGCACAATGCTGTTCCTCTAATTCATCAGTGTCCTGGTAGACTATCTGTGCAGAAAGGCAGGTTATCTTTCTCCTAAGGTGCTGAGGAACACCTTGGGTAGGAGGGCATCTGCCCTGCTGCCACATTGCAGTCATTGCGGTTGCTCTGCCTAACCTAGAGGTGGTGGTTGCAGGTTCCAGATCCATGAGTGGGCCATGGAATGACAAACTTTTTTCATGCCCCATTTCTGTCTGGATGAGTCAGTCTAAGGTGAGAGCGTCTGCTCCCAGGACAGCCTCCATCCGCTGGCATACTGTGGGCAGCATGTTCCATGGTGAAAGCAAAGTGGTGCTGCCACTGTCCTATCTCTGCAGCAAGAGGGGCTGCAACTTGGGGCTGGTACTTAGCACTAGCATTCAACAGGTCCAGGGTCGGCATCTGACCCTGTACTTGTCTTTCTAGGCTTTGTGCAGCGCTCCTGCAGGGGAGGCATTTTGTCCCTTTCACAGCTGGTATATTTATAGGTGTCGAATAACTTGAGATATAGTATTTTGCTAATATTGATAAAATCTTGGATCACTTAGGTGTCAGCATAGAAAATTTTTTACTTTTCATTGTCCATCAGACAGGACCATGAGAAAACATTTCTGGTCATAGTTGGGTTATTAAGGAAAAATGAACAATATGAAAGGCATAGGATTAAGGAAAAGAAAAAGAAGACTTGTAAAGAGCTTAATATAAATATTGTAATGAAATAATAAAATCCCCATGGAAGTAGCTCAGTAGAGTAATTCCTACATAAAATTGTTCTATGATAGTGAAATAAAATAATGCCAGTAGAAAAGAGATGGGAGACTCCATAGGGAGTAGGAACAGAGACTGTGGAATTATTGAGATGACTTTTCAGAAAATTGCAAGAACTGTTGAGAGAGTAAACTGGTTTTGTGAAATTATAATCCATCTGGGTATGTGCGTGGTTCCAGCTGAGCAAGAAGTCATAGTGGTTTTGTGTGATAAATACCAACTCACTGTAAAATCCAGTTTTCTTGATGGTGTTAATTTATTTCTTATGTTGAGGGAAAAGATAGGCATAAATGTACGTAACTTTATTTCTGAAAAAGAGAGAGGTAAGGGGAGAGAACAAATAGGAATATTTTCAGTGCTTTAAATTGCTGAAAATTCACCATTTGTCAGGAACAATAATTAGTGTCTTAACTAAGTAACAGTACATGAACTACATTAGTTTAAATGTTAGACACAAAATGCATATTTTCCTTTATGTATTTAACTGAAGTTGATGAAATTTTCTCTGCTGCAGCATGCCTATAAAGTGCCTTTTGCAAAAGGTGTTATTTTCAATATATCTATAGTCCAGCATGTATCAGAGGACTGAATCAAGTCCTTAAACCTGAAAGAATTAGGTTTAAATTAATGTTAAGTGATAAATAAGGTGTTCTGCAGATCCTAGCTTGTGAACGCGTTTCAATCCCAGGTTAGTTACCTTTACCAAGGCAATTTCTTTTTCTCATGGGTTAACAAAATGGGAAAACATCTGACTTATTGGATAAAAAAAAACAACCCTTTAGCAACCAAATGTTGAGTATGTTATTGTGAACTAATCATTATGCAGTATACAGTTCAGTTTTCATTAGTACATTGGACACATAAGGTCTGTGATAAAGCAAAACAGTGCTGGTTACAGGTGCTTTGCTTGTGAAGCCTCTGAAGAATTTGTTGTTGATCTATATATTAATGTCTTTTTAACTTGGTTTGTTACATCAGCAAATGAATTTTGGGAAGAACAGCTTCTGGCTTGTCCTGCATCCATACCTGAAACTGTTGCAAAACTCTGTGTGTAGCTTGGTCTGCTCCTGTTCAGGCGTACATGGAACTGAGCACTCCTGCTGCGCTCCTGAGCTGCCCACACTGCCCCAGGGCTACCAGCACCTGAGCAACACAGGGTGATCATGGCGGGGGGGGGGGGGGAGAGAGACACCATTGCAATCATCATCTCTGTGAAAAGATATCCCCATCACACCCAAATCCTTTTCAGCAGGTGCTTTCACTCATCAACCTTATTTAAGCAACACACTAAACAAAATAGATCTCCTCTCAGTTCTGCCTGCTTTTTCTGTTCCCTATTGAGATCTGCTCCTCACACTCTGCATTTGTCACTCCCCACTGAGTTCTGGTGCCCTTCCCGACAGAAGTGTGACCTGATCCTTGGCTTCTGAGATCACAAAGGGACAGACAGCTCCTGTCACCCCCATTGCTCTCTGGGGGAACAGAGAAGGGGGATGGAGGTACTTACTTGGCCCATCTCATGTGGGAGATAATGTGAAATACAGAGCAAGATGCAATATGGCAAGCTGTCATAAAGTTGTCAAGCTTGTGAGTGTGGCAAGTTAGGACTGCGGTCAAGGTGTTTTTACTGAGCAACTCTGAGGCACACCAAGGTGAATTGTGAGTGAATGCATTTTTTTCAGTTGGCCAAATTCTCAGCTGGTACAAAGTCACAGTGAATTCTACATAATATGTAGAGGAGTAAGAAAAAAACCTTGAGGTTTTGAAGGGATCATGCAAACAATTAGATTTGAATGTCTGAAGCACGGAGTTCCTCTTTTGTTTGATCTTGGCTTTCCTTCTAATGCAACAGGTCCTACTTATCTTTGAAGTTTGTTTGTGTGAAAAAATGTGGTTTGCTTTTTTTCTTTTTTCTTTAAAAAGAACAAACCATTAATAGAAATGTAAAATAACTAAATTATACCTATTTGCTTTTTCATACTTTGGTTCAGTCTTTGGTAATTTTATAGTGCTCAAATGAGATTAGTGATACATTTGGCTCATCATTCATTTTTTCATCTCTCCTCCTGGACCGCTTAAGAGTCCTGGTTGTGGACAAACACTGCAAGATGCTAGATAATGCACAAATTAAAAAGGAAACAAATCAGTTCCTTGCAGGCAAGCGGTTCAGACCTGTGTCTCACTTGCATCAAATAAGCTCTTAGGATATTAATATTGTTAATAACAGATTTTAATTGCCTGCTAATATTTGGAGATGTGTAAATGCCAGGAGAGCTGCAGGTGGGGAAGAATAAATAATATGCCATTGGAAAATACTTAATTACAGTACAAAATTGAGACAGCAACCTTTTTTTTTCTGTGTGCAGGGAGGGGTGCAATTGGTAGCAGCAGATATAATTCATGATAGGTCAAGTCATATGTGAAGAGAAAGCTTTCATTTGTAAACATTGTCAAGCCCAGGGGGAAGCAATTACTGATGAGAAACAACTCTCTTACATGTCAGTCTCATCATGGGTTGTTTTTTGATTTTAAATAAGGACTGCTATTTTTCCCGTTTTTTTCCCCAGAAACCAACAAAAGTGACATGCAGCGTAATGTAGATGAAGAGGACATTCAGCTGTCATCTTCATGAACAAATTAGTGCTCATTAAATGGACTTAGGTCTCCAAACATATTTCTTGCAAAGGCAAGGGCTAGGTTTTGTTTCTGATAGCAGCTCTGAGTCACTACAGCTACTAACTGTTACTAGACTGGTAAAAGCTTTTGAAAGCCTTGGCACCCCCAAGGTATGACTGTCTCATTTTCTTGTGCTGTACATATGTGTAGTAGTTTGCCCTTTGCCTACACCAGTCTCATGCTATGATCTCTCTCCAACCGTCCCAGCTGTGGTGGCTATTTTTGAGGAGTTAAATCCAGCATCTGTCTGTCCTTACCCATCTGCTTATGGGGTGAAGCCTTATCACCTGCTCACTCTTTCCTTGCTCCTCTCAGGGACTTGCTCCGAGTCACAATCCTGCCTCCAGGGAGGAGACAGAGCCTGGTAGGGCTGGCTACAGGGATCAGAAGGTATTTGCTAACTTGTTTTGGGGATGAATAACTTGTAGAATTATGTTTCAGCTGGATTGTGTGCAAGAAAAGTGTTTCCGCTCGGCTTTTATGTTAGATCAAAGAACAAAAAGCATCTTTCCAAGATATTAATACTACCTTGTGTCCTTTTCATAATAACTTGTTACTAGTTTGTATCTTAGTAGAAGACTCTCCCGCCAGTTCTGAGTTTCTGTGACTCAAGTTGATGCATGTCTTTTACAAAGAACTACAAAAATAAGATAAATGTAGCTGCTGTGGAGCTGTTCTGTGCAAGATTTTCTTTGGCATTTCGAAAAACATACCAGAAGGCATTAGTTCCAACTCATTCTCGTTTACAGGAAAGTTCTGCTGCAGTTTGAACAGCTGGTAGACAAAGGTGTAGATCCAATAGGCAAAATTAACATGACCTCATTACTAAGAACAAGAAGAAATAGCCAAACAATTTAGTGTGTAACCATTTATTTAAAACCACTTTGTTGCCTTGCAACTTCAAGAGGCTAATGGCATGCTAGTTAACAAAAATAAAATATATATATATGAAAAAGTATATTTTCTGGAGAGTTGTGCCGTTACTAAACAATTTATGTTAGACTTCTGTGATCTGTACTTCTTAATTATGGCCACATCTAATAGCTGTTACTCTTCTAGAATAAGGCCCAGTTGTTCTGCTGAGGGAGATGCACAAATATAGTGCGTATTTTAAGAGGATGAAAATCAGTACCAGCACGGACAGTGCTAAATTAAAATCATTGCATAGCTCAAGCCTTCAGTAGTTCCTGGAAGAATCAAAAGTCCATCATGCATCCTACAGTGTTGCTGGTTTTGTGTGAATTCCTGGCTGGGGATAAAAAGCTGTTTACATTAAAGTAGACCCTAGCAGAAAAATCTAGGAGCTGCTTTTGCTAGACTTGCATGTGATCTGAGACTGCATGGAGCATGGGGCACTGGTATGTGGGGAGATAGAGGAGGTGCAGAGGGTTCTCCTAAGCAAAGCACTTCAAATTCCTCATCTTCTTATAGTTATGGACAAAGCTATCTACAGTCTCCCATAATGGTCTAGGCAGAGTTAGGAAATAACAAAATGTGTAAGCTTTTAAATGAAATTATATTCTTCTACCTGTTCCTCCTTCATTTTGTTGCTACCAAAGATAGTTGTTTTAATGATGAGGAGAGAATGGAACCTTTAACATTTAGCAGTAAGTTCCAGCCTTTTTGGTTTGGGATCTTCAGTGCAAGTTTTTGAAATCAAAATTCTGCTGTTGTTTCAATATGGTTGGAAATGGAACTTGCTAAAACCTAGTGAATAGGCTCTACCAGCTTTCTTTACTCCACATTTGATTGGGTTTTTTTTCCCCCTCACTTGCATAGCCTGTTCACTATCTCAGATTCTGATTGCTGTTTTGTGTGTTGATATGCACTCTGCAGCACATCTTCTGGTATGCAGCTACTACATATATGGTAAACAAACATTGTAATGTCAGGCATACTGAAAAATCATTGCTGTTAATATGCAAACAAGTAATAGACCTGTAACCTCTCTGAAAGGAAAGCATCTCAGTAACTACAGGAATAAAAACCTTCACTGTTTGGTGTTACCTTGTGAAATTTGCATTCAGATTGATAATTTGGGCTAATGGCTTCAGGTTCCCGTGAGGCAGCTGAAACAGATTCTGAAATGGCAGAAGAAAAAGATACAGTAAATAAACGCAATGAGCTGTCAAAAAATATTTCTACATGAAGCAAGTCTCTGAACCATTTTATGCTTCATAATCTGACCTTTTCTGGCTGCTCTGTATTTTGACTGAGGCAGATCATGAAATGAAACATGTTATCTATGAAATAATAATATTATTATTCTAATTAGGAAAACATATATATAGCAACTAAAACATAAGGTGTTCAAATATCATAGAGATTTCTATTAATTTACAGCAGATTGGTGAAGGTAAAACACCCTTTGATTGCAGTTGCTAGGCAACCTTTCTCAGAACAGATGTAGGTACCATTCCTGTTTGTTTAACACCAGTCATATCAGAGTCTGTCAACAAAACATGGTACAGCGGCAGCAGGGAACAGCGAAGAAGAACAGTTTTAGTATTGTGGGGCTAAAGTATCTTTCTCTTGCATCCTTTGGGCATGAATAGTACAAATAAGGTTGCATGGAGAAAGCTTGACAAGTTGAAGAAAATAAGCTTGTATTAGTATGTTTTCACCTGTTGATCAGAGTGCACAGTAAAGAAAAATATGATTATTCCCGCTCTGCAGATGTGGAAATGGGGCACAGAAAGGTTAGACTTTCCTATGAAAAGCTGCTATAGCTGCTTTTGAATTTGTGACAGGTCTGAAAGCAGAGCCCAGGATTTAGTCGCATGTTCAGTGGGCTGTGTAAGCATTTGTAAGACGTATTGGTCCTCAGAGTACTACAGTTGAACCAGCTACATATGATGATTTTGTGGTATTTCTTTTACAGGAAACACCATTCCTACTCAAAGGATGTTTAGAAGGAAAATAACCAGAGTGTTTAGAGAAATGTGATCTATGCTTCTGTATAATACTGGTGTAGCATGTGTTTTTGTCATTTAAACTTAACTGCCAGAATGAAAGAAGGCTTATGTTATTTACTTTTACAACCAAAAATTAGGTACATTTTATTCCAGACAAAGAGCAAGAGAGCAGTCTGTTTGGATAAGTCACTTGAAAATTCATGTTCAGGGTGTTAAAATGTGGCTTTCCTCAGTCTTCAAAGGCCAAATGAATGCAAAAGCACATGTTTACGATGGTCTTTGCCCTTGGGAATGGTGCATATGAAATGTTTTTGCTACTCTTTGCTGTACCATGTGTTGTGATGGCTTCTGTCATGGGGATGCAAGTGAGGCAAAGAGGAAAAAGATGGTGGGGTTCATTATCCCTCCCCCACCCCATTCACAATTATGTGAATTATTAAATCTGTAATTTAGAGAATAGGAGGTTAAGTCACTGTAGTTAATACTAAGTACAAGGTAATAAGATCTGTGATAGTCTTCAGTTTGCCTTCTTTTTTTCCCATAGGTTTTAAGCAGTTTTTGTTTGGTTGTTTTTTTTGTTTGGTTTTTTTTTGGTTTGCTTTGGTTTTGTGGTTGTGTTTTTTTTTGTTTTTTTTTTTTTTTTTTTTTAAACCTCTGAAGAGGGTGGAAAAAAAAGGAGGGAGAATCTGACTTTTCCTCTGGGGAGAGAATTTGGAAATAGGAGGTTCCCCTCTGCTGTTATTCCTGCAGCTTTAAAGAAATAATGTTCTCTTCAAAGGAAATTAATCTGGATCTGCTGTTTTGAGTTTATGGCCTGTACCACAGTGTGCATGCAGCTGTGGCTGCTGGTAAGAAGGCTGGGTGTCCCTGGAGTGAGATAGCTGGAGCATCCTTAGTTACCCTGAGAAGTGCTTATTTCCACAGCTGGGGAGGGAATGGGAGGACTGAGCGCTTGTGGAGAACAGGGGGCAGGAGAAGTCCCCAAATAGTTCTAGCCACAGATATGCTGTTTTTGTTTTCCTGATTAATCAGTGTATGGCAAATTTTATTCTCAATTTTGCTGTTATTTGAATAATTTCATGTAATATAGCTGAGGGTACGTGAGGTGACTGATATTCTCAGTACCACATAGGCAAGCAATATGATGAGAGCTCTAGGGCTGTGGACAGCCCCATAAACAGGTCTGATCTGCTGTACTGGTGGAGGTAGTAGGCAGTTTTCAGGGCTGAAATCCAGTAGACAGAGAAAACACACATGCCCAGATTTTGCAGCTTTGTTAAAAAGTGCATTTTCAAGTTTTTTAACTTTTAAAAAAAAGTTAATAAAGATGTAAGCTCTAAACAAAATGGCTTTGCCAGGGAGTTCAGGTATTTCAAAGTAGAAATTGTGTCTGGTCATAGGTATTTTTAAAGCTTATACAGCTTCAGAGGAACAGATTTGACCTTTCAAATAAGTTTACACAGTAATACCATTTATAAACAAAGAAGAGAAATGTGTGCGCTAAGAAGGAATGACGTTTCAGTACCACTGCAGCTTTGCAAACTGCAAACGTAATTTTCTAAGAACCCACATAGGGGCCACTGCACAGTGATTAGTAACTTGCCCATCAAGTTGCTCCTATGCTTTCATCAGAACTAACACTGCAATTGTTCTATAGACGCAAATACACAAATCTTTATGAAGCAGGCCTTGCAATATATTTCTGTTAATAACAATCTTGACCTTGTTTGTCCCTTTCAGGAGCTCTTTTGGTTTCTGTTGTGTAACATAATATCTTTCTTTTCTTTGTTTCCAATTAATAGGTTCATCAGGTGGGGGTTAAGGGTTGTACTAATCAGGAGCCATGTTCTCTATAATGAAGATAACTTACATTACTCTTATGTTGTACACTTCTTTCTTTTTCCTCCCCAGAAGAAAGGTAGGAGAGCACCTCTGAAGTAGGACAGAGAAATTACTGTATGTTTTTGTTTTAATTAATAAAAATATATGTGTGTGTGTGTGTATACACACATGAAATTGGTATTGAATGTACTTCAGTCATACAGCTTAAGGGAAAAAGTCTAAGAGGACTTCTCAGAGCTCAGTTTCTATCATCCCAACTGTTCAAACCTCATGGAATGAATAGGTGTAGCCCCCTCAAGAAAACTAACAGATGTGAAGAATGCTTTAGTGTAGCGTTGGTATGATGCAAACTAAATGTTCATACTTCAGTTGCTTAGTATGAGTGGCAATAGCTTCCTTTTCAGTTTCATGGAGCAGTGCAACACGCAAGGTGTATGGCCTCCCTTCCTTTATACATGTACTTCAATAATAATGAGTATTGCACATGTGGATTACGGTTGGGATATTTTGAAAAGACAGTCAATAATTTCTAAGGTGAATTCTTCTTTGGTGTTTCAAGTGTGTTGGAATGCATAGACGACTTCAACCATGAGAAAAGGAAAGGAATTCTGCAGACACTGTCTGTTTTCAGTACTTTGTTTCAGTTGAGAATCAGATAATAAATTAGGAAGACAAAAGCTAATTTTTCCCAGCCCGTAAAATTCATTACCGTTTGACAGCTATTGGAGGACTTGCATGAAATACATTAGAGGTCTCATTTCAGTTTCTAGAGCATAGATGTCTTTAAAGCTCCACGAACACTACTGAAATAATGCTGTTGTAGCTCTTTGCTTGTGTTTAAAGGAGAAGATCTACTTGTTATGGATATGGAGAGGGAAGCTGAATAATTTTACTAAACCAGGAATGTCTTTTGTCTATTAAGCAGCATACATGATATTCTGGGATTTGGAGAAGTGAGAAGTACCAAGGCAGCAGTTGTAATCACCCAGTTCAAAGTAGAGCACAGGGAGTGGGGACTGCGGTTTAGGAGTAATAATACAAGACAGTGCCCTTAAGTTTTGGTGTTAGCTGCTGTGCTAATACATTATTTCATGTGGCAGGAGTAGGTGCATATATTTCTGTCCCTGAAATTGCTCATTTTTTGCTTGGCTGAATTAACATTTTTGAAATCATAAGTTTTGTCACCATTGGCTTTGTTTCATTAGGCTTATTCTGAATGCAAAATGTTTTTATCAGTTTGTGATATATGTTGAAAAAATCTGTCATCATCTCCAGATTGCTACAGCTGTTTTGGAAACATTCTGGGTTTTTTTTGCTAGTTGCTGTATTTTTGTAAGCTTTGTTTAAAGTTCAGAAATACTGGCCAGATCCTTGCCCATAAATTCATTGCCATTGCACTAGTGCAAAACAAGACATACCTAAAATTGCTTCCAACTACAAGTAAAATTTATTGGATTTTGCTCTGTGTGTGCCAAAACTGATAAGGGATGGGAATAATGCATCCAGCTAGAACTGGGTGTTAGTCCTCAGCAGCATGAGCCATCCTTGTGTTGTTCAAGGTCCTGAACAATAAATACTGTATTCTGCAATCAGCGTGCCTTAAGACAAAGGTAATGGCAAATTGGTTTTAGAGGTATCTGTGTGTCTTATAAATGCTGTACTAAGCACCTTGTCATGTTTGTCTTCCTGGCTCCTGGATTTGTGACTATAAAGCATTTCCTATATCACTTCCTTCCGGTTTTAACTTTTCACTATTCTGATGCCAGGTCCTCCCTTTTGTTGTTTCTTCTCATTTGAAACTGTGTGTGAAAACACCACTAGGGAGATACGACAGCACACCTGCTTGGTTTTGCTTTCTATTCATGGCAGAAGTGATCCCACTGACTTTCCAGTCATGTATTTCAACTTGCTATCTGTTTTCAGAACCAGTCAATTTGTGTGCTTGCCCTTGCTGTTCAATTGGGATTCCTTCTCCTGGAGCTGTGACTTATTTTCTTTTCATTGTGCTCCAATTTTATCTGCTTCTGAAACACTGACAGTAATACATGAATTTCATACATCTCGTACTGAATAATGAAAACAAGATAGGAATACATTCATGCAAGATAAGGATGACAAATTAGAGTCCACAATACAGGCAAAAGGTGAATGGTTATTTGGTTATAACATGTACAACTGGTGTAGCTGACACTGTTGAACACAATTAAAAACATTCAGAAAAATAATACCCTTAGATGTCCTAAGGCCTGGCCAGATTATCTTTTTTGCAGTGACACATCTGGCTGAGAGGCTGCTAATCCCATGCTAAGCAGGTAATGTTACTAGAGAAGAAAAATGAAAATTATAGGAAATAGTTACTAGTGAGTTGCACCCTAACCCAGGATCTGCTGCTGGCAGTGTATTTGCTGGCTACAGTGAAAAAGCTGAACATTTCACATCTAAGCTTGGTATTACAATAGTCTTGCAGCAGATTGGTCTGTGCTTAGGCCTTGCTGATAAATGCTTTCAGACTCTACCTGAAAGTGCAGACAGCTGGAAACTAAGGCTTGCTTTTATGACTTTTGGAAGTTAAAATGTGTTTTTATATCATGTGAATTGATTTCTGTTTAAGCATGTAAGTAGGAGTAAGGGTGAACTGTCACAGTAGATGCAAATTCTGTCAGTGGTAGGAGTGTAAGTTTGCTTGTTAACTCTTGAAAGTCACATCTTGAAATTTTTGATTTAGATGGTATACTTGGCTATAGCCAAATCTAAGCACTCAAACTGTCTTGCCTTGTGAGGTGACCAGAATCTTTTGATAAACTTTGTGGTTAAAATTGATTGTCATTTCTCTTCTCTAAATGAGCATAAGACTCAGTATTTTTCTTGTTCTGACAGCTTTCCTCTGCAAACTAGTCAACATCACTACCAGAGGAGCAGTGATGTTCTTCATACGGAATGTATCTGGAACATGCAGTGATTGTCCAAAGTTGTGAAACAGGCAGCTTATTGTGTCACCAGCCTCTTTCTCATTTTCTAGCAACCATTTTTTAGATAGCCCATGGACTCCTGGAATACAGGTGGGTTTTGTCGTGGTTGATAATTGCTGATGCTCTTTTTGACTCTTGCCCTTCTTAGCATCAGAGACTAAATATATTTTTTTCAAGAAAAGTTATCTGCTAACTTTGTGATCTGCTTACATTGTTCAAATGCACTAAATACATACTAAATATAAAACAATCTTGATTTGCCACCTGTGTTAACTCATGTTTGTTAGAGGGAATGACAAATATACTCATCTAAGAAATGCTGAAGTAAGGATGCAATGCAGCCAGAACCTAAATTGCTTTTGTGTACTACAGTGGATAAAAATCTAGAAAAAGAATTGAGTATTGATTTTCCTAATCTGTTTTGTGTTTGTATCAACAGACAGTGCATAAACATGCGATACGCATACAAAAAAAAGCTTCTTTTCCACATGAACTTTCTTATGTATTTATGTGCACAAAATATACAAAGATCTCACTTCTCTCGCTTTTGAATATTTTACATTAAATCTTCATTTAATTTGATGTAGAAAACCATGAAGCATTCCCTTGAAGTAATTTAAATTTTTGTTGCCTTCAACAAACTCTAAAATTACATCTTAGATTTTGCTGAGTCCGTTACTTAAATAATATTCTTTTGGCTTAAAGCCTGAATCTCAACTTCTGCTTTTATTTATGTTTGATTTGCTTTTTTCATGCAGTCTGGAGTGGTCTATGCCTCTGCAGATGATCTGGGTTTGCTAATGCAGAGATTTATAGGTATTTTATTTTCCCTAAACAAAATACCAGAAGTTATTGTCAAATATCTGGCTTAACTGCACTTACAAGAATTTCCTAAATACCTATGAAGCAACTAACCAAAACATCTGTTCTGGTCAGCAGTTAATATATTTCTATGTTCCCCCAATGTATAGACTTCCTATAACCCATACTATAGTCATGAGTAACCCTTCCTTTTGTGGAAATTAATTTAGAAAACACTTAATTTGGGTTGGTTTTTTTTTTGTTATGATGGGACCTGTCAGCTGTGGTCAGGCTAGGAGCACTGCTTTGCTTAACTGCAGTCAGTGGCTGATGGGGGCAACTTAGGCTATAAGCAGTTTTCAAGCCACTTGTGTTTGATCAGGAGCTTAATGAAAGCTGATGGAAGGTCTGTAAGATGAAACTAGCAGCGTATTGCAAACAGCAAGTGAGCAGGTCTTCACAGAGGTAGACTGGTGTTGGTCAGTGTGGGGAGGGCTAGAGAGAAAGAGACTCCAGGGACTGCTCTGCCTGAAACCCTCCGAATAAAGGTCCCAAGCTGAGAACAGGGTTCAAATTTGAGGAAGTTTGGATTTGCCTTTGAATTTTACAACAGAAGTTTATGGTCAATTTTTTACTATGCCACATCATTGTACTAAGCACGAGAAGAAGTGAGCTACTTGCAGCTGGGTATAATTAACATACATTTATGCTGCTAATTTAACACTATGCAAATTGTATTCTTTCTCAGTCAGCTCATTGAGCACTGAGTGAGGTGTCTCTCAGCAAAGTGTGAGTCCTCTTTCTGTAACTGTTTCATGCTTTTCACTTGCAGAAATCAAATTTCTTGTGTCTTGTCACACTTTTTATCATGTTTCTTTTAATGTAGTTACTTGGAAAGAGAACTTCTGAATGAGAAATGCAAACCGAACTGGTATTTATTTGAAGAAAAATATTCTATGAAGGGTCCAGATTTATTGCCTCCCCCCAAAGGCTCAGGGACTTTGATTTTGGGCCAGGCTTTCAAGAGTGTTTTTGTTTACAAGATGGTGGGGGTTATTTTGATCTCTCATGGGTGTAAATCAAGGAAAACTTTGAAGTTCGGCTGGGGTTAAAACCAGTCCAACTCTGATGACACTCAAACTCCTGTTGTTTCTATAAGCAGCGTGTGAGGAGCATATGCTCCTGTTGGTGGCTATGTGGCCTGAGTAGCCACGGCCCTTGCTACCAAAGTGCTATTATTTCCTTTTTGGAAATGTACACATTCACTTTCCAGATGTCTAATAGAAGCTGAAGCAGCTGCTGAAGCATTGCTGACATTTTCCCTTCTCTTCTATTTGAAATGGACAAAAAATGGCTTGTTACAAATTACTACTATCAGGGCTCCCATTATAGCCCTGCTCACAACTGACCAGCACAATGGACAAAATCACAGGTTTCCCGGGGATCATACCACTCCAAACTCACAGAGAGGCTCAGAGGCTAAGAGATGGCAGTGCTTTGTTGGGGTAAAAAAAAAAGAAGGCATTTTGCAGTTGTTAGCACAAAACAAAATAACAATCCCTTCAGTATAATAGCAAAAAGCCCTGGAGAAAATGGCCTCATGCTGCGTCCAGCTGTGATTTGTGTGCTGTTGGGATGCTGCAGGAGCGCAGGAGCAGGCACTCTATTTCTGATGAGATCTTGACTGTGGGAGTTGCTTTGTCTTACTGGCTTTTGTTGGTCAGAAATGACCCGCAGGGGGTTGCATGAGTTCTGTGTAGTCATGCTGCGGTGGCTTTCTCAGCTAGAGATGTTTTATTTGGAATTCTTTTTATTTCAGTTCATGTAATTGAACTTGCTTGATACTGCTGCTGTCAACAGGTGGTACCCAGACATAAGCTATCTATGGTTTTCCTGGTTGGAACAGTGGGATTTTACCCTTGAAAGTCAGCGTGGTGATAGTGGTACACTTCTTAGTGTGCATAGCTTGTGGAGAGAGGAGACCCTGAAACCATCAGGAGAATGAATAAGTGGTCTTTGGTTTTGAGTGACACCTTAATGGTCAAACACAGCTGTAATAAACTATGCAGTGTGAGTATCTACACCTGTGGCAGGGTTCTTAGTGCCATAACTGTGAACACTTGGAACATCACTGCTAAAAAGCAGGTTTGCTTTTGATTCTTTATTAGTGATACACCAGCTTAAGTAACTTGGATGGTTTTGAAAATGCTGTTTAGGAGCTACCCCTGCGATTTAAGCATTAGCATGGTACTGCATTTATTCTCACCCTTTCTTGCTTTCAAGAAGATATTAGGAGATGTGTACAGGGAAGAAATTCATTACTGTGAAGGTGGTGAGGCACTGGCACAGGCTGCCCAGAGAAGTTGTGAATGTCCCATCCTTGCAATTGTTCAAAGCCAGGTTGGATGGGGCTTTGAGCAGCCTGGTCTAGTTGAAGGTGTCCCTGCTCATGGCAGGGGGTTTGGAACTGGATGGTCTTAAAGTCCTTTCCAACCCAAACCATTCTGTGATTCTATGTCAGCTGCTTGTATTGTATACCTTTTAAGGGTCCGTATGTTTGCCTGGTGGAAACGTTTTCCTGTCTTCAACCAGTTTTCATTGAATCAGACAGTTTCCCTGATTTGAATTTATTACTTCTATGCTTTTTATATTGATGAAATGAATTCAGTGTACCGTCAACCGTGGCATTTTTGCTTGTCTGTGTAAGGCAAACACCTGTGAAATCAGTCTTGCACGTCCTGTGGGCAAGCGTGACATGGCTGAGAGGCGGTAGTTGTGGACAGAGACCTCTGTTTAGTGAAGCACTCTGGGACCCAGGGAGATGAAAGGCAGTGTAAAAATGCAAAATATTATAATTATTCAAGCAGGATCATTGCCAAAAGCCTCTTATTGTTCTTGTATGCAGAAATGCGTGCCGCTCTCTTAATTTAAAAAGTAATTCAGATAGCTTAATGAAGGCTTATTGGCTAATGAGGGAGAGCCTGAGCTAAGGGGAATGTGAGAAGCAACTTCTGTTGGTTCTTGTAAAAAAGCCTCCAAACCAAGGATTCAGAGATTTCTTGAGGGGGGAAACACTATCTAGTAAGAGCCCTGTGGCCTTGCAATATTTTTTCCTATATTTACTGAGAACTTTGCTAAATGTGGCTTTCTGGTGCAGTGTAGACTCATTGCAAAGAGCTCCTGACTAACTTGAAATTATCAATTTTCTTTTAAGATCATTGTTTTCGTGAGAGATTCCAAACAATACAACTGGAGCCTGTGTAGCTAGCTGTAAATCTAAAATGGAAGTAGTTCAACCTGTGCAGAGAAGCAGGAGTGAGCTGTGCATGCTGAAGTCAACCTGAAGAATGAAGAAGTCATGAGCTCTTTTAAGAAACGTAGATTGAAATAACTGTTCCCCAAATTTTGGGTAAATTTAATTTCTAGCTTTGGCTTATTGTTATTTTGTACTTTTCTTACCAGATGTTAATACTGTGGTTTCTGACTTTTGTTTTACCTTCTATGAGTTAAGATATTAGCAAAAAAGTATGGTTTTGGGACAAAGACAGAATCAGGACTCTAATATTGCTGCAGGAGATAGAGTATTTCTAACTCCCCTTTCTTTGTGTATCATCATCTTCCATGTGCTTTTGGCTGGAGAATCTGACTCAAGGGCTGTCTGCGCCTGGCCTCTCTTCTTTGCCAACGGAGGGATGCTTACAGGTGGCAAAGTATGTATATTGCCCATCCTTATTCAGGGGCTATGGTTCTTTGATTTGCTTTAAAGGAGGTGAATATCCCTAAAGTCCTACAGGTCCGTAACCCATAGTTCAACTGAGGAAAAGCACTTGAGATAACTGAATATGCTGAAGCTACCAATAAATTATCCGTAGCCAAATTCTTGTCAGAGTTAATGCGCTAAACAGAAATCTGGCCAGAGACCCAGCAAGGATAATAAGGCTGTGGATGCAGCACCTCTACAGGTTGCATTATTTTGCTATCTTTAAGTACTAAACCTTTAAGTAGTAAATTAATATATGTGGGCGAGGTGAAATGTGTGGAATGCTTCTTGCATTTATAGCATATCAGTCTGATGTCCTAGTTTTAGCTTCTCATTTGTAGAGCTGAGACCAAAGGAGGAAAAAAAAGAGAGTAAAATAACAAGCATTTTTCAATATTGTCTAAACTCCACCAAAGTCAGCAGGCCAGAACATTTGGTATTACTATACCTTGCCTGATGTGATCAAATGTTTTGCATACTGTTCATGTACCATCTGTTTAGTTGTTTAGTGATGCAATGACCAAAATGAAAAGCAAAAGGATTTGAACCAGTATTGTGTAAAATAGACTGCTGGAAATCCAGAGCACATCCTAGCTGCCTACCTTGAGTTAGGTCCCCTGTTTATTTTGATAAATGACTGCTCTGGGTGGATACTATCAGCCTTTGAGAAGATTGCTTGCCCAATTTTTAGATGCTAAATGTCCACTGTACAGCTCATGTTGTATATCAGGCCCTGGCGTGCACTAGGGTCAGATTTCCAGAAGTCCTCGGCTTTCCCACAAGTGGCCACATTTTCCAAAAACTGAGTGTCAGCAAGAACTCATATTTTTGAAAACCTGGCTGCTTGGAATGAGTTATTTTGCTGCCTAAAATGAAATGAAGCATGAATTTACTTCTTGACAGTGTCTGCAGAGCATGGGAAAATTCTGGCCAGGATGGGTAGTGACAGATAGCCTTGTTTCTCTTGGTTGCTCATTTAAAGTGTGAGCACTCAGAGAAAGCTGAAGTCTTCAAGTGCAATGATCTCCTCAAGTGAAGTCTTACTGAGAGAGTGAATGGCATCTGGCATGTACAAGAAAAAAACCCTGCAAACGTCATGTTTTTAAGGATGTGGTGAACAGTGCGTATTCTTTGTATTATTTAGGCAAATGCAGAGGTTGTCTTCAAGCATATTCAGCAAAAAATGCTACCCCCTCTAAAACCAAGGAGGTTGTACACAAAACACTGTTAAGAAAATGCTGTCATTCAGATGTCCACTGAAGTGCCAGCAAATACCAAAATTAATTTTACATGTTGGATCTTTGTTCTGCCCCTTGTATAGTGCTTTTAAGAAGACCTGCCCCCATGAATGAAGGATTTAGCAGTCACAACCATGATATCTCAATTTTGTTTGAGTCAAACCCAGGTGGCCTTTAGCACTGGATTTTTTGTTTTACTCTTCGAGTTCAGACACATGTAACAGAGAGGCATCAGAGGTCATCAGGCACTAATGAAAGCACTCCCCATCTTTTCATAAATCTTCCCAAAAGTTTTCTGTGTATGGAGCTAAGGGCTGGCAGCAGAAGGTCCTGGGAGCATGTGCAAGACATTGTTTTAGGAGAAGGGAGAACTGCTCAAGAGTTTGAAAGCGCAGAGGGTGTTTGCTCCTAATTCTTGCCCCTGCCCAGGTGCCTGCTTATGGCTCCTTTTGGAGGCTGGGTGCGTAGGTTTTCAGTTTTTTCAGTAGGAGATCTGTCCTTTGCTTTTCACTACAGCTGTGCTAATGAAGCACTGTTGTGTGTCTAACAGGTCAGGGGAGGTGATTATCTCCCTCTGCTCCCCTCTGGTGAGATGCCACCTTAAGTACAGCTCTGGGGCCCCCCAGCATAAGAAGGATGTGGACCTGTTGGAGCAAGTCCAGAGGAGGGCTTCAGGGATGATCAAGGGGCTGAAGCAACTCTCCTATGAAGGGAGACTGAGAGAGTTGGGCTTCTTCAGAGTGGAGAAGAGAAGGTTCAGGGGAGACCTTGTTGCAGCCTTTCAGTACTCAAAGGGGGTTTATAAGAAAGATGGGGAGAGACACTTCTAGCAGGGCCTGTAGCGATAGGACATGGAAAAGTGGGTTTAGCTAAAAAAGAATAGATTCAGACTAAACATGTGCAAGAATTATTTTACAAGGGCAGTGAAGTACTGGAACAGGTTGTCCAGAGAGATGGTATATGCCTCATCCCTAGAAATACTCAAGGTCAGGCTGGATGGGGCACTGGGCAACCTGATCTAGTTGAAGATATCCCTGCTCATTGCGGGGGTGGGGGTTGGAGTAGATGACCTTTAAAGGTCTCTTCCAACCCAAACTGTCCTATGATTCTATGAAAAGTGATCTGCGTCACCGAGTCTGCAGTCAGCCAGTCATCCCAGGTGACAGTCCAAGAGCTTGCACAAAGCTTGAGCAAAATTCAACCTGCTTTGGAAAGTTAAAGGTACAAGAAGGCCTTGGAGAGAACACTTTTCTGCCTTTGCTAGGCTATTTTTCACCTTTTCAGATGATGTGTTGCTGTTGCAGTTCCCTGGTTTTGCACCTATCAGTGTTATCTGAGGATGTCTCCAGTTTCTAGGTATCCAGCTGTACTTCAAGTAGGCCAGCTGCACTTTTCAAGGATGTTTTCAAGGCTTATAGTTCCCAGGCTGGCTGGCATTTTCTTTGTCAGTATTTTTCATCAGACATTTTCTTCTGTTCAGTGATTTTCCTCTTCTTTATGGGTGCTCGTATCAGGCAGACAGAACAGTATCTCTTCCTCCCTCCTCGTGTTCACCCTCCATGGCCACCTTGATACCCCAAATGTAGTAGGTGGGGAGTGGCAACAGCTTTTCAATTGTAAGGCATGCTACCCTGTATGCTGATCTTGTAAGGATTTCCCAGGGGAGGCTGCTCTGTATCAAGAGACCTTTAGCCATTGATTCTCACTTTTCCCATGTACAAACTGGTGTTTGCTTGGCCTTTGGACTGGGGGATTTCCACAAAGGGGAAGGTGACTGAGCCTTTACTTCATACAAGTTCTGCAGCTCCTTACTTGAATTAAGAGCAAATGGTAATAATTTCAGAATTAGTAAGAATATCTGCTTGCTGATAAGGGCAATTTAATGAAATCTAGAAACAGAAATTATAATGTATTGGAAGTGGCTGTTTGTTTGGACTGATCAAGAGTAACTTATTAGTGACTTGTACTAAAGCTAAGTGCATGCTGGAAGTACTAAAAAATCCTGATTTACTCATGAAAATGATAAACTGTGATAATTGATGTCAGTAATTTGTTTTTCTATTCTACACTGAGATTAGCCAGGGAGTTAAGGTTCATAATTTACAAGTGCCAAAGGCGTGGGTGGGCTATGATGACAAGCCTTTTAATGACTCCACTAGGCTTGATATTAAGCAAAGCCACTGGAAGTGCTGTATGAATATTCATTTTACTGACACATATTGGTAGGCAAAGAATTGCAACTTGCACAATATAACTCTCTCTTAAAAATTAAATTAACATATGGTAAATGGTAGGCATTTTAAAGAAGCTCCAAATAGTTTCATTACAATTATCTGGTCATGATGGAATTTAATAATAATAATAAGAAAAAGAAAAGCTTTCCTTCTGTGTGCAGACTGAAACTGTGATTACATTGGTATCACATGTATCGCGTAAGTGGGAAGGGACTGCCCATACTGTCTAAAATTGCTAACAGCTGTTAAAATCAGTCTTGTACCATGTGCAAAGGCATTAATCATGTTGCTGACTACATCTGTTCTTGGGAAAGGGGACACGTCTTGTCTTTGAGGACATTTACCTGGCTAGGAAAGGCTTGTTCCCACTTGTTATGCAGAACCTCATGTCATACCACTGCCACAGACTGTGAGCTCATGATAAGAACTAATTGACTAGCAATTACTGGTTTGCATTGCAGTTTTGATTCCTGGAAATCAATGAGTAACTTGAAAGTCATGACATTGTAGAGGTCAGTGTGTGCACGCACATCCCACCAAGCCACAAAATTTGATTAGCTGAAATGGTAACAAGGGTTTCATATGTGCTTTTTTGCCTTTGACGTGCAACGCAGTCACCCAAGGCCTGAGAGGTGTTTGCCTGCAATCTTATTTTCTTTCTCATAAAACCATTGGCAGTGTACTCAGGTATCATTAAGGCTTATACTACTGACATCAGTTAGTGTTCTTGGAGTTTCTAATGAAGTATCATGATGCCAAAGAAGCAAATGTAATTATTTCTGACATTGTTCCTACTCTGGCTAAAGGACACAGGATTTTCATGACAAGCCTAGGAAAACAAGATAGTTAATTTAGGAAGGTGCTCTTGTACCAGAAACGTGTGTTGACAGGCTGAGGAATACCTTTTTGTTCCTCCAGAGTAGCAACCCTTACTTCATATTAAGCAGGATGTCTAATATGGCAGTTAATCTAGATTTTCAGGTTCTCTGATGCTGTGTGGGGTATTCTGTGTGAATAATGAGCACTTTGAAAAAATAGCCGTTCTGCAGCAAACTTAAAATCTAGGAGTGTCAACTAAATATAATGCACTGTACATACATCATCATAAATGATCTTGATACTCCAGGAAAGGTTTCTCCACACAACTTGTTTTCATTAACAAGTTGCGTGAGAAAAAGGTCAGTAATCATTGTTCGTGTTGAGTCTCTAAATTGTCCATTAGAGTGCATGTTAATAGTGCCATATTTTTAAGAGGGAAAGGCTATTTCTTTATCTCCATTGTTGCTAATATGCTGAATGAGTATTGAATGAAATGAGGTGGTGACAGAAGACAATGAGAAAGAGAACCGACAGAAGAGAAACAGTAGGAACATAAGCAATATTGTCACAGCTCACTTGCTTTGTGTCATCGGTAATTTTTTAAATCTAGGATAGTTTGTAATTTGAATCAAAATCAGTGTTTATTTTGTGTAATCTCACTCAACACGTCTACTATGCTATATACTGTTGAGGAGTTAAAGCATGTACATTAAACACTGACGTGGGCACTGCATGTTTATCAAATATCTTAATCTGTGAACCAAGTATGTGGAATTTGCAGTTAGCTCACAGCAGTAGGCAGTCATAATGATCTGATTTGGTGCATTTCTTCTAGTTTTGCAGATGTTTGTATCAGATCAAGCTGCTTGTTTACCAAAATTGAACAGGATTTAAAAAAAAAAAGAAATGAAAAGAAGCCTCCAGAAGAGTTTGGATTAAACAAAAATCCAACAACCTCAAATTGCTAGCCATTTCATAAGGAGCAATATTTACATTGCGCAGTATGCATTAAAAGGGAAGAATGAAATGCTTTACAGCTTTCAAATAGCTAATGTGCACACTAAGATGCATCTCCTTGCATCTTGGGCATTTTCACTTACTGCATTAATGACTAGGAGTTCTACATTTATTTGCTGCTTAAAATTTTCCACTTTAGGTAATGAAAGATTTCCATATTAGCATGGCAGAAATTTCCTCAAAAAGTGTTATGATTTTACTTACTAATTAGGAAAATATTTTTAATCCTATGGACTGAGAAGAGACCAGAAGGTTTTTCATCTAAATAGCTAGCTGTTATGCAACATGTGTGTTTACAAAATATAAATAGCTTTCATTTCTCTCTAGTCATTTGTAGATTTCATACACAAATATGTGTTCTCACCTCTCATCTACCAGTATGTTACCCTATATGCATGTGACAAAGAATGTCATAATGCTGTGCCAACTCTGTGAGGTTTTTTTTGTTCTCTTCCCCAATGGTTGGCTTTTGGGGTTTTTTTATGTGTTTATTTTTTTTTTTCTTATTATTATTGTATGGGATACTGTATTTATTTATTTTTTAAATTCCTTTTGAACAAGCAGGATTTTCCACAATTTGAACAGTAAATAACCAAAATCTGAAAATTCATTTAATAGGAGTCATTCTCACAGTGGTACGAATACAGTATGAAACCCTGTTTTAAAAGAATTGGCAAGAAGATGTAAAATGATATTTCTAAAAACAGTATCATGGCAGCCAATAGTAACAATTTATTTTATAGCTTCTGCTGTGTTGAGACAGCGGTGTAAGTAATTTTTATTCTTTGAAGAATGAAAAGCCTGCTCCCTAAGACACAAATCCTTTTGAAGTTGCTATGTGTGTTAGAGTAAACGTCTGGTACATGATGAACCTATGTGAAGCTGAGGCTGTTAGTGCTGCATGACTCAGCCTGAGCTCTCCTGGGGGGCTGCCCAGCTCTGGTATGGATTCAGGGCTCCTGCTCTCCTGCATATGTTTAGCTCAAGAGTTTCATCATTAAAACAAGTTGTTCAGAGTCAGTGCTGGTTGCTTTCAAGGCACTTGGAAAATCCTTCAATCCTTGTTCTTACCTGTGGCCCTGGAGAGGAAGAGAGGGAGGCTGCTGTCTTGGCGCTGCTCTCTTGCACTGCACTCTCACCAGGACTGCTGAGAACTGTCACATGGTTCCTCAGAGGTTCTACTTACTGGTGAAGATGGTCAGTAGTGTTTTATTTGGTGTAATTGTATTTGGGATTTTTCAATGAGTAAATAACATATAGTATCACCACCTGCGTTCTTCTAGCTTTTGGTGATCTCTGCAACCTGATCTTCATGAGGCTGGGACATTGCATGGAGAGGCAGAAAAATACAGTGATTCTGTAGTAATAGAGGTAAAAGCATGAGCAAGCTCTGCAGCATGAAGCCATCTGTAGTTTCTGTCTTGCAGAGGCACGTTATGGTTATGTTAAACAGGATTTTGGAGGACTAGGGAGCTGGAATGGATTTTATTTTGCTTATTTCCTTCCAAGAGAGGTAGAATCATAGAATCGTAGAATAATTTGGGTTGGTGGGGACCTTCAAAGGCCGTCTTAAACTATATCAGATTGCTCAGAACCACACCCAGCCTGGCATTGAATGTCTCCAGGTACTTGGTATTTGATGGTTTATACAATAATGAACCACTGTTTTAGCAGTATATTGAAGGTTCTTGTCTGGCAATTTCTCAGGATAGATTTTATGTTGGGTCTTTTATGCCATTTAGGAATAGCAGTGTTTGAAAATAGAGACTTGTCTATTCCACTGCCTTTAGAAAAGTATTCCTTGCTTGAAACAAGCGTATCAAAGGGTGGTAATTAACGCAGCAGAAAAGAGAGTAAATGTTTCAGTGTTAGATACTCAAATGCTATTGATTTGTGTGCAGAGGGAAAGAAGGACCTGTGCTGCCTCACAAAGCTGGAGGGGACAGGTGCTAACTTGACCTTTGTTATTTCCTTCTTAGTGTTCTTGGGTTGTTTGCCCGCTTGGTGTGTTGCTAGGGGGAGCAGAGAAAGTAGTTTGCATTGGCCTCATAGTAGAAACCAAGCACCCCCTACCCCTTCAGTAATATTATATTACCTCAGTTTTAGCAGCTTAATAAAGGATAGGTTCTGCCTCATCCTCTGGCAATCCCTTCTGTTCTGTGACTTCTGTAAGAGACAGAGTTGGTCAAACATTTTGAGGGACTGAAGCAATGCTTATGTGCTGCAACAACGAGGTGAATC
Source organism: Myiopsitta monachus (assembly GCA_017639245.1). Taxonomy (NCBI): domain Eukaryota; kingdom Metazoa; phylum Chordata; class Aves; order Psittaciformes; family Psittacidae; genus Myiopsitta; species Myiopsitta monachus. The sequence goes on along the minus strand of CM029925.1, from coordinate 41,583,245 downwards.
AGACTGTGTGTAGAACCTGTAGTTCTTTTCTGCCCGCTGGAGATTTTGTGTGGATTTAAGAGTGCTTGCTGAGAAACCAACGTGATGGGTCGAAATGCTTTAAACCAATAACAGTCTTTTCACAAAATATTTTATATTTTGTTGTATTTTTTGTTACATATTTTGATAATAAGGTTCTGGAAACAAAAGAATTTGATTCTGCAAACCTTTATTTTTATTCAGTCCTGTTAAGTGGATTTTTCCCTTATTCTAACTATATTAAGGCTAAAATTTAGGAGCTATTTTTGACTATTGCTGTCGTGGTTTAAGCCGTAAATTTCACTTCTCCCTCCTTCCCCCCCCCCCCCCCCTCACCCCCACACTCCGATGGGGGGGAAATGGGGAGAAGAACCGAAGAAAATGTAACTCCCATGGGTTGAGATAAGAACAGTCCAGTAACTGAGATACAATACAAATCACTACTGCCGCCACCAATAACAATAATAATGGCAAAGTAAATACAAAGGGAGAGGATACAACCGTTTCGCCGCCGGACCGAGCCGAGAGAGCGACCGCGCGCCGCTCCCCAGACCGCGTGCCGTGAGAGCCCCGCCCGCGAATCCTACCTCCTGGGCATGACTGCTGTGGTATGGAATAACCTCATTGGTCAGCCCGGGTCAGGCGCCCTGTCCCCCCTCCCCCAGCTTTTCTCTCTTTCCCGGCATAACACGAGACTCTGCGGGGGGGGCAGCCGAACCCATAACAACTGTTCATTAATGTACCACAATCTATGGTGTTTCTTACTGAGTAGAAATTGAATTCGGAATGTCCTATAGGATTTGCATTAGAGTCATGCAGTATCATATCTCACATATCCTTTTCTTTAATACAGGAGCTGATTTCAACTTTTGTAATATTTAAACATTCTGCCTTGTAAATAATACATATGTGCTATGCCCGTATTCAGTATTCAGTCTATTGTTTTCCATTATCTTTTTTATTTATACGGTCTTCCAGCTGTAAAATGAAGAAGATTTTGGACATATTCCCCGAGGACTAGAAAACTGTTAGTAGAATAAAGTCTTCTCTCTTACCAAAATTTGAATATAATTTGAATGCATTAAAATTAATCTTAAAAGATAACATTCTTTGTGGAAAGATATTAGTAGGCATTTTGTGACAAGTTTAGAAAGTATTTTGTATGTCCTATTCCTTTGCTATTGTCTTTCAACAGTCAGAGAAAACTCAGAAAATGACTTTCATAAGTCATTTTCCAGTGTTTAAGAATATTACTATAACTGAAGTTTTGCTTGTTGCAAATATGATTCTTTATATCATCCTGCAAGTAAATGCGCTGTCTCCAGTGCCACAGCATGCGTTGAGAAATTACTTCCTGGGGACTGCAAGGAGGCAGCTTTAGTTTCTGCTGGTTTCAATGTACTGCAGAGTCTGAAAACTCACCACATTACCTCATCCAGCTTCTCTGTATTCCAAAAGGATGAACTGAGGGGCATTGTGCATCCCATGACTGTGTATGGTCTTCTATAGGCAGTTTTCCTGAAAGTGTAAAATTTTTGAAGTAAGGAAGTCCTCCCCCAAGGCTCAGGCTGGCCAACCCTGCTTGTCCAAGTAAATCTTGTGCAATCTTTTCAAATAGAGGCAACACAGTATTGTGAGTAAAAATCACCTATCTGTGTGAGGATTGATAGAGTAGGCATCTAACTTTGCACTATAAAACTGGCAAGACTGGAAGTTGAGTCTAGCTGGTTTATACACCAAAGGGAAAAAAAAACAGAAAGAAGTGAAATAAAACAGAATTCACCCTTTTCACTGGCCTCTAAACTGCCCCAGCTGTAGTAATACGAAATGGTAAAGCCATAGAAGTGGAGCAACATATTTGAGACAAGTGGTTTCCTGAATACAATAGGAATAATGCCAGATTCTTATATTCCATTATTCACTATTCAGAAGACAACTTTCTAAATATTTTTCATTTATAGCATACAAATAAATCATACAGTAGAATAATTATATATCAGACCATATGCTATCAAAGTATTATACTGTGTAAGGGGCCTTAAAAGATCCTGTGTCACTTAATCATTTTGTAAGTATGGGGTTTCATAATGTACAAAATACATGCACAATAAAGGCAGGTAATGTTGACAGTACCAAAGTGTTACATGCTACAGTAGCAAATAATCCAGGTAGTTGAACTTATCTACTCAGGAATACTTAACTCTCAGACTTTGAGTTGCATCCAACAGTTATAGTTATGGCAGTATATTATGTCTCTTAGTAGAGGTGGACTTTGACTCAGTTTCCACCAGTTATGATTTATTATGTCGAAGTGTGACTAGTTTTAAACTCAGATAACTAGTTATTGTCTTAATACCTCTCAGTCTTGTTACTTTGCAGCAGGGTCTAAATCCAAGTTATTTATGGTGGTAGTTCAGGCACTGGAAGTGATCAGTTTACATGAGCTCTAAGTTATACCTGTTTGTGTATCAGCACAGTCATATACATAAGAAGAAAGGAAGGCAGAGCAGTGGCAAATAAATATCTGCACAAAGAAGTGCAACTCCCATGAGCTGCAATTGTGTCAGAGACAAAAAAAAAATCAACATCTTGATTCCTTAGGGGCAAAATCCTATTCTGGAACCACCGTTATTTTCAGTTGGAGTGTGCATGTGTGTGCATCTGTGTGTCGGGCCAGGAGCTCCACGCAGCATGTAATCTCAGGTTACAGTGTTAGCCTAGGTTCTTTAATTGAGACTTCCACAGAGAAATCAGAGCATCTGTTAGATACCTACCTCTTTTTATTGACTTTATGGTATCAGGTAACCCAAGCATCTAATTTAGTGCCTTAATATTAGCTTCTAAACCCCTTCTTGTTTATATATATATCTAAAATACAAACAGCTAGATCACCTACACTTATGGTGCCATGACTTGACTCTTCCTTAATTTAATGGATGTAATCAGAATTAAGTTATGGCAGAGTTTGGCTCATCATTTATACAGTTTTTGTTATGAGTAATTTAAGGTGGGAATTAACAAAAGCCTGTCCTGAGCTGGCACACAGGCTGCTTCCAGTTCATGTGAGAGGGCAATCCGTTGTGCATTGCCCCTTGGTTTTGTCATAAGCAGTGTCTTGTTCACTGAACAAGGTTTTAAAAGAAGACCAGTAAATGGGTCTATGTTAAGCTCCAGTGTATCTAACCTCCGAAATTCCCCTTTCTTTGTCATCATCTTCCTTCATATGTGAGCCATAATTAAGCTAAAAAAATAAAGCTACTTCCAGTTTTATGTTCTGCAGAGTCTAAGATGCTAAAATATCTCTTTTATGAAAGAAACCTAAATGCAGAAAATATGAGTTTTATTTTTTACATTGTTTGTTTTCAAGACCTTGAATGAATGTATTTTGAGAGTATTGTAAATTGCAGTATACCAACAACCATAGATAATTGGTAGATTTCCCTGAGTTGCATGAATATATACTGAATTTTTATTAGACTTAATTGAAAAAATGAGAGAAATGTTATGTATAGATTGTGATTCAGAATTTTATGAAAAATGTAAATGCATTATTAAGTCATAAAAGCCAATAATGCCTACCAAAAACATTGTGTTAGTGTTAATTAGTGTCAAATTCAAACAAGTGGTAGTTCTATCTTTGATTTTTTTTATTGAAGTTGATTTTGGGTAGGCTGAATTACTTCTGAGACATGAGTACCTTTCTAAGGAGAGCTCTGCCTCACATTTCTATATTAAGTGCCTCAGTTGCATTCCTAAATCCAGGTGGAGATGAAGCTGTGCTCAGTCTCATCTGTTTATGCTTGTGCAAGACTCGTTGCAAGTAAATATATTAAAATAGAGTGAGAGAGGAAGAATGAAGCTGATATTTAACCACAGGCTGTAGGGACATGTCATAGATCAAGGTTATAAACGAGTGTAACCTGCAGTATTGTAGTGAGTATATGCTGCTGACTGCTGTGGCTTTTGTTGGTGCTATTCCTATGAGGGAAACTGTAGACTTGGTCCTTCAGTCTGTCTGAAAGATGTCTTTCTAAGGCCCACTTAGAATTAAACTTGGCTAGGGATGTGAAAGATAACAGGAAGGGATTCTAAAGGTACACTGCAAATAAAAGACAGACTACGGACATTGTGGGCCCTCTCCAGAAGCTATAGGGACAACTGGCTACCCTGAATTTGGAGAAGGCTGAAGTTCTTAATGGCTTCTTTGCCACAGTCTTCACCACCAAGTGCTCTCACCACACCACCCAAGTTTTGGAAGGCAGATGCAGGGACTGTGAGAATGAAGACCCTGGGTCCACTGTAGGAGAGGATCTGGTTCTGGACCATCTTAAGAACCTGAAAGTGCACAAGTCCATGGGACCTGATGAAATCCATCTGCGGGTCCTGAAGGAGCTGGCAAATGAAGTTGCTAAGCCACTGTTCCTCATATTTGAAAAATCATGGCAGTCAGGTGAAGTTCCCGACAACTGGAAAAAGGGAAATATAACCCCCATTTTCAAGAAGGGGAAAATGGATGAACCGGGGAACTACAGAGCAGTCAGCCTCACCTCTGTGCCTGGCAAAATCTTGGAGCAGATTCTCCTGGAAGGCATGCTGAGGCACATGAAAAACAACAAGGTGCTTGGTGACAGCCAGCATGGCTTCACTAAGGGGAAATCCTGCCTGACCAATTTGGTGGCCTTCTATGATGTGGCTACAGAACTAATGGACAGGGGTAGAGCAGTTGATGTCATCTACCTGGATTTGTGCAAAGTATTTGACACTGTCTCACATGACATCCTTGTCTGTAAGTTGGAGAGACATCAGTTTGATAGGTGGACCACTCGGTGGATAAAGAACTGGCTGGATGGCTGCACGCAAAGAGTTGTGCTCAATGGCTCAATGTCCAGCTGGAGACCAGTAAGGAGTGGTGTCCTTCAGGGATCGGTGCTGGCACCGCTCTTGTTCAACATCTTTGTGGGTGACATGGACAGTGGGATTGAGTGCACTCTCAGCAAGTTTGAAGATGACACCAAGCTGTGTGGTTCGGTTGATATGCTGGAGGGAAGGAATGCCATCCAGAGGGACCTTGACACGCTTGTGAGGTGGGCTGATGCCAACCTGATGAAGTTTAACCATGCCAAGTGCAAAGTCCTACAGCTGGGTCAGAGCAATCCCAGGCACAGCTCCAGGTTGGGCAGAGAAGAGATTCAGAGCAGGCATGTGGAGAAGGACTTGGGGGTGTTGGTTGATGAGAAAATGAACATGAGCAGGCTTCAGTGTGCGCTCACAGCCCAGAAGGCCAACGGTATCCTGGGCTGCATCAAGAGGAGCGTGACCAGCAGGTTGAGGGAGGTGATCCTGCCCCTCTACTCTGCTCTTGGGAGACCTCCCTTGGAGTATTGTGTGCAGTTCTGGTGTCCTCAACATCAAAAGGACATGGAACTGTTGGAACAAGTGCAGAGGAGGGCCTTGAGGATGATGAGGGGACTGGAGCAGCTCCTGTATGAAGACAGGATGAGAAAGTTGGGTCTGTTCATCCTGGAGAAGAGAAGGCTGCATGGAGACCTCAAGCAGCCTTCCAGTATCTGAAGGGGGGCTATAAGGATGCTGGGGAGGGACTCTTCATGAGGGACTGTAATGATAGGACAAAGTTAAAACCTAACCGGGGGAAATTTAGATTGGATATGAGGAAGAAATTCTTTCCTGTAAGAGTGATGAGGCACTGGAATGGGTTGCCCAGGGAAGTTGTGAATGCTCCATCACTGGCAGTGTTCAAGGCCGTGTTGGAGAGAGCCTTGGGTGGCATGGTTTAGTGGGAGGTGTCCCTGCCCATGGCAGTGGGGTTGGAACAAGATGATCTTAAGGTCCTTTCCAACTCTAACTTTTCTGTGATTCTATGATTCTATATGTCACTGTGCTCACACATAATTCAGTGACCCATCCTTACATCAAGCGCATGATCCTTATTTAGATCCTTAGATTTCTTAAACAAAAGATTGAATGGTGTGATCTACATTTGCATAACCTAGGTTTTGTTTTTCAAATAGTAAAATATAAGATGAATGTGGCTGAAGAAATTATGCTGATTTTTTTTTTTTATTTTTTTTTTTAAATTTTTGTCTTACCCTGTAAAAGAGGAAAGGCCCAGCACATCAGTGTTTAGTGGTGCTCAACAGGACACAACTGTCTGGAGATGCTGCATGCATCTTTAGTGTCAGCAGATTGTATTGCTGCTAACAAAACCAGTCTAAAAATAAAATCCCACATTATTTTGAGCCATTAATAAAGCTTTTTACTCTGCGCTTTTAAAATAAAGCATAAAATAAAAAGAAAATTGAAACCAAAATGCTCTGTTACTTTTAGAGAATGTATAGCAAGATCCTGTTTCTGTGTTGAGTTAGTACAGCATGGGGTTTTCATTATAGAAATTATTCATTTTGAAAGTTTCAACTTGAGGTGTAGATACGGATGCATTAAATCACAGAATCTAAAGACAGACCAGACTTTACAATATTTAAACTTCTCCACTGTAAAATTATGCCATTGTTGCTTGTAAATATGCTAAGAGCCTCCTGTAGTGTCTTGTAAATATGCTAAGCATCCCCTGTAGTTAACTCCCCCACCACCATTATAAATGGGACAAAAGAAATATACTTCTTACATTATAGCTTCTTTTCCCACGTGTAAATCTGCTGGTTTTTTTGTTATTAGCAGCTTCGTTGCTTGACTGACAGATTTCAGAGTTTGCCATAATTGTGAGCTGTGCTCGCAGTCATTGTGCTTTAAGCCAGCAGGGAATGGTACTGTGTGCTTTTTTTTTTTCCAGGAAAGGGCATTACAGTGCCAATATCCAATATATGGAATCATAGAATTGTTTAGGTTGGAAAAGACCTTTAAGATCGTTGAGTCCAAATAGAAAATGCTGAAATCCTGAAATCTATCCCCCTCATTCCTGTCCTCTTTCCTCTCTTGGCATCTTTCAAATTACTGTAATGACAGTTACCTGTATGTTACACCATCATAGTCAGAGCTGCTGTAGTTACAATTGTCTTAAGTACCCCCATTATAAAATGGAGTTTATATGTGTTATTGAAAGAAGTGGTATAGGTTGGCCTGACAGACTGTCTGCACTTGCTTTCTAATATTCATTCCGGGAGGAAAACGTTATAGATAGAAAACCAGAAAAATGTTTCCAGGAAATCCTAGTTAATAGCAGCAGAAGAAGAGCTGACATATGGATGCTGCATCGGTGAAGAGGTGCCAGAGCTATCTATGTCCAGCCGAAGCATCAATTATAGGCAAAATTCAGGTAAAGAGTTTGCATGGCATGAAGTCCAATGAATTCTGTGAGAGGGTGCCTTTCTGCAGGGTACACTGAACCTGCTCTCTGCAGCCTCACTGTGCCTAATTCTGCTCTGTGCTGTGGTCCAGCTAAGGGAATATTCTCCTCTGTGCAGCCTTGGGGACTTTGTCAGGCCCTGCTCAGGATATGCTGATTTTACACAGATGCTTCTGTGGGAGGGTCAGGACAAACATTGCCTCAGTTTGCAAAGCAAGGTTGTGATTCAGCAGAGCAGACCACAGACCTTTTTGGTCTCTTTCCCAGCAGAGACCATTTCACAGCGGTGCAGGCCACAGTGATGAAATTGGTTTTGCTCTTCATATGTCACTGACATCTGGGAGGAGGGCAGCCCAAGAAATATTTAGGGGCAGTTTGGGAGCCAGGAAAAAGAAAACAGTATATACTCATTGTGCAAGTCTGATTTTCCCACTGATTGCAGAGGCCAGCTGTAAGTTATGTGGTTAAAATACTAATTCAAAAATCATTTATGATGTACTAAAACTGGAATAGTAAAGCACTGCAGTCAGTAGAGTTTATCTGGAATGATGCCAGCTTAATGAAGACAGACATTGTTTGGTCATAGCTTTGTGTTTAGTCTTTATCATCTTCCTTTTCTTCTTTAAAGAACTGCTGTGGCTGTTGAGGTGCAGTTTCTAAGATCTTGACTGCTGTCTCTTTCTTTCACTGTATTGTTGAAAATTTATCATTGGGGGCAAAATTATTTTGTTGTTTTGCAAATATAAGTTTCTAAGCCTCTTGGCAGACCACACTACTCCAGTCCTAGCATCCTGTAGGTTCTGCTAAAATGGGATCATGTTTCTCTTACTTAATGTGTATAGCATACATTTCATGCCTATTTAAATACCCTTTTTCTGCTATTTATCATTTTATGTGCTGTTTTTTTGCCTTTAGCACAAGCCAGTGTAATTGTCTTTATGTACTTTCAGGTGAGGCACAATTTACTTACAAGACCAAAAAAAAGGTATTGGGCATAAATAACTTCTAGGTCTATCCTAACTTTGTCATATTTATTGCATGCTCAGGAGAAGAGTGATGCCTAGTTTAAGAGAAACATTTTACATAGAAGAGATTGCAAAAAGTACAGCATATGTCTATAGTCAGTTTTCAGAAACACAGCCCTGCTTATGTTGAGGGGAACAAAGAACTGTGAAATACATGGTAAAACAATGCAGAGTGATTTTTACATACCAAAGGTGCTGACACATACTAAAAAACATATGTGCCAGCAAAGACCTGAATGTTAAAGGTCTATTTAAAAGGTGAATAAAATTCTGAATAAACTGGAAATATGCAGAATTATAGTTTAAAGTCTTAAGAAATTTGAGGTATTTTGCATCTTTTTTTGCGTGTCAGTTTTTTACGGTTTTTGTACACTGTACCACCAGCTTTTTGACGTACTTCTGAAAGTAATTCTAAAATGAGGGGTCAAGTAGAAATGAGCTAGATTTGTTACACTTCTGTAGCTAATTACCAGTAGTTTGTTGCAGTACATTATTTCACCATGGTTAAGCTGGTTATTGTCTAACTACTCATACTGCTTTCTGCTTCTATTTAAGATTTCTATTAAATGTTCTCTTTAATGTTTAGTGCAGTTTGTTGGGTGGCGTTTGTAAGGTCGGAGACTGTTTTATCTCTAGAGCTTTAAACTTAGCACTAAAGAAGCGTCAGTGTTGCCGAACTGAAATTGTGAATAGTTCATCTCATTTGGTCTGGATTTTTGTTGTAGCTTTAATTCAGTTTGTCTTCTGAACTCAGCCTGGTGTGCATTGTGCCCAACTCATTTTCTTGCGATTGTTACATTTATTAATAGAGAAAGCAACAAGAAAGACAATTTGCAGAAATTATAGATTTTATTATTTTTTGTTAATTGAAGACTGGCTGCTTTTCAGGTTCCTTTTTTCAGGAGTAATTAGAGCAGGTCTTTGAACTCTACAAACTTTATTCACATATCACTTTACTAATTTCTGAACAGATTCTTCTGCATCTCTTCCTGTTGTTTTCTTGTCCTACTGGAAGTTGCTTGAATACAGAAAGCATAGATAACCCTTTGTTGTGTTTGAACTCCAGCCAGCAACTAAATACCAGACAGCTGTTTGCTCACTCCCCCCACCCCAATGGGATAGGGATGGTAAGTGGAAAAAGGTGGAGTTGCTGCAGCTGAACACTACTAGTTTGTTAAAATGCTGCTAGGTTTAGAATCCAAACTCTTTGAAATCTAATATATTTCAGTTTAGGTGCTTTTCAATAAATTAATAAAGACGAGATCCTTAATACATGTTTGAGTGATATGCCAGTCAAAAGCAAATTCTGAAGTTAAGAAAATGAATGAAGTGTTCCTTTCTTTTACTGTATCATTTCTATACATCCTACTGTGACTTTCAAGTTTATCACTGATGCTGTCTCAAAACTTTGCCATTGCATAACCATCTAAAAGATGTGAAGTATAAGATAAAAATTTATAAGACTTCAGGGTCTCTTGGCCCCTTCAGTGTATGAAGATACTTTTGGGTATCCTCAAAGAGTAATGTTGCTCTTAACAGTAAGTGTTCCACTTCACAGTAAGTGTTACTTTTCAATGAATCTGATTTTTTCTGTTGGGATATTTTTAAATGGTTGTTACTCTAAATGCTGGATATTTTGTCTGAGTATGATCTAACTTTCTAATCTGTGTAGTTGTCTACTGTAAAACTTTTCCTCCTGAACTTCGCCTTTTCACTCGGTCTTCTGAATCTGTCCACATGACTTTCCTTCCTTTCTGCTGAGTTTCTCCATATTAATGTCAGTCCCTGTTGCAACCTTCCATTATCCCTCTGAAGTGCATAAACATGCTATTATACTAATAGCTTTTCCTGGTGTCTTGGCACAGGTCTGTTCAACTGATAGTGTGGGTGAAAAGTAATTTAAAACAACTTGTCAGCCCTACACAATGAGTGCTGGCAGTCTCTCCGCCATTTCTTTCCTCCAGTTATTAAATGTAAATGTTCAAACCCATCCATTTTCTAGCTTCTAAAAGCTTGTAACTTCTGTGACCCTGCATTACTGCTATGTATACCTGAGGGGTAAGGAGATGGGAGAGACTTTTTGGCAACAGTTTAGTTTTTAATACCTCCATCCTCCTCTCTTTCCTTCCTCACAAGGATTATAACCAGTGTTCATACCCTTCTTAAATCCAATGAGGACAAAATGCCTTGTTCAACTCAGGTTCAATTATATAAAGTTGATTTTGAAAGTTCTCTTTCATCCCTGGGGGGGAAACATGTTTTTCTGTTGCCTTTGCCTGGTTGGGGTCAGTCCTACCCAAATAATTTGGGACCAGGAGTTGGGCTTCGCACTGCTTCAGCCTCAGGAGGCTTGTCTATGATTACTAAGCCTGATCTTGCTGGTATGGCTGTCTTTGGGAGATATCCTCTTCAGCGTAGTCTGGCTTTTCAGGAACTACCCTTTTTTTCCCCAGGTACCAGGCCTTCTGCTTCTGTGCCCCTTCTGTATATCTTGTGCTTTTGTCTTTGGGGTCTGAGGGGGTAAGATGAGTATAGAGTTCAAAGTCTCCTGGTGCGTCCAGAATGTGAAGATACTTTCTGGTAACTTCAAAGAGATATATTACTACCAATTATTTACACTAAATCATTCCCAAAATGTGTTACATGTAGTATCTGTTTAACAAGAACAGCTCACTGAAAATTTTTTCACATAGCTATATTATATGGTATATATTTCCAAAACAAAAAAAGGTAGTGGACAAGTTAACTGAACAGCATCTTTTCACTCCCTTTTCCTCCCCCTTTAAACATTTCAGTTTAAAGTCTTTTCAAAAATCTTCTATGAACAGTACTTCTCAGTTAATTTAGGTTAAATTTTTATTTTATTTTTTGTCTTAGCTGTTGGATAGCAGTTCTGGCCTGCTGATATAGAATCATAGAATAGTTAGGGTTGGAAAGGATCTTAAGATCATCTAGTTCCAACACCCCTGACATGGGCAAGGACACGTCACACTAAACCATGTCACCCAAGGCTCTCTCCAACCCAGCCTTGAACACCGCCAGCGATGGAGGATTCACAGCTTCCCTGGGCAACCCATTCCAGTGCCTCACCACCCTTGCAGTAAAGAATTTCTTCCTCATATCCAATCTAAACATACCCTGTTTAAGTTTGAACCCATTACCCCTTCTCCTATCACTACAGTCCCTCATGAAGAGAACCTCCCCAGCATCCCTATAGGCCCCCCTCAGATACTGGAAGGCTGCTGTGTGGTCTCCATGCAGCCTTCTCCAGGATGAACAGACCCAACTTTCTCATCCTATCTTCATATGGGAGGTGCTCCAGTCCCCTCATCTTCCTCGTGGCCCTCATCTGGACTTGTTCCAACAGTTCCATGTCCTTTTTATGTGGAGGACACCAGAACTGCACACAATACTCCAAGGGAGGACTCCCAAGAGCAGAGTAGAGGGGCAGGATCATCTCCTTCGATCTGCTGGTCACGCTCCTTTTGATGCAGCCCAGGATACCGTTGGCTTTCTGGGCTGCGAGCGCACATTAAAGCTGGCTTATGTTCATTTTCTCATCGACCAACACCCCCAAGTCCTTCTGCACAGGGCTGCTCTGAATCTCTTCCCTGCCCAATCTGGAGCTGTGCCTGGGATTGCTCTGACCCAGCTGTAGGACCTTGCACTTGGCATGGTTAAACTTCATCAGGTTGGCATCAGCCCACCTCACAAGCGTGTCAAGGTCCCTCTGGATGGCATTCCTTCCCTCCAGCTTGGGGGGACAGCTTGGTGTCATCTTCAAACTTGCTGAGGGCGCACTCAATCCCACTGTCCATGTCACCCACAAAGATTTGAACAAGAGCGGTCCCAACACCGATCCCTGAAGGACACCACTCCTTACTGGTCTCCAGCTGGACATTGAGCCATTGAGCACAACTCTTTGCGTGCAGCCATCCAGCCACTTCTTTATCCACTGAGTGGTCCACCTATCAAACTGATGTCTCTCCAATTTAGAGACAAGGATGTCATGTGAGACAGTGTCAAACACTTTGCACAAGTCCAGGTAGATGACATCAACTGCTCTACCCCTGTCCATCAGTTCTGTAGCCCCATCATAGAAGGCCACCAGATTGGTGAGGCAGGATTTCCCCTTAGTGAAGCCATGCTGGCTGTCACCAAGCACCTTGTTGTTTTTCATGTGCCTCAGCATGCCTTCCAGGAGAATCTGCTCCAAGATTTTGCCAGGCACAGAGGTGAGGCTGACTGCTCTGTAGTTCCCTGGTTCATCCATTTTCCCCTTCTTGAAAATGGGGGTTATATTTCCCTTTTTCCAGTCATTGGGAACTTCACCTGACTGTCATGATTTTTCAAATATGATGGACAGTGGCTTAGCAACTTCATTTGCCAGCTCCTTCAGGACCCGCAGATGGATTTCATCAGGTCCCATGGACTTGTGCACTTTCAGGTTCTTAAGATGGTCCAGAACCAGATCCTCTCCTACAGTGGACCCAGGGTCTTCATTCTCACAGTCCCTGCATCTGCCTTCCAAAACTTGGGTGGTGTGGTGAGAGCACTTGGTGGTGAAGACTGTGGCAAAGAAGCCATTAAGAACTTCAGCCTTCTTCAAATCCAGGGTAGCCAGTTCTCCTGATAGCTTCCGGAGGGGGCTCACACTGTCCCTCGTCTGTCTTTTATTTGCAATGTAGCTATAGAATCCCTTCCTGTTATCTTTCACATCCCTAGCCAAGTTTAATTCTAAGTGGGCCTTAGCTTTCTTAGCCTGGTCCCTAGCTTCCCAGACAACATCCCTGTATTTATCCCAAGCCGCCTGTCCTTGTTTCTACCTTTTATAAGCTTTTTTCTAACTTTGAATTTTCCTCAGCCGCTCCTTATCCATCCAAGGAGGTCTCCTGGCCCTCCTGCAGCACTTCCTTCTAGTTGGGATGTATCACTCCTGGGCTTGCGGCAAGTGATCCTTGAATATCAACCAACAGTCTTGGGCCCCCTGTCCTCTGGGGCTATATCCCATGGAACCTTACTGAGCAGGTTCCTGAAGAGGCCAAAGTCTGCTCTCTTGAAGCTCAGGGCAGTGAGCTTGCTGCACGAAATTACCTTGTCAGTTGTTCTAGGCAAAGCCTAGAATTTCTGTCCCATGTGACAAATGAGACATCGCTGCCATTCCCTTGTACCTTTGAAGTCATAAGATGTCTCAGTAACCCAATTCTGTTTTGCAAAGCAATATTTAGGGAGTGCAGTGTCTGGCTATTAGGGTAAAATTCTTCAATGTGTTCCTGCTTGTACATTTACAGGAGCAGGTTGTGTTGTGGTGTTACAGTCAGTCACAGAGCATGGGATTTTATGAGGTTTGCGGAGTCTAGCCAAAATCAAACCAAATATTAAGCTGATGGATTCAAGCATATCTTTACTAAAATCAATTAGTTTTTTCTTGTTACATCAGCATCAATATATTCTTCAATATCACTGTGTGATAATAATGTAGGATTATGATCTCTCTGTGGCAAAGTATGTAAAGAAAGCATCCAGAAATAGAAAATGAAAATTTGATGATAACATTAAAGATAAAACAACAAATGGTTGAAACAACTATTAAACACTTATCATGTAAATAGAAATGTGGTATAAGTGTATAAGGAACTGGTAATGTAGAATAAGGAAATGCAACATGCATCATGCAAGTATGCCTCATATTGGAAGGAAATATTTCAGAATATTCCTTGAGATCAAAAGGAAACAGTCTTCAAAAGTCACAAGCACTATTTTGTAGAACACACAATTTTTCTTGTAGTATGCACTGCTTCTGGGGGAGTGGAGTTTCTTTAAGTTCAGTTAAACTAAGTGCATATATATTTATAAATCTGCATTACAGAACATATGCCTATGTGCTCCTTAGACATTAAGCTTTATATAAACATTCGGTGAGATCAGTGTGATCTGGTGGGAGGGCTGAGAACAAGTACTGTCAGTGCACATAAAAGTAGCAAAAAGTGGGTGACTTTCTAGGACATAATAAAGGAAATTTTGCGTTAGGGAATGAATTCTGTTTTTTGACTTCAGGGATGTTGGACCTCTGTACTGTGGATCTGATTCTAGCCTGAAAGGCAGGGTTTATCAGTGTCTGTGCGGCAGATTTGATGGGTTTTGGTGTGCTGGACTCATGCCAGGCCTCCATGCGTTGCCTGATCATTTTTTCTGAAATGCATTAAGGTATTCTTTTTTTCAATTTAGGAGAAATATTTTGTTTGTAAACCATGTAGCTGCATATTCGCTTACACTTCCCAAGCATGTGAATGCATGGGGTGAGATGGATGACAGTAATTTTTCCAGCTTTAGTTGCCACTTTATCATGGGGAAGCAAATAGGATCCATATGAGGTGCATGTTATTGCAGAGTATGTTCCTTTTGTAGCATTCAGCTGCAGTTAAAGCCCATCAAATCTCCTTTATGACTTGTTATATCTTGAGACTCTATTTGTGTCAGATTTAGTCACTAGCGACTGCATTCAGAGCCACATTCTCCAGAAAGGAGACCAGCTGCTGCCTGCTGCCCTGCTAGGATGGAAATTGAGGCAAAGAACATCTGCATAAGCAGGGAAAACTTGATTTCCTAGTGCTAAAGGGAAGTCTGATTCAACAAAGGTGTTTTCTTTAGTAATTCTTACTTAGTAAGAATTACTGGAATTTGCTGTTCATTCATTAGGTCAGACAAAATGCTTTGTTTTAATGTGATTCATACTAGAAAAAATTATGTTTACACATAAAAAGCTAAGCAAAATGCATAGAGCTGATTAAAGAACATTGTTCTTTATTGGTTGAAGGACCTATTACATCCTGCTACCCTTTATGTCCTATTTTTCATAACAAAACAGATAAGGACACTAATGTATGAAATGCACTGAAAATTTTTTAAGATTGCCTGAACTACTTGAAATTTCAGTACTGAAATGTTTTGAAGTTGCTGCCGTTTCCATGCATTAAGAAACAGGGATATTTATTCTTGGGAAAGTATATTGCAATATGTGTAGATTCTCTGGGTTTTGGAAGTCTTTTGTCCATTTCATAGCCTGTACTGTTCAATTGAGGGTTCTGCTGGAAAGATCTATCTTTTAAAGAAACAGAAATTTTGATAATGAGCTTTCTTGGGTCTCTACGATTTTGCTTTGATTCTCATACTCCCTGCATCTGTGCCATAGTTTGACTGATGAAGCTGTTGAATAAGTAGCTGAGTGTACTCTGGTGTGTCCTGCATCACCTCTGGGCACAAGGCTATGAGTTTGTTGCAGCTCCCCTCTCAGAACTGTTGCCCAGGGCTCTGTAAGTAATTAGGTAGAATTACTGTATATTACAATATGCTGATACAATGGAAAAGAAGTTATGAAAACAATGAGATTTTTAGAAATGAAAGTTGCTATTTTTCAAGCCCACCACAGCCAAGAGCTAGCCTAGTATGGTACACAGTCAGCAATTATAGGATTTTTTTAAGGATTTAGTAACCTGAATTCCTACTACAAAAAGATTTTATGTCTCTCATATCTTGCTGAGGATAATCTAGAGACAATTCATCTCTGTAATCTAATTTGGCAGATTATTTGCTGAGCTGTTTTTTATGGATTTTATCTTTGCATGCGTAGTATGTACAGTAATCCCAATTTATAATTATTTTTTTTTTTATAAATACAGAAACTGAACCTGTGCTTTTGATTGCCGTGTTAAGCCCTGGCTTGGGTGGCAAAATGGCATGGTCACTTCAGATGAAACACTGCCTGCTGCTTGCCTTCTGTAGTGCTTGAGAACAGCAGCCCCAGTTTTGCAGTAACGGCACCAGCACAGTACCAAAAATGCACTTTGGGAGGCATTGTGTGGCACCGCAACATGCTCTGCTTACTGCTTTGGACTGCCGTATCTTAACCTGTATAGTTATGTAGGAATATGTAACAGTATCATTTGTTGGAGGCACAGTTGCCGCGTACATTATTTTCCTCCTTT
Source organism: Myiopsitta monachus (assembly GCA_017639245.1). Classification (NCBI taxonomy): domain Eukaryota; kingdom Metazoa; phylum Chordata; class Aves; order Psittaciformes; family Psittacidae; genus Myiopsitta; species Myiopsitta monachus. The sequence continues at coordinate 41,566,896 of CM029925.1, read as the reverse complement.
CAGAGGTCTTCTACTAACACTGGAGAACATTTCAGGTGGTTAATAGAAAATCCAGTCTCTTTTCTGTGAGCTAGTTATATATGACTTGTTTGCTTACATTATCACATCATCTTTTAGAATAGGGTCATTCATTTTCAAAGTATGTGAAAAAGGCAATAAGCTACCATAATTCCTCTTCTCCCCCTTCCATACACACACGCACACCACACAGCCTTGCAGCTGCACATTGTTGGCGTTGTGTGATTTTGGGCTGCCTGTACAGTGCAGACAGGTCAGGAATGCGAGACGGAACATTGGCACCGGTTTCTGAGAAATGGTGAAACAGTTAGTGATTTTTAGCTGAAAAGAGAGTTAAGGCGAGGTGTTGTGATAGTCTCCATTTGAAAGATGAATGCTCAGGAAATACAGGGTGAGGAAAATGGAAGGGGTAAGAGGGGGTGAGGGGAGCCTTTGGGTATGCTTAGACTATTACAGGCAACTTCATAAAAAATGAGTTATGAACTACTTTAGGAAGCAGTAATATGTTAGAAAAGATGTAATAAAACACTTCATTTGAAGAAAGCATCTTTGCTGCTTGCCTGAACGTGAGCTTAATTTTCTTTTGAATCTTGAAGGAAATTACGCGTCATGTGACAACAGGGTATTTCAGATGCCTCTGACAGTTTGCATGTTAATTGCAACTTAGCGATAATTCATTTGGAAAGTCTTGTGGGTATGGGTGTCCTGTAATAGGAACACATACTCTTTTAGGGAACATAGTCCTAGTCTAGCAAAAGATGGCATTGAGCTAATTTTGAATCATTCTCATTTGGCATTTCAGTGGAAGTTGCATGGTGGCTCTCAAAGGTACGCAGGTAAGGGTGTCTTGCCGCAACACCCGGGTCAGAGTGTGGAAACAGATGTCAAGCTGTTCTGCACATGAGAAACTATAGTTTTTACTGTTGAAATTTTAATTCTCATGGAAAACAAGCAAAGCTGTCGCAGGGAGCTTGCTCCCACACCCACATGAAGAAAATGTGGATTTAGAGTTCAGATCGGACTCCTCTGCCATTCTTACAGCACAGAAATGACTAAGGTGGATGCTCTTGGAGATTGTCACTATCTGAGACTAGAGGTGAATCATTAAATTTGTAGGAGTACTCAGCTCTTCCTTTTGTGCATGCACATTCTTGGCAGCTGAAAAAGTGCTGCTGTCTTAAATGAATATATTTCTAACAAGCAATATCTGATCATAAGATGAACAGTTGTAGTGTTTTGTATTTCACTGTCAATCTCTTAATTGCCTTTTCTTTTATTAAAAAAAGGCTACAATAGCAAGGTGAGTTAGAATTCAGTTTATTTTATTTTTTTTAACGCAGTTGAGCATACTGAAATTTCGGTCCATGGAATGTACTCTGGGTAATTAAGGATTTTTTTAATTCAGACTACGAGTACTCCTATGGATCCATTAATTTTGTGGCAGATGCGACTAATACACTCTTGTAGCTTTTAGGAATTATTTAAACTAGCAGAGAGCCTTCTGCCTTTTAGATTCCCTATTAAGCTAACATGTGAAGTACCTCAGAACAAAAGGTTTCGGTAACAAATTTTTTAAAAGTAGAAGTGCTTTAAAATATGTATCAAGTCACAAATAAGCACTTATGGTATTCTAATCTGCTTGTTGCTTTGAAGGTCAGCCAAAATTTCAGTATAGTCTCAATGTCTGTGCTTGCTAGAGAGTTAATTTGTGACCTATGCCAAACAAAATTGGGCATGTGAATAGGAATGCTTGTTACTGCTGAAACCCTGCCCAGATTAGAGCACATCACTGCTGCAGCACACACCGCAAGCTCAGCCAGGTGTGTGTCCAACAGGAGACGGAAGGTGGTATGTGGACATCCCTGTGCCACGTCCCTTCCATGCTGCCAGAACAAAGCAAGCAGAATGTCTCTTCAGGCGTGACTGCAGCAAGTGGCCTCAGCCAGCACATAGTTGAAAAGTTTTAACAAAGTGGCAGAAAAACTGCAGTCATGGGTTAAGAAATCAGTTTCAGCTTTGCTGATAGAAGTAAAAGCATTGTTTTTGCTCCTCAACCAGCACATCTGACTGCATACTGGCAGGGAGCGGATTTGCTGCAAGTTTTTGTTTCATGATTTTATTCCATTTTATTTTAAGTTTTTTCCACAATTGGTTTTTACTCTGGGACTATATTTAAATAGGGCACTAGTTTTAACACACATGGAGTGAATATAACCCAGGGAAACCTGTGTTTCTAGCATAGGAAGCATCATGGTGTCCCTCAGGGGTCTGTGCTGGGACTGGTCCTTCTTCAACGTCTTTGTTGGTGACATGGACAGTGGGATTTTTTTTTTTTGTTTGCCGATGACACCAAGCTGTGTGGTTCGATTGATAACGCTGAAGGGAAGGAATGCCATCCAGAGGGACCTTGACACGCTTGTGAGGTGGGCTGATGCCAACCTGATGAAGTTTAACCATGCCAAGTGCAAGATCCTACACCTTCAGGGTGGGAGCAATCCCAGGCACAGCTCCAGGTTGGGCAGAGAAGAGATTCAGAGCAGCCCTGTGCAGAAGGACTTGGGGGTGTTGGTTGATGAGAAAATGAACATGAGCAGGCTTCAGTGTGCGCTTGCAGCCCAGAAAGCAAACGGTGTCCTGGACTGCATCAAAAGGAGTGTGACCAGCAGGTCGAAGGAGATGATCCTGCCCTCTGCTCTTGTGAGACCTCCCTTGGAGTATTGTGTGCTGTTCTGGTGTCCTCCACATAAAAAGGACATGGAACTGTTGGAACTAAGTCCAGATGAGGGCCACGAGGAAGATGAGGGGACTGGAGCACCTTCCGTATGAAGCTAGGCTGAGAAAGTTGGGGCTGTTGAGCCTGGAGAAGAGAAGGCTGCATGGAGACCTCATAGCAGCCTTCCAGTATCTGGGGGGGGGGTCTATAGGGATGCAGGGGAGGGACTATTCATGAGGGACTGTAGTGATAGGAGAAGGGGTAATGGGTTCAAACTAAAACAGGGTAAGTTTAGATTGGATATGAAGAATAAATTCTTTACTGTAAGGGTGGTGAGGCACTGGAACAGGGAAGCTGTGAATGCTCCATCGCTGGTGGTGTTCAAGGCCCGGTTGGAGAGAGCCTTGGGTGACATGGTTTAGTGTGACGTGTCCTTGCCCATGTCAGGGGTGTTGGAACTAGATGATCTTCAGGTCCTTTCCAACCCTAACTATTTTATAATTCTATGATTCTGTGATAGTACCATAGTGAATCTTTTCTTGCAGCAGCTGAGATCTTGTATTTTGATGAGGCAGAGGGCATCATCTCTTCAGTTCTTTGAAATATCTCTGAGGATCATTACTATGTTTGCCTATGGTATTTTTAGGTCAGTAGAGCATTAATGAATATTATGAATGAAGAAGACATACTCTGATCCCATTTTAAGCACTTTACTGAGACAATAAGCAAACTTTTGTCAACACTTCTGATATGTTTTCTGTGATTATGCAATAAAGCTAGACTAGCCTGTGGTTTAGGGCCATAATGTAAATTATAACTTAGCTTTTATGATTCAGAGGACAGCTTGAAAATATCCAAGCAAACTGTTATGAATCAATAACCAAATAACAGGAATTTCAGCTTTGTTACTCATAGAAAAATCCTTCCAATTTTTAATAGCTGTCTTCACTCATTTCTGTTCAAGGAAAGTTGTAAAATATGTGATTTGTTGTCATGGGTTCAGCAGCAGCAGTCATTTTTCTCCTTCTTGGTAGCTGGCGCAGGACTGTGCTTTTGATTTTGGGCCTGGGAGCAGCGCTGATAACACCAGTGTTTATAGTTACTGCTTGGCAATGTTTTGGTTTGATCAAGGACTTTCTGAGCCTCATGCTATGCCAGGGAGGAGGGGAGCCGGGAGGAAGCAGAGACAGGACACCTGACCCAGACTGACCAAAGAGGTTATTCCATACCACAGCACGTCATGTCCAGGATGTGAAGACGGAGGGCAGAGACCCGGAAGGGTGTGGTGGTAATAATGGACTGGGGGTGCACGGCATGGTCAGGTTTTTGGTGGTGGACTGGGGGGTTCATTGCTGGGGGGTGCACTGGCTGGGTTGGGCTTGGTGAGCAGTTGTATTCTCTTTCTTTGTATTTCTCTTGTATTATTACTGGTGGTAGCAGTAGTGATTTGTGTTATACCTTAGTTACTAAACTGTTCTTATCTCAACCTGTGGGAGTTGCATTCTTTTGATTCTCCTCCCCATCCCCTCGGGACTGGGGGAAGAAAGAGGGGGAGTGGGGGAGTGAGTAAAACTGCGTGGGTGGGGGGCTTAAACCACGACATTTCTTTTTTTTTCTTTTGTTGATAGCTTAAACATGGTGTTACTGTAACTGCTGTTTCTGAACAACACTTTTGGGAAGTGGGCAAATTAGATCCTCGCCTGACGTCAAAAGTGGAGGCACACACACACAAGAGCTGAGAAGTCCTGCTCTAGACAGTCCTACTACATGCTGTCTGCCCTTTGAAATGAACCCAGGATGTTTCCTGGAGCCTTTTGGGAATTTGTCAAAAAATTCCATTGGCAAGATTGTTGCTTGTACAGCTTCCAGCCAGGGCAGGTTAAGGTAAGGCTGTGCAATGCCCCAGTCCCCCTTTTGGGTTTTGAAGCAAGTGGTGTGTTGAAGGCTGGGAAGTTAGACAGGTAATAAGCATTAAGATTTTAAATAAAAATGGGGTGCAGAGGATTTTGAGACTGTGCTCTGCACGTTCACTATTTTGCCATGTTAGGAATTAATGAGTGTTATACTTACCATTCTTCAGTGAGGCCCAGGCTAGTAACTCTGTAAGCTTAATTACTTTCAAGGCCTTTTTTTCTCTTTTATATCCGGATGGTTTTGTAAATGTCAAACAGTTGCTCTGAAAGAATGACTCATTTTATGTTATAACTTTTGGTAACTATGATTATGCCTTTCCTCAGTGTGATCAGTTGGAAAACTGGAAAAACAGTACTCTTTTCTATTTAGGCAAGGTACTACCACAGTAGCATTTAGTAACCCTGTAACATTTCTGGAGTCTGGAGCCAGAATGGTGTAAGGATCCCCTAAAAAGTAAAGATACACAGTATAGTGAAAACGATGTAAAAACTCACAAATAAACAAGATATTTCAGTTGCATATTAGATGCAACTACTTCGAGAAGTTAGAAGTTAGAGATGCATCTGGCCTATTTCACTTGCTATGCGCGATGCAGTTTTGTTTTGGGTGTCCTGTATGCACTTCCTGTGATTGCCTTTGCAGGATGCATGTGCAAAATGCAGCTGAAACTGCAGAGCCACTTGTGAAGTACTGCAGGGGCATTATGTTCTGAAAAAGCATGACCAGGAAACAATTAGAGCAGCTAAAACATTGCCTATGACAGAGAGAACATGTGCAATTTAAACATCAGTAGTAATTGACGTAAAAAGAAAGGTAATACGTACGATCTGTCTTAGGCTCCTGTCTGTGGCTTAGATGAGGATGTGAAAGAACCGATTCCAGAGGTTCTGGCTTTAGAGCTACAAAAGGCTGAAAAGTTCAGTTGCCAAAATTAGTTTTCCTAGTGCAGTTTGAACTTTTTGTTGGGTGAAAGGGGAGGAGATGGGGAAGAAGGGAAAGGCCAGGTGGGTGCACAGCACTGTTTGGGACTGGTGTGCAAAGGGAGATTTGTGGAATAGCTGTCCCTGATTAGAGGAAATGCTGCCTACCTTGTGGTCTTAGAAGATGGGCATTAGCACAGGAAGGATTTCAGGAATTATGTTGGAAATGTGCTGGTTGAAAAGAGCTTTGAGAAGTGTTAAAATTTACTATTGCTACCTGTAGAAAAGGAGATACTATCTGCAGACTAAAGCTGATGGTATGGTAGTGAAATACCTACAGAAGCAAACTGAGGTGATTTTCCACACCAATTCTGCCTCTCTGAGTTACAGCTGATGCTTTAAGAATCCAGGATTATTTATTCTGCAGCATCTCCAAAGTTGGGATAGAGCAGTGTCCCTATCTCACCCTAATCTTATGTCAGAAAAGAAAGGATCAGTAAAAAGACATTAAGTGGAGTCCACCTAAAGCCAGTTAACAAACCATGTCAACTAACATTTTAATATTACCGCTGTTATTAGGTACCAAAGACTTCTGGCTTTGAGATTTTGCCTCCATGTCTAAGCTTTTTCTCAAATGAGCCCTAGTCTCTTTGTTATGTTTCTGCCCTGTACTCTCATTCTTTGACTAAGTACAGATTTAGGGATCTTTAGACTTACAAAAAAACTAATGAGCCTTACTCATGTTTGGAGTCTCACATTGCTGATGAGGTTTTCACTAAAGAAGCGATTCTTCACCAGCTTCAGAGCATGTGAAACCTGCTGCCATTCCTTAAGCAATAAACAAAAGAAAGGGTTTATAACAGATGCTTCATAAAGCATTTTCATAATGTGTTCTTTTATGTTTCCTTTTACTCTTTCTATTAAATCAAAGTTTTTAAGCTGTTTTCAGTTAGGTGACAAGTGAATCAGTAAGTAAATGTACAGATGCAGACAGTTTGACAGCTCGTGAAAACAACAATCCAGAGTACCAATAACAAATCTGATTTGTAATTCTTATTCATACATTGCAAAAAAGTGAAAGTGAATGGGAACAGTAGCATCGTCTTGGAAATTTCTTGGTTAAAAATAACCTTCCCTTGTCTTGCAAGTGAGTGTCAGCAGCTGCTGCTCGAAACATGACCAAACATGAGGATTGGAAGTTGAATTTTTTTTTTTGCTTTGAGTTCTCTGTTCATTATCTGTCAGGACTGCAGTGTGCACTCGCAGCCCAGAAAGCCAACGGTATCCTGGGCTGCATCAAGAGGAGCGTGATGAGCAGGTCGAGGGAGATGATCCTGCCCCTCTACTCTGCTCTTGGGAGACCTCCCTTGGAGTATTGGGTGCAGTTCTGGTGTCCTCAACATCAAAAGGACATGGAACTGTTGGAACAAGTGCAGAGGAGGGCCATGAGGATGATGAGGGGACTGGAGCACCTCCTGTATGAAGTTAGGCTGAGAAAGTTGGGTCTGTTCAGCCTGGAGAAGAGGAGGCTGCATGGAGACCTCATAGCAGCCTTCCAGTATCTGTGGGGGGGTCTATAGAGATGCTGGAGATGGATTCTTCATGAGGGACTGTAGTGATAGGAGAAGGGGTAATGGGTTCAAACTAGAACAGGGAAGGTTAGATTGGATATGAGGAAGAAATTCTTTCCTGTAAGGGTGGTGAGGCACTGGAATGGGTTGTCCAGGGAAGCTGTGAATGCTCCATCGCTGGTGGTGTTCAAGGCCCGGTTGGATATAGCCTTGGGTGGCATGGTTTAGTGGTAGGTGTCCCTGCCCATGGCAGAGGAGTTGGAACTAGATGATCTAAAGGTCCTTTCCAACCCTAACTATTCTGATTCTATGATTCTCATGGCTCTCTGCACTCTGTTCCCTGTGATTTCTGAATGACTTCTGTCCCTTTGATGGTTGTATCATTCATGCCTCTGCCTTGATAATGTCATTTTGGTGAAGGCCTGCTCAAATTCTGGCTTTGCCACCAATGCATCACGGTGTTATTAAATCCATGATGCTCTAGTGCAGGGTTTTTTTCCCTGCTCCTACTGAATGTTTCTGGGCACACACTGGTGCAGCCAGTGCTGAAGACCCACTATACATTTCTCTGCAGTGCCTGAAGAGTCTCTGTGGTTTGGCTTGATGGTGGTAAGGCAGGTTCTGCCTTGTGCACCAGAGTCCCTCCCTTGGTGGCGCAGAGGTGCCAGGGCTCCCTTTGAAGTTGCTGCTCTCTGAGCGTGCTCTCTGGGGTGCAGAACTTACATTTGCATCACCCCAACTCTTGCCAAATAGGCTGTTTAATCAGTATGCCTATTGCAATTTCTGCATCTCCCTATGCTGTGTTAACACAATAACAGCTAATTAGGATTCAGCAGACAATAAGGTAAGTTGAAGTTGTCACCTCAAAAGTGCATTACTTCAAAATTATTTTTGCTCATTCAGAGTCCTGTGCAGTTTTGGGTGTCCTGAAGAAGTTACTAGTTAAGAGTCACCTGTCTAGAATCAGGTAACAGCTCAAGGACCTGCTATAAATTCTCTTAATGTAACCATGAGGATTAGATTAGGCAGCTTTCTCAGATGCAGGAAGGACAGATGATCCCAAGCCAAATTACATTCTGAAATCCAAAGGTAGGAAAAGAACTGCTTGAAAGGGCTTTTGTTCTGAGCACCCTGATTTTATTTATTTATTTATTTATTTATTTATTTATTTATTTATATGTCACAGGCCAGTTTCTTTTTTTTTTTTTTTTTTTTTCCCCCCTCCTTCTGTGAAAATCTGTTGCTTCTTCAGAATCTCTTACAGTTTGCCATGATGGCTGTGGCTTGATGCCAGCCGGGTATGCAACCTGACTTGCTGTGAGACAAGACTGGGGACTGTTCCAAAGAGCTGGCAACTACAAATATCTGCAGAACAGAGACAGGCAATCTTGCTGCCAGCCGTCTCTGTCTGACAGAATATCATCTTAGGATATACATACAAAAGAGAATGAATTAAAAAAAAATGTGTTTCTTTGGTTGGTTGGTTGGTTGGTTGGTTTAGGTCTTTCTTTAAGCCAACTGATCTAAAGAATTGAAGTTTTGAGAGCTTATAAAGGATTTAAGAGGGTTACACACTGGATTATGCTTCTCTGTGCAATAAATTCAAGGTGTTTGTAGATCTTTACTAAAACCAAGGTGATTATTCTTATTTATGTTTTGAGAACAAAATAATTTATGTGTAGATGCTCCATAATAGATGTCCATGTAATTATAAAGAAAATTTACTTATTGGAAGGGAATGAGGAGATAAATGCATTATATTTAAATGTAAATGTACACTAATAAATTGGAAATTGCACTTATCACTCTGTGATGTTGTGTATCTTAATACGCAGCATAAAAGAAATATTTGTAAGTGCTGGAATGAATGGGGAATTTGTTTGCACTTTACAGATAAGTAAATAATTTTAAGAACTGAAGAAATAATTTCTTTATCATTAAACTGTGTTTAAAAATCAGCTAAAACTTTGCAAGCAGTCTGCCCATAGTGGGAGGTGCTTTCTCATCATCTGATTATCTACTTCCTACCACTCTGAAATCTAATCAAAGGGGCATCTCCCATCATCTGGGAGAAATGAACCAAGCCTATTACCTAAGCTGTTTGCATTGACAGAAAATATTTTTACTTCTATTTCTGCCTCTTTTTGTTTTGTTTTATCTATGAGGATTATCTACCAGAAAGTACAGAAAAGTTCCTACATTTACAATAAGAGCTAAGAGATATATAAAGGCAAGTAGATAGCCATATAGTGTAATACAGGAATTGTCAGGAGATTCAGGATAATAATAAGCAAACTCGATGGGCAGAAGTCTTTAATGCTGGTTAATGTACAGTATAGATGCAGTTCTGAAACAATAGGCCCACTTTATATATGGGCATAAAAATTTTACAGACATGATGACTGAAATGCAGATGAGAAAAACTGCTGTTGCTGTAGGATTGTGTCTAATGAAGAGATCAGAGTTTCTGAAGATTTTCTGTCAGTGCCAATGCCACAACTAGGATGCTTTAGGATGTTTTGAACACTAAAATCCAAGGATCTTGGAGTTTTTTTTATTACTTTTATTCTGGGCTTGGACTTGGTTAAGACTTTGGGTTAAGGTCTAATTCTCTTGAACTGAGCAGCCCAAACATTTCTGAAGTCTGAAATGCAGAGCCAGAGTGGAATTAGGAGTGTTCAACTTCAGCAATTCTCCAGTGGTCACTGTGGGTCTCCCGCAAAAGAACTGTAAAAGCTATTTTTCTCTGTACGTGTCAGTGTAGGAACTGAAAACATAAGGCTGCACCATCCGTCTCAAAGCAGACAGGTGAAGTGACTATCTATTTAAAAATCTTCTGTTTCACCCTGAGGGATTACAGTTGTGCCTTTCCAGCAACTCACCATTATTGCTTGAACTAGCAGAAGTATAATCCTCTGAGATGTTGGTATCTGGAGCCAGGAAGGTAACAAAAACTCCCATCTGTATGGTATGAAAGCTCCCAGGTAGAGCTGCCTCGTGACTTAGAAGGATGAGCAGCACTGGTTTTATTACACCACAAATGAAGGGTTTGGGCTGGACTGCTCCTGATGCAAGATGGGTTTGAGTGCTCTTCGGAGCTAAGTGAGGGGTGTGAGTGTCCAAGGGGAGGGTGGTCTTTGCTGGAGGGACTTGCATGTGTTGTCCACTCTGTAGGGAAATGTGGGAGACCTCAGTCAGCAGCAGTAGTGAAATGCCACAATTTCCATTCTACACTTACAGAGATGAGGGTTGTTTTTCTAAGCCTCCTTTAGAGAACTAAAGTGCATAGGGAGTTGTCTGGCAATATGTTGTCGCAATTTATGTGCAGCTAAATCAGAAATCTACATGCAAAAATCTTATTCTTAGGGGTTATCTGGCAGATCTTTGACTTCTAGTGTAGGGAGAAAAGGAGTTCCTATAAATGTTTGTAGATTTCTTCATTTAACATTGCTATTGCAGCTGGCTCCATAGATAAAATCTTTATGTGTATTTTTCACAGCTCCATACTTGAGAGGTAAATCACATAGAATCAAGATTATATGCAATATTTCAGTAACATTAGCTATGCATATTTCATTGCTAACTTTTTATACAGAAGGTGGTTAAAAGATTTACAGTTAAAGAATAAAACAGGTAATGCTTTTCATTAATGATTACATCTAATAAGTCATATAGTACTTAAGGTTGAAGTGATGCTTGAATTTAAATCCTAAATTCTGGCATATATAACTTCTTTTTAAAATCTGTATTTTCAAGTTTACTTGTGTAGTCTTAACCTTTATCTTCATTTCAAGTAGTGGTCAAAGAATAGCCATATAACTAATAACCATATAACTATAAATAACATCCACAATTTTGTCTTCTAAATTTGGAATAAGCTGTTTAGAAATTATTCATAGACTTTTGAAAATCCTGGCCACTTTATAACACAATTTCCAATAGAATTTTCTCAGCATTTGAAAAATGGGTCAGAATTTGTGCCTTGAATTCATCTGAATGCTTTGCTGTTGTTGGATAGGCAACATACAGATTGCAAAATGAATGTCAGAGTCAGCTTTCTGATATATGTATACATCTTCCCGACTTTTCTCAGTCAAAAATGAGCAGTCCCTGCCTGTAAACTTCAAGGTGTCATTATGTCATGGGTTCAGCAGCAGCAGTCATTTTTCTCCTTCTTGGTAGCTGGTGCAGCGCTGTGTTTTTGATTTTGGGCCTTGGAACTGCGCTGATAACACCAGTGTTTTCAGTTACTGCTTGGTAGTGTTTTGGTTTGACCAAGGACTTTCTGAGCCTCATGCTCTGCCGGGGAGGAGGGGAAGCTGGGAGGAAGCAGAGACAGGACACCTGACCCAAACTGACCAAAGAGGTTATTCCATACCACAGCACGTCATGTCCAGGATGTGAAGACGGAGGGCAGAGACCCGGAAGGGTGTGGTGGTAATAATGGACTGGGGGTGCATGGCATGGTCAGGTTTTTGGTGGTGGACTGGGGGGTTCGTTGCTGGGGGGTGCACTGGCTGGGTTGGGCTTGGTGAGCAGTTGTATTCTCTTTCTTTGTATTTCTCTTGTATTATTATTGGTGGTAGCAGTAGTGATTTGTGTTATACCTTAGTTACTAAACTGTTCTTATCTCAACCTGTGGGAGTTGCATTCTTTTGATTCTCCTCCCTGTCCCCCCGGGACTGGGGGAAGAAAGAGAGGTGAATGAGTGAGTGAGTGAGCGAGTTAGTGAGAAAACTGCGTGTGGGGGGTTAGGGCCCTAAACCACGACACATTAGTATAGATTTCAAAATTTTCATGCATCCAAATCTGATCTTGCAAAAGTACAAATGGATTTTCAACATGAAATTCCAAATCCAATTCTGAAATTTCTCAGCCCATTTTTATTTTCCAAGCTAGCTAACCATGATATGTATGTTAATATCATTAAGGAATAAAGTGTGACTCTTGCAAAATGGTGCACATTTACAATAATGCAAAAGGGTACAACTTTTTACTACAATAGAGGACATGAAAATCTAGCCCACAGGTCCCTTGATAAATAATTCTGCAGATTTACTGCATTATAGCACAATCCTGGCACAACGGATGCAACATGAAAATTCCTAGAGAATTCAATGGACCCTGATTTTCATACGTTGTTCTATGAGAGCTAGGTAAGAAACAGTTTAAGACACTGTAGCTGTTGCAAAATTAGATAATTAGGCTTGCTTTTGTTTTCCTGATTTTCTCAATTTAATTGACATTTTTAGGTTTTCTAAGTTGTCAAGAGTATTTTGATAACTCTTTTTGATAAGACATGAGCAGAGGCAAAAGTCTAGGTTTGCTTCACCAAATATGTGCTCAGATAGATTCATCTGTGGTTCTGGACTTGAATAATCTAAAGCAAACTCTTGGTATTGTCCCCTTTGTCATCTTCAGTACAGCAAATGTAAAAGAACTAAGATTGGGAAACTTATTAAGATAATAACTCCAACAATTATTATTGGGTTTTCAGTCTTAATGGTCCCTTCTATTTCCTGTGAAAATTAGCATGTTCTACAATTTGCTTCCTATTGAAAGTCTAATATTTAATAGTTTTCTATCAAAAAAGGAGACTTTCTTCTGCAATATGCAGTTTCTCTTCCTATACTAGAATCTTTAAAATACTCAGTTGGCAATCCATATTATAGTTGCTGATTGCCGAATAAAAGGTTTGTAAATTATCTGCTTTATCTTTGTGCTGTCCTCAACAGACTGAAATTTGCTTTGGGGTAAAGCAATGGACTAAGTAATAGCATTTTCTTTTTTAAAGCGCTTCCAGAAACTTAATTCCAGAGAGCTTTTTATTATTAAATTTCCCAGCCTTCCTTTCAAGAACTTTATTAGGAACACAGCTCATTTATTTGGGAGGGGATGGGGAAAGTGTTGAAGAAGGGGAGATGAAGGTGAAAAGCAAGCTTATTAATTCATATTTGATTTAAATGTAGTGTTTATGTTGGCAGCAATCTCAGTTTTGTATTGTGCAGTCATTGTGAAAGACTGATTTTAACATGGAAACCTTAAAGAAGTGGGGAAATTGCTTCTCTTGAACTTTTTTTTTGAGATCATGTTGAAATTTAAGGTCTTTGGAATTTTTAAGTGGTTCTCCTAAAAAAGGCAGACGAAAAAGACATTTGCTGCTTTATCAGAGGGAACAAGAGAAATCAAACCTTTGCTTGTTTTAATTGCAATGAATGCAGCTTTGAGTACTGGGCTTAAGTCTGATGCTGTTCGAAAAGAGAATTCTAGTTAATAGCTGTAGTATCAGAAGAACTTGATCCTGCTTGTGAGTTGCGTTCTGCAGATGTCTTTTTGTTCATATACATTCAAGGCTTAGCAGGTGGCAGGTAGCATTTAAGAAGGGACCATTTGTCTCCAGCCTGCAAAGTAAAGCTGTCCTGGTAAGCTGGAACAGAAAAGGTCAGTGACTGCTGTTAGTTACATAATAGATGTATATATTTTCTTAGGGAAAGACAGAAATGCTGTGAGCCCACTTAAATAAAACGTAGGTGTGGGGACAATCCAAAGTATGATTTTGTCACTGACATCTGAAAAAGCTGACTGGAAACTGGAATTTCCATTCCCCATGAGAGCTGGACATTCTGACATTTGCTGTCATTCTAGTTTGAGGCAAAGTCTGGCAAAATTAGCATTTTATGATATTCCAGTTTAGGGGGTATAGAAACATTTTGGGTTTAGCATTGTCCAAAGAAATGAGAATGCTGTTGGGTTTTTTTTTAGATGTTTATCAAACCTAATCTGGTTAAAATTTTCAACAGCAAACAGCCCTCTCTTAAAATGCCTTTGCTATTTGGTTATCTGGAGACTGAGGACATGTCCCCCTGAGGGAAGGCCTTCATTTTCTGCCTATTTAATTTAACTGTTTTTCTGCTCTTTCTGTGAGTCACCCCAAGCTGGAGCTCTGAGCTCTTGTCTGTCCTTTTCCAGCTTCTGTTTCTGTAGCACATGGGTCTTGTCATGGGAAACACAGAATGAATTTCTACTTTCCTTAGCACCACTGATGAGATGTTTCTGGCTTCTGAAATCACTTTCAGGCATGGGTAGAGCTCTGAGGAACCGTGTCTGTGTGTCTGGTGCTTTTAGAACTTGAGGTCAGGAATGTTCTACTCTAATTTTATTTTACTTACTGTAATTCTTTCCTCAAAAAACTTGCTGCTGCCTTACTTACACAATTTGTCAAGCCTCCTTTTCATGTTGCCAGTTTTGTCTTTCACAGGGTTGATCTCTTTTTTCTTTTAACTGCCTGATTTGTATTTTGCGTGCTTTTTCTCTCTGACTGTGAGGGCATGATCCTTTGGCAATTATTGTGGTGTAAGGCTAAGGACAGTGGTGCTCTACAGCAAATGATCTTGTTTAACAGAAAGGGATGTGTCTGCAATAGCATCTAGGTGGAAGGAACAGTGCAAATGATGTGTTTCTTCCAGGTAGCACATTGCAGTATTTGTAGGCTGAGGAAGTGTGACAGACAGCACAGATTTGCAGGAATGCACCATACTGTTTTAGAAATTACAAAAATAATAAGTCAGCTGGGAGGAAGCAGCTGGAGCAAGGCAGAATGGGTGCATCCTACTTCTCTGTGATGCAGAGAGCTGCTCTGAAGCACAGCAGGAGCTGAAGCACAGCAGAAGCGCAGCAGAAGCACACAGCTGTGTGGTGTACCTTAGATGCTTGAGAGTTGCACCATTACAGGGTTAGTATGAAAAGCAAAAAAGCTTTTGGTGCTTTTGCAGGAAATAGAGGGGAAAAAAAGTTGCCACTGCTATTCAGAAATGCTGAAAAAAATAAACAAATTTTGTGGATGTTTCCTGCAAAGAAACACAAAGGAAAGTGTTGGATAACAATCTGATGCTAATATGTGGCAGTATAGGTAATGGTTTTCTTACTGTAAATCCGATCTTCTTTCATCAAGTTTACTCTCCTGACCTTCATTTTATTATGAACTTTTCAAACCCTGCCTAAGATGGGACTCTGATGGGGGGCACTTCCAGAACTTTGTTCCTAGACATGTTTTTTCTTATTTTCTTCTGAAATGTATACCTGTATGTCCTTTAGCTTAAAGCCCTCTTTGGACTGTTTAGTTTGCCTGGTAAATGACCAGACAGTAGTGCTATCCTTCCTGTCCTGGTCTTGCTATTGTAAAAGGTGAGGTGGTTTATTCTTGTTTCAGCAGAACATCATCTTGATAATCTTGAAGTCTATTTCTTGTCTTGTTCTGGTTGAAAGGACTCTTTCTGGAACATGGCTGGCATTATACATAGTATTTCAAAAGAGCTGCTCTCACAGGGGTCTTTAACATAGGACATAATCTTCCTTGGCTCTTCTGAGGATACATCATCTGATGGGTTTATTCTTTTCATGGTTGATGATTTGTACACATCCCATATTCTACAAGTATGCTTCTCCCTACGTAGCTCCTCAAGCTGACAACCTCATAGTTTATAGCTGAAAGTCTTATTAGTTCCAAAGCTTCTGACCTCGCACACTGCTATTAAATTCCATCCCACTTCTATTACCCCTCCAGATAATCCAGCTCCTGCTGTGTGAGCCCGCAATACTCTTTCTTTTGACAAGGCTTCTAGATGTTTAAGTCTCAGGAAATTTATTTGTTTGCTTTTATATTTTTGTGCCAATGTCATTAATACTAGCATTAAGTGAGATTGGTCCCAACACCAACCTTCAAGGGTTTTCATTATTAACCTGCTTGAAGTTTAACAGTTTCCCTCCTGCTTCAGGCAATATGTGCCTTTAACAGGCTGTAGCTAAGAAGCAGAAGGTAAGCATGCCCCAGCCCCAACCCCCTTTCAGTGGATGCCTTTGGGTCACAGGTAGTCTGCCTTTTCCCTGAGCAGCACTGGGGAAGCTGGTAGAGGAGAGGCTGGTGGTGCAGAACTGACATGCACACTTGGTGAGCATTACCTTTGCAGCCAGGCTGCTGCCAGGAGAAGCAGAGAGACAGAGCCAACCTTTCAGGATGGCAGACAGAGATATATCAAAATGCATCAAGAAAGACTTTGTAGAATTTGCTTTGATCCAGGAAATGAGTACATACTGGTCATCCAAGAGCCCATACGAAGAAAAGGACCTGTCCTGCAAGGGCATGGAGGTTCAGGGAGAAGCTTCTTTGTAGCTCCCTTAGCTTTCACTGTTTCATCCAGCAGAGCTGAGAGTCTATATTTGTTCTGTTTATAGCATTTACTGCTCTAGCTGGAGTTCAAACAAAACTGACTTTCTGAGATGTTGGTGTACTCGCTTTAGGCAATACATCTGGGTACTTCCTCCTAAAACCCCATGTTGGTTTCAGGTCTGCTACAGTTAGGAAAGAATTAAAAACTTAGAAGAGAAAGTAGAAGGCTGAGCAATTGCCTCCCTTTCACCAGTCAGTACAATGTAAGGCGTTGAACCAAATCAGACTAAAGATATTTTAACAGCACAGTACCTACATGGCCTTGCAGTGCCAAATGTGCTAGTTTAGTGTGTTGAATTTGTTAATTTACAAATGATTGCACACATTTTGTCTTTTGGAAGAAATAAATTGCTCAGGATAGCAATACCCACCGGTGACATTACTTTCTGATTTAGTTTCAGTGGTCAGAAATGATGCAGAAAGACAGTATGTTAAACACCAACTTTTGTGGGCAATAATTATTACAAGTGTATTTTCTGTTGCTGCAGCACTCCTGAACATGTCAAAGTTGAGGCCCCATGCTGATGCCTGTGCTGATACCACTTTGCATGTTCACAGCTTTGTACAAACATTAATGAACCAATGTAGACAGTCATTTTTATAATATGGGTTAATATAATAATGCATTGTGAATCTTACTTTGCCTCTGTGTGCTCAAGGGATTGTAATTTATACCCTTTTGCATGCACAATGAGGGCTATACTTGTCATCTGCTCTCTCCCATTACTCTTTTTCCTCCTATTTCTCTACCCTCTCCCATTTCTGTTTCTAGCAAAGGGGAAACCAGCTTTGATTTCAAACCGGGTTCCAAATCATCTTCATGATAATTTAGCTTCCTCTATGCTATATCATTGCAAGTCTTTTTTCTGGGGGTCAATTTCCCCACATCTGGAACTACTGCTATCATTGCACTATCAGGAACAAAAGCCCACCTGCGTTTCAAAATTGAATGTCTGCTGCATTGTCTGACACAGTTGTCAGCAAGAAAATACTGCCTACCTTGTTCTTGTTTTATTTTTAAAATGCTAGTTGTCCTTTTGCTTCAAGTTAGATGTATGTACCTCTGTTTGGCAGCTTGGTTTCAAATAGCTGTATTTCAGGTATTAAGTGTGTGTTCTCAGCACTTGCAAGAGCCAGAAGCAAGTGAAATTATTAGACTAGAATGAAGTAAAATAAGATACTGAAGGGCTCTAGTCATTTTAGGATTACAGCAGAGAGCATAATATGAGGGCCAGCACTCCCAGTTGTTGAAAGTGTACTTGGAGAGAGCTGAGAATAGAAGATGCCAGCAAATGTGCCTCCTACCACCAGTGCTAACTGGGACTTCCACAGCATCAGTTACAAGCTGAAGTAATCTTTATTTGGGGTATCTTTGTATGACACACACCTGCACTCAGGGAATAGCCTTTGTAGCCAAACTGGCCTCATCCTGCGAATCCAGAGGGTTTATTGTCTCCATAGCAAGACCAGGGTCCTTTGTCTTCAGACATGGTTAGTTTCTTGGCCTGGAAGGTTAAGGTAAGAAGTGTGTGTAGGTGTTAATTTTATTGTAGTGTTGGTGGATTGCAGAATTCCACACTAGCTAAGATGTGATGAATTGAGAAGAAATAATTCAAGCCTCTATCCTTCAGTTTGTTGAGGGGAGACATGCACCTGACAGCTGAATAGAGCTAAGCATTACCAGCTTAAAGGTGCAGATCCTCAGTGCTTCTGAAGAGCAATTATTTACGCAATTCAGTGCAGGTGTCTGGTGTTTAGTCTCATCATTCCTTATTGCTCAGCAAGCACCTGTGTTCATACATTGCATTTGCAATACTGCAAAATGAATATGTAATTTTATATTCTTTGAATATGACTCTGTGATTCACAGCCACACAATGACATCCATAACAGCCATGCCTTATTACTTGCTGGATATATATTGGAGAATGATGGTTGAACCCAATTATTGCTATATATAAGAGGTTTCTTTACTTAATAGCCCCTATGCCAACAGAGGATTCTTCTCTTTGACACTGGACTTAGGCATGCCAGAATGATGTCTGGGAAGAGCCTCTCTGTAATGCTGCTTAAATTAAATAAAGTCTGTAATATGTTTTATCTTCCAGCTTTGAAAGTGTAAGTTTTAAGGAGTTTCATTCATGCTGATAGCTATAGCGATGATCTCAAGAGCTGAATAGAGGAACAGACTAGAATTCCATAGGTCAGACATGCAAAACCTGTAGAAAAAAAAATTAATTCTTCTTGTCTTCCTTGGCAATAAAGGTGAAAAACTCTAGATCTACATGGATCAATAACCACCTCCAAAATAGACCTTAAGAAGTAAACAGAAGGCCTACAGCAAGTGAAAGCTTCAGCTTTGATGTCACAGTCAGAAAAGACAAGGATAAAATGAAATTGTCATACTGGTTTAAAACTTGCAAAATAAGTGTAAAGAGTACCTTATGTATAGTGATAACGTCAGTTCATCAGTCACAAGAAACTGGCTGATTAAGTCACTGGAATAAAAAAAACCCTATAATAACTTGAGGACCTCTGGAGGGGTTTTCTAGCACAACTTCCTGTTCCAAGCAGGTCTAATTAACTAGATCAGGCTCCTCAGGGCTGTGTCCAGTTAAGTCTTGAATATCTCCAAGGTGGAAGATCTACAGCTGCTCTGGGCAAACTCTTTCAGTATTTGGCCTCCTTGTAACAACAACAACAACAAAATACCTTATATCTAATTTGAATTTCTCACTTTCCAACTTGTATCTGTTGCATCTTGTCAGACTGCTGTACAACTTCAACAAGAAGTCTGGCTCTGGCTTCTCTGTATCCTCTAGTCAGGTAGCTCAGTAAAGAAAATGAGAGGAATCTTACTGCAGTGGCTGGGGACAGATAACAAGAACCATTTATGGAGTGGTAGTCACAAGTCCTAGTGATTTCCACCAGTGTGGAATTATGACTGATCAGTAAATGCCATACCATGAATCACCAACATCAACCACTGGTGGGATGCTAAAAAAAACCCTAACAATAAAACCAAACCAAAAAAACCTCAAATGCACTCTTGAAATTATCACCTCAGGAACTTCCAGAGATGATTGATAAATGGAGCTCAAGTCCTGATAGAGATGGATGAAATCAAAATGGAGAAGGTTACAATGAAAATAATTGATTGCGGTGAATAAGGAGGAGTAAGAGATTTTGATTTGTTCAGACAAGTCCAGTGAAGACTTTGAAAGGCATCCTTCTGCTCTCTGCAAAATCATTAGCACTAATAAGTATAAATAGGAAGGGAAAGATGAAGACTGTTAATTAGAAAAGGCTTTAAACATGAAAGCAGTGAGGCCGTGGAGCAGCCTTCAGAAAGAGCAGTTCTAAAAAATATGTAAGACAGAAACAAAACTAAGCTGACTTTGATGTGGGAGTCTGTGGGAGTAGCCTTTCGCTGAATATGCCTTTTCTCAGGGTAGACATTGTGTTCTGGAGAAAGTTGCTTGGCATTTCAGTACACATGGTATCATTTTGGTTGTCGTGCCCTTTTGTTTCCCAAGCATGTGGACAGGATGATCAGTATGTGTGCAGTTCACTTGGCAAAGCCCCAGTGCCTGTGTTTTGTGTGCATGTGGCAAGACTTGACACATGCAGAAAGGTCAGATTTACTCTGTGTATGTGTAAACCCTCAGGGCAGTGAGCCTGTCCAGGGGCTTTGCTGATTTGTGTGCCGACTGGGCATGAGCTTTACATGTTCTTTTCTGCTGAGGAAGTCCAAGATAAAAATACGTCAGCCCATAGGAAAAAACTGCTGAAAGAGATCGGATGATGTGTAGCTCTTATTAGTGTGCAGTAAACTTAGATGTAGTCAAGTAGCCAGTTATAGCATATATGGGGGTGTTTGTGAAGCAGCAATACAATATCCTATCACAGAAATAACATATACACATTACAGAAATACGTACTACAACAGAATTTAACCTTAAAGTGTTTATATTTGTTGCCCAAAGGAACACATTCTTCTGTCTGGACATGGGCGGGAGAAACCAGCTCATGGGATATCTTCTGGGCTCAAAGGAGAGGGTGCTAGTTTTAATAAGAGATTTGTGGTAAAGCGCAAATGTTGCAGATTCTATTAGGATTACTGTAGAAGACAATGGGAATTTTGAACTTGCAGTCAGATGTTTATATTACTAGTGAGTCATTCAATGAATTAAAAGCTACAAAATGCACACCAAGAAGGAAACCTACAATCTGTGTTGTTTTCCCTTCTTTCTAAACCCAATAACAATATAACTTTTGCTGATTTCCTGAGGTTGGCAAAGGCTTTTCAACAGCTCTATAAATCATTAAGAGTATTATATTTCTGCTTCCTGGAGGGAAATGTGCATGATAGGATTCAAGCAAGTCATTTAAGTGATCCTAGTGGGCATGGCATCAGATCGCTCTGTTGGTGCCTTTTTTATTGTCATTGTGTGAAGGCAGCAACTGTTGCATAACTGAAATTTTTGGATTAAGGGATCCATGAGGACAAATCCTGGCCATGTTTGTGTGGCCAGCTTGAAGCAGAACTTGTCCAGTATGCAGGAGGGAAGAGCAGGACACAAGGTTCTATGAAAAGGCAGGTCTGGGAAGGTTGTGATGCCAAATCAGGCCTGTGTTACTGCTTGTGTTCAATAGGAAAAGGTGCTGAACTGCCAGTCTGTTTCTGTGGGAAAACAAAGACACAAAGACAAGCAAGATTTGAAGAATCTTGGTTCTTCTTTAGAACAGTGCAACATGGGGAAGAATTGCTTCCAAACAGTAAGGAATAGCCCTGTGCAAACACTAGAGCTGGGTCTCCTGGGAAACTACAGTTGTTTCCAGATTTCACTTTAATAGGAGAAAGTTTTCTGAACAGCTTTTCCTTCCAACTGCTTTGTGAGTTCAGATTTTTCCAGTTTCCTGAAAACTCCGCAGCATGCTCATCACTTCCTGTATCAAGGACTGCAGACCTGTGAATCTCTGCCACCCAGGGCCACCACAGTCACTTGCTGGCACCTTTCTTGGGCTTCCCCATGGATGTGGTCATGCAGGAGAGGGAGCTGGCATAGCGTTGTGCCCCTGGAACCATGGCAGTGCAAGGCCTCAGGAAGCTGTTTGCCCAAGGCTGGTGTTGGGGGCAAAGTTTGTCCCAGAGCAGCAGGGCTGAGCTCCTCAGGGTACTTTCTGTTTCTCGTGGTAAGATGTGTTCCTGAATACTAATTAACTTTTACAACGATTTTAATGTCTGCTGAGGGACATAGCTTGAGGGGAGAAAAACTGATGACGCTAAGCGTCTCAAATGAGTACAAAGGCCACATGTTTAGCATGTATTAATTTCAGAAGAGTACAAAGGCTGCATTTTTTAGCAAAGCATTTGGCTTGCTTTACATTAAATGTGCCCTCAAGTTCCATATTTATTTTTAATATATTACTTCTACTGCTTCTTTTCCTCTACAGTGATTTTTCCCTTGCTGACTAGCATCTGCTCATCTTTCCTTGTCCCGAACAGAGTTGTCAGTCTTAAAGATTAAATTGGCATCACCCTTTCCCCAGGCCCAGCTGTCTTTGGCTGTCTTTAGCTTCTTGTCAGTGCAACCAAAATATAGTGCACTTGTACCCATATCTTTTAAAATCTATACTGGTTTTGTTTCTTTTGGATAGCACCTAGTCTATCACAGTGGTCAAAATTGTTTCTGGCATCCATGGAGATAATTATAGTGTGTCATAATATTGTGAATAGTGTATTACATTCATCTCCTTACATCACCCAGGGAATTCTAGATATGAAAAAATAACTGGCTTATAGTCAGAAATCTAAAGATTGTTGTTCTATACTTTTTTAGCATGATTGATTAGCAAATTTGACTTAAAAGGGGAACAGGACTATGAGCTTTTTCTGGATTTATTTAGACTGCATGAGGCCTGTTTCGAATTATGAGCTGAGATGAAACAAGAATTCTGCCATGATCAATGGCAAAGCTATCAGGGGGAACGCCTTGCCATTTCTAAGGCTGTACTACTGCTTCTGTCTTCATCCAAGTGATTTTATTTTTCCCCCTAAATGCACCTTTTGGTTTTGACAAGTTTTATTGTTCAAACTTTTATTCTATTTTAAATCTTCAAAACAAAAGACATCATTGCCATGGTGGAACATAAGACATGATATTTCTTAATGATCTTCTGGTCTACTTGTCAGTCTTTGTTATGGAAGCTGCCAGGACCCCAATATGAATACTAAGTGGGTTATGAATTTAGGATTTGGACATTGTTTATATGTTGCAAAAATGTGAATTTGGTATACATGTGGACTGTAGCTTTATTAACATTTTTTGGCATCTTTCTATGTGCTTTTTGATTTCAGGGATAAGTAGCATCATATTTTGTATATCGGTGCCAAAGATGCTGCATGCCAAAGAACATTAAGAAGAACAATTATCTGCAAATTTTGGGTTTAAATAAACAACTTGTTAACTCCATTAGCCTCAATCCTTTCTATCTCTAAGTAACACAATAATAGAGTGTCCACTGTAAAAAGATGTGGTATCTGACTGTAGTGCATATTTAGAATTGTTTAATTATTATATTGCACCAATGGAACATTGATTATTCCTTTATTTAAGACCTCAGAAATTTATCTAATTTTATGAAAATGCATTCCCAATAGAGGAAGTTGAACTGGATGATGTCCAGAGATTCCTTCCAATCAATGTTTCTGTCACTGATTAAAGACACTGCCGTTCATGACTTATGACCTTACAAATTTGTCACCTTTGATAGAAACAAATATAGTGATGGTTGCTACATTTGTAGTTTTAGGAAAGAAAGAGGTTTTGAAAGAAAAATGAGGCAAAGGCATACTCTTACTGAGCTCTTAGTGGGCATGTACAATGCATTACTGGAGTTTGCTAATGAATTATTTAAGTTGTGAAATTCTGTGTTAACATGAACGATATTGGTTCATGGTTCCTGTGAAGTTAGTCTGGAAGAGGAACATGCTGGAGATTCTACCTGACAAGAAATGTGTCCTGTGTTACAGAGGCTTAGGTGAGACAGAAGCAATTCTGAGTTTCAAAGCAAACAGGTCATTGTGCGACACCTTTGTCTCAGCAGTCTCACCAGCACCTTGGGACAGTGAAGTTCAGGTCAAGTTTTTTTTTTGCTCATCACACAGTTCAATCTGGAGTTTGTAATTTATATCTCTTTCTTACTAAATCCTTGGTTCACTCAATTCTTCCATATAACTCTGGTGTTAAAGAAAGGAATGATTAACTTGTAACCAAACCACCTAAATAGTATGTACTGTCCTATGCAGTTCATAGCGCCCCTAATTAACTCCTTATTTGTTTTTTTTTGTTTTACAGGTAAGTAGCACTTAGCACCTGTTAGTCAACAATTTATGGTAAGTAGTATTTTGTCCTAAGCAAAAGCAAACTTAAACTGATGTTTTGCTATTTAAAGGAGATATATGAACTAGGAAGTTAGTCATAGAACAAACTGTTTCAAATGGTAGCCTGTGCCCAGAATCTTTGCAGATGTTGTGGGTTTACAAGGTTTTTCTCCTCAAAGTATTATTCATCTGCTGCAGGAAGAAATAAACATAAATACTCAAGGCAATATTTCAAGGAAGTTGAGCAAACAATGTTTACTTTAAACAAAATGAGCAAATAAAGGTTTCTTTTTCACTCTTAACTCTTTTTAGCTATAGTAATCTTGGAAGTTATTTGTAATTAAATGAAAATCTTGCCCAAATGCAGTATGCAAACATTGATGTCCCTTGAACTTTTTTTGCTAGAGGATATTTTTTAGACTCTTCTGCTTATCCTGTCTTTGGCTTTATGAGAATATTATTAACACTTAGTTCTTATCTATTTAGTCTAATCGATAGATCTCAATATGTTTCTTAAAAGATGTCAGTGTCATCATCCTTGTTGTTCAGCTGGGGAAGGAGTATGGTGAAAAAATATGTCCTGGGTGGCTCAGCATCCTCTGTGGGTACACATGTGTTCTAAAATAAATCCAATTTTTCTAGTGTACATCAGTCATCTCATTAGCTTAAAGGGTTAATATAGTACTTAGTTGCTGTCTGTGCAAACTTTAGAATTTCATTGTTTGTTTTTAGCTTTTTTTACTTCCTGGCCTCTTCAGAGGCAGTTGTTATAATGTTCATATACTGTGAAAGGTGTTAGAGATTTCCATGGCACTGTTTGGAATTCACTAAATGTGCATGGTACATTTTTTCTTGTGATAAGGCTGCCTCTCAGCACTTTGCATGGATGCTGTTTGAGCATTTGATCTTCTTGGAAAGTCACTGTGGCTTTTCCTCCTTGTAGTTTTAACTTTGTGGAAGTTTTTTTTGTTATTGCTAGACTACATGTAGCTCTTACCTTGGGATGTGGTTTTCTTTTTTGTTTGTTTGTTGTTTTTGTTTTGTTTTCCTTTTTTTCTGTGTGGTGGTTTGGTTTTTTTTTTTTTTCTTCCCCCTAACATTTTCTCCTCTTTTTTTTCTCTTCATAGGTTCCATTTTTTGTCCTGGAGCATTTTTATTTTGCATTCATATTGTTCTCTGATCATGCAACTCAGTTATCCTTAGTCACAGAGGCTTTTTCTTTCATCCTCATGGCACCTTTACGACCCCTGTAAGTTTATGATCTGGCCTATGTTTATTTTGAAGTCTAGTCATTCAAATGTGTTTATTATACCAGTGACTTAACTAGCTGGTTTTTTGGGTTTTTTTTGCTGTATTTTCTCATTTTCCGATGGGATCTTCTCCAGAGGCTTACTTGTGCTGCCTGCTTTCTGCCATCTTTTGTAAAATGTCTTGCCAGAGCATTATTGCTCTATGTCAACTATCATTTTCTCCCCAGAGATTTTTTCAAATACATATTTCTGTATGCACATGCAAAAGTGAGGTAGGTGTGAAGTCACATTTAAATGCAGACTGACAGAGGAATAAGATGTATCGGCTAAAACTGTCTAGACTCAAATCTGGACATGGAGTTCTGTGCGGAGGTCAACTCTGAATTCCTTCTGCCCTTTGAGATGCCATTATCACCTTGCACCCCCATTTTATCTGTTGTGTCAGTCGGTACTAAGTTGGTTACATTGCCATGTTTCCATAATTTAATTTTTTGAAGGCAGGTTACAGGGCTGGTATGGTCAGGTAAGAAGGGTGAAATGCTTTTTGTTCATGTTTTCATTTGTTCTCTTTGGTGAGAGGTGGGGTCTTAAAGATTTTCTGGGCAGAGAGTCAGCTCATGTTCCAGCTGCAGGGAAGGGTTTCAAGGGGTAATTTTCTAGCTCTAGTGCCTCCTGTTGGGCCTGGAATTAAGGAAATCTAGATGGACCAGCTGATCATGCTTTAACTATCCCAGTAGAAAGCACTAGTACTCTTGTTGGCTGAAAAGATTACCTCTGAACAGCAGAGGTAAAGAAAAGCCCTGAACCAAGGTGCTCATAGATTCAGACATAGGGTTGTTTTTTCTTTTTTTTTTAGTACTTTTTACATAACTTATTTTCAGTATATTTTCCTAAGATTAAACATATTTCCTAAAGTATTTTCTACCTCCGAGCAGAAACAGTGTATCATAAATGCAAATCATAGTGCAAAAACACATCTTGGGATGTTATGGTCTCAGAAATTTGTAGCATGCAGCTCTGCATATTGTTTGAGGCAATGTTTTCAAAAATATTGTAGAAATATGGAGACTTAACAATGGTTCAATTCAAATTCTGTTCCATGAATACTTTGGAAATAGTAGCATGGGAGACTTTTGAGTATAATAAGCAGAAAAAAATACAGGGTGAAAGAATTATCCTTATAAAATGTTGCCCATTGTGCCTCTATAATTACACTGAGTTTTATAGTTAAAGGACTAAAATATATCATGATAATGTACTGAAAAGTATGATGCATCTTTTCAAAAGAGTATCTCTTATTCTTGAAGTACTGAATACATTTTGTGCAATCTTTCCAACAGACTGGTCATTTAGACTGAGATAACATTAATGTTTTAAAATTTCCTTGTATGTAAGAAATTTCTTGTATCTTAAACTATGTTTATTGTTATTGTTGTAAATTATCTAAGCCAAGGTAACGCCCTACATGTACGAAGGTTCCTAGAAAAGTAACTAGTGAGTATATCTATACTTTATAAAAGTATTTCTAGAGGTAATTTTTTTGCCCCCCCCCCCTTTTTTTCTTTTTTTCTGGGAGTTTCAATGCTGAACCTGTTGAAAGGAAATTAATTCTTCTAAGAAACTAATGAAATTTTTTCCTCTCTAAAAGTGTTTTTTATCTCCTGATCTGGATGAGCCTATTAATTAAAGATAGCCTTAACAGGAAGATCACCCTCTATTAATCTGTTGGCTGTGGTTTTGGGTGAGCACTGCTATGCGCCTTCCACAGACAGGCATCTTGACTCCATGACAGTGTGGGAAAGGAAGGTCTATCCCTGTTCCTGCAGGCAGCAGGAAGAAGCCACAATCACTTGTCCTTTCACCATAAAATTTCGTGCACTGTTTACCTTTGCTGTTTTTCCTTTGGTACCTGTTTTTCTGTTGTACTCTTTATTCTGAAACAATACAAATTCTGGGCAGAAATTAGGCTTTACATTTTTCCAAGAGCAAGATGTAGTAAAATACTGAACATCAATGGAAATGATGGTCCTGTTTCCCTTGTCTCAGCAGTTGTATAGTACCTTGCTTTTACAGACAGTCATGATTAGATCTCCTGTTGGCTTTAGATGGAAGGGATTTACTGTCATATAGCACCAAAAACCAGAAGCAGGTTGTTTCAGTAGAAGTAATTACACTGGATCCAGTGCATCCCATTTCATGGCTTATCTAAGTAAAGCAGACAGATTATGTATTTATTAAAATAATAATAAAATATCAGTTCATCTCTGTGTAACTCCATTTTAACATGCAACTGTCACATTCACTGTTTTATAACTCTTTCATTCCTGTAGTTTTATCAGTGAAGGAAAGAATAAAAAAACAGTGGCCGAGAGATGTATCTGCACCTTTCTGTTCTTGGTGAATTCTCTGGTACATTTATGCCTTGTAGTTCTTCCCAAAATTTTTTACTAGCTGTCTTGCTGGAATATGTGAGGTGAAAGTTCAGCTGCTATCTTGGAAGTATGAAAGGTGTGCTCTCACTTTCACTAAGCTGTCTAAAAAGCTTGGGAAAAGGAATGAGAGCAAAAGGGGTATTTAGTAAAGTTAGAGGACAAGGCACTGGTTTCTTCCATCCAAAAATTTAAAATCCCAGTTTCATACTAGAGGATGACTATTTGGGAGTCTGTTCTTGTAAAATATGGAAGGAATTGATTGTACATTTTGTAGTTCAGTAGTTACTGAAATGTAACAATTGCTTTAGTTGTTTCTTACTATTTCCTCTAGCATCCTTTAAAGCAAAACCTGTTTTAACTTGATTAAATGTTAAAACTTGCATCAAGCAGAGGTATATTGATTGGCTTCCCAAGAGTGGAAGGATCTCAATCTGATATTGTTTAAGTGCCCATCTACCAGGTTTGAGGAGTGTACACCATTTACAGAACAGCTCAGGTAGCAATTTCTCTGTACTTTTTGTCAGTGTGCATCAGGAGGGAGATCTTAGAGGCTCTGAGTGTATGAGAAGATGTCCCTCTTTTTGTGACTTTAACATTTTTTTCCTGTCTGCAGGCCCTTTTCACACTGGTGCAAATTAATGCTAACTGTAGTCATGACTTTGATGTTGGGTACTTTTCTACAGGCTGGGTTGATACTGCTGAGATAATGTCACTGAGCGATCAGGTGCTGCTCAATTATTGTGGTCATCAAAATGGTTTGTTGGGCCAAATTCATAGTAGTAGCTTATGGAGGAATTTCTGTTCTCTGTTGTAAATTGTCTGAAGTTTTATTTTTTTCTGTGTGCTTTGTAATGCTTTCAAAGCAATAGGCATTTTCTAATTTGGCTCTGAAGCTGAAAATGTCAAGTTGCAAACTAGAACCACTTTATGCGATATCTACACCCTAGTTTGAGCATGGGACCTTCCTGGGCCCTCTCACTGCTACTGCTCGGGTCCTGGATCTCATCATTCAGCCAAGCAGCACAGGCTGGTTGTGAGTAGGGATGCTGGCCATGTCTGGGATCCCATTCTCTGTGCTCCAGGCCTGTGAGTAACTAACATGTGCAATTTGGCATACTTTTTGACAATAAAAATCACCGGATCTTGGAAAGAGGGGATAAGCCAGTTGAAGAGGAGTTGCACCTGCTGAGATGGTAAACTGTGTTACACTGAGGCTGAAAATCATTTAGATTTTTGTGAAAGGAAATAATTCAGCATATAAATATACATGTGTGTGTATATATATATATATATATATGTATGTAAAGTCCTGGGAGGGGGAAGAGGAAGAAAGGGAGGGGGGAAATGGAATGAGTTGTAACTACAACAAAAAGACAACTCCTATTCCTGTGACGAGCTTCCATGTAGTCAATATTGAGAAATGCTCATTTGTCAAAACAAACTAGTGTCTCAACAAGTGCGTCTACATTCATGTTTTAATTCAGACCAGGAGGTCTTCTGAAATTAATTTCCCCATCAAAACACTTTGATTGGTTTTAGTTAAGCAGCAGTCCTGGAGTGCATAAACTTTATGCTATTTTGATGAAAATAAAGTCGAGGATGTGCTGAGGGAATCTTGAATGCACGGCAGGTGCAAGGGAGCTTCAGGATGAGGCATCAAAGCAGAGCTAGTCTGAAGTTTAAACAAAGAAACAGAAAAATCTGAAATAGGTACAGTAGGGATGGCAGATCCTCCATACTAAAGTTTGCTATATAGACCAGTATCTATTTGTTTGTAGCATCTGCTAACATATACCTAGCCAGTGCTACCATATGACTTTTGGGTGCTTAGTGCCCCATGGAGTTAAAACAGCTCTGTTTTGGACAAAGATGCTGTGTCTGCTTTTGTGATTTATACTAATATAATTTCGGCAGTAAAATCTTACTCTTTTCATAGTGCTTAGTATTGACAAAATGCCACAGAAATCTCTCATGCTGCAGATTGGGAAGATGAGTAGTAGTACTACTGTCGCCCATCTAGTGACGACTGGCGAAGTTGAGAATAATGAGTTTTTCTGTCCAGTTTGTAAGTACATTAGTACATATTTAGCATTTCTTCCTTTGAAAAAGCCAATTCTTGATTGTATTTAAAAAGAAGAGTCGAGATCCTTGATTTAATGTTAGAGATGCATGCATCTTTTCCTTCAGTTGCAGAGTGAGTTCTAGCACTCTGGAGAGCTGAGTACTGATGTGTTACACCTTTTCCACAGACCCTGCAGAATGAGTCCAAAGCAAAAATGACTCTTTGGGGTCAGTGGCTGACAAATAAACCTCTGCCTCCCTTTTCCTGCCGGTGGTCATTAATCTCCAGAAAAGTCAGAGCAGCTAGTTCTGTTGGGTCATTGTGTCTTAGTCTTCTGAATACTTTGGAGAATGACATAAGGTTGCTGTGGGTTTTGATAATATCCTGTTCTAGGCACTGTACAAAGCTTCAGTACCTTTCTGTATACCAGCTGAGCATGTCTGAGTAACAACATAGTGATTCAGTTCATGAAACTGCTGAATGAAGCTCAGTGTTACCAAAGGCTGAGGGAAGATGTCATGAAGTTGATAGCATGACATGTATAAGCAAGTGTGGCAGTGTTAGGGAGGCTGCTGGTGAAAGAGAGAGAAAAACTGACTGGAAGAGACAAGGGTAAAGAAGCAGAGTAGATGAGTGACCTGTAAAAAGCATTCATACTTCACAGCAAAATATAACACAGTTTTTTCAATTAGTAATACTGACAATGGATTAAAAAAAATTGTTCCTGGGCCATTATTTGTCACATATGTGATGAAGTTCATAAGGATTTAACTGCAACAGTAATAATTTCCTCTTATAAATCACAGTCTCAAACTGCTACACAGAGGAGGGTGCTGTTAATACCCAATTTCTGTGTGGGGAAATGAGATGGTGGAAGGGTGAAATTACTTGTTTGAAGTCACTCAGCAGATCCAAACAGATTGAGCAGCAGTTCCCAGATCTCCCTCAAGTCTCAGATCAGTGCTCAGTCTGCACAGTAGCTATAAACCTACAAACATCAGTTTGTGGCTCTGTGGCTTTGCATGGGGGTGCTTACCAAGCCACTTGGGAGCTGCCACTCTTGTGGCCTCTTCAGCCTCCGGTAGTTCCTGATCTGGGGGAAGACTGGGGGTGGAATCCTCCTCCTCCTTCTCCCAGTGGTGGCCAGCATCATCCAGTTGCTACTGGAACTTCTGTGCAGTCATGCAGATTTCATATGTAATCTAACTTTCTAGTTTGAACAGTTGATATGAGCTACAGTAATGTCCAGATTTTGTTGAGTGGCAGTATTGTCAGTAAGTTGTCCCTCATAATTTTGTAGGTATTATTAAGTTCATTTTGTGTTCTTTGAGAGTGCTTATTATCTAACTTATTTTAAATGGTTTGTGTCAGCTCAGTAAATGCTGGTTCTAATTTAAAAAGCCTTTTTACAGGTGTTTTACCACATTTGTATTCAAGAGGCATATGCTCCTCTTAAATCTGTTGAATCTAGCCAAATGCATACATCTTGCAGATATGCAGTTACTTTCAGAAGCAGATGTTTCCACCTACATAAGAATGGATTTCTGTGAGATGAAGAAGAGACTTCTTTATCAGAGAAAACCATTGTCACTGTCATTCTTTGGTCTTATCACTCTCCTGCATCTTCCCTAAGCATTAAATTTGGTTCCGAAGTGTGAAAGTGACTTCCAGGCTGAGGGAGAGGTGATAAAGCATCTCCAGAAAGGCTTTGTCACTTTGCATCAGGAACACATTCCAAGGGTTTCCTTCTGTCAAAGCTGCTGGAAACAAGATAGCATATTTGTTGCTTGCCAGAGAAGCCTCGGGCTCTAGTTCACTGTATTCCTGGCAGACTTCAGACTGAGACTGTATTCAATGGCACAGTCCTGGGTTATACATTAGTTACCAGATCCACTTTTGCACCTTTGGACTGGTTATCTTCTGAACTTCAGAAGGAAGTCAGACTGTGTTAGGATGGGTGTGTGTAGGGGGAAGGTAAGGAGGGGATGTAGGTCCTGATGTACCTGGCAGCCCTTCGTGCTCTCTGGATGTCCATTTTCTCGGTTTCATTTCTGAGCTGCATTCTCCCTTGTGTCCAGCAGATGGTAATAATGTATTAAAAAAGCTGCTTCATCTCTATTTTGATCGGAGGAAACACTGGTGCCACAATCATGATGGATGTGCCAGGTTCCCAAGGATTATATACCAATGATTCATTTTTACTTCTTTTAAAAATACTGTTTTCTTTTAATTTCTTTTAAATTAAGCTGCTGTGAGAGCAAGGTCTTGGTCTCTATTGCTCACTCATAATATTTTGGCTTAGATATTATTAACTGCTTTCACAAATGTCACTGATTCTGTATTATCTGTAGACTTATTATATTATGATAAAGGAGGGTGGGCTATGGGATTTAATGATGCCTTCCAGACCTGAAATTTTATGAATTTCCTTTCTGTGGTGTATTGAAAAGGTAACTAGGACTTTCTACACTGCAAAGGAAGAGTGGAAGGGTTTTGTTTTGTTTTATTTTTTAAACTAAGACTTCCAAATATATTTCTCCTGCTTGTACAACCTCAGGATCAACTGCTTTAGGTAACAGGAATAAGCATTTTAATTTCATTTAACAACTTGGTAGGGACAAATGCTATCTATTTAAGTGACGCATCTACTGCCTTAGTGAGACTATAAACAACCTCCTGTTGGGAATAGCTTATAATATCTAGTTTCTATATCAAAAATACGTGATTTTTGGAAATGCTGGGGTGTTCTAGCTACAGCTTGACTATGTGGAAATTGGGCTACCTTTGTCAAGGGTTATCTATAAACCAAAGCTTCCATGTTTTAGACAGACTAACCAGGAAAACCCAACACAATAGAAGTAAACCTAATAAATAGGTCTATCATTGAATACAGTGAGAAAAATTTTTAAAGGTGAAAGTGTTGTTTCTTGGTGCTTCCGTCTATCTGTTTATTTAGGCTTTTCTATACATTCTATCAGCATAATGCCTAGGCCGGCAGCTTTGCTATGAGATCAGCACTGTATGATTGCTGGATGCTGATACCTGATTTAATAGTTATGTGCTTATCCTGTAAAAGATATTTATGAAGACACCTATATGTATGCACTGTAGTAAAGATAAGTATTTTTTACTCTGTTGACTGTTAGGTTTTTTTTCAAAGCTGTTGATGTTGGTTGTTAGGATTTTTTTCAAAGCTGTTGATGTTGGTTTTGTAGTGCAGCTATTTTAGAGCTGAAAGGAGATCCAGTCACCATTAATTCCTGTGTAAATTAAGCATAATCATTTGGAGAAGAGACCCTTTATTTAGTGAGTTTAAAGCTCATTATACAATTTTGTAAGGGGAAAATTACCATGCCTGTAAATTAGCTGCATTTTCTAATGAAATAACTTGGCAATTTTTCCAGCCTCTTTTGATCGGAATAAGAATTATAGTGACACTGGAAAGTAAAATCACGCTATTCCTACTGGCAGTTTTTTCAGTTCTACAAGAAATTATAACTGTGAACACATTTTGATTCAGATTCATCTCAACAAGTAACAAAAGCATCCTTTGTCATGGTGTTTTTTTCAGCTTCTCTTTTCCACCTCTTTTTTTAGAGCCTAAAGCCGGCTCCACCAGCCTTACTCATGGCATATGATGATACAAATTCTCTGGGGGTATGTGGCTTTCTCAAGCAATAAAACATCATTAAACTCCTCATTCTTGAGGACACACTCTTTCGCATGTGAATTGTGTTTCAAGGGGTGAACCAGCAAAACTTATCATGTTCTTTCTCACACCAAATGAGGCTTATGTCTTCCCACCAGGCTTGCAAAGACAAGTGTATTTACCATTGGTGTCTGTGCATATCTAGTTTTATCCTGACATACAGTCTTAGATGGCAGCAAATAGATGGCATTTTAATAGATGGTTTGGCTGCTGCTACCAGCAACAGGAGTGGTAAAAGACAAAATAATTGTTTTTGAGCAGACTGTCCTCTTCCGACCAGCAGCACCCTCACACGCGAATTAACAAGACAAGCTGGTGCCTATAGCTCTGCAATGCATACACAACCGTCAGCTGAGCCAGGTGTCGTGACTGTGCTTTAGCAGCTAAAACCAGAAATCCATGGGTCTGCTCTAAAATTGAAAATAAAGAATGCCTGAAATAAGTGTCTTTTCCTGAATAGGTTGCATTTTATAATGTGGGTATGAATCCTATGTACTCATAGAGTATGGTTGTTTTCCTCTTGTTTGCAAAAGTTATAAATATATTTAGGGGCATATGGATTAGTATCCTCAAATTTATTTTTGTTTTTCTGTTCCTGCTTTTATCAGTTTTCATCTGTATAAAATAAGGGTTTGAGAATAGTCAGCTTTGGAAAATAGCATTAAGGCAGACCATAAAGGAGTATTCAGAAATGTCATCTCAGTGTGTGGATGACTTCTTCATTTCTTCACACAATAACTCTGTTCTGCAGTAACAACAAGTTGCAATCCTCCTTGAAGTCTGTTGCAGCGTATTAAAATAAGTGAAAGATGGAATTGGATTTTGTTACAGTTGATCAATATGAAACTTTACATCAATATGGATAATATTCCTTCAGCAGCTAGGAGCTGGTATTGAAGTTTTGCTGCTGACCAGTGTTTTTGGGTCAGGCTAATGCAGAAGGTCAATTACTCTGGTTTCACACTTGCTCACAGTCTAGCACAGAAAAGCAAAAGTGTTTCTCAAATAACAATTTTATTGATTTCTGTGTAGAGTTCCATTTAAAACACAGGGCTGTCTGTGTTTGTCAAGCAGGTTGACAGAGCAAAAAGAATCATATTTCTATTTGGATGGTATCAGAATGTAGCCTCCTGAAGTTAATGAACATAGGTCTGAATTTTCAGTACCTTTTGGGTATGGATTACCACTGATTTTCAGTCCTCAATGCTGGTTACTCAAGCACATCTCAAAGGTCATGTATTTCTGCTCAGTGTTTTTAACATCTGAAGGTGGACCCTTGAGATAGTCAATATAGTAAAATTCAGTGGAAATGTGGTGAAAATAACATGCATTTCCTAAGGCCACCATTTTGGGGAAGTGGGAGAGGGAAGAGGCGAAGATTGAAATATTTATTTCTGCTGAAATTGAAGAGCTTTTTTAATGTATTTTATCTTTTATAAATTAAAAATATGAGTAAGGCTGGTTGTTGCACATAACCAACAATGAGCATTAACAAAGCTAACAAAGATGGAGGGAAGAAGAAAAAAAAAGGCAAATTTGAGGTGAAGGATGCACTACTCTGATTATTAGAGAGAAAAAATTTATAGTTGCCATAAAGTATTTTAAATATTAGTCTCTTATTAGGTTGTTTGAGAGTGTAATTAATCACTTGCAACCACATGTGCTCTTTGTGTACAGTACTAGCATTTCATTAAAAACCAGTTCAATAATAGTGGGTCACTGAAGCTGTCATTTTCTCTGTAGAAGGTTCTGAAGCTGAACGTGTGCTGCTTCACCTCTTGTCTTCTGTGCCAGTGTGCCAAGTCGGTAGGAAGAGAGTGGTGCAAGACAAGTGTCAGAGGGTCACATTTCAGAAACCCCCTTGGCCTGGGTGCAAATGCTGTTGTGAACACCAGGAGTGGCAGGATGGACATAGGGCAGTGGCAGATGGACAAGGTGCCAGTGAGCCCTTTGGCTAGGCTGGTCCAGGCTCCCTTCGCCCTCCTGCCAGGACCCCAGTGTTTCCTTGGGCAGCTTGGGGGACAGCATCTCTGTCAGGCACTGCTACCACTGGATCATATGCCCATGGCTGGTGCATGCCACACCAGCCTAATCCTCACGTGTCACCACATGATCTGTTCATGCTTTTCATCTGTTCGTGGCTGCAGTCATGCAGAGGTGGATGTGCACTGCACAAGCTGTTTGGGGTTATTTGACCTTGCTGTGTAACTAGATGCCAAATTAGAGGAAGTCTTTAGGCCAGAGCATTGTTAGCCCACTGAATTTACATACTGCTGGTGTTGGCTGCGCACAAAATTATTGTGGTCTTGTCTGTTAGAGACTTCTGATAAACAGACTGCAGGTCACAGTCAAACTCCTACAAAAAAGGAAGTTCCACAGTTACATAGAATTATTTCATTAATCATATTAAACAAATGCAAGGAATGTGTTTCCCTAATGACAGTTTTTTGCCTGTAATGATTTACTTTGTTTTTAGGAACAGTGCGTTAGATACACATAGCTCCTGTGCTGCCCTAGTGCCATGGCTAGTTTGCACTGACAGTGAAATTAAGATAAAGAGAGGTAGATAAGATATTGGAGATGCTCTGACTGTTGCTTAATTTTATTAATCTCTTGAGTAATGAAATCAACTCAGGGCCAGATTTTGCATAATACATTTCACATTATTTCTGAGAGTTAGGATGAAATGTAAGCAAGAGTAAGAGGGTGCTCTTTGTGCTCATCAGGATTTGGCAACTGAGAAACATTTCGGCAACACACGGGAGTTCTCGAAAGCCCAAGTATTGCTATTTTCCTGAGTGAGTCCTAACAGAAGGCTGGAACCACTTCACAAGCTAATCATTGCATCTTCACAGGATTTAAGGTGGCCTTTCCTGAAGTATGCAGTAAATGAAAGATGTTTTTCCATGCAGCTGAAGGAGCCAGAAGCTTGGTCTTGCACCATCTTATACTTGTGACTTACCTTCCTTTTGAAACACATCTCACTGGCATTACAAGAAAACACATTAGCCTTCTGGAGTTGTTCTTGGAGTAAATGGTGAACAGCGTATGTTGCATAGTCACACCTTCTTATTTTATATTTTACTTTGAGAAGATCCTGTTGCAATTAGCTTGTTGTTGAAGTCTACAAAGTATGACCATAGGAAGCAGAGTGGTTTTGATTAAGGAGAAGACCTGTCAGTAGCTGATCAGGGATTTTTTTTAATCTTAAATATGATTTAATGCTCTTTGAAAAGAATTAATAATCCCATTTTACACTGAAACATGCTGTTAATGTGCATATAAAAACCTCAGCAATTTTATTGACAGTTATAAATTCACAGCTGCTCTTGGCAATTTTTCTTAAGACTGCTTCCCTTTCCCCAATTCATTGCAGACCATTGTCATAGTTTGCTGTTTGCTAAAGCAGTTCCTTATTTAACAGAAATGCATAGGACTTCAAATTTCACTTTATACATCAGGAAAAAGGAAGATCAATGTGGAGCCCAGACTCAGTCTGCTGATGCCAGAGATGACTATCTATAGAATACAGAAAGAAAACCAGGCTCAGATTAGGTTTTTTTCTCCCACTTTGGATGTTAAAAATGACAGAAAGAGGCTACTGGTTGTGAGAGTTCTTATGGCTATTATCATCTGTTCAAATTTGGGGTTAATCCTGGAGACTGTCAGTGTGTGTATCAAATATTTTAAGTACTTAATATTAATTTCTCGTTATTGATGCAAGTATTAATAAAAAAAATTGTGCACTTGCAGTTTCACGTTTTCATTGCATATCCAATGTTTGCGTGCAGATGATTGCCACATATCCAGGGATATATGTGTATATATATAAATATGCACATATGTTTCTATATGTATGTATGCATATACTTGATCTTCTAGTCTATGTATAAGAATGTGAGTCTGAATGACTCTTGAAATTGTGACTGGATGTTCACAGTTCTTCTTGCGATATTTATACAATATCTTATCACTGGGAATAAAACGGGTGAAGATGATTTTCATTTTCAAACAAGAAGTTTGAAATAAACCCTAATGCCCAGCTTGCAGCACTGGGGCTCATTAAAGCTTCACAGGTGGGGTCTCAGTGCAGCTCACTGCAAGCACAACTATAGGTATGGCAGCAGTGACCTATAGCTGCAAAGAATGTTATCTGGCCAGAGAAAACCAGTGAGAGGCAGTGGAACTATCAAGTGAAGGTTTGTGTGATGCTGTTAATTTTTGGTCTAGGTGCATTTTCTATTAAATTGCCTGTCACTGAGAAGTGTATTTACAACTGATGTTCCTTAGGCTGGTTAAAAAACAGGGACTGGATTTTGTGATTTTTTTTTTAGAAACTTGAAAGTTGTTTCATTTGAGTTAAAATAGACTTGTTTTCTTTTTGTGCAACACTTCCCAAGATGTTTTTAACAGAAATGTCTTTGAGATAATGCCTCAGATGTGCATGTTAGCCAAAAATACACTTCTTGGTGAGAAATCATACTTGATAGTGAATGAGACTCTTTCGTAAAATATTAAGTAAATATATGGAGCTTTTGAGAAAAATTGAAAGGTACTACTGTAGCAATTCTGCTTTTGAAAATGTGAAGCGCTTCTGTAATTGATTGTTTTTCTAACCCCACTGGAGCTGCTATTCTGGCTGGAGGAAAAGGGCATTGTCTGGGCATTCCATGACAGTATAGAGGTATTTTTTATAGAGTCTATATCAAGAAGTTGGAGCTTCAAATTAGTTCTACCAGCTCTTACGTTTAACAAAATAATCTCATAGACATGAGATTAGGCTTGATACTGTGCTTGTGGGATCAGGGTTTGCAAGTCTCATATACTAACTTTTCTGAATAAATTTATTTATACTTGTTGCTTTTTAATTCTAAAGTATTACCTAGAGCTGCTGGTAGACTCTGAATTAAATAATTAATCCCAGGGGAATTAGCTGAAGCTATTCCTTGCCCAAACTCACTTCTGTTGTTAAAAAAAGGTCTTGTGTTTTTAGAGACATGAACTTAACATACTTGGGCAGTAAATTTGACTGAATTTCCAAATATACATAAATGTGCATATCAGCTTGAGAACTCAGCTCTGACTTGGAGCTCAGTAGATGCTGGTTCTTGACTGTCCTGACAGCCTTGCCAGCTGCCCCTGGTTTGGTCATCTTCTCTCTTGGAAGTACTGCAAGAACAATATATGTTGTTGTTTGTTTCCTATGTAAAATTATCCCCTCAAGATTGCCATAGTTTGCAATTGTTTGCTTCAAATCTTAATATAAACCTGAGGTATTACATACTTCTGATAACTGCAGTGTGAGGTTTTTTTAAAGACTACAAAGTATTCCCCATTTCAGTTCCCTCCATTACTCATGTTTCTTTTGAAAAATGAGATATTTGATTTTTGAAGGCAATTGATTTTTAAACTTATTTTAGAAAGATTTTTTCTTCCTTTGTTTAAGTTTTATTCATAACGTGCTTTTGTCTAAGGACTAGTCCTAGAGGAGTTAAGACATTTTGTCATTATTTCAAAAATACATCACCTGTATGAAGTGAATGCCATGAAAAGACGGGCTATTACTTCATTACAAAATATACAGAATACGTGTGATGGAGAAAAGAAATGCAAAGACCTGTGTCACACTCTGTATAAGGTATTTTTGTGTACCTAATAATCTGTGGTCCTTTCCCAAGGATGACTGTTAAATTCCAAGTGAGCTATATTTAATTTGAATATAGTGATTTATATTTAAATAGCAAACATTTTTTATAACTTTAAGGATAATTCAGCCTTAGGATTGGAGGTGAACTGATTAGATCTAATCTCACACCATACCTCCGTTGTCTTTAATCGGGTTTCTCTCACCAGATACTATTCTTAATTCAGTTCTTTAACTTCCAGACTGTGGTTGTGTTTATGTATTGTAGACATTTATGGTAATGTTTAGGTTTGCTTCTTTGCATGAGCCTCAGAGCCTCAACATTTCCCTGTGACCCTCTAAATGGATTTTGATTCTCATGATGATCATAAGACAGTGGGGGAAACTGCTGCAATAATGTGTATAGTGATTTCATAGTATTGCATATGAGAGCAAAATATATCATGTTCTTCACAAGCTGCTGTTTGGGATTTGATCTGTAGGAAGCACTTGTTTCATGCATCTCTTTTCATTCTCTATTTCTGAGCATTTTTAGGATTTCTGTCTTGCCACTCTAGCTGTTCAGTAGAAACAACTCCATCCCTGCAGAATGAGATATGAGCACATCTGCATCAGCTAGGAAATGAATCAAGCCTCAGTCTAATCTTCTCCCTCTGCACTCCTAACAAGTCTTCCCTCTAGTCTCATGAATGAAGAAAGGGGTATTTTGGGAAACTGATGCCTTAATGTGTTTCTGCCCACTGCCTGGGTCACTGGGGCTCTCCAGGGTGCTGCAGGGAGCCCCACATTTTGCTCTGCTCTTCACTACCTACATTTTCATAGAATCATAGCATGGTTGGGGTTGGAAGGGGCCTTAAAGATCATCTAGTTCCAACCCCTCAGTGCTGCTCTTAGTCCATTTTGTCTCAGAGTATTTAAGTTTCTCTTTCTGAGGGGTTCTTGGTTGGCACAAGTACGAGGCAACCAGCACTTTCTCTGCAATGCATCTGAAGACAAGCATTGGAGTCCTGGGAGTTGCTATCTTGCTGGGTATTTTAAAGTAGCATGATTCATGCTGAGCATCTGATGCCCCTGAAGCCTTGTCTTTTGACATGCTTAATTACTTCAATAGAGACATTTTTATTAATACTGTAAATGAACCGTGTTTAAAAAACAGCCATCAAATGGGATCATTGCTGTGAAGCTCAATGATTTCAAAGTCTTTCAAGGGGCTAAAGAGCAAACCCACTTCTTTCCTCCTGTTTTATATTTCCTTCATTCACATTGTTATCTGCCTCTAATGTTCCCAAAGCTTTTAAACACAGTG
Organism: Myiopsitta monachus; assembly: GCA_017639245.1. Classification (NCBI taxonomy): domain Eukaryota; kingdom Metazoa; phylum Chordata; class Aves; order Psittaciformes; family Psittacidae; genus Myiopsitta; species Myiopsitta monachus. The sequence goes on along the minus strand of CM029925.1, from coordinate 41,526,744 downwards.
AATCAGCAGTTCACGTTTTATTTTTATTTTTTATTTTCTCAGAAACTTTCATTGCTACCACAGGGAATGGATTTGGGCTGAACGTGAGCTGTAGAGCTTAGTCAACTTCTATTGTAGCATATTTAAATATGAAACACCTCAAAACTTCTCTATCATCAAATGAACATTTCCTTCCATTGCTCCTTTGCTGTCTCCAAGAACATAAAGGCTAACTCTGAAGCAGTATTTCAGTGATTTAGATAGTCAAATGTTAAACCATTTTTAAGTAGTTTTCCATTAACAATTTTAGCTGGACATTTAACCATTGTGTTTAAATTCTAGCAAAAAGAGAAGATTTTATGATGTGTGCTGCACATAAAGTCAGATGTTTATTTTGATCTCAAGGCAGGACTGGTTTTGTGCCTACTAATGTTTGTTTGGGTTAGATCGAGTACTAGGAATTCAAAATGGCAAAGAAGTATTGAAAGTCAGTAGAGGATAAATGTCCATATTGCATAAGACACATACCTGTGATATGCTGCAGAGATTTTTTTTTGCTGCTGTATGATGCCTTTTCCTTTCACTAATTAAGGATCTGATTAAAGCATTTGCATCAAAGCATATTATTCAAACTGGTTTATTGATGGCAACACACTTGCTGAATTTATAAGTATGCACCTTTATGTAGTTACAGCACATGAAGTGTGCCTGCCTGTTGGAAAGAATCCAGGACATCCTCAGCCTTTCAATTTTCCTCCGTGGGGTGAGGGTTTGTTGCTGTTGTTGCTTTTTTTCATTTCCTGTACTTGTGATTTCTCACGTCAAAGTTAGGGTGTTTACTGATCCTTTCAATAGACATACATTTTTTTCCTGAACAACTGAAATTGCAATTCTAATGGTAGTACCCAACAGCAGGCTTGCTAGCCATACTGGGTGGTCCTCTGGAAGAACTTCAGTAGCCCACGTAGTACGCCATGTCCAAGGAACCAAAGGTTGCATCTTGAAGCAATACCTTATGCTTCTTTGCAAACTAATGAGGCAGTGGTGACTCCCTTCTCCAGAGAAATGCATGAGGAGTTGTGTGGGGTGGAAAGGGCAGCAGGCACCTTTGGAGCTGGAGAGTGGGCACCAGCAGTGGGTACTTGTTGCCAGTGGCTCAGCAGTGCCAGAAGGAGTACTCGTTCCCCAGCCTCTTCTCAGCTTCGAGTCAGTGAGGATTTCAATAAGTCATTATATCTCAAGGTAACTCAGTGATGGGCTTTCTGCTTCTTTCCCCCAAGCTTTTCCCTTTCATCTTTACAAAGCCTGTATATATATATATATATATATATATATCTGAAATTGGCACATATGCTCTGTTTTAGAGATGAAGGCTGCCGTTTGTGTGTCTTCTGAATACTGACACACATCATTACCTGGCTAAATTTTAAAAGAAGGGAGCTATCTTTTTAGAAAGAAACTTTGTAAGTAATGAGAGCATTTGAATTTCATAGAGCAAAGTAGTGTTTTGTGTCCTGTATTTCCCAGATGATATGCCCATTTTTTTTTGTATGTAACATTTTGGTACAAATTCATCAGTGCATTCTGAACAAATACAGAGATTAAGATGACGATAATGAGATTGGTTTAGGAGGTGCCTGGCAATAGCATTTTCAGCGCTTTTGCAAGTTTCACTCAGTTGTGCTTAATGTTCAGTTTGCAGTGCCAATGAATATATAACAACACATCTCTTCTAGAAAACCAAAATGATTTCCAGCCTAAGCAGATGCGCACATGATTGTGTTTAAGAACAGCTTCCACTCAAAGAAGTACTGAAATGTTGGGTTCTGTGCATACATGTATTGCACTGAAGCATCTAGCAGAAACAAAGAAAAATGAAAATGAACATTTACAATATGTGATCAATCAAATAGTAGATTAAGAATGAATGGAGGGATAGTTTTGAACTTTACCATTCTGAGAAATCATAAAAATGCTGTTTCGAGGCCCTCCAGCAGTCACCTAGTTCAAGGTTCTGCTTGGAAGAAGGCTGCTGCAACACAGGACTAAAGACAGAAACTCTCAGTCTGTTTGGCAACTTATTCCAGTGCTGCTAGGGAAATATTTTTCCAACTGTCCAACTTTAACCTCTGAAGCAGCTATGTGCTCCTTGTTATGCTGTCTGGCACTACCAAGAGGAGTTTGGTGGTAGTGTCCAAATAACTGCCCTTCACATAGTTATAAGTAATTAAATCACCCTGTGGTTTTCTCTTCACCAAACTCACCATGCGCAGCTTCTTCAGACTCTCTACATAGAGTACTGTGTCTTAGGCACCTTGGTGGCCCTTTCTTAGATCTTTTCCACTATTTCTGCATCCCTCTTGAACAGAGGATCTCTCAGGGCTGCCTCACCACTAGCTTCCCTTGGTCTGCTGCCGTGGTCCTCCTAATGTAGTTCAGTGCACAATTTTGTTTGTAGTGAGGGCTCACTTTTGCAGCCTGGTGTATAATGTAACACTACAGGTATGGTTTTAAGAGGTGCCGCTTGGTAAGATATTTCCCAGACTGTATCCACGATGGGGTTATTCTGCTTTGGTTGCAGAATTCTGCATTTTTCCCTATTGAAAATCATGACATTTCTGTTGGTCAATCCTCAAATTTATTGCAGTCATTCTGGGCTGAAGCCCTCGCATTCACCATGTCAACCACTCTCCCTAGCTCAGTGCGGCCTGAAAGTTTGCTGAGTTATATTCCTATCTGATTGGAGGTCTGTCTATAAAAGTCCATACTGTTATTTTTATTTTGATAGCTTCCTAAGGATTTCAGCAAAGCTTTCAGAAAGAAAAACCTTCATCATACATAACATTAGACTCCTACTTCTCTAAAGAGAAGGAAGGACTCAGCAGTAAGAAGAAGTTGGCATTTTATTTCTTACATAGACATGATGTAAATATGTTCAAGTTAATGTATGTAATTTTATAATCCTTTTTTTTTTTCTTCTGAGCACAAGATTTTCTGTTCTCTTTATTGCACTGGCTAGTACTTTACTGTCTGGATTTACATATAATTTATTTTGGTCTTGAACAAGAAGTGTGTGCTTTGTGACAAAGCAATGTGATGTGTGTTAAGAAAGTATTTTCAGGTTAGGTTCCAAGTCTCTTCTAGGGGAAAATTGCCAGCATCACATTTGGTCTTCTAAAATCCTCATCAGACATCTTAACTGGTTTCCACATATCTGTGTGAGTCTGTATTACTCTGATTTTATTATTACTCCAAAATTGTCTATTTGACAATTTTAGTCCAGGTAAGGGATACTGGCTGAATTTTTGTACCACTTTAAAAGGTGGTGTAGCAGGATTTTGTACTGGGGCAAAGGAGTGCATCTTCCATTTATTTATTTATTTATTGAGATATTGTTTCTCTTAGATGCTAGCCCCATGCCAGACATACATTTACTAAACTCTTTATATTTTTAAATTTTAATTTAAGCCAGGGAACAAAACCCTGGCAAAATATGAAAAGCTGCTTTAATGTACTTGATGCTTTGGTGTGTCTTTTTGTTGTTTAACTCTCATTATTTGAAACCATTAACTAGGAACCCATTAACTAGATGACCAAGTGGTTCTAGCTCTCAGTTTGAGCTGGATGATGGATGTTGCAATATTATAGCCATTATTCTGAAATAAAGAGTTACTTTTCACAAATTAAGAGCTGTTTGTGACTGAAAAATGGTTATTGTACATTATATTAATGGAACTGGAGGGAAGAGGAAGGTTTACGGGAATTCAGAAGAGGACTTTCAAGGCTTTCTGGAGGAGCTCATGCGATGGAGACCAGTGACAGCCCCATGATCACTGGGACTACCTGGACATCTAAGTAGGCTTTTGGTCTTGTGTGGAAGACATGCGTTTGACTCAAGTTGCTGCCTGAGTCCAGTAAACGTAGCTCAAAAAAAGCTTCTGTGCAGGGGTGGATTGTGCAGTGTGAGTCTACTTTTATTTTGGTTAAAGATTATGGTCTTTCCTTAACTTCTTCAGAAGAATGAACAAATCTGGTTCATTTTACTCTTAAATTCATCTAGATTTCCTCATGTGTTCAACATGCAAATTGCCATGAATACAAGACTAAGCATAAATAAACTCATAGCATAAATGAGTTTAATTTTATCCTCAGTTACAGCTGTATAGTCTCACAGGCAACACTAGAAAAACATATACCACTGCGTTGAGGGGAAAAAAAAAAACGGCTTTTTTTTCATTGGGCAATTCTCAGCATTCCCCCCAACATGGAAAAGTCTTGCTTTACTCTCTCAAAAATCTCTTATTTGAGGATGGGCTGCCAATAGTGTTCTCAAGTATATGTGAAGAAGGACATAAGTTTTAATAGCATATTGTAGACATTGCATATTTTTGGTCTCTTCAAGTAACAGCTTTATCTTGGAGATTGTAGATTACTCCTTTCCATTGTCTCTTGTTATGGAACAAGGCTGCAGATGTAATGCTGAGCAGGAGCTGATATTCACCATGTTGTAGAAACCTGTGCAGATTTACCTGACATTTATACAGAGGAAGTAGTCGAACCTTTGCAGTGAACTTTTGTGTCCAGGGGCTGGTTTAGTCTCCACAGGTCAAATGGGGTGATTGGCAGCAGATGTCATCCTTTATAGTGCTGGTCAGGACCAAGTCATCCATTTCCTTCTCTCAGGATGGCATCTGTCTTACCAGCCTCTGTCTGTATGTGTCATACAGTTCTCACTGTGACTGAGAAGCACCTGCCTCTGCACTGACTGCTTTTTTAGGACACGGAAATTGCTTGAAGTTTAAATGCTACAAGAAGCACTGGAAAATTTGTCTGCTGTGAGCTTGGTCACTGGCAATAGGCCTAGAGCCATCTTGAGTTGATGGAAGCAAGTCCTCCTAAAATTAAAAATCCAAATCCTGACACCTTTGTTTTCTTCCTCCAGCATAACTCTGACTTCATTAATATTTTTTAAGTGTTGCTGTGCGTTTACCTTGGCAGTCCAAGTATGATGGGGCTATAACCCAACTTAGTGATGTTATCTGCAAGACCTCAAGGGGACATACCTGATCCTCTGAGATTTCTAGATTTGCTAGAAAAACTTTTGGATAAATGTGTCTGGCTTAGGGATTACAAGTGTTGCTGAGCTTCACTGTGGATTCTGCTAGCATCCCTGCAGCTGGACATGGCAGTGATCTTTCTCACAGCCTCAGGGTTCCTTGTTGCAGCCACAGTAGTGATCCCTGTCACAGCCAACACTGCTGTCACAGGGCTGTGAAATCACTGCAGCAGCTGCAGCCTTTGCCAGCTCCATCTGGGCCAAGCCTTCATGCAGACAGGGAATGCAGCTCTCCATCCTGTTGATGACTCAGCAGTAGTGTCTGGTCTAAAAGTTACCAGCACTGCCTCAAAGAGGGTGTGTTCATCAGAAAGCATTAGAGCTGGCCACTTTACCATCTGCTGTATCACTGTGTTGGTTTGAACATAACACTGGGCACCAAGACCCAGATCAACCCCTTGGCAGGAGAGAACAGGCTTTCTTTAGGGTAGCTCTGCCTCCATGGGTACTGGTGAGTCTGACTTGTGAGGAAAGGTTTAAAGACCTAAAGATTCAGAGCTTGTTTCAGTCATTACTTAAGGGGCATGTTAGCAGCATAATGGATCTGAAGCATGGAAAATATTGCTCTGCTCTTCTGCTCTCACATGTCTATACAACTTTCAGATCTGAAGCTTGTGTTAGATTACATGTGGCATTACTGGAGCGCCTTTGTACTTCTTTGTGATACTTCTTCCACAACCTCCTTTGCTTCATACCCTTCCAACCTCCTTGTGGCTTAGGCAAGGTACAGGGATATTAAGAGACAGCTATTAAACTTCCTAATATTATGCAGGTACACTTCTTTCAATTCTGAATCCAGCTATTGAGTTTTTTGAATCTTGAGAAACTAAAGAAGACAAAATATAGCACAGTAAAATAGGTTTCTGAATGCACGTGCTTGACACTGTGTGCCCTTTACAATTTCTGTCATTCCTGCTGGCACAGGACTGATTATAAAGACTATTTCAAGGCATTTCAAGGTATATTAAAATCTTAGGACTTTATCATGCATCACTGTTCCTAGCCAAAGCTGTAAAAAGTATTACTGAGTGCAAAAGGCTGTCTGTTTCTAATGTCATTGGTAGTGATTTGCTTTACTGACTGCAGTGTCCTATGAGACAAGTTTTATTAACCACAAAAGTAAATGTCCTTAATGTGTGCCTGCACTGGATAGTTTATAGGGGTTTCACAGCTAAGTGTGTTTGCCTGGTGGCATTCTGCTTTTATCCATGCTTCCTTCAGTATTGTGATGCAGCACTGCGAATCAGGGTAGCAAAGTGAGTATTAGCAGCTGTTGCATAGCAGCCACATTAGCCACAGATCTCTGCTTGGAAAAGAACAATATAAAACAACCTTAATGATAATGGTTGCTCACAATGCATCTTTAAACAAATGAAAGATCTTTCTCTTTGATTCTAAGATAGCATTTATGTATCACTTTATCGAGATTTAAACTACTTCTATTTTTCTCTTGGAAATGGAAGTTGTTTTTTTGGTTTTCTTTTTTTTTTTATTATATAGAATGGGAGCTAGGGGCATTTGTATGTTACTGTAATTATTATAGGGAAATGAATCCAGTTTTTTTCCATGCATATGTTAAAGTCTTATTTATAGAGGTGCTGTTCTGATTCCTCTTCCAAAGGGTATTTTCAGTTTGAGCCACCATTTTTTCCTTATGCAGAGCTAATGTAACCAGCAATGCTCTGTAAATGTATGTCTGAGCTGCTCTGAATTAATCCTGTGTTTCCTGGCAACAACTTCCCTTTTATTTCCTTATCTTTCTGAGGTGCTATGGGGCACCATTAATAGAATAGACACACAAATTGCATCAGTTGATTAGAGGCATCTAACATATTTGCTGGACATAATTTACTGCTCAGTATTAGAAATAGTTCAAGGGAATACATCATGATTCTTCAAAAGAAAAGTATTACAGTTGATCAACAGCTAGAAACCTCACATTTTGCTTAGAGGCATGTAGGGAAGTTTCCTGTTGTCCTTATTGCAGTGTGAAGTGTCCCTGGTGGCAAGGTAACTTGTCTTCTGATTTAGGTTTACCCATGTGTTTGGTGTAATTTACACAACTTGCAAGGTATAGTTGCCCTTCAGATTCTCTGCAGGCGATTACATTGCCCCAGGCTCAAACTGGGAATCTCTTTGCTCAGGTTACATTTGTCTTATTGCCAGAGAGGTGAGCTTGTGGCTGCTGCTACCTGTAACACTTAAGAATAATGTAGTACATAAGTATAGTAGCTGGATCTGTGTATCATTGCGGGAAGTTCAGTTTATGTGGTTTCAAACCCCTTCACAACTATACTAATGAGTTTTATTTTTTCAGCTATTATTTACCTTTTATATAGTGGAGCTATATTAATTATCAAATTAAATTTCTTTATTATTTTAATTTTTTTTACTGTTACTTTATTTTCTTGCATCTATATGGCTCTTGCCAGAACCATTTCCAAATAACAATAACATAACTCAGTGGCGGGAATCAGCTCAGCAGGTCTATAAAAGCTTTATAAAAAGGGCTTCTTTCGGCATGCAGTGACAGTTTAGTCATTGCCTTTATTTTCTGCTCTCATTTTCAATTTGGTGCATTTTATAGGTTTTAATTATATTAAAACATAGGACAAAGATATGCTCTTTTCTCTTTCTCATTAGTTTTCTGAAAGTCTCATTTGGATTAATCACTGAAAACTGTCTTTTACTGTTTTCAAGTTGTCCAGAGTCTCAGAATTTATATTATGTCCAGCATTTCTAGATCTAGAAAAAGACTGGCCCAAACCTTGATGCTTTTAAATTCAGTACACGTTTTGCCACTGCCAATGCTAGGATTTAGACATTTGGTTTGAGGTAGGTCAGTAAGTTCATGGTAATGCAGGGTTTTTATTGAAAATTCTATAATGTTTAGGAATTTTCATTTGTACCTACTTCTGATTACTCAAAGCAGAGGTTTTTTAGCCACAGTTAATTTGTGGACTACTAGCAAGTAGAATGACTTGATTGAACAACTTTGGAATTCAAATTCTGTTAGACATGATGTAGTTTTAAAACGTATTTTCAATACCTGTCCTCACGTACAAGGAGTTGGTATAATGTATATAAAACATTAGCAGAAAAAAGATACTTCAGGAATTTTCTGTTAACTATTTTAAGAGCTGTCTTTTCCCTCTTTTGTTTTACCTGAAGATCAAATTTTATTTCCAATTACGATTTCACTGATAACCCCATAGTTATTAAACAAATAATATAGTTGGGGTTTTTTTTTATTCATTTCAGAAGTTAGAAGATAAAACTAATGTCCTCTAGAAGGCAGTAAGATGTATAAATGCAAACCACCTTTTCTTCTGCGGTATGCTAAATCTTAACATCAGCATTCACAGTGGCCTTCATCCATGACCTAGCAAACTGTACAAATAGGAAATCAATATATTGAGCTACAAATGGCAATTGAATGATCAGATCCCCAGAACATTTACTATTTAATTCCTGCTACTGAGATTATCATAATTGAGTGACACCAAAAAATTAGCAAACATTACATTCATCAGAAAGACTTTGCAGGGACTTAAGTGATGATGTTCTTAAATTGCTGAACTGATGCCCTCTTGCAGGGATGGTTGGTTGTTCATATCTGGGAACAACATTGTGTGTGTTGGTGAGAGCAGGATGCAGAGGAATTCCACAATTTCTGCTTCTTGATGGCATTCTGCTTGACATAAAAGTACTAGTTTGTTGCTGCTATTTGTGAATCATTTGCAAGAGGAAAATTTTAGGACACAGATGAACAAGAGAGTTATGTTATCAGCAAATGTTTTTTCTGCCTTCAACTAAAACACAGAAATAGTCTATCAGCTTTCAGCACTTGCTGTATAAAGTTAGACAAGTTTGGGACTTACTAGAAATACTGGATTTGTATTTCCGGTTATCTCTTTGAGAGGAAAACTGACTAGGCTTAAGATTTCACTCTATGCAATTTAAGATAAATGATTGCAAATTGCCACTAGCTGAAACAAACTTTCAACCCTTTCTTTTGCAAGTAATCTGCACCCATAGAACTCTCCTTATCAGTTTCACTCAGGGGAGGGTCACGGGGTTATTCCATATTTAGTAGAAGACTTTGTGTATGAAGTATTTTTTGTTCCTGAAGACTCTGCAGGGCAGCCTGAGAGGTTGGGAGTGTGACGATGATTGTAATCCTCCAGACTTACCCTGTGCAAGTTCATGTTTTACAGTGTCTCAGTGAGGGCCAAGAGATTCAGAGAGATTGCAGATATAATGCATTTTTGCTATTCAGATACTCATTCTGGAGGTTCTGACTGTTGCTGTTGGAACTCTTGAGATAACAAGGCTTTACTCATCCAGCAGTGGTTGCGTCTGTGTACCAAGACATCCTTTACATCAGAGCAGTAACAAAAAATTACATGCCTTCACTGGTTTGTCAGGTCCAGGACTTGTACTGCGAATAGTAGGTGGCTGCTAAAAATAATGATTAAAAAAAAGATATGTGGGGAGTGGAATGGGTTTTTTGGGTGCTGAGCTAAATTGCACATAACATATTGTGCAATGCATAGCTACCTTCACAGCAAAAATTTGCAACATCAGAGGAAAAGCAAAGGTTTGCTAGGATACCGGGAAGCTGATTATTGATTTGATTCTGATATGTGCATTTATGCCTGTATCTCTGGGTCATTGGGATCTCTGGCAAGTTCTTAGTATTATGGAACTGAATCAATAATCTCTTGTTTGCCTCTTATAATTAATTCAAATTCACATAGCAGAGGATTTTTTTTCCATGAATCAGTTTGGTTTTTAATTTGACACTTAACAGAATTAGAATTGATCCTGCTATGAAAAGATGTGGGTATTAGCAGCCACTGATGGTACTAAAAACCAAACGTTTTTAATATTGCTTGTAACTTTTATCTGGGTCTTATTGGAGAATGTAACATCCTCTTCTTGCAAAATGCAACCTTGGTATTATTTATCCATGTTGAAGTTGCAAATGTTATGGAGAAGAACTTATAAATTTGAAAATGTCAAGGACCTTTATGAAAATGTCATTCACATAAGTTCTGCACCATGTTAAACCTCAAAACAAAAACTATTCCACTGAACATTTTTCTGTTTAGTCCTGCTATTATCATAATGCAAGCATTGTGTGTTTAATTTTGTGTAGAGAAACATTGTATATGCCCAAGTGTGTTATACTGGTAATGCTGTGAAAAGCATTCAGTTTGTACATACATTAGACAGAATCAATCAGAGAATTGTAGAGTACTTCAGGATTGAAGGGGGCCTCTGGGTCAGAGAAGCAGACCAGGTCATTTGGTCCTACTCCCTCTCAAAGCAGAGCCAGAGAGATCAGGTTACCCAGGGGAGATATCTTCAATGGTGGAGATTCCGCATTTGTGTTAATTATGTTTTGGAATTATCATTCTGCTATGTTTATTTTAATACATTTAATGTGCTGGGGCAAAGTCAGGTTTCCTTCAATAGCATTGTTGCAGAATGATTTGATTATTCCAACATTTTTTTTTTCTTTTTAATTGTATTTATTTATTTAAATTAAAGAAAAAAAAAGGAGTTACTTGAAACTGGTGTAATTATACACCAGTAAAGTTTTCTCCTGGACTTTTTTGTTATGCAGAAACCCAGGAGAGGAGCTGAGGCATCCTTTCTGGGACTCGGAAGCGAACATGCGCGTGCTCATATGTGTTTGTCAACCTTGAGTGCGTTAAGCCCCAAAGAATTTGGACATTATCTCTACAGTCTGATCAGTTATCTCCTCAAGGTAGGTTTAACACTCTGAATAATCCAGTTCATGACTGGGTTATGTGAGAAGTAACATTCCCATCTTTTTGGCTACAGCCTGAACTCTAGATACATGTACATGTGGTCCCATCATGTGTGGGCATTACTCTTTTCTTTTTTAATGAACTCTACTGTGGTGTTTTGTCTGGCCCTTTGAGTTAGCAATTAGTACTCTACTCAACCTCTTCCTGGTATCTAAGTGTCAAGCCATGACTTTATGCTACCTTCACATTCAAGGGATTAATGAAATGCTGCTTCATAAGCACTGCTTACTATTTTTCTGGCATAAAGAAAAAGCTAAAAATGAGCACAAATCATTACTGAGCTTGTATTAGGTTCCTACATGTATTTTTCATCACCTGAAAATAATTGTCTTGACTAACTTTATAATGAGAAAGCTTCTAGTGTTGCTGGTAGCAATGAGTAAGTGTCTAACCACCTATAGCACTTCTTGTTAATTCATTAAAAGGCTAGCCTCCCTAATTACATTTGCATGTCTTTCCATAATAATTAAACAGATGATAATCTGTCATCAGAATTGCCAAAGACGTTGATCGTTAAATATGCAATTTCTCTTGCAGTATTTACAGCTATATAATATTGTATTGCCTTTCTTACTTGATTTTTAACTGAATATTAGATGCCGTTGCTCATATGATCTTCACAAGCAGTGTATTTTAGGGTGGATGAAGGCCCTTGGCAGTGGATATAAGCAACCTGTCCTCTTGCTCCCTGGTCCTCCCAGAGACAGATCTCAATTCTGGTTTAGTTATTTGAAATTGTCAGTGTGTTTATTTAACTTATAAGTTGTTTTAAACTTGGAAATGAATGTTGTTTTTCACTGTTTGAAGGCCAGTTCTCTTTGTGATGGCCAAAAGATAGTGAATAAAACATGGTTTAGCTGCCTGCATCATAATTTCTGAAGGTACAGACGTGAAGCTAGGAAATTGGTGCTCACCCTCAGAAGGTCAAAGGAGAGATTGATTTGTATGACTGGAATCGCTCACGGCTTACACTGCTACTCTCGGTACATTTACCTGTTTTCTCTTTTATTTGTTCTTTCCTACAGACAGATAGGAAAACAAGCCATGCTAATTTATTTTCTTTCATCCTTTTTTACCTCATCAATTCTAGTGTAGTTTTACCTCTTCTTTAATACTCACTTGAGTGAAATACTTTATGTCTGTATTTCATGTGGGAAATGCCTCCAAAGGCATTCATTTAAATGTAACAATTTCAGTGCATTGCTCTCTGAATAAAGAAAAATATCCATTATTAGATGAAATTTGTGCATGCTTATCAGGGCAATGGATCACTTTCTGATCATTTGAAAAGCCTTCAGGCTCTCACCCAGGAGTAATGTTGTCATCAGTGTTCAGTTTCGAGCACCATCCCTAGACCAACATGCGCTGCTTGCTCTTGGTTTACCAGCTCCCCTCTTAGTCTTCCCTCAGAGCAGTTCAGGATGATTATCTTTCTAACTCATTTGGCTTATCACAATTAAGACTGATTGGAGAGCAAAGTCATGGCTTTAAATCTGTATCATTATCTTCTGAAATATTCTTTAAATGTGAACATTTTAGCAGTACAGTGTGCATTCTGTCCTCAGAACAAGGGAGCTAAACGGTAACAGGGAGAAAGGGAAATGACTGCTGTGTTTCGAGTTACCTGCTGCGACATGTCTTTGACACAGGATCATGTGAAGGTGGTGCAAATGGTGCAGGAAGGCACTTTGCTGAATTTGGAAGGATAGGTCACAAGCTGAAAGAGTGCTTTCTGACCACCTACCTGCACAAAATGATTTCATCTGGGTTTTCTGCTATTGGAATTGTCCCTGTGGTTTGGCAACTGTTTGCAGCATTCTCTTTAAGTTATTTCAGTTTGTGCACATGTTGTGAATAAAAATAGGCTAGGAGAAAAGAAGAAGGGATATCTTCTTTTCCAGAAAATCATGTAACCTGTGGCCAATTCCTCCAAATCATTACTCTCTTGCAAACAGGCAAGCATATGTTGTAAATAATAAACTGTAGTGATAAAAGAGTTGACAAAACTTGGATAAGAACAGTATATTGAAAACATCCAATTATTAAGGTTGAGAGTTTTCACAGTCTGCAAAACCATGTACTTTATGATTTCTACTATTAATTTTTTTAATCACATTTAATTAAAAGCTAATTTATTCTGATGAAGGGTTCTGTCTGCTGCCTATTACACATATCTCCCTGTTTTGTGAGCTTTACTTTTGCCTTGGGTTTCATGTTAGAATGTTATTCAGTGCCACTGTTATATTTAAAAAATCAGTGTTCATTTCAAAACCCCCACAAACATTATTGGCAGTTTACTGTGCTTAGCACAGGTCTTTTGCATCTCTGACAGACTTTATAAATTCTTAGGCGTGCATTCTTTTTTGCTTTTATGTGTATTGAAGTGACCATGTCATTTATATCTATCTGCATTTATATGGTTTGGAGCTCCTTTCTTCTAGCATCCTTAGAGCTTGCCAGTATCACTAGTAGAAGAGCAGAAAGAAATTTCGCCTTTATCTCCTAACTGTGTTGATAAATGAACAGCAGAACCTGCCAACCAGCTAATATAACACTGGTATGCAGACTGTGATGTTAGGTGTAAAAAGCTGGTTTGGCAGGATTTATGAGTATAAATTAAGTGACTTGTAAGCAAATGATACACAAAATTTATAGCCTGCCTCAGTATTTTCCTTGGTACTCACATGAAGTGACAACAGAGCTCCAGCTATTCAGTTCAGGTGGTTTATAATCTTGCTCCCCCCGTGACATCAAAATATTGGCATAAAGAATTAAGATTGGGTGCCTGTGTGATGAGAGAGTGAAAAGGATTGCTCTTTAGATGATACTGAGATGGTAAGCAGTGAAACATAACCTTGTTAAATGGCTGGATCAAAGCTAAAAACAAGCTCAAATTCATTAGCTTTTAAAAATATGTTTTGCTGCTTGCATGAAGGTTTCTTGTTTATTTTTCTTTTAACCTTGTGACTCCTCATTGTGCTTTAGATATAATTAATACCAAGGTTTTAGGTATTATTGTTACACAGGCTATCCTGGCCTCTATCAGTGCCATACCTACAGTACAGACAGTTTTTGTATAAAATGCCCAGGGCCAAAGTTATGTTTCTAGAAATGGCATTAATATTAAATAGATGATATTAAAGGTAGAAATTTCCTACCATTTCCCACATGAGTATCAAGAGGAATAATTTTTTATTTCAGCTTCTTTAGTGCAATAAGTGTTGGATTTAGCAACTTGACTGCATCATGATAGACAAAGATTAGAACTGTATAAATTAAATGCGAGTCACATGATTAATATTTTTCCAGGAAACAGGCTGTTTATACTAACTAGAAGGAACAGCTAAGGCGTTGGAGCTTGTACGTCAAATTTACTTAAATAATACTGTATTTTGAAATTCGAACCCACATTCATTTATCTTGTGCTTTTTGCCTTGTTTGGTGAGGCTTACTTTATTTTACCTAGGATAAGAGAAATATTGGTGCAGTATTCCACACAGAAGCTCCAGCACTGGTATCTATTGTTCAGTGACATTGTGTACCATGTGGTCAGTCCCACCAGGGGTATTTTGTACCAGGTGCCTAAGTTTATATAGTTTTTGTTCCTCTTCCTAAAATTAAACTGAGGCAATTCAAATACCTGGTCTCAAGGGCATAGCAAATTCATCAAATCATAGAATCATAGAATGGTTTGGGTTGGAAAACACCTTAAAGATTATCCAGTACCACACCCTGCCATGGGCAGGGACACCTTCCACTAGATCCGGTTGCTCAAAGCCGTGTCCAACCTGGCTGTGAACACTGACAGGAATGGGACAACCACATCTTCTCTGGGCAACCTGTACCAGGACCTCACCATGCTCACAGTGAAGAATTTCTTCCTAATGTATAATCTAAATTCCCCCTCTTTCAGTTTGAAGCAATTCCCCCTTGGTCTGTCCCTACCTGCCCTTGTAAAAAGTCCCTCTCCAGATTACTTGTAGCCCCCTCTAGCTACTAGAAGGCTGCTGTAAGGTTTCCCTGGAGCCTTTTCTTTTCCAGGCTGAGCAAGTCCAATTCTCAGTGCCTTTCTTCATAGGAGAGGTGCTCCAGCCCTCTGATCGTCTTTGTGGCCCTCCTCTGGACTTGCTTGAGCAGGTCCACATCCCTCTTGTGTCGGGACCTCCAGAGCTGAACTCAGTACTTCAGGTGGGGTCTCTCAAGAGAACCATAGAGGGGCAGGATCACCTCCCTTTACCTGCTGGACATGCTCTATTTTGTGCAACCCAGCATACACTTGGCTTTCTGGGCTGCCAGCACACACGGAAGCTTGCTTATGTTGAGTTTCTCATCAGTCAACACCCCCAAGTCTTTCTCCTCAGGGCTGCTCTGAATCCAGTCTCTGCCCAGCCTATAGTTGTGCTGGGATTGCCCCAGCCCAGGTGCTGGACCTTGCAGTTGGCCTTTTGAACTTCATAAAGTTTGTAGTGGCCCACCTCTCAAGCCTATCCACACAGAAGCACCGCACAGCTTGGTGTTGTTGGCAAACTTGCTGAGGGTGTGCTTGATCCCCTTGTCCATGTTGCCAGCAAAGGTGTTGAACAGGATTGGTCTCAATACTACCCCCTGCAGGACACCAATTGTCACCCGTCTGTACTTGGACGTTGAGCCATTGACTGCAACTCTGAGTGTGACCAGCCAGCCACTTCCTTATGCATTGACTGGTCCATCCATCAAATCCATGTCTCTCCAGTTTAGAGACAAGGATGTCGTGCAGGTCAGTGTCAAATGCCTTGCACAAGTCCAGGTGAATTACGTCAGTTGCCCTTCCCTTATCCACCAATGCTGTAACCCTGTTGTAGAAGGCAGAGCTTTTCAAAGCAAAAATGGTAGCTACATGCCCAAATTCTTCTTTCCTGTTTTGGGAATAGGGCACTGAAAGGACTCTGTGCCTTTGAAAATGTTTTTCCTTTAGATCCTGAATTTATTTTGGTTTTGATTGTTTAAGTATTGCCTATGAAATCTCTGAGCAGTTATATTCCTTGGCTGAATTATGAATAGGATGAGCTAAAAAGACATTGCTCTTTTATGTTTCTTTGTGTCATTCAATAGCTCTGATCTGATTTTTGAAATATATTTAAAAATCTTTCTTGGATTTCATGACATCATCACATCTGTAGTTATAGAGGTCTGATGCAAAATGATCATGTTTCTCTTAAAATGTTTAGTCTGTCAAAACATTAATAACGTTTTGTATTCTTTCTATCTACTATATGCCTGAAATCATTCCCATATTTTATTTATCTTCTGGACTTCATTTTGAGTTAGGTTCTTTTGCTGAATGCGTGGTTTTCTGAAACTTTCTTCTGGTATATCACTATTGGAAACAGCTCATCCTCCCTTCATTAGCTGTAATGAATTTTTACACCTGATAAATTTTTACACCAGTAAATTTTTACACCTGATACTTTTAAAAAACTTTTTTTTTCTTTTAAAAGAGTAGTATTTCTGGATTTTGACTTTGTTTTAGCATCATGTCATTTGTAGTTAATTACCCACACAAATAGAAATGAAAGGAAGCTTGGGGTGAGATAAAGTTATTTGGATTAATTCATCTCTGTTCAACTTCATTGACCTATATATATGTATATTATAGGACAATATAGTCCTTGATTTTTCTTTATGCCTACACATAATGAATAATTTTTTTACAGCCTTGATATTTACTTCCATGTGCTTCTCCTGTGAGCTCTAATAAGAACGACTTGGAAGTGTTGCTTGGATTTGATTTTAAGAGTACTGCCTAAAGGCTGTTGTAGAAATAGTGCCTAAAGATTATTGCTTAACAGTTGTTTTCAAAATACTAAACTGATAAAAGGTATAAGAAAACTCCTTTACCATGCAGTCAAGTATTTCATGAAATGTGTAGAGTTTGTACTCCCGTGTTGGCACAGAATGTAAGAAATCATCTTTAGATTGCTACCAGTCTGATGTGTCTCAGAGAAGTAGTGCTTTCTGCTCTAACCAGAAATATTAGCAAGAATGGTGAGGATCAGGGGTTTCATGGATTAGTATACTGTGCAGAAGGAATTTTTTTGCTCTTTATTATAAAAGAAGTCATCCAGGGATTCTGTTGAAAAGATTTAGTTGAAACACTGACATGGACATATTGCACTGAAACATAAACAGATGACTTCATAATGACTATAGTAAACACAATTATGCTTCAACCCACAATAATCTTGAATAAGATATTTTATTAAATGCTAATAACTTAGAGGACTACATTGGTTTCTACTTAGGTCTTTCAAGTAAGAGTTCCTCTGTGCAACATGATGTCTGCAGAGTAAGGAAGGTGGGTGTGTACCAAGAGATGTTACTGAAGGCTTAAAACCATTTGAGATTTATTAATTTTCTGGATTTGGGTTAACATGGTTCCATGAATAGGCACAAGGCCTGGAGAATGGGATTAGGAAGGTTTCCAGAGGCTCTGAACTGATGTCAAGCAAAACTGTCATGCCAAGCAGCTAAGTCATCTGAATAGGCAAAAGCTTTGAAAATGCTTTATCAGTGCGTAATGTTTGTAAATTTTATTCAATTAATTTATGGCTGCAGGGCTCCTGAGGCTGAAATTAAAGTTTTGTAAAGTTTTCATAAAGAAGCAGCCAAAAACAAACAAAAAAGTTTGATCAGCTCTGGATGTTTTTAAACAAGCTGGCAGAGGATCAAAATTACAAGCCAGTATTGCAGAAGATGCATCCAATCTTAGGAGTTATTGTACTCAGCTGGACCAGTAGCAGTGTCTGCCAGCATCCTGCATGAAATGCCTGTAGGTGTGCTTGCCATTTGTTTCTGCCAACAAGTGCCTTAAAGAAAAGTCACATCCCAAAAGAAAAACCTCTGGAAGCTAGTGCTATCAAAAAAACCCATAACAAATAAACATTTTGCCTGAAATACCTTTAATCTTAATTGGTTTAATCTTGCTATTTCTAAGACAAGATTAAACAGGATTTACGGCAGACAGTAAACAATAAGGAAAAAAAGGATGTGCCAGAGGACAGCCAGGGTACTAAAATATGAGCTTTACGCAAAATATCAGTGCCTCTGTTGCAGGCTTGAAGATGGCTAACTCTTGAATAGATGCTAGCCACTGCCGCTGCTTATTTGTTTGGATTTGTTTGGTTTTGTTTTTGTTTTATTTTTTTTTTCTTGGAAAGATCAGGGAAACACTTATATCCAAAGGGCTCTTTGGGAAGTTATCTTGGGAAGTTCAGAGTTGGGGATAGCTGCCCCACTTCTCTGCTACTTGCGTGTGAGTTAAGAGAACAGATATCTTTTGTTCCTCATATGGGGCCAGTACAGACCAGACTTTTGGAACCGAGCTGGAGCTGAGCCCTCCATGTTATATGCAATGTGTTGCTGAGGTAGCAGTTTCTATTCCTCTTAGTCATGTACATTTCTTACTACATGTTTGCATTAACATTTTTGTAAGTTTTTATTAAGCAGCATTTTTATTGTTTTCTTACATGCATTGTTAGCTTTTATAATTGAGTTCCCATTTCTCAGTATTGTGTCTTAGATTAACAAAGTGGATTATCCAGACAGCTTTTTCACTTCCAGTCATTGTGAAGTTTTTATTTTATAGGGAACCTTCTGCCAGTGTATTTACAATGAAGAGGGAAATTCCATTAAAATCGAATTTTCACATGGGAACCCATCCACTTTTGCTGAAATATTTTGGTTTACTTTGGGAAAATCTAAACAAATTACTTCAGTTTCAGGCAGGTCACTTTAAAAGTGAACATTTCAGTTTGTTAACAGCATCTTTTAAGAGGTGAGTGGTATAGGTTTGATGCATCCCAGTCATGTCAAAGTTGTGGTAGATGCACCTAGAGAATGCTGATCTGTCTAGAAACAGGAGCTTTAACTAGGTCAGAAGCTCAGGCTGCATCTGGATAAAATGTAAACTGCATTTTCTGGGAAGAGAGAAGAGTATTGAGGAGAGAAAAGCAGCAGCATCATCCTTGCTTGAGTCTCTGCTGTGTCTATCATTGGAGTCCTGTGATTTAGGAGAGACCTAAGAACAGCAGGAGGTTATAACTGCTGGTGTTTGCTAGTACCTTTTCTGCATAGGGCACAGCTGCTTGTGTGCCCTGGGGAAAAGACTGTCCCACCATTACTCCTTTTGTCAGGGGGTTCACTGGGCTGGTAGAAGTTTAAACCAAAGTAACTCAGCTCATATTCAAACATCAGTGAATTGCTCTCAGAACTTGGATAAGTTTCTGAAATTACAGTAACTGTATCACATTAGTATCTTTCCTACAGTGCTGTTAGTCTGGAAGAACTTAAAGGCTTTGTAAGTGTTAATTGTGCCAGGCACTATTGTTTTTTGTCTTTGAACTCACTGTTCATGGTTGGATACTAAATCTGTTTTGCAGTCTCATTTCTGTAAGTATTTTAAAAGAAGCAAGTCTTCCTTTATTAAGTAATGTTTCATTTAGAAACTCTCCTGACATTTTTGGGATTGGAGAAAAAATAAATGAAGAAAACCAGCTTTCAGTGAGAATTCCATCTGATCTTAGAAGCACACTGAGATGGAGTGCCCAGAGTGGTGAGGTATTGCCTGCCTTCCAGTCAGTCTTTTACACTGGGACAGCTGATGGCAGGCCTCTTTGTTTGAACTGGGAAGGTTTATATGAAGTCTTGAAGGGCATTTTTTAAGGTTCTACTGAAATGTCTTAAATTTTTCCCATGTCCTGTACCCACACTCATGACTGTGAAAGACAGTATATGGCTTTCCATTCATTTGTGCTCAGCTGTAATATTTATGTAGATTTCAGGGCTTGTGAGTGGTCCTTAGAATTTAAGAAGTACAGAAAGAAAGTTTGTTTACCCCAGGAGTGCTTCTGTGGTTTTGTTACATTCTTTGGTTTGGTTTTGGTTGGTTGCTTTGGTTTTTTGTTTGTTTGTTTGTTTTTCTGTTGTTGTTGGTTTGTTTTTGTTTTATTTTGTAATAGCACTAATACCCCTGGAAAGAAATGCAGAGAGAGTTTATGATCTTCCCTGTAGATTGGGGTTTGGCTACATTTTAAGAAACATACTCTCAACTTCATGGAAGTTGATAATCTTTTTTGATTCCAGTCACTTGTGCAGTACAAGAGAGATACCAGAAGTTAATTATTTCAATGGTTTGTCATGACCATTTCTGTGGTTTTATGTGCAGTTCACCCAGTTTAATTCTGGTTTTCCTTATTTACTTCTTCAAGTTCCTCTGTGGGCTGTTCCAAAATAATTTGGAAGTTGGCAGACAGCTGTCTTAAAACTGAAACCAGAAGGTTTGGGTACAGTGTGACAGCTTATCCATTGCTTTCCACCTTTGCCGCTAAGAGCAAAACAATCTTGCAGTGCTGTAAAATTGCACACTTAAAATCAAGTGCTGTTTTATGTGGAGCTATACCTGAATTGAAGCTAAACATATACAGTGTCAAGCTTTGGACAAGATTCAGATTTTTCTTTCCTAATTTTGCATGAAAAGATAAAGTAGAAGGTTTCTCTGAAGTCCTGAATATGCTTCAATTGGTATTCGTGAATGTATATGTGAGTATATAGACAGTTTCTGAGCTTTAACAACAGGCTGTAAAAGCCGTATTTCTTTAGGGTGTTTAGAACAGTCATGGTTTGTATCTCACTGAAGTGACAGTAAGTTTCTTAAATGGTAGTTGTGACAACTCAACTCCTTAATCATAGCACTAATTGCAGAAGATTTTGCAATGTATTTTGGCCAGCCTGATTATTTCTGTGTCAGAAAAATAAATTATGTTTCTCTATAGGATTCTTTAATGATGGTAGAAGAAATACAGCATAAATCTGCTTGAACTTGCATCTATTATTAAGCATCTCAGGGTATTACAAGCATTAGAATAATAACCTGTTACAATATACCTAAGGTCACTATACCTATGATTTATCTAAGCCCTCTCTTCTTAAAGGGGATAAAGTCCAACCGAGGAGTAAATATATGCCACAGAAGTTAGCTATTTGATACTATATGATACACATTGATTCTGTGAAATGAATAAAACCAAAGACATTTAGAGAAGCAAATGGTGACCTGTTTGAAATATCAGGAGTCATGGGAAGGAGGGACTTGTTCTCAGAAATACTGATTTGGACAGGACTTAAAATGAGACTTTTTTATAGCAGAACTATTGGAATATTTTATACATTCTACTGAAATTTCTATGAGATGAAAATTTTTCTGTGCCCTCACAACATACCTGCTTTCTGATAGGAGCTGTAACTTGTTTGTGTGTGATCTATGCAGTGAAACCATTTTTAAGTCTGTTGCGTTATTCCCTACATTACAATATGCCCATATACTGTTAGTTTCTGTTTTTTGGGAAAAGTAAAAACTGCTTTTGTAAAGTATAATCTAGAGACTTGGAAGGCATTTCTGGACTTTTAATTTGATTGTATTTCTTTATAGCATTCTGTGTGGCTTAAAAAATAAAAGCTAGGAGGAGAGTGAGCACTGTTCTTTATAACTTATCTCAAGTTGTGTGTCCTAGTGAACTTTAATTCCATTGGAAGAGGCTGATCATATGTCTGAAGGTTCCCAAGCTCTCCGATATGAAGTTCCCCTTGGTATCAGGAGTCACAAGTCTTTGAAACGTTCTTTTCCTTGAAAGTGTGAAAGATGAAGATATGCTCAAACAGGTACTATCTTTCTATGGTTGAATTTGCTCTGCCTTTATCCTTTTCTGTTGTAGGGGTACTCCAGTTCCCTGTAGCCTCTGTGCTGCTCTTGGGACTGGGTTTTTTTTGCCTGGCTCTGACCTTTACACCATGCAAATACCTGCAGGGGTGGGGTGTGTAAAAAAAGCCACCACTTGTTCCAGACCACTATTTCCATCCCAGGTGTGCCACTTGTCAGTGCTGGCCAGTGCCACTTTCACTGACAGCCATGCTTGGAAGCATTAGTGACTGTCAGAGGTGTGGCCTGAAAATGGTTTACTTATGAAAAGATAATGGAGGTGGGCACTGGACACAGACATTGCTGACGTTTTCATTTAGGTGTGAGCGCTGCAAGAACAGTTTTTGATGGAGGCTGATTTCGAAACACACTTGCTTAATGAGGAAGTGCTCAGTGAGGCTTCCCATTTAGGAAGTGTCCATCTTGGGAGAGAATAAGAATAAAACAAAACAAGCAGCCACGCTGATGTTGTTTCAGGAAACTGGCTTATTGATTTAATCATGTCAGTAAATGCAGTAAAACTGTGCTGGGCCAAAAACAATATTTGAGAAAGCTGCTCTTCCCAGGCACAACTGACACATGGGGTTGAGCTGTGATGCTTGTACCTCATTGACTTACAGCTAAGATTTCACCCTATTTTGTAGCTTCTGTTTAAAGCATATTGAGTTTTTAATGAGATTTCAGGAAGTTCCTGGTTTTCAGCCGTCCTTTTGACTTTGTTTTTATAATCTACTAATACGCTCTTAGAAAAAAAATAGCTGTTCACAAATGGTAGATAATGCAAGGGAGATAGTTGTCTGCAAACTTTCTTCTAGAGAAATTTAACTCTGATTTCAAGAAACTCTAAATAAAAATAGGGTAAGTCATGGCCAGGGGTGTATTTATGAGTACAGAGATCTTCCTGCTACAGGGGCATTTGACAAGAACCAGAGAAGGCATGTGAAGAACCAAACATAGGGCAAGATTATTTAAATCTCCATGATAACTTGCCTCCTCTGCCTATGCCAAAATCTCTGAATTTTCAGTCTTTATTCTTCGTGATTTTATGTAGCTTAAACCAGGATTGCTTACAGCAATCTCTTCCTAGTGCAAATGTTTTAGTGTCTGTTTGCTATTAGACAAGTTTCCCCTACAGAATTGTTTTCTTACCTTTGTGCTATCTTTGCCCTGCCTCAGTTTGGAACTAAAGGAACAGATATACTGTATACCTGCAATATTTTTCTGTTGCATTGCATAGAAGCTGTGTCTTGGAGTAGTAGTTTAATCTTGGAGTAGTTTATCTTGGAAAGAGGAAAGCAAAGATTAACAAGAGTTTTATTCTTAAGATTATTCTGTAAGTGATCTAGATTTGCTGGCAGTTATTTCAACATTACTAATTGTATTCTAAGTCAAATAAAATCTTAGGCTTCTTTTCAAAATACATCTTGTCTCCCCACTGTGGAATCATTTACCCTACTTCCTCAGGAATACCAGCCAAAATCTTGTCCCTGAAAGGCAGCTTGGAATAAGGATTGTCTTAGTAGCACAATAGTGGCAAGGTGTTGCAGAAGTCAGTAAGAGAGGACTTTCAGTTCTTTGTGGGAAAAAGTGCACAGTCTTTGGTGGATTTTCCTATTACCAGGCAATCTGTGAAATATATTAATTAAAATGATGAATTGGACTACTTTTCATTTAATAATTTGATTAAAGAAAAAAAAGTCCACTAAGACTAGTTCTTCATGAAGCAGCATGTGCATGTGATTGCTCATCGGACACTAGGCTGTACCGTGAAGGTGGCTGTGACATGCTTTTTACAATATGTTCCTCAGAGGAATCATACATGGTGTGGAGGATGTGTGTTGTATGCTGTGCTATTATTCTAGGGAACAGGATCATACTTAAAAGGCATAGTAATGGGCAGACCAGAAAGACTGGCATTCAAGAGGTTAATTAGAATGGGAAAGAGCAATTAAAGGGACATGAGAAAGTCTTCATAACACTATAATTGAGTGCTCTTCATTAAACAATCTCATTAATTGATGCAGAGGATTTTTTTTTTGTTCTTGAAATTCTGGACCTCCCATCAAGATTGTCTAATTAGTTTTCTGAAAGAAGAGTTATTACAACACCGTATTTTTGAAACCTTTTGTTGTTCTGAAGATACTGCTAGGTATGTTTTATGTGGTTGTATTTTCATTGGCTTCAAATGGGAAAATAGTGGGTTTAATATTGTTTGGGTATGGATGTCATGAGTCTTTTATTTTTATTTGTCCAACCTATGAAACAAACGAAGATTTAGCTCTTAGTTTCAGTAATTGCATCGTTATATTATGTATATTGTGTGGTAATGTGGCTACATGTGCAGAATACTAATCAATACCTCAACAGCAAGTAACAGATGGATGGCTTCTGCAAGAGAACTTTGTTGTCCATTTATTGATCGCAGTTACTAGTTTATGTTAGCAGAGACATACCATAATTACTGGTGCCAAAATAAACAGCAGTTTTAATAGCAGTCCAGTGAGAACAGGTTCTTGCTGGTTTACTTGGTAAGTGTAGTTGTTTCAAATGGTAGCCTCATTCGTCGATTGAACTTAAACAGAGTGTAGGCGTTCAGAGAGAAACAGGAAAGGAAAATGATTAAGAGTACATTTGTGTTGGTATAAAAGACTGTAAATATGGTGAAGTAGTAAATTATTTAAATCACAACAAATAAGGCCTGTCAGGGGAAAAATTGATTTTAAAAATGATATGGTGAAATGTTGCTGATTTAAAAGCAACCAAACAAGAAGTAATAGCTTTGCCTAATGTGATGCCATTCATGTTCCTGCTGCATATTATTGTGTCAATGATTTCTGTCGGTTTTCTTTTCTGTCTTTGGAAGAAAGACCCACGGAAATGCAGGAGCACATGTGGAGAGAGGACAACAGAACTCAGTGTGCACAAAATTTCTCTGGCATAGAAAGTAAGCAAAATGAAAGCAAAAGAAAAAGTTTCATATTATCTCTTCTTCCCTTACCGTGACCCTGGGTACTGTGTCAGTAAATGCCCACACAGTAGCAGTAAATGCCCACACAGTAGCAGTAAATGCCCACACAGTGATTAGATTACAAGTGTTTTTTGAAGTTACTGGTGTCCTTCCAAAACCTTTTAAAGTGATTTACATGTGAGTGTGTGACACACATTTCACAGATATGTTTACACTATCATTTTGGCTCACTATCTGTTTTGAGCGGTGGCCCAAGCTCTCTGATTGTTCAGTGTCAGTTGTCTTCTGGCCTCTTGGCACAAAACCAATCTGTTCTCTCTTAGAGGAAACCTTGGCTGCTGAACACAGATATATTGACATATTTTCCACATATCCACTGGGGCCTGCTTTCTACAGAGCATGGTAAATATACCCAACCTGGAACAGCATGAATTCAAGCCAATACATGCCATTTGCTGCCAATTTTAGTTCTATATTGCAAAAGCAGTCTAGAGGCATCCACAATATACCCTTACTGTAAACAGCATTGCTCTGATTAGTCAGAGTAATAAAAGTCCATTTTTCTTAAATGGCCCTTCAGTGAAGTACTAATTAACTCTAAGGATTTGGGAATCCACATTGTGTAGCCTGTGTTTTCTATTGCCAGCATATATAATTTATTGAAAAAAACACATGGGTGGGAGGAGAGATACAGTACATTTTAAAAGTGACAGAGGAGGTTTTTAGTCTCCTAGGCATAAACAAGGAAGGACCCTGTATGGAAGTGGCTTTTCCCCTCCTGTCAGTAGGAGATTTTGAGAGTGCCTTGTCTGTATTTGCTCTTTCTTTTTGCTCTTGCAAGAAGATTCCATTACCCCTCAGTTGTGTTCTGGCAGCTGCATCTGGATGTATTTGTATCCTCAGAGTTTTGGGAATAAGGGAAATTATGAGGGAAAAGAAGTGGCCCAGGAGTATGGCAAATGTCGTCTTTCCCCTTTTAGCATTTATGCTCATTATCTATTTTATTTAAGTAAATTACTGAAGAAATAATATGCATACAGGCTTGCCCAGACCAACCGTATTTACTGGAAAGCAGCTGTGGCAGATTCAAATAAAAGGCACAGCACATCAGTTCTTATTCATTTGCACTGGCTTGGCTGCTATTTTCAGGGTTGAATGCTGCAGTTCGTGTGAGCATTGGGAAAGTTCTGAAGACCACTGAATGGTACCCTGCTTTTGCCCTTTGCTAGTAGGGAGAATACAGGACGTCCACCTGCCACTTGGGGTGCTGTGCCATACATAGGTCATGCTTAAAATTAATGAGAACCACTGCTCCTGAGCGCCTGCTTTTTCGGGGGAGAGCATTTTTTTCCTCAGAGGTGTGCCAGGAAGCTCAAAGAAAATGCAACACTTTGCATAATTTAGCATATGGAGAAGATACCCAGAATTCAGCCTGATGTATAGGTCACATCTGCAGGAGGAGTTAAAAGCCAAAGCCTGGGCTCTATGATTTGCATCTTCACTACCTTATACTGTGAATTATGCTCATAGCTGGGTGAATTTCACTTAAAAATGTAATTGACATTTCATGTACTCTTTGGCCCTTCTTTATCTTCAGCTGAGGAGGCAAAAAACAGCCTGTCCATCCTTAAACAGAGATCTTGACTAGGGGGGCCAGAGGCATGCAGCACATAAAAATCGGATGATTATAATAAATAAAACTTGGTCTTTTTTTATTGAATGCCCTTGCCAGGCACTCTTTCCTGATACTTTGCCAGCTAATTAGCATCTGGTGATAGTCATTTCATTTCAGGGTGATAGCAAAGCCTAATTTGTGCTGCTAATTACTTTCCATCAATTTTCCCATCTTTGAATGGACAGTATACGTACCTATATTATTACTGAACCAGAAAAAAAAAAACTGTTCTAGATAAAAAAAAAAATAAATTATTCTCTCAGTATTTTTAATATTTTTTAAGAGAGCGAGACCGGATTATGACACAATTTAAAGTGTAAATGATGACTCAAATTGTTTGTACATTGTAGTAAAATCCTAAAGGCAGTATGCAGCATAGAGAACTGTTTCCAAATTGATCTCTGGAATCTTTCTAGATGCAATTAAAATGTTTTAAAACATTAAAATGTTGGCTCAGATAAATAATGTTTATTTTGTCATTAGCCAGAAAAATAATGAGATCTTTATAATGTGACCTATTAATGATATCTAATGGAAATAATTGAGGAAAGAGCATAACGTAGCTGCACAATGAATTCGCTGAAATATATGAAGATCTGAAAGCTAATGAGATGACAAACCGGGTAAAATTGCTGTATAAACACAACTTGATTATGTAGTGCAGACAACAGCTTCTTTAATTGTAGCTTTTGATTTAGTGGGTCTCTTAGCTTGTCTATTTTTTTGCTTTCTGATGACTGCAGATGTAGCACTTTGTGAGTTTCCCTTTTTTGTTAAGATCCATCTCACTTTTTTGTTGATTGGAATGAGGAGCTGGGTACAACTGGAGAATGGAGGAAGGCTGCCAAAGTGATTTTTGTTACTGGGATCATTACAAAATATTATGGAGGCATCTGCTATAGAGTTACCAGGGTAGTTACTGATGTCTGTTTACTTTGGGCCGTGTAGCTGTGGAAGTTTGTAGCACTCAGAGATGGGGAGCCAATTCTTATGCTTTCTTCTCACTGTTATTGCAAAATTGTCATCTGGCTCCAAACCTGAGGCAGTGCTGATTTCTGTGAAGGGTGAAGAGTCCTGCTTATAGTTTGCACTTGCTCAACTCACCCTGAAGTTCCTCCTGAGGGACTAGATCACTTCAGATGCCAGAGGTGCAGGTGTGAATGTGTCCTTTCTTTCTCCACCTCCCATTAGTGCCAAGTGCGCAGGGTGCATCACACAAGAGCATCCTTGCTCTGCGTGTGCTAGGGCAAGGACAGGGCCATTGATACATAGCTTATCACTTGGAACACGATCACCAAGAGCTCACAGCATGGTGCAGTACTTGTTGAAACCAGTGAAAGCTCCTCTCTTGACTTCAGATAGATCTGAATCAGAGCCTTAGAAGACAGGGCTCTTGTTTTTTACAGTTACACTGAGTATTGTTGTTATCTGCTTCTAATCTTTTCTAACCCAGTAAAAGAAGTATGTAACCAGAATTATCATAGAATCATAGAATAGTTAAGGTTGGAAAGGACCTTAAGATCATCTAGCTTCCAACCCCCCTGCCGTGGGCAGGGACACCTCACACTAAACCATGACACCCAAGGCTCTCTCCAAACTGGCCTTGAGCACCGCCAGTGATGGAGCATTCACAACTTCCCTGAGCAATCCATTCCAGTGCCTCACCACCCTTACAGTAAAGAATTTCTTCCTCATATCCAATCTAAACTTGCCCTGGTTAAGTTTGAACCCGTCACCCCTTGTCCTATCACTACAGTCCCTAATGCAGAGTCCCTCCCCAGCATCCCTATAGGCCCCCTTCAGATATTGGAAGGCTGCTATGTGGTGTCCACACAGCTTTCTCTTCTCCAGGCTCAACAGCCCCAACTTTCTCAGCCTATCTTCATATGGGAGGTGCTCCAGTCCCCTGATCATCCTCATGGCCCTCCTCTGCACTTGTTCCAACAGTTCCATGTCCTTTTTATGTTGAGGACACCAGAACTGTGCACAATACTCCAAGTGAGGTCTCCTGAGAGCAGAGTAGAGGAGCAGGATCACCTCCCTCGACCTGCTCATCACACTCCTTTTTATGCAGCCCAGGATACCATTGGTTTTCTGGTCTGCAAGCACATACTGCTTGCTCACGTTAAGGTTCTCATTGACTAACACCCCCAAGTCCTTCTGCGCAGGGCTGCTCTGAATCTCTTCTCTGCCCAACCTGTACTCGGAGAATTCACAGAAGAAAAGTTAAAATTCTACTAAATGCTGGAATAAAACATCCAGGTCAGGAAGTCGATAAACTGTGGATTTGTCAGAAGGTAGGAGGAAATATAGTGGGGTCAGAAGGAGGATATAATGATGGAAGTATTATCGTACTCCTTTTCATGCACTGCACTGAAGAATGAACTACTTATCTTGTCTAAAACTTTGCACAACATGGATGAAAGTGTTCACTTAGCAGTCACTGTATATATCTGAAACAGTTTTACCATGGAATGCATTATTTGGCAATTTCAGATGATGTGCAAGCTCAACTGATCTTATCAAGAGAAATATTAAAATATCCATGTTATGGAAAAATTATGTCAAATAACATTCTAACTGAAGATGGTTGCACACATCCTAACAACTGCAGGATAAAAACAGTATGAAACCTTCCCTTAT
Source organism: Myiopsitta monachus (assembly GCA_017639245.1). Taxonomy (NCBI): domain Eukaryota; kingdom Metazoa; phylum Chordata; class Aves; order Psittaciformes; family Psittacidae; genus Myiopsitta; species Myiopsitta monachus. The sequence continues at coordinate 41,497,791 of CM029925.1, read as the reverse complement.
AAGAAAGACATAATTTTATGCATATATGTAGTATTTTTTTTTCTTTAGATGAAACAAGATTATTCTTGTAAGACCAAAATAGTATTTATACCAAAAAATATCAGTTGGTTCATTTATTCACTGATTATATTAGCTGTGTAATAGTCTTGTTTAAAAAAAATACATTGCTGCAAGGTCAAAACCATGTTAAAAACATAGAAGAAAGTGGGAGTTAAGGCTGATGGTTGTTAGACAGCTATTTCTTTTTCCTGGTTAAGAGTAATGCAGTTGTTTATTATATGGGTTATATGAGATGTATGTTATCTTTAATATTCATTTTCTTCCTTTTCTTTTTTCAAAATGAGTAGGAAGCTGGCATGGACTTGAAAAGTTCACTGACTGATAAACCTTTTTCTAAACTTTTTTCAGTGTTGAGAGTTATAGAGGGAATTATAAACACTGAAACACAAAAAAGACCTTAAAATATCTTTATATGTCTTTCACAATATTCTCTGGGTTTTATATTCCCAAGATATAACGTGATTTGCTAAATGAGAGCCATCAGTGCATACAGTCTTTAATCAAAATTCCCACAGAAGTATATTCAAGTTTTATTTCACTAATGTTTACATGAAGCTATTGTTTGTGAACACTGTAAAACATCCCAAGGAATTAAGACTCAAATAAGGGATTTAATTCAGTCCTTTTTAAAATGCATTGAGCCATATCCTAATACCTGTAATTTCAGTATAATCCAAGGTCCATTGAGCTAATGGACCTGGGAGCCAATCCTGAGAGAAGGGTTTGTCCCAGACTTTAGGAAGACAAAGTGCAGTAAGTTTTGGAAAATCTCAGTGTGAAACTTTCAGTATCACAAAGTTTATATGTGTAAGAGCAATAATCAAAGTGTTTATGAAAACCATACTATCTGTAAAAAGGGAGTTGTAGCTGTGTCTTCCTATATGTGGACTCCAAAATTTGCTGCACAATTTACATGTGCATCCACTATTTCTCTAATGAACCTTGGTTGTTTGGCAAATAGGAACAACTAAGCTAGCAAAAACCAATCTAAATGTTCTATCTCGTTAAATCTTCCTAATGAATACTGTAAACTGAAACATAGTTGCAGTAAGACACAAATCTTAAAGTTAATTGGTATTTTAGTGCAGTTGTTTGTCATATGGACATAAGGTCTAAAGAGTTTAAGTGATACTTTTTCCCAGCTATAGGTGCAAAATGCAGCTTGACATTGATTGTATAATAAATGAAGGCAAAATGAATAGCACCATGGATAAAAATGAATACCTCTGTGGTCAGAAGTAGAACCAAAATCTTTAGTGATATCCTTTATAGAACTGGACAACAAACCACAACAATAATTGCTATGTTAGACCCATGAACATGTGTCTGAGGTATAACACATCTTTGAAAAGAGAACTAGCTTTTATTCAAAGGCATCAGGCAATGCTGAGGCTTCTGCATTTCAGTGTGGTGTTGTAGCAATTAAGCTTCTGATAACTTATTTTGGTTACCTTTAGCTTCCACTGATGTGAATTGTTATGAATTTGAGGAAAAAGCAAAGAATCTCTTCTGCATGGAGACTATCCAATAATTGCCTCCTTATCATATCTTAAATAAGCTAAATAGACTGAAGCAGGTGCTTCCAATATGACTAGTCAGATTAAGATCATTGAATCTTGCTGTGGGGAAAAGATACACACCTTGCCGCTGTCAGTTCTTTGTCAGTGCTTGCCTGATGGTGTCTAGAAAATATTTATAACTTTAGACCCATTTTGTTAGATATTTTCATTGATAAAGAATGTCCTCAAGATGTGAATTAATGGTACCCAAGACGTGTATTTAGGAGAAGAGCGTTGCAAAACAACAATTTTCCTCTGTGTTTTCTGGTGCTGGAGCTATCAGCAGCTGTTTTCAGCAAAGTAGGGGACGGTCATACTGCAGGACTTAGTCTTTTGCCACTATGAAAGTGCAAGACTGAAAGATGAAAACTTTCTCCCTGGATGTTGACTAAAGTCTATACTGCTCTCTGTGGATCTCCTGTGTGATCTGCTTATTTTTCAGTTTCCTAGCTGATCTAATTCCTTTTGCATTACTTATCCAGACCTTATAGACTGTGTTTATAGTCTGTGCTGTGACATCACAGCTGAAAAGAAAAGGTAAAAACATGGCTTTTGCCATCTATATATATGCTTAGTCCTCATATCTGTCTTGTCCTAGGAACAAACCGGAGAGTTGCCTATTAGGCTTATTTCAAGTCAGGTGTGACAACAGCTATGCTCTTTCTGCAGCAACTGTGATTTTCCTTTATGCAAGGTGAATCTTACTGCTTTACTGCTTTCTATTTCTGAAGCACAGTGGATGATGCACCCTCTGCTCTCCTAGCTCGCATCCTAGTGGTGAGTTGCACTTGCTTTCATAAGTAGATCTACTGATGTCAGTGGCAACATGCTGCAAAAAGGAAATGGCTATTTGTCTATTGTTGTCTACTTGTATATAGTTATTACCTAATGTAGCTAACTTTGACAGATGGCCCTTGACATCACCTTCAGGGGTATTAGATTTGATCTATGACTGAGGAGCAGTTCAGGCAGTTTTTGTTTGGCCTTGGTCTTGGTATAAAGAAAGAGATTTTTAGATTTCCATTTGTTGTTTGAAAAAAATAGTGCCGATTTGTCAGTAAATACTAGTGTCCATATTGAAAGGGAAATAAGTCACAGTGCTATTTTTGGATCTGTGAAAGTGTATTCTGCTTTTGAACTTTTGAAGTATAACTGATCTGCGTGTCAGTGATTTGATCTCAATCATCTTTTGCGTGTATCATGAAATCACTGGTAAGTTTGTTTAATCTTGTACTGGCATGAGAAAGCCATTGCATGGAGGGTACAAATGTCGGGAACGAATGGTGTTCCCTCTCACTAACTAGATAGCGTGAGGGAGGATGAGTAGCTGTCCCTTTTTTTTGCAGGTCCTTTTAGTGGTCCAACTGCCTCTCTTTAGGTGAGGTAACGTACTGGTGTTTTAGGGCTATATCACTTCCCTGCTGCAAGTTGCGTGGAAGGGAAGAAGTGGCTCTTCAGTTTAAGTTCACCTGGGTAGACTGTCATTGAAAACTGCTTCAGGAAAAGTAAGCATCAATGTGAACCTTCATCTAAATTTTCATCCAGTTAAGTTTACTGAGTGATATCCTGATTTTCCTGTATAACGTGTGGAATAATATATGTGGCTTGGAGGCTGGGTCACATCTGGTGAAATCAGGTGTCTGCAGATACTGCTGCAGTATCAACAAATATTGTAACTTTAGAAGAGTTTATTCTCTTGATTTGCACTTACTCAAATCACTTCTAAGTTTGTTAAACATTTTGGTTTATTGTATTTCCAAGTTATATATTTAATTTATATTACTCAGTGGAGTCTTGATTTGTATGAATGTTTATCCCACAGGCAGTTAAGTATCTTGCAAGCAGATGTACCCTTCATGGTGTTTGTTTCTCTACATAACCCACTCAAGGCTGGGTCTCAACAAAAGAAATGCTGAAATGCACAGTGCTTCAATATTTTTAGAGCTATTTATCTTCAGATTTGCATTTATTTTTCTGGCTTGTGTGGCACACTGAAGAAAACAGATCCAAGTGACAGATCCTGTAATTTCATTACCTTTGTGTTCCACAAATTCCGTTTGTGCCTGTTCTCAATAGGATAGCACTGGGACCAAAACAAAGATTTGAAAAATCTTTGAAGTTTGGAACATATGGGAGGAAGAACAGTCTTGTGACAGTAAACTTTTCTTGAAAGCTAAACTGGTATTTTAATATACAGACTGTACTATGAAAGCCGCTGGTGTTTAAAAGCATTGACAATGCATCAGTTCTTAAACAAAAAAACCCCCTCTGTCTTAGATTTGCACAAACTCCCTGTTCTTCTATTTGCAGTGAATGAGCACGAAGTCTCTATTCAAGACCTTGGTGTTTCCCAAGCCTAATTGAATTGTTTTGTTTATTCTGGGGGGAGGAGACCAGAAAAGGGTCTTTGCAGAATCAGTTCTTCGTTTAAAAAAACAAACAAACAAATAAAAAGCAGCTCCTCTACCCAGATTAATGAAAAAGGACACTTATTTCTGATGGACCTATTTTTCTCAGAGGAAGAAAATGAGGGACACTGTTGAAAGCTGTGAGGGGCCCACTCCCATCCAAATGTCCAACCAGATTTTAATATAACCATTTTCATCTTAGAACCATCTTTTGATGTTCCTTAGTGCTTGGCATTCTGTCTGGTTATTAGCAGCAAACTTTATATAAATCAGCTGAGAAATGCTGCCGGGTCTGAATCTAAACTGGGTTACATCCTTTTGAATGTGTTTAAACGAAGAAGATGCCTTCAACTTTGGCACATCACATCTTTCTAAGCTGAAAGTTTTGAAGTTTACTGAGTTCTTACAAAGTACAGCAGAGTACACAACGTGATGAGGAATCCTGTGAAAGTTTGGTGTGCTTTTAATTCTCCTTGAAATCAGGAATGGGCATTAAAGACCATTTTTTCAGCAGAGTCTGGATTTTCTAGGAAGATTGTATCCTTAAATTTGGGGTGGGATTGTTATTCCCAAATTTTTGAAATTTTTTCCTTTGGTTTCTCTGACAAACAAGTTAAATATAATTCATAAAATAGTATATTGTTTTATCTGTAAGAATTAACATATGTATTTGCACTCTAAAAATTCAGGTTTATATTTTAAATTTCCTAAATGCATGGTAATTTTTGTGCGTGCCTTCTGAATCATTTTCCAGATGAAGTATAGACCAAATTATAAAAAACATAAATGGAACTTTAGTTTATATGGGAATAGGTGAATGAACTACAAAAAAGAACACATGACTGTTTGCTGTACCTAATAACCTTCAAAAATAACTCTTTATGATCAATATTTGGTCTGATGTAAAATGGGTGATGCAGTTGATTTGTCCATCCAGTTTCATTGAAATTGAATAGCCTACATTCATTCTTAAAGCTCAGAGAAAATGTGCCTGAAATGAGAAATGGTTTAAAAGAAGAACTTGAAAGTAATCCTTCACTAGTAAGTATTTAGTTCTCAGTTTGATTCAGGGAAAAATTTTATATTCAGCTCTGAGTTATTGCAGTGAGAGCTCTCTATGTCCAGGGAAACCCTGAAATGTTTGATTGATGAGCAGTGTTGGCCAGAATGTAATTTTCCATGCTGGCTGCTTTTAAATTTAAAAAGTAAACATTTTAGTTTTGAAAATTTTAAAGCTGAAAATAGATGCAACATGGTAAATGTGATCCTCATTCTGATCCAATTTCAGATTATGTTAAAGTTAACTTCAATAGCAGCTAAAGCTCTGGCTAAAGATATGTTTTGAAAAGAACAGTTTATGGCCAGTATGTTTTCCTGGTTTGGTCTTTCTGAACATAGTTGTGTCATATACTGTAATAAGGAAATTAGATGTTATATACTTTCAAATAAGGAAACTAAAGTTTATGTATTCTTCCTAATTGTGGAGAATTCCTTCTCCATGTGCCATAGGAAAATCTCTGTGAAAATAAATAGTCATGAAATCGGGTTTTCTTTCACTTAGGATTTAGAGTGATCTACAATCCTTTCCCTTTGTGCTTTCAGGTCTTAATTTCTTTCCACCAAAATGATATTAACACATTTAGAGGAGGCAGGTCACCTCTCTTCCCCATCTCCATGGCACTGTATTGCCTCAGTGGATATAGAAGTAATGTAGGGATTGCCATGAAGTATCCAAAACACTCAGGAAAGTATCTGTGCTTTTAACTGGAGACTTCATCAAGAAACAGGGAAAGAATCTTGCACCTTTGTCTGTGGAAAAGCAGAGTCCAGCTCTAATGCCTGTGGGATAACCAGGCAATTGCCATTTTGTGGAGGGTCAGCCAGGTGCAGGCAGTGCTTTCATCCTATTTTGAAGATCTGAGTGGGATTAAAGTTGTCTTGTATTTCCTGTATCTTGTGTTCGGCCTTCACAAGGCAAGTGAAAGTTTGGGCCTTTCTCCCCGTCTTACTTGAGAGAGTCCCTTATTCTCTCTTCAGGGTCTGAATGCCCTGGCTCTTCAGTTCTCCTCTCAGTCAGCTGGCCAAGATTCTCGGTGCCATCTCCCAATCATAAATACACATCCAGCGGCACTGTTGTCTTCTCATCAGACATTGTTTTGATCTCACTTCTATGTGTGAATTTGTGTCAACACATTCACACATAGCTTATTTTTTGCCAGCATATATGCACATAAATATCCAACAACACAGTTCATATCCCATAAAGTTCTGTACTTGTCACCCGCATAGCAAAAAATGTTTATAAGAAGATTTTTTCCAGAGGCTCAGGTTTTATTTTACTTTGTAAATTCTGTGTTTGTATCTGAGCTGTAATTAAGCTTATTTCCTCGAGTGGAATCTGTTCTGCCCATGACAGTAATTGGTGAGTCATCACTCCCCGCCCTTATCTTGACACACAAGCCTTTCATTATATTTTCTTTCCCCCAGTGCATTTGAGGAGGGGAGTGATAGAGCAGCTATCATGTTAGCAAACATGAGAGCTTGAGAAAGGTAGACATGTTGAAAGATCACTGTCAATTTCCTTGGGAGTGCTGTTCCGGGATGTCTCCTGCAACAGGTAAAAGTGTATCTGTCTCATAAGCATTATATGTCTTTCCTATCCTCTCAGAGGCAGGATAACAGGGAACATTAAAACTGACTTGAGATAAAATATTTCAGATTGGTTAAAGAAATAAATATTAACTGCAACTTTGAGAGTGGTAATTACTTGGTTTCAGTAAGGGCTGCTCACATTAAGGACTTGTAATTTCAAAGTGCTTTGGAGATTGTATAATACAAAAATAGCAAATATGTTTAACCAAAAGAGGGAAATGTCTCTTCTTCTCTTTCTGTGTGTCTCTCTATATGTATAGGAAGACATTTGCAATTCACTGGCCTTAAGACTTGATCAGGCAGATTCAGAGCACTTTAATGCTGTTTTCAGCTGAGCCCTGAACAGTGTGCTTGAGTTTTTGCTGAGATTATAGCACGATCATTCAACACTTTGCAGAATAAAAAAATGTTTATTATTTTTTAGATGTCTAGAAGTATTATATAAATCTTATTTTTTTATGTAATAGGACAGGCAGAACATACTGCTGGGAATGTATAGGGGGCTACGTATGGTTCATGGTCTTTATGTGAGATTGCATGACGATCACTTGAATCCAATCAATTGATTCTGATAAGGAATGAGATCAGATCAGTGGGATTTAACCTCTGACATGCCTCTCTTCTACTGCTAAACATCTGTGTTCTCCCAGTTCCACAATATTCACATGACTGAATACCATCTTAAGCAATGACTTCATACATTTTGATTAAAAACCAGAAAGACAGGAAATGAAATAAGAGACACAGAGCTCAGCTCTCATTTTGAGGAGAATGCTTCTTGTTTAAGAAAGGACTGCTTTCTTGCTTAAAATATTATGCCAAGGCAAGTGTTTCCTCAAAAAAGCCACTGATGCTGACTTTTTAAAAAAAAATCTTAAAGTAGAAATGTCTTGAAAATTTTTTATCAGTTCCTAAGATAGTACGAAGTAATCAAGCAAATATTAAGATATATTAAAATTGATTTCCATGTAGATTTCATGTTAATAAGTTGAAAAAAAGATTTTCATTAAATATTTTGATTGGCAATCTGTAGTCATTGCAACAGTGATGTATTGGATAGCAATATTCCAAGTACTGGACACTTTGGTATTTAAATGTGACACTCAGAAAACATTTTAAGCTTTTTTTTCTACATTCTGATTAGTGCAGCAGTAACATCTAAAGGTCTTGAATTTGCAGTAGTGCCACTCTGTGCTAGAACTGCCCAGGCACATTATGTGAGATGATCTCTGCCTGTAAAGTACAATGGAAATAGCCAAGGCAAATGAGGGGGAGTGAGGGAGGGAGAGAAGTGCAGGAAGGTGAAGAAACTTGCTGAAGATAATCCAAAGACAGAGGTAATGCTGTGAAGTGAATCCAGATTTTGTAGCTGTGATTCAATGCTCAGTCCACTACTATACTGCCTCCGCCCTCATTCCTGCTGTTTCTTCTGGGACTTCAGTGTTTATTATACAAATTTTGGTCGGCTCAAACTAAAATGAAGGACTTGGAAACTAAGTGTAGAAAAGCTTTAAAATAATTTGATGCTTCACTGTGGGAAATTCAAAACTTAAGACAGGCCCAGCAGTTCAGCTGAACTGCTGACATTTCAGTTTAGTCCATGATCATTTGCTCAAATATGTATTACCTCCACATATATTTAGATCTGACAAAGACAGCTGCATATAAAAACCATCATTACAGTCAGTGGAACAAATTTTGTTTAACTTCCCAGAAATTCTGCAGCTACATAAGTTTTTGAAGCCAATGGATACTGTTTGTATCATATCAGTGAGTATATGTAAGTTCTTACCAATCAGACATTGACTTTTTTTAGCCACATCAGTACACCACAAAAGAAATAAGTACACTTATTCCTTTCATTTTCTGTATGACTTTTATCTGCAAAGTTTCTAGTTTTAATTTATCTCACTTTGGTTTGATATAATTGATTAGTTCTCATAGTTCTCAAATAGTTCTCATTCAAAATCAGGTGTGCTTTTCTTTCCATTAGCACCCATTACATTGAGATATGCAGATTCTTTGGAATCTGGATGCTAATAGGAATGTGTATATTTATTTTTTTTGTTGTTGAAAGTATTTCTTTTTTACTTTTGCATTGTAATTTACATAATGTAAAAATGAATTTTGAGCATTAAAGATGGAAAAAATTAAAAATTGAAATGAAAATGTTGATATTACTAAAAAATAATCTAAGAAAAACAAGATCTCCAATCTTTCCTTAATTGCTTAAGAAAGAACAAAATGGACAGATTGAAAAAGGAATATTTCATAATATTTTACAAGTTTTTAAAATAGCTCAGTTTTCACATGTAATGATGAATTCAGAATTTGTCTACAGTGAATAACAGCTTAAGAATTTAAATGCATGTTGCATTTCCTAGAATATTTGAAGGTATAGATACATGATATTTGTACGTAGGATATATGGATAAAGCTTCAAAATTTAACGGCATATTTGGGACCTATTTAGTTCTTTATTTACTCTTCTCAATTTTAGGAAAGAAAGATTTGTAGTCTTTTAACAGATTTTTTCAATAAGGTTTATATAAAGGAGGCCAGAATGTGAATAATTAGGCTATTTTCCATAGTTCGGTACTTCTGGTGTTTGACTTTTTTAATACTGGCGAAAATAATCCCTTAAATCTGTATTTCTTACAGATTTAGATAGTTCTGATAATTATTAGGGGTCACTGAAACCCAGGGCTATGGCCCCTACTGTCACTGTTAGAAATCAGATTACAGGGTGGCTACTGACAATCATGAGGCTTGTAAGCTGTTTATCAGTTCCATAAAACATGTACAGGAAAAGGTTAAAAGATTAATCATGACCTGAATGATGATCTGTGCCCACTTTACCAAACCAAGGTAACTATACGCTCTGTGTCACAGAACATGTTGTTGCAGCCAGTGTGAACCTCTTCGTGATGCAAGGTGACTTGGACATCGTGAAAGTTTTCCAGAACACAGCAACAAGGAGTTAGGTCATACAGGGCAGTAGACTCACACAGAGTGAGTCTGGTTCCTGAAAAAGTAGGATCATAGGAAGGCTCATTTTCACTTCTATACTCCATCACCTGATCAAAGCCTATTCCTTGCTGCTCACAAGTCTTCATCAGTTTTGGACGCTCAAAGCTGAGCATAAGTAGTGTTCCAGTACACACCTATAATGCCAATATACCTAAATGATCTTTAATACCTTCTTTTAAAATGATTGCGTACTGCTCCTTGCTGTTACAAATATTTGAAATGTTTGTCTTCCAATATCTTTGTAGTACCTGGCTTGTTATGAAGAGGATTGAAATCACCTGCATTCTTAACTATCTTTTGAAATAATGACCTACAACCCTGTCAGACCTTATTTTCCCAAACCTAAATGATAGAACTCTTAATAAAAGTCCCCAAACTATGCGTGCAGTATTTCAGAATAAGTTTATGGAATGACTTCTGTCTCTGTAATATTATAGTTGCTAGCATGTTGCTCTTGAAAATGCAGCATAAAATTACATGTTAAGTACTGATTTAAAATGTTCTTTGATATTCACGAATATGTGAGCCTGTATGTGAAAGATGTTATGGTTAATCTCTGAACTTAAGCCTTTGAAGGAATGAAAAGTAGAAGGGACTCAGCATTATTCAGCTTACTGATGCTAGATGACAAATACTTGAGCATCCCTGCATAGAAATAAGCAGCCAGAGATGCTTTTGGATCTTCTTTTTCAAAAAAATTGAGTGGACAGTGAATAAATTACCTGAAGTAGTTCCTCTCTTTGCTTATCAAAACATTCCACAAAATAAAAGCATAGTACTGGAAAACATTTAGGCTCTTTAAATCCTAGATCAAATGCAACATCAGTGAAACTTTTTATTTAAACAAATAAAACCATCTGCTATGTTATCTGCCAAGCAAAGTTGTACAGGGCCTTCTCTTACAGTATTTTTTCACGATAAAGTACGGGTGTGGAATTCCCCTGTTGGTCCCTCCGTTGTTCCTCTTCTCTCCTTCTGCCTCCCACAATAATTCAATAGCATGCACTACTAAAGTTAGATAACAGATTCTAAATTCTGACCTTCAGTACTGGAAAAGAGGGGCTTATAATGGATCAAGTGCCAGGCTGCCTTCAGGTACCTGGCACTGTGTTTACCTGAACTCAGTTGAGATGTTATTCATATTTATTTGAAATACTTGTCTAATCTCTCTGAATTTGGAATCCTATGCTTTTCTCTGGCAAGTTAGAGTTTGGAAGAAATGTTTTGCTTCCAGTGTGTTATGCTATTTGTAATTGCACTTGCTCTTTCACCTGAAAGAGGAAAGATCCTCTTTCACCAGGATCTCATTTTTTTTTCTCATACTGTCATGATATGTTGGCATATCATAGAATAGTTATTAGGGTTGGAAAGGACCTTATGATCATCTATTTCCAACCCCCCTGCCATAGGCAGGGACACCTCCTACTAAACCATGACACCCAAGGCTCTTTTCAACACGGCCTTGAACACCGCCAGCGATGGAGCATTCACAACTTCCCTGGGCAACCCATTCCAGTGCCTCACCACCCTTACAGTGAAGAATTTTTTCCTCAAATCCAATCTAAACTTTCCCTGTTTAAGTTTAAATTATTGCTCTTTAAAATAGATTAGCTGGATTTGATCCAAATCAATCTTCTCTTCTCTTAGCTTCAACTCAGAAAAGGGAGCATAGTGGATAGCATCAGGAATTAGCAGTTTCAGAACTGAGCTCCTCTTTGAGCTCTTCCAAAAGAAGAGCTAGACAGTCTTTAATACCATCTAGTCAAAAGGTGTTGTCCTCTTCCAGGGACAGTAAATCTTTGTTACATACAGGAAGAAGTATGTAATCAATGCTCTTTGAGCAGTGTTTCCTGGTGTATCTTCCTCCAATTTTTCCTTTCTGAAAACTTGCCTAAATTTTTGTACATGGTCTGGCACTGCAGAATTGTAGTCACATATTCACACAGATCTACTCTCCTGTCAGTTGGAAATGAACACTATTTGTCCACCCAAAGTGCTCTTAAATGACGGATTCAGAGATAGATTTTGAGGATGATAGGAGTACTACATATGTAGCAAGTATGCAGTTACCTGCACTAATGTGACTTTTGCAGGAAGGACAGGGGAAATGTTGGTGTAAAATTTGGATAGGGCTTTTTTTTTTTTTTGCATTCTGAAGTTAAGCTTTCTTATTATTTGGCACTGCAGATTTTATCTGTAGGCATACTACAGACATACTAGTTCAAAATTCTTCACTTTTGTTTAGAACCATTAATTTAATAAGCCTATGGGTCCAGATATGTTGTTTAGATATGTAGTCAAATGTTTCTTCACAGGAGGAAACATTTCGGATATTTCGGTCTGATCTTTCTGGCCATTATGCATAATGGAAAGTGTACAACTACAGTTTTTAAAAAGGTAAGCTTCCAAAATAAGGACAGACTAGGATACTCATCTCTGCTAAGAGAAAACAAGCAACAAGAAATTAGAAGGGAAAGTGTTTACCCATGATGCATATCATAAATTCTGTCACCTCAAATTATTGGGTATGCACAATGGTTTTGTCAAAAGGTGTGGTGGGTCTGTCAGCATAAGTCTAAGCTGTGCCACAGTGCCTAAACCCTATTAAAGAAAAAAAAAAAGACTAAGAAAAGAACATCACAAGTTTATTACTGTCATGGGCCTTATTTTTCAAGGGGTAAAGTCAGAGGCACTGTTGCATAACTGTTACAGAGCTTGTTTCCAGAACTGAGCTTCTGTAGATTGAAAGAAATTCATGGACCAGCAACTAGGATGAGCTATGAGCTTTCATGAGGCACCACTGCTGTTAGGAACAATTGTAGGAAAATGGCAAGAGCTGTCAAATGTGTTGATGGCACTACTCAACATTTAGAATAGACATCTGCTCACCATAATGGGTCTTGCCTTAGGGTTGGAATCTATCCTGTGTCATTTTAGACATTTAAAAGATAGATGTTTATTTCAAAGCAAAGGTTGTTTGGACTCTTTGCAATCAGAAGTTCAAAGACAAGTTGGGATGATATTCATCAAATCTAAACCAACTAAAACCAATCCAAAGCCACTTTAAAATGAGGTAACTCATGATCTAGAAAATGCTATTTATCTCTAGTAATTCTAAAGGGAGGTTGGACAGCTCTCTGGGATATATGCCTAGAATTGTCTTGACTAATCCTGGCCTGGATTATTAATTACTTATGCTAATTATGTGTGAGGGTGTGACTTTCTGATGAAAAAAGCCCCAGTTAGAGGTTTTCTTGTGTCTTTGATCTGTAACTCTAGCTTTGATCTCCTTGTGTCTCATAGCCAGGCAATAAATACTATAAAACCACCTTGTCATCTATGAAACTTCTGATGTTACATTTTTTGGCAGTTCCATGGTCTGTAGCTAGCAAACAGGCAATGAGAAGTAAGAAATAGAACAGTATTACCATACCAAGTGTTCGGAAGTTATGGTTTTCATTCCAGTGATTGAGTCACTGCTCCAGCTGGTTCATGTATGTTCTTGTGTTCACACCTTGAGTGCGTACATTCAAGGGCTGCTGTTCAGATATATATATATATTTTTTTTTTTTACCTCTCTACTATGTGTAGCACATAATCTCACATGGAACAGGCACTGGAGCTCATTCCTACTTCAGTTACCTCCCATTTATTGTTTGTGTTACACTTTGGTTTTCTTTCCCCCACTGTTCAAATGCATCGCAACCCTTTAATTTTGTACTTTTCATTTGCTTTAGTTCTTTTTAATGCTTTTGAGGAGTTGTACTATTTTATTCTACTACTTCATAACTTTGGTCCTGGGTTTTCACACCTATTTTTTTTTTATCTCATACTGTAGCTTCTGGCTTTGGTCCAGAAAGTGTGTGGATTGTAATCTCCCCTGAGATCAAGGGCTATGGTAAAGGATTTTTGGTTTCTAATGGACCTACCCAGTTGTCTTTCCTGCCTGGAAGAAGAAAACATCACAATTAAATATCTTGCATTGGACTTAAACCTAGAGCTAAAAAGCAATGAAGAGGGGTATGCCCAGCTGCTTGATAGGTTTGTGTACAAAGGGTTGCACATTTCCTGTCTCCAGCACTCTAGAATCAGCTCTAAAGAAAAATAAACCTAACTAAAAACACCCTTGGTTCCAGGGTTGCTCTCTAGCACAGGTTCCTTGGGTTGCAGAAAGCTGTGCTCTTACCAGTTATGCTCCAAAAATAGACAAAATGAGTCTTCAAGAGAAACTTGTCAGCATCAGAACTGCCAATGTGTGTTTCTGTGTTGGTAGGACACAATCCTTTGGAGGACCATTCGCCTCTAGGTGTCTACAAGAGCAATGTCAGATGGGCCCCATTCTCCTCAAAAAAAAATCCCTTACGCTGAATTTCTTGCAATGTAAATTGGAGACTGGGATCCCCCACTTTCCTGAAGGCCAGCAAGCAAGACTTGTGTTTTTTTCATTGCTCAGTGTCTGAGTAGCTGGCAAGGCAGCTGCCTGGAGCACCAGTCACAGTTTTTTGTGTATGTCACCCTCAGTGCATTAGGAGCTATGCTGTACTTGGCAGGGTCCATGCTTCAGTTTCTGTTCACATCATGGCTTTGTGAACCACCATGGGCCCTCTGGCAGTAATCACTGCAGTCCTGGGTGGAGCCATTCACAGAAGGTCTGTACGTACCAGTATTCAAAGGAGAATGGCAGAATACTTGCTTGTACCTCTTCAACTTTTAAATGTGCCGTTAGTTTGTACTTCTGCAACCTTTTTGCCTGTTACAGTTCCACTGTTGAAGAGTTTGATACCACCTCTGAATTCTCTGGATGAAAGAACCCCTCTCTGCCCCTTTCCTCACTGAATGAAGAGAGGGTGGCTCACAGTGTGCCCTCTGCATCTACTGCTAGGTTAGACATTCTCCACGTATGAGAACATACTGTGCCTGTGAATTACGTATAGCATCACATCTCAGAGGAACAGTTAGAGGTCAGCAGCATCTCTTTCTACTTTGGGACTTATCTTTTACTTTTATAGTCCTATCCTGATGCTTCCTGGGCAGGAGCCTTTGTGGGTATGGACTCGGCAGCCTGAGTTCTCAGTTCCCTTGTAAAATTTCATAACTACGGTAGGTGTTGAGGGATGGATATATGATGTTCAGAGAAGAAATTGGCCATCTGTGGATGATAGTAATCCAAATAGCTACCTATGGTTCATTTTACTTAATTTCAGAAAATAAAATCTCCATCTTGTGTGTCACCAAATATTTCATAGAAATAGATAAAGAATAATTTAACTAACAAGCACTGTTAGCCCAGCTGAATTGTGAAACACTGAACCTGTGAGAAGCAGTGTTTCAGAACATTGTGCTATTGCACATTGTGTCCATGCCTGCGCATGCACACATACACACACTTATACACATGTACTTTAAATTGCGTGACACAGTATATATATACAGCAAATATTTGCTTGCAGGACTAATTATGATAGTATTCGCTCCCCATACTTCCTGTTTGAGCGTGGGCTGTTTGCAACCTTTGCTAAACATAACATCGTTTTAGGAAAGGAATGTGCAGGACATTTGGGTTTCCATCTCATGATATAGTTTGACCCTTTTATGGAACATTTTTCGTTTATAGCACAATTCCTAAAATCACAGTTGTTTCCTATTTACTGTGTTGCAGAAGTTTGATATGTACATATGTTTTTTGATTCAGATGGAATGATAAGGGCTGGTTTAAATAATTTTTTTTTTTTTTTGGTAATTTCTTTGTTAATGGAAATTATCTCTTTTAAGGGGTTTTGTGGCCAACAGCAATGTCACCTTTGTTTAGTACGTTTGGAGGCTTGCTCCTTGTTCAGATGCTTAGAAGGCCTCAGCACAGAAAAAATGTTGCCTAATCTTTAACAGAACTCAGAAGTCTTGCTGAGAAGTTGAAACAGGTTTAGAAATCTCAGTATCTGATCCTTTGAGGACAGCTGCTTCAAAGCAACTATGCAAAGCTGGGAAAAGTGAGTGAATGAGCAAGCTTCAACCCTTTGAAATATTCACTGTTCAGTGAATTTGGAGAGGAAGGGAGAACATGACCAGGCCTTCCCTCTCCTGAAAGTTTATAGCAACCTCTTGTTTTATTAATAGGAAAAAGATTATGTTATTACTTTGACATTTCTTTGTTTGACAGAAGCTGGAGACACTGATCTAAATATTATACCTTAGGTATGCACAAATGAAAGTGGTAGAAAAAGGCTGTAAAAGTTCCATTTATTCTTAAATGTTGACAGTTTCTTTACAGCAATACTTCAATTCCCTGTAAAAAGCATTCACCATTTGGACCAGTTGCCATTACGTATTGAACATGAAGCATTAAGAATCGTTCTTGTACAAGGTTGCACTATAGCCCAATAACCTGGCAGTAGTTTGTCACAATTTCAAAGTAGTTGTGGAGACTGAGCTTTTGTTTTGGCTCTCTGTATCAGATAGAGATCTGCATGCCCTGATGAAAGTCCAGACTTGGAAGGAAACTAGTTCCCTTGTCACACAGTGTGTACCAGCTCCTGAGCCTGAATTTGTTTACACAGCCACTATTTGCAAAGAATTATATGGTTGGCCCCCAGTTTCTTCTTCTGTCCCGGTAATGATTTTCTTTTTTTTTTTTTAATGCAGGCATCAGGTTTTACTTTGTAAACTTGAATATTTTCATGTTATATTTCATTATGCTGCTCTTCTGAAAACATCTTATAGGTTCACCTGTTCCATCTCATTTTGCTATTACAGTAAAAGATAGTTACATAAAAATGGGTGGGCTTGACTGTCTCCAGGTGACCATTTTCTCATCAAGACATCTTTTCAAAGGGATCCAGTCAGTGTTAACCATGCAGTGCTGTGTTTCTATGAGCTATCAAAATGCAAAGGAAACTTTTTCAAACATATAAACCAAATATAATTTTGAAGTTTTTACTTGGGGACTTCATTAAATTGCTGTATGGAGCCAGTGAGGCTCAGTGTGGAGAAGCAGCTCTTGCCAGCTCAGCCTGAGAATGAGGATCCCAGTAACCAGGCATATGGCCTTCCTATGTGTATCGTACTGGATTTTTAATTGCACTTAGTGTAAAGGTAATAGAGCTTGGTAATAGATTTAGGAAAAATAATTACTGAAAGGAAAACGCAGTCTTGAGTCAAAAGTTCATTGGTTTTGAGGGGATTGTAAAAATATTTCAGGGGAGGCCTTGAATTCTTGAGTGGATTGCTATTTGTCTATGGTCATGCACATGCTAAATAATGATATTAAATAAATTACTCTCCTGTGGTGTTTTATAATAAAGAAAAGCCTTCCAGCTAGATAAACAATACTATATTTTTCCAGCAGTATGGAATAAAACAGGGAGAGATGGCCTTGTGGGTTGACTATTTGAGGTTTGTGACTGAACTGCAATTTCTGAAGCTGAGCCTAACTCTGATAAGTTACGACTTTTGCTATGCTCACTCATGCAAATTAAGACAACTTTGAACAACCTGTGCACATTAAATTTCATTTTTTGGTAAATCTTATGTTTTTCCCCTCATTTTGGATGTAACTACCAATGTTTAAAAACAACAAGTTATTTTGCCATCTTTGAAGTACCTGGTGCATTAATAACTCTGCTACTCTGAAATTAAACAGGATTTTGTCTGCTGTTTAAGCGCTCTGAAGTGTTTTCTATTTTAAAATTTCATATGAGTATTGGAAATGCCTTCACCTTTCCTGAAAATGGGTTTCGTTTAATGATTGCTGTTGTCTCTCAATGTGTCTTGATGGTTTTGGTCAGTTTGTGGTGAAGCAGTTATGTTTGCTAATTGAATTTATAGGGGAATAACTTAGGACGTGGAGCAAACAACATCACATATTCATGGGCACTTTAGGGTTGAGAAGATTATCCAAAATATGGGATAGCATCCTTTGTATTTCTGCTTAGGCGTATCTCAGTATATGAGTAGTTTTAATATCTGTGATCCAAAGGCTTCATTACTTCCTCAAAGTAAAAGGGAAATATTCATTTTACATGTATAAAGCTTGCAACAGAAATGTCTTAAGTGATGTCTGCCAAAGCAAAGCATTGATTTTAGTAGACTGGTTATTATCACTGACTGCTTAAGTACTGCACTGGTGATTGCAAACACTACAATGATAGATATGCTGTCAGATACTTGGGATTACTTGAGCTTTTTCACCACAGAATCAGAGAAATGGAAGGGAAGATGGCTTTGAACCTGACCTGCAGGTCTCAGATGCTTGCAACAACAGTAGGTGTTCATGCATGCTAGGAAGATAGAAGTGTCCCAGCCTTTTCCCTCCCAGTCTCTCACTGACTACAGCTCAGAGCAGTGTAAAAAGTAACTTACTATAATTCCTTTGGTGTGGATCATCACCAGACATGGTATTAAATCAGTTTCGGGCAAATCAACCATTTAATTTCATCAAAGAGTCTTCAGAACATACTAATTTATGCTGAATTGTATTGATAGAAAAAACTAAGAAAAGAAGGGAGCTTACTAATTGCACAGCAGTTGAGCAGTAAGATGGCAAAACTTTGGGAGAAGATGAAGTTAACAAGAGAAAATTGAGCAATGTTTTAGAGAGCTCTTGCTCACTATGTTTAGATAGTTGTGTTCCATGCACATTTTTTTTTGCCAGGAAAGGAAACCAAGCTAGGTTGTATTGAGACTGGCAAAAAAAAAAGTAGTATTTGAAAATACCATACCAATAACATCAGTCATGTGGAATTGGTACTGCAAATCACAAAGCAATGTGATCAGCTCTGTTGGGGAGTTTCTAAGTGTCACAGATTGTAAAGTACTGACTCTTAGAAACTGCCAGAAAAGACCATGAAAAAGAAAGCAAATAGTATCCCTTTAAAATGTGTCAAATCAAGCAAGGACAAAAATCAGGTGGAAGAAATTGCATTTATTTTTGTGAACAAGCAAAAATGAAACCTTGCCATAAGCAAAATGATGCTTTGCCATCACTTAGCATCATTGTTGCTGCACTAACCTTCCCTGAACAAACTGTCAATGTATTTCTGTTAATTTGACAGTCTCCAGTAACATTCAAATCTCTCTTGGGATATTAATATGTCCTGGGTTTAAATGACTAGAGTGTGTAAGCATGGTTTATATCTCATTTTAAAATAATTTTCTTCATCAGAAGATTAAAAACCAACCAACCAAACAACAACCCTATGAGAGTTTGAACTCTCCACTACAGGTGACGGGGAATGGAATAAACACAATAAAGAATTGATTGGCATCCTTGTAGCATGCTGTGACACGTCTGTTCCTGGGAGGGCCATATTAATTTGACTGTAGTGCCCTGTCAAAGGAACAGCTTTGCACCAGAGTTTTACTCACCAGATTTTCTCCATGGAGAATCACATGAAGTGTGCCTTGCACTGTCGCACAGTGTAATCTGTCACCTACCTGTGGATGTTGGTGAACCCCCAAATACTTGGAAGTGAATATGTGTGTCTTACAGATGCTTTGAAAATATCAGCCCTTTGAAAATATCAGGGCTATAGAACTGGACAAGTCATTGTGCTCTTAAGTAAGACATTACAATCAGTGTTTTTTTTGTTTTCCATCTTATAATCATGGTTTTGCTCTTTCATTAGATTTCCACATTCCCATGAAAATGAAGTTAAGATGTGCACAGATTTGCTGCCATTCATTTTGTATTCTTTCCAGGGTACTTTTCATTTACACATCATGGAGCAGGAAATGAGAGGCTTTGCACTACTCCAATTCTCACAGGGTTTCCCCACTGTTGTCTAATCATGTGCTGTTGTATTGATGTGTAGTCAATTGATAGGGTAATTGTGTTTTATGCAGTAGATTCTCGCTTTAGTACAGTACTGTCTAGATTTTAGTTATGAGAAACTGGTATGGATTTTAAGCTCTGTGCTTCTCAAAGTATAAGCACAAATCATGGAGGAATTAAGTAATTGAAAAAAGAACATTTAAAATATATGTATTTGCAGATGGCCTTTTGTATGGAAGAAGTATATCAGATGTATGCCAAATCACCATCATAGTTTTTGTTTTTTATAATGCTGGAAGGAGTTTGCAAATGAGATTGGCAGTCCATTAGACGGGTTGTCAGCCGCAGTGTGTCTGTCAGTAACTCCAGGGAGGTGCAAGGCCTAAGCATCACCAGAGAGAGCTAATGAGCGGCATGGAAGGAAGACAGTTGTCTCCCAACTCATTCTCTATTCAGTATGCTTTATACTCTGAACTACAGTCATTAGCCCTTTAGGGATGAAGGGAATAAGACTGCAGCTGAAGCTGTGCTGGTTACTCAAGCCTCTTCGGTCTTAATAATAATGTGGAGCTTTTTCTGAAGTCTGAGTGCTGGATGCTGTAGTCTGATATCTAGGTATATATTAGGAAAAGAATCCCTCAGCACCAGGGCAGTTACCATGAGCCCAACAATGCCTCACGGGTATAGGCTAAGCCTTATTTATGAAATAGAACCTTTCCCCAAAAAATCTATAGACAGGCTGGATGGAGGGAAGATTAACTTATTTTATGGAAGTAGCAATTTCACTTATTCTGTCAGCTTCGTTTCCTATGGTCTAGCTCATTTGACCAGAAAGTGCTTATACCTTTGAGAGTTTCTGCAGGAGGGGGCTGTGCTCTGTCCTAGGCAGCTGGTTGGGATCACCTGCTCTGGGACACACTAGGGTGTCCTGGCCAGGTTTGGCTTTTGCTGTCTTGCCACCTGCGTGCAGTACACAGATCCATCCATTTTGAAGATAGTGATATTATTATGCTGAATTAAATTAAAGCAGGTTTCTTCATGAGGATGTGGGAATGTCTCTTCAGTGCTGCAGAGCAATATTGATTAGCCCCAGTGTGAATCTAGTAGTGGCAGCCCAAGAAAGGTTACTTAGTATTATTTGTGGCAGCACATGCGTCTTGCAAACTGCTGTTTTGAAGGTCAGCCATTTGCACATACCACCTTTGCCAGTTTTGCTGGCTGCCTTCAGGTCACAGCCAGGCTGGCCATGGTTACAGTGAATTTGGAGGTTGCATTTGAGATGAAGGCAAGAAATAAGGCAGATTGTCAGTGATAGCTGATGAGGTTGTTATGGTAAGACATTAGCTAGGGATAGGAGAAAAGTGAGAAGATAATGCATTTGCTTGTCAATCTGATAATGATGTGGCAGTTTCTGTTTGTGCACATACATTGCAAGTGAGTAAAACTCCATTTTCCGTGATCCTGCACATTTTCTTTTACTGTGCAGCAGCTTTTGCAAGCACTTTTTTTTTCCCAATTGTTTCAACAAAAGCGGGGAGAAAGAGTATATGATGGATTTTGTACATAAGGTGCATCAGAAAATTATCAGAAATAAGACAATCTTTTATAATTTCTCCTTACTTTTTTTTTCTTGTAAAACTTTAATTTCCCTTTTCCTTAAGCCTTTTTTAAAGATTATGAAATTCATATTAAAAGATGTCTGTGAGCACAGTCTGATCTTTACTGCCCAGGCAAAATCATTGTGATGTCCAACTGCAGACTTCTTTCAGTCTACTGACTCTACTGAGCAAAAAAGTGTTTTAGTATTTGGAGGAACGATAAAGTCCAGTAAGAATAAGAGATTTTGGTTATTTGGAGTCTTTTTGTTGTTTGTTTGTGTTAATGTAATGACTGACTAAACAGGTCCCAAGAAAAGTTTGCTTGAAACTGAAACCAGATCTTCAATTTGGCCATTATAGTTGACTTTATAATTCCTCAGTGAAGTTATTTTTATTGCTATACTACCTCTTAACTAACCTGTTAAGTAACCTGTTAACAGCGATTGATGTGTATTTGAGGTAGCCAGCATGCTATTAATTACTGCTTCCTAAGTTTGGGAATTCCAGCTTTTTCATCAAACATGAAATATCAAAATCAGCAACAGTCTGGCATTTAACATTTTCATATTAGCATCTTCACTGTTACTGATATGGTTGTTTAAGTTGTATTTTACATGACTAGTTGCAAACATGAGTTGGTTCTCAGTATAAGAACAGCTGGTAACAGTAGATTGGGAATGCAGGAAAGCAGAGATGAATTGCCCAGGCCTATCACTTGCACACCAGACTGGATATAGAAATTAAAATGTCGCTGTTTTGGATGGGGGTGATCAATGTGATTTTGAAGCCTGTCTCCACCTCGCTTCAGGTGACAAAACATTCCTGACAACAGTTTTAGGAAAGTCACTTGTATTGTGTCGCCTAGTGAATTGGTTGGAGACTTTGTCTGGAGAACCTTTTGATATATCACCAGCTGAAATTTCCACCAGGCCTATAGGAGAATTGCAGTATTGTTGATGCAAACTCACCAAGACTTGACATTTCATAGCATGGACACGAAAATGGAAATCTCAGTGGTAGACTTGTACTGCAGGAAAGAAACTAAAGGACGCCAAACCCACCTCACTCCAAAGGTAAAGGTTTTAAAGTCAGCTGTTATATACCCCAGTGCAGAAGCTTGAGTTTGCAGCCAGTAAGTGGCTATCTGCTGACTAGAAAAATATAAATGAAAGCTTGAAGTGTTGGGCTTGACATAACGTTATGTCAGATACCTATATCTGTAGTTTAAGACCTTACTACACTGGGAATTAAATAAAACAAAAATACCCCAGAAAAATCTCCAGCCTTTCCAAAATAACTGTTGCTTAAGTCAATTGCATATTATATATATAGTATTACGTATTTAAAACATAATTTTAAACCAGTTGTTCTTTCATTTCCCTGCTAAATGTTATAGTCAAGATTCATTCCTGCTGTAAATAAAATTACAAATATGTAAACTTCTGCCAGGATATGTGTCCTGTTGGATCTGTATATTCACTAGAAGCACAGAGATCAGCTAAAATAGGGATCAACAACCTATTCCATGCATATCATTGAATATTCCTTGTAGATGATAACTGTCTTTTATGAGTCACAACACCCACAACCAGCTCCTCTAGGACAATGGTCAGGCTGAAGGGTTCTCCTGAAACACCTTATGCACAACTGTGGATAAACACCCTGATGTAATAAATTTGCACATCTGCCCAAATAAATTTGCAGATATGAAAATCAAAGCAGAACAATAAACCAACCATGTATAAAGACTTCATTGTATCAACATCCTGTAGGCAGAATCCAAAAAAAAGAAAGTGGCCTCTCTTCAGTATATTGCCAGCTTCTCTGTTACATCCTAAAATACTGGTACTTGTAAAATTTCTCCAGATACCAGTAGGGATCTCTGCGTGAGCAAGGACTGCAAGATATGGTTCTACTAATGACTATACCTTTTGAGGTGTAGCGATACTTTATTCTGTAGGGATTTGTAGTGAAGGTAGCTCTCTATAAACCAGCTGAATTACGCACCCTTAAGAATTTATGTTGACTGTGAAATTTCTTGACTGAAATGCAGTATTTCCTGTGAATTCTAAGCCATCCTAAGTCTCTTGTCTCATATTGTGTTTCCTAAATTCATGGCAAAAGTGCTGTACTTTTTAGGTATCTATTTCAAAGTTCAACATGGAGTTCTGTCTCAATTCACGTACCAGAAAATTAATAATTCAAGAACGGGTTGCTTTCCAGTGGCTTTTCCATGTATCTACTTCCTATTATTACTTCATTTATAGTATAAGATTTTAGAGCATGCAGCCAAAGTGGATCTTTGCATCAGGTAGTCTCACTTGTATATGGCAATTTCTTAATTTTCACTTGGCTTCTCCTTTATTGTGCTTCTTAGTTTATAAGGCTTGCTTTCAGTAAGACAGCTAAACTGAATATGAATGTTCTTGGAGATCAAAAACCTGAACATTAATTTGTTCCCAGCTCCTCATCCTTACTGTTAAAAACATCCATGGAGGAATCTGAATGCACCTTATGTTGGCTTCTAGCTGCTGGTTCTTGCTGCCTACCAAGAGTCTGAAGCCATACAAGAATTTTGGCTGTAGAGAGGAAAAAACTGTAAATATTATTTGAATGCTAATTGTGCTTTAGTATTTTGAAGACATCTTTCTATAGGCTTTAAAAGTCTTATATGTTATTGCATTTCTATGCTGGTATAACCTGAACAGAGAGAACGAAACCATTATTTCCCTTCTGCTGTGGGCAAATATAATTCATTTTTCTTATTATTATTGGCGTCTCTTAACGGGAATTAAGACTCATTGCTTTAAAGACACATGCATTTAATAACAGTGATTTGATGTGTTCTGATCTCAGTGCCATATGTAGTCTCCCACAGATCAGAAGCAGTGCACAGCTGCAGATATTTGTGCACATGAAGTGTCTGTCATACAAGACCACTGCCTAACTGCATACAGTTTACATGCTTTCCTTCTGATATGGATCTAAAGCTGCCAACAACAGCGTGGGAGCAGCAAAAATTAAAAGGAAGGGAAGGAATGTTTCAAATAAGTCTGCCTCCCTTGCATAGTCTAAGAGACAGTAAGCATTCCAGCTTTGAGGCTTTCAGTTGGCATTGTATGCAAAAACATTTCAAAGTGGGGAGAAAAAGACAAATATAAAGAGGGGGAGCAAAGAGCTGCAGCACCACTGGGCTCCATTCACATTTTCAGCCAAGACTCTGAAGAGGGAAGTGATGACAACTGCAGAGTTATATGTGCGTAAGAGTGAAGTTTCCCACACGTGTTCTCATCTATATCTCAGTTTGGGGTGCTTGGTAATGGAGGCTTGGGCTCTAGCCAGCAGGGAGGCAAGGCCAGCCACAAAGCTCAGATCTGGATCCAAACTTCTGCATGTTTGGGAATAGTTAGCCCTCTGGTTTGAGATTTTACCCAGCTATGCACAGAAGTAAGTAAGAAACATGAACAAAGATGATTTTCAAGTTGCAGCTGTAATACTTCATGCCCTTAAGCAGTTTTGATTAATCAGGGGATTACACAAGATTTTGTTGTGGGGTTTGTTTTATTTTAACAAATTTATGTATGGCAAATACTTAGTCATTCGTATTCAATCTCAAATGAGTTTAAAAGCTTTGGAGTAAATACTACTTGTGTCTCCACATTAGATCTTGTGCTTTAGGGAAGCACCTGATTATTTGCAGGAGAGAGTGAGCTCCTGCCCTACTCTAAAACCAGTTCTTCAGCTGAACTAATGAAGAAGAGACTGACTAGGAGCCACTGGCTGTTGTCACCAAACCATGGATTCTGCTGTGGGCTGAAATGGCTGTACTGAGGTGCACCATGTTGCAGTGAAACACTGCTTTTTGCTAACCAGGTCTCCTTCCTGTCCATAAGATCTGATTTCTGCCCCATTTCTGGGGACTCCACTGCTATAAGCATAAACACAGACATCCTGTACTCATCTTCCTGACATAATTGCATGAGGTAGAGTATACAGAAGATTCTTGAGACTGCTTAATTTATTTGATGTTGAGGGCATGGTTTTTGTTGCTGGAACTGTCATGGCAGCTGCCTATACCCTTTCCCCTTTTGCATTTGTGTTGTCGCAGAAGCTACTTAGTTCTTGGAGGTGCTAGAGAAATCCTGCCTCTTGTAATAGATCCACTTTCACTAAGTGCTTCAGTACCTGAAACCCTAAAAGACAGTTCCTCTGCACAGTGGAGTTTTGCCTGATTTGGAGTCCAAAACATGTCTAGCAGTTCCTTTGGAGTGAGAGAGATTGGAATTGTGCCCATCACTTTTCATTTCATTCCATTGGAACCACAGATAAAACCACCACTGGCCTATTTAAACAATATTGCATGTGTTGATTGGACTCTGAAATTTGCATTTAATACTATAGCTGCAGTGATTCATGACATAATTTATAGAATAGACAGATTTTGAAGGTATGTTTTGCTGTAGTTGGTTTTGTAACAAAGGAAGATAGTGGCACTTTGTAAAAACTCAGTAACTAACTCAGGGAGGCTACTAAATGGCAAATGCCTGTCTTGAAAATAAGACTGTCCCATGGTCCCTTATACCCTGGTGGTTAGATCACATTACTTAAGTAGACAATTGAGCAAGTGCACTGCAGAAGTCTGACAAGAGATACATACTTGAGAGGGGTTGTTCGTGGTTTAACATTTTTAATGTGAACCAAAGGTTTTTTTTTCCTGGTCATGCAAAATACCATATCTAAGTAGTCCTCATGCTTCTCCTCATTATGTTAACTACTGATTTTGGATTAATATGGTTCATTCCTAATGTGGTTCATTCCAATACAGACTGTTCACATTAAGATGCAGCTGGCATCAAAATGATTCTATCTTATGACTACTACTGTATATGATACAATTTAATTAAGGAGTAATCCTTTTTGAAATTGGTCATTAGCATTAGCTAGCAATTTGCTAAGTTTGCTTCAAAAGGTTAATGCTATAGCTATGGTAAGCAATAACTAATTTCATGGGGATTTATTGCTATTAAAAAGTATAATCAATTTATAATAGCAATACTTAATTTTTTAAAAAGGCTGTAGTTTGGTTGAGTGCACTCAGATTACTTTACAATGGATATTTTTCTGGCAGATTAATAATTCTCTTCTAGTCAATTTGGTTTTGAGTTCTCAGATTTAGCACTTCAATTATGCATTCTTCATTTGTTTTATTAATTGTTTGGTTATATTTGACTATGCTGAACTATACATGCATGCATAATACATGACATATTATTCATGAAATTTTCCACTGTGACAGGCCCTGGTTACTCATGAGTAATACAGTATCTGTCACATAATAAATAGAGTAAAGCAACTTTATATAATCTTGTTCTAAATTCTTAAACATAATTATCTGAATTGTTGAAAGGAAATAAGTGTTGAAATTACTCTGATGTGCGATATAGTTATTTAAGGAAAGAAATTCATAGACACCAGGTAGAACTCTCCTAAGTATGTTTATGACAGGAACAAATGAGATAAATGGAGATATTCTGTGTTTAATACCAAGGTTGAAGCAGGCTAAGATTGTCATGCCAACCCTTGCTCCTACTAATTAGCAGTTCATTCTTTCTGGGCTGAATTATCTGCTGCTATAAATTTCTGCAGCTTTATTAACTTCCGTAGAACTGGATCAAATTACATAGGCATAGAATTTAGTTCTGAAGAAGGATTCATTGCTGCTATGTGGAGCTGAAGTTCTTGCAAGAATGGCCCTGCGTGGTAGGAAACACATCTGATGAATTTCTGTACTCTGCAAAGCTTGGTCTTATGTATCCTCTGGACATCAAATGCAGTAAGTTCAGCTCCTTCTTGGTGCCTTCAGATGTAAACATTCTGCCATGGAAAATGAAAGAAAACCTTCTGTCTTGGTGTGAATCAAACAAAACAAAACCATTTCAGCTTGCTGAATTGCATGATCTCATTTCAGAGGAGTTTGAGGTCTGTGGGACCGGTGTGTGCCTTCATGCCTTGTGGGAGCTGTGTGTAGGTGTTCTGTTCCCTCATCCTCCACTCCTCCTGTGCTGTCTGATCCCCAGTTCTGATGCACAGGGATACTTCTGAATTTGTCAAGACAGTGGGGGTCTGATCACAGACTTTGCAGGTGATGGGGAAGGTGAGGTGACAGTCACTGGAACCACAGCTCCCATCAGGCTTCAGTGCTGGAGGACGGCAGGATTTACAGTGAATTGGAGTTATTCTTGAAAAGTAGTATTGCATAGGGACTCAAGGAAGTATATTCCAGCACTGATATTAAATGTTTTGAGTCTTTAATGTCATAGTACTTTGAATTTTGATTTTTTGTAATTGAATTGAAAGTGTCAGAAAACCCCACTGATATTTTGAAATCAAATTCAGATAATTTAATTCTGTAAAGCATTTTCATATAGAAAACACCCCATTTTTCTTAGGGTGCATGACAGTGTATTGGCCTTGTTTTTACACAGTAAAACATTTTTCAGTGATTTCCCACATGGAATGGGGCTTCTGTATGCACAGAAGTAGAAATAATGTTAGAAGTTAGATTTTGCCACTTATTGAATTCCATGAAATTCATACCCACCTTCTCTGAATTGCAAAGTAGCTTAGAATTCTTTTCTAAATTTCCAGATAGTTCTCTAAATCCTCCTGCCTGTTGCATTTTTCCCCTCTAAAGACTGTATTAGCATTACTACTTTAGAACTTTTGCCTATTGTTTAAATTCCGATAAAATTTTGAGATAGTTTGGCCTATAAATAGATAGCAGAAATCAGTCGGAAAGGATGATTTAATGTGAAATCACAGATATCATTGGTAAACAGTTACACTTTGTTCTGTTTCTGGCTGACTATTGCAGTCAGTAACTTCATAGCAGAAAACCACACCTCAGTGGAAAGAACATCAGTTGACCTCTTAAGGAAAACAGTTCTCCAAATTCACAACTTTTAAGGCTCATATGCTCTGGAGAGTTACTTCAGCTTCATTAAGACAGAGCAAACACAAGATAACAGTTCTTTCCAGAGTTTCTAGAAGACAACTTGAAAGTTGTATCTGTTTCTTTCCTTGCAAATCTTAAAATTTAATAGAAAGAGGAATGCACTACTGAAAAAAAAAAGTTTACTTGTGGGAGCAGGTTCTACATCAAAGAAAGTTTTAAATAGGTGTTCATTATGTGATGTTAATGTTGGTTCCTCCTTTGGATTGTTGCGTTCAAAGACAATCTGACAACCTTGAAAACTAAATATAAACTGTGTCACAGCTGAAATTCATGTGCATTCATTAATATTGGAAGTTAGTTTTTAAAAAACTTCACCCATACTATGATGCCTCGAAATGCTACTGTTGTGTACTATTACTTTTACTATATTCTTTTCTGATAGTAGGAATTAGATTCTGCTTTAATTTCTTACAAATGCAAACTACTGTCTCTGTGGTTTAATTCTTAGTGTATATAAAACTGCAGTTAACTTGCATCGTCTAGTTTTGCCTTCCTGGTGCACTACAGAAAGAAATCTGACTTCCCCAAAAATTTCCCTTGTGCTAAGGAAGTTTTGGGATACTCTAAGAGTGAATTCAGTAGGTTTTTATAACCTTATTACCCACTCCATTACAGAGTTACACTTCTTTTTTTTTGGGGGGGGGTGGGGCAGGAGTGGGTTAAGCTTGTCGATCAGTGAGCCGTAACTCAGAAAAAATTGCACAAAAATTAATTGCAAACATAAATAGGAATATTTCAATTGATTTCACTAGCCCTGTGCATTTCAGGAGACAGGGCAGTCTAAGAAGCAGTACCTCACACAGCACAAATCAACATATACTTCCCTTTTAGTCTTATTATATTACATACATGGTTCAGCTGGCATCTGTGCTTTGTTTTTCATGCTACAGATGCTAGTGATACGTAAGTACCAGTTCATCCAGTATCCTGACTTTTCTGACGCAGTTATTTATTTGGTCACGGAAGATTTTATTTGATCAACACATCGTTACATGAGTCATGAAGTCATACAACAGTACTGCATCTATTGTTACTATTGAGAAGTGTGTATGAATGAAATGCACTGTTAGTACTGAATACATAAGGGGAGTATGAGAGATGTGTCTTTTTGTAACGTTGGAATAATAAGCATGAAATATACCAAATGCCTAGTAAAAATATGGTTCCTATACACTGAATGCTAAATATAGTGTTCTGTGAGGGAATAATACAATCAGCATTCAAAATATATTTTTGTCAGAGCTGTTAAAAGATTTGCTTTTCATTCACTATCAGCATTTTTGCTCTTACATTTCTCATCTGTTTACCTACACCAAAGGGCTCCGTTGTATGCCCTCTTCTGTCAAGCAAATGTGCTGGCTAGCAGAAAACCAGCAAGAACATTAATGCATTGATTTTCCTTCATACCTGCAAGCCATGAAGTTTTCATGATTAATAAAAATCAATACTGTGGTAGAACAGAAGGTGGTCTGCATAACTGCTGATCAAAGAGAGAACACTGAAACTTTTCATTCAGCACTCTTAGTTATTTGTAAATACATATCTTCAGAGGATTCCCATTGCACCAGTCTTCATATTGTAAATCCTGAACTTTTCAGTGTTACAAAGGCAGAATTTCCTCAGCTGTGACCCCATCAAAAGATTTAGCAGAAGCAGATAAAAACAAACAAGCAAACAAACAAAAAAACCCAAACTAGAACCTTAGCTAGATCCCCTGCTTTCTTACTGCTTGTTTTGAGTAGAATTAGAATTAGAATAGAATAGAATAGGCTATTTCTGTTGGAAGGGACATACAATGATTTTCTAGTCCAACTGCCTGAGCAATTCAGGGCTGACCAAAAGATAAAGAATTGGCATTGTCCAAATCCCTCAATCACTTTGAAGCTTGGGGCATCAGCCACCTCTCTAGGAAGCCTATTACCAGTAGTTTGACCACTTTCTCAGTAAGGAAACGTTTCTGAATGTCCAGTCTAAACTTCCCAGTGAAGGCCATTAAATTGTTCCTTGAAGACTGAAACAACTGTGTTCATAGTGATGATGCTGGAAAATTGCAATCCCAGCTATCCTTCAGCTTATCTGGTCTCCTCTGTAATAACAGGAGGCCTATTCACTGGTATTCCTTTTTGCATTCCTCATGTAGGATTCTTTTCAGCTTCTTTTACCAGCCCTCTATAAAGAGATAGAAAAACAACTGTGAACTTTGAAATTGTAACTAATAAGTTAATCTGTTAAAGGTACGTGTTTGTGTATTACATGTATACAAGTAAACACAGTATAAAAGTGTTATGAAGGTGATGGGGGAATGAATTTCAGGTAAACTGATGGGTACTATAGACGTGATTAGTTTCAGCTAAGAACCAGTGAAAGTTTTATTCTTCATGTACTCGTTTTTTTTTCAGGAAAAAGAAAAAAGTTATTGCTGTGAACTTGCTGTGTAATAATTTTAAGGGTTAAAAAGATGTGTATGGATTTTGAAAACTTGCTGGTTTTCAAAGCAGAAGAACTCCAGAGTCTGGTTCTCTCTCACGTTTTTTCGGCTGCCTGTAAAAATTCTGCATAGAAAACTGGTCTGTCACACATGTGGCATAACATGCATTAAAAAATGGCTTTGCACTATTTCACTTTGCTCAGTTACTGACTGGCTTTCTATCAAGAAATTAACCTTTTAAAAGCGTCACATTATAAGCATATAAGTAGTTCAGTGAAAACAGGTCTCTTTAAGGGATAGTAACTGAATGTACTGGAAGTAAATAGCGGGTCTGTATCTCTTTAAAATTTTACATTACTTGAAGGAAAAATATTGCAGCTAAGCTAGCTAGGTTTTTAGGGACACATATGTCTCTTACATGTCTAAAGAACACAGCATATCTGATGGTCTGTCTGACTTTCACAGTCTTTCTTTGGTCCTGGTTAAATATGTGTAATGTCAATGATCCTACTGATAATTTTTAGCAATTTGTTCTCTATGAAAAATATCCAGTCTTAAGCAAATATCAGTATTGTAGCACTTTATATAGGATTCCTCATTTCAGTATTTGATACATAGTTTTAAAAGTAAGCAAATTAAAAAGGGAAATGGTCACATCCAGCCTGTCTACAGCATGAACTGAGACAGGAAAGAAATAAGGGATTATATCTTTATCAACTTTATGCAGATGTCTGTATAAAAGAGCAATTTTGGTACTTTGTTTCTTCAGTGTTCAGAATGCATGTTTAGTGTGAGTAGGATGCATTATTAGTAAAGTTAGACTGGGTGTCTTTTTTGATAGAATTAAGACTGAGAAACTTAGAAGTTGGATCCTTGCAAGCCTACACTGCATCCAGTGATGTGAATTGTAAAGTATGCAAATTATATGTTAGTCTAGTTAATGATTTCCTTAACACTAAAGATTTTTTTCTGCTAGTGCTTGTACTTAGGTAATATATGTGAGTTGCAACAGCTTGACCTTGACATGCTTGTGAGGTGGGCTGATGCCAACCTGATCAAGTTTAACCTATGACAAGTGCAAGGTCCTACAGCTGGGTCGGAGCAATCCCAGGCATAGCTCCAGGTTGGGTAGAGAAGAGATTCAGAGCAGCCCTGTGCAGAAGGACTTGGGGGTGCTGGTGGATGAGAAAATGAGCATGAGCCGGCTTCAGTGTGCGCTTGATGCCCAGAAAGCCAAC
This sequence comes from Myiopsitta monachus, assembly GCA_017639245.1. Lineage (NCBI taxonomy): Eukaryota > Metazoa > Chordata > Aves > Psittaciformes > Psittacidae > Myiopsitta > Myiopsitta monachus. The sequence continues at coordinate 41,466,037 of CM029925.1, read as the reverse complement.
GGTATCATGGGCTGCATCAAAAGGAGCGTGACCAGCAGGTCGAGGGAGGTGATCCTGCCCCTCTGCTCTCAGGAGACCTCACTTGGAGTATTGTGTGCAGTTCTGGTGTCCTCCACATAAAAAGGACATGGAAGTGTTGGAACAAGTCGAGAGGAGAGCCATGAGGATGATCAGGGGACTGGAGCGCCTCCCGTATGGAGATAGTTTGAGAGAGTTGGGTCTGTTCAGGCCTGGAGAAGAGAAGGCTGCGTGGAGACCTCAGAGCAGCCTTCCAATATCTGAAGGGGGCTTATAAGGATGCTGGGGAGGTACTCTTCACGAGGGACTGTAGTGATAGGAGAAGGGGTAATGGGTTAAAACTAAAACATGGGAAGTTTAGATTGGATATGAGGAAGAAGTTCTTTACTGTGCAGGTGGTGAGGCACTGGAATGGGTTGCCCAGGGAAGCTGTGAATGCTCCATTGCTGGCAGTGTTCAAGGCTGGGTTGGAGAGAGCCTTGGATGGCATGGTTTAGTGTGAGGTGTCCCTGGCCATGGCAGGGGGGTTGGAACTAGATGATCTTAAGGTCCTTTACAACCCTACCTATTCTATGAACTGCTGCAGCAACAATTTTGGTATTGTAGGATTACTGCACAACTTGGTGTCCCATAAACAAGTGATTTGCCTGTGACAGATACAAGTCACATGATCTGATGCAGAAATGAGGCTTACATAATTCCCAGATATTCACATCAATAGTTTGACCATAAAATCATCTGCAGTTTCATTGCTCTTGTTCTGTACTTCACGGCTACCAAATGCTTGTCAGTCCAGTACTTTTTTAATGACTACCTTGTCTTCTTTTCTTGAATAACAGCAAGGACAGGTGGCTGCATAGTTCCTAATCAAGAAAGAATGCTAATGAATTATACAGAACTTTTGACTTGCATTTAGTTAGCGTCATGCATGTTATAACAGCCTGCCAATCCCAGCATTTCTTATAAATCACATTTCAAGGGCCAAAAGCTATCCACCTGTTATAGCTGAAGCCTCTGCAAGAGGAAGGGTTTGAAGATGACACAGTTTGCTCCATCTTGTAAAGTACTTTTTTATGATAGATGTTTCCTTTTTTAATGGGCAGAATAAGAAAATTTAATATTTTCTTCTTGCTGCACAACCAAGGCAGCACTCTTCACTTTGCTTCATTTCTGGAAACATGCTGTTTTTCTTTTGCAAGAAGGCAATCCATTTCAAGAATGATGTTTGAATAATAGTTGGCAACATGCCTGAAGTATTGACATTTTCTCATCAGGACTCTGTACACCTGCATGTCCATACCATGTCTAATCTTACTTAGCAAGAAGTGGGGTTTGTATATGGTTATTATTACTGACTGCTTTTACACAGTTTATCTTTGTTTTATATATTTATATTTATACAGGTGTCTGTATCATACAGATGACCTGGACCCTAGACATACCATAGGCGGAAATGCTATAAAGACTGATGATTTATATCCTAACAAATGGTTGTCACAATTTGTAGATGTAACAAAAGGAACCATATACTAGTTCTGCACTAGACAGTGATGTGTGTTCAGCAGCATTAATCAAATGGGCAAAGTGATTTTCCTGATGTAAACCAGGGAGTATTTGTTTCAGAATTTGTCCTCAGGCCATGTGGGTAAGGAATTATTAATACTTTTCATTTTTCAGAGGATTGTAACAATAAACTTGCTCCTGCAATTTGATGTGATTAGCAGGTCTCAATATGGAAAAGTTTTCCTGTTCAAAGAGGTCAAGATATTGGAGAGTTATTTCTGTCTTACAAGTGAAATGAGCAGGAAGGAAGTGTCAGCACTCTAAGGAAATGTCCAACCATCTGAGAGCTTTCTACATTTCCTATTACATACCATATAAGAGATCTGTACAGCTCTATGAGATGCCGTTTGATTTTATGGAAACAAAAGGCTAACTCTCCAGTTGGTATAAGTCAGCCTTGTTTTACTGAATCAATAGAGCTATGCACTTGCTTCACACCAACAGATAAGCTGGGTAAAAGTAGACATTAGAAAAAGGAAGCTTATGTGAATGCAGGTATCTTTTACTATGGGTATTGGAGGTAAGTATCAATAATATAATTCCAGTGGCTCAGGAGTATATATTAATAAATTCTAAAATAGAATTAATTGAAAAAGTAAAATGAATTTGAAAATAGAGCATTAAAATACACAAGCAAGGCCTTTTTTGTGCACAGCTGCAGCTGGAAGCACAAACCTGGTATTTTATTTTGCATGACTCTGTCTCTAATTTAATTCAAACTTTGGTGTATGTTAGTTTTAGGCTTAATTTATTTATAGGTATCTTTTCTCTTTTTTTTTTATTAAATCATACTGCTGCTTTATATGATCAAAAATCCTCTCTGGTCATATTGCCTAGGTTCTGTCATATTGCCTAGTATTGTTACTGCAGTGCATAAATTCAGCTCCTGCATTTGCACAAGAAAACTTAGAGAAAGCATTAAGGCCAAAAGAATGGGAAAAGGAACTGTTGTCACTTTCACTTGTTTTCCAATGTTCTCTTTAGGATTAGTCTCAATTCAGCTTTATGCATTTGTCCCAGGAACAGGTAGGAAATTTTGAGGATTTATTCAGGGAATATTGTGTGCAGGCAAGACGAGGTCATGCTTGTCCTCTTTCCAGTGGCTCATTCCTCAGATCACACCCAGGAAACATCTCTTTGCAGCAGACGCAATGAATTGTCTAAACAAAGAATGTTATCCAGCAGAGAAAGATATCATTAGCTGTATGAAAGGCAGAGACACCTAGCAAAAAGTGTTTCCTGCAGTCCTCATCATTGCCTTACATTTTGGACTGATGCACATGCTGATTAACTGAAGAGTTGATGTGAGGTGGAGTTCCCTGGAAAAAGAAGGAGGTTGGCACAAATGCAATAATAAGGAACAGGACAAAAAAAAGAATGTGTGAGTGCATACATCATGAATTAATAGTAATAAATCAATGCAATGAACTCCATGTGTTCAGAGATGATGAAAAAATACTTAAATTGTTTTCAGTTTCCCTATAGAGTTATGCTTTTCTTATTTCAAACTTTGATCTATAGTTCTATGGAGGGAAGAAGCATTTGCAAAGTTAAAATGACCTCTTTTACTTTAGGTTTAAAACAGGATGACAGAAATATAAACATTGAATTCAGCAATATTGATTTCTCTTTTATTTTGGAGGGAAAGGAATGAAAGTAATGGAAATCCTGAATTTAGTTTCAAAGCCAGTCTCTTCACCTTTATTCTGAAAGCTTGGTCTTTTATGTGAAAGAAATGCCTGGTGACATTTTTGAGTACATATGTCAATGACAAATCTTCCACTGAATTAAATGGAGCCACAATTTCATCTTGAGATACCAAAACAGTTTTTTATTCCTATGCTCATTTTCTTTCTATGTTAATGAAGATTGAAAGGTTAAAAACTGGATAGTGTGCTATAAATTTTCTAGGTTATGCTGAGGAGCAGATTAGCAATTACTATTTGGAAATTATTTAATAGGAAGAAACTAAGGGGTTTAGCCCTTTCCTGGAATACTTTGGGTCACTTACTTGATCTTTTCTGAAATTCATTTCTTCTACTAAAGTTCATCTACTTGAGATTTTGAGCTATGTCTATTCTGCATCATTTCTCAGTAAACTTACAGACAACATTTTATTAGTAAAACCACCACATATGGTACAAATGGGTCCGAGTTCAACGTGATGGCTGTTGTTTGTAGCATTCTTACCAGAGGGCTGTGTTGCTGGAAAGTCAAAGCAATGTAATTCATTCACACCCAGTCTGGCAAAGAGCAAGCATAATATGTCATTTGGGAGCTAGTATGCAAGCAAAAGAATGTTCTTATGTGATGGACAGGCCTGCACAGGCATTTATTTAGCTGACAGCTGCAATAATGTGCTAGGCAGGTACTTCTTTTCAGGAAAGAGAGATATAAATGTTTTACCAGATCACATTTGTATTCTGTCTGGGAGTTGTTCTGGCTTAAGAGAATCCTACGTGCCCCTCCTGTCATATGAGGTTGTTGAGTAAGCATCCTCAACCCACCCTGTGCATGTATAACATAGTTGTCTTTATAACATATTTACACTTAGCTGAGACATGTGTGTTGCACCTGTAAACCAAGTGGACTCAAGAGCGTAACTGTCATAGCATGTTACCTCAGGATAGGCTGTACAAGCTCACCTAAGTGTAGCCAGCTGGACAGTTTCACAGTTTTAGCTGCTATTGGGATTGCATTGAATATTAATTATTGACATTAATCTGACTTGCTTAGGTGAAGCTGTGGGAGTTGCAATCCAATTGCTTTGTAGATATACCATGAAAGAGCCTGAAGTGGGCTGTGTCAGGCAGCTAGTAGGAAGAGTCTGCCTCCTTGCTTGCTTAGAGAATTGTTAGGAATCATTTAAATCAAAATCTTATTCCAGAAGCACTGTAGTATAGTCAAATATCCAGATGAAATGCTGAAAGTCATTAAAGAATGTCCTTAGTGTTGCCACTGATGCATCCTGTTTATTGAAATTAGGATTCTGGTCAAGTTTTCTATTTTAGGCACAAACTTTACAACTCACTGTTGGTAATAATACAGTCATTATAATATATAGGCTATATATTTAGAGGATGATAACTGTTAGTAGAGGTATTATGATAAAATAATGAGCAAATTTATAGAGTTGGTATTGTGGGGATTGTATTATTGCTGTAAATGCAGAAATAGCTATTATGAAAGCTTAGAAAGATTCTCTGAATCTAATCAAAACATTTCCATGTGAAAAAGTAACAAAAGCAATGAAGTGATAAAAGCAACATTAAGCTATACAAAGATGTGATATGCCGACAAAGAACCGCTTCAGAAGGAAGGTTTCCAGTTATGAAAGACGATTATGGCTTTTTGGTCCCCTCAGAGTTCATTAATAAACACTTCGGAGCACTGATTAGGGCCTATATCTTTGTTTTCCATTGGCATAAGAGAAATAATTAGTGATAAAAATGTGAAAAGATTGGCTGAGAACTTAATATTAGTTTATGGGACATAGTCTTAGCTATTAGCTAATTAATAAAAAACTCAAAAACTCTTCTAATCTCAGCACTTGAAAATTTTCTCTTTTATGTCATTTGGAGATCATTTAACAATGCAGATACCACAAGGCGATGGAAGAATGGTTATTTAATTTGTTTACTCCCTTTGCTGAAGAACTGGCTTTTAAGACCTTCACTAATTTAGACCTTTATAGAGCTGTAAAAAGCCAAAGGCATTATTTATTTACATTTTTCCTGGCTGTTATTCTGTTTAGAGTTTGGAAAAGTAAGAAAGAAACCTGATTTAGGTTTCCTAAAGTAAAACAAAACAAAAAAGCACCCTTAAGATTCTGTAGTTTTAAAATACTCTTTCTGTTGTCTGTTCCTTCTGTTGTTATCTTTTTTTCCCATGGTTCATAAATTTCCAGTAAACCTCAGAGAAATATTTCAAGACCACAGATAATATTGAAGACCATGTTAAATTAAACCCAGCCCATCACAATTATTAATTATTTTAAGTGCTTCCCCTGTATGCTTCATTTCCACTATTGTCAGACTGGGTTTGAGAAAAGCCGGTTAGCTGAACACCAAGTAAACTTGCAACTTAAACCCAGGGTAATTAGCAGAGCTATTTCGGATCTAAACTGCAAGCAGTGGCAGTCTGGTTTGCTTCAGTGGATTTGTCTGTGTCTTCCCATGTGGGATCTGATTTAAGGAACTGACTCAAAGTACTCAAGTCAGTGGGTTCACCAAGGACTTTGGGGGACTTTTCACTATGCCACCAAACTCTAGACCTGCTCTCCCATCTATGGTTATTCGTATGGGTAGAAGCCATATTCCCATAACCTATTGCTTGTGGAAGGTGCATGAATTTTTGGTAAATCCCTATTGTATAACTATGTGTCCCTGTTATTCCCTGTGGTGCCATTGACAGCTTGAGGGAAAGACACACTTCACAGCCTCAAAATAGGTGTTGGAAATAAGAGTGTACTTGCAATTAGGCTAAGTGGGATGGATATTTCCCTAGGAGTAGAGAGTTCCTAATCTGCAAGGTTATTTGGAAGTTATTCAAATTGCTAGGAAAAGTCAAAGAAAATAATGAGAGAGGTTTAGGTTAGGTATCGAATTACAGAAAGAGAAAAAATGTTACACAAAGGAGAAAAATAGCATGTGGTCAGGTATACCTGTGATTTAATTATGTGTCTTTTTGGGGACATCAAATCAGTTTTTCTGATGAAAGGCATTAGCTTTACCTAGAAACTTTGCCTTGCATAAACAATTAACCTATAGGGAATACAGTGATGCCACTACTTGGCTTCTGAACTTACCCTCCTCCTTAGTCACTGTGTCTTAGTTTTGGCTGGAATGACTTTGGCTGTCCTTGTATTGTACCTGCAGAGTGAGCTGCTGAGAAACCGCCCTTCCCTTGGAGCAGCTTCTGCTCTGAGCTCTGCTCCCTCGCTCTCTCTTTTGTTCCTTTTGCCATCCTTCTTTTCAACTTCCTTCCTAGATCTTTTTCAATAGGAAAGCTGCCTGGGGACCTGCACTAAATAGAGATGTGAAGGATGAGTGTTTCCCTCCCCTGCTAGATGTGGCTGGGCCCTGGGATATGATATGCAAATCTAGCAAGGGGGATGCTCCCTCCTTCCTTCCTGTTTGAGGCCAGGTTTTCCCTTCTCCTTATCTGGCTGCTTTTAACTTGCATTTCACTTGTATTCTTTAATTAGCACATTCCTCCTAGCTTGGCTGGCTTTTTCCTGTTTACAGCATCTCCACAATTGCTACTCAACTCTATAAATCACATACTTCATGAGAAGTGCTCATTGTAAATATGCATGTTACTAGACTCATCAATTCTAGTTCACTGGGAGCTTTGAGTACAAATTCTGTATTACATATTAATAATGCAAATAGTAACTTAATACTGAAAGTGGCTTCCGAAATGGCCTTTCTTTTCACTGTCTTTGGGGGTGTTGTTATACCTGAGTGGGTATTTCCAAGAAAGAGAGTGACGCCCAAGTATATCAGGTGAAAAGTCGTACAAATTAACTATATTGAAATTAATAATTTTGTGAAGAGGAGTAAGTGGCAGTGTGAGGTCACTGCTTCTTAAAGACAGAATTTGGCTCATGCTACTCCTCCTGAGGAAGAGAGGGTTTATGATGTAACCCATTGAAAGTCTGCAAATAATAGTATAATGGAGAGATGAAAGGAATAGGGTAACATTGTCCCCTCAAGGGCAGTTTGTCCACTTGGCTACGCCAGACATGGAGCGTAACAGTTCTTTGTGATAAGGGAGCCTGTGCAGCATTAGTTGATGTGCCATTCCAATAAATCCGCATTTAGCAAATTTCAGCATCAAGCAATGCATATGTGAAATATCTTCTGTAATGAATTTTAAAATACTTTCACATAGAATGATTATGTACAAATGGTAGATGGTTTTATACTTCTTAAATGGTATAACAAGATTATGGAGATGTCCTAAGAAAGTCTATAAAGTCTTTATGTATAAGCTAGCAAATCAGAAAACTAAATTATATTTCAGAATGCTGGCATAATTTTGAAAGTAAATTTGATCTGTGATTACATAAGTTGGTAAATACATTTCTTACATAAAATGTCCAGAAATGCATTCAAAATGTGAAGCACCTTTCCACGCTATAATAGTATCACACAAATCATAATGAAGTGATAAAAGCTGGGTGTGTGTCCTAAGCAAGAACAGAATTTTTTTCATGTTACTTCTGCAACTCAGTATAAATTGTGTGTATATATATATGAATATTAGAGGAAGAATAGTGAGATCATCACTGCAGTCTTGAGCTGTGATTACAATACAGTGCTATGAGAGATTCTGGGTTTAGGAACTGCATGTAGCCATGAATGTCAAACAAAAGAACTTGAGGCTTGTAGGCTGAAGTAGTCTTTTGTTAGACCATCTGATGTAATTGCAAGAATGATCGAAAGGTTATTCTGTTTTTTCCTTTAATTTCACTTATGAAACATACTACTCTTTCCTGCAAACCTGTGCTGTTATATTTATCTTTTTAAGTGTATAGGGCATGTGTATTATGTCAAATGTACACTTTTTAATATTGAGTACTTCAGATATTGCATGTGACAAAGGTAAAGGAAATAAAGAAGACAGCTCTGATGAATGTATAGCAGACTTTAACCCAGGCAAACTTTTCAGGCTGTGTTTATCATAAAGCACAGATCTCTCATGTGCAGAGATTGCACTGAGGTGGCTAGAGATGTACTATGCAGTGGCATGAAGCTACATACTGAAAGACTTAAACTGAAGTTTACAGTTTTAATTTTAAGGCAATTACAAAAACTGGAAGAGAGGTTAAAGTTTGGTTTATTGTTTTGTTTTGTTTTGTTTTTTATCATTCAGAAAATCAGAATACTTGGTGTAATACTCCAGTCTTTCTTTTTGTGAAACACAGATCACAATATTTCAGTCCCAGTTCCCTCATAAAGACCAATGATTTAAGGCTGAATTAAAGCATTCTCTTTTGGAAAGATACATGCTCTGGATCTAAGACTGCAAATGCAGGAGAATTTATCCGTGTCCCTCAAAACTTTTCCAAAAGCTCCTCTGCTAATTTGACCATCCGGTCAGCAGATCTTTCTACATCTTTTCCCTAATGGTTGAGAGGAACCCAAAGCAGCAAGATTTTTGATAAAATAGATTGTGACCAATTCCTTTAAACTTTCTGGTTTTTAAGTGGCTAGAATTTTTAGCACAGTGATTTTTAGTAGCTTCAACCTGCATTTGCAATTTGAGCTCTGAACTCTAGCTGATACACTTGTATACTTCAGATGTTAGTCTTGCTGTGCTACACATGGCTTGAACCACCCAGACCTTCATGCATTGCCAACTAAATGGGGGACAGAAATAGCTGAATATATTGGAATTTGAGCATGCTGTGCATACTGTAGCTTGACACAGATTGCTGACTGGACTCCTGTTAATTTTGGTGCTCTCTAATGTGTGAAATGTTAACTGAAAAATGTTATCATGAGGGATTTTGGCCTTTTATGGGTACAATGAAAGATGAAATCTGAAGCTTTCAGAGCTCAGCTTTATGTTTGATTGCTGAATGGATGAGGATGAGACAGATTCACCTCCTATTTCCTACCCAGATTAATTTGAGACCTTAAATTTAACCATAGCAAACGGATTAAAAGTTCTAAGAAATAAGAATAAGCAGTTAATCATTGGAAGCTTTGAGGAAGAAAGAAAGAAATGTGTCAATGAGGCAACTGAAGTAGGAAGGTGATCATGTGACATCTGGCAGTTGGGAAAAATGGCAGAAAAATATAACAAAACCAGACAAATCTGCAAAGAAAATTTCCTCTGGATTTTGAAAGTTATATGTATTTCTCAATCCCACCAGAAAGAAAAATAGGAAACAGCAAAGGTTTTGTGTGGGATAAGAGGCAGACATAGTGAGGAGAAAAGAGAAAGTCTTTCATATTCTACAGAAGAGACAGGCAATAACAGAAGAAAATAGCTAATTCTGTGCAATGAATACAGCAGAAAGTAGTAATAAGCTATTACCTTGATTTAACCCTTAATATAATATACTGAGCCAAACTTGCCTTCTATAACTCTTCTGATTTCGGTGGAATTATATCCAGGATTGATCTTGTCAATATATCCCCCATGCTAAATCTCATCTTATAAAAGCAAAAATTAAATACAATTATTTTGATTTTAAGTATCTGTGTCGGTATGTGCAAACCCAGGTATTTAATACATGAGTGTAGTTAGATATAACCAGTTAGAAACAAATCATTTAATGTTTCTAACTCCAATATGAGTCTGTTGAAGTCGTTGAAACAACTGGTTTGCTTGTGTGAGGTGGTGAAGGATTGCCGTTGCATCACTTGCTTTATTTTCTTCCCTCCAATTATTAAACTTTATCTCAACCCACAAGTTTTCTTGCTTTTACTCTTCTTATTCTCTTCCTCATCCCTCTGAGGTGATGGTGGGGAGTGATTGCTTGGTGGATGCTTCATTGCTGGCCAGGGTCAACCCACCACGTGGTCTGTACTGTGCAGGTTAGCAGACTGTACATCTCCGTGCTCTCTTATGCCTGCAACCTGATTTCCTTAATAAATATATAGCCACTTGGCAGTTATGTATTCTTAAACTCTGAGGTACTGAGGGCCATTTTCAGTCAACCAGAACACCAGGAAAAATAGCATGCAGTTAAATATCAGTGCCTAACGCTTCAGAATATACATTTGCATGGGTGAGTCGTCCAATTAACAGCCTGTATTTTCTCTATGGAGTTGAATGAAACACATACAGAGGCTTTTTCCAGAACAGGTGATTTTATCAAATCGACTGATTTCATAACAATTAAATAAATATGTACATACTTCCATTTTAACTGCCTGCAGCACTTAGAATTTCCAGACAGGTTGATGCCCGAAATGAATGCTCATCCCTCACATTATCTCTCTCAGTGTACCTATGCCACCATCAAGTTTGATTTAGTCCTTGAGGAACTATTATTCACAAAAGGAAGTGGTCATAAAAGTGTGCCCTGAGGCACAGCATGTTATGCCGCAGCCAGTTAGCCGAGGGGAGCGGTGAAGGACAGTCTGCAAGCTGGGGAAGGTTATTCCTAGTGTAGGAATGAGGCTGGGGAGTCCTAGTGCAGTAGCTGATCAGCTTAAAGTCAAATGGAAGACAAATAAAGCAAGACTGAGAAAACATTGCAGCATCATTCAGAAGATCAGCATGATTTCATCTCCAATTTGTAAACTTCCCTTTATTGATTGTGTTTTCTTGTCTTTTCTTGGTGACTGTCTTACGATGTCTTGTCATACACAGTCAAAGGAAAAGAGTCTAAAATGTGAAATAAACACTGTAATGAAGAAAGGTAGGTAGGAACTTCATCTGTCATGAACATTTCTAAAACTAACATTTTCCTGTGATGCTGAACAGGTGGCACCACTGGACACCAGTCTGCTTGCACCATTATGGCAGGCAACTGTATGATGTATGGTTGTCCTAGTAGTTGATAGTCCTAGTAGTTGATAATGTAGCGAGTAGAAAGTGATGGCAGAGATGAGCGTTATATCTCACCTGTTAAAACATAGGCCACTGTCTCGGAAACACCAATGATCTTCCTTGTGCTGCTTTTTTGTAGTCATAAATGCCTTTGAATGACTGTCTGACCTAACATAAAGTGATCTACAATAAGGGTGCTAATGATGAATATGTAGCAACTGAATATTTCTTTTGCTTATTTAGTAGGCTATTTTAATACTGCCATAGAGTACAGCTAATTATTTTAACCCAGAAAATTTTATTTATCCAGTGATTTTTTCGGGGCAGTACATGACTGTTAAGAAAAGTCTTCTACCAGCAGCAGTGGAAATGCTGTTTAATAACAGCAAATATTTCACAGATTATAATCTGTTTTTTGCAAAGGTGATTACTATCAAAATATAATTATTATGAACAACAAAAATAAGAAAAGTCCTTAGGAATGGGAAAGAGAAAATTCCTGTTTTGGAAAGCAGATGTTATTCTTCCAAAGAACTGACTTATGGCTTATAACTTGTGATAGAATGCTGGATATGGGGACCATGTTTCTCCACTTTGCTAATGCTGAAAATGTAGAAGTAGTGTTTTCTGCATCACAGATTGCAGGACAGACAATAGGTTTTACCTAGTTCTTTGCTGATGAGCAAGAAACTGGTTTTTGTGACTCTTTTCAGCCTGTGCAGCTATCAAGCATAATTTTTGTCCTTCTAATGCCAGCACATGGTGGTTTTGAATATTCGAGATGCTAAAGACAGAGGTCCTTAGTCATGGCAGTACTGGGCATCTGCCTATGATAGCAAATGTCACTATCCTTTTCCCAGCTTCTGGTGGCATTAAAGATTAAGGAGAAAATGATCCTTAAAGACAGAATTTACTTCTCAATACACGAGCTAGTTTTTTGGGGGGATGTTTGAGATATGCTAGTAAGCAATTTCTTGCAGGACTACAAATCCCTCACTTCTTACCCACACATTACGACGCAGTAAAAAAACCAAAACAAAATGAGATCTGTTTTCTCAGTGCTTCATGATTACATTTCTGTGATCTTATTAAGAGTAAAGGAACTCCTCATTTTAGTTGGTTTCAAAGAAGAAAGTTGCAGCAAGTGTTCAATTTCTTTTCTCAGAGAACATCCTCTTGTACCATTCTTCCCATTAACCAATGAGAATTCCTTTAAGCACTTAATATTTGATGTTTGTACTTTTTTTTTTCTTTTTCCTTTGGATGGAAGTACAATTGAGTTAAAACAATATTTCACTGATGAATACTTCATTTACAATAAGCAGTACTAATTTTATCTGTCACTCAAGATGCTGCTCCCTTGTAAAGCTGTTTAAGAAAACCTGCTGGTTTCTTCCCTAGACTAATTGGAAATCACAGCCAGGTTAAGAAACATTTCAGAAGGTAATTGTTCTTACAAATAAAAAATAGAAGGCAGAACTATCCAAAATAATCAAAGGAAAATCTCTGTATATCTTTTTCACACAGAAATACACTTTTATGATACAGTGAGAAATTGTCATCTGTCTGTCAACCGTATGAGACAATCTAAGCAAAGTCAGTTAATTCTAGTTAACAGTTCAGATATGCTTGAAACACGGATATTTAGCTTGCTTGGGTTTATGTCAGATGAACAGATTTTACATTCCAAGAGGTTTGGCAGTAGTTAGGCTCTGGGCTTATGTAGTGCAGAAAACAGGGTGTGACATTAGGGCAAGTTGTAGGACACAAGAACAGTCTATTTTAGTTGTTGCATCGCATTCTGATGAAATCGTATTGTAATGCCCACAGTACAAGGAGAAAACAGAGAAAACAGGGATACAGAGCTGTAGCATTAGATCAGACTATTTCTATGAAATGCAGAGCTCTGGGTCACAGAGAGGGTAAGTGATTTGCCCAAAACCACAGAGGAAGTACGTTGCAAGTCAGAGGTTTGAAAATTGGTGTTCAGATTTCCTGTTACTCTTCCTTTACTGCAATAGTTAGTGAGCATTTTGGCCAAACCCCACTATGTCTTTTGTCTCACTCATTGTATTTATCACTGTCTTTCTATATTTGCTAACTTTTTGGTTTATTATGTGACACAGCAAAAAAAAATAATTCAGGAAGGCAGTAGCTGGTATATTTCTACTAATGTGCGACAGTTTCTGGAAGCCCTCTTTGTATGGTTTGTATTCTACCTCCTGCATTACTAGAATAATGATTTGTGATTGAGCGTATAGCCAAGGGCCTATCCTAATTTGCATTGTTAATATTTTAACTGATACAATAATATCCCTGCAGGTCATTTGAAAGCTGTGTAATCTATTTGCTGAGGCAATGTCATGTAAATTAGAATTGTGAGTAGATGATTGTAAATGATTAAGTTAGCAAGTCTTAAGAAGTTACCACCCTTGAGCTGAGATGCAGTGACTGATTGTTGCATGCTTCTATTTCATGGCAGGTAAACTCTGGCTAGTTTAATGCTAATTTAAGTCACTGTGCAGTAAATGATTTTCTGACCCTACCTTACAATCTATAATTTTAAATACCTAGGTGATTTTATTATTTTACAATGAAGCTTGAAGTTACTAACAAGTTATCTAAACCTCCAATTAATCTGTCAGTGTCAATACAAGTTCACACACTTGTCTCTTAGATGTTTCAGAAAATGAATTTTGTTTGGGGATGTGTGTTTGGCACTGGAGACTGCTGCTGGCTTCAGATTATGTTTCCAGCGCAGGTACACAGCAGCACACCAGCCAGCATGGTTGCTCTGGCATTGAACACTCTGTTCTTGGGACAGTGTGAGCTCTGTATCCTCTCAACTGCCTTTGAGTTTTCTGTGTTTACTGAAGTAGACAGTGTTAGATGTTGACATCTTTATATTCAGTATTAGCATAATAAAATAAATGGGGAAGCAACAAAAGGGCAGGGGAACTTTCTTGGAAGTCTCAGAAGTGTTGCTATTCCCTGCTAAATGGCTCTATATACATATAATGTTGGCACATTTTAGAAGGAAGGGCAAGGCATGAGCCAGAATACTCACTTAAGATTCCTTTAGCCAATGGAAGACATAAATTGACACAGACACAGTGTTTTGGATATCAGTGAAGCTCTGTATAGCCAAAGAGTTGTCCTCAGAAGGAACAGATTTTCAGAATAGGACCATAAACAGACATGGGCTGTTGGGGGAGCTTTTGGGACAAGACAGGCTTCCAGAATCCAGGGTGCAGGCTGATAGTTGGGGAGTGCTCAGATACTACAGTGAGTGCTGCCAAAGTAGGGCTCCAGCTAGGCAGTTTAAAAGCCTAGACAGAGATTGTATCTGGCATATTTTTAGAAAACAATTATGCACATTCTTTTGACTATTTAAAATGATTTTGAAAGCTCTATCATTCAGCAGGCATGTTGGTTTTAAAAACCAAGAGATGCTGTTAGAGCCTGAGAACAGAGACGACGTATCTTTGTGAGAGATTCACAGGCACTTGATTTAATTCATCCACCCACGCAGTCTGAGATAAGCATAAGAAAATTGTTCTACTTCAAGACAGAAAGTTAACTGGTTTGAAACGCTGTCTTGGAGGTCAAGGGCTTCTGTGGTAGATCTTCTACATTTTTATTTCATCAATTTGATAATGTTTCTTAAAGTCCACATACGAGTTGTTTGGTTTTATGTCTTAATGTTCTCAGAGCAGAGAATTCACATTTTGACAAATGTTCTTCTGTACATTAAAAAAGGATGCTATCATGCTGTCATTACCAAATTAATGTTCTTATTGCCATTTTCTTTCTTGTGATAATGTTTAATTCATTCTAACCTTAACAGAGATTCCTGTCAAAAGAAATGAGAGTGAATCTCAGACAAAAATAATTCAACAAATGAGTTGGACCTAGGAAGAATATTTAACATTACAAAAAAAGCAAACAATTTCCTCCCTACTTGCATTTTGTCATTACCTGATGCATCCCTCACTGTTATGAATTGTAACAGTGCCATGTGAAACCTGCTTGAATTGTCCCGAGGTGCATGGCTGAGGAACTGGTCCAGTACTGCCAGCACCTACTGGATCTCAAGTTGGATGGGTCTAACCATTATAAGCATGCTTACATTATAAGCATATTTACTGCAGGGGTTCTTCTGGTTATTTGTGCAATTGAGAAATCAAATTACTCCAATCATGTGGTACGGAGTCTGTTTAGCAGCACTGTTAGAAACATTTATTGTAGTTTTATGATAATGTCTTTGTGATGTTGTATGTACTTTGTAATGATGTAGCTGGTTGAGCTCCAAGTGCCTGACTTACGCCAGTTTAGAATGAGACTTCATTCTAAAAATTTTCTTAGAAATAGTAAAATCCTGAAAAAAAATCAGAGAACTCCCCAAACCTCATATAAGTTATTGCTCACTCAGGTTAAGTGTGCTCTCCAGTATCACAGCAACAGTTGTTCCTGTCAAATAGTTAATTCTGCAATATGGCATTTTCTGACAAAGCAGCAGTTGAATTTAGTTTACAGATTGTCCTTAAAGTCTTCAATGTCAAACCCATTTTCTCCTTCCCATGGAGGATATTCTCCTCTGGTTAATCTAAGCCACAGATGCTTTTGGTTATAATCTACAGAAGAGATATTGTCTGGGTTAAAGCATATCGTCAGGTACCCAGTGCCTGTCTAAGTCAAACCACTAGACTTCTGTTAAAACCTTACTTACTTGAGAAGGAAGCTTGTAGTCTGCTAGTGTAGATGCTCTTGCACTCTTTTAAATTCATGGCTTCTACAGAGTTGTTTTGAACTGTCTTGTATGAAGACGGAAGGAGAGTTCCTGAAAGCAGCATGAATTATGCAAGTATTTGTGGTTTTCTTTTACTTGGTGGTGTTATTGAGGCTTATGGAAAATACCTAGAAGGGAAAACTTATATTTCCAGTGAGACTGTGATTTGTGTGAAGCACAATGCAATGTGACTATATAAGAATTGTCTTATTTTCTTGAAAAAGCCTTGTACTTTGGGCATTATTCACAGAAGGCTATAGAGCATGCCTTGACAGCAGTATGCATACCTGTAAAAGCATCAATGACGGATTTGGAGCACCAGAAATGTGTTGAAATTATTTTTGAGACATGATGTATAATTGAGAAAATTAATGTGTGATCTAAAACCAAAGTAGATCATGTGTTTTTCATGTGAGTTTTTAAAAGTTGCATATGGGTTTGAATTAAGAATCTCTAGTTGGGGGCCTACTGTGAAAACAAGCCATGGAAATAAGTTACCATTTATCCCAACCTGCTCCTCCTAAAGTGGCAAATAACATACATTTCATTGTGCACTTTCAATGACTCCAAGAAAAACAACTCATATTATCTGTCCACTGAAAATGAATATTAGTGAATGTTTTCCTATACACACAATTTTCCTACATGCATTGTTTCCCTATATATATTTATATATGCCTACATGTATTAGTTCTCTCACTTTCCAGGCAAAAAAATACATTTTTTACCCTTAAATTCAGTATGGATAACTTGTATAGGCACCAGAAACTGCGCATGCTTTCAATATACAACGAGCATAATTTTGGAAAATACAGTTAGTTATGAGTTGTTTTTCTTCTGTCACGTCAGAAGTTAGACTATTGAGGGCTATTTCCTCATAAGAGAAGGGGAAGGGAGAAGGCAGCTTTTAGATATTGTCACATTTTCTTGAGTGAAAAAAATTAAATAGAATTGTTCCAGAATTGCTGTGGTTTTCTTGAGACCTGTTTTGGAGATGTTTGTTTATGCACTAGTTTTCTGTTAAACCTGTTTTCTGTGATATCTTGTTGGGAGTATTCCTCAGTCATGGAGGGGGAGGAGGAGGAACAGAGGGTATTTGCTGTCAGGCTGGCATAATTATGTTTGCGTTGTGATTATATCTTAAGTACTGTAATCTTTTCATAGCCATGACTTGACTCACAGGAAAAAGCAAGTTATGTAAAGTGGCACTGTGTGGGCTGGGCTCTGGGTCCCCCAGGACCTTGGGACAGCCAGAGTCCGTCCCACATTCCTAGGTGCCCTCCTGGTCTGACAGAGTCGCCTGCATTTGAGGGTGTAGACATGGCAGCCCCCCACTGCCTCTGCTTCCTCCCCTCACCCAGGTTGGCCCAGGTGAGCCATTCCCCAGAGTGAGCACCCCTTCAGGTTCACAGCAGGTGCTGAGAGGCAAAATCACTGCTGCCAAGGCAGGCTGCAGCATTTGGGATGGTGAATGCCCTGCAGCAAGTGGATGAGTTGGGCTTCGTGGCCTCCCTGTGCTAGTTTGGTTGCTCCTGTCGCCAGTTCTCCAGAGATTTTCCTTTCTGATTCATGGTTGAGCTTTTGAAAGTGCTCTGGTGCTTTGGCTGATGAGGGGATTTCTTTCCCTCCTCTTTGTGTTGCTCACTTTTTTGTTTTCTATGATGAGTTTGGTCTGTAATGGCAGTTAACAGGCATGCAGTAATCTGCATAAATGGAGAAACACAAATGCAGATTAAAAATGCGCCAGAGAAGTATGTTGGAGCTACCAGCTGATTTCACAGCATCATGAAGCCAAGACAAAAGACATGAAATAATATATGGCCCCTTAACTGGCATAACACTTTACACAGTGCTTGCATATGTACTGCAGCATGGCACCATCAACATGTGCCACAAGGAAGTGTAAAGCCAGGAATCCGGTTTCAACTGCGGATTTTATGCTTCTGTTATTTTTTTAAGAACATTAAGGTGTTTTCTTTTCTTTTTAACTTTAAACCTTTTTGGCAGTTGGACTTCATGATGTTAAAGGTCTTTTTCAACCTAAATGATGCTATAATTCTGTGATACAAAGACTAAAATTCTTTGTTATGCCAAACTGCTGCTGATGTACTCTATGGCCTTAGTGTTACATTCAACTTCTTTATGATTCATAGAATCATAGAATAGTTATGGTTGGAAAGGACCTGAAGATCATCTAGTTCCAAGCCCCCTGCCATGGGCAGGGACACCTCCCACTAAACCATGACACCCAAGGCTCTGTCCAACTCAGCCTTGAACACCGCCAGCAATGGAGCAGTCACAACTTCCCTGGGCAACCCATTCCAGTGCCTCACCACCCTTACAGTAAAGAATTTCTTCCTCATATCCAATCTAAACTTCCCCTCGTTAAGTTTGAACCCGTTACCCCTTGTACTCTCACTACAGTCCCTCATGAAGAGTCCCTGCCCAGCATCCCTATAGGCCCCCTTCAGATACTGGAAGGCTGCTCTGAGGTCTCCACGCAGCCTTCTCTTCTCCAGGCTGAACAACCCCAACTTTCAGGGCCTGTGGATGGATTTCATCAGGTCCCATGGACGTGGCAGGGGGGCTGGAAGTAGATGATCTTAAAGTCCTTTCCAACCTTAAACATTCTATGATTCTATGACTTGTGGACCTTCAGGTTCCTAAGATGGTCTCGAACCAGATCCTCCCCTCCAGTGGGCCTTCATTATCACAGTCTCTGCGTCTGCCTTCCAAGTCTTGCGTGGTGTGGTCAGAGCATTTGCCAGTGAAGACTGAGGCAAAGAAATCATTAAGAACCTCAGCCTTCTCCAAATCCAGGGTAGCCAGTTGTCCCGATAGCTTCCGGAGGGGGCCACCTTGTCCCTCGTCTGTCTTTTATTTGCAATGTACCTATAGAATCCCTTCCTGTTATCTTTCACATCCCTAGCCAATTTTAATTCTAAGTGGGCCTTAGCTTTCCTAACGTGGTCCCTGGCTTCCCAGACAACATCCCTGTATTCTTCCCAGGCTGCCTGTCCTTGCTTCCACCTTTATTCAGTTCCTCATTTCTGTTCTTCACAGGGTTGTTGCAACGCTGAACTAATTTTTATACATTGTTTGTTATCCTGGAGCAAATAGATATATAAAGCTACAGATATACAGATAAATAGCAGTATTTCAGGCCTGTTGAACTCTGGTTTCAAACTGTAGCCACAAAACTGAATTGCCAAAGCGAGAAACAGAAACGAAGCTCTGTGAGAAGCTGCAATGAGGAAAGAATCTCCCAAAACATTACCTTTTATTCCTTCCTACTGATGAAGTGCTCCGTTATTTTACTTCCTGTGTTTGAAATATTATTTTGTTTGATCCCAGTTGTTTTCAGAAAGCCATTTAAGTAGTTTTTATTCCAGTAATGAGTGGATAATGGTAGAAGAAATGTTTCTCCCCAAAATAATAATTCCCAGGATGGACTGGGTGACAATTTCTGTGTGGGCTAAAAAATAATTAATATTTTCCAAGATTTATTATTCCATGAATTGCTGCTATTCTAGTGCAGGGCTTCTTCCAGCTTGTCTTTGGGATTGCTATTTATATTTAGCATCTATGCTACAATGCAGTCACAATAAGCTACTATATTTTCAGTTTT
Organism: Myiopsitta monachus; assembly: GCA_017639245.1. Taxonomy (NCBI): domain Eukaryota; kingdom Metazoa; phylum Chordata; class Aves; order Psittaciformes; family Psittacidae; genus Myiopsitta; species Myiopsitta monachus. Next base: position 41,446,526 of record CM029925.1, on the reverse strand, counting down.
TAAGTCAGCCAATTTGTCTGCAGACTCTGTGACTGTCACATTTTCAGTATTTGAATATGAATTTTTACTACCTAGTTCGTGATTGGCTTGTGGAATTCAAAAACAGCAACAACAATAAAGAAGGATTTGAGCTGATTTTGAATGAATTATGACAGATTTAGAATTACTTTCAGGGATTCCAGAAGTAAAGACAGAAACTGCTTTTGGAGCGTAAATGATTTGTTGAAAATTATTCGCTCAGCTCTAATTAGGATCAACATTTTTACTCATGGAAATGAAGGGGATGTACAGGCTTAGATGTTTATTAATTCAAGTGTGTAGCATTTTTGTTTGTGAATAATTTTGAAACAAATAATACTCAAATTCAATTATTGTGCAGTTAGTTACTATGGATACTTGGTTTGCAAAATATGTCGCTTTTTGGCTAAATTTCTGCCAAAGACTGTATTGTTAAATAACAAGTCTTTTTTTAGACAAACACATGAAGTGGCATGAGAGTACATTCATAGTCATGCACGCAGATCTGGCAGAGTGAAGTCTGTAAATATGAGTGAGATTTATTTTGCAGTCATCTCTTTATATGTCTTGGAACAGATTTGTCAGATCTTTATGGATAGGGCCATTTAAATAATGACTTTTATGTAGAAGTTCAATCACTTTTTTTGTTTTGACAAAAATATCTCTGCTTTGATCTCTTCACATGCCAGTCCTAGTGCATCTCTCTTAAAGCCTGGTCAGCTTATTTGCTCTTTACTGTTGTTGCCCAGCCTCATGGAAGTATTGTCATACCAACAGATCATTATTTAGTTATCAAGGCTGAGCATGCTTCACTTGGTTTCTTGCTTTAACATATTTTCTCTGGTAAAAGGCTTCTGCATTCATTTCATTAAATATTGTCAAGTGTTACTCAATGACACATTTACCAACAAGCAATGTCCAAAAAGGCCACCCCACGCAATTGTTACTGTTACGTTCCCATCTCATGCACAGGTCCTGGGGCTGTCTGTGACTCTTCTGCTTTGGGAATCCTCCCTGTGGCCAGATTCTGCATGAAAATCACACGTCTTTTAATAAAAGATAAGTTTATAATTAAAATGACCCTTTTTTTTACAGTAACATTTCAGAGACTTTAGACACAATAAGACACATCTAGTTATAATTAGAATAGCAATACCTAAGTAGATGAATGAACTATTTATGGGGTGTGGGTTGCAGGGTGACTTACTAAAGCAGGTAAGGCATGGCAGCAGTAACCTGTGAGCTCCCCTTTTGAGGTAATTAAGAAAGCTCATCTGATAACCAGACTTCTCTGTTTGCACTTGCATAAGCAGGGCCTCTTTCTCACACAAGAGCAAAGCATGAAGATTCTCCATCTTTGAATGTCTGACTAGTGTGTGCAAAGTTAGGTGACGAACTCTCTACTTGTAAAGCAGCATCAGACAACAATTCAGTCAAGGTATCAAGGAAGTATTCGTTCTTTCAATCATTCTTACAACAGGACAGTTGAAGTGCAATCTCTAGGCGCTGACTGGGTGAGAAGGGATCGGTGAATGGACCCCTGTATTTATGCAGCCACCTTTGCAAGGTAAGGTGTATGATTTATGTAGCCTCAGTTGTCCCACAGATAAAGGTTTCCTTAGTTAATAAGGGGCAGTTTTTGTGAATTGGTGAGAATGGCTTAGAGTCAGGGACCTTGGTATCCACAGGCAGGTGGAGTTTCAGCTTCAAGAGGCTAAATTCAGCCCTGCATTTGCATGAAGATGCTTAGAACTGCTGCGCTGGCATCTTTGGGAGTACACTGCCAGGTACTTATGGGCACATTCCATGTCAAAGCTGTATTGCTGCTTAGAACTGCCGAGTGAATTAGGATGTGTAACATCCCTAATTTTTAAAACAAAACTTTACTTATGTTCTAGTGGAGCCTGCATGCTGTAACACCTTTTGAGTAGCAGGTGGTGGAAATTAAATGCTGCTGGCCTTGACTGGTATTTTGCCAGGTCCTCTCCTCCATAGTCTTTCCGCAATCATGCTGTTAATAAATGCTCATGAAGAAGTTGTCTGTTTGAGCTTGTGTTATCTCCTGTAATTTTATCTCCCATAAAATTATCTCCTGTAAAATTATCTCCTGTAATTTTGGCTTCTATTTTTTTCTCTACACTTAATTCAGTTATTTTATAGTTTTTGTTACCTTTTCCTTCTTCTTCCTATCTTTATTAAAAATCATGGATGTGTACCTGGCTGGTTGTTAGTGTAGTTTGGAGGAACAGATTTAGAATCTTATATTTTGTCCAAAGGGATAATTTTCACATATCAGTTTTTAACACAAACTGAACAATTGATTTAAATGATCCGTCAAGACTGTTGGATGCATTGCTATTGCAGTGAGTATAAAATGTCAAAAAAGTAATAGCAGTGATGTTTAAGAGACAGTAGGCACTTCATTCTTAGTTAGGAAGAGCTTTGCCAATGAAAAGGGGTACCTGTTTCAGCTTCACGGAGGAGGTGATGTAACTTACTGTCTATGGGAAAACACTTGGACTCAGTCTGGAAAGACTGGTCACACAGAACAGATCATTCTTTGAGTTAAACTTTCAATATGTTGTGCATTTTCATTAGGATGAGCTCAATATTAGAAAAAAATGTGGAAGTATTTGGTATCCTAATATTGTAATTTATTGATAGATGATCTAAAGATTACAATTTTATCATTTAACACACGAATTTAAATTTGAGATGAATGGCCAAGAGTAGCACAGCATGTAGAATACTTTAAAAATACATTTTAATTGTAACTTAAACAGTTATTAATGGAACAAATTACTCTTTTCTGTCATAATGTATAAAAAAAGATAATTGTTTCCACATTTGTTTGTAAAAAAAGGCATGAGTTTACTTTGTTCTCATATGGCTCTCATAACAGCAGCTAACCATGAAACCTTACCTAGTGTGATATTGCAATTTTTGTTTTTAATTCTTATTGTATCATGAATGGATCCTCAGGGTGAAATGTCTAGGGTTTAGGAATTACTGTATAGTTTTGCCTCATTCTATTCATGAAAATACATCAATTTAAAGGTAAAGTTTTCATAGGCAGTTGGGAGACAAATCCCAGAGGAAAAAAAATGCGCTTTTAAATAATCATGGCCAGAACATTGAATTTTAAAGGTCTTAGTTCACCAAGGAAGAATGCATTTTGGCATGAACATTTTTGGCATTATGCTTGGGTAAAACCAGTATGAACATAAGGAGCAGAGTCAGTGTCAAAATGCAAACTGTGAGGAGAAATGCAACACTACATTGGAAAAACCTTGTGCCTTGTGGTTCATATTTCTCATCCAGTTTTGCTCTTTCTTTGTTTCTGTGATGTTTTTGAGATTCCTTCAAGGTATAAATGCAGAGTTTTCATTTGCAGTGGAGGTGAGGAATTTGCCACGATCCACTTGCATTGTTGTGACCAAAAATTAGTATGTTTTTTCCTGTCATGCTGGGTTTTGTCAGGTGTAATAGAAATGCCAGCTGCTGCTTGTAACTTGCTGAAGTCACTGTTTATCTAACCGGTTTGCTTGTCTTGGGTATATGAAAAGATGTGGTTGGCACAAAGCAAAAAGAAACCAAAACAACCAAAACCAAAAGCTCGAGGTAAGGAGTGTGAAAACTGTAAAGACTGGTTGAGAGTGAATCTGCGTATCTGAAGAAAATAACATGAAGCAAGAGGAGAATGTTGTGAATCAAAGGGGTATTTTTTAAATCTGTAGCTACCTTTGTAAAGCCAGTACAGCCATCTCAGCTATCTTTCTTGCCTGAAATATGTAACACAGCACCATGGTAATTTTCTCAGACTGTAGTTAATGTTGGGACCTTGAAATGTAGAGATTGTGTCCGTTCTTAAGGTTTCTGAAATCTTGAATCTGGGCTATGAAAGCAATTGAATTGGCTTAAAACTTGTGAGATGAAGAATATAAAGTATATTGGTATGCATCACCTTTCCAGGGTATACTAGTGATATTTATTTTTCTGGTCTTGCATCTAGGATGAAAGATGATACAGCTTTCCCTATAAAGAAATGTTGATACTTGTTGGAAGGCAAAAGTGTCACTTTCACCTGAAACAATACATGGTTATGGCTGTCACTTTATAAATAGTAGTATATCATTTGAATGCTGGGAAAACACAGACATTTTTTATAATGGCAAAGTTTCAGTGCCTTTCAAGCTAGGGGAAAAAAAAGAGTGAAGCAAAATTGCATTTTATTTTTGAAATGTTGGTCAGCTTCACAGTTTGTCTGGTCAAGCTACTTAATGCTGTCGCATTTACTGTCTGGTTTGGTTTGGGTTTTTTAAAACTTCTTTTTATTTTAGTATTTAATGGGAAGTTGAGGCTTTTGTGGTGAATAGCTTCGGTTAAGAATTAGGCAATGCAAGGTTTGCAGATGTTTAATAGCAAGGATTTGTTCCATCTGAAATGTACAGGATTTTAACCACATGGAGTTAGATCACCCAATTTCAATGCTCACAGAAACGTTAATTCTAGTTCACCTTGTGAACCTTCTTCCTACCTAGTTCTGTGTAACTCATCTGATGCCAGTGAAGTAACTGCCAATTTACATTAATATAAATGCAAATTTTGTGCTCTGATTTACAAGCTTAAAAAAAATAATAATTCAGTGTGGATTCTAAACAAGAACAAATGAACAGGGACTGGATTTTTTTTTCCCCAAGCTTATTTGTATGAAAGTATATCCTTTATCATTTAATAACTGCTAAAATCATCTTTCTGAGAAGTTGTCAGATTCTGTTCCTTTCTCTTAAATTTAGTTCATCTCAGGGAGCTGGGAAAGTTCTGCTCACAGAAAGGTTTCTTTGCTATTTGAGTTTGTGGAAGGGCAAAGGTGAATGAGTGAGGAGAAAATTCTTTTGCTAATGCAAGTATTTCCTGTAGACAGCAATTACATACGGGTCTGTGAACTTTAGTTAGCTACCCACAAGCATTTGAATTGTGAGCTCAGAGCAGTGTTTGTCTAACCTTCCTTTATTTCTGTATTTCCAAGATATCTGATAGAGACTTTTTATTTTTTTTTAGATGAGTGAAAGATCAAATAATGCAATTATTTGACCATTTTCTCACCAGTTTACAGTCTGTATACCTTAAGAGAGTTTACTAACTAGGAAGCACACGTCAGAGTTTGGCTTTTTCCTGACTCTTTCTGCAAGTTGTGATTCTAGCTGTGCTAGTAAAAGCTACTCTCTACATAGTTATTTTACAGTTCTTTTGAAAACTGATTGTCTGATGTCACATTGATGAGGAATTCTTTGTTGGTCTTAATTTACAAGCTTATTTTTGGAGTAAATAATTATTTATTCTTTTCTCTCCTAGTACTTACAAAAATCAAAAAGAAATAAAACCAAAATGTGAAAGGGAAGTTCTTTTTATTTGGTACCAACTAACCAGGCATTTCTGAACGGAGCAGGTCATAGCATCCAGAATCTTTTAAAGCAAAATCACTCACTCTGTCCTACCAATGAGAAATGCAGCCCTGAGATGCTCTGGTTTAGATTCTGGGTGCCACATGCACCTTGTGGATCCAGAGGAGTAGAGCAGGATTGCTTTGGTTTGTTTTCTTACTTAGCTCCCTGTCATTTCCCAGTATGGTCAAATACAGTGCACACTGCTAGCAAATTTTCTTTGGTATTGTCAATGACAGAACTCATTGACTTACTGTGGTTTGTCATCAAATAGGATTGTCCAAGACTGTCAGACTAGCACTGTGGGAATGAGAAAACGACTGGCATCAGCATGAAAGCTATGCCTCACAGTAACTAGAAGTGTATGTACTGCGTTGAGACTAAACATGTCTAATGTTATGGAATTCCAAAAATTAAATTATTTCAACTGTTTCCTGATCAGAGCAAAATTTGAACTAGCCAAAAAAAAGAGATGTAGGGGAAAAAAAAATGCTGGCTGAAAACCCTTGGGCAGTTGATTTTCCAGAGTTATAATGCACACATCTTATAGAAATCCAGGAACTCCTTGAAGTGCAAGGTCCTGCACCTGAGTCGGAGCAATCCCAGGCACAGCTCCAGGTTGGGCAGGGAAGAGATGCAGCGCAGCCCTGCAGAGAAGGACTTGGGGGTGTTGGTCGATGAAAAAATGAACATGAGTCGGCTTCAGTGTGCACTCGCAGCCCAGAAAGCCAACGGTATCATGGGCTGCATCAAAAGGAGCATGACCAGCAGGTCGAGGGAGGTGATCCTGCCCCTCTACTCTGCTCTCAGGAGACCTCACTTGGAGTATTGTGTGCAGTTCTGGTGTCCTCAACATCAAAAGGACATGGAACTGTTGGAATAGGTCTAGAGGAGGGCCATGAGGATGATCAGGGGACTGGAGCACCTCCCATATGAAGATAGGCTGAGAAAGTTGGGTCTGTTCATCTTGGAGAAGAGAAGGCTGCATGGAGACCTCATAGCAGCCTTCCAATATCTGAAGGGGGCCTATAGGGATGCTGGGGAGGGACTCTTCATGAGGGACTGTAGTGAGAGTACAAGGGGTAACGGGTTCAAACTTAACCAGGGGAAGTTTAGATTGGATATGAGGAAGAAGTTCTTTACTGTAAGGGTGGTGAGGCACTGGAATGGGTTGCCCAGGGAAGTTGTGACTGCTCCATTGCTGGCGGTGTTCAAGGCTGAGTTGGACAGAGCCTTGGGTGGCATGGTTTAGTGGGAGGTGTCCCTGCCCGTGGCAGGGGGCTTGGAACTAGATGATCTTAAGGTCCTTTCCAACCATAACTATTCTATGATTCTATGAATACTAACTATTTGAATTATACAGGCCTTAAAATTGCTCCTTTAGCTTTAATTTGTTCTGTGTATCACATCACATCTTTACCTTAAACGTATAGTGTTCTATTTTGTCCAGAGAAGGAAATGGAGTTTGACTTATATTTTCTGCTGTGTCATATCCTGCCATTTTCTGATATGATCATATTTACCTTTCTGTGCCAGTGCACATGCTCACAGTGCAATCAGATTTTCCTTTCAGTCAGAAAGGGGTCTAGAACTGTGGTCTGGATTTAACCATCTCTTCAGTGCCTTTAATAGTCAGTTACTCTTTTTTCCTCCCATATACCTCTCATTAAGGCAATCAGCTGTGTGTTTCAGGGTTAAATGCATAGTGGACTTTTTGTTCCATAGTTTTACTGTTTGTCCTGCTAAACTTCAAATTGCCACCTGGACTTAATATATTTGATGAATATCAGCTGGTGCTCTACTCCTTTTCACTGGCCTCAGGCAGTTATAGCCTGTCTCATGCAGAACACCTTCTATGGTACAGTATTATCAGTCATATATTTGACAATGCTGTTCTTATGATGTTTGTGGAAGTAAGGCAGAAGGGTGAGTTCAAAACCATTTTACAGGCATGTGTTAAGCAAATGCCAAAAGGCTTAAAAGGACTTTATTTTATTTATAAAATTCTACATTGGCATTTTGTGAACAGCTCATATAATTTTCAAATTATACTTTTGCATGTAACTTAAATTACCTGCTCTCAGCAGATGTTTGGTCTGCCAGCAATCTGGAAGAACACAGTGCATGTTTTCTTTTGCCTTACCAATTTCCAATGGTTTTTAATTAGGAGAAAGGTGGTTTAGACCACTGATGGTGATGGATTTACAAAAGGATATGTCTGGCCCACTGATTTTTAGTAGTAGTAATGTCATCCAGTTTGTATAATAAGCATAAGTTGAAAAATAAATTGTTTCTAAATAATGTAAGTACTTTTTAATTTTTTCGTTATTGATTTGCAAAAAAAAGAACAATACTTATTTCTTTTTATAAATTGTCAAAAGAAAAGTAGTAGTAGTTTATCTATAGGGAGAGGACACAAGAAAAATAGAAGGAACTGGCAGTAATATCAGTATTCTTTTGGGCCTTGGTGTGCAAACATTTCGAGAACCTGAACTTTTGTCTGGTTAATACAAACCAAAGCAGATTGTAGTTGGCATTGCTTTGCAGTGGTAATGGACACATACAGGTTTACAATGTCATATGCTGGCATGAGTGGTTCCTGTGTATTTTTTTTCACCTGACTAAGAAAAACAGGGTCCTAGTTTCCATTCTCAAACTCCCCAGTCATCTCTGGTTTAGGCTGTATTGTGGTTTAAGCCATAACTCACGCAGTTTGTTCACTCCCTCCCTCCTCTTTCTTCGCCCCGCTCCCAGAGGGGTGGGAGGAGAATCGAAGGAATGCAACTCCCACAGGTTGAGATAAGAACAGTCCAGTAACTAAGGTATAACACAGACCACTGCTGCTACCCCCAATAATAATAATGACCAGGGAAATGCAAGGAAAGAGAATACAACCTCTCACCACCCGAATAACCAGCCCTACCCAGCAGTGAACCCCCCTCTTCTGGGTCCCTGTCCTTAGTTTTTTGCATCCTGGGCATGATGTGCTGTGGTATGGAATACGTCTTTGGTCAGTTTGGGTCAGGTGTCCTGTCTTTGCTTCCCCCCAGCTTCCCCTCCTCCCTGGCAGAGCAGGAGGCTCAGAAAGTCCTTGGTGAGACTAAACATTACTGCAACAACTAAAACCATTGGTGTTATCAGTGCTGTTCCCAGGCCGAAAGTCAAAAACACAGTGCTGCGCCAGCTATTAAGAAAGAGAAAAATGACTGCTGCTGCTGATCCCAGGACAGGCTGTAACTTTGGCAAAGTGAGACTAGAGCTGTTTCAAAAAACTCGTGCTACATAAGAAAAAAAAAAGTGAGAAAAAAAATTTTTTGTTTCTCAAAACAACAACAAAGAACTTTCCACATTTCTAAACTAATCTTTTTTTCTTCTTTTTTTCCTGCCCTTTTCAGAAGAATTTTCAAAATCAAGCCTGTTTTTAGTTTAAGTTTTGAAGATTTAAAAATACGCCATCACATTTTGGAAGTTACTTTTCCTTTTTTTTTCCTTCTCTTTTTGAAATTTCCTCCTCTATAAAAATTCTTATCTTCTGTGCTTTCAGAAATTTCCTAGTGGGAACAACTTTAAATAAGTTGTATGCAAACAATTTCCCCCATATTTTTATCTCCCCCTGCCCCCAGTATAAAATATATTGTTGGACAGTATTTAAAGAGTGAAAAAGGGAAGAGGAAAGAGAGAAAAAAATCTACTAAGCCCAATACACCAGATCCAAAGCCTTATGATGAATTTCAAGATGTAGATATGCTTGAAGTTCTAGCTCAACAAGCACCTCCAGAAGAAATAACAATTATACTTCTTCTGTGAGAATAAAGTCAGCAAACCCTCAAACACTTAGGCTAGGTTTCATCTCACCTAACTTAGGCTGCCTAGCCTAAGGAAATAATCTGGGTAGTGGGAGCTGACAGACTGCAATTTATTCCACCTGTATTATAAGCTGAAGTTATAAAAGATTAATTCATTAATGTTTTGCTTTTGCCTATGTAATTTTCATACCAGCAACCATAGCTGAATCTCAATCTAATTTTCCAATGTTCATTTTTTTAGTATACTGTTACAAAGCAGATAAACAGCTATCTAACAAAGTAGGCAATACAAATACAGAGTTAGTTAACCACTCCTGGATGCCCATGAAGTTTGATCTCATTTGATAAACAAGCAGTATGTTTTCAATAGAGTGACATGCAGTGGCTCTTGGCATCAAGTTAATAACTCTGCCCCATTTCACAGGAGTAGAGTTACCGGTTGGAAAATGAGGATGAAAAGAAGGATGTCATGCCTCTGCTCCACTCCCATTAATAATGCCAAATGCTGCAAGCATACTGTAATGCCATCCATTAGTGGCTTTGCAGCTCTCTCTCCAGTTCTGCTCCAGAAATAGATCCATTTCAATTCTGTTCCAAAAAGCAGGAATAATAACATTTGCAGAGCTGGGTAAAAGCTAGGGAAGTCTCATGTTCAAAGGGAACATGAGACTTGCTGACTGTTGTCAGAGGAGAAATTTGTGGATAGGTTAGGACAGGTTGCACAAAATTTTTTATGGGAGCCCTGCAGAACTTCAAGTTATTTTGTGTTACCCAGAGTACAATATTTTTGCATGTTTCAGGCTTTACCTTTTCAAGTCTCATGTTTATGACTACAGCTTGCATAATCTTAAAGTGCCTATAGCAAACATAACATTTGTCCTGGTGATGATGGCTTTGAAGTTCTTGGTAATCAAATATATAATAACCTGCATGGCTAAATATTTTTATTTGAAAGATAGAAGTATGTTTGGGGTTAAGATGAGAGGAGGTAATTTGCCGTGACCTATTTTCATTCCATTCCAATCAAAATTGCACCACTTGACTGACTACTAGAAAGGGGTGCCTGAAGTACACTTAACTTTAAATCATCTATTAATGTCAGGCCAAATTTCTGGTCTGCTACCTTTTAGGTGGTGACAGCCCTTTGCAATGAATACCTGTGTTCTGCACACTTGACAGAAACTTACGTGCTAGGATAGGAAAAAAGGTCTGAAATCTTGATAGTTGATGTGAAGAAAGATCTCCAAAGACGTAAGATGAAGATCTAACGGTTGGAAATGCACATCTTTGCTGTAACTAGCTCTGAAGTAATGATAGTCTTTAATTCAGCAAAAACATTGATATTTTGTCACAAAAGATTAGTAGGACAAATTGTTCTTGAAGTAAGATAAAATATTTATGACTTCAATCATGGTGTGACAGAACTATAACTTCTCCAAATTTTGTGGTATTGCAGCAAAATTTGGCTTCTGAGCAATTATCACAAACAGTTAAGTACTAGTCACCTTTCCTTAGTCTGAAAATCTAAATAAGACAAAGCTTTCCCAGTGCCATACTACGGTGTTTTGTTTTTTGTCTGGAAGAAAACACCAAAGAATCATTCTTTTCCATAGTTTATTTTGATCCTTCTGATGTCTCTCATCTGGTCTTGTTTTTGTGATCCTTGTGGAAGCCAGTAGATATGTCTCAAGTGCAATGCAATGCAGAACTGGATTGAAAATTCCTGATTTAGTAAAACATGCAAGTATGTATATGAAAGACTCAAAGGTCTTGTCTGAAAATGTGCCTTGTAACTGGGCTCTGTTCAGCACACCATTCTGGTAGCAGATGCCTTCCCACCTTGTCCTATCTTCTCTCTCCTTCTGTAATACCCCGTCCAGTGGACAGAGTTGTAGTTTCAGAGCAAGAAGTTCCGACTGCATGGGAAGCCTGGGTGTCATGGGCTGTGGCTACAAGCAGCTGAGTGAAATGCACTCAAAACAGGGGCTTGACAGGTCTGTCACTCCCATGGCATACTGTGCATTTACAGTTTAGCACTGTTGCTGTGTTTAGCACTGTTGCTCTAGCACTCCATGTGCCAAATGAAACCATTAGCAGATTTAAGATCTATCAACCATCTGTGCCTGCTATCTGTTCATCCTTGAGTGGGAAAGAGCTGTCAGTGCAAAGTTATAGCAGGATGTAGTGGTGCTAGAAGGTCTCTGGGGTATGCCTTGGTCATTTGAATTAGTATGCCCCTTGCATTGTATTTTCTGCCCATCCCTTCCTCCTGGATAATATTGAGTCTGTTCAGAAGCCCATTAACATGAGAACTGGTTACTGCATCTTTTATTAAGTATTTGCAAGTGACCAGGAGTACCCAGCCAGCTTTGGTGTGAATGAGAAACTTAATAATCCATGAAGGCTTTTAAATATCTTTAATTTACATTATATTGGGTTCATAAATTAGGGAAAAAAAGTGTTAGTTACGGCTTTCTTCCTGGTGGTTGGTTAGAATACACCAGCTGTGACACACCATTTACAGAGATGGCTGGAGTCATTGTATGTAAAAGCTAAAAATGACATTGACCCTATCAGTGCAAGACAACTTTTGGTAGTCCTTATTATAAAGGGCTTCTTACATATGTTGTAAGAGCTGCCTCACTGTGTTGCAGGAACGTACATTGAGGACAGAATGATTGATTGTTAGTCCTGGTGTTTGTGATTTGATCTGTTCAGCAAGTGTTAGGCAATAATGATTCAGTTTGGGTTTTTTTTTCCCTCATACTCCCTTATTGACATTTTTCATTGTCTTAATGTCTGAAATTCTAAATCTAGAATGTCCTGCTATCATGTCTGAGTCTGTTTTATTTAATTCAAGTGCAAATCCATAGTATAAAGCAATATGAACTGAAAGCAAATTTAACTCATTATGTTGCCAAACTGAAGCTTTCATATCCTGTAAAATGCAAACACCGAAATAAATCTTCATGTCTGTCCACTAGACTGTGCATCTGGGAGCGACAGAGATTGCTCAGGCAGTAGCTCCAGACGTCTTAAGAACAGAGACCTCCTTATGAGGTAAATTTACAGTTGTCATGTGTCACTCAGAGAGGAAATAATGTTTAACAGATTGCAGTATTTTTTGTTTGCTGATTAAGCATACCTGAGAATAATGGCCACTCAGTAAAACTGGTATACTCTCTGTGTGTTTACCAGTATGGGAAAGATTATGTGTTCTACTTGGGTTACCTTAGTGAGTACAGGATACCCCTCTAAAATGTGCAGTCTCTCAAAAGAGCAACTCTTTTTACTTAATTCAATCAGTTTACGTAATATTGTTTGTTGGTTGAAGTAGCTGCTGCTTTTAAATAAACATGCAGGATTTATTGCCATGAAACCAACTCAAACACTGAAAATTGATTCTTTTTATTGTTAGTGAGCTGTGTGGCCATTCAGGCTATGATGATAAACCTGGAAGAGCTCTAGGATACTCCTAAGTAAGCTTTGCATTGCAAAGGTCTGAAAAGTCTGTGGCTCTCCCCTGAGAATTTTCCCTCAGTTCTCATGCTGGGAGATGTGTTTTTTCAGAAATGTTGGAAATGGCAAGGCATTCATCTTTGCAGCTTTGAAGTTTTGAAATATGTGGGTATTTTCCCATACCTGTGAGTGTAACAACCTTTGTGCATGCTCTGTTCTGTCTCTATATGTGGATACGCAGGTTTAGTGCCGTGTAGCTGGATAGAGAGGAATTTTTAGAAGAATCAGAAGGGACAAGCTGAACAACACCACAAATGAAGTAACTGAGATAAATGATCCTGCAGGAGTTAAGATGACAAGGGCCATGCCTTTTGTAAGAAAGAACCTACTTTTTGAAGTTCCAGATTGCTGAGAATTCTTTATTCTTTCTTATTTTAAAAATGGGTTCACACAGAATCAGAACCTGATTGTAGTTTAAGAAAAAAGGGGGTAAGTTAAGCAGAAAAAAGACAGCACAGGGTGACTGTGCAAATTAAAGGAAATACTGTGATGCATGACAATGACATTGTTTGTTTTCTGTTGTTGGTTTGTTTGGTTGGTTTTTTTTCCCTAGAAATAGAATTAGTTAACTTCCAATTCCAGTAGGTTTTGATCCATAAACGAGTGCCTCCGGAACAAGCAGCTTGTCTGTGCTCTCCTACAGCAGTGTTAGATACTCCAGATTTATTTCAGCTGCATCTGTGAATCCTGGGAACCTAGGAAAATGGATTTTTTTCAGGTGTGCTCTGCAACGTTAATTCCTGTTATGGACTTTTGGATTGAAATCTCAGAACTCCCAGTGGTAGGACTACTCTATAACTGAGATTTAAAACCTCCTAAAAGTTTATGTAAATAGAAATGAAGATTCAGTAGATTTTTAGACTTTGTTACTAATCTTAAAGACAACAAAAGAACAACCAGTCCTCAGTTGATAGACTGTGAAGATTTTGTATTTGATACCTGTCACCAGCTGCTGACTATCTGTGAAGGGTTGTCATTAAATCAGAATTTCTTATACCTTTAATGATGAGATCTTCCTCCCACCATCATCATCTCAATTCCTCCCTCTCCATTTCTGCATTTGCCTGAGGACAGCAAGCATCTGTAACAGAGGTTACTACTATCTATAGTGCACTTCATGTGTGTATCGCACTCTTTTTTTTTCATACCTGAGTTTAAAAGGGGGGAAAGATTGTCTCCAAAGAGGTTAATCACACCTCAGAGCACCTGAAAATCTGGTGTCTGAATCTCGGAGCATGCTTTCATCTCATGTTTTTCTTTGTATATATCCCAGTATAAAAAGCTAATATATGTTTAAAGAAAGGGAAAAGTAAAACTATTGTGACTTCTGTGTGTAAAACTTTTCACATGGTAGAATACATGCCCTCAATAGAAAATGGTGAAACAGTCTGTAACTGCAGAAGTCAAAACTAAATATTGTTAACGTAAACATTTTATGATAATAATAAGACATTTGCAAGGGAGAGGGATTCATTTAGTTCTAAGAGATGTTTGACCTCTGCTACTTCATAATACGTTGGAGAGCACTAAGGTTCACATGAGCTTACTTTCTTTCTGTTTTACCTGGAAGGCATTATTTTTTCAATAAATACCAAAATCAAGTCAATATTTTCAGAACCAGGATAATTACCACTTTAAATGGACTAATCTTTGCTCTGAAGTTGTCTGACACTTTATATCCAATGCCAGCAGGAAAGAAATAATAAAGATATATGATTTTAGTAATTGATCAGGAACATTTGAATGGGTCACATAAATAACAGACTAATCAAAGTATTGTCTAACCATTTAAAAAAACACATGCCCTATTGCATGTACATTTATTTAAATTAACATTGCTGTCAGAATTTGTGAGAAATTTTGAAAGAGGATTTCATTTTCACCTTATGGTTAATGATCTCATTAATAATAATTTGTCAACGTAGAGGATTAGATATACTATTGAATTGTTTAGTGTACCTCTTTAAAATAGAGGTTTTGGACTATTATTACCCTATGGATAAAATTGCAACTTTCATGTCTGCCAAATCCTACTCTAAGTCATTTTCTGTTCTAACAGGAATTAATGATATTAACAATTTAATGTTATGCAGAAGAGACCTGGGACTTCTCTGGTACATGAAGTATCATGCAGTGTTTTTCTACATAAAATATATTATTATCATGTTATTGATAACTGGCCAACAGGTTATCTAAAATACAAAATAAAAATCATCAGTTCAAAAAAAAAAATCAGATATGTAAAAATACATAAGGAACTGAGTCCTGGTTCTTGTTTATGCTGGTGAGAATGATACTTGCAATCATTTACAAAGTGCTGATCTGTCTTGGAGGCAAATACCAAGAAACTTAATTCTGATAGTTTGGGGTAGGGTTATATCAACTTGCAAGAAACTTCCGTTCTTCTCCACTCTTTTCTAAAACCACTTTAGGTTTTTGTGAAGGATACTATCAAACTGAATATTTGAGATTAAATGAAAGGTTATATTTCTCTTGAAGAGCAATTTCAACATGCTTTTTTGTGGGATCTTTTACTTGTGAACCAAAATACCCATGATGCGAAAGATACACTATTGCACAGTCTTTGTGTTATTTATATCCATATCAGGTTGCCACAGTCAAGGCTGCTATTTACTTCAAAACTTCCATATTCTTTGGGCTCCACTGGTACTCATTAAAAGGTGCTGTGACAGCCTGACATCAGCAGAGTCCCTGGACGAAAACAGACACTCTTTATCAGCAGTCACTGTCATCTGCTAGGTTGTCTCTGAGCTGAGCTTCTCAGGCACTGTGTAGTGTGCCTTTTTTTTCCTCCACTCTAGACAGGAAGGTAGGGCCTCCGCATGGGTTTAACCCCACATTTTTACAGGATACTAATATTTCTGCTTTTAATTCACTGCAGTTTTACAGGGGAGTGTGTCCCAGATGTGGTTGCTCTAAAATGAAAGAGCACCAGTGTTGGGTTTGAACGTTTCCCATCCAATTACCAATTGCCCCTTCAATTTATTTTGAAAGTTTTTTTCACTTGAGTATGGGGTTTTCAAATGATTCTGGTAATCCTGGATTTTTTTTCCTTGTTTTTACAGGTGACCTGTAACTGTTTCACCATCAGTAATGGGGAGATGCAGGATGTTGGTGTTGGCCTGTATCCCAGGTACTGTAGACACTGTTTCATTCACAGGAAAAATCTGTGTTAGGGTTTTTTTTTGTCTTTCTTCCTAGGTAGCTGTAAGGGCCATGAAAGCAGCAGGTAACATTTGTAAATGAGAAACTGGGAAATGTGAATAAATTAAAGAGGATAAAAAATATTATCAAGTAGAAAACAATCTTAATAGTCCCAATTACAGAGTTAAAACAGTTTAAGTAAGATACACCTTTGTATTTTATTTTCATGGAGGTGGAAGTCTTTTCTAAGTAAGAATAAATGCTGACATAAAAAATGCATGACTGGGACTAGTAAATGGAAACGCGTTCAGCATTGCTTTATAATGCAGATATTTTGCAGCCAAGAGCCTTCTGAACTGGCAATTAAAATAAAGATTGAACACATTTATTAGTAAATTACCATAACTAAGACACCAGTAAGGTGAAAAGCTAAGCCTCTTGAGAGATGGATATTAATATTTGAATTTCATATTATTATTTTTGTTTGTATTGTGTAAGAAGTACATCCCTGGGAAGGTTTTTCCTTCATAGAATTTATTACCTCTAATTATTAATGTGAAAAATTACTGTGTATAATTTAAAATTGTGTTTTACCATCTCATTTTTTTCATAATGCACAGTTGAACTGTATTGTCGGTATCTCAGTGGGCTTTCAGTGTTGTTTCTTTTTCTACTAATGTCACACATGTAAGATTTGACTAAGGACACTGAATATCTTGAGGCCTATGTTATGGTAAAGATAAGGCAAAGGTGGTTAGGAGGACATGGGACTTAGTGTTATGAAAAGCACAGAAGAGTTATTTGATTTTCTAGTGCAAAGGAAACAAACTCACATACTTGGGAAAAATGGAATATTACTTTGGAGAAATATTATTAGTGAAATGTTTTCTTTTGCTTGAAAAAAAAAAAAAAACAAAAAACAACAAAACCCTGACTGCAAAGAAAGTGACTATCTGTGTTCTGTGATAATGCATTGCCAAGGCATGCCATAGGCTCTTTCCCAAGTCAGTTCGGAGCAGTTCAAGTTCTGCTGTAGAAAATCACTCTGAGCTGGGAAAATTGTGAACTTAACACCTGTAGTTCCCCAATCCTAGGCAAATGGCCTTCCAAATGAATTCATATGCTTCCAGAAGAAGTTGTCATCAAACCCACTAGTGTTTCCCGGAGGTTAAATTTGATTGCAAGCGCTTTGTTTGGTCCCTTCAAGAGGTTGTACATTGTTTCTTGGCTTGATAGCTTCAGTATCCCAGCCTATTATAAAATAGAGAAAATCCTGAATCCTGTGGCCCTCCTCTGCACCACCTTGCCACCAGCTTTGGGAATATGCCCAGTGATCTCACAATAAATTAAATAGGCACTCTTTCTCAGTGTACATTACTGGCTTCATGTGGATATTAACCACAGATGTTTTGTTATGCGAGAAAGATATCAGTCATGCTCCTGTTGGTACCTCCTTTAAGAATCCAGAACTGAATAAACATGATTTGGTGCGGGGCTCTGCCCCTTGGCAACATCCTCAGTTTTGCCAACAATAGTTGGGATTTTGAGTTGCTGAGTTAGGCAGACAAGGAAAGCAAATAAAGGCAGCCAGGAGCTGGGTAAGCCAAGTGTTCTTTCAGGCTGATGGTACCAGAATCTTTCTTTCAATGGGTCATTCACTATGGAACTGATGTTGGCCAAGCAAAGTCAGTTGTTTCTCAGCTAATGAAACATGGGACTCAAAAGCATATAGTGGATGTTGTTTTAACAGTCTCCTTCAAAAAAGAGGCAAGGGCATATCTGTGTCAGGAGATCCAGCAGCGTGTGTGTCTCTTGGGAGTGGCAGCAGCTGTGCAATGAGCTGTGCTGCTTCAGCTGTCACACCCCACAAGAACAGAGGCTGAACCAAAATATGCTTAAAAGAGTGGCAGTGGCTGTATCTCTTCTTTCAACTCTATACACCAAGTACTTTGTATACTCCATTTTCTACCTGATGTGAAATACTGGTTGATTGCTGGCCCCTTTGAGCTGCAATTCCACTGACAATCAGGGTAACCGATAAGGTTAGTATGAAACTGAGCAGAAGCAGCCAAAATAAAACATGGTCCCAGGTTATTAACCTTTTGCTCTGAACTGTCCAGGTTGCCTTGTTCCCTGCTTGCCTGCTTTGCCCTCTCCCCTGAATCAGGCCACTTTCCCCTCCCACCCTGGCAGAAACACATGAAGACACCCAGGCATGGCTCCTATTAGCAATGAATATAAATCTTCTAAGTATTAATTTTCCCCCACTAACCATGTGCGGCTCATTTACCATGGATTTTATTTGTTTCGTGACTTAATTGCTTGATACTTCAGATGTAATCATGTTAGCTACTTGGAAATTGTTGAAGGGGAATGGCAGTTGAAGCTCCTCTGTAAAGATTTTTTTCTCTCTCTCTCTCTCTTCCCCTCTACCACCCCTCGCAGCATGTCTTTACTGAACCACAGCTGTGACCCAAACTGCGTGATCGTTTTTGAAGGATACCAGCTTTTACTTCGCTCTGTCCAAGAGATCCAGATTGGTGAAGAGGTAATTAACTTGTCCTCCCTTCCATCACAGACACCTGCAACAATGACATCTCCCTAAATAAAATCCAGACTTCAGGGCCACCAGCTTAATATTTTGATGATATATTGATGCCACTTTCTAGCACATAGCTATCAGGGAAAATGATAAATAGAATCATCTCTTCACACTTGCCTGGGCCCCCTAATCATTACTTCTCATAAATCACTAGCAGTCTTGATAAATTCTTGTTCCTCCTTTCCTCCTCTAGGCACTTCATTTTGTTTTTATTTGAATGTCTTTACCCTGATGGAAACACTTAATGATATTTCTGGGTAGAATGCAGTGTTCACTAAGTCTTTGCAACAATAAGCATTTGTCAGGCTGCAACCATACTGTTGTAGTAAAACTGTCATTGACAGTGAAAGTTGCAAGACAAGTTTTGTTTTCTTGCCTATTTCATTAGAAAAGACTTCAAAATATCCCTTTCAAATGATTTCTGATTTGGTCTAAGGTATTCTCAGCTTCGTTTTTAAGACAACATTTGTACTAGTTTGAAAATAATAATTTCTTGCTGGGTAAGCATTTCAAAGTTAATGTCTTTTGCAACAACGCAATCATGAATTTGATTAGTAAGGCCTGCAAAGACATGTTTATATATGTAACTTCACGTGCACTAGTGACATATGCAGTCCTAGCTGTTGGCCATTTCAAAATCATGACCTTGTGTAAATATGGTTCACATCTCTGCTGCAAACTTTGGGAAGATGAAGGGAATACGCGTTCTAATTTAGAAGTTGTAATCTCTTTTCCTCTGTATTATTTTCTTTTTCAATGTATTCTTCCTCTAAGAGAGCAGGCATAAAGATAAGTAAATGGGAAAATACTTTTTTAGGCAAAACAGTGTAGGAAAACAAAAGAAATGCTTTTGCATACTTACCTTTTTGACAAAAGAAATCTTTTAGGATGCAATATACTTTTGTGGAGCTCTTGAGTGCAGACATCTTTTGGTCTGATATTCTCATTCAAGCCAAATTTTAGATACCTTTCTTCCATTTTATCTGTATACCATAACTTTCCTCTTGGCTTCCCAATTCACCCAGATGGGTTGTTTATTTGAAAATACAGTAGAATTTAATGTCTTCTCATTAAATTTCCCATTTCATTTGGGTTAATTATTAGAGTTCTAAATTCTGAAGCTATCCTATTTTTCTGTATGTGGATATGTTTTTCTAGATAAATATCATAAAGCAATTATTTTTAACAAACAGCTTTTACAGAGTGGGAGGGACCCTCAGGTGGCCCTGGGTAGTTCTGGAGTGAGCAGTGAAGTACAATACCCTTACAAGCATCACCACCATGCAGTCTGTGCTCTGGCTGTGAAGCTGTGACCCAATTTTAGACTTGGTGCCTTATCCTGTTCAAGCTTACACTAGTTTGAGATAGAATGAGATGCCTTATGTAATAGTTAAAAAGAAGTGAATAAGCAGTAAAATTTATGAGAAATGAGAAGCTAAGTAGCAAGTCAAGCTTGGATTAGTAGAAGAGGCCTATGGCTTTACTATCCACACAGGAACAAACCTGATAGGGCTTCTGGACCCTTGCCAGGAAAGTGTCAGCCACTGCAATGTGATTTGTTCACTAGGCCAGTGAGAAATAAAAATGGTTTTGCACATTTGTAGTGCTTTCTGTCAGAACACTACAACAATTTACTCATGTTAAGGAGTTGTTGACCACCTATAATCGCAAGGAAAACAGAGACACAGGGTGTTGAAGTAACTGGCCATTGTGGTCACCTCGCAATTATATAAAGAGGGAGGCACCAGTATGATTTTGGTTGTAAACCAGAAAAAGAGATATTATTACATGGGACATAACTGCTGCAGTGCAATGCAGATGTATTTACAAATAACATTTATGCCCCAACCACACTTTAGAGTGCTCAAGTTATATACAATAATTATATTTATCAAGTCAGTGGTAAAAAACATGCAAGATTGAGAGCCTCAAAGGTTTTTTGTGTCTTTTGGATGCAAGTTTTTTCAGTTCAGTTTTAGTCTCATGTCTAGGCACATATTGTTGGCCTTGCATGCTTTTGACAGGAAAGCATGTGGCATTTAGTGGTTTTTAATTGACTTTTGGTTTGGGCTTTGAAATTCATTCCAATCCTAAGGCCAAAATGTATCTCAGGCTGTAGAAAATCAGGGCTCCCAAGACAGAAAATGTTTGCCTGAATCCTTACAGAATGAAAGTGCTAAATTTGATGTTGCTTTACATTTGGAAAACTAATCACTCCTAAAATCATATGCAGAACTTTTAGCCATCTAGGCCTTTGTGGCAGAAAATGTTGCCAGTCCTGAAGCACTAAGAAATCATGAGGCATTAATGTCAAGTTTTTGTAGGTATTGAAAGAAGGGATTCATACATAATTGCATGGTTTTCCAAGCTGAAGCTTTAAGAAAACAAAGTGTATTGCAGGAATCATAATAAAATACTGAGAGTTGGCGAGATTGAGAAGTGGCTGATCCTTAAGTTTTGCTTTGGAAGCCAAAAATGCAGATTTATCTTTAGGTATATTATGTGTTTTATACTAATGTGTTTCTATGGAACTGCAAGCTCTCTGACGGCAGACAGTTGCCATTTTAAACAAAAATACAATACATTCCCATTGGCTTTTGCCAATGAATGCTTTAGTTCATGTTCAAAATATCAGCTTTCACTTCTACCATTATAAAATGTATTTGTCTGTTTAAATGATGTTTCTAATTGTCATTACATATAGAATTTCTAATGTGCAAATTTGGCTCTAATAGGTAAATTTCTCCAGGCATGGTACCCTTTCGGTTTCTCCTTATTCATCCGTGCTTTGCCTCTGTTATAACTCATATAAGACAGCAGGGGTCTATGCTAATACCTCAAATTCTAGTGCTTCATCAGTTGGTAAAGATCACCACTAAATTTAAGTGTTTTCTGTCCTGCAACTCGCATAATAGGAATGAAACAGGAAGCAGTAGAGAGGACAGAAGAAATAAAAGGAGGACAGGCTTGAAGGCAACTGTTGATCCACATGCATAGAGTGGAGGTTGAGGTGGCTAGAAAGAGTCTCCTAACACTCTAGACTCTGTATGGAGTGAATCATAGAATCATAGAATAGTTAGGGTTGGAAAGGACCTTAAGATCATCTAGTTCCAACCCCCCTGCCATGGGCAGGGACACCTCACACTAAACCATGCCACCCAAAGCTCTCTCCAACCCAGCCTTCAACACCGCCAGCAATGGAGCAGTCACAACTTCCCTGGGCAACCCATTCCAGTGCCTCACCACCCTTACAGTAAAGAATTTCTTCCTCATATCCAATCTAAACTTCCCCTAGTTAAGTTTGAACCCGTTACCCCTTGTCCTCTCACTACAGTCCCAAATGAAGAGTCCCTCCACAGCATCCCTATAGGCCCCCTTCAGATACTGGAAGGCTGCTATGAGGTCTCCACGCAGCCTTCTCTTCTCCAGCCTGAAGAGCCCCAACTTTCTCAGCCTGTCTTCATACGGGAGGTGCTCCAGTCCCCTGATCATCCTCGCGGCCCTCCTCTGCACTTGTTCCAACAGTTCCGTGTCCTTTTTATGTTGAGGACACCAAAACTGCACACAATACTCCAAGTGAGGTCTCCTGAGAGCAGAGTAGAGAGGCAGGATCACCTCCCTCGACCTGCTGGTCATGCTCCTTTTGATGCAGCCAGGATATGGTTGGCTTTCTGGGCTGCAAGCACACATTACAGCCAGCTCATGTTCATTTTTTCATCGACCAACACCCCCAAGTCCTTCTGCTCAGGGCTGCTCTGAATCTCTTCTCTGCCCAACCTGAAGCTGTGCCTGGGATTGCTCTGACCCAGCTGTAGGACCTTGCACTTGGCATGGTTAAACTTCATCAGGTTGGCATCAGCCCACCTCACAAGTGTGTCAAGGTCCCTCTGGATGGCATTCCTTCCCTCCAGTGTATCAACCAAATCACCACAGCTTGGTGTCATCGGCAAACTTGCTGAGGGCGCACTCAATCCCATGTCCATGTCACCGACAAAGATGTTGAACAAGAGCGGTCCCAACACCAGTCCCTGAGGGACACCACTCGTTACTGCTCTCCAGCTGGACATTGAGCCATTGACCACAACTCTTTGTGTGCAGCCATCCAGCCAGTTCTTTATCCACTGAGTGGTCCACCTATCAAATTGATGTCTCTCCAACTTAGAGATGAGGATGTCATGTGAGACAGTGTCAAACACTTTGCACAAGTCCAGGTAGATGACATCAACTGCTCTACCCCCATCCATCAGTTCTGTAGCCCCATCACAGAAGGCCACCAGATTGGTCAGGCAGGATTTCCCCTTAGTGAAGCCATGCTGGCTGTCACCAAGCACCTTGTTGTTTTTCATGTGCCTCAGCATGCCTTCCAGGAGAATCTGCTCCAAGATTTTGGCAGGAACAGATGTGAGGCTGACCGCTCTGTAATTCCCCGGCTCATCCATTTTCCCCTTCTTGAAAATGGGGTTATATTTCCCTTTTTCCCGTCTTTGGGAACTTCACCTGACTGCCATGATTTTTCAAATAGCATGGACAGTGGCTTCCAACTTCATTTGCAGCTCCTTCAGGACCCGCAGATGGATTTCATCAGGTCCCATGGACTTGTGCACTTTCAGGTTCTTAAGATGGTCTCAAACCAGATCCTCTCCTACAGTGGACCCAGGGTCTTCATTCTCACGGTCCCTGCATCTGCTTTCCAAGACTTGGGTGGTGTGGTCAGAGCATTTGCCAGAGAAGACTGAAGCAAGGAAGTCATTAAGAACTCCAGCCTTCTCCAAATCCAGGGTAGCCAGTTCTCCTGATAGCTTCTGGAGGGGGCCCACGTTGTCCCTTGGCTGCCTTATATTTGCAGTGTGCCTGTAGAATCCCTTCCTCTTATCTTTCACATCCCTAGCCAAGTTTAATTCTAAGTGGGCCTTAGCTTTCCTAACCTGGTCCCTAGCTTCCCAGACAACATCCCTGTATTGTTCCCAGGCCACCTGTCCTTGCTTCCACCTTTTATAAGCCTCTTTTTTCCTTCGTGTTTTCCTCAGCAGCTCCTTATCCATCCAAGGAGGTCTCCTGGCCCTCCTGCTGCTCTTCCCTCTAGTTGGGATGCAACACTCCTCAGCTTGTAGCAGGTGATCCTTGAATATCAACCAACAGTCTTGGTCCCCCCTGCCCTCTCAGGCTATATCTCTAACCTCATAACCTCACTAAGCATGTTCCTGGAGAGGCCAAAATCTGCTCTCTTGAAGTCCAGGGCAATGAGCTTGCCACACGCTTTTCTGACTGTCCTGAGGATCTTGAATTTGACCATCTCATGATCGCTGCAATCAAGGCTGCCCTGGAGCATCACATTTCCAACCAGCCCTTCCCTGTTGGTGAGCACAACGTTAAGCATTGAATTTAATAGCAGGAAGAAAGAAATAATAGATTTTTGTGGGGATTTTATTCTGTATATCTCCACTTAAAAGACTACAGGTTTTTCTGAAACTTACTTCTAGCAGCTACTTGTAACACCTGTTAGCTCCTTAAGATATTGTTGTGCTGACTGTTGCAGCTTTTCTAACTTTAGCTGATTTTATTTTGACAATATACAAAGATTTCCTCTCTTTGCACTTGATTCTTTACAATAATCATAGAATCATAGAATGGTTAGGTTTGGAAATTACCTTAAGATCATCTAGTTCCAGCTCCCCTAATGAAATGTAAGTATTGCAAGGAAAGGTAAGATTTAGGGAAGGATTATAAGAAGGCAAAAATTATTCATCTAGAGATCACCAAGACAACTTCAGTGATAAGGTAGCCTATCAACTAATTCAGTTTCTCAAAAAGTCAAGCAGCCTTCTCTAAAGAGGTCGTCATTATTTCCTACCCTTAAGTAACGACTTTAAACAGCATCATATTGTGTCCTGTAATTTCAGGTGACTTTTCATTAATTACTGTCTCTACCTGGTGTTTTGCATGCTTTTCTTTTCCTCTTCTCAAATCAGAAGTTGCATAACTGTGGTTATTTCAGTGCATAGTTCAAATCGATTAGTTCTGCTGAGACATAGGATGTGTATTAGCTGATGATGAGTTCTGCTCCAAAATGGGTGCATGGATTCCCATCAGCTTCAGGGTTCAGTTATGAATCTTTCTGCAGAAAGTCAGATAAAGTCAGATAACTGACTATACTCTTACAGAACAAGTAATTTTTTATAATTTAATACCTCATAAAAATAATAGTTTCAAATTGCCAAAAATTAAGTCTGTCTTCATGATATATTTTAACCAAGGTATGTAATATTTCAGTTGTCATAATTCTGTGAGAAGTTTTATATCTCTGTATGTTTGACGCATTGCATTTTGTCACATTACATTTTTTAAAACCAATTTTTTCCTTGAGTTAGAAGGCATTTTGGTCACATATGCTAAAACAGAGCACAGATTGTTCGCTTACATAACTCTGTCTCAAGAACAGATATTTGTACACAGCCCTCCCTAAAACCCTGAGACCCATGACTGTAGAAAAAAGAGCACTCACTTTTTTCCCCTGCCATTTGCATTAAAATAATTGACTTCAAATTTCTGCAGAATCCTCTGTCTATATATTTTGCAGTTTATAGTCTGTTACAAAAAACCATAAAGTAATTCCACTGCAGCATGGCAGTACTGAAAAATTGTGCCCATCTCATTTGGCAGATGAGGTACATGAGAAACCAACCACCGTAACCATGGGTAAAGAATTTCTATGTCAGAGCGAGAAGCAGGGCTCAGACAATGCTGCATTTCTAAGGAGAAAATCTTGAGAGTCAGTAAGTCTGACAGCTGTTAAGTAATTCCTTGCCTTCATAAATGCTATTCAATGTATATTCTCCAGTTCGAGGGAAAAGGTTTACTGCATTCTTTATAAGCAATACAACAAAGAGGCAAGCTCTGGTCAGCTGAAATAATGTTTTAATTAATACCATACATCCTGCATGCAAATGCCATTAAGACAACCTTTGATAAATGGGCATATTTCCTAAATATGTACAAGTTAAACGAGCCTTGCACCAAATGAAGGGATCCAAAATTAAAACAAGTGTAAGAGAGAAACTTGAACACAGAATTTTTATGTTTAAAGGATTAAATGATTAGTACAGACTTAGTCACTGTTAAGTTGGTCATGTTTCTAAATATTCTAATTACATTTTCCCACTCAGTCTGCCAGCTACAAACACTTTTTCACTTATGGATTTCTGCTGGCAGGATTGGGAATTTGGACTTGGACCTCCAACAGCAAGCAAAACCCTTTTTTTTGTTATAACAGTAAAAGGAGGTATCACTGTAATGAAGTCTCTTCTCTGCCTTCTGCCCAGTCATATGCTGTAATCCACAGCAGGTTGTTACATGACTATGTGTGCCTACAACTGATCAGGAACCTCTGAAAAACAAATTACTCTTTTCAAACTTGTTTTTACTTCCAAGGTTTCTGCAATATGGGAGAAAAAATAAAAAAGGCCAAAAATAATAATAAAAAAATAGTATAAAGAACATAAAGGAATATTTATCTTCACCCTACAGAGTGAAGACAAGTAAAGCATGTTCAATGCTGGCGTTGTGTTTGTTTTTGCAGTATTAGAACTGAACCCTATTTAATGATGGTTTCAACAGTAATGATAGGGTTTAAACCATCGTCTTAAGTATTTTGGCAAAGGCTAGACTAATCTCACATGAATGATTTTTTCCCAGAAAATTCCTACTGTCTTGCTCTGTGCCTGAGTTTGGTTAAATCCCTTTCACTTTTGGATGACACCTGAACCTAAATCCCAGTGGGACATGGGTCAGAACCAATAGGAACCAATAGTGTTTATGCAGAGAATGAGAGACAGGGGGAAAAGCCTGTGTGTGGAATGATTTTGACAGCAAACACATGCAAATTGCAATGAGACATGAATATTAGAGGCTTTTGATGGGTGAAGGAAATTTGGCTAGGAATGGCTAAAGGATGAGGTTAAGACTACAGCTTGACTGGGAACTGCTTTGTGGGAAGGAAGGGAGACAGATACCATACCAGGGAGGATGCAGAGTAGGACCAGCTGGGAAAAGAAACAAGGACAAAGTTAGTGGGGTCGCTGAAGACGATTTAGAAACAAGGGTAGGGTAACAAGGACTGTTCACTTGGGGGAGTAAGTGTTGGTGATCAAACGTGATGAAAAGGTGTAAGATGAGCAATAGAGGGGAGGGAGAAGGGCCAGTCTGAGATTGGCAGGATGGTAAAATCAGCCCATTGTACCAAGAACAGCTATCTAAAATGCTAGAACTGAGGGCTGGAAACCAGTTTCAGACAACCAAGTGTGGAGAATAAGACTGGAAAATGATGCTCACATCCAGGGGTGGAGAAGAGAGACATATTGGAGAGAATGAGGCAGAAGAGACCAAGGCTGGGAGAAAAGAGTGGAAAAGAAACAGGCAAAACTATTTTTATCCATTCACTGCAGAAAGCTCAGGGAGAAGCCTACAGCTCCTGTTTAAGTGATTGGTATGGATTGTTCTGCTGTTAACCAGCAATGGTGAAACTAATTCCCTCTAGGGTCAGACACAGACAAGCTGGGGCAGAACAAAATTATATAGAATGCAAAACATAACAAAGTTATCACAGTTTCTCTTTTTTGAGTATCTGTGGAACTCTAACTTGTCATTAATTATACTATTAATCTTCAATTATGAGACCGTATTTATGTTTTTCCACAGGCTTTCTGCTTATGATGATTTTAAATGCTTGACCTTGCCATCTCAGTAGTATTCTTTTAATACAGTCGTCCTTCAATATGTAATCAAATTACACTGTAGTAATAAGTGAAAAAAATTCAGGCATTGTTTTAGTTGTTTGTTAATTGCTCATTTAATTAGAATGCTCACTAATTTGCAGAAGGCAGGTTCTGACAATGGATTTCAGAGCCATTACTACAAATTGGTTAGGTTTTCCTGTAATTTCTGTGAGTGGACTCTCATGATTTAACTGAGAACCATGTGAAAATTCTCCCAGTTAGTTGAAGTGTCTAGGCTCAGGATGAAATAATGTGACCTGATTTATTTTTTTTTTAGCTTTGGCCTCTCTGGAGCGTTTCAAAGTGTCTTGAGTGTAATCACTCAGTAGCGTGTAATACTAAATGCTGATCTGAGTTGGGCTGTTATTTTGTTATATTCTTTCCCTTATCATTAGTTTATGCCTGTGCAGCACTTTAAACATTTGAAGAACTCTACAAATAGTTAGCCCTGTAAAATTCCTTCTGGCAGGCGTCAAAGTGAATAAGCTACAGACTTCTCTCTAGTTAATTGGAATTCACTCAGTACAGCATGGGGAGTTGAAAATGGCACAGATGTAACCATTTTCTTTTATCATTTTAATGTTTTTTCTAGTCAAGTTTCAACAACTTTGACTGCAGTGCTTTTGTGCTTCTTTGGTCACAAAGGAAACATCACAGACAAGCTGAGGATGGGTATGACATAAGAAGAGCTTTCCTTAAGCTGAAACATATATTTGTAAGAAAGTAGAGGCTTCCCTGAATTTTCCCTGAACTTTTTGGAGATAGCTGAACATTCTGTAACACCAGTGCTCAATGCATATTGAGCTTTGGAGCTAGACAGAAAAAGATTTCATGCACAGGGAATTCAGATACTGAGCTGACACTCTCTCCTGTCTCTCTCTTTTTCTCTGTTTATTCCAAATTAGGATGAAAAAATGAAATTGTGATAATTTGGGGCATTCATATTGCAAAAAAAATATTTATGTGGAAATGCTAAAAAGTATTTCTTCATGGAAATTATTTTTGGTCTTTTTTTTTTTTTCCTTTTGTAAAAGCAGTAAATTTCTTCTGGGAAATCATCTGTTAAGATAAATTTTATTTTGTGCTGGAAAAATGTTGTATCCAGAAACGTTACTTTAGCTATACATACACTGAGTATGGGATTTTTGTAAAATGTGCCAACTCTGGTTTTGTATGCACTGCCCACAGCTCACCATCAGTTATATTGAATCGCTGATGCCCACCAGTGAACGCCAAAAGCAGCTGATGCGCCAGTATTGCTTTGAATGTGACTGCCTTTTCTGCCAGAATCAAGAAAAGGTAGGTTGAGTGAAGACAGTCCTTGCCAATGAAACAGAATTTTCCAAGGCCTGTCAGCAGCTTCCCCTCTTTTACATATTTATCTTTTGCTACTGATTGAATGGCCAGAATAGAGAAGAAAGTTTCCTCTGTCCTCAATGTTATTATGTTGCTATGAAGACAACTGTGAAGGAAAAAAAAGCAGGAAATGTTGCCAACATGATAAGAATTTCTTGCTAAAACATGCGTTGTTTATAAAACTAGGAAGCACTTTGAGTTCCAAGTTGTGATTCGGATAATTTTGAGATTCAAGAACTCTGAACATGAGTGTTAACATGACTTTAAGCTGAAAGGAAGGCTTTATTTTTTTTCTGTTCAAAAGAATAATCTTGGAACTTTTACTGAAACCACTTGTCTGATGCTACAGACTTAATGCTTATGATGCTTAATTCTGACAAACACCTGCATCCATAATATTCAAAAACTGCCAGACATTTTCAGACATTTTCAGCAGTTAGAGTCCCCGTGGATGACTGTTGTAGTTTTTATGCTCTCTTCCACAAATTCTTGGAGTAGTAGGTCAGTTGTTGTAGTAGATAAAATTTTGTTTGGTGTGACTTTTTGCTAGGATTCAGCCTAGCCTGGTTTAATTATACAATAAGTTGCTTCACATTTATACAGCCTGGCTAGAATAATTTTGGCTCCCAAGCGGGATGAGAGATCAAATGGAATATGCAAAACAAGGCTGTCTTCAAAGGAGTTTATGCGCTTTGTCTCTAGTTATATGTACACTTTTTCTTATTTCCAGAAATGCCTGGTTTGGGTGAGTCTCATGCCATAGCTGAATGTGCTCCCAGGAGATTAGAAACAGTAAAAATGGTACTGTTGAAAATGGACCATGATATGAGTCCTGAAATAGTTGCTGTACAGCTAAACATTTTTTAAAAAAGAAAAAATGTTTAAATTCTGTGTTGTGTAGGACAGTTGTGTGTATAGTTTTGTTTAAGCCAATGCACACCCATTGAATACATAATGTATCCTTTGGTTTGTCAGTAAACAGTTCAAAAAAAAGAACACAGACAAGTTCAGGCTTATGACATAATGCTAAATTACTTCCTGTCCATGTGCAAAACTTGCTGGCATTCTATGCCTGATAAAGATTGCTGCAATGCTACTCAGAGGCAATGAAGAGAAGTGAAGAAAGACCTCCTTTTGTCTTTCTTTTAAAGATGCTCACTGAAGTGCTGTGAAATCTTAGATTACTTTTGGGGAAGGGCAACCCTGCGGATGCAGAGACAAGAAAAATAAGCAGGCGAAAGATTCTTTAAAGATTGCTTAATAGTTTGTGACAGGGTAGACAAGTAGTGTAAGGACCATTCAGCATGTGGAGTATTTAAAGAAACAAGATCCACAGGCTGAAGTACACTTCACTGTGACAGTCAACATGCAACATAAAAAATATTGTGGTGAAGTTATTTGTGCATATATTGATGAAAACAATAATCTAATACGTAGGTTAAAATTAATTAATTATTTTTTCTCTTTGAAATTTGTAATTGTGTTTAAAGTTCATATTCTGTAGATCTTTTTTGTCCTTTGGTAAAATTCCCTGTGGGGATGATATTGTTTGGAAAGCTCTTTGTGACTCTGCTCTGAGATGCTGTATTTTCCTCTTCTCTACAATGAGGAAATGTAGAGAGGTCTGTTGATGTCTATGAAGAAGACATCTTTACCCTCAGCTTGAGCCTAGGATGATTAGATATAATCTGCAGTAGTCCTTGTAGTACTGCATTTCAGTTCTCGATGACAGAGATTTTATAAATGCAACTGTTTACATGACTAACTTGGAAACAGTTTTGGTTTTTTTTCTACTTATCTCTGTCACTGTAAGCTGAAAGTCATGTAACACTGCAGCTCAGCTACAGTGGGAAATAACATTTTCAGAAATTCTGTTTTTAAAATTACGGAATGGCTGGATTTAGATGCTTAAAAGTCATCAGTCAGCAAAATTATCCAATAATATCCCTGCTGAAATACCCCCCATACGGAGACAGATTTCCAACGCATCTTGGAAAAATTCTAAAAGGCGAAGTCTTTGGCAACGCTTTGGCAACAGCAGCAGTTTTGGGTCATCAAGGGTAGCAGAGTCAACACTGTGATTCAGTAAATACAGGAGTTTACTGTTAGCTGATTATGTTACAACATTGGTTTGCAAATATGATGGCTTAGTCAACAGCAGTCCATCTCATAAATCTTTGCTACAGATAAAAATGGACAGTCCAGTTTGGCTAAGAGAAGCTTTATGCCTTCAAGTAAGTTCTTATGTGTTGAGGACTTTTTCAGTTGTAGTCATCTCAGCAAAAAATCTGGAATCCTTTTTCTAACAAACGCTTATGGAGGTTGTAGCTGCTTCTTACACTCAAATTCCAACCTTGCTGAGTATGCCTGCCAGCTGCTGAGCACAACCTAGGTACCACTGAAAGCAGGGGAATCACTCCCGAGGTGCACACTTCAATTTACAGTAAAAGTGTAGGGCAAGTAATTTCCATTGTAGCTTTTATACTACATATTTTGTAATCCTTTAAAAGTAATGTGTGGGAAGTATACATTTAAGTTTACATGGAGGACTTATAAACTTCATATGTATTAGTACTTAGTTACATATATGCTTATTTATTCATATTCATAAAAATACTTTGCAAGTTTCTTATCAGTGAAATTTATGTCTCTTGCTGTATTTTCTAAATCCTTGTTTAGTCTTACATGCCCAAGTGAAGCAGGAAGACTGGTATCAAGTTTCAGTTCTCAAGTCAGTGTCTGACTTTGTAAGTGACCTTGGGTAATTAATTTTATTTAAAATCAACCTTTGTGTTTTCCAAGACCCTGCCCTTATTTTTCAAAATTAGTGAGAAGATGCCATTTCAATTGGAGCTGAACAGATTTTTGACTAGAAACTAGATCAGTCGTTATATCACGACCATTTTTGTGAGTGTTGGGTGAAGCGCTGTTTTGCTCAGTTTCCCCAAATGCAGCAGTTTGTACTTCTGCTGTGTATTCTGATGTCCAAAGGATAATAAAGATGGTAAATTTTCTTAGGTCCTTTAGCATTAAGTGCTGGATTCGTTTTACTGAGAATAATTCCTTGAAATTGAATGGTTTGAGGTTTAGTCGTATGCTTTATCCAGTTCCCATTGTCACATAGTTAGATACCACACAGCACCAAAAAAGCAACAGCACCAAAACAAAACAAAAAGAAAGAAACAAACAAAAAATCAAACCAACCAAACAAAAGTGTGAAGTTTTACTTCAGAGACATTATATACGTGATCAAATAAAAGATTTAGCCTACAAAATGCTATAATTTCTCCTAATTTTAATTAGGTATCTAATGTAAGCCAGTTCTCAGCCTTTCTGTGTGCCCAAAGAAAAGACAAGGAGCTCATTCATACTGTCTTGCAGTAGAAATCTAAGAAAACTGGATTGGTTATAAGAGGTTTAAGGAGTGTCTTCAAATAAATATCCACTCTTTAGACAGATAAGGTTGGGATGAGATGAATTGTGCTGCTCCATGAAGTATATATAAACACAAAATCAAGAATCACATTATTATGTTTTTGTGCTGATGTGGATAGCAGAGTGTAGTTGCAATGACATTGTTTTCAACATGCTAACATCCAGACTGTGAGTAAAATTTGTTTATTTGATACTCGAAGCATTTGTCTCTGGCTGCTGCTGTAGACAAATATATCTTACAGCCAATATCACTGCTTCTTCGCTGTTATTTGTGCTAAAAGTGATTAAACGCTGATAGTAGTTTGTTGTGGTTTAAACCCAGCCAGCAACCCAGAATCATGCAGCCATTTGCCCCCCCCCCCCCCTTCCTCCCCCACTTCCAGAGGGATGGGGAGGAGAATCGAAAGAATGTAACTCCTACAGGTTGAGATAAGGCTAGTCCAGTAACTAAGGTATAACACAAACCCACAGCTGCTGCCACCAATGATGATGAATGAGAAGGGAAATAACAAATGAAGAGAATACAATCACTCGCCACCTGCCGATTGATACCCAGCCCGACCCAATCAGTGATCTCCCATCCGGATAACTGACCCCAGTTTATGTGCTGAACATGACATGTGATATGGAATAACTCTTTGGCTAGTTTGGATCAGGTGTCCTGTCTCTGCTTCTTCCCAAAGTATAGAGGTGATGACCATACTG
The DNA here is from genome assembly GCA_017639245.1 of Myiopsitta monachus. Classification (NCBI taxonomy): domain Eukaryota; kingdom Metazoa; phylum Chordata; class Aves; order Psittaciformes; family Psittacidae; genus Myiopsitta; species Myiopsitta monachus. Next base: position 41,413,705 of record CM029925.1, on the reverse strand, counting down.
GGAATGCACCCAGTGTGTCAAGACTGTGTCAAAACCACAGCACTGCCCCAGCTACTAAGGAGAAAAATGACTGCTACTGCTGAACCCAGGACATAGTTACATCATAATACAATCACAGTTTATTTTGCATAAAAGTGAGTAATGTGGCAAAGTGCTCTTTTGCCATTCTAGGTTGCGGTTCTGCTAGGGCTTTTTTTGTAGTATTTCAGGTCTCTGATGAACTATGGTTTAAAAGGCAACTAATCTATGAAGAAGTATTCTTTATTTCTCCTTTAATGTAATATTTCATGTCACAGCTATATAAAACAGCAAAAGACGCTCCTATGCCAGCAATTACTTCAAAATTCACAGTCACTTGGTCTTTCTGGCTAGGTGCAGCAACTTCATACAGCATAAGAATCTTCTCTAACCCCTGCCTTGTGTTCACTTGCACAATTATCTAGATCTGGGACTATATTATGGCAAAGGCTGCATTTCAAGTATGCTGAAAGAGGCTGCAGCCCAACCACAGGGACCTTGCTGAAGTTCTTGAAGTTGAGCATTAACTTCAACTGATGCACACTCGGTGCGTGCAGACCAGATGGAGAGTTCCATAGCTGTGCAGTCACAATTTGTATTGTATATTGTGACAACAAATGTTCCTCACTGGTCACTGTTGAAAAGACTTCGAAGTGAATCTCTGCTATACAGTAGTAGTTTTTATCTGTCTCTCCAACTGTGAGTACAGCCATGGGATAATCCAGGTGCATAGCTGTCATCAAGGATGAGAAAATATGGAGGCAAACAGTGGCAACTAGTTGGACCTGTGGATCTCAAATAATTCATATCGCCTGGGCCTCAATGTCAGCTGCCTTTTGATTCTAAGAGGTCATAGTATAATGCTGGCCTACCTCTCTTAGTAACTGAACAAGCAGCCTGGCTGCTGATTTGAGAAGGGAAGAGTAGCAAGTGCTAACACATCAGTGCAAATGGGTTGAGATAAGATTAAGGTGAACCTTTTGGTAGTACAGTTACTGCCAAATTAAATGGCACCAGCTACAAATCTAAACAATACTTTTAATTGATCTTGGACCAATTTGGAAAAAAAAATCAAATCAGTAACTAGAAGAGGGAAAAAGCCATGTCATTCCTAAAAGTCACTCATAGAATATTTCTTGACTGTAGCAATTTGTTATTGCTACTGTAATGTCTTCGGTTCACTGTACCTCTGACAGCTTTATACGTTAATATTTGTTCCATTTGAAGATCAGTCTCCACTGTAATTCAGAAATGTGTGCCTTCCTAAAAGCTGAACTCTTGGCAATGTTTTATCATTCCAGCACATAGAAGTCCCTTGTATTAATTATAATTAAAGATGGGATTACATTGATGACAAACATTTTAAATGGAGAACAGTTTTTTCCACAGTCATGAGCCAGAGTATTGTTCATGTTCTACGTTTCCAGCCAAGGATTTCAGGGACATTTTTGCTTATAGAATCACTTTGTTAAGAGTCGTCTTTCTCCTTTGGAACCAGGATTTACTATTTTAGTCTAGCTTGGTTTTTGGAAGGCTTTTATTTATTGCAAGGTCAAAAGAAATGGGTTTAAATCTGAATTGTTTTTATATTTGGCCACTATTTGATAGTTGCCAAAGTTAATAATAATGTAGTGCCAGTAAGTATGTTATTCATTTAATCAGTTTATTGCTTTGCCTAGTACTTACTTATATTGCATTCTGAGTTTTGGTAGAGAATATCACAAGTCCAGTTTCCAACTCAAGGGCTCTCAAAATTAGGTCACATGAGCAGCAGCCAGGCCATCTATAGCTATGTAAAAATGTCACCTGCAACTCTGCGGCTTATATTGCACTTCCATACAGCCACCAGCTCTTTTATAACAAAAATGCTGATTAAGTTCCCAAGCCTGCTAGAAGACTTGACAATCTTTTCTATCCTAGGAAACAACACAACCGTAGTTTCGGAATTTCATCAAATTTAAATGGTACTTTACATCAGTTAATAACATTTATTGCTAGAGCTTATGTTGATGGTTGACTTGCCTTACTAACATTTTTGAGAGATTCTTGAATATGGCCAAGGATAGAATTCACGCAACATTTTCACCTTTGCTGACACCAAACATGAATATCCATACTGCTGAAGAACATGTGCTTAAATAACAGAGGCCTGTTTATATGAAAACTATTATTATTGACTGTTTTGAATTAGCATGTAAATGCTTCATGTAAGATCCCTCTACCGATATTATTACAAAAATATCACCCTCCTTCAGGGAGCATATATTTAGGACACAGGAAATACAAATCCATATGATAAGAAATGCCTTTGTAAATTGCTGAATTGTCTAGTTCCATAAGTTTGTGTCCCAGTTTCCCCAATATTGATTCATTTTCAGGCGTTTAGGTTCTCACTTGATCTTCCACGTACAATATTAAAGATGAGATCTCCAAATTAATGCTAAAGGTGAAGTCTGGTAAGCAAAGATTGAATACTATTGTTGTAAACAAATCTGTTCATGCAGCTAACTCAAAATAACCCACTTGATCGAAGCAAAGAATAAAGTAGGAGCATCTGTATCTCTAGTCATGATTATAAGGCACTTGCTAAGTACTAAGATTCTAAAGGCGTGTTAATAAAAAAAATAGATCAGGACGTTGTTCTAACAAAATGCTGGTTTAATCTGTTTTCCAGCAAAATAGAGTTTGCAAGTAGTTTATTTAGAAATCATCTGTTAACTCCTCATCTTTTTTACTGTTTTGCCACTAGAACTGCCTTTGAAGCAAACTACAGAAGGAAGCCAAGCCAGAGCTCAGTCATATTTCACCTACCTACCCTTTCAGCCCAACGCTCATATAACCAGTGCTGACAAAAGCCAGTGGTAGTAATTAGCAGTCCACTGGGACACAGTGCTGATCCTTTCCGTAGATTTCCATAGGCTTATTAACAGTTCCTTCCTTCTGGCAAGATATTTGGTAGTGACATAAATCCTGGATTGGTTCCTGAAATCCAACAGTCAGTCTAACACTCTTCCCTTTCAGAGGATTTCAGTCTCTTGGGGTGTATTTCTAAACAGCCAAGGACAGAGGGCTTTTCTTTTTCAGTAGTGCCAGAAATGACACTAAACCCCAAGGCAACCACTTCTAATTTCTGGGCTGTCTTGTTCACTAACAAAGGCATCATCTCTTCAGCTTCCTAGCATTTCTTATGTGACTTTAGAGGTTTCTTTCACCTTTCAACATTGTACTTTTTTTTCTATCAAAGAGAAGTCCCACAGGCAGTCACCAACAGACTGTGGTCATTTTTCCATGACAACTTGCCACCCAGTTGCTTCAGGACCACCTCAGTGTGCTTTGGTCATGATTTGGCAGCAGTTAGCTGGAGCTCTCTTGGGTTGTCAAAGGTCACAGAAAAGATACTATTGGTCATATAAATAGACATGAGTTCAAGACTCTATGCAGACTTCTTGCTTGTTCAGGAAATGTATCAATTTAGTCCAACAAGTTCATATTTGGAGCCAACATTGGAGTGTGGCACCCTCATAGGATTCTGTCTTTCTGCTCATCTGAGTGGAGCAGAATCTCATTCCTTTCAGACCCAGCCGTCTAAGAGGAAATGTGAATCTTCTAGCAGATATTTTAAGCAGAAATACTGTTTTGCCAAGAGGAGGGAGCCTGCTCTCATTGCTGTTTCAGGCTGTAGTGGCTGGAAGCGTTGCCCCTTTCCAGACATCTAGCTTCTTTGGGGCAGGTGTTAGAACTAGTTATTCCTGTTACGTCCTTTTTTTTCAGAAGGTGTCCATTTGTATAACAGTCACTATTTGGTCTCTGCTGAATGATAAGCAGAAAAGTCTTATTCTGTGTTAGCAATCTAAAATAAGCAAATAGAAGATACAATATGCTGAGAGAAACAGCAGTAATTTAAAGCATAGGACTAGATCAGACAAATCATTTTTCAAGCACTTTTTCCTGCAGTGATTTCGATCAGACTAGCTCACAGTTTTTTCCTAAATATATCTTGAAGCCAGTTGTTGCTTTGTCTGATCTTGAATCTCTGAATTCTCTTTCACTGAGGTTGCTATAAGGCCTTGTGTGCTTCAGCCTGAGAAGGTGGTTTCTAATATCAGTAGTACTTAAGGGAAGAATCTTGAATTTGGGTTCCTTTTCCTGATCTGTTTATCAGTCACTTTCTTTTACTCTGCAGGATGTTTGGTCTTTTTAAATTCCATGAATTTGGTAATTTACTTGAAATCCGATAGATATTAATGCAGATCCCATCTCAGGAGAAGAAAAAAAAAAGTCTCAACTTTAGACTGCAGAGTTTCCTGGATTGACTAGGATTCACTTTACTGGGTTCAACAATCTCTCCTGTTGAACGTCTCCTACTTTGGACAAAATGACCAGAGCAAGAGTGATATTTTATTATAGGTGTACAAGCACTCCCTGTGGGGTAAGGGAACCCCACAATCCTGTCAATGCTTCAGGCAATGGGCTGAAGTTCCATTGAGTCCAGGGTACAGACAGTTCACCATATTTATTTTTTTCTAGATTCCTGCTCCAAATCAAATAGAAATAGGAGCTTGGATCTTTTTCTTCCCAAATATATATTGTAACTTATGGGCTATGAATTTTAAAGAAAAAGGAAATGAAAATGAGTGGAAATACCTTTTCTCATTAGTTCTGTGGATGTAAACTAAATCCTTTTCTGATAAGGAATGACTTTTACCATTTATCTTTAAAGGCCTAAATCAGGACATCAACAGTAGGTGGGCTGATTACAGCTTCAGCCTTTGCTGTCATGCTGTATGTTTTGATCCCTCCATTTCACTGTTTTCTCTCCCAGTAGACTCTCAGCTCTTTGAGGTGAGTACTCTTCTTAATCTGGGTGGTCTAAAAGCCTGCAGAACATTGTAGCTGTGATTCTGATACTGCCAGGTTTAAATCATAGCAACAGTAAATTCTACAAATGTTCTGAGTCACGCCAATATGGAGAAAGAAAACAAGAGGGAAAAGGACTCTTTATCAGCAAATTTGTGCATAACTTGAAATAGCACACCATTTTATTGCTTCACTGCAGTTTTTTTGCAATCTTCAAGTAATTTCAGCGAAACTTTTGTCATTTCCAAATACATTCTCTCTTGAAGACCAAAACTAGTCTAGAGGAATCTTTTTTGTCCTGGAAAAACATCTGTCGTGGTTTAAGCTGTAAATCAAGCAGCCCATTCACTAACTTCTCCCTCTTTCTTCCCCCCCGACTCCGATGGGGGGGGGGGGGGGAGGAGAACTGGGGAGAAGAATCGAAAGAAGTGTAACTCCCACGGGTTGAGATAAGAACAGTCCAGTAACTAAGGTATAACATAAACCACTGCTGCTACCACCAATAATAATTATGACCAGGGAAAATACAAGGGAAGAGGATACAACTGCTCACCACCCGACCAAGCCAAAAGAGAGACCTTCAGAGTTCCTGCCCCCAGTTTTTTACATCCTGGACATGACTGTGCTGTGGCATGGAATACCCCCTTGGCCAGCCCGGGCCAGGCGCCCTGTCTCCGTTTCCTTCCAGCTTCCCCTCCTCCCTGGCAGAGCATGAGACTCAGAAAGTCCTTGGTCAGACCAAAACATTACCAAGCAGTAACTGAAAACACTGGTGTTATCAGTGCTGTTCCCAGGCCGAAAGTCAAAAATACAGCGCTGCACCAGCTACCAAGCAGGAGAAAAAAAAATGACTGCTGCTGCTGAACCCAGGACAGTATCCACCCCTTATTCCATACCATTCACGTCATGTTCAGATCCCACATTTTCAATATACCATCACATGTATATGTATGCATACACACACACAGAGGGAGAGAAATCATCCCTCAGTGCATGGACCAATCCCTATAAAACTGCTGAGTCCATTTGGTTTGTGACATCAAGCTCCATCTCCTGCAACAGTCCTTCAGAGCAGGAGAGGCCGTGTGCAGTGTTAGATCGTTGCCTGCTGTTGCTGATCGTTCCTTTACTGCAGAACTTGTCCGGTTTCATCCCAGGACAACATCATTTTTTAGTTGGAGTTCCTATGATGCTCCTTCTTCATATCAGCGCATCTCATATCTTTCTTTTCAGATTCTGAATATACTTTCTTCATACTACAAATTTCTGGTTCCTAATACCAGCCTGATTGTATGCTATATACTTTCTTTACAATGTTAGGTGGTTTGTCTTCTTTTTGTTTTATTTTCCTTAGCTGAAAATTCTGCTAATAAATCTCACCTTTCTTATGATATATTTTTGTGAGATCAACTATTGCCCATACAATGGCTGGAAATCACTGGAATTAAGTACTGCATATGCAGTAAGTGTAAATGCATGGTAAAACAAAAGATTAGCTTTATTGCTGTACCTGTTGCCGTAGTTCTCTGATAATTCCAGAGAAGAGGAATAATGAGTGGTTTTATAAAGCAGACTTGTGCACAGTGGGCCCTGAAGTAAGATCATGTTTTTACAGTGTGTGGATCAAGAATGGGTTAAAAGAAGTCTGGAAAAAAATTTAATCTAGTAGTCCAGGTTTTAATCTGGTAATTTGCCCCATTTTTAATTCTATAAACTAAACAATCTCCTTAGCCTGTCCACTTGCTAGGAGGCACAGTGTGTTCTGTGATCCATTTCACTGTGATTACTTTTTTGTGCTGAAGTGGCCATGTATCTACACTAGGTAAAATCAAGTCTTACTGGGGAAAGCAATATTGTATGCATATATATATATGCATACATGCATGCATTGATCACATGGGAACAACTTTAAAGATATTGTACCTTTTAGTGAGCAATGTATTATACATACAGTACATGGTGGTGGTACTTGTCTTTTCCTGCTATTTATTTTGTGATCTTTGGTAAGTTGTGTACAGCTTTCTTTCGTATCTTCTTCCATAAAATAGATGTGGGGCTTTGGCTGATTTCATACAAAGCACCATAGATTGAGAAAAACAAAATAAGGCTCTTCAGTGCCTACATCAATTCCAGTCCTTAATGAATCTTCTCTGAGGTCTATTAAAGCAAGTATTAGCTCACCTGAATAGCAAGGAAGTAAATAATTTTTGAGACTGTAAAACTACAGACAGAATGCTTTGGATTTAAAAATCACTGTTATGGCACAACAGTCTCTTGCCATGAATTTAATTAATATCAGAACAGTGCAGTAGAATCATAGCATAGTTAGGGTTGGAAAGGACCTTAAGATCATCTAGTTTCAACCCCCCTGCCATGGGCAGGGACACCTCCCACTAAACCATGCCACCCAAGGCTCTCTCCAACCTGGCCTTGAACACCACCAGCAATGGAGCATTCACAACTTCCCTGGGCAACCCATTCCAGTGCCTCACCACCCTCACAGTGAAGAATTTCTTCCTCATATCCAATCTAAACTTCCCTTGTTTAAGTTTGAACCCATTACCCCTTGTCCTCTCGCTACAGTCCCTAATGAAGGGTCCCTCCCCAGCATCCCTATAGACCCCCTTCAGATATTGAAAGGCTGCTATCAGGTCTCCATGCAGCCTTCTCTTCTCCAGCCTGAAGAGCCCCAACTTTCTCAGCCTGTCTTCATATGGGAGGTGCTCCAGTCCCCTCATCATCCTCGCGGCCCTCCTCTGCACTTGTTCCAGCAGTTGCATGTCCTTTTTATGTTGAGGACACCAGACCTGCGCACAACACTCCAAGTGGGGTCTCCCGAGAGCAGAGTAGAGAGGCAGGATCACCTCCCCCGACCTGCTGGTCATGCTCCTTTTGATGCAGCCCAGGATATGGTTGGCTTTCTGGGCTGCAAGCGCACACTGAAGCCGACTCGTGTTCATTTTTTCATCAACCAGCACCCCCAAGTCCTTCTGCACATGGCTGCTCTGAATCTCTTCCCTGCCCAACCTGAAGCTGTGCCTGGGATTGCTCTGACCCAGGTGTAGGACCTTGCACTTGGCATGGTTAAACTTCATCAGGTTGGCATGAGCCCACCTCACAAGCGTGTCAAGGTCCCTCTGGATGGCATTCCTTCCCTCCAGCGTATCAACCGAACCAGACAGCTTGGTGTCATCGGCAAACTTGCTGAGGGGCACACTCAATCCCACTGTCCATGTCACCCACAAAGAGCGGTCCCAGCACCAATCCCTGAGGGACACCACTCGTTACTGCTCTCCAGCTGGACATTGAGCCATTGAGCACAACTCTTTGCGTGCAGCCATCCAGCCAGTTCTTTATCCACCGAGTGGTCCACCTATCAAATTGATGTCTTTCCAACTTAGAGACAAGGATGTCATGTGAGACAGTGTCAAGCACTTTGCACAAGTCCAGGTAGATGACATCAACTGCTCTACCCCCATCCATCAGTTCTGTAGCCCCATCACAGAAGGCCACCAGATTGGTCAGACAGGATTTCCCCTTAGTGAAGCCATGCTGGCTGTCACCAACCACCTTGTTGTTTTTCATGTGCCTCAGCATGCTTTCCAGGAGAATCCACTTCAAGATTTTGCCAGGCACAGAGGTGAGAGAGACTGGTCTGTAATTCCCCGGCTCATCCATTTTCCCCTTCTTGAAAATGGGGGTTATATTTCCCTTTTTCCCATCTTTGGGAACTTCACCTGACTGCCATGATTTTTCAAATATGAGGAACAGTGGCTTAGCAACTTCATTTGCAGCTCCTTCAGGACCCGTGGATGGAGACTTGGGTGGTGTGGCCAGAGCATTTGCCAGTGAAGACTGAAGCAATGAAGTCATTAAGAACCTCAGCCTTCCCCAAATCCAGGGTAGCCAGTTCTCCCAATAGCATCCATAGGGGGCCCACGTTGTCCCTAGTCTGTCTTTTATTTGCAGTGTACCTATAGAATCCCTTCCTGTTGTCTTTCACATCCCTAGCCAAGTTTAATTCTAAGTGGGCCTTAGCTTTCCTAACCTGGTCCCTGGCTTCCCAGACAACATCCCTGTATTCTTCCCAGGCTGCCTGTCCTTGCTTCCACCTTTTATAAGCCTCTTTTTTCCTTCGTGTTTTCCTCAGCAGCTCCTTATCCATCCAAGGAGGTCTCCTGGCCCTCCTGCTGCACTTCCTTCTAGTTGGGATGCAACTCTCCTGAGCTTGTAGCAGGTGATCCTTGAATATTAACCAACAGTCTTGGCCCCCCTGGCCTCTAGGGCCATATCCCATGGAACCTTACTGAGCAGGTCCCTGGAGAGGCCAAAATCTGCTCTCTTGAAGTCCAGGGCAGTGAGCTTGCTGCACACTCTTCTCACTGTCCTGAGGATCTCAAATTCAACCATCTCATGATCGCTGCAATCAAGGCTGCCCTGGAGCTTCACATTCCAAGCAGCCCTTCCCTGTGGGTGAGCACAAGGTCAAGCATGGCACCTCTCCTTGTCGGCTCCTCTATTACTTGCAGAAGGAAGTTGTCTTCCACACAATCGAGGAACCTCCTGGATGGCTTGTGCCGGGGCGTACCATCCCTCCAACAGATATCAGGGTGGTTGAAGTCCCCCATGAGAACAAGGGCCTGCAATCATGAGACTGTTCTTATCTGTCTATAGAGTGCTTCATCTGCAGAGTCCTCTTGGTCAGACCATCTGTAACAGATCCCCAGAGTAATGTCTCCCATCGCTGTTCTCCCTTTAACCTTGGCCCACAAACTCTCTGTCGACTGCTCACCTGTGCCCAGAGAGAGTTTGATACTCTCCATCCTATCCCTAACATAAATAGCAACTCCCCCTCCCCATCTACCAGGCCTGTCTTTCCTAAAGAGCCTGTTACCTTCCATTCCGACGCACCAGTAACTAAAGCTGTAGTTGTAAATTTTGTATTTGTGAGCTTTTTTTTTAGACATGAATAGGAACTTCTTGTTGTGTAAAAGGCAGAATGCTTGAAAGGGCTGAATTTACTCCAGCCATGTGAGTTACAGCAGAGCACTGTGTGATTTGTTGATTCATTGCAGGATATCCTGTTATTTTCCACAAGGTTGCTCAGTAAATTGTATGAAAGCTGTTGATTACACTGCTAATGGTGATTTGAATTGGCGAGTGTGGTAGAACAGTGTATCACAACTCTTCCCAAGATTTAGCTGACCACAATCATTAAGAAAAATATGTTGCTGCATCATATTGCTTTAGAACTCATAAAGTATGGGTCTTTCTTTGTCTTAGTGCTGACAATTGCTGGATATAAATGAAAGTTTCTCCACTTCCTTTGATAATATCTAGACAATTGGATTTTTACATTCAAAATATTTCTAGTGTACAACTTTACATGAAATTTGCATCATTCCCATGGGCAGAAGTCATTTTTCTAAGCTTTGAAAGCTTTTGATATTACTGCCTAATAATACAGTAGTTTGAATTCATAGGCATTTAGTTGAGGAGAGAAAGATACTGTGAAGTTCAGTTCCTAGTGCCTTGCATTTGGTTAATGAAAGTGGGGATCCATGCAAAGTGAGCTTCTTCTCTCCTACCCTAAACCTTCACCCGCCAAAGAAATTTAAAAAGGAGGGGATAAGACAGTATGCTTTTCAAGAGGTGACACTCATCCGACTGAGAAAAATATTTTAGGAGAACAGTATCTCTGTTTCTAAGTGATGGGTGTTTTTAAGTGATTAGTGGAGAGTACTCATCAGGAGACAGAGAAATATATCAGTAGTACCCTGAACTGTTTTGAAAAATTGGAAATCCAATATAGATAATGTATCACCAAATGATGTTATTCCAGCAGGTCCCATAAACAGTTGCTTGCATGTGAGTCAAGATATCAAACTTTAAGTACATGTTTTGTGAACTGTGCTACTGGTCCTTGCTTTGAATCACCTTGGCTGGTCACCACTGCTTGCTGAGGCAGATAAAAACTTGTAACAGTGGCAGTCAGCAGGAACCAGCCGCATGACAGTTATTCAAACAGAAAATTAAGGCCTGAGAAATATTCAGGCATCTTATAATAGTTTCCGTGACATTATGACATTTTCGAGAATGTCCTTTTCATTGTCTGGGATGTGGCCATTTTCCTATTTTTTTGTGACAATGACTAAAATGTCCATATTATTGAATCAGAATAGTAGAGTAATAGAAAGGTACTGGAACCAGTTTGTTTTGTTTGTTTCAATTGCCTTACGAAGTGTTTCTAGCTGCTTCCCTTAAAGACTGGAAGACCCTCTACTGGTTTAAATTGCTGCTAGTTAGAGGATAGACAGTAAAAATTCCCCAAAGTAGAAGTCTTGAAATGACTGAACCTCTATACAACGTCTTCGAAAGATGAAACTAGTATTCATCTAGGAGATGATCAAATTTGTTGGCAAAATTCTATAGGAGGAGAATTGAGATAATGTGCTCCCTTAAGAGCTGCAGTTGTACAAAATTAATTAATCCTTTTTTTATTTATGACTTTAAAATTCCTACAGACTTGTGTGTATTTGAGCATTGACACTGAATATTCAATCAGCATGCTAGTGAGTTAGGGAAGTCCATTTTTACCAGCAGTTTAGGAATTGCCACTTTCACTTTTGAGATCTGTCAAATATTTTAAGGTATAGAGTAGGTTGATCAGCTGTTATGATCTTAACTATGTTATATGTGCTTTTCTAAATCCTAAATTCTCTGTCTTTTATACCCATTCATTCACAAAGCATATGCTGCCGTAAATATGTTATTTTTAAATTGCAGTATGCATAATTTCTATAGCTACCATTTTATCATGTGTTATATCATGCATTAAGATAGTAAGTTTTTTTTGATATTAGTGTTTAAACTAAATGTGTAACTTCAGGTCAGTATATCTTGAGTTAGAACCAATAATTCAGTGGGCACAAATTCTTCAAATCACTGAAATGTAAATTGAACTTTGACACACAAATAGCTACACCTCTACTTAGTGAAGTCTTTAGCCATTTGCATAAGTATTAAGTTTAAATGTGCATGCATTTAAACTTAAGTTCGTCATGCAGTGATGAATCTGGATTGGATTATGCTTTGTGAATATATAAATATCCTTGATTTTGGACCTATATATCTCTTTTGAGCCACTAAATGTCCTCAGTGGCATTCTGTGTCTCCACAGGTTGCAGAATTCAGGAACAAAATAGATTTGCCTTATAGCTGTCAGTTTGTTTGGTAAGGCAGACCAAGAGATTGCTTTAGCAAATGTGTAATGTCTAAGACAGTCTGAAATACCAGCCTCACGGTTAATAGGGATTATGCTGAACAGTATCCTTCCTCAGGTAACTGAATTACCCACAGGGTATTTTTGGACTGGTGCTGGAAACTAGAGTGGAATTACAAATGTGCCAAGAAATTCCAGGTGGTCTGGCATAAGGCCCTATTTCTCTGATGCTAAGCTGTAAGTACTTTCCTTTGCTTTTCCTGTCTTCCTCTCATCCTATGGCTTTTTTTTGAGTTGATAAATAGTGATATTTATTGCTCTTCCCATGGTCCAACCAATTTTTATTTCAGCTTGTAACCTATGTAGTTTAGATGGGAATTTTGCAGTCAGGTCTAAACTCCTGAAATTAGGAGATTTATAAAGGCCGTATTGTCACAGACACAAAACTCAGTCCTGTTGCTCATGGAATAAACTGCAATTTCCATTGTCTTCAGTGGGAGTACACATTGGGATCGTGGGTCTACAAAGTGCTGATCATCACCAGGAGCCTGAGCTGCGTTTTACCAGTATCCTGTAAAACAGTATGGACAAAAGGCAATGAAAGGAACTAGGACAGCCCTTGTGTAATTATGACTCCTTTTTACCAAAGGACATAGTAATATTTAGGAGACCTAGTTTAAGAATCAAAATGGGAGATGTTTTGGTCAGGAACCTGATTGACCTGAAGAGTCTTCAGGTCCAGGCAAAATGACATGGTGAAGTTCAGCTGCTTAGTCCTTTATATTGTTTATATTTTGACAGATCCCTTTAGCTACTATCTTGCTTTCTTGCTAGAGTAGCCTAGCATCCTTGTATGCTGCTTTTTGAGAAAGGAAATACTGTATGTAATGTTATTTGCTTGTGTTTTTGTCACAAAGAGCGCAAGTAAAACAGAAAAGCTTTAATAATAGCACTTGATCTGTGAGAATTACTGGTATTTAAAAAGTACATTGGGCTGTGATGTTCAAGACTAATGAAAGCTTTGAGCTTTTTTGGTGTCTTTTACTACAGAAATTCATGCATATATATGCACTAAATATATATGCACTCTGAAGATTGTTCTGACAAAAAATTTAAACATTAAATCTCCATAATCATCAGTGGTATGTATAATGCTTACCAAATAGTTTCAGAGTGTGTCCATAATAGCCCTCTTTCTACAGTACCCAGCATTTTCAAGAATGAATTGGAAGAAATTGCATAATCATTGCCAGTAAAATTTGTGGATGACAAAGACTCAGAGAATAATAGACGTTTACGAGGGTAGGTAAATAATGCAGAATAACTGGAATTGCTTGATAAAATAGACCTATTGAAATAAAATGCACCATCACTGTAAGGGTAGAACACATGTTCCACATCTGAAAATGGGATCTGCAGCTTTGATTTGTTTCACAAAAATCACAGACAGCTACAGTGTAAATGTCGGCATCTGAGCTAGTTACTTCAGACTTCCTTTATGGATAAAACGGAGAAAAATGGACACACTTCAACTGTTATTCATCTGACGTATTTTAGAAGCCTGCTTTAGGATAATACAAATTATACCCTAAGAATGCTTCTTTTTCTCTGTCAAACAGGAGGGTAGCCCAAATGTCTACATTGCTTAGATGAATCTGAGCATGGCTGTCTGAACAGAAATGGAAAACATCTGGCAAAGAAGTCTAATGTGACCCTTGAATCTATAAGTAGGGGAGTCAGTAGGAAGTGGGATGTCAGTTTGCTTCTCTGTAAAATATTTATGAGATTGCCTCTTTAACATACAATATACAGCTGCAGTGGTCTTTGAAAAGACTGTTTAAAAACGTGTGTGCCTAAAAATAATCAGAGAAATTAATAGCTGAAGTGGAATTGAAGTGGATAAGAGTGGAGTATGAGTCTGACAGAAATGCAGTTACTGCTTTTGGTGTGCAGAATTATGAGCCTAACAGATACTGGACTTGCAACTGGATAGGCTGAGAACTTTTGGTCTGTTTGCTCCCCTGTTACCTTATACTTTTAGACTTAATTATATCTAAGATGTTTTGGGGATAAACATATCTTAGTCCCATATAATTCTGTTAACCGACTTCTTAAAATGGACTTGCTGATCTTAAGTTTATCTTTATTAAAAGCATCTCATTTTAATAAATTTCCCACAGTTGTTTTTGGTGCCTCTTTTTAAAATTTCCAAGTTAATATTGTAATGTAACTAAGTTTGGTAAAGCTAAGGGAAGATTATTCATACTACCAAGTTAAGGTGCTTGGGTTTTTTGCGCTAATTGTACGCAGGATGTGCAGAAACCTTCATCTTGATTAGAACGCCTAAGCAGAGCACTTAAACATGAAAGGTGTGAGCAACTTAATCTTTCCAATACCTATACAATTTAAAATATGACTAGCCTGTGTAGTTCTTTTGCACTTCCAGACACCAGAGTCAGTAATCCATGAAGAGCTGATATCAATTATGAGAGGTAATGCAGCCTGCCTAATGCTGAGCAATGTACTGCACAGCTGCAATATGGCATCCAACTGCAATGTGTCTTATTTTACTTCCAGAATTAAAAAAATAAAAAGTAAATAAGTTCACCCACTCCTGATAGCCTCACAGGGAACATGACATTGTTTTTATTCACAGACAGAGTAGTTTTGGAATTGCCACGTGTCCCATCCACCCTATTCAGAGCCATGTGACAGAAAACACAAGGCCTTCTGTGACAGCTCAGCTGCTGGTGAAGACAGCCTTATGTGGATTGGAAAGGATAGTTGAACTGGCTTATATAGAGCTGGCATTGTTTTTCATGGGGCAGAGAGGGGAGTTTTTGAAACTTCAGAAGTTACGTGTAAATCCTGAATCGTGACAGAGCTCTTCACTGATCATTTCACATACTTGTAATTCTTAACAAAGTACACTTACAAGAGTGAAATCCTCAGCTGAATCTGCGGGCTTCTGTAAACCACGATCCTCACAATGAGAGATGGTGGATCTTTGATTCTGATTTTAAACTTCATCCAGTATACAAACATACGTCACAATAATCTGTGCTTCCCAGTGAGTACGCATTTTTCTTCAGATAGGCAGTCCTCTACCACAAACTGCTGTCCCATAACGAAGCTGTGAGTTCAAAGTTGAGCACAAACTATCTATAGAAATGAGAAAGACTGAAAATAGTTTATAAGAGGTGACCTCAGATATTCCAGGACACTGCTCAAGTGTCCTTTCTGTTGCTGTGCCTGTAGCTGCATGCACCTGTGATTGCCTGGCAGGCCCTCATGCCCTGTTTGTTCTGAAGCGCTTGAGTCACAAGTTTAGTTTAGCCACAATATATAACCACTTCCATATCACATTTTGTCAACATTTTTCTTAATCTTACTGAAAGTGAAGCTTCAGAAGATACACAATATGTCCTACTCATTTAATGCTTTCCTTTTGCTGCAAAGTACAAAACAATGGGTTACTGAGTTTACTAGAAGCGTATATTCAGTAGTTGCTGCGCTTTTAAATAGCATCAGAAATAAAACATTATTTATGCTTTCAGAGCATAATGTGTCACAGATCTGTTTTAAATGGTCATGCCCTAGTTTAAATGTCTGAGCTCTTCTGACACCTTCTTCAAACAAAACCTAAGAAAACCTCTTTTGATCTGAACCCATTAAGTTGGTAGAATTGTTCTGTCAGATGCACATCTGTTGTTGCCACTTTAATTAGACAAATTAAGCAAATCTCAAGGCATGGACAGCAATATATCTAAAATGTTCAGCTATTTGAGGTATCCACAGCTTTTAAAGTATTAAAATATTACAGTCCTGAAAACTTCATTTGTAAAGATATTTTTAAAGCTTCCCCAAAAAGAGAACATGAACAGAATTATATGCTGCTGTCTTACAGGATTATCGTTATATAGTCATATATTTTGTGTCCAGACGGAACTAATATGATTCTTTAGCATGGTTTTTCTGTCTTGCAAAAATACCATGCCCAATAATATTTCATATTAAACCCCTAATTTCTGTTTGAGCTATGATTTATAGGCTTTTACCATTGTAAAACTGACAGTTACTTGTGCTTACATTACACTTTTGTATTCTATTTATGTATTTAGAAGAGAAGCTAATAAATGCTGGAAAATGTTCCCAGGTTTTTTACTCTTTCCAATACTCCCTACGAGGCATTGCTCCTTTCTGCCCATGTGGGAATGACTGGATACCATGACACTGGTAGTAGGCACATAATGAAGTTTCTTTTTGACTTTCTTGTAGGAGGAAGGCTGGAAAGGAGAAAAAGGGATGTAGGGGTTTCTTATTGTCTATTGACAGAATTTTCTGCCCCAACTTCTCCCTTCTGTGATTGGAGGTTGGTAGTGCTTCACAGCTCTCCTCCTTGGCAAACACCTGACTTGTTTTTCTTCCTCCATGTGTGAGAAGGAGAAAGATTAATTTTGTAGGGAGAACAGAAAATCCATGTCCTGTTTCTATTCTGTAGCCTAAGTATGAAAGGAGGACTAGCCCTTAATCAACCTTTTCAGTGTTAAGGAGATTTTCGGAGGTCAGTGTATACAGATGAGCAATGTTGGGGCTATGGTAGTGAATTTGGGCAGAGGAGGCAATGACACTAACTGGTTGGCATGTGCTTGTTCTGGTAAGAGAGTTATTTTCTTTCAGAGAACATGCTTTCTGTGTAAGAATGTTTTAACATTTAGGATTTTAAATGTTGGGATAGCAAAGAACAGCGAATGCTAACATTGCGTGTAAAAGCAGTGGCACTTGAAATGAGTAGGTAGGGATCACTTTTAGGAAGCATAAGAAACAGAATATTAGTCAGGGAAAGAGAAGTGGTGTAAAGCAACAGGAAAGAAAGAGAAATATGTATCTGTACTTTGAAGATTTTACTTCTTTCTAAGGGGAGTTTAGTTAAGGACAAGATACATTCAGGGCACTAGAATAGCAGAAGAGATAGGGAGATAATTAACTCCTACAAACAGTGTAGGAGCAAAGGCATAGGAGAAAATGGAATAGGTGAGCATTTTCAAATGCTTATTTCTATGAGGGCTGATGTCTGTAACTGTTTCAGGAAATGATGCTTTTGTAATAAACCTTCCTTTCACTTAAAGCCCGAACCACAGAATATTTTACATTTGATCACTGTGCAGACAGATCATAATCTTCATCAGATACCCTCTGTTTTTCTCATTTTTCTCTTTTGTTATAGCTTTGTTATAGGTGGCTATCACTTCATTTTTACAAGTGCCATTTATGGAACCTAAACTGTAGAAAATGATGTAATATTTAAAGCAAATATTGACATTTAGTGATGTATTGTGTACCTCAGACTATTTTTATGAGCATTTACAGGATACATTGGGCAGAGCTGATCATGTCCATTCCCAGGCTTCTGAAACATAGATTGCAATGAGTGTCTAAAAATTTAGGAGTTTGGAGAATGAATCATTGGATGCAAAAGCTTGAGGTATTCTAAAAGATGGAAACTAACTAATTTTGTTCCGATCTACAAGCTATAGAAATTATAATGTTCAAGAAAATATTTTTAGAAATTAATCTTGTTCTTGGATAATTTTACAGTAAAATTACTGTTGAACTCTGGGGAGGAAAGATGGTTCTTTATGGCAGGAAAATTTTGCTTTAAGGAATATTTTGCATTTGCCCATTTTGAAAAGCCACATAGATCTCAAGGGTAGAATTTTGTCTGGTCGAATTGTGGAGGTGAGCCTTCATGTTTTATGTATCCTAAGTAAATTCAAGAAGATGGGAAGGTACACAGTGCCCTTAGTTTGAGAGGGGTCAGGTGTGAAGAGTTTAGCGTATAGCTTGTTTTACTAGAAGAGCCAAATATAACTGGAAATTGTTCCATCTAAAGGATTAGAAGCAAAGGTAGGTAGTCCATGGAGAATTACAGAAAGCTTCAGTATTAAGATGACAAATCCCCAGGTATTTTCAATCAAGAAAACTGTAGCAGCACCTGCCATGGTATTGGAAGAATGGAGAGGTGGGATTGAAAAGTTGCTGTTGCATCTTAGCTCACATTTTGATGAATAGATTTCCCCTGCACATGCTTGGAATAAGAGGAAATCAGGTGTTGGAACCATCTTCCATCTGAAATAATTGCTCAAAATAAGTCACATTTTGTTTAGCCTTGTGCTCTAGATTGTGGGTTCAGCTGTCACATCCAGTGATGCTTCTGCCTCCAATGGATTTTACCTGTGTTATTAAAAGTATTGCAAGGTTGTGTTCTTGCTATGGAAAAGTGTGTGTTGCAGCTGTCTTTTCTGCTTTCTCCATGAGCCTTCGACACTTCTATTGTCAGTTTTCTCCAGCACGCCTCTCTGTGTGAAAGCTGAATTGTAAAGCGTGCCAGTTTCAGCCATCACAAGGTTGTCATATGTTTTTGTGACTAGATTATCTAGTCTAATTATTTTTTTTACACCAAGACACAAATGTTTTGTTGTTCTAAACAAACTTTATGTTTAGTGCCTATGTTAGAAATAAGGAAAATAATTAGGCACAAGTTACTATTCCTTATTTTTAAAAAGCCTCTTCCTTTTCTTCAGCTAGGGTTTTCCTTTTCTACAGATGAAAAAAGCCTGTTTTCCTTTATTTTTGGCAGCTCTGCACACCTGGAAGTTTGACTGGGAACATGTTCTGAAAAGAGCTGCTTTGAATGGGGGTTGCTCTGTGGAAAGCTAAATCTCCCATAGCTGTTACTGCTGTGCTATTAGATTGAATTAAACAGTTTGGCACAAGTATTAATCACTTCAATTATTTCCATAATTCCAACTCCAAGGCATCTTTGTATTCTTAGCTGACTTAGTTACATCACATGGCCATGACTTTCAAGGCATTATCCAAGGGAGAGGAACAACTTTCGTGGAGAAAGCTTATTAGGCTGGAAGGCAGAAGTGTTCTCTGTGACCAGCCCTCCTGTTTGGCTGCCTGTTTGGAAGCAGCCTCCATGCCTTGAACTAGAATGGTTAGGAAAGAACAGTATTTCTTTGGTGTATGAAAATCTGATGAACAGTAGAAGTCTAAAAGGCCCAGCTAGCCAGGTCTTTGTTTGTTCTTATGTCAGCCAATCCCCCAGTGCCTCATCTCGAGAACACAGAAAACATCTCATTGAAACCTGTGACTTAAATCCTTCCCAGAGCTGGGCATCTTGCCCAGCTCCATCCATGCTAAAGTATCTTATTAAAGGGATAAAGACCATGAATCTGGATAGGGCTGGGAGGTTATTGGTCCAACAGACACTCCCCATTCTCTACCTGGGTATGAATCCAGTGTTGACTTAACCCTATGCACTAGTGTAAAGGTTAGAGGAGACCCCAACCTCGCACTTTGCGTCTTAATGAAATGCTAGAAAACAATGGAAAGCAACTGAAAAAAAAGGCACAAGAAAGATTAATCCCATGTCAATGAACACTTGAACCTGATTCATCCATCAGTCCCGCTGTGCTCAGAGTGAGCCGTAATGATGCATTTACCTAAGTCATTGGTCTGTAACTTGGTGTATAGTTGTGGTGGTTCTTTTTTTTTCATTTACAAATCTGTCCTAGTTACCATGTTTCTGAGGTTTTAGTTGTAAGGCTTACAGTGTGTTTCAGAAAAACTGAGCATTATATTTGGGGCAGTGGAAAAAGGTAGCTCAAAAGAATTTTTCTTTCTCAGTAGCTCATTAAACCTGAAGTTTTACAGACATCATTTTTAGTGTCTTACAGGTCAGACTTATTTTTTAGATCAGTCAGGGAGTAGTGCTTGATCTACAAAGATGTTTTAGAGGCAGATTTTTACAGGTCAGCAGTTGAGTTCAGAAATTGACGTAGTCCCCTAAAACCTGGTAGTGGTTACATTGAAACTAAGATTCATTTTAAGTCTATCACAAAGCTGTAAGAGGGCTGGGTATGTTCATTAACTGTGCTGATAAAATTTCTGCAGTATGAGCTTGTTTGCCCTAACATTTACCTCATGCCTTCTGGTGGCAAATTCAGCTATGTACAAAATTATTTCCACGTAATCTTTTTGACCAGAGAACTGATTGTAGGGGAAGAACATGAGAAAAGTGCAGTAGGGTCAGGCTGCCCCCCTTGTAAGGCCCTTGTAGAATAGCGGGGCTGCTGAGACCAATCTTGATTTAGTCTTTATTTAATCATTGCAGGAATACACAGAGGTCCGCATTCATGGAGCAGGTGGAAAGACAAAACTGCAAATTAAATGTGAAAGTGAGTGCTGATTCTCACTGTAAATATTTTCCGTTCTGCTTTTATGGTATACAAGGAGGAGTAAAATAAGAAAACTATGCAGTTCTAGACATACAGATTATAGGCTTTTTAATATAGGTACTTCTGTGATGCCCAGTGAGCACCTACTAACTATGAAGTGCTTGGTTAGATTTTCACACGCCTTCTTTTCATCTCCAGGCTTCCACCCCTGCTGAAGGCTAATTTTTTAGAACTCTGTTTAAAATATTCCTGCAAGAGTTTGCACTTATAAAACTCTTTTGTGAGTAGCAGGGCCTTTTATAAGCACAGATAATGAACTTCACTGTTCAATGCAGGCCAGATCCATAGGGCAGGTTTTTAAAGATATTTAAGGGCTTACAGTGATGGACAATGAATGTCTAAGATGCTTTTGGAAAACCCTCAAGATACTTAACCATGTCTAGAGATGCTTCAAGAAATTTGTTCCAAGTGGTTGACTAAGGTGCTGTTAGTCACTGCTAGAGAGTTGAAAAGGGAAACTTCCTCTTACTGTTGTAGCAATTAAAAATTTTTGCCTTTTTTATGACAAAGCAATGGGAAAATATAGCTGTTTATAGAATCTCATAGAATAGGAAGGAAATAGCAAGAAGTTATAAAAGAAAGCTGAAATTCAGCTTTTTTTTTTTTTTTTTGAATAGTATACTTCTCCTGTAAGCTCATGCCTATAACCATAATGGATGAGGGCAGCCCCACACTGTTTATAAAGTCTCTATACTCAGCACATGGTTAATCAAAATAATTTGCTAAACCCTTTCTATGGTGTGGCTGAGGATTTGTAAGTATCAACTAGTAGATCTTTGAGAAAATTTGATCTGCTAAATGTATTTTGATAGCAAAAATCACATGCTATTATTACTTTTTTCTGGTTCGTCATAATTCTTGTTGCAAACCTAATATCTGGTTAGTATCGTCAATGTTTCCAAGTTTGCATTAATTTTTCTTGATATCACCCTGTTTACTTACAAGCACTGGGCAAGTATGAATGCCAGGTGAAATTTTTTTAGGTTTGGTTTTTTTGTGTGTATTTGCAAAAAACCAGTGATACAATCCCACCAAGTGGCTTTTGTCAGTCAACCTTTTTACCCTGTTTTTTATCATTACTGCGTATTCTCAGTTTACTGTTTTTTTCATCAAATGCTTTTGTTTCAATTAACCAGGATGCTGAGAAATTGGCCGGTGAAGAACATGCATGGAAAGAAGTCAAAGATGCTGTAAATCAAGTGAGATATCCGAAATCAAAAGAAGGTATCCTTTCAGTGACAGGCTACAGCCTGCCATTCAGTTCTGAAAACAATCTGGAGAGTCCCTTAGTATGCAGTTCATCTCTTGAAATTTATTTCGTAAAGGTTTCTATTTTAATGTTGTTTTAAAATATATATTTAATTAATTTAAGGTTTCAAATGTGTAATATTTATAATTGTATTAACAGTAATAGAGTTTCTGATTACTAGGACTGGAATTGCTTCATGGCAGGAATAGTAGGTATCTAGGATGAGAAGGGATATTTTGGCTCAGATTTAGACTTCTGTCATCACAGCCATCACTTTATACAAATCCACTTCTGAATGAAATAAAGCTTAATCTGAAATGGTGTTAAATTCTTTTTCCCATTACTCCCATTGTGAACATTTCCAGGTTCTCATTCTTTGCACAGCAATTAAAATAACAAGAATATAATCACAGTCATCCTCACTGCAAATATTACAGCATCATTATAATAATTCATAATAATAACATATAATAATAATTTATAATTAAGCAAATTGAATGAGATGATCTTGCACTAATAAAGAGAACTGGAGCCTAATGGCCATCATGTAGATATTAAATCCAATTAAAAAAATTAGTGAAGAGCAACAGCCAAAAAAGATGAACAGAAGAGAGGTGGAGATTTTTACTACAAGACTATGAGTATATTGATCTCTCTCCAACTATTCATTGGAAATTCATTGAAATTTCACTGACTGTGAATTTGATCTATTGCTGCAAGATTCCTTACCATTTTCAGAAACATTGGCTTTCTCTGGAGCTGGAGAGAATTAAATCTTCCAGTGCTCCTTTTCAGCAGCATAAAAAACAAGTTTGCATGGTGATATTCCAGGCTGGACAAGTGGTCACAATTTTTATTGTAACAAAAGTAAAAAACAATAACAAATAATAATTATTTAAAAAAGCACAACAACTGAGGTTTTTTCTTTCCAATCCAGAGAGATTTGTTTGTTAGCAAAGGGGAAACACTCATCTCATCTACCTTTAATTTACGTATAGTTTCTAGTATGTCTTAAGTTCCTTTTTAGTCACTGGATTAAGACAGACAGTACTGAAATAGATCTTCAGGTATTCAGCTATACTTTAGAGCCCATATTTTAACCTGAAAGTTAAATTATAGATATGCAACATGCAGTATCAATCATTGTTATATTGAAAGTATGGAGTGAGAATACTGTGCTATATAATGTTCTTATATTTAATTGTAGGAGAAATTGCACCTACTGAATTTTGCTAGTGTCTTTAATTAAGATTACTAATGTGACATTTAAATCAAAAATATTGCAGTAAAATGAATCAGAAATGGCTGACAAATACATCCTTGTTGTCTGTTCAGCTTCTGTTTTCAGACATGGGTTGTTTGAAATGTGTCATCTTTCCTTCTTTGCACCAAAATACTAATTGGCATGCAATTAGTGAGCATTAGGTAGTGAGCACTACCTGAAAAGGGAGCTTGCTATTTGTCCATTTGCCAAGAACAGAGAACTTTTGTTGCTGTCTGAGGCACATAGGCTTTAGTTTCTACAAATGTAATTCTTTTAACAAATTAAACCGAAGTTTCTTGCAGTTGAGAAAGTGACTTACAAAATCTGAGCTACCAATAGCATGTTAGTGTTTTAATTCTAAATCTGCAGTTAGAGAACTTGAAACGGTATGTGTGAATAAACTGTCTCAGACCCAAATTCCAGTTTAAGCATACAAATTGAGATGCTAAAACCCAATGCAAGGGTATTTTTCTGCATCTCAGACCACACAACAGTAGCATAGCTGGGTGAGGGCTGCTCCTCTAGATACAGGACAGACAGCTTCTCTTTTGTCCTGTTGCAGCGGATAGTGGGTTTTCTAGTTTGCAACTTAGGTACCTGAAAATTTGATCCCAATAGGTTCTGCGATATAGCCCAACAGCCGTTAAATGCTAGTGAGTGAGCAAGAAGTAAAATCAGACAAATACAGTGCGTCAGCTAAAACGGTAATCTTTCAAGAATGTCAGTGCTTTGTAGTTTCTACAAAAATTGTATGAAGTTGAAATAATATCCCTCATTCTTCTGTTTGTCTGTCCTTAATCAGTTGTAAAGAATACATGGATGTTTGCCAGAGATATAAAGGTTAAGGTGCAATTTTCTAATAACACATTCCTTCCCTTATATGGTTCTTTCAATCCAAGGGCATGAGAGCAATTCACAAATAATTAGTTTAGCCTTGTAACAGCCATGCTATAAATCCTGGCCCAGCCACACAGTGGTCACATTCTTAAATTTAAGTATGTAAATATTCCCATGTTCAGGAAGGACTAATTACTTCATCAGAGGGTTATCATTGTATGTTTAAATCCATTGCTGGATTGGGGGTGAATAATATTTTCAGTAATGTTGTGAAGATAACTGCTGAACTTCCCTGGGCTGACTGTCTAAAATAGACTGTGATACAAACAGTGTTACTCCTTCTCTTACTATTATGTCGGATGGGTAGGGGGTTGGGGTGTTTATTTGATTTGTTCTTACTGATTGGTGTGTATGGTATCTTTTTGGTGTTTAGAGTGCTTGCATTCTGGGACTCCCATAATGTCTCAGATACCAGTGCTCATTTAAAATCTGGGAGTATTGGTATTCAGCTCATGTGTGTCAGAGAGAAGAATCTGGTCTGCAGAGAAGTCAAAGCAGTGTAGAATGTAATGAAAATGAGTGATTTGTGGTAAGTAATATCCAACTAAAGTGAATGTAAGCCCCAGCTTACTTTTGCTCTCTTAGAAGTACACAAAGTCTTCTTGTAGCACTGGAAGTAAAAATTTCTTTACAGTCAAGATCCTTAATTGTGAACTGCAGTCAGAATTCAGAACTGCAATTATTTTCCTTCTCGTGCATGAAACATGCAGCTGTATGTGGAAAAAAAACCCCAAACAGAAACCCAGTCCTTTTTACAACTATTTCAAAGAGAAAGAAAATTTATCTTAATGCCCTGCAGCTCTTACTCCTTGCTAACAACATTTAGAACTTGTAGTTTTGTTTGATTAAAGATATTTCTTTAACTATGGCTAATTACAGAGTGGGAACAGGTTCTGGCAAGATTCCAGAAGCTCTTGAGCAGCAATACAGGTCGTCTTCCAGACACAAATATCTATCAACTGAAAATGCTTGACTGTGCCATGGATGCTTATATTAACCTTGAATACTGGGAAGAAGCTTTGTCTTATGGTAGCAGGACTCTGGGACCATATAGGTAAGAAATGTAATGGCTTTCCAAAGATGGGGCAGAGGAGGGTCTCTCATTAAAAGCAAAGATTGTGTTTTTTTCTAGATGCTTCTTACTGGTTTTATTTCTGACTGTACAACTTGTCTTACTTTCCAGGTTAATGAATGAGGCAGAACTTCCATTCTGCTTCCACAAGCTGAGAGCAGTAAAATGATAATAGGAACTATAATAATAACCGGTTATTAGCTCCTCACTGTTGCATGTGTTCAGATCCTGCCCCATCCCTGATCAGATGATTTCTTGTTCAGATTTCATTGCCATGAGGGTGTCAGTGTTTAATGCGGAGCTTGAGGGATAGGTAGTTGGCTGTAATAATGCATATCCTCTGTATACTCTAGACACAGAGTTTACAGAAAGAATAATAATTTTAAAAAAATGTTGCAAAATGCAGTTTTAACTGGAAATGAAAAATCCCATGGTCCATATTTTGGACCACGAAGGGGGGGAAGCGCTTGCTGTTCTTTCCTGATCAGTACTTGTTCCTATGCTATGTGCTGGGAGAGTTTCTGAGTCTGATGGCCTTTTATCAATAAGGAAGGATGCTCTAATTGATCCTGTTCCATGTGGTAGGTCTTGAAATTGTTTGGAGATTGGAGTTGTAATGAAGCTTTAGTCATCTAGTGGAGAAAGGGTAGGTACTGTCTGCTCTGTATTTGCATTGTTTGTAACTAAATATAAACCTGTGCTGAATGTCCGGATATAATGTCATTCATGCCTAAATGTTCATTCTTGGTAAGGTATTTTTTAGATCATCTCTTTCTTCTCTGTGGTTCTACATGATGTGACGTTCCAGTACATAGTGAGATATTGAGAAGTGTGAGAAGTATGCTAACGTTACTGTGAATACGAACATCTTAGATTTTACGTGTCTTCCCTAATCAAACCAGGGTGCCATCAGCATTCA
Source organism: Myiopsitta monachus (assembly GCA_017639245.1). Classification (NCBI taxonomy): domain Eukaryota; kingdom Metazoa; phylum Chordata; class Aves; order Psittaciformes; family Psittacidae; genus Myiopsitta; species Myiopsitta monachus. Next base: position 41,387,901 of record CM029925.1, on the reverse strand, counting down.
ACATTTTTCCTGGAGGAATTTCATCTATTTCTGATATCTGTTTCTGAATAAAACTCTGGGCTTGACTTAAGGAACAAAACAGCATTTCAGAGCTTTCACTATGAAGTAATTAGTGAGAAATCTGCATAGGCTGTGATATATCAGAGCTGTAGGGAGGCTCACTATTCATAATGACTATCAATTCTCAGAGGAGGGCATGAGTGCCTACAGATTCTCACATTTCTTCAGGGTGAAATTCACATAATGCATGTTCCACTTAACCTTTCAAACAGGGCTTATGTAGTACTGCAGCAGTGGGTGCTTCCTGCCATCCTTCTACAGTGCGCCACACTCCAGATGAGCAGAGTAGTCTGCCTGTTTAAACAGTCCCTTATTAAATTAAAAAGAAAAATAGCACCACAAAACCCCACACAAACAAACCCTCTCTTTTTTTATTTTATAATTAACTCAGTACTTCATGATCAAAAACTGAGGATTTTTCTACAGACATTTCTGAAAGCAGAGATCACATTGAGACCAAGTGCAATTTTACCAGATAATTTAATAAAGCTTTCTCTGTTTTGCTTATTGAAGTGTACTGTAGTTTTCAAGCTGTTTACTGCAGGAGCCTGGAGATGAAGGAAAGGGTTCAACTGTGCGTTCAATTAGTATCTCTTAAGGAATGGTATTTACATGAGATATTTTAGCTTTTTTTTTTGCACCTTGAAGAGCTTGTCCTTGTTCTCTGTTAATCCAAAAGGATTATTTAAGAAAGATTTTCAGTTGTTGCTTTTTCTTTATACCTTCAAGTCATCACTACAAGCTTTGACACACCTGAAACAAAATCCTCAGTTTCTCATTACAACAAATTGTGCCCTAAGCAGCAGGAGAGCAAATCCTAGGAAATCTTTTGGGATGCACTGAATTTCTCCTGTTGAATCAATCTACTGCTTGGCTGCTCCTGCAGTTCCATTATAGCTATCTATTTTCCTTTCCTGAGCTCTGGAAAAAGTATTCATACAGGTCTCCACAGGGAATCCCCTGAGAATTTGAGCAGTCCATAAAAATGGGAAATTATTGTTACAACTTTGAAGGCTCTGGAGATTTGGTCAAAAATAACTTTAATTTCAGGTAATGTGTTTATTGTGCGTTTTCCATTTCTTTAGCAGCAGGATTAATTTTCAGTGCTGTGTGACACATTGTATCATAATGTATGTTTTCATTCTGATGGTTGCTGACTTTTTCAGAATCATCCATTTTGTGTAACTGGCAGAGACAGATGGTTAAACTACATAAAACTGACTTGTCATACTGAACACAAACCTCTATGTTTTAGGTAGTGATGGTAACCTATGAGGAACTTAGTTTAGGACCTCTCAAATAGTTTTAGAACTTCCAAAAGAAAGGGATAGATGGTGGCTGTCAAAATGAAAAGCTGTCTTCTCCTATTGTGCTGAACCATAACTGTCCATTATTTGTTAAAACCTACAACAGGCGCTTTCACTGAATAGGCTAAGCCAAATGCATCTATGCAGCTTTTCTTGTAAGTGCAACAGTAAGTTTGTCTGTCCAAGCGCCTTAATAAAAGTGAGGATATTTTCTGAATGAAAGCTGCCCCACATCATAGTCAGCACACAGCAGCTTGCAAAAATAAACTTCCTCTCAAAGCCTCATGAATCTTAACCACAGAATAACAGAGAATCAGCAAGAGGTGTTACATGGGTTTGCCTAGTCTCAGCACATTCACAGTCTGGGCTAACTGTTGCTCTTGAAGGATTGGATTCAGAGATACCAATTAAGGCAGACTTCTTGTAGGTTACCTCTGAGGAAGGACCCTAGCATTTAGCCCTTAAATTGCAGAGAAGGCACATATGTTCTGAGGACTGGGTTTGTTTTTTGGTTACTTTTTTTTCCTGTCTCAAGTGTTCGTGCTTACATTGCAGACGAAGCATGGAAGTATGTTATAGAACTCTGCTAGGTTTTATAGAGCTCCTCAGCTTTGCAACTGAGTAATAGGAGGAAAAGAAGTAACTAAGTGACACCAAGAGCCTTCCCTTCTGGATTTAGAAAGCAGAAGGGGCTGGGTAAAGCTGTGTCACCTCTCTGAGTGCCTGTCACATCAAGTCTGGTGAGATTCTGATATAGAGAGGGCAAACATATTTGTTTCTGTTCTGCACTGCTCATAATCTCCTGCTGAAATTACAGCTAATGTATAAGTCTCACTGATTTTCAGATGGGCTGCTTCATCTCCAATATTGCAGCAGTAGGAGTTACTGGAGGGCTCCAACATTAATGAAAGGAAATTCCTTCTTTTCATTCTGTACAGGAGTGTTGTGCAGAAGTGATGTTCTGTTTCTTCCCCCGGCAAGCTTGCACGTCCTTCCTCCTCTGTTCTCCTTCTGCTAAGTCAGCACTGATACAGGGCTTTGCTGATGTGGCTGTTCTGCTTCTGGAGTGGGAGGGAGCTGGGTAGATGTAAGCATTTCATATTTGTGTTAGACATGCATCATTTGTCTGCTCTTCTCACTCCTGTTCTCTCTCCCTTCCATTGACAGTTTGCAATATCCTATCACTTCACCTTTCCCCAGTGACAAAGGTCTTCTAGGGAACAGGGAAAACAATCCCAGCCAACACAATTTCAGATTGTTTTGCAAAGGGCTGGGTTGAAGAACAGTGGCTGGGATGTGCTTCTTGTTGAGCATTTTGTGAGAACATGGCTGAATTTTCATTGTGTGAATGAAATGTCAGCCAGGAATTTTTGATTTAGAGTTCTAATTCAATAGATATGAAGGACTGTAGTTTCTAAGTATGTGAAGCTCAATCAAAAGGCAGATTAAAAAAAATCATAGTTGCTATAGCATCTTTTTGATAACTCATGATCTTGTTAAAAAAGTCAAAACCAGCTGTAGAACCTAATATTCTTGGAAGGGATTCTGAACCTATTTTTCCTTCTTCAAAAAAGTGCTCCAATAAAGGATCTGATTTTCTTTTGGTCATATTTCCTCCCCTTTTCAAATGTGTTTTACAAGAAAATCCTGCTCTTACAGGTATGTGCTTTGAAATATATATATGATATACACAATGACTGAAAATAAAATTCCTCATCTTTACCTATGATAATATATATATAATATATATGTATTTCTCTGCTGAATTCAGAAGGCTCCTGAGTACTGGGTAGTTGTGAGGCACTTGACTTGAATTTACTTTTAGGTCGAAAGTCTGAGCACGGAGAAAGCTCGAGAGAAAATACAAAAGTGAGCTGCAGTGATAAATAGGACCACTGGGGGATGCTAATGCTCAAGGGTTAAAGTCTCGGTTTAGCGCCAGTCGGCACCCTGGTTGAGAGAGGTCCCCTGGGGACTTCTGCGAGGCTGGCACATTTCTGAACCTACAGATAGTAGTAATTCAGTGGCCAAAGTTCAATGTCTTAATCATAAAAACATCAGTAGTAAACATAAATCTTACCTCGGGGATCACCTGAGAGGGAGAGAAAAATGTGAAGGTGGAGAAAGCAATTCAAAGGAAGAATGAAACACAGAACAGAAAGAATAAAATCTACCTTGCTCACTTTTCTGGGGTTTTAGGAAATGGCCACAGACATTTATCTCTAATGTTTAGACCAAAATATGTGGAAAGAAAAGAGAAAAAAAAATACTGAAGAGCTGTAAGAGATTTAAAAAAAAATACAGTTTATGGGAAAATCTGAATATCTGGGTTATCCTTTCCATTGTCTGAACAAAGAGGCGTGAATTAAAATTTAGGAATCGTTTTTTGTTCATAAATGGTTATACTGATGTGTTATCTAGAGGTGGTAAGAGAGTGCCAAGTAAACACCAGAGGTTTGCAAAAGGAAAGGAGTAGGTACATTTGCTAAAAGAGTAGGCTGTGTCTGTACAAAGGTGCAAGGCTGGGGACATTATAGCTCACTGGAACCTCAGAGAGCTGTTGCTATAAACCCAGTGAAGAACACTAAGCAGCCTTGGTGCACCTTACACATAAGTAAATCAACAGAAGGAGGAGAGCTTGATAATGACAAACTGCTACAGCAGGTATAAACAGTGGATAGCGCCAAGATCATCACTCCATTTTTCTCCCAGGTTGTTGATGACATATCACTCTTCACTGCTTGTGTTTACTTAGTTATATGAAATTAGCTGTCACTATTAGCAAAAATCAGTGGAGGCCAGCCTGTCTTTACAAACCACAGCAACAGGTGGAGCAGTTAGAAATCCTCATGAGATTGTTGATGTTATGTTGTAAACTACAAAAAACAATCTTCACTTAAGTATGTGTTTTCTGGTGTAAGTCAGACATTTTAATGCACTCTACTCTGTATATCGTCAAATATTGTGGTTTAAGCAGGTTGCACAGCTTTCAAAAAATTAGTATATTTGAACATTCGTATAATTTGTACAATAATTGCCTTTGTTCCTACTTCATCCCCAGTTTCCTCACATAAACGATATGTGAGATAACACAGGCCTCACAATAAAATTTTTTGTTACGTATTTGTTATTTTAATCAGAAACTTAAAGAAAGTTTTTGTTCTCCTGTGCAGATCTGAGAGGACAAAAATATACATCACAAAAACAGGCAAACTGTAAACTTTAGTTGGTTGTTGGGGTTTTTTTTGGCTCTCTGGGTAGTAAAACCCAGTATAAATTGGAGAGTACATTGTCTCTTGGTAATTCCTCCAAAACACAGATATTTGTAGCAATATTTGCATAATTTCTGGCTTCTGTGTACCTGTTTTATAGATAAACAGGGATCATGCTTGTCCCTGGCCTTATATCTTTAGGAATTCCCTAAAGCACTTCAGCAGCTCACTCCTATCTTCTGTTCCTCCTTACTTCCTTCCCTCCAGATCTCTCCAGTCCTCACACCCTTTTCCAAAAAAGAAAAGATGTTTTATGTCTGAAGTCTGGTGCCTAAGTTATCTGTGCCCTGATCAATCCTTTCCCACATAGGAAATAGAATTTCTGTATTGCTGCTTGCTGGCTATGTACATCTGCATGGAACCAGTGCCTTCCATTCTTCAGTTCTTTTCTAGTAGTTTTTCTTGTATTCTTCCATCATAACCAGGTGTTGTCATCAAAAGTGACACTGAGGTGCATAATCCTCAATGACTTCTGTAATCTCACACTTCCCTAAGTGCTGCTCTTGTTCCTCATTTTCACACATCATGCATATCAAGAAGGTCTTTACTGTGAGGGTGGTGAGGCATTGGAGCAGGTTGCCCAAAGAAGTGGTAAATGCTCCATCCCTGGCAGTGTTCAAGGCCAGGTTGAACAGAGCCTTGGGTAACATGATCTAGTGTGAGGCATCCCTGCCCATGGCAGGGGAGCTGGAGCTAGATGATCTTAAGGTCCTTTCCAACCCAAACCATTCTATGATTCTATGGGTAAAATTTCTTACTGTTCTCTCCAGTTCATGTCAGCTGTATTTCAGGCATAATCTTGATGCCTTTAAGTTGTCCAATATACTCTATCACACAAGTTGTTGTTTAGCAACGTCAGTGTTAATTTGCAGTACCTCATTCAGTACATACCACATTTCTGAGGTAGGCTAAAACTTTGTTAAATAGTTGCTGCAAGATTTTTTTGACAGTGTTCATTTAGTAGCTCCATTATTTGTATACTGGTGCTTACTGGCTTAAATTTTAGCTTCTAATTTTAGTTTTAGTCTCATTTTCACTTATGTCCAGGGCTATTTGAATCTGAGTTTGACAGATAGTGATCTCTGAGTGATGTTAGTGAACTAAATCACCAAGTTTCGCAGAGGTTTCTTTTTCTCTGACACAAGTGTTGGTTTGTCCATCTCTCACATTTGTAAGGTGGTTTAAGACACTTCTTGAAAGAGGTGTGTTCTCTGTCAATGATAGCTTCATCTGTAGACTTCCCCCCCCTCCCCCTTACTTTCTGTTAAGATGTTAGGTCATTCAGGGTTTTCGTACTTTGTCTAAAATAGGGATTTTGGTCTTAGTCTACCTGCCTATCAGAGCTGAAAGCTGAAAGCTTCAGTTGGGTTTTTTTACTTGAACAGTAATAGCTGGTATCTTTGTCTTGTAATCAGGGATCCTTTTTTATTCTTTGGTACATGCATACTTGCACTTTACGAAGTGACGACTTATGTAGCCCTTACCTGAGCTCTTTTCATCAGTCTGCTTGCTATTACACTCCAATTAAAGGACAAACATGAATAAAATAGAAGTAAGTATTAAATGTGTACTAAGTAAATACAGACCTCTCATACGCTAACCTATAAATGCATGAGTAGATATTACAAAGACCTGTGTGCTGTGAGAAAAATGCAACATCATAGTTATTCAGCTGGAATAATTTTGAGAATGATTTTTGGGAATTCATAATGTCTGTGTGAATTCCACTAAGAAGAAAAGGGGGCAGTTGATGTCTATGGATTCTAAACAAAGGTTTAGTTAGAACCTGAGCTAAAATGTGATTGGAAAGTGATATCAAGGGAACAATTAACAGTTAAAAATAGACACATATGAAGCATACATGGAGTTTTTGGATTCCTTTAACAGTAACTGAGTATTGCTTTGAAAAAGCTATTTTAGAGGCAGAAGTTGTGGTGAAGAGAGAGTCAAAGGGGAGGATGATCATTAAGAAAGAAAGATAAATTTACAATACTCTCTCTGATGAAAGAGACAAAGAGAGAGTGCGCAGAAAATAGCAGCAGAGATGTGAGAAACAATGCATTCTCTGGGGGGAGAATTAGGAAGAGTGATTTTAGTCAGAAAATATCTACTTCTTTGTTTGAATAAATTGTCAATTTGAGTTGAGGAGGCAGAGAGTGGAAACTTGGCAGTACTTCTAAGGAGGAAATCAGTTAAGAATTCCTAATGGTGGAGATGTGAACAGTGGTGCAAATGGAAACTTGTGGTATTTAAACAAGAAAACAATCTAAGCAACCTTAGAGATAAAGGCTGAAAAGGATGAAAAGAAATATTTTTTTCCACTGAAAAAATTGGAAAAGGGTCTTAAAGGAAAAATACAGTTGCAAGAGAGGGAAGAGGAAAGGAGCAGCAGATAAGGAGAACAGAGAAATTGAAGACCACAGTTTGTTTAAAGGGTAAATCAATGAGATTGGCCAGGGAGAGTGAGTGATGAAAAGATGGTGCTTTGAAGAGGGACATGCAGAATCAGAAGTATTGTCAAACAAGAACTGTGCCAGTGAATGACCAAATTTTTAGTGAGATGATCCATCTAGCAGAGAAAGTAGAGAATGAAGGTCAGAGAGGTTCTACAGCAAAAAAGGTGATGCTGAAGTAAGGCTGAAATTTCCGACACTGATGTTGACAGGAAATGAACAGAAATAAATGAACATGCAGGTGAGAGGGAAAGTTAAATTACTGCAGTGAGTAAATCCTACAGACCACTCAGTTACTGGTGTGATAAACTGCAAGCTCACCACCACTTGAATTTACCAGTTATTAAGGGCTGAAATGTAATGGAAGATCTTATTAGGAATGCATTACTCAGATATCCCTGAAAACCAGAAATATCCATATTTTCAGGTCCTGTGTTTACCAAGCTTGTTCATAATGCTACCTTGCTTAGTAGGTTCATATATGTGTCCACCATATCAAATCTCTGAGCTATATTTCTCTTGACCTCATCAAGGTCTGTTAGTCAGTTTTCCTTAATGCCATAAAACAAAAAAATCCAGTCTTTCTATACAGGGAACATTTGGAAGTACCAGAACTAGTTCTGAATTATCCAGTTCTGCTATAAGAAGCAACACAGCTACATCATGCTGGCGCTCTGCCTCATATAATTAGCAGCAGAATTGTGCCATAGGGGACTTCTCAAGGAAATGCTGAAAAATTTGACTGCTACGCAAAGACTATTTGAGCTACCTTATAAATACAACAGTTCCTGGCCTTCAAAAATTTAGTTAGTAGTTAATCGCCTCCTTACTTCTCTGTAGAACGTCTAGACGTTGGACTATGCAATTTAGAGTGAAAGGGTTGATGGTGTGATGTGACACTATGCTGACCTGCAAAATCCTCCTGCATGTATTCCCTTGACTGCCACCAAAGGTGCTGCTTCTTTTGTCTCCACTCTGGTTTTCTACTAAAAAAATCTATCTACTTTAGTTCAGAACACCAAACACTGTCTGCTGGGCTTCAGGTAATCCGGTTCCATGGATAAGCAAGTGATGCAGTGCTGCTTCTCTCCCACACCCTTACCTCTCCTAGATACCCTTCTCTTCCCTTGAGTATACTGGATCCTTTTTTTCCAGGCTGTTTTTCATTTCATCATCAGGCAAGACACAAGAGCCTGAATTGCTGTTAGTTATGTGACTGTGAAGATGGAAGTAAGAAGGAAGACTCAGAAAGCAAATGACTGTGGGTAGAGCTCTGAACAAAGATGGTGACTGTTTACTAATGCTGGAAGGCTAGCAAAAGGCAGACTATAGCACTGCTAAGGAAAAAAGCTCAGAGAAACACAAAGTAGGCTACCCAAAGGGCCATGTAAGCTGACAAAAGTGAGCACAAGATAAATATATCAGAGAGGAAAAAAATCGCCTTTCAAAAATTATGCAATTCTACTAATGGATATTAAAAAAAAATTATGTATATTGAAAACAAAATAAAGTAATCTTGGAGGAAAACTGGGGAATGCAATGCACACATGGCCAATAAAGGAAGAAGAAAGAGTATAGGCATCCAAAGAACAATTGCAAGAAGCCCAGAAATACCAAAATCATTGAGGAAAAGCCTTCCTTTCTCTAAACTTCTTCCTATCATCAGAAGAGGTAAAAGAGAGAAAGGCAAAAAAAATTGATACTGTTACAGTTGCAAGCACTTTCCTAAGAGGAAAATCAGCTTTCTTTAGCTATGCAGTGTGCTCTTGGAAAATACAGTTGATGGGCTGCCAGAAGTAAGATAAAGGTCTTGAATCAAAGTGTGTTTCTTAAACCACATAATGAATACATTTCCGTATTAACTCAGGTATGTTAAATGATGTGCACCAAGGATTTAATGTACTTTTAAGGCTGGCCAGCATTTCAGAAGTCTTCTGAAAATTGGCAAAAGTGACAGCCACAAGTAGAAGCATCCTAAACACAGTCTTTCTACTTGATTCATTATTGATGAAATAGAAAAGAGAAGAAAAGAAAATCTTTTCATGCAGTAGTGTGCTTGGCAGACTTTGAAAAATGGAATTAGATCCTATATTGCTTCAGAACAAAAGCCTTGGTATATACAGTCATAAAAAGGAAAAACATTTAGGAGATTAATTTTCTTGTCAAAGGGGAATTTGCAAGACTTACCACAGCCTTTTGTGGAGAGCTTCACTTTAGGCAGTGCCACAAAATACATGTTTTAGAAGTGTTTATGTGAATATGACTGGAGATCTTGCTTGGGAATAATGGAAAAATTGATGCATGTTGTACTGTTTGAGATGCTCTGAAACATAGACATTTTATCCTGTGAAATATGGTGTAACTTCTCTAATCTTGGAAAAACATCACACAGAGTAACTTATGACCAGGGGAATGTCCTACTAGTTAGTTGCTTGCTTTCATGACAATAGCTAGGGATAAGTTATCTTAGATATTTGTCTCAGTACTGCACCAGTGTAAGGCCTTATATTTTTCAAGGGATTTCAAAATGTGCAACCAGGTTGGGTAATATTACCTCTGCCAAGTCAACATCTCAGAATTGTGAGATGAAAAGCAGATTTACATGCTTGCAGTAAGATAACATCCTGAATACGTCCTCAAGCTTTGTCTGTTGCTATCTGTCTGGATTCAGTTCATCTGTGTATTGTCTTTCTGTCATATTTGCAGTGCAGGTGAGCTCTACCAATACTGAGTATTTATCAAAAGTTGCTATCAAATTGTGCAACGTTTCTTGTGCCAGTAGAGAGAAAGAAAGAGTAGGAAGGGGGAAAAAAGGTCTTTTTCATTTGACAGAGCATGGACATTAAGCTCTGACACAAGTAAAAGTATGTTGATTTTCACTAAAATTGTTAATTTTATTAAGTACTCCATCTCTTCAACTCTCTGCCTTGCTCTGAGAGCAGCATTGTCGTAGAGAAGTACTACTGTCTTCCGATACCTTGAAGAGAGCAAGAAAGTACAGTGGTTATACACATCTCATGTGTTAAACTGTGTCCATTGATGAACAACCAGCTCCAGATATGGCAGTGGGACATGACTTTTCTCCTCCTGTTTGCAGTGGTGAGGACTGTCACTGTGCCATATCTTTGCATTTGAAAAACCCTAGGGATAGAGCATTTACCACATCCAGTGTCACTAATAAAAACTCACAGTGAGTTTTACTCAGACCCTGCTAAGTTCAGCAAAGGCAGACTGACAACAAATTTGCTGGTAACTGAAAAGAATACAGCTCCATAAAAATCAGTGATGGTTTGCGGATCTTGGTTTTGGCAACATAAATTTGGTGGCAAAAGGCCTTCACAGTTGGTGATAGTGGTATAGTGTATATAACTCAGGGGTCAGTCTGCTTGGGGAGTCAAGCAGTAAGTTTTCTTTATAAAATCTATTTCAAAGATTAGAACCAGACAAATATTTATGAGATCAAATGTGGAAGAAAATGTACTTCCAATTTCTGTGATATTCACCCTAAAACACTATCCTTTCCTTTTTCTGTCCAGTATTTAATTGCAAGTGAGGCTACTCTTAACTAATCAAACTTCTTTTATATCAGGTCAGGATGTAAAGGATTGTCCATGAAACTCTATTGTTCTCTCAGGCACAAATACAGGTGTTCATGGTGTATATTCACATTTTGCATATATTTACACCAGTTTCTCTTGCAGTTACTGCTTCCTCATTAGGTAAATTCACAGTTAAGTGGGTTGCTGATGTCTTTAGCAAGTTGAGCTGTATTTTACTTTAGATCTGTTGCTGTTATTTTTTAGACCTGCCTGTTATTCCCTGTCTTTGCAGTCATTTTATCAAGATCTGTTTTTAATGTCTTCGAGTGAATACATGCATGCTTAAGCCATACAAGTTCCATTCTGGTAAAAAGCACAATCCTTTGCCCAATTCTGCACAATCCTCATATGGTTCATCCCAGGACTACCCTTTGGCAAATTTCTGCTTACTTTTATTTAACTGAGATTGACAAAAGTGATTTGATTTCTAGGGTCTTTGGCAGTGCTAGTGACAGCAATGGCTTATATAGAGATACCTTAGCCTGTTCCTGAAACAAAGTTAGCGTGTTGTATTCAATGCAGTAACACTACCCCAACTTGTGATTAAGTGCTTAGTGAGTTCCATTTCCTTATAAGAACATGTGTAAGAACCCAAGAATGTATGCCACAAGTGAACTAAGCATTAATCTGTCAGCAGTTTAAGTGTGTTTGGGATAGTGCAATGGAAATATGCAGTAGTGACACAGTGTTTGTTCTCTGGGAAGCACTCAAGAGCAGATGGAATCCGTAAAATAGACTGATTCATGAAAGTGTGCAGCTTCTATCAGATTTCTTGGGTGCTTCCTTGTTTTAACCTAAATAAACACATGCCACATATGTTCGAATTTTCAGTAATTATAGATGCAAGTAGGGAACACAACATCAATAGACGCACAGAAATTCATCAAGAAGGGACTTCTACTTCAAAGGTGTACTTCTCCTATAACAAAGAGATGGGTAAAAAGTACAGTGTCATTATGGATAAATCCTAAGAAACTGAAAAAAAAAGTAAAAATTAAAGATTCTACAACAACATAAATAATAAGATGCTGGAGTCTCATTCTAATTCAGTGAAAATTAAGTCCATAGCAGGTGTTTCTTAAAATTCTACTGTAAATCAGTAACATCTATAAAAATGAAGTAGTGTTGTATGGAAATGACGTACAAATCTGTATCATTTAATAGAAAATGTAATGCATCCTACAGATCTGTTGAAGCATAATGTAAAACTCTGCAGACAATGGCTATAGTTGCAAGTTGAATACCACTAGGGTATGTACATAAGGGAGACATTCTATTTGTATCCTTCATGGTGACTTCCTGAGCCCCACCACTTGCTAATCTGAAGAAATAATAACTTCCATGTCAAGATCTTGAAGACCCTTACATCTGTGCAAAGTTTCACCACAGTCACTACTTTATGGATTTCAAGTTGTGTGCCCTTGTAGAGGTGACAAATTAATTTTTGTGTTCCAAACTTCACAGAAAGTTGAACCTTGGGATGGAATTTGCCGACAGCCTATACTGACATTTATGCTATTGTTTTATACTGAACTAAATCAGCTTAATAATTGAATCAAAAGAAAGCCTAGACTTTCAGAAGCTTGAGGGTTTTTCATGTTTTTAAAGCAATCAAATCAATATGTCTCCCAAAGTTAAAAAGAGGATGTGGATTTCTTATGTGTTGCTTTCTGTGAGCGCAGATTTTCTGTACCTGCAGCAGAGATCTTGTTTCAGCTGATTGTGAGAAATTTGCCTGGGGTGAGTGGAGTAAGAAATTATATTAAAAATGTGTCTCTGGAAATTCTCCTATTGTGAATAATGTGTGCTGCTGTCTTCAGTTAACTTTAAAACTTCATTTTTATGTTCTTAAGGGTATAGTACATAAAGTTCTATTGAACTAGTTTGCATGTGCTGTTGGTAAGATGCTTTTGAAAGGCTCAATAAACATTTTACCTCTTCAAACCTAAATGAATCTTGACTATGCAAAGTATGGCAAAACCTGTATAGCTGAGAAAAACCACCCACACTACCATTTTTCCTAGCTATAGTGCATCATGCACATTCTTTCTGCCTGGAGCACAGGAGAGCACAACAGCAAGAGCCAGGGACATGCTGAAAGAATGCCATACATTGCTCCACTAAATGCTTGGTCTTGCAGCAACCACTAAGAAATTAAAGACACTTTGAAGTCAGTGAGGCTTCTATGATTGTGTTGTCTGTGCCTTTGCTTGTTAGTACTATCTGGCAACTTGCATAAAGACAGAGATGTCAAGAATATGACATTCATACAAGTTAGAGGAAATAAGAGGCCCCATATAGAGTGCCTATAAAGAAAGAAGTTTAAGCTCATGTCCAAATGTGTTAATAGGCACCAAAATGTCCACATAGCAAAAAGCAGTTTTTAATGTCTGGGTGATGGGGTACCTATCTTCCTATGGTGATGTAAAACAACCATGAGCCATAAGGAGTTTTGCAAATTTTGTTGCTCCCAGAACAATTGAACTCTGTCATTCTGCTGCTCACCTCAGTGGCACACCTATGGGCAGAAGCTAAGCACTTTCTCACCCCCACAGGGGAAAGTGGGAAGGTGCAAAAAAGGTGAAAGGGAGTTGTAAACAGCAGCCAATTGCTTATTCTGAGGCCCCTGTTTCTCTTAGAAATTATGTCATCAAAGTTCAACATCTGCATCTTACAGGCATCATGCTCCATCATATTCCAGCTCATTCTGCTTTAGATTAGCAGAATTTGCACAGTATCAGTGGAAATATTAGCCTTCCTACCTGCTTTTAGTGCTACCGAATCATTGATTTGGTTTGTTTTTAATTATTTTGTTTTATTTTTAATGTATGGAGTGAAAAGTTACCATGGTAAAAATGGGGCAAAAAAAGAATTAAAACCAAGGAAAATCTAGAATCCTGTCTACAACTTCAGTGTTACTTGAACATTATGCAGGGAAAAAAGGTCGCTGCATACACAGCAGTTTTTACTACACTGCCTAGGCAAAGCTGAAAGGGTTTGACAAGTCTACATTCTTTAATATATCAACGTAAATACAATCTTTGGTTAATATTTTGGAAGCCTTTCAAAGCCATCAGGTATAATACTTGACACTGTTGTAGTAACTGGCAAAACTCTCTTGCCTTCATTAGGGCTAGTGTTTCATCTGTTGTGCTGGTTGTAGGTCAGTCAGCTGTAGATGGCTTCTGGATGAGTCATATGGAAGTGTCCCCAGGATCTTCAGAACTGTCAAGTCTTACACCCTGGGTAGGAAACTTGCTCTTCTGACCTTTCCCTTGTACTCCTCACCCTCACTGCAGTGGCTGTTGCTTGTCTCTATCTCCGTGCCTGTCACATCTAAAAATGAGGATCCCTGGGAAAAGTCATCTGGAATGATTTACTGCTAGATGATTCGTTATCCAGAAGCAATGCAGTGACAGGTCCTCCTCTCTCATGTGCATGGAAGTGCAGTGACAGACGTATGCTCATACGCACTTGTCATCCAATGCCCGAATCCTGTGTGTGTGGATCCGATAGCATGTTTCTCTTCCTCGACTATTTATGCACAAGTGCACTTTCATAAATTCAAGACCAGATTCTCTTTTATGTACATAATTTTTAAATTAGCAAAATTCTCTGGAAGTAAGAAAACTGCACTTACGACTTCTGTTCACTGTAGGAGCTTTTGTTATGATATGTTGACAGATGTTTCTAATTTTCCCTGAGTTCAATGAAGCATTGGCTGCTCTTTCATTTTAGTGTAGCCACATTTTGCAATTTTACTTTATTCTCAATAGTTGAAGATACCTGCTTTTCACAGTCTGATGGAGATTATAAATTATTTTATCATGTAATCGAGACAAAACAGTGATTTAGAAAGCAAAGATTTTGTGAGGCATCAATAGAATGCTTTTCACTGTAATGCACCCTCTTCTGCTGTACAGAAGGGGTTTGGATAATGATCATGTTTTGCTGGGTTTGTTTGTTGGGTTTTTTTTTCAAGTCCTTTTTTAATTACCACTCTTCAACTTAACATCAGTGAAGAAAACTACTGAGTGAGAGTTCAGGGAAATTAAAAGGGAGCTTTTGAAATTAAAAGGGAAATTTTGAAAACTGACTGTATTACTTCCCTTATCTTGAAGAGCATGCTTTGCAGTGTAGGAGTTTAATAAATTATGGTCCTTTTTTGCATGGCACTCCTTAATAAGCCGATTCGTACTTCGCATTTCTCAAATTTCTTTTCCATGGAGATCACGTGAGGCCAAAACAATCATAAGATTGTGTATCCAGTTTTATGAAGATTGATACTTGCACAACTCTTGACCTCTTCTTTACTCTTTCACAGCTTTTGATTTTCAGTGATTTCAGTGTAGTGACTTGGTTTCAAAATATTATTTAAAAGAAAACAAAGAGAGGTTGGTGGATCAGAGGAACCAGGGGTAAAGGTACTATCTAACTTGAAGTGACAGAAGAATGAAATCTGTGTAGTGTAAGTCCAAATAGTGAGAATAAATCCACCCTCTGGCTGATGTTGGCAATATATTTGGTAGTAGAAGTTTTGGGGATTGCTCATCACAGTCTGAAGGAGCAAGCCCTGATTTATGTACTGCCTTGTTTTTAATAGCTGCCACCATTGTTCCCTCACCAGTGTGAAAATATCTCAGATTTGGTACATGATCTGCCTTCTGTGTCTTTGCATGTTGCCCTGTTTCATCCCTGACACCAGCCTATGTGTTCCCTTTGATCAGCCTATCACTGACCTTTAATTCTGCTGATACAAATCATGCCAAGTGGCCAGTCAGGTTATATTTATGTAGGATATATTCATCTCCCTGTGTCTAACAAGAATACTACATTATTTCAGAAAAAAAATAAAATAGACATACTTCATAAAATGTTGTCTGGTTTATTTTCCTCCTGAAGACAGCTTGCTAACAACAGTCACTCAGGAGATATGTTTTTCTTCTTTACATTTAACTGTTTGCCTTTTGTAAGCCACAGATTTCCCTGAAGTGCTATCCATAAATGTACAAGCATACGGAAAAGTTGGCTGCAGACGTGTAATGAGCATACTGGAAACTTGCAGTCTGTGGACTCCTCGAATCACAGGATTTCTGAGCCTTACTCAGTATGTTTCTTGTAACCTGTCACTGCTTCTTAATGCACAAGTCCTTCATGATAGCTGTGGCAACACAAGGACAACTTATAGCTGTATGAAGCTTTGGGCAGTGACATATTGTCTCTAGAGGAAAAACACCACCATGCCAACTCTCAACAAGCCAGTTGTTTGCTGGTCTCCAGAACTAAGACAGCTATTTTTCCATTAGATTTTGTCTCTGATTGACTGACTTCTTATGCTGATTGACTGAATCATAGCCATGCTGCACTGTTCTTGCACTACTTATTGCATATCAGACAATTCACCAGAGACACAGCATAATGGGTCTTCGAGTGCACAAAACAGAGTTCCCCATGAGTAGAGAATTTATAACATTTTTCCAGCATGCATTCTGTCACATCTATCTTGAGGCAGGCTCACACTGTGTTCTTTACCTTGGTGAAAGTGGTATTGGTACCTTTCTCTTCTGTTCTTAGTTGTGTTTTTTTTTTTACAGTATGAAAATATCTTTGAGATTTCTACTTCACTGCCAAATTTAGCTAAAATTGGCCAGTGGATTCAGAAATTATTAGACAGATGATGGCTCCATAAATCTTGTTATCAGGCTAAAAAGGGGATTCTTTACCCAAGCTGTCACATCAGAAGATAAAGCTAGCAGGTCAGGGAAGGACAGGCTAACAATAAGAGTATGAACATGACATCAGTCCTTTCCAGCCTTAGGCAGGCTGACTACTGGCGGGCATGAGTGACATGTTACCAGTTCCCAGCATAATGTAGGCGTTATCCTGGAACTATGACAAGGAGGACTTTTAATGAGGGATTTGCTGAAAACTAATACGTAGTTTTGTGGATGCTTACGGGAAGCTTCTTCCAGGTGTGAAAGGCAGCTTGAGAGAAAGTATAGCAGGGCAAAATGGGAAGTTTAAACTATGGTGAGGATGTTTCTGGTATTAGTGCCACTAAGCAATGACAATGGAACATCTCAGTTTGTTAAGTACCCTAGCGCTGATCAGATAGTTTCAGCCAATCAATTTCCTGATTGCAGTGGAGCATCGACTATTTTTTTTTTATTATTATTATTTTTATTTTTTTTTTTGGCAAAGGCAGTTTGGCAGCCACCAAATCTCCAGGAGTTACTCTCTTTCCTACCTGGTGATGGACTCTTATTCCCCTATGTCATATAGCACCAACCAGTATCTTCCTATTTCCCGACAGTCATACCCATCTCAGGATACCTTCCCACCCCTGCCCACCCAGCTACAGGCGTGTGTTTTCCAAATGCCAATCTTTTTCGTTTAGAAGATAAGCTACAAATGACAAGCAGCAGCTCAGCATTTTCCTTTCTGCGTCTTTGTTCTCCCACAAATACTATCTCCACTTCCACTACCTGGATGGTGTCCCTGTTGCAGATAATATTCACCTTTGTATGCTTTCCCAACATTTAAAATTGAGATATTTGATACAACAGGAGACCCTTGTATTATTTAAGGTAATCCTCAAGGAACCACATCCTGGGATCTGCTACATTAGGATAAATCACCGTCTTGCATTTTGTAGGTCCCAATAATGATTTTCCAACAGTTGAACATGAGCCAGTTCTAAGCATCACAACTCAACTCAGCCAGAGGTCACAGGCTTCTGTCACTGATATTAGAATTGGATCTGAACAGAACAAATGAAATTACGACTACAGCTGAGAAAGCAATGAATAAGAACTAATTTGTTTCCCCAAATTAATTTCTCCTTTGTCTTCAGAACAGCTATGAACATATTTGCAGTGTTCTCATCTTTATTTTTTGTGAAATTCTTCAAATAATTATATTTTAGAATATTCCCCTTTGTGACTGTATTGTAAACATTTAAAACCCAAATCTCAGTTTTTATTCTTCAGCTAAAAATGCTTGTTTCCATGCTAGCTGAGTATTAAGGCACTTCCAGCCAAATGCTGGCAGTAAAAAATGGAGATAATTCTTGTATAAGTTTCTGCACAAGCGCAAAGCCATTTGGAACCCTTACTAGTGGCTTTAATTACAGGAACCAAGCTTTAACTTTGCAAATCCACACATATGACTAGAATATACATGCTACAAAAATTTACTTCAGTAGAATTCAAGTTATCATTAACTGTAAAACAAAATCAGGGACCTGATAATTTCAGTTAAAATGTAGAGACTTCCCACTTCATAGCAAAGAACAGAATATCTTTCATTGCTTTTAGTACTCTTCTGAAATGAGAAGGAAAAGAAGCAGTGTGTATGTTTCCAGATGCTGTTTAGATGGTCAAATACTTAAAATATTTGTAAGTCGTTGGTTTGTTTTTTTTTTTTTCTAACAACAAATGAGTTGTATCTTCTGTAGAAGATTTTAAGATTTTAATTTTTTTAACCCATATTATCTAGCTTACTGTGTGGTGTCAAAAAAAAAGACATGAAAAAAGGCAAAACTGAGTGTAGAAAAGCATTTTATGTACTATAGCAGTGTAGTCTGTTAAATCAAATTTTGACCTATACTGAGATCCTTGTAGATTATGTATAATTTTCTTCTTATGTTTAAATGGACCATCAGCTCCCATGGAACTACACTCCTTGGTTATTATTTACATTACTGTGCAAACTTACTATGTGGATGATGCAACAATTACTCGCACAGTGTTGCTGTTGGTTTGCAGCATTGCCTGTGCATGTGCTTCAGTGGACAGTGGAGGGTTAGATGAGTTCCCTTGCAGTACGTGCTTTCTTATGGGTTTTCAGAGTTTTTTCTAAAGCTATTTTCTTTCCACCCCTTTCATCTATTTGTTGTGTGTGCCCACATGACCTCCTGAAAATACAAACACACTCTTTTATTTGCAGAGCCCATTATCAGCCCTGTCTTTAGCATCACGATAAAGGTCAAGTAGATTAGTTAGGGAGGCTCTTGCCTCTCTAAATCCATGTTGGTTATCTCCTTTTAGATAATTACCATCCATGTACTTCTCTAATGTGCCCCAGGGTATAGTTTCCATTCTTTGAATACTGCAAGGTTAAATTCATCTACTTTTGACACTTTCTGCTGGATTTCAGCTCTGCTAACTGATTTAATACCAGTGCTTTTGTGATTAGTCATCCCAGACAGGGGAAATGGAGCAAGCACTCAGGAAGAATGTTATTCTCCAATGCAAATCCTCTAAGAAACACTTGTGCTACACCAGCTCATGTTTCTGACTTTTCATGTAACAGTTCTTCAGCTATCCATGCTCTAATCTCTTCCTCCAATGCTTTAATACCTATGTAAATTTATGCTGTTTATGGAAAACCTGTGGGAATAAAGGAGCACAACAGTAAGAAAGCGATGACTAATATTAACCTCCCTATAACCTCTAGTTAGACTTTAAAATGCCACAGAAACATAAAGGCTTTCCAGGTCCTTATTTTAAAAAACAATATTCTGATATTAAGAATACCACATTTCATACCTGTCAGAAAAAAAAAATATAATAGATTTATTTTGTACTCTGTCTACATGATTATAATTGCAGGAGAAACTTTAGGGCTTTAAAAAATATATAAGCGTGTAAAATGCAGCTCAGAAATACTTCCTTCCTCTGAATGTTCCTTATCTACTGAATTGTCAAGTCAGATAACTGTGATTTAATAAGATACTTTATACACAGTTAAGGATGTACTTTTTTCCTGGTTTTGATTATTACTTTTTATCATAGCAGGACATTTACAATGCTACAGAGAGTAATACAGCATAAGGAATATAGAGAAAATACAGTGTTCATTTAAAGTTCTTTACTTTCCTTTGTAATTTGCTAATGAATATACCTGGTTCTGCTTCATTTACACTTTCAATATAATATTGTTTCCTGATGTGATAATGAAGTGTGAGCATTTTAATATTTCAATTTTGACATTACTGTATCTGTAGAGGCCAAATGTTTTCTTGTATGATGTATTTTTCCACCAAAAAAGCAGTGAGGATTTATTAGTGTGAGCAGCAGTGGTTTCCCCTATATCCTATCACTATTTATCTCCTCCCTTAAAAATAGAAAGCAATAATAATACCAACCACAGCAATAATAATAATAATAATTTCCATGTTACTCTGCCTGATACAATTTCCCGAAGATAAAATTTTCTCATCCCTAGATGAATATTTGCATTTGTAACTAAAGTTTGTTTGTAGCTAATGCGTGTGTCCTGTGGTCAAATGAATCTATTATGGTAAGGAGCACAAAGCTTCACAAATACATTTTCCTTCCATCCTTTTTCTATGAGCATGGATAGGCAAGTAATTTTTCCCTATTACATGTTGCCTGTTCTTGCAAAGTCATGAAGGGTATGTATTGGATACAATAAAATGTATTTAATTAAATAGTTCAACCATACTTTTATACTTAGGAAGATCTCCTGCGCTTGAGGTCAGCATGAGCAAAAAGGCATTGAGGCCAAGATGGAGACATACTGGTTTGCCTGTTTCCCCATAGCTCTAAACAGGAACCCTTTTTTAACATAAGTATGTTTTCACTTGTGAGACTTAAGTATTACAGGGGATTTGTCAACATGTTGTCATTTTGTATGCTGTTCAGGTGCCACTGTATGTGGGGTGTGGCATAAAAGCCAGGCTAGATACTACACTTTATCCAGCCTAACATTTTTCATTGGCTACATACCCAGCCAAAATGATACTATGATTTTATTCATAAGGCATTTTCTATATATGCAATATTCTATGCTATTCCTGAATGATTACAACATCTCTGTAGAAGGAAATGAGGTAAATATTGCAATATACAAAATATTTTTAAAATGATAAAACTCTGATCTTATAAAACAAAGAGGAAACCATGAGTCAGTCAGCCAAGACCTTTTTATCAGTTTAATCATAGAATCAGCTAGGTTGGAGAAGACCTTTAAGGTCATCAAGTCCAACCTTTACCTCAGGACTGCCAGACCACCACTAGACAATATCATTGAGGGCCTCATCTACACAGCTTTTGAACAAGTCCAGAGACAGTGATTGCACCATATTTCTGGGAAGCCTGTTCCAATACCCAATCACCCTCTCTGTGAAGAAATTTTTCTTAATATCCAGTCTAAACCTCCACTGGCGCAGCTCTTGTCCTATCACTTGTTACCTGGGAGAGACTGACCCTCACCTCACTACATCCTCCTTTCAGGTAGTTGCAGAGAGTGATAATGTCTCCCCTGAGTCTTCTCCAGGCTAAACAAACCCAGTTCCCTTAGCCATTTCTCATAAGACTTATTCTCCAGGCACTTCACCACCTTTGTTGCCTTTCTCTGTACCTGCTCCAGCACCTCAATGTCTTTCTTGTAGTGCAAGGTCCAGAAGTTGAACACAAGATTCTAGGTGTGGCTTCAGCTGTGCGGAGTTCAGAGATCAACACTCCCAGCCAACTTGGTATCATCTGCTTATTTACTGAGGGTGCACTCAATCCGCTCATCCCCATTGTCAATGAAGATATTAAGCAACACTGTCTCTAACACTGAGTCCTTGGGGACAGCATTAGTGATCGGTTGCCAACTAGATGTTACACCATCTACCACCACTCTCTGGGCTCGATCATCCAGCCAGTCTCCAGTCCAGCAAAGAATACACATATCCAGGCCATGAGCAACCAGTCTCTTCAGGAGAAAAATGTGAGAGACAGTGTCAAATGCTTTACTTAATCCAAATACACAGCGTCCACAGCCTTTCCCTCATCAACCAGGTGGGTCACCTTATTGTAGGAGGAGATCAGGCTGGTCAAGCAGGACTCGACCAAAGGGGTAAATTTTTGCATAACCTTGCCACCGATGTGAATGCCACAGCTGCGTTCATGTATCCGTACTCATTATTGCTATCCATATTCATTGTTCCTCCTGGATTAGGACTGATCCAAAAGAATTTGAACTTTCATTTTGAATTTTTTACATTTTTTAATTTTATTTTGGTAGAAGCACACAATTTGCTGGAAATGGCAGAAGCTATTAAAAAATGAAGGCATGCATATCTCATGCTATTCAGCTGACTGATAATTAAAGCGCAATTAAGTTTTTCATGGTGTAGATTGTGTCTGTTTTCCAAAGAGAAGACCTCAGAGCACAGACTGAAAGATAGATAGACAGAATACAAGGTTTCCTAAAAAAAAATCCAGTGGCAAGGCTTACTAGAGGATCCTAGAGTGGGAAAAGGTTCAAATTCTGCTTTCTTCAGGCACTGCAGAATATGTTATTTCTTAAGAGGAATTTAAATGAGGTACCAGTGATATTTTGCCAGTTTGGCATGAAACATAAGGAGATACAGAGAAAAATACCCAGAAATTAAACTGGGGAGAAAAAAACACCCAAACCTTTTCTCAAATCTGATATCATTAAGAGATCAGCTAGGATCTAATAGGGGAAAAGTCCAATAGGATGCAAAGCCTGAATTCTATAGTGTTTTCAGTGCAAATTCACCACCTGATGTGTCTATGCCTTTTCCCCAGCTATTAAGAGGAAAATGAATCCAGTAGGTTTTCCTTTATTTCATAATTTAATGTGGATCCAAGTAAGTGAATGTAAGTGAATAATTGTCAAAATGTTGCATGTCTCAAATATTATTTTTTTCCTGTTGAATTCTGAAGATAAGTATTGGTTCCAGATTTCATGATGCCACCTTCCTTAGAAATGATGACTGATGCAGAAATGTAAAGAAATTGAGAAGCCTGTAATTACTAAGAATCTGTGAATCCTAAATAATTGTTCATTAGGGATAAAATTCCAACTTCTTATATAGTGCAATTTGATCATACATTTAAATTCTTATATTTATGTGAACAAACCTGGCAACTGAAAGCTTGTGTATCTTGGGAGCTTAGTACAGTATTTTTCCTTCCCTGCATTTCCTGACATAGAAATGAATTTTATTGGGTACCACTAAAACCTCTTCCTTTAAAGAGAGCAAGCGAGAGAAACAGTCTTTTCCTCCAGAAAGTACTATCCATTTTCCTTTTTAGGGCAGCTTAAATGAGAAAATTTAGTACTGTGGCAAGCAGTTGCTTGCACTTGCTTTGTGCACTAATCACTTTGTTTTGCTGTGAGAAAGGGAAGAGTGACAAATAAAGCTGAGGTGACAATGTCTGTGAATTTTGATTTTGGTTTGCTAACAACCTTCTTAATGTTCAGATTTCAGCTATCTTGACAGGTGTATTCATAAAAGATGAAATTCACATGCAGACAGACAGCCCCAGGCTTATGCAGCATATAAATCCTGACTAAGCCTTTAAAATATGCTTTAAGTGGGTCTAATTGATGTACAGGACCTGTACTGGCCCTTGTACACATGGGGGAATTGCTCCCAGTCTTTGGTTTGCAACAATTAACTGTTGGACTTTGCTTTAGGAATTTTTTTATCCTTTTTTCTCTGCTTCTGTTTTTGCTAGTAAGCTGCTTTCATGCTGCCTTCTGTTTAAAAACAAGCAGAGTGGAATGTTTGAGATCATGATATATATATTAGATACAAATGCAAATTAAATGTGTATCAAAAAGGTCAGCATTCAATAAAAATTCAAATCAGATATTTGGATCTGATTAGACACTGTGTGATCTGTGCAGTATACACATGGGCATTGTGCAGAAAACCCACTAAATATGATTATGGGAAAGCACACATTTTGTAAAGGACAAAATTCATCATATCCCTTAACAATTCTGAAGACATAGGTGGAGACTAGAATTACTATAGCAACTGAACATCGGTAATGTTTGCTTATACATTAAGTACAATAGACCATTTCTGATTAATACTTCATAATTTCAATTTATTGTACCATCAGTTTTGGATCAAAATGTAGCACAGCCAGCTTATTAACCTAATAATGCAAAATATATTCTTGTATCTAGTCTGGACTTTGTCCCATATTGTCGAGTATCCAAAAGTGCAAATCTTTTTTTCTTTTTTTTTTTTTTTGCACATTAGGCAATTTTCTGAGTACTTCCTGTCCACTTCAAACCAGTCTTACACAAAATATGAAGTTTTATTCTGAAGAGAGGGTAGTTACATGATATTCAACATAGGATTTTATTTTTGCGTGTGTTTTGGACCAATGTTCTGAAGAAACATTGAAGCATACTGTTTTGTTTGACCAATGCTTGTGCCTCAAGAGTAAATAACCCAAATAGATTTTAAAGTGCTTTAATTAATCTTTTCAAATACCTGTGTTTTTCTCAACTTAATGCAGTATGGCCCAATTGCCTTTGGAAATGAATCAAGCTAAATATGAAATAACTCTACATTAGTTTTCAATGACAGCATCTACAACATAGCTGAAGTGTTATGTTCACACTATCAACGAATTCAAATTAACCTTGAAAGTCTGTAGGTAGAAAAGCTGTCTGACACTGATATTATGAAGAGGAATTATGTGTACCCAAGAGTTTCAATTATTTACAAACTCCTCCTGAAAATCAGTGTGCTTGCCCACATATTGTAAGTGCTGAAAATTTGAAATTGTAATCCAAAACAATGTGTTTTATACTGCAGTCATGATTTCTAATCGAGTCAACTTGGGGTTCACTGGGGCATTCCCGAGTACACTGGCAAGCATACAGCTGAGGTCTGACCAAACACCCTTTCTTTAAAATGTGTGTAAATTGCCTGTATTCTATGTTGAGTTGCTGACCTTGTCTGTAAAGTGAACAGATATGCTGGAGTTCATAGAGGTTTAAATAAAGTGTTAAAATTAAATGTGAAACAGTAATATACAGTGAGGTAATCAATAGCAATGTCATGGGATGGTTACTGGGTGAAAAAGACACACTGGCTAAGCTGTTCTACAGGTATTAGATGCCCAAATTGGCCTCAGTTTATCCACTAGTCTGATTTATGAAATCTACTCTTCATGTAAATCATAGACTCGTAGACTTGTTTAGGTTGGAAAAGACCTTTAAGATCATTGAGTCCAACCATTAACCTAGCACTGCCAAGTGCCCCACTAAACCATGTCTCTAAGTGCCACATCTACATATCTTTTAAACATCTCCAGGGATATTTCAGTAGTTGTAGAGAGCGATAAGGTCTTCCCTGAGCCTCCTTTTCTGTTGACTAAACAACACCAGTTCCCTCAGCCACTCCTCATAAGACTTGTGCTCCAGATCCTTCACCAATTTCGTTGCTCTTCTTTGGACCCGCTCCAGCACCTCAGTATTTCTCTTGGAGTGAAGGGCCCGTAACTGAACACAGTATTATAGGTGTGGCCCCACCACACCACTCACCAGCACCAATACAGGGGGACAGTCACTTCCCTAGTCCTGCTGGCCACACTATTTCTGATACAAATGGTCATTCACTGCTTTTAAAAAATAAAAATGTTGCTTGTGGAATCATGCTACAAAAGCATTGACAGAGTATGTCTTGGAAGTAGTTCTGTGCAGTGTACCAAACTTATGTCTTGGGTTTGATAACTTACTGTATACATGAGGCTTGTGATGCAATTAAGAAGTCTGATGACTATGGAGGTTAGTGATCTTGTTAGGAGCCCTTTGCAGACAAAGACACAGGAAAGATGTTTAGTGAAGGAGCCCTGGGCATGGGCAAGCCGTGCTAAAAGCTAAAGACTTGGTGGTGGAGTGTTCAGAAGAGGCTCGGCTTTTCCTGAAACAAGACAAGGCTGACAAAAGAAGAGAGAAAAAGAAGGGTAAGTGCTTTGGATTTGGAGGCAAAGCAAGGTATTCCTGTATATTCTCTAACCCAGTAATCGCTCCATTTATTGCTTCTCTGTTGAGGGGAAGATGGCCTTTTTCAATGTTTATTTTCTGATATAAGTATTTCTCCACATGAAACTGCCTTAAAATGTTATGTCTTGTGTGTTGTATGATATTGTATGACATACTGTGTGAAATGATTTTATCTATATCATGTGGGAATTAAAAAAATTGTGCTATGGTTATATTTAATCTGTCTGGGCTCATATTTTTAAATGCTGAGGCAATATGCATATCTTAATGCTCTCTTTTAAGTCTGCTTCTGTCATGGTGGAAACACTTTTACTACACAGTAGTGCTCATACTGCCAGTATACCTCCATGCACAGCAAAAATTCCCTCTTGGCTCATCCCTTTTCATAAACAAACGTCATTGAGAAGTTAATACTCTGCAGTTTTAAAGAATCTACTGTATCATGCCTCAAACCAGCAATGGAGAAGTTATGCATTTTGCAAAACTTAACTTGCATAGTTAGCAATATTTGTACTTTATAGCAACATACAAAAAACATCATTTGCATGGGTAAACTATCTAGGATTCCTGCTGTGTTGTAGCTAAATAGCTCTGTGTTTGGAAATTGGCTTCATTCTTACCTCTGTTCTGGAAGTGTACTGTTAAAAAGTCTGATAGCATCAAGAAATGTGTAACTTTTTATTCCAAAAATGTGTCCTTTTTATTACGAAAAGCTTGCAGTGCCGTGATGTGCATCCTCAAAGTGACTCCAGGAAAGATCTCAGTTTTTCTGGGAGAGGAGGTGTCAGCTAGCAGAGGCCTTTTTTTAATGATCTATTGAGGTACATATGGTCCAGCATGAAATACAAACTAGAAGTGAGACAAAAATCCTCAAAAAGGATGCCATGAAAACCAAGAGATAGCTAAACCATATTTCAGAGAAATCACAAATAGACATTCAAATGGTGAGGTCCCATTGTGCTACTTTGCAAAGTCAGATGGAGCATGATATTTTGTTTTTGCTTGAGGCAAGTAAATGCTGGTTTAGATTTTGATGCCTGACTCATGCCATGGATTCATGTTTAATAGCAAAGACTCAGTGTAGTTTTCCTTGCAATAGAGTATTGACAGATTCCTTTTCATGGCTGCCTCCTCTACCAATTTAGAAAGATGCCCTTTAGGCTGCAGAGATTAATGGACAGATCATAGATCAATGGGTACTTTCCTGAGGCTTTATGCACAGTACCCTACTGCATGTCTTAACATGTAATTTTCATTGTGTATAGGGAATTTACTTTGAAACAGCCGTTAGTGGTCTAACAGTTGCTTCAAAGATGTGTATCTTGCATGTAGCCCATCCAAATGAGCAGTCAGCCTCCACAGAGCATACCATTTTGCTTATGTGTAGGTAGACAGGGCCCTGGAGTGTAAGAAATATAAATGATGAATAAAAAGATAGCAAAAGGAGGTTAGAGGGAAAAAAGGCAACTTCATGGGATAGAGAATAGTGAAAGAAGAAAATGTAAAGGTAAGGATAGATAAACCAGGAAAGAAAGATACAAAAATTAGAAGAGGAAAATGGAGAAGAAAGCAGGAGACAAGTATCTGGGAAGAGGGATAAATTGGAGTATCTTTTTACCATTTGAAATAATGACTTGTGAAGTAGACTGGAGGTTCTGCCTCAGACACAGCTGGTATGTGTAATGGGAAACTAATAGTAGATATTATACTAAAGTGCTTTAGCTGACAAAGGGGTAGAGCCTGGGACACAGGATGATATAGTAGTCCAGGACCCATAGTTGTGTTACCCTGGAAGTTTTGCTGCACTTGCCCAGCAGCTTGCAGGAGCTGGCTATTATTTCTGAGCTAGAACTCTGAACCTTGTCTCACTGAACTGAAACTGTCTACTGGGAACTTTAGGACAAGTTTTAAAGAGTCTTTCTTAAGCTCACTGGGGCACAACTAACATTTGATAGAAAAAATGGTGTTTGAAAGAGTCCGTGTGTTTCTTTTGCTCATTCCCCCTCCTCCACTCATCCATAAATCAATGTGCTAATTGCCTTCACACAATTGGCTGAGAGGGAAATGTGGTTGCTCACTGTTTTGTAATTTTAGACTGCTACGAGCTATTTATTCATATGCTTTAGGCATGATAGTGCAGTTGGAGCCCTTCTTTTGTGCCTGCTGCCCTCAGTGAACAGGGTGCAAGGTAAATATTTATCAGATAATTTTGGAGGATTCCTATCAAATCTGTACTGCGCTGATGAAATGTCTGCTCACAGCCTCTAGGGAAAAGAGGTTGGCTACAAAGTGTCTGTGCCTCCACTGGTGCCTGAGCAAGTACCATTGTAAGGGCTGGGCTGATCAAGTCCCTGACAAGTAACTCCACAGGATTTGCTGTGCAGCTTCCAGGGAGGGTTGGTTTGTTTGTTTTTCTGGTGGGCTCATGGCCAAACTCTTCAGTGTCATATTCAGCCGCTGTACTTGTGGTCTGGCCTGGAGAAGTGGCCATCCTCCCATGGATCTCCTCACAAGGGCTGGAGTTTCCATGACTGGAGAAAACATTATCTTTCCAACAGACCCACTGTGTATTTTTTTTATCTGGCCACTAAATAGAAGGAAAATCAGTTAATTCTTTGAGAATATGTGTATCATGCCCTGCATTTTCAGCCCATGAACTCTTTGTTTCTGCTTTTGCTTGAGATTTATTCAGTAGGTCCCTGAATGCATTGCAGTTTGGCTTAAATGTGTTGTTCATCCCTTGTCTTGCCTTGTCATGTCAAGACAAAAACCTCTAATGACCTAATCTAGAAACACAATCCAAAACCTCATATGAGGAAATGCGATGCAAAATTCCTATTGGAGAGTATCTTTTTTCCTCCTGTATCACACATCTCTAAACAAGCTCCCAGTGGGTGGAACACATAACTATAGCTCAGTTTAATTTTGCAAAACCTCAGAATCTTTAGGACAACAACATATGATTACAAAATGGTGAATTGAGATTACAAATAATTTTGAGCCAAAATATGGGCATAAAACTTTGCTCTCTGTCCCAGAGAGCACTGTAGGAAGAAAACAGTACTTGAATAAAAAGTGAAACAAAAATCTTTTAATCCAGAGTACTATGCATTCTAAGTGATGTTTTGTTGGTTTTGTTTCTGCGATGTTGACATTAATACTGTTTTATAGCTCTTAGAAACGTGGTGCTTCATGATTTTCTTTTGCTAGTAAAAGGCAAAATAACTGTGGAAGTCTATGCATCAGGTGTTAAAATCGATGGCATTGTCCTGATTTATATCAGGGGAAAGTGTCTTGAGATGTTCTGCTATCTATAGCATACATATTGGATTTATCCATTGGAGGCAATAGCTCACAGGCTAAACTAACTACTGTTATGAGGTACCCCATAAAGCATGAAATCTTGAGGATTATTTTACTTTATATGAACTGAAATGTTCATTTCATGGTTCTATTTCCTCCTCAATCAATCTTGTCTTAAAAAAGTTTTACCCCTTACCCATTCTGTCAAGGTACATATGTACTCGTTAATCAAGGTGTACAGCATACCTGGCTTTGCTTGAAAAATGCTTGCTCAGTGAACATGCTACTTCCAATTACAGAGAGTTCAAGCATGCCTTGGTCTTTTGAAGTATTGCACAGTTTTCCATGCCATGAAGAGGCATAGTGGTGTAACATGAAAAAAAAAAACAAACTCCTTTATATTCAGCCAGCATTCCAGGCAGCACTTTAGAGCCTAGGAGAGGTTATTGCTCATGATTGCTGTTCATAAAGTTCATAGCAGGTCTCCTTTCTTCTCCAAAGAATGCTATTTTACCCCTCCCTTTTCTTCCAGATTGTTTTATTTCCTAGGAAACTCTGGAGCAATTTACATGCCTTTTGGGTCATGCAAGAAATTTTCTAGCCGGCTGAGCAACTGGATGGAAGTTAAGTGTTCTTCAATACAGGCAGATGGTCTTGTTTAGCCATCACATTTTAACTGTGTAGCTTACCAAGGATTTGTAGTTCTGTTTAGAATTTGTGCTAATAATTTAAACTTCTACAGAATATTCCTGTTGAACTCCTAAAGCTCATCACAAACATGATTTAATTTAGCCCACATATGAACTCCAAGGAATTGATCAGTATTCTCATCTTAAAGATGGAAAAGCTGAGGCATGAGGAGTAAGGCTAGATGTCTAAATGAGATATCTGACATCAGGCAATGGAGTTCTTGTTCAGACATGCTGGTAACACCTTATGCATAAGAATCTCACGAAATTTTGCAAATGCTAATTCAGCTGTTACTGTTATTGTTATTATTGACAGGTATGTATCTGCAAAGCAAGAAAAACTGTAAATGGCAGCTGGTAAAGCACAGGCTTGACAAATTTTGTAATTAATTGGGCGTGGGTGAAAGCATAAAAAAGTTGTAAGAGAGGTGAGTCTGGAAGGTACCTGTGTGCTCAAAAATTAGGAGATGAGCCATCCAGATGTTGGCAGGACAGTGAGATTAGTATCACTAGGTTCAACAGCTACCCACCAAATCAGAAGCCTGTACACACTGAGCTGCATCAACTCTCTGCTATTGGGATGACAGTGAATGAGCATCTTGCTGGTGTGAAGACTGGGGTAGAGTTCCCTGGTCTCACTTTTTACCATAACCCCTGTATTGTTATTAACATGAAACTGTTGGTAAACACAATGCTGCTGTGGTAGTTAGTGCAAACAGGAAAATATTTACTCAGGGAACAAGAATAGCACTGGATATCATCTTGCTAATCAGATGCAGAGTAAATTCATTTCTGTATTCACTTAGCTTCACTATTAGCTATGGATATGATACATTGCACTTTCAAAGTAAAAGTGGTGCTCAAAAAGCATCCTCACATCAGAGGAAACACTAAAGAATTGACAAATGAGGGCCATAGTATTTTAGAAGGGGGCCCTTCACCTCGAAAGATTTAGGGCAAATTGTGATGGGAGAAAAAAAGTAAAAGGAATGGAAAATGCTATAAAAAGACAGTGTAGATTTGCTAAAAACAGATTGTGCAAAACTGCGTTTTAGATAAGACAATATAATCTAGATGATACCATAGAACTAAGCTTCAATGAAGAATGTAATGGAGTATTACAGAGTTATCATCATTCTTGTTGATCATTTGCTCAAAAATGATGAGAAACGGTAAGAAAGTTGTGGGTTTGGGGAAATATATAAAAAAAAAGGGAGATTCATCTAAGTCCTTTCATAGTCTTCCACTGCTCTAAACTGCAATCTTATAATTTGGAAATAGCAGGCAAGGAAGAAGATTTGGTGGTCCCTGACTTTTAACATGTCAAATTATGTAGTCATGGAAGGGGAAAATAAGAACTTGGACTTAGTTATTCATTTGCTTTTTGATCATAAATCAGAGGCACCTTGAGGTACTGGGTGGATGGTTCAACTAGTGTCTGAGTGAGACAGAACACCTTTGTATTTGTTCTGAACATGCCAGTTAGTTGTTGGTTTAATCTGATGACTTCTGGGTATTATACAGCAGTGATCATTCCTCATTTGCCTTTTCCACACTACCTGTGATTTAGTAAATCCATCAACAAGTCCTTCCACAGTCATTTCTCACATTATCAGTCTTTTGTATTACAACAGACTTCTGAGGTGATCTGAGATACTGGTGAGTGGAGAAAAGACATTTTGCACTGGAGAGGTCAGTCTGCATACTTCCTTGCGCAGCTTGTGCTTGCACCTGCACACACACAAGCTTTCACGATCTCTCTGAAGTTTACTGACAATAGTATCAATTAGACGTGTATGGATCTGATATGGGGGGGGACTCATATCGTAGCAAAGGGAATCCATTAGAAGAAAGTTATATGCAACTCAAATCAGAGATCCAGCAGTATATATATTTGCCTTTCACTCTCTGGTTGATGAAGAGAGGTCATACAAACCTGTAGATCTATGATCTGCTCTAAGAAAACTGGAGTAAAAACTTGCATTGGTTGTATCTGCAGCCAGGCTTGTAGTTGTATTCTCAGCTATATGAGATATGGAAGGTGAGATATCTTTCTTAACATTTTTCTTAACAGGTAGTCATAGGTTCACTGCTGGAGGGGAAGGTAACACCAAGGCCTGTCACAAATTACCGTTATTCTAGTGTACATTTTCCTTCTGTATTTTCTTCTCTTCCCATGTATATTCTCTTTAACTAGATTTCCCATTCATCCTTTGCTGTCTTTTCTACACTACTTCTGTTTTCTGGCATTTTCCCAATATACTGTATGTGGCTTTTAAAATCTTTTTATAAATCCTTTGATCTAAACTGTTGACTTTATTCTCTTACTCTTCTGGTTATGAAAGGACTGAAACAGTATGTTCTTATCTGCAGAGACATTCTATAGATGGTAAGCTTATGACAAAAAAAAAAACCAAGATCTACAAGATGTTTTGAAGATCAGACAGGACACAGCAACAATCTATGCAAAATCTTTTCCAACTTCCATTCCAGAGTGAATGCTCTTTCTTTCTTTAATACTTCTTAATACCCGAAGAAACAGAACATTTGAAGTGGACAGTTCAAACAGACAATGTCAGCATTTTAAGAGGGTGAGTTAGACAGATGTCATGGGTTCAGCAGTAACAGTCATTTTTCTCCTTCTTGGTAGCTGGTGCAGCACTGTGTTTTTGATTTTTGGCCTGGGAACAGCGCTGATAACACCAGTGTTTTCAGTTACTGCTTGGTAGTGTTTTGGTCTGTCCAAGGACTTTCTGAGTCTCATGCTCTGCCAGGGAGGAGGGGAGCCGGGAGGAAGCAGAGACAGGACACCTGACCCAAACTGACCAAAGAGGTTATTCCATACCACAGCACGTCATGTCCAGGATGTGAACACGGAGGGCAGAGACCCGGAAGGGTGTGGTGGAGCACTGGGGGATTCGCTGCTGAGGGGTGCACTGGCTGGGTCGGTGTCGTGGTTTAAGCCCCCCACCCACGCAGTTTTACTCACTCACTCCCCTCTATCTTCCCCAAGTCCTGAGGGGAGGGGGAGGAGAACCAAAAGAATTCAACTTCCACAGGTTGAGATAAGAACAGTTTAGTAACTAAGGTATAACACAAATCACTACTGCTACCATCAATAATAATACAAGAGAAATACAAGGAAAGAGAATACAACTGCTCACCAAGCCCAACCCAGCCAGTGCACCCCCCAGTAGCAAACTCCCCAATCACAAAAACCTGACCATGCCGTGCACCCCCAGTCCACCACCACACCCTTCCGGGTCTCTGCCCTCCGGTTTCACATCCTGGACATGATGTGCTGTGGTATGGAATAACCCCTTTGGTCAGTTTATGTCAGGTGTCCTGTCTCTGCTTCCTCCCTTCTTCCCCTCCTCCCTGGCATAGCATGAGGCTCAGAAAGTCCTTGATCAAGCCAAAACATTACCAAGCAGTAACTGAAAACACTGGTGTTATCAGCGCTGCTCCCAGGCCCAAAATCGAAAACACAATGCTGCACCAGCTACCAAGAGGGAGAAAAATGAGTGCTGCTGCTGAACTCATGACAGTCGGGCTTGGTGAGCAGTTGTATTCTTTTTCTTTGTATTTCTCTTGTATTGTTACTGATGGCAGCGGTAGTGATTTGTATTATACCTTAGTTACTAAACTGTTCTTATCTCAACCTGTGGGAGTTGCATTCTTTTGATTCTCTTCCCCATCCCCTCGGGACTGGGGGAAGAAAAAGGGGAAGTGAGTGAGTGAACGAACTGGGTGAGTTATTGAGGGGCTTGAACCATGACAACAGGTCAAGAGCCAAGATGAAAATTGCAGTTTATACCACCTTGTCATTTTATTGAACTTAACATTCAAATCTTGGCAGAGCCAACATCTGGAACAATATCCATTTTAATGTGACATAAATTGTCACTGTAAGAAATATGGCAGGATGATCAGCAGTTAGAGAGAAATAATTTCTGAGACGGATAGCTAAAATTTCTTGAGAATTCAGTCGGTTAAGAAGCGTGATTGCTTATTTGGTCACATCAGTTAGGTTACTGAAACAAGTAGCAATTGAACAGTATGAGATGCAGATGTGATGAAAAATATTTTGAGCCATAATTTCATCCATCTAAATCCTGAACTGTTTCCAGAGGCATTTTTTTCACCTAAATGACAGGGCATTTCATGAGTGAGGACAGAATAAATAAACCCAGAAAAATAAATTGACAGTCTGGCACAAAAGTTTCTAAACTGAGGTTACTGTCTCTACATTCCATTTGCAAAATACAGGAAGGCTGTTAAGCATATAAAACTACATTTACTTTCATTTGGATTGGCAGAGCCAGACGGATAGACAAGACAGCATAGATACAAGAACTAGGCCCAGAATCCTAAAATTACAGTGGGATCTAGGTTCAACTCTTGGCTTTCCCAGACATTTCCTCTTGTGACATTGGACAAACCACTTAATTTCCCTGGGCATCTGTGTTTTATCTGTGAAGAACAAAGGCTGTTCATGCCATGCTTTTTAGTGCTTAGTATGATGAGGTTCGTACATGAGTTAATGGTCACTGGTGAAAATTTTGATACTGGGGATACTGAGAGTTTTGCCAATACAGCAATAATACAGACAGAGAGCACATATAAATCAGACTGCAAAAATGTACATCAGGATATTTTATAAGAGTATGGAGACTTTCAAGTAAACTGTGATCTGTTAGTTCTACACATCTCTACTGATGTCAAGCCCCAGCTGGCTCAGAATAGAATGCTGACTTTCTGCTGTTATTTGGTTAAACCAGAAGAAAAGTGAGCCTGTTAGGGGTAATTAATAGTTTTGGGTAATAGTAACAGGAAGTAACTTTTCCTGTGTTAGTTTGTAAGAAATTTTCCAGCATAAGTGTTCTACTAATAATAATAACATCACTAGCAAACCTTTTTTATAATTCTTTAGGGATGTGCATTAGCAGTTACCTACAGGGAAACTTCCCTGCTAGTGCTGAGGAGCTGATCCCCAAATCCAACTGAGAGAGGTCAAATTTGGAAAGAAAAATAGAAAAGAGTGTTGCCAACATTAAACTGTTCACTAAGGCTTTGATTGCCTCCATGAGACACTGTGATGGAGAGATAAAATGGACAATAAACATTTTAGGGCAGCTGGAGTATATCAGGCCTACCACAGGTAAAGGATTTAGTCTGCTACTCCAAAAATTACATGGCTGCTGCAGAAGGTATAAGGGTAGTTGTAAGATATTGAATCTATTTAAACCTAACTTACTTTATTTGCTAAGAGAAGAAAAGAGTGAGAGAAAGAGAAACCAGAAAGAATAAGAGGTTAACACCATTATTATTCCAAGAAAAAGCACATTATTAACATGAAAGCCAGGCCAACGTTCTTTTGGAAGGCTTTTACAGGGACCCCTAAAGATTGTTCACAGCTTAATATAGATATATTGCCCTTAAAAAGTCTACAGTTCCAACTAGACTTCAAATACTTAGCATGCAAAATAGTCCCTTCAATGTCAATAACACATTCCCACTTCCTCCAAAAATAATCCTGTAACCTTGTTCCATTTCAGGCAAAACTCTTGCACAGAGCTCATGCTTATTAAAAAATACTAATATTGAGCAAATGATGTATAAAGCTGCTTAAGATCATTTTCTATAAATAGAGCATTGCTTGTTAAGCAGTATTTCAGCCTCAAATTGCTGGTTTTAGAGCAGGAATTGGTAGATGAATTTCTGTGTAGATCAGGCTGAATAGCTGAACACCTTTGTCATTAAGATCTGTAAAACTCCTAAATGAGCACTGTTTATTTACCTGTCTTATGTTCCTGATGCATGAGATTTCTTTGGCTATTCATAAAATAACTGGTTCCTCCCTGGAAATGTTGATAGATACCAAATGTTTCATACTTTAAGCACAAATTCTCATTTGTGGTTAGATTTGTCCTAAAAATGTTTCTAATAATTCACATATTTAGAACCCATCAATCATCCCAGCCAAGGAGTAGAAATAATGTCATGTGAATTGGATGGGCAGTCTCACATCACTGAATAATGAAAACACAAATAACTGGACAACATAAAGAAATTCCTAGGCTGCAGTTAGATGAAAAGCTTTACTGAATGCTCAGCAGGTCAGAAATCAACAATGAACTAAAGAGAGAAGGTTGAGCTTAGAAAGCTGAACTTACTGGGTGTTATATTTGTGCTGAACATTTCCACCAGCTGTAGCAAGTACATTTCTGTAATAAGGCTGATGCTGTCCTTTTTGCATTCTGCTCCCCACGTTTGCTGAAGCCCAGGAGCCTCTTCTTAATTTCTTCTCTGATGCTGGGGCTTCTAAATTGCTTTAT
The DNA here is from genome assembly GCA_017639245.1 of Myiopsitta monachus. Taxonomy (NCBI): domain Eukaryota; kingdom Metazoa; phylum Chordata; class Aves; order Psittaciformes; family Psittacidae; genus Myiopsitta; species Myiopsitta monachus. The sequence continues at coordinate 41,352,084 of CM029925.1, read as the reverse complement.
ATTTTTTATGCTGTCATATTTACTTGCACTAAAAGGTGCTGCAAACCAATTTACAGTTTTTTATAGCATCACTTTTTACATGCCACCATTTTAAAAAGCCTTATAACCATTTCAACCATTATTTCAGGTTTTATAAATCTTGCCTGCTTCTAATAACATTGGGCTGAAGACATCAGGGTAAATGTTAACCCCCAAAGACTGATTTACAAGAAACGGTAGACATCTATTTAGTTTAAAATATGAGGCATCAGAAAAGGCAGTGATTTTGCATAGTCTCTTTCGTTACCACTAGGCTTTAATTCACAAGAGAACACAAAAGCTCTTATTATTTACCTACCCTGTAGTGGGAGATAAGTTAAGTGGAATTAATGGAACCACAGTATTAAGAAACAGAAAGAACTGGCTAAAATTTTTCAAGGGCTGCTTTTCTACATTGTTGTTTACATGAGAACTGAAGGGTTTGCTTGGAGATGGTCAGAGCTAATACTAGAGAATGAAGAAAAATATTTTTTTCTTTATAATGTATATAATCAGTGACTGTTCTGGGAGTTAATCAAGGCAAATCTTGTGGCTGAATTACAGATATGAGCTATTGATTTCATGGTGTATTAGAAGCAGCGATTGCATTACAGAGTATGAGCCTTATCTTTGCCTAGTGAAGACTAGTACCCTTGTATTTTGTGAATGAAAAGCAGGAACTGCTGGTGCCTGGAACAGTGGAACACTGATGCAAGCTACCTGGAGACTAGGAAGTAGCAGCCAGTTGAGGGTTTGAATAGTAAGCTTAACAGTACCTTCTTTGCCTCACTGTTCACCTATGAAGTCACACCTCAGAATAAAGGTTGAGCCAGGGATTACCTGAGAGACTATGATCCCTACAAACCCATCAGACCCAATGATAACTTTCAGCAAAGGCATTGAGAGAGCTGGACAGCTTGCTCGCTATTATCCTTGCAAGGTCAAGAACACCAGGGAATTAACATCCAAGTTAAGAAGTTACAGTCCAGGTGGGTAGAGAGGTAAAAAATTGGTTGGGTGGTGGGGGTGAGAGAACATGGCTGTTGGGTCATACCCTGTTTGGATGCCAATAACAGTGGGGTACTGCAGGGAGGTGAACCTGGGACTTGTCCTGTTTAACATCTTTATGACCTGGAGGAGGATACAGAAGGCCCTCTGTGGGGTTTGCAGGGGACATCAAATTGTGGAGACCCATCCATAGGCAGGAGGGCAGGCTGGAGGGACAGACAGCATGGCTGCTGTTGGTCATAAATGGGAACAAGGCTGTGCTGCCTTATATAAGCAGAAGACATGATACAAAATGTACAAATTTTTCTGAGCCTCCTCCAGTCCTCTTGTTTACAGTGCAGCTTTACTTGTTAGCTGTTGTATTCTGTTTAATCCCTCTTTGCAAGTGAACTACTGGGCACTGACCAGTGCCAAGGGCCAGGAAACATCACGCAACTATCTTTATTTGAGCTTTCAGTATGTTACTGCTCTCCTTCCTGTCCCTCAGACCCTGGTAAATCTTGTAAAATCCTTTTCAGATAGAAATCCCACTCTTCCCAAGCTGTAACATGTTTTACAGTGTGTATTTCTCTGATTGTCATAGTCTCTTGTTGACAGTCTTAAGGTACCAGTTCCTTGGCAGGTAAATGTCTTCCTTATTCTTAAATTTATCCACTTTGTTTTGTTCAGAGAAATGTGTGGGGATAATAAATGGGCTCACAAGAACCTAACACTGCTTCTTAGTTCTTCCTGCCATGTCAGTTCTTCATAACACCAAACCCCAGGGATGCCTGGAAGAAGGCAGCAGCATTTTTCCCACTTACACATTTCCCAGAAGGTCTGCAAGCTGTCTGTATTTCTCTGGCAAACTCACTCAGTGGATGTGCTTCCACGAAAGGTGTCCCAATGCTTTAATAGATTTATTCCAGAATACGATGATAATCAGTGGTTTCAAATGTCAGTTTTAAGGCTTGCAAAATGTAACTACGTACATGCATGAGATCAGAACATAAATCAGCTCAGTAAAACAGCTTTGTAAATATTTATGAGCACAAGGCTCTTTGTTTCACACTTACTCCTTCTGTGTCCTCATCTTAAATTTTCACTTGCTTTAGTTTATAGCTGGTAGTCTGGGCCGAGTACCTGACATTGTTAAATCACAACCTGTTTTCTCTAGGTCTTGCATATACTACATTCCTAAATCTTCATTGGCTGCAAGTGAATGTCTGATCTATAGAAAGAAACCTGTTTGCATGGGAGGCCAGATTCTGAATTCTGATGATCATGTGTGGAGTTTCACAGGCACCACATTGCTAAACTGAAGCATAGGCTGGGTTTGTCTATGTGAGCTGCCATCCCTGAGGTAATTGCAGGTGAGGCAGGACCCAAGTTCTCTGTTTAAGTTGGTATTTTGAAAGGAGCTGGTTATTCAGGAGGAAGAGTAAAAGGAGAAACATTAACTAGATGGTTGAAAGGATGAAAGGTAAAGTTGTGGAACAAAGGAGATGTGAAAAGTCTGTGAAGGAGCAGTGGGAAAAGAATCAGAGCTATCAGGATACAGCACAGACAGTCTAGTTGGGGCTACAGATATGAGTTATCATTTCATGCAAAGCTCTGCTTTCCTGGCTCCTTCTCCCATGGCTGTGATCCTTGCCCCATGCACTCTGGCATTTCAGTGGCATAGAGGAGAGGGAATGACTTTTTTACTCCTTCCTTTTCAGTAGTCAGGGGTGAGAGCAGAAGTACACAGTTGTAGGAGCATGGGGTTTTTTTGCAGTTTTTTATAGAGTTGTGCATGTGCTCACTACTCCCATTTGTGCCATGTTAGTGCTGCAAATTCTATTATTGTTCACTAATTCACACCAGAATGTCTGACTTAATTGCATGTTCTCCCTATTTCCCTAGTAGCAGAAAGCATCATGTTAATTGATAATAACCAGAAACAAAATCTAAAAATAAACCTGATAATTTTCTAGCGTTTGTTGAACCAGATCCTTGAAGTTCCTGAGTGGTCAGTTTGGACTGAGATAAGTGTTATCAGTTTTCTCTTGTCTGCTGGCTCTCCAGCCTTTTTGAACTGCAGCCCACAATGAGTCTGAACAGGTGGTACTTGTGGCAATTCAGCATGGATTATTCTCATTGAGGAGTTGGTTTCTTGCTTCATGAGAAGCTTTGGCAGATTGAGAGCTGTTGCTCATGAGACCCTGCCAAGCATGCTTCCCATGTGTTCTGTATGTCCTCACTGAAACTGCATGGGATCAGCAGAGAAGGGGATTTTGGGTGTGAAAACATTTTCCAGGATGTTTACACATCTTCATTTCAGATTTGTAAGGGCAGCCAGATACACTGCCATTTAGACAATTCCTTGTATTTAATTGAGGTTGCATTTTCAGTAGTGAAAAACAATGGAGAAAGAGAACTAATTAATTTGCATGCAGACTTATCAGGAGATTCCTGTACAGTGTACAAATTTACATGGTTTAATGTCTTAGCATGCATTTAACCATCCTCATGCAGTTAAGTTTCTGCAGAGGTACCATTCATTTGCAATTCCCCTGAAGTCTGATGATCACAGACTTGGTGCAAACATAAAGTACATTCTCCAAAGAGTAGATTTTGGGAAGCTTATTGGCTCTTCTTCTTTAGACACTCCTTTAGCATACTGCTAGTGTACTTGAGGAAATAAAATGCTCCTTCACCTCACATTTCCTGCTGGCCAGTTCCAGGCAAGTCACATCCACGGCTTTCTGCAGCCCCCAGGTTGCTCTCCCGAGATGCTGTGCTCTCCATGTCCAGGGAGACAGTGAGATCCAGGTGTTGTGGCCACCCTGAAAGCATAGACATTTCAAGAGATCTTGAGAGGAAATAATGATGGCATTGCTGTCTACTTCCTAGTAGGAAAAAACAAGAAAAGGCATAGCTCTGTTTTTATTAACTCCAATAAGACTGATGGAAAACCTCTGCTTCTGTGAAATTAAGAATGGAAGTGTATCCTCACACCAGCAGATACCTTGTCTAGATGCACAAGCCAAATCTGAGATGTTTCCTTAGGCATGCAGCGCCAGTTCTTTCTGCAATAGGGAGCAGCAACAAACCTTCGGAAACAGTGGCCTCAGTCCTACATACCTGCTTCCCCTGCAGTCCCTCCCCTTCATCTTGGAGGATCCAGAGCTGGGTTCCATGCTGAAGCTTCTTAAAATTGTATCGCTCCAGAGACCTGAGATTGTGAAGGACCTCTGCAGCACTAAGTACAGTAAATGCTATTGTATTATCCAACAATAGAGAAATAAATAATCCCAGTCCTGTCACTTTCTAACAGGATAATGCTAAAAGCATTCCTCTGAGATGGAGAGTAATAATTTGCGAATTCCCCTCAGTATTTCATGCTTCTCAGTAGTGCAGCTAATTTTCTCTGAGTACCTTATTAACATTCACAATAACTTTGCAGTCCCACCCTAATAGCTCTCTGCAGAGGCAGTGACTGTGAAGGTGAGAGCTGACAGTGACACATTTTCCATCCTTTTCTCTGCAGTCTGTATTATCCCGGTTTCCATCCACTGAGGGCTGTCCAGCTGATGAGAGTGGGCAAACTGCAGTACAGTCAAGCCATGTTTCCTCAAGCGCTGGAGACTTTGAAGCAGGTTAGTATTGTGAACTGTTTTTCCTCTGTCTCCTTCCCTCACTTCCCCCGAACCTGCCATGTGTCCCCCACCCCGCCTTCTGCTCTGACTGTATCTCACTGCTTTTTCCATCAGTGCTGTTTCCCCAGGCTGCAGCTGAGTGTGATGATGGGTCACTGTTGCTCAGTGTTCCAGGCACTGACTTCCTCCAGTATCAGTCACTGCTAATTACAGTTTGATAGCTCAGAGGTGCCTGGATGACAAATTACGATTAGATCTGAAGAGATAAAAATATCTTAGTGCCTTCAAACTCTCCTTCTGACCGTAGCAAAGTGAATCTGGGAGCACTGAAATTACAACAGGAGCAGAGCTGCAGATTCTACCCTCCTTACTCCCTATCAAGGATCTGTGATTTCAGATTGGAGAACTTTAATGCTTGTATTTTATTGTGAGCTGCACTCAAATCAACAGTCATGCTTCTTGATCCCTGCTATTCCTATATCATTCATCATCTTTCTCCTCTGATCTGTTTTTGCAGCTGGTGCTTTGGTAGTTACATTTCAGCTTTAAGCCATCCCTCTTGCACCTGAGCTGACTTCTATATTAATTTCCTCCTACCTCAGGCTCTTATTTGTCCTGCCATTTTATTGCTGTTAGTATCATCTTAAATATATTGAAAAATCCCCTTCCATATGCAACATGTCCTCAGGACATAGGCTCTCATTCGCTGCCCATCTTTAGCCCTTATTCACTGCTAGGGTATTTTTCTCCCTCCTGGAAGATGTTCTGCCTCCAATTCCCCCCGAAGAGGTCTTACACTTATTCCCTTATATTATTGATTGGCCTGTGGTCAGCTTGGCCTGAGGACAATACATACTCTGTGTGGTTCCCCTCTCATCTTTTGGCCCACCTCCAATGCCTGATACAGCCTTTGTTGATATTGCTTTTGCTGAGTGCTGCAGGAAGCCACCTGGCCCAGATACTTCCCTTGTTGCTGCTGGGCAGGAGGGGGTCCCAATCAGCATTTCAAAAAGGTGCAGAAGTTGGCTGTATGTCCCCTTTGTCTAATGTCCATGCAATATGAAGAGCTAATCTTTTTGATAAAAAGTTAGGGCAGCCGCTTGGGATAGAAGGGCCTGGGTGTCTGCACTGGGGATAGGGGGAGAAGTGGGTTTTGCTCCTGCCTGGATCCCCTATAAAGTTAGTAGCAGTCATGACTGTCCTTAGTATTTTGTACTTACTTTTTCAATCCCTGTATCTATTCAGGTTTTAACTTCTGATTAATTATACAAGCTGAATAACTTATAATTTCCAGTTGTCAAAGTAATAAATTAGTATTTAATATGATGCCAGTCTTACTAAGTCTTGGTGACTTAAATTTTCACTTCATATGTTTAACTTAAATTGTGGCCAATTCTGATCTTTAAAAAGCAGACGGAAGAATAATCAAGTCTATTTTCCATGCATTATTTGGAAGTAAGTCATATATCTGTCATGCACAAGGTAATCTGGTCTGCTATTTCCCCCATAATTTTTATAAACATTCAGACTTTCCCTTTTAGGAGGTGGAATGAGACCTCAGTTAGAGGAGTTTCTAGTTTCATTGATACTGCTGCACTGTATCAACAAGTTGTCTTCCAATTGCATTTTTAATAGGATACTACATTAAAGTAGAGTGAATTCCCCTAGAGACATCTGAATACTGCTTATTAGTGAAGGTGGAAGTTGTGACAGGGTTTTGTATGTTCTTAGTGAAGGAGGTGCCCATTACAAGCCAGATTGCTGCTGCATTATTATCCTTTGAGTACTGAGCAATGCCGAACACGGAAAAATTTTCAATCTGTGATCTTCTCTTTCTCTGAAAAGGAAGAATAACGTGCTGCTCACTATTCTATGCCATACCTCAGTGCATCTCTGCCTGTGGTTGAAAGCCATTAGTGGTCCACAAGGACTCTAATGTAAGTGCTCTACAGCTAAGATGCAGAACCATTTATAATTCAATCCTGTTGTAGTTTTGCCTATTTCAGCCTCCCCCTTTCGCCCACATTTGTGAGACAGGAAGAGACTGAACTCCCACTCTCTGGAAGCACAGCTGAGCAGAGGAAAAACCTCCTGTCATCCTGTTTCTCCATACATCTTGTAAGCATAGGACACAGCATTTCTTTGGATGAGATAGGAAACTAATTCCCTTCATTGCTGTCTACACTGGAACAAATTAGAGCAAGACATAATTCCCAGTTTGTTTTGAGTAAAGGATGTGATTCCTAATATAATTCAGATAATGTCCTAGAGTTATATGAGAACACAGTTGTGCCCTTTGTGATTGGATGTGTCAACAGAGCATGCCACATGCTCAGAGCAGAAACTCCATTACCTTCTCTGCTTCATTACTCTTCTTAATACACTCTGACGCTGAATAGCACCTTGTTGGAACCCTCATCAGATTAATTTCATTGTGGCATTAAGGGGAAGGATGAGGAAGGTGCAGAGGAATTGAGATCTGAGTGAAATTCACCTCACATATAAATCTCGTTTAATCAGGCACGGACCCAGAGCTGCTGGGGATTGACAGCCTCTCTGCATCAGATTCACAGAGGCTGTCTGTTAAGCCCAGCAAATCTTTATACACAGCTCTGCAGCTGTTCTCTGTTCCACCTATTGTATACTATCCCTATCATATCACTATCATATCATCCTTACTCCTAGTGCCCTGTGGGTTTAGATCTCTGCTCTGCATCCCCAAAGAAGGCTTAAACTAATGTGGAGGGCTTTATGTTACCCATTAAAAAGAAATTATGCCCTAAAGTATATTAGGCCCTGCAGAATCTAATGTGACAGGTTTTGAAAATAGAAGTGTTGGAGAGAGGCAACACTCTATTTCTGGAATAAAACCTGAAGGGAGCCCTTGGTTTATTGTACAACCAATTTCCAAATTTATATACATCTGTTTATGAAAGATGTAACGGTGGGAGGACAAACAGATTTGTAGATCAGGAAAACCTTTGTCAGCAAGAGACTGGAGCTGTCTGATAAGCCTAATTTAAATAACCTGGAATAACTGTAAAAAGTGGCAATAACAAGAGTTGCAATAGGCTGCCTTGTGAAGAGAAAAGCTTCTCAACTGGCAAGCAGCAGTCCCGTGGAGCTCAGGACAGGTCTGCATCTCTGGAGCTTGTGGGAGCCCCTAACAAGTGTCTGGATTTGTCCTGAGGTACACTCACATAGCATAAACATTTGCTAGGTGTCACATGTTACCTTCAGTGTATCTTCAGTTGCTGTAAGCTCACCTGTTTGGTTGCCAATAACCTGTGTGGAGGTGGACTCAGTTTAGAAGGACAGGCAGGATGCAGTGAGGAAGGCTTGAATTCAAGGAGAAGACTTTATTTCTGAGAGTTGCTTCCTCAGAGCGAGCTGATGAGCGCTGCACTGTGTCTTGCTGCTGTTCCGTGCTCTGGGCTGTGGTGGTGGTGGCTGCCTGAACCTACCGCATGCCCTTTCCTGAGCAGGGCAGTGGTGTCCAGCCATTGAGTGATGGCTGATGGGAACAGGGAATGGCAGGCACGAGGATGTGCACACGTGTGACAGCTGGCCAGTTTCCCCTGCAGACCCTGCACTTGCTGGCACTGGTGGCGGGAGAACCTTTGTCCTCCCATGAGCTGATGGGCACAGCCCTGTCTCATGAAAGCCTGCAACAGGTACAGTATCATCTCCCTTTTTGCTGTAATCTCTGGTGTGGAGGCAAAAGGCGCAGAAATTGGGATAAAATCCCTCCCAGGTTTCACAGCAACACTGAAGAAATCCTGTTTCTCTGCGTGCTTGCTCCACATGCTGAATTGTTTACCAGCTGTGGTTGACAGTAACTGTGATATTTTTTGTTTCCTATGCCTGCTTTAACAAGTGTCCCCTTCAGTCAAGAGAGATGGAAAACCACAGATACTCCCTTTGAAATGCAAGCTTTCATTTCATGCTGTTTTGGTGTGTGGCCATTTGCTTTCTGCTTTCCTTGTGACAGGAGTGGAGCTGTCCTGCATCTGCTCACAGTTCCCTGCAGCTGTGGTGATGGGCATTCACACCCATCCCCATGCAAATAAAGCATAAAAGACTGTGCTGCATTTCATTTGCATTCATAGAACAACAGCCATACCACTAATCTAATGGGTTTTGTATTCTTCAGGAAGGCAGTAGGTGGTTTATGACATTGTGGCCTGTGTTGCTGTCCTGCAATTACTACAGTTTTTCATAATTAGTTTTGCTCTTTTTGCTGAGAGGAAGACCACATGGACCGCAAGACTCTGCTCAGCCTTGACCCTGCTGGTTAGCTGTGCAATTTAGGAGAGCAGGAGAGTGTTTAGAGGGCCTGCAGGTTCCTGCTTCTGCCCAGTAAAACACTTCCTTGTTTTGGAGGTGAAATTATCCCCAGTTTTGCACCAAACTTTGCAAAACCAGCTTCATAGCTTGGTGCCAGTTTAAATTGGGGATTACAGAAGTCACTGTTATAACTTCTGTGAGCTGGTTTTGACTTGTACGGCAGTGTATGAGACAGTACATTGCATGAGAATTATTTTCTCTCTGAGGAAACAAAAGGATGTAGATTGGGTGCATTTATCTACCATCCTGATAAAAGAAAGGAAATGGAAAGGAAATGTTGCAGGTGACAGATAAGTCAGCAATAGTAGCATTATCCCCAAATTAGGTGTGATATTAAGGATTTTTTTCCTTTACCAGAAGTATATCCATATGGACATCTCTGGCTGTGCATCCGGGTGATGCAGGCCCAGGTTCATCACTAAATGCCTGACCTCTGTCCCATGGTCGGGCTGAAGATCAAGGATCAGCTGCCGCGGGACTCTGACTCACATGTATCCAGATGCACAGTTCTTTGCATATGTCATTCACAATAAATACATCAGCCTTCTTTCCCAGAGCATGCAAAAAGGCTGTGCATCAAGTGTGTCTGGATCCATGGCCAATTCACCTTGCCACTTTGCTCTAGGGTGATCCTGCTCCTTCCTAGTTAGCATGGGTGCAGCTATGTGTTGCTATACTGCAAAATGCACAGGATCCCTCCTGCAACTGTCGTGGTCTGCACCACCCAGGGATTCCTACACCACGCAATTGTTATTCAACTACTTATTTAAAAAAACCCAAACCCTCTTATACTGCTTAATACCTCACACTCCACTATGTTGAAATGCTTCTACCATCTATCCTTTACATTTCCCCAGTATGTTAAACTAGGAAAAGCAGACACTAAGGACAATTTAGGTAATCTTTTCAGGAAGTATAATTATGACTGTTGTAAACGTTTTGCAAAAACATGACCAGCTTTGTATTTCTGCTAAAATAGAAATAGACAAAAATTAAGGTTTTGTGACTTATTAGGCATTTCTAATAGTGATGAAAGCATTTCCATTGTTCTGTTAGTTTGAGTATTTTATCCTTTAGTAGTAGGGCATTGTGGGAGCTCAGAGCATATTTGACTCTTTTTAGAGCTCCATGCACACTCTGATTTGTTTTGACTGCCATTTCAACTTGTTCTTTCAGTCTTTTGCTGCCTCCTTTTTTTTTTAAGAATTAGCTAGTTTGAAGCAAAATAAACTGTGCTAGATTTTCCTTATGCTTGCCAGTCTCTAGAATGTGGAAGCTTTCATTTATTTGACCAAAGAATGTATTTATTTTTATTTTTGTCTTTCCAACTTAAATAAGGCCCCTGCCTCAACTTTTGCTTCCAAAAAGATCCTTTTTCTGCAGTCCAAAGCTGATTTAGCTGAATTTTGTCAGCTGACTGGACCAGGAACTCCTTGAAACCCGGGCTGCATTTTGATATTGATAATTACTCAGTTTGGAATGAGAAAAATCTCTGATGTCTTTTCTCCTACCAATACACTTCTAGCTCCCTTGGGTTTTTTTCAGAAGTGCCAAATCCATTTCCATCTGGTACTTCTCTTTTTGCAGGAGGAATTTAATAGAAGGAAGAAGCAGAAATGTCATATGAAAAGTGATGATCTAAACACAAACTAGACAAAGAGCCTTTCAGACATATCTGTGGCAGGGAATCAGCAAGCATAAATTGGCCTTGCAATAGAAAATGACAAATACACACAGAAAATAATCTCTGGGGGAAGTAGCAAAGACCCATTCCCCTGCATGCCTTTTATAGTGTAACTATTAATGTCCTCATTTGTTTAATGCTATGCATCATTTCTCCTGATACAGTTAAGGCACTTTATTCCATTGGTTAATCATTAATGCATTTCTATTTACAGGACTTTGAGGCTATTAACATGATGAACTTCACAGTTGTCTTTTAAATAATGTATCAAAACCTTGTGTGCTGTAGTTGACGAATCTTAAAACGGCCTTCGTGCCTCAGTGCAAAATATCTTCCTTTACTATTCCAGACATCCATCTGTGCAACATACTAGTGGGCCTTAACACCTAAGAATAATGTATCAGTTCCTCCTTCTTTGTCAGGGACAAATCATTATGCATTTTGGGATGTTTCACTCCTTTTCCTACTATGCCATGCATTCAAGCCCCCACTGCCAGCCACTTGAGGACCAGTGCTTATATCCCTACCCTACTGCAAGCATCAACCCCTTTTTATGGTCAGCACAATAACCAACTTGTCCCTTTCTGTTCTCTTCTCAAGGCCTATAATATTATGAAGGTGACCCATGGGACAGATCACAGCCTGATGCAAACCTTGATGGAGATAAAGGAACAGTGTGAGGCCATCATGAGAATACAGTGAAGACAGCATCTAGTCTGGAAAACAAAATATTCAAGGATAAAGGAAATCAAATGATTTTTATTGCATTAGGAAGCTTCTTGATGATTTTGCCTTTTTTTCATTATGTCCTTCTTGCTTTACAAAAATGTTTAGTATTTGTTATTTTTGCTGTGAGATTGAATTGAGTTGATGTTTGGAGGAATATCAGGAATTTTCAGAGGATTTTTTTTTCTGTGAAACAATCTAATTGGCAATACCTAATTATCAATTTACAACAGCTAATTTAATTGATAATAACTATTTGGGAATGTATAAAGAGACATCATCATAGTTGCAAAGTAATGCAATTCCACTGATATCAGCAGTCACTTTTTTATACCAGTTTATGCCTGCAATGAAGGATCTCAAGTCAGACACATTATAAGCAGTGAGAATATTTTTTTTCTCTTTCACTTTCCCTTCAGTTTGGTTTCCAAAAGCCTGATCCAGTGCTCTTTGACATTAAATAAGTTTCTGGATGTTCTAAATAAGATTTTCTTCCCTCCAAATATGTCAGGGTTCTGCCACTATTCTTGCATTTCAGATGTTATGATATTGTTATAATATATAAATATTATATATATTATAATATTCTTAGAACATGTAAAAAGGACTCAACAAAAAAATTAAAAGTGTATCTATGTGGAGTTGAAATGGCTTACTCTGTTTTGTCCCCATTTTGATTGTTACAAGAGTTTCTTACTTCATACCAGTTTTAAAGAGAGATTTGGACCTGTTAGTTCAGTGGTATGCTGTCTACAACTTTCTGAACGCGTGGGGTTTGGATTTCACTTCCCCAGACAGTCAAGTTCTAAGACCTACAGATGACCACTGAATTAGGAGGTCATCCCTGGGGGAGAGAAAGATGTCTTGAAAAGCATGGGTGCCCCATTTTCCCACACTCATCTGCGAGAGAGTTATTCTTGCCAGAGCTGCTGACTTCCATTTTTAACAGAGAAACAAAAGCCAAATATTTATGAGGAACATTGAAACCTGAATAATGTAAGACCTTTGAAAGTATCACTTCAGGTGTGCTCCTCCTCTCTAACAATTTATTGCTACTACTCCAGCCATGACTGTTATTTCATTAATCCATCGTTGTTGTAAAGTCAGGCTTTTTTCACACCAGTAACTTGACACCATTAATTATTACAAGATGAGAACACATTTAAAAAGAAAATTAACACTCTGGACATAATTTATAGCCATTAGCATGAATGCCAATGCTCAGGAAGATATCTCCTTTCAAGGTGCTTGAATTTGTTCCAGGGTATGAAGCGTTCACTTGCCTGGCAGTAACATGCAAGCAGTAACCTATGAAATGCAGTACATTTCTAGAGTACGTAGAATGCCTTGATGCCAGGGGCCAAATCGTATCAGCCACCCAAGAAGTGCAGTAATCCTCGCAGAAATTCATGGCTTGGTTGGGTCTTCTTGCTATTATGAAAAGGAAATTATCTGGGGGTAAAGGTCAGGTTTTTGCATTTATTGGGATTTCTGACAAAGTAATGGCATCACTGATGTGCAATCAAAAAATGTGAGGGGTACCCAGTCTTCAAGAGCTATTTTCTGGTTTTAAAGGGGCACATGCGTATTAGAATTTATGTGCTTTTGCTTAAAGAAGTTGCTTATGTCATCTCACGGTTACATACCTGATACTGCAAATGGGAGGAGCTTCAGAATGAAAGGTGATACATTAGTTTATGCAGCATGTACAGCTCAGCAGCTCTTGTGCATACAAATGAGTTCATACATCTGTGAATGTATGCGTGAACTGCAGCACTGTTTACTGGGTCTTCTGGTACAAGGACACCTCAACTCTCCAACTGCAATAGCAGGGAAAAGTGGGCAGAGTTGCCAGATGTCAGATGAGAATGACCAAATTACACCAAGCTGAAGGATCTACCTATGTTGGTATTTTCTCTTCAGCAGTGGTCCATAGCAGATGTTTAAAGTAAATATACAAGTAAGACAGTTCAACAACTGTCCGAAATGGAGAAAGAGCGTGCTATGTTGGCTGCAGTGTGTCAGAACAGCAAGTGTCCTGCCACACACATAGAGCTGTAGGAAACTGATTCGCAGCCCACTGAGCAATGCAAGAATCCAAATTAGCCCCAGATTGGTCTGTGGCTCAGGTTTCCGTCTCAGGGTCCTGAGAGCACTGCTGCATTGCCCTACCCTGGCTGGACTTCTCCTCTGGGCTGGTCTGTGGAGACTTCTTAGTACAGGGGTATAATTCCTGCGTGATATTCATTACTGCATCATGCAAAACTTGCATTTCTTTCAGCTTGGTCAAGGAAAGAGTCAAGTCTTCTGATTGGTTTCAATCATTTACTGAGCAGTTCCCTTGGAGGTTCACATGTACTAACACACCTGCTGCAGGGGAAGTTGTTGTAGACAGATTTTTCTTGCCCAGTGCTCCTACTCTGGCCTATTTTCTACAGAAAAAGCTGGCAAGCAACTGCAAAGAGATTTAGCTAAATGTGTCATTTGAAAGTGTGATATCAAGCAAGTGTGCCAGTGAGGAAGGAACATAAGATAAGCACTCATTTCAAATCGAGTAATCTTACATTTTCTGCTCAGACTGAAAGTAGCTGGAACTGTCTTTGCACAGACTTCATGTTTTGGTCTTCACAAATAATATCTGTCAACTTTTTCAGGAGGCATCAGCTTGCCCAGATTAAGATGCTACAGTCAGAAAGAGGCAGACTGCAACATTATCTGTAGTGCTGGCAGGCTTGCTAGTTGCTTCCAGCAGGCCAGAGACTAGTTTGGATTCACTTCAAGTTTTAAGAATACATTTTGAGTTACTTTTGATTTGTCACTATCCCTTAAGTTAGCCCCGGATCAACAATGTTAGATTGCACTTAGAACAACTTCGAACTGTGTTATAGTATGTGTTTGGAAGAAAAGCAGTATCAACACACAGGAAAAAAAACCCATGAGGGATTATACAGTTTTGCTCAGAACAATTGTTTCAAGTTGAACAAAACATCTGCCTAAAAAAATAAATAAATAAAACTAATTTAGTTCCCTAAACTGTGCTGTTTCTTTAAGCATGGCTTAATTCTCTGTATCCATATCCCCCAAGGCGTGCTGATCAGATGTTAGAAGAAAGAACTCTCTGGGCAGTGCACTGCATAATAGAGGTGGTAAAAAGTAAAAGAAGTACAGTGAGAGAAAAGTGCAGTGAACCAAATTTTTAGAGCTTTGACATCCTTGAGTCCGTCTGTGTGTGTCATCTCTCACGCATGGGTTTATGCCAACAAAACTTGCCCACTACTCAAGTATTTTGTCACAGTTGAGGAAAAAGAGGCCATAGATGAGTGACTCAACATGTTCACGCAATAGCAGATCTGCAAACAGCCCTGGAGCAATGCCTGATATCAGCAGGGTGTGGGTCAGTGCCTTAGCTTGCAGAAAAAAAGTGTTCTTGTGAGCAGCAAACTCAGTGATGTTGTTGAGGAGAGACCCCTCACCAAACAAAACAGAAACTGTAGAAACTACTAATTACAGAAGTACTTGCCCAGCTTAGCTTTTGGGGAAGAGCAACAAACAGCTGGTTGACATGTTAATTTGGAAACATTAATCATGTCCCACATGTACAGACTGGTGTCAGAGCTGTAGCTATGTGCAATGTCTCTCTTTCAGTCCTGCCATCTCTAATTGTGTGTTGCATATGGTAGAATGGAATCATCACATTTTCTTGTTGTAATTGCAGGTATTGCCTGAGAGCTCCTCCACAACTGAGTTGCCACACATGGGGAGAGTGCTTTGAGCTGCCGCTGCCTAAGCTCTGCCTCCTCCACATAGACAAAGCTCTGGTTTCCACCCATGGCACTTCAGCAAAATCTAAGAACAGTCAAAAACTCCCAAGCTTTTGGATATTTCAGACCAAGGACACATTAATCTTTTTTTCTTCTTCTTTTTCTTTTTCCTTTTAATGTACATTTTCCATACAAAATTAATTTTCTTTAAAATTTCTGATTTACAGAATTAATCAGCCTGAAAATACATTTGGGATTTCTGTTTTGTAAAATGCTCCCTAGAAGAGCATCTAAGCGTGCATCTTATCTGAAAGTCTACTGTTCTTGCCATTTGACGTGGTGGTTTCTGTTTGTCCCCACAATAGTGATATGTAAACTATGCCTGTATAGCCCCCTATTAGTATTTCATGGGGAAAATTCGTTTTTATTTGCGCTGCACATGGAGAAATCAATTCTAATTCCATCATTCTTTAGACTTTTTGTAGGTTTTAATAAGGACCTTAGAGATTCCTTCCTGCCCCCCAAAAAGAGTAACTCAGGCTTAGTAATTAGGCTTCATGGAGTCACTGCTCATGCAGAGGAACCTAACAAGTTCTTTATGGTACCCAGGAGACCAATTAACCTTCTTTTAAATATATCTCTATGTAGCTACAGAGACAGGCATACACAGGAACACACAAGCACACAATCTTTTCTGTAGTCTCAGATGCTCCAGTTGCTTGTTAACCAAATTCTGATGGGGCTCACAGCAACAGAGAAGGGCTGAAGCATCCTTCCTGAGTCCTTTTTCACTCCAAAGATGCCTAAATCAGCACAAAGCCAAAACTCTTCTGATTTCCTTGCCCCCAGGACAGGAGGGAAGGGGAAAAGCACACAGCCTCTTCTTTGCTTCAAGTTCCCCTCCATCTCCTGGACTCCGGCAGGCAACACTTGCTGGTCTCCTTACCTGCAACTAAGAACCCTGCTCCTCCATCTGTTTCAGCTAAGGACTAGTGATGAACCTGGAGAAAAGAACTGTTTTTTTCCTTCACCTGTCAGATTCAGCAGCTCTGGTTTCTGGTCCCCAGAAGCTCCAAATAGGAAGGTGGCAATTTTATATTGCTCTTGGAGGAGAACTACACTTTAAATCACAGGTGATTCCTCTTGACAATTCCACTTGACTTTCAGAGCAGGAGCCAGGAGACGGTAATAGAGAAGGTGTCTGATGAGAAAATTAGCAAAGCTGTACTTTTCCCCTCCCCCAGGCCCTGTGCTCTGCTCTGTGTTGTACTTGCCTCTTTACTTCTAATGAAGTTCCTTCTAATGAAGTTCCTTCTAATGAAGCCCTTTTAGTGTTGCCTTCCTGTTGTAGTAGGTGCCAGGTGTGGTGCTGAGCATCCTGTGATGAAACAGGTAGAGAAGAGGTTTGATGCTCCTTGTGCTGTTCCTTGCCAAGCTGGGGACACCAAAGTGATGTGTTGCAAAATCACAGAGCTGCCATCCCTTCCACTGACAGCAGCATGTGCAGGAGCTCACAGCGAAGGATGGAAAGGCTCTTGCCGTCTTTGGAGAGTCACAGGAATCACGTTGCTACAGGGAGGAATTGGTCTCCATGCCTAGCATTATGGCGAGCGATACAAGTGAGGGATAGCCAGTGGTCTGTATTGGAGTAGCAGAGATGATGAGGACTGCACGAAAGGGAGCAGTCACTGCTGGAGGTTTGCTTCTGCTTCTTCTGGGCAGCCATGCTCTCCTATTTGAATGCGAGGGCTCCCATTGTATCTCAGTCTCCTTTTCAAAATCACATCAGATTCTGGAGAAAACAGCTTCAATGAGGTACTGGCTGTGTCTGCATTTCTGTTCTCTCCAGTGTTATTGTCTTGTACCCAGCTTATTGTATAGGACTGTGATCAAAGTGCCATTACTGCAGAGTGATGTTCCTCCATCATGCTAACAAACAGGAGTACTGAATAAGGGTAATGCTCTACCACAAGCTGGGAAAGTTAATTTCTGAACATCTGTGGCTGAACACACCAGTACATAATGGTATGTCCGTGGAATGAGGGAATTCAAAGACTTTTCTTTTTTTTTTAAACTGAACGTTGCCTCTGGGGACTTGGAATTGTTACATAATTTGTGAAAACCAGACGAAAATCTGATTTTGTATTTTCTGCAAAGGTCAGAGGAAAGCTGACCCCAAGTCTGGGATGCTTTATGGCTGGCAGACAGGAAGATGAATAAAAATCCTGGAGATGGGCATTGTCCAAGTTCATTTCATCACAGCCCCAAAGTTCTTCATGAAATCCATGAATATGATTGTGATACACCCAAGCCACAAAGTTATTCATTTTACTATTCATATCTAAAGCCTTGGCAAAACGTGTCCTTCCAGGGTCATGTTGAAGTCCATCAACAGACCAACATCAGCTCTGCTATAGAATAGCCCAAGATCTGGTATGCCTTCTGCAGCACCAGTGTCCCTGGAGCTGTCGGCTCTGTGGCTTTCTGATCCCTAACCCTAATATGAGTCACTGAATGGTTTGGGTTGGAAGGGACCTTAAAGATCATCTATTTCCAACCACCCTGCTATGGGCAGGGACACCTTCCACTAGACCAGGTTGCTCAAAGCCCCGTCCCAACTGGCCTCAAATACTGCTAGGAATGGGGCATCAACATCCACTGGGCAATGTGTTCCAGTGTCTCACCACCCTCATAGTAAAGCATTCCTTCCTAACGTCTAATTGAAACCTCCCCTCTTTCAGTTTAAAGCCATTCCCTCTTGTCCTATCGCTACATGCCCTTGTAAAAAGTCCCTCTCCAGATTTCTTGTAGATCCCCTTTAGTACTGGAAAACAGTTTCAAGGTCTCCCCAGAGCCTTCTCTTCCTGAGGGTGAACAAGCCCAACTCTCTCAGCCTGTCTTCATAGGAGAGGTGCTCCAGCCCTCTGACAATCTTTGTGGCCCTCCTCTAAACTCACTCCAAAAAGTCCACATTCCTCTTGTGTTGGAGGCCCCAGGGCTGAACACAGGACTGCAGGTGAGGTCTCACGAAGGCAGAGTAGAGGGGGAGAATCGCCTCCCTTGACCTGTTGGCCATGCTCCTTTGGATGCAGCCCAAGATATGCTTGGCATTCTGGGCTGTGAGCACACACTGGGTAATGTTGAGTTTCTCATCAATCAATACCCCCAAGTCCTTCTTGTCAGGGCTGCTCTCAACCCAGTCTCTACCCAGCCTGTAGTTGTGGTTGGGAATGCTCCAACTTGCAGGACTTTGTACTTGGTCTTGTTGAGCTTCATCAGGTTGGCCTCATAAAAAGTTCATGTCTCACCTCTCAAGTGTGTCAAGGTCCCTCCGGATGGCATCCCTTCCCTCCAGCATACCAACTGAACCACACAGCCTGGTGGTGTTGACAAGCTTGCTAAGGGTGCACTCAATCCCACCGTCTGTGCCACCAACAAAGATGTTGAGCAGGATAGGTTCCAGTGTCAACCCTTGAGGAGCACTACTCGTCATTTGGCCATTAAGCCTCTGACTACATCTCTCTGAGTGTGAGGTCTCCACTCAGGAGGTATCCGCATGGGCACATGTTCTGCAGGCAGGTCTGCTGCCTGTTCCTGCCCCAGGAGGAAGGTCTCTTCCTGCAGCCCAAGGTCTACACTCAGCCTCTCTCTGGTGCAGCTCCATCTGAGTGAAGGCATCAGCCACTGCTGGGGTAGATGTTGCAGTCCCCCCAGTTGGAGCCGCAGCCTTTGCTCTCAGACAGCTGCCCACTGTTCTGCTGGATGGTCAGGTCAGAGATTGCCCTTGGCCTGTGCAGATGGTTGGTGCAAGCCCTGACCTAACAGGAGATGCTTCCATGCCCTTCTGCAAGGACTGATGTGCCAGCACCCATCCAGCTCGCCATACACCCAAGGGCGGCCCTAAGTGGGCCCAGGGCGGAAGCGCCGTCACTCCTGGTCCCAGCCGCATAGCATGCGTCAATCTCATTCAGTCTGCTGGCACACAGCAGATCTCAGCACGCTCCTGGGATTCCCTGCCTCTGGAAAACACCTTGTACACAGCAGTATCCCAAGAGAAGCTGCTCTGCTCAGGATCCTGCATTCCTCTGCAGGTGCTCCCTTATGAAAGTTGAATGACATAATGGATATGAAGATGAAAATGATGGCAACAACACTGTATGTGGCCAAGGTGAATAAGGTGTGGAAGCAATATTGTTGGTGCTGTGCCAAGCTCCCCTTGGCATGCCTTTTGCAGCCTCAGTGTCCCTGTAGATGCAGGCATTGTGGATCTCTAAACCCTAACTATAATTTAAGTAAGTGGCATCATAGAGGTGAGGCTTACAGCCCCAGCACTGTGGGTGACCCAGATGAGAAAGATGTGGAAAGACTAATGTTGGTGCTGTGCCATGTTCTCTTTGACATACCTTTTACCGCTCTGGTGTCTCTGGAGTTGTAGGCTTTGTCGATCTCTGAAACCTAACTCTAACCCTAACCCTAATGTAAGCCTTAGTCACCAGCACCATTGGCTGGCCCAGGTGAGAAAGATATGGAAAGAGTAATGTTGGTGCAGTGCCATGTTCTCCTTGACATGTCTTTTGCATCTTCAGTGACCCTGTAGCGGAAGGCTCTGTCTCTGAACTCTAGCCTTACACCTAATCTGAAAGGGGTCATGGAGATGACACCTACATCCCCACATTCATGGCTGATCCAGATGAGAAAGATGTGGAAGGAGTAATGTGTGTTCAGTGCTGTGCTCTCCTTGTCATGCCTTTTGGAGCCCCAGTGTCTCTGAAATGGTAGTGTGTGTGGATCTCTGAACCATAACCCTAAACCTAAAGTGAGCAACATCATGGAGATGCGGCTGTGTCCCCACACCATTGGCTGCTCCAGATGAGAAAAGGTATGGAAAAACTAAAATAGGTGCGGTGCCATGTTTTCCTTGATATGTCTTTTGAATCCATATTGTCCATGAAGCTGAAGGCTCTGTGGATCTCTGAATCCTAACCCTACCCCTAATCCGAATGGGGTTATGTAGATGAGGCCTATGGCCCCACATCCATGGCTGGCCCAAATGAAAATGGTGTGGAAGGAGCAATGTTGGTGCTGTGCCAGGCATCCCTTGGCATGCCTGTTACAGCCCCAGTGTTCCTTGGAGTTTGTCTCTTGGGACTGTTTGTTTTTTTTTTTTGCAAGCATATGGAAAGTGATCAATTAATGGGACATAAAAGTGGGCCAGTAATTATTTAGAGGGGTTGTAAATAAATTTTTGATAGAATGAATCACAAGTGCCAAAGTGATATTGCTGGGTGGAAAAATCAGTCACAAATATGTTCACTTGGGAAGTATTTCAGTGTTCCAGTATTCTCACACTAATTGTATCTCCATCAGAGATTTCAGGTGCGAAGCCCTCTTGCTAGGCTTATTTATTTAGGGGCTTATTTACTATGCACATGTTGTCTGTTCCTGTGGTTGACTCACTCTGCAGACCATTGCATGTCACTGCAATGCTGATTGTCAAGCCACGATTGGTGGTTCCAATGTTTTGGCCTCGGCAGCAGAAAGAAGTGAGTCTGGTGGATGTAAAATCTGCAACACTGAGGCTTAGAGGCTGTTCAGAAGCTTTTCTGTGGATTTCACAGCATCTTAATGGCTTTACAAATAACCGTCAGAAATGTTCTTTGAGCTTCTGGAAACTCAGAGCAGGCGTGAGTCCCAGCTATGCCAGCCCCCAGGAGCAGCATGAGCAGCAGTCACCAGCCTCAGGGCGAGGAGCTGGGCTGTTATCTTTCTCATTAGTCACATAATTTGCATGCCTTCCATTGTTCTTCCATTAGAAATTAGGAGAAAATGATGTTTACAAGTTGGCTCCTGTGGTGCTGCTTGCTGGGTATCTCGAGGTTTCCATCAAATATGGTTTAGGAGCAGGCAGCTCACCCTGTGAATCTTCCTGCATCTGTCATGACTGTCTTCATAGTTGTGTTCCTGGGCATCCAGCTAAAGCACAGAGATGGGAGCAAGCTGGGCCATTATACATGGTCAGGCACTCTAATACAAGTCAGGTGAAAGCGCTGCTACTCCTTCAGCACTGCTGGGCAGTCTTGTTTCAAGCAAGCTCCATGGGGCAGTTTGCTGAACGGCACAGAGAATCCAATAACACCAGCATGGAACAGTCTGCAGAGCACAGAGAGCAAGTGGGATGGCTTGTGTTCTCCTCCACCTCCCTCTTTATTTATACAATGAGCAATTAATCTTTTGACAAACTAGATATAAAAGTTGTCAAGTTTTCTCCCACTCCCTGTTTTCCTGCCATTCAGAGAATGAATGAAGCTGAGGAGAGATGAGACAAGAACAAGGACAGTCCCTGCACCTTTTAAAGTGAGTGACAAAAGCCTTCCACTGCTGGAAGTGTGAGGCTTCCTTTCCGCAGCAAGCCCTGAGTCCTGCATACCATACCCGTGTGTCTGGCTGCACTTGGCTCTCTAGGAGATAGAAACGGAAATATGGATGTGTGCCAGACACACACAGCTGCATACATTTGGCTGCCAGTTGACTGCCATGAAACCTGCAATCTGATGAAAAGAATAGGTGCCAAACCTATGCAATAAGTGTCCACAGAAGAGACACGTGTAAACATAAACAAAAACTAATGCAGGGCTTTTCCCTAGACAAGCATCCTTTAGGGATGGACCATTTTTGGACATCTTAGAGATTTTCCTGGGTCAGCATTTGGAATGGTTGTTCTTGAAGGGAGAGTGCATAGTACCTCCAAGCTACCCACTTGCTTATGGAGGTTCAGAAGTGCTCTTTGAGAAATGTGGGGCATTTGTGTGGTCACAGCCAGTATAGCATTGTTCAGAGTTTAAACAGCAGATGTCAGCCTCCAAAACTGCCAGACTGGCAACTGTCAAGAATACTAACCGATATTATAAAATGTAAAATCCACTCAAAGACGGGCTTTTTCTAGAGGAACTAAACATTAACTTTGTTTTCATCTGGGAGACTGGGAGCTGAATTTCCTCGCTCCCCTCCCTCCTCTGTGGCTTCCAGGCAGCAAGTGATGCCAGCCAAATTGAGGGTGAGGTTGTGGAAGGCCAAATGGTTTGCAGGCAGATGTGGGATAGGAACCAGCTTTAGCAACTACTTACAGTCCTCCTGATTTTCCAGTAGTTGAGGAGCTTGTTCAGGACCCCATAAGGATATTGGGCTTGTCAGGTTTCCACACTAAATCTTCTCCTGACTTTTAGTCTGGAAAGTTATTGGGTTTACAGACAAGTTAAGACTTGGTGATGGCTTGGGCATTAGTTCACAAGAGGTGCCAGCAATATCAAGCACGATTCATAAGGATGGCAGCCTTTTGCCAGGTGTGAGCACCTGTTCTCATTCCATGCTCAAAAGCTTTCCTGGCAGTCTTGCCCCAAAGTGGAGGTGCATAGCACTGAGGTCTGTAAGACTTCAGAACTGACCAAGAGTGAACTGATATTTGGTTGTGGTTTTTTTTTTTTTAGCTCACAGAGAGCTCCTCACCGTCAGTTCTGCCTTAGACAAAGTCTCGGACTTGTGCTAACCCATTTTTCTCTGGTTTTATCACTGTAAGGCACTTAGGGTTCTTTAATACTGATGTGGCTGCATGATAACAGCAATGAAGATAAATTACCTTAAAAATAGGCAATAAGCCTTTTAGCT
This sequence comes from Myiopsitta monachus, assembly GCA_017639245.1. Classification (NCBI taxonomy): domain Eukaryota; kingdom Metazoa; phylum Chordata; class Aves; order Psittaciformes; family Psittacidae; genus Myiopsitta; species Myiopsitta monachus. Next base: position 41,329,258 of record CM029925.1, on the reverse strand, counting down.
CTTTAGACCAAATCAGAGCTATTCTGAACAGCCCAAAGACAAAAGGAATGGCTGTTCATCTTCATTTACAGTTACTGTGGAGAAGCACCAGCATGCAATTTCACTAGCCCAGGAGCAAGAGCTAAGGTAGTACTGGAGTCATAGTGTTTGCTGCTGGGAGAGGAGAAATGAGGAGACGCTTCCTCTTTCCCTCCACCACATTTAGCACCAGCCTTAGCCTCTGTAGCCACCTTGACATATTTTCATTTGGAAGAGCTGGTCACCATAGATGACTGCGTCACCTGGACTGCGACTGGTAGCTCTGCCACCAAACTGGTGTAATAACAAGATAGAAGGATGGTTTTAAATGCTCACCAAACTGTCAACCAAATATTTAGATGCCTATCATGTTAACATGTTCCTCCTAAAGTTGGGAATGTGAGGGAATCACCTGCCAGCATATGATGTGTCTTAAAGGAGGTTTTAAATAGCTTCCTTTTATCTCTTCCCACGAGAAATAGGATTTGTTGTTTTCTTCCAATGGGAAGAGCACAGAGTCCTTATCAGAACATATCCAAGTGTCAATGGGCATTTGAGATTTTCCCACAGAGCTAATTCATATCTTGCTCTCCATGTGAGATGATGTTCTCTTAATTATCAACAGGGAATGCTGAGCAAAAGGCAAGCAAATATTGTGCACACGTTAGCAGAAGCTCAGAGGTCAGCTGAACATGCCACTATAACCTCTCAGAGAGAATCATGTCTTCAGTAATGGCCACAAACTTGTTTTTTCACTCCTACATTGTGGTGTATACCCACGGTGACATAACTGCTAGAGATGACAAAAAATTATACCTATAAACACATTTTTATCATTTAGTCTCAGATTTTTCCCTTGCTCATAGATGCAGATAGAGAAATCCCTGCTAATTTGGGGAGGCAAGTATGCATAACCAGCTTATGTAAAAGCCTAACCAATTCTGGCCCTGAGATTATTTTCTTTTTGTTTCTGGACAGCAGCAGGGAAGAAATTAATGGCGCTATGCTTGGGTTAATATTTCTGTCATTGCTATCAAACCCTGCAATTCATTACTGTTTTCTGGTAAATTTGCTTCTCAGTAATACTTGCTTGGTAGAACCCTTTGGTTGTTTTATTTTCAGGTCTCAACTTTCTCACTCTCATTATTATAATAGCACATCCCCTTGTGGGTCAAATGCACCTTCTTCTCTGCCACTTCATAAATGCTTTCATCCAAAGTGAAATAGTCAGGAGGAAGAGGCAGATATATTGGTAAGATAAAAGTAAACATTTAATGCCACTATAGTTTGATTTTTTTCCAGACATCATATTTTTGACAATGTTTCACACCTCAGATACCACAAAAAGGATATTTTTTTTAGCCAGCAAACAATAAACTTTACAATTTTAATGGCAAAAGGCTCAATGCTTTTGTTGACCAACTTGGAAATGGCTGTGACTTTCCACATTTTGAACTTGTCCTCATGCTGTTCTTTTTCTCCCCCAGCCCCCCACCCCCCATAAAATTTAGTTGATAAAATATATTTATATCTACTACTGATACATATTCTTCTGAAATTTCTGGTGGGACCAGCATAAATTCTATATCCATCAGTTTGACTCCTCCTTAGCCCTATTTTATACCACTGTAATAATGAGAAAGAACATAGCCACAAACAGAATGAAATGGATTTAGCAAACATACACTTCAATGCATAGCACTTAGATAAGCATTTCCAACCATGATGTGTAAATAAATTATAAAATACAAGCAACTCTATAAAACAAGAACATCCTGAGTTTACAAATAAATTATATCCTTCATACATAGAATATGATGTGGATGTTTGTTATTAACCAGCAGTTTCAGCTACGGGAGGGAAAGAAGTAAAACTTAGAAAAGATAGTATCTATGCATACATAAAATATATATGTATGTGTGCTATATGTAAATACACACATACATATACAATATAGAGGGTGAATACATCCATATCTATAGTATATAGAGAATATGTAATATAGCTGAAACTGCCTCAAGCACCAATTTATTACCATTATTATAAAGTTTGCTCAATACTAAGTAGGACCACTCAAAGTAAGATGGTTTGGGTTGTGTTTTATTTCATATCCAGGAGGGTTTTGAAGGTGGTTTGAAATATAGATGAGTGCTACTGTTTCATTTTCAGCACTTCCAGCCTTTGCAGAACCACCACCTTCTTTGTGAGCTTCAGAATGTTGCAAAAGTAAGCACTAGCCTGCTGTCTATGAAGCTAGTGACAAAATCCACATTGATTTCAATGGGGTTAGGATAAGGGTGCTACATTTTCAAGGGAAACTGATTTTTTTTTTTTTTTATTTTTGAAGGCTTGCTGGAAGAGGAGAAAGAAGAAAAGATAAAGACAATAATAAAATGGTTTATTATTTCCAAGAGCAGGTATGGAAGCTTAGATAACCCTGGGATGAGCACACAATAAGTGCAAGAGATAGAGATGATTAACTTTGCACTGACAAATCATTCACGGTTTGTTTGCCGTAGTTATTTGGAAACCTGTTTCAAATCTTATGATAGCTCGCAACAGCCAGCCTTGTGTCTCCAAAAACTGCTGGCTGTCCCTGATGCAAAAGCCCACGGAGGAACAAAACAAAGACCATGAGGACATCAGGATTAAGCAAGGTATGTCACCCATCAGTGTATTTAAGAAATGGTGCCTCTTTGTATGGTCATCTATCAGTATTTTGTGATATGAATGCTTTGATCTCTGCAGTAAGCTGGTGCACTCTTGATGCTGCACAGCCATCCCTCCCATATGAACTGGCTTCAGGGGGTCACTCAGCCTCTGCTTTATGAGAATCATATTTGCTTCTGCAATGCAGAATTTTTACAATTTTAAAGCTGTTAGGACTAGACAAAAGCTTTATCTCATGGACAGCTAAGAGTACAGGCTTTCAACTGATGCAAGTATGCTGTATGCCTCATGTACGTACAGAAATTGTTGTATTTAACAGCTAGGGTTGTAAAATATCTTGCCTTAAATTCATGACACCCTGAAATATAGTGCAGTTCATTTGATTTACTTTTACAGGCTCTAACGTTTCGATGACAGCCTCTACACAGGAACTGCAGCCAGTTGGCTTTGTAGGCTGAAGAACATGGGGGAAAAAAGGACACGTAGAAGAAGCCTTTGAAAGTCTTTCAAGCGTATGCTTTCCCCGTAGTGTGGTATAGGTCACCTTGGGGAGTGCAAGGAGAAAGGTTCTACAGGTTCTCCTTGGAGGACAAAGGGAGAGTGATGTTGTTGCCATTTGTGAACAGCTTTGCCATCTCCTGACCACAATGTGTGAGGGGACCGTTTCCCTCAGGCTGTATACATACACATTTGTCTGCATATACATACACTTTATGATTGATTATTTTCAGCTCAGAAAAAAGACGCAACAAAATCATAAACATTTGTTAAAGATGTTGTTTGTAAAAAAGTCTATGTCCTTCAGCTGTCATAAAATTTGAATTCCAAGCCACAGGTAGAAGTCGCTATTTTAAGACAAACCGTATTACAGAGATAAACAAGTAACAAAAAAATACTTCAAGATGAACTGAGTCTATCCTGTGAGCAAACTTGAGACTTGATGTGCCTTACTCCCAGAACCAGTCCCAGCTTTCTGTCTTTATAACTAACTGTCAAGTTCAGAGATGAAAGAACAAAAATACCAGTGTGTATCTTTCTTTCATCCTTTTCTGTACATTATCTGCAGCTCTCACTTAGCTTGCTTCGTATCAGAGGATCACACCACTGCTTTTTACCAGTTACTATTTAATGCAGCTGCACGTTTCAGAAGTTAGGTTATATGGCAGTAGGAGTCTTCCAAGACTGAATGAAGTCCAGCAGATGTTCAGTGATAGCCCTGTGCATGGCCCTTAATGCAAAGCGAGAAGGTATAGGGGGGTTATATATATAACTCAAATAGTTAAGAGGTGCATAATCTTCAACTGCATAACTAGCAGCACAGTAAATAGAGAATTGGCAGGGGTATGAATTTTTCTATTTTCCTCACTGGGTTTACTCTGCTGAAAACACAATTGTGCCTCAGTTATACCACCATAGGTGAGATGAGAAGAGGCCCAATAAAGACTGACTTAAGAAAGAAGAGCCTGAATATGGTTTTGCTTCCTTGCCTTTCAATGAAATAGTACTTTGGATTGCTTAGATCTGAACGAGTTGACAACAAATTGTTCTGAAACAAATACAGGCATGCATGGCAGGAGAAAATATGCATGTTGTTGCAACAGGTACACCAGGAATTAGGGTTCTCCCGCACTCTCTAGGATATGAAGTGACCGAGCACCCGGAGTCAGTGGGTGTGTGAACGGTAACCTTCTGCCTGCTGCAAGAGCTCACATAGACCACTAGGATGTCTGAACCCAGATCACAGCCAAACTCTCCAACCTATGGTTTCCCTTGAATTTGGAGCTATAAAGGAACTTCTGTCCCTTATATAAATAAGGTTCATGTATGACAAGACAAGCAGTTCTCCAAATGAGGACCAAACTGCCCCAACCACCCATGAGCACAGCAGTGGAGAAGCAGAGCAGAGCAGTGGTGGTATTCATTACACAGCCCGACAATAAAGAACTGTGATCTCCTGCTACACCAGCAAGCAAAGAATTAACCTTCAAACCTAACTATGTTAACACTGCTGTTTGCCACTAAAGCTGTCCAAGGGAAACAAGATTGGTTTCTGAATATGCAAACAATTAAGCACTACATTCACATTGCTCTTGTGTATTTTGGGCAATTTGATGACCTTTCAAAAAACTGGCAGTTGCTTAAAGAATGAGGTTTCATGGATGCTTTGCAGAAGTGTGTGCGTCTTCTGTAAATACTGGCTAATGTAGATGAAGATCAATTTCATAATAAGTTCCCAATGGTTTTAATTATCTCTTTTGGATATTTAAAGTATAATAATACAAATTCTGAAGTTAAAATCTATTTTCAACAAGAAAATATGTCATAAATTTCAAATCTCCACATATTTTCATTCCCTTTTATGCATTAAGCCACCACAATTTCTAAAAATGCAATAGCAAATTCTGAAATGCATTGAAAGTCAAAAAAGAGAAGATAAGCACAGATTTTAGGATATGAATACTAGTGTATGATGGGAGTGTTAACGGCTACTCTAATTAAGACTGCAGAAATAAAATATTGTTAAGGAGTGTATTTCTGCTCAGTTACTTCATAATTTTCAGTATGCTGAATTCAGCCTTGGCATAATCCACTTGTTTTCAGGAATCAGTTTTTGTCCATCACAATGAACAGGACAAACATATGCTCTTACTGTTTAAAATAATGGCTAGATAGAGGCATTTTTTGCTATGCTTTCTAATGAACAGAAGTACCAAATCCAGAGACAGTGAATAATTGAGTTAACGATGCTGAGGAATATTACACATAATAGATATTTTACAATAGCTCTGAAATATGTCCAGTTGATTTATAAAAATATCACCACTTCTGTATAAACCCCAGACTATGTGAGATGGCATCTCTTGTTAACAGTGCATTCTGGGCGTGCACCATTTGCTAGGATTTTACTTTCCATCAAGTATATGTTTACTTTTACTGTACTGCTTGCCATTCACCCTCTCACTGCAGGTCCCCAGAGAGCCCACCATATCCATTTTGAGCTGCTTGTTTTCAGCAGAGGAAAGACAATGTGCCCCAATTACCCAATGACCACCTTCCAGCAAACATTTTCAGAAATGGTGAAGCTTAAAGAAGGCAGCATTTAATTTCATGTGCACAACTTGGGGGTAGGTGGAGGTATTCTTCCTTGAATGTTGGGAAATGGCCTCAGAGATAGGCTTTGCAGAGTGTCAGTGTCATAGGTGAGAGCAGTACAGGCCTACCTGGGGGCACAGGTGAGTGAGATGGGAGCTGGCTTTGAAAGTCTCACTTCTGTGTGTATGTGACCTAACAGCATGTAACTGGGGCTCTGCAGGACTAAGCCCAGAGAGACACACTCCATATCCCAAAGGCACTAAGTCTTCATCCAGCACAAACCTGTAGGGGTAATTCCCATGGCTCTATGGAGCTGTACTGAATTCATGGTGCTCTGTGGAGAAGAGATGGCCTCAACAGAACCAACACATAACAAGCGCTATGAAATCATTACAAAGAGAAACAAAGCTAGATAAATTGTGTTGTTTGGTGTTTTTCTTCAGAAGTTTTTTTGCCTTGAGAGAGAAGGGGAGAGAGATCAGACCTATATCTTTAATATATATATATATATATAAAAAGATATATATATATATATATCTTTAATGGACTAGAAAGCAATCGTTATACAGGATCTTTTTTCCTTCTAAATAATCCTATAGAAGGCAAGAAGGATCTTCTTCAAAATCAGGTGAAAAAGCTAATAGAATGAGAAAGATTTGTTATTACAAGTTGAGAGTCTTAAAAGAAAAATAAAATAATATAAATGTTATTTTTATCTTTTCTTTTTTTTTCTTAAAAAAAAGGGGGGGCTGTGTTTCAGCTAGACACTAGAAAGTTTGTGGGTATTCTTGTTGGGTGATTTTCCCACTGGAACTTGCTGCTTAGGATATTGTAAGATGGCATTAATATGATGGTCCACATAAAGGAAGAATTGTATTCAAGTACAGCAGTAAACTGGTGCATGTTGAGTATATTTTAAATGATGCTCTTATTTTCTCATAAGCAACAAAAAGGTAGCACACTGTATGTGAGAGGAATTTTTGTGAAAAAGCTTATTTCAATATGGAAGAAGAAAACTAATTCAACAAAATAATTTCTCATGTTGATACATAATTAAAATGCAGATTTCACACATTTCTTTAAGAAATACAAAGGAAATTCCTTCCCACATACTGTTTTGTAAATAAAGAGGCAAACAAGTAGAACATTGGATATGCATTGAGGTGCAGATCCTTGTCCTTCTGACGTCAATGTGAATTTTGCCATGGCTTCAGTACCGGAGGCCTGGTAAAGAACATGCCATAGCCAACATGCCTGAAGTGCTATATCCCCTCACTCACGACTCCCACTTAGTTCCAGATGTGCTGAGCTGAGCACAGCCTGCACTTCTCAGGTACGTCTGTGACTATGGATAGACTGGCTAGGGACCAAAAGCTGCCAAAACATGTTTTGCAGTGGTGTATGTCAAAAAGAGGCAAAGCTAAATTTTATCATTCATGGTCTCAAGAAATAAAGATAGGATAAATCACTCATTCTCAGACTGACAACCATGGGAGCCCTCAGCCTAAAGTGTAATTTTCCAGCAAGTTTTAGCACCAGAAAATATTAGGATAAAAGTGCCTCCTCATTCATAACTCTAGACAGTATGAAGCTAAAAATACATGAACAAAACAAACAAACAAACAATTGATGGGAGTTGGATCAAATGGAAAAGATATTTACTTCACAGTAATGTCACCTCTCCTCTCTCATACACAGCAGAATCTACAGGGTGGGGAAAATTACTGTGTCCTCCAGCATGTAAGATAACAGAAGAACATATAAGCAAACTTTACTCACTGTTAGAAAAATTTTTGTGTCATCTAGGAAAGTTGCATTTCTCTTTGAGTGGCCTTACTCTGGTAACAAGAAAAGACAGTTAACATTTATTCATATGTTGCACTGATTAGGAAATATCTCTACAAACACAAGTTACTTAGAAACAGCAAGTCTGAAATAGAAGAAAACACCAAGAGAAAAACAAGCTGTAAATACGTTTCAAAAGTGTGGTTTTTTTTTCCTTTTCCGTTTTCTTTTCTTGACTAGCACCATCTGTACACAATAAAGTATGAACATAAATGTTTGGATAATAAAGATTTGCAAGGCACTTGAACAGTTTTTCTGGATAGGTTTTCTTTTAATGAACCTCTCAGTGAAGTACTACAACCGCCTTTCCTCCTCCCTCAGCTAGCGCAGGGAAAGAAGCGTCTTCTGCCAGCAGTTCTTATTTACAGACATGTCCTTAAAGGTTCCTCAAAGTGCTCTTTTAGGCTAAGAGAATCAACAACCTTTTATCGCCATTCTTCCATGCTGGGTTTTTTTAATATTACTCTTCTGTATAGCATAGCAAATCTCTCATACACACAGTTTAGACTTGACTCCAACCTTCATCCTCATTCTGTTGTTTTTGGGATGCTATTCAGATGGGAAAAGGAGGATGGCAGAGATGCACACTGAAATTCTCTTGAGGTTCATACTTTATCGGCGTCTAGAGGTGATGTCAAAACAGGTGATCATCATGAGATGGGCCTTGCAGAAGTTGACACGGTTTTCCAAACGCTCAGTCACACATTCCAGGGCCTCCAAGTATTCCAGAGAATCCAGCTCAAATACCTGCTCCAGATCAACTGTGGGAAAGAAAAACATAGGGATAGGAAAAGAAGACGAACCCCAGTGCTGGTTGGTGGGAGAGACAGAGCTAATTCAAGTCTTCAAACCCATCAGTACTGTACACAGTATTATTTCCAGCTTGCCATGCCATTGTGATTTAAAGTTGTCTTTTCTGTTTAATGGCTATTAAAATGGCACAGTGGCTTGCTGACCGTGAAAATACTTTTAAGATTGCACTGGATGCTTTCTTGAGTGATATGCTCTGCCACCCTCTCCTGAACTGCAGATGCCTTTTACCACACTCCTGCACCCTTAAGCAAATGTTGATTGCTGAGCACATACAGACTCTCATATTCTGTTGACCAGAAAGAGACTTAAGTAGGTGCTCTGCCATGGGGGAACAGGTCTTTTGCTGAATACAGAATTCAGAAACCAACCTCACACCTCCTTGCTCCTCACACCTCTCCCTATTCCCTGTGATTCTCATTAGACCATTTGAGTAGCAAGGAAAGGCACACCTATCAGTCACTCCAATATAGGTGTCCATATGCTGCCAGACGGCAGCTGGCCATGGCTTCCAGGAAAACTGAGTGCAAGATACATTGTCTGAACCAGCACTTCCCATCTTACATAGTCCCTGAGGTCTATGACTTCAATAAGACTTTCTACACTTATCACACTGGAATCAGAAACAAAGGCATTACAGAGTAAGTGGATAGAAATGAATGGCAAATTCTCTGCTCTCTTTAAATCTGTCCTTTTTACCTCTCTTCCTTAGTAGCGTCCTGAAACATATAATGTCGTTGTTTTGCAGGATGTACAAGTCTAGTGTTGAACTTAGGACAGCTGTCAAAAGAAGAGTTAGTATGCTTTAAAGAGAACACACATTTAAAGAGAACAGAAACTCCTTCTGCCACCTGCAATTATCCTAAATAAATTTTAAATCATGGTTTTTCCTGTAACTCTTTAATATGAACTCATCTGCCTGCTAATATTAAAACTATTGTACAGTTACTTCAGTATTCTTTGTCTTTTCCTGTTTGAGCTGATGAGGCCCTTCTTCATTTGAACGTGAATGTCCTTTTAAGCTTGCTGAACTTTACACATCTATAATTATAAAATATGGGCCAAATTCATTTTTCATGTAAGCCCACTGGTGCCAAGAGACAAGTTTGCTCCACAGTGTTATTTTCTGGTAGAAGAGCAGATTTATAATATTGCTTATATGCCTGTGTGATCTGAAGCCAAAAAAAAAAAAACAACATCCTATTTTCAGGAGCCATGGACCGAAATGTGTAAACGTTAATCCACCAGTGGCAATATTCACCACCTCAATGCCATACCATTTCAACATTCAGCTCTCAGGCAAAAAGGATTGTTCAGTTCTACTGTCAACATTCAGTAAGAATTATAGGGACTAGTTCTAGAAATACAGTCAATCTAAAACTTGCCCTTTAGGTCACACGTTGGTCCATTTTAGTTTACAAACATTAAACACATTGCTCACATCTCATGCTTAGCAAACATCTCTGCACCCTTCTGTCTTCCCCCTCCCCCCAGCCTTAAATAAGCTAAAGGACACCTATGACTCCAAGCAATAAAACAACGTCCTTACATTCACTGAGCCATTTATTAGGATCCAGCATCAGGTACTGTTTGGTCACCTCCAGTTCTCTCATTAACCACTCATACTTGGCCTTGACCTCAGCAATTCTCTGCTGGCGATGCTCCAGGATTTTCAGTTTGGCATTGAAACATACCAGCTCCTGCCAACCAGGAAACAGGAGAAGGGAAGGAATAGGTGAAGAGGAAAAGAAATACCCAGATCCATTCAGTTAAATGATCTTCCTATCAGTAATACTGACGATAAGCCATTTACTCTGGAAGCATATGAATCATTGCACGACATCATTAATCATCTGTTTTTATTTCTATTGCTTTTGTTTGGTTTTGATGTTTTCCTTCAGTGAGCTTTGGAGACTTTGCAATGATAGTTAATAATAAACCATTATAATTAATAACAGACAGCATCCTGAAAACAGATTAACTGTAGCAAAACATTTCTGGTTTTGATACCAGAAGTTTGGCCAAGAAAATCTAAGCTCTTGGGAGTAGAAAATCCATTGCTTGCTGTATTAAAATCCTAAATACATCTCTGTGCTTGGCGCATAAGAAATGCAGTAGTCTCATAAAATAAGAGAACTGGTAGCAATCTCAAATTTAAAGCATCTTTAAACTAAGGGAATAGGCTATGAAAAGCTCTAGCAATTTACAATTATTAATAAAGAAGATATATTTTCTGCAAAGATATGAGGCACAGTAACAGCACAGGGTGCAGTGCTGTCTGGAGACATCCAACCTGGCCTCGCGTGACTTCTGAGGGGTGGCAGCCATCAAGTTGTGTAGTAATTGAGCCCACAGTTAGGATTGTGCTACCTTCACTAGTGTGGGAGCCTTCCCAATACCAAAACTATCCTCCTCCAAGCCTCCTCCGAGACCTCAACACTATTCTGCCTTCTGCTCTGTAGACAAATCTGCTGTGTGGGTGAAGTCCAATAGAAACCCCACCCAAACAAGTGATGCTTTTCTTCACACAAAATCATATCAGAGAACAACATCACAAACAGCCTAACCTATAGATCGAGGGCTAGGAAGCAACAGGGGCTAGGAAGAAAAGGTGCCTTAAACGAATAATGAAGTCTATATCCACAGTAGTCTAAAATTGGTGCTATTCCACCAACTTCAGATACTCTTCCCAATCATACCTCTCAAGAGCAGACCTTTACAGTTCCCTGTTCTTTTTAGATTTGGAGCCCTGAGGCTGGCAGGAACAACTTAGAAGGAAGACATTAGCTATCCTGAAAACAATACCATCACAGCACTTGAGGCACCACTACAGCCTTGAAAAACAGACGTGACAATATGCTAGATCACGGCAATCACCAAGACTATATTTTGCAAGGGGCAAAACCGCAGGATACCAATGTCCATTAGCTGCTATGGAAGAATGCATAACTTGAGTCATAACTGCTTTAAATGAGATAATAGGTTTTGCTGCCTGTTGAATTAACCATACTATGTATTTCTGACTGCATAATCTCAATTCCTCCAGGAGGAGGGATACAGGTTACATAGATCACACTCACCTTGCTGTCTGCACCTCGTCGTCGCTGCAGTCTCTCCACATCATCTATCTCATAGACTTTGATCTCAAAGGGCTCCCCCAGTCCCCTCTGCCCACTTCGCAGGGGCCCATCAACCCAGCGGACCCCAGGGCTATTGGCAGGCTTCCTCGCTGGGGAAGTGGTATCAAGTGATAAAGCCGGAATAAGCCTCCGTCTCTGTGAACCTGTAAATGCAGAAAGCGCCATTTCATACCCGCACAGTTATTGCCTCTCCTTCTGCTCCATCTGCAGCAATGTCTATAAACAATATGCACTTACATTTCTTACACACAGAAGAAAATTAAGCAAAAAATCCATTAGGCCATGGGAGCTGCACCTGCCATGTGCTGTAACTACTCACCATGAGTCAGATCCTCACACATTCTTTGGTGTCTGACTCCAGGATTTGATCCTCAGGGGGCATATGTACCCTAAGGTAAATTTCCAGAGCTTGTGCCTACTTCCCTTTGCTCAGATCTCAGTGCACACAGATATGCCAGTGAAGGACCAGAGCAGCAGGCGGGAATTGGTCTTCCTAGGCCTTCCTGGTACCAGCTCTTACAGCCTAAGGACAAGCATCAGCCAGCCTCTGCATGGACCATCTACAGGGGAGGTATTGTTTTTAGATTTTTTCAATCACAGCACATAAAGCACCTTGACACCCAAGTTCTTTTACTATGCTGGAGTTGATTGCCAATATACCACCACTGTAGGCTGGCTAGGGGACAAGGTGCCTGCAAGTAAGTAAAGCTTGGTGATTGCTACCAGAGATACATTAGCCTTGCCTCTGTTCAGTAGAATATTCTTCTGAAATACTTCCCACTTAAGCACTTACTGTAGCACTGGTGATGGGTAAGACAGAAACAAGAATGATCGGCTGGCAGAAGGGTTAGTCACTGTGTCTGCTTCAATACCAGTACTCATGGTACCCACCCTGCTTTACAACACCAGTGAATGGGAGCACTGCAATAGCTGAAAATGTACCATGGTTGATAAAACCTACACTATACTGAAAGATCTGTCATGTGAGTTGCCAACTCAAGGCCTAAAGGTAAAGCAAGGGAGAAAACGTATGTATGTCAGTGACCTGATGGCAGCAGTTAGGAAGTTGTGCATCTGGCTCGCTGGGAGAAAGAACAGCCGCAAGAGAGAAAAACAGCAGCTTCCATGTCCTTGCTTGGTGTAGTGCAGCCAGAGCAATGGCTGGTTGTTGTTTTGTTGGGTTTTCTTTTAAAAAAGCTGTGTAGCTGACAACTCCTGCAGGGTCTCCCCGAGGAGACAGCAGGAATAGAAGAGATGGGAGAACCACCTCACCCCCACCCAAAAAAAAAAAACCAACAAAAAGCCTGAGCCACTAAGTTTGAATGAACTATTAAATGACTCTCTTGCAAGAACAAAACTCATGTCAGCAGGGAAGAGATGCAGAATGATCATGCAAATTATATTTTAAACCCAAGATAAAATCATTTAGAGGAATCTCCAGCACTACAGTTATTGAAACTTGTATGTCAATAGCTTCACCATATCTGCCAAATTTGTGCTTCCATAAAAGCTAAAAACAAAAAACCCAAACCAAAAATGTCTATTGACTGAGTAGTTTTTTGATTCGCAAGTAACAAAGCATTATCTAGTTTCATCCATGGAAGTCTGTTTCTCTGCTGACTTTGTGAACAATTACATCTTATCCCATTGAATTCTGAGTGCAGAAATCTGTGCTACAAACCAGTAGTTAGTAACCAGTAAACAACTTGTAAATGCTAGCTCTAAAATGGATGAGAATGGTCTCTTGCTGGTTGTCTGGAAAGCCCAGTCTACAGAGCTTTTATTTGAATGCACCTGAGATAATTCTATGCAGGAAAAGGAGAGCACAGCCAAGATGGATAGACAGGGAGCTCTACAAGGCCCTTTTCTAACAAAAGGCCTGAGATCTGGACTGCCCATTCTGTGACAGCTATCAATCAAAGTTGTATTTACTGCTCAAACTGCACCCCAGCAAAAGAGTCCATGCCAGAAAAAATGCAGCCTTACAAATGCAAGCAAGAGTTATTTTACACCTGTGGAAGTCAATGTCAGCATTAGCTTACCTTGAATGCAATTCAGTTGATCTCTAGATCTGCCTGATCAAGACAAGAATCAGACATTAATAAAAAGAAAAGCAAGACCTGATCCAATGCCATAGCTAAAAATTGGTAACAACAAGAGAGACACAATTTGGGAAGACCCCAACAAACTGCAATGCTCAGGGTAACGTGTCAGTGATTCTAAAGAAAGGGAACTAGACAGTGAAAGCAGCTGCATACCTGAAAGGAAGTGAGACAGGGTGGTGGACTATTAAATGTTACTTGTAGGGAGAGATCCTGTAATGGGCTCAGCCCCTCCTGCAAAGCAAGCCCTCCACTTGCTTGGATGTGAAGGGCACTGAGTACATCCTTAGTGTCACTCAAAAGTATTTAGGCATTAAATACTTTTTAGAAAACTTCTTAGGCTCTCGGCCATGGTGTCTCACAGCAGCAGTCTTTCAAATTTTGTCTGAGTGTAAAAGCAATCTCTTTCCTATCTTTGCTGCTCATCAACTTTCAGAGCTAGCTACACAAGCAGCAGATCTGACCTCCTATGTAATGCAGCCAAATGCCGCTAATACTTTTTACTTTGTGTCCTTACTGATGGTCACATCTCCTTCCATGCCATGCCTACGGACTAGCTGTAGCATTTTAAGGAAGCAGCTGAGCAGACTGGAAATTCCTTCCGTCCAGCTCTCCCATGTATGGATGAACTATGACTAAAGACGTGCTTTTTTTCTGTGGGGATTGATTTTCTTCCTCTTTTCTTCCATCTTTATTTTTTCCCCACTCTGGATGTTAGCACTGCCTTCTTGTGTAATGGCGCACTTTTAAACCATCAGCACTGGAAAAAATGCATCGCCAACCAGAGCCAAATGCAGGCCTGAGACACTCTGGGAATACAGGTAGATGGCTCCAATTCACCATGAGAACAGTGTCAGGCTCTTAGCTGGAGCAAAGCAAAACGGATGTCACCATGGTATGAAGTACAGGAATGTGGTGGTAAATATTTTCATTTAGTTCCCATTCACATCCATTTGGCTCAATGAGAAATAGAAGCCTGCGGTCTGTAAAGAAGGGTCCAACCTGAGGCTCCAGCTAGTAGTGCTTACCCCTTGGTGGAGAGGCAGTAGAGACTACAGTAGCAGCAGGAGACACACTAACATGAACTCATTATGTTCTTCTAGACAGAGCTCACACCTCAGCAGCCCATGGGTTGTCACAAGAAAGTGAGGCTGTGGCTCTTGGCACATCAAAGCAATGTGGCATGGCAGAGCAGCCCGAGGCAGTCAACTCCCCGCATCTGCCCCTTCAGCACAAAAAGGGCCACCTGTGCACGTCTCCCAGTGAGTATGTCTGTGTGCAAGGCAGAGAAGAAAGAGAAAGAGAGACATCTTTTTATCTGAGCCGTCTCAGGATGATTTACCTGAGGTTTAGAGTGCTATGGCGAGAAACGAAACAAAAGATCTCCTGCACCTTTGCAGTGAGGCAAAATCAGATCTAGTTTATGCTAAACATTCACTAATTAATAGTCTGTTTATTAGCCCAGGTAAAAAATAATGGTGTCTTTCAACAGAAGACTCCTGCCATTGACCTCTCCTTTATAGCCTCTGTTTTTTTCTGATTTCACCTTTATTGGGATCAGTAAGGAGATACAGCCAAAGCAGAACTTCAGGGTGAGTGTCACAAAGCAGCTGACAGCTCGTCCATATCAACACGCAGACACAATAATTAAACTGTTAATACAGTTTCCCATTTACATAGTAAATTCCCATTTGAAGTCCCAGATTTATTGGGAGCACTTGATGGGGTTAGGATCTCATATGTTTTGACTGTATAACAAATAAAATGCTTTGTAGGAATCGCAGCACACCACTCCTACTTCCCCACACGTCTTACGAAGACAGCGAGCAGCTGAGAGTTCAGCAGGGGCAGCTCTCAGGAGGTCTCTTCCCACCTCTGCACCACTGACTGGGACTGGGGGAGCATACTCTCTGCCCAGCACCCTGGCAAAACCAGCTGAGCCTCCCACCACACAGATGAGATTCATTCCTCCACTAAAAGAATAAATTTATACCTACCAAAAATCCATCTGAAAGAAACCCTGTAAGCTCATTTATGCCCATACAGCATGCAAACCAACATGCCATTTCCTAAACATCTTGGAGGAAAAGTCTTTCACTTGGTCTGAATTTACCCACACTCAGAATAACCTCTCTTGAGCCTAGCTTGAGTTTGACAACCAGGCTGTCAAATAGCCTTGAAAATGCACAGCACACAAGATTTGCTTTTGCCACAGAACTGTTGCTCTACCCTGAGCTATAGGATAAGATTTGGCCAGGTTATAATTGAGATAAAGGAGTAACACAGCAGTGAAGGTGTGCACTGTGAAAGCAGATCTGACTGAAAAGTGGCTTTGAAGCTACAACATACTTCAGCAAAGATAAGCCCAGAGAAGCCTTAAGGTATTAGAAACAGACCAAGCCAGCTAGGTATGTAAAGGTAACTTTGAGGATAAGACGACTCACTGACCTCAGAAAAATTGCCCAACTGCATCCCAATTGCATAGGGATGTGTGCTTATAAAAGTATGTGTTGATCAGGGAAGAAATTCTGTTTTGCTTAAGTACTGTATATTCAGAGTGTTCCCCTTAGATTGCTTTCCAAGCACACTTTCCTGACTGAGCAACTTTTCTATGAAAAAGGTAAAGGCAAAAAGTGTAAATGCAAAATCTGAACGAAAAGGAGAATGATACATATCCCTTCAAAGCAGGATACATCTCAGTGGGATGCAAAACAACTGATGTCCTAGAAATTTCAAGGTGTTTCAAACAGAAAATGAAAGTGTAACTTGATACATCGTAATTTTAGAAGTTTATAGTGTGTGCTCAAAGGCAGGATGTGAAGCCAAAGCTATTCCCCACTGCACTTAATGTTATGGGAAGTAAATTGCCTTTCTGTACAGAACCTGTTATTCAGCATCTTGGTTTTTCTCACTAGGCAGTCCATCCAAACTCAAGAAGATTACAAAAACCAATCTTGGCTAAGTAGAGCAATACCCCTAAGCTCCCACCATTCCTTCTGTGGCTTCATTTCCAAGAAATATTGTACTTCTAGCAGCAATAGCATCAACCCCAACTGCAGTGTCAAACTGTTTGCTTACTAGCCAAGATTAGTTGTTCTGTTTCTCCTGCTGCTCCTCACTGTCTGACAACAGGGCTTCTGCTCCATTTGAGTTGAAAACACAATGGTGAATTCTCCTCTAATTCCCATTTGCTAATGGGATCTGCCTTCATGGGCAATTATCCATGACTGAACCAACACCTCCCCACTATTTTTACCTCCTTTCTCCTAGTTTATTTTAGGGTATTTAGAGTGCCCATCTTGAGGTCAGTAGTCCAAACAAGAAAGAATCCAAGCCAGAAAACCTAAACACCATTTGCACGTCCTGGCAACACAGATTACATAGGAAGGACCCTGTGGCACTTGAACACATGGAATAGGAAACACTGACAAGCACCATCGAGAAGAAAATCTTCTAAGTAAGTCCACGTCACTGTAAAGTAATTCCGGCCACATTCTTTGTTGACTTATATGCAATCTATCTGTTGTTAATCAATAGAAAGTACAAGGACACTTGAGGCTAGAAATCACTGCTTATTGCACACAGGAATAAAGCAACCCTTGTTTATAATCTCCTGTCCATACCTATATTAGATAAATTGTTTCTGTACTGTTATAAGGAACATGCTGAAATACAGCCAACTTCTAATTTTTTTCTCCCCACCCAGTTAATTTCTTAACCTTGCTTCCTGAATTACTGTCTCTCTTTAAAAGGAGCTTTTCAGGGCAGTTTAGAGATGGTGAATGAGCATTGCTGAAGCCAGATCAGGAAGCAGCCCTCCTGCAGTATGGCAGGTTGACAAATAATCTGAGAGATACTCCAGGAAAGATGTACATATTACAGGGGGATGAGGTTTCAGCACCCGTGATCCCTAACAAAAAGTGATCAGAGTCTCTTCTAAATATTTATCTCACTTTGGGCTGGATTTTTGTTTAACAGGTATTTGTCAGCATTATGGCATTTTTTAAGGAGCTGGTTGTTGCTACTACAGTATTGCACTAAATAGCTACACCAGTCACTTGTCCAGCAAAGGCAGAGGCTAGAGAAGGAAGTGGAGGGGGAAGGAAGGGACACTGCAGCCAAAGCATTAGCTCCCAACAGGACAGTGGTGGAGGCATTCCATGTGAGCTAATTCTGTGGCAGTGTCAGGAGCACGTTTTGTTTACACCCAGCCTAATGGTGTGCGATTCAGCCATGCATGTTACATGGAGCCTTCACAGTGCACAATAGCCTGCTGCCATTTCCTCTATTAAATCATTCCTATGTTCATGTGGCTGAAAGCTCAGTGCTGGCATGCAGTAGTCAAGCGTGTAAAAAATGATTACTCTGATCCCTTTCAACAGAGATTTGCTGCATGAAATGGCCTGGCTTTGACCTGGGAAAGTCAATGCTGTTGTTTTAATGAACAACAAAAAAATTGGAGCTGAAGCCCACACTTCCCCTCCCTCTGCTTCCCCCAGGGTTGTCCAGCTAGCAGTCACATGCATAAAGTGATCACCTGCATGCAAACAGATTTTTGCTGTATAATTCTAAACATCCTTTGTCATGGTAAAGCTATAATGCAGGGTATCAATTAGCTACCACCACTTGTAAGCAAGTTAAAGTAGAAACGCTGGAGATGCCCTATGGCTTTGTGATATGAAGGGCAATTTTCAGTTCCCACACTGTGCCTTAGGCAGTCTAAATATAAACCAAATTCCTTTTCACTTGAATTCAACAAGGAAGCTCAGACTCTTTTATTGTTGTTTTGTTTCATCATTATGAGTTTGGCCACGTTTCAAAATGTGATGCTTTGCAATACTGGTTGGAGATGGACTTTCATAATTTACAGCCCACAGATTCAGCCTCTGGGTTTTTCTGCTGCTTTCATAGGCAGGACTAAGCTGCTTCCAGAGAGTGAATATGTTTGAATATAGATTTTTCAGGGCTTTCCAGGAAACTCTACTTCTCCATTTTTAAAACCATCCCACCAGTGAAACTCAGAGCACATAAGGAAGAGAGACAAATGCACTCTAATTGTGGATAATTATTGTCATGTCCTAATAGCCTGTCTTTTTATTAAAGTATTTAAAATCATGTAGCAATTTGTTCTGCTTTGGTGGTGAAAATCAGTACTGAGAAAGAGCCGCAAGGTGTCATGAAACTTTACTGCAAAGGCCATAAAATGCTGCAGCAAGAATCTTTAATTATCTATAGACAGACAGGTTCCCCATACAAAAAAGATTAAAGCATGTGCCCAAACATGCACATGTGTACACCAATACCATCCTGGACTGACAAAAGCAGGCTCCTGCAAATGCTGAGATACACAACTCCAACTCAGAGCACAATTTAAACTTCAGGAAATCGGTATTTAGAAAACTTAACTGTTTCTACTTGGCCTTACTTTCAGTAGCAACCCTTAGATTTTTTTTCTGATGCTCACTGATAATGTTCAGGAAGGCTGAACAGGTCCAGATTGAGATAATTTCAAAGCACTTTACAGGTAAGGACTTTCTCCCCTAAACCTCACCTCTTTGACTGTCTTCTTCCTTCCCACATCTTCCTCTCCTGCCCGAGTCCTGGGTCTCTGCCCCAGTGATTGGGTCTGTGCACACAGTCAACAGGCAGTGATCCTCACTGGTCGGTGCATTACAACTGCTGCACACTGGCTGCTTCCCCGAGCCTGCTTGGGCCACAGAGCACTGCCCTGAGTGTTTCACCTGCTGGCACTGGCCCCACCACCACCAAAAGCTCCAGCCTCAGATTCAGCTCTGAAAAACTCAACTAGAGCAATCAAAGGAAGCATACTCCTCAGCAGGTCTGTCTGTCTTGGCAGACCACTGCAAGCAGTGATAGACTGCAGCCCTTAGGTGTAACTCAATGCCATATGGCACAGGGACTCTCTTTGGCGCCCATCCCTAGTCCCACAGGGAACAGGAAAGGAAACAGACTCAGGAAGATCTCTGTAGTCTCCATGAAAAGCCTCGTCTATGATTAATGTTTGCAAGAGCCCCTCCTGTTCTACTGTCCCCAGAGAAGGTCTCCTTACAGGCAACTCTGAAACACTTTACGGGACAGGAACCAATGAATAACATCTGTAGGAGAGGGTGGTAAAAGGCAGTAACAAGGCATAAGTAAGTGTACATTACATGACAATGCTAACATGACCTGGCTTTACTAGGTAAACCTCATTAGAGCCTGGGCTCTTACTTTGCTGTTAGCTCACAGGAGGCAGAACCTGGAGGTAGCATCAAAGCTACATCTTTTGAAATCATCTAGTCATGTTTTGCATTGAGAACTATTTTAAAGTAATGTCCAAATACATCCAAACTAAACTAGTGAAAAGATGCTAAAAGCCAAAGCAGAAAAGGAAAAAGCAGGTGGGTATCACTTCTGATCTAAGGACACTGCTGCTACTTTTTCTTCACAACACTATTATCTAATTTTATGAGCTGGTAACCAGAGAACATAGAAATTACACAAGTTGTCCGAGGTGATACAGAGAACCAGCAGCACACCAGGGAATATAACATAGATCTTTCAAGTCCTAATCTACCATCCTGACTCCCTCCCTCTCATACCTGTTGTGCTCCTGGGATACAAATATGGCTTGGGTAAAATAGAGTTTAACCAGAACGCATTTCCTTATCACATACGGGAGTATGCATTATAAAAGCACCCTTATCATTGCCTTTCCATGGAGCAGCAATGGGCCACTGCACTTGAAATTGTTGAGGAATTAAAAAATAAGATAAAATTGTGCTAGTGATGACTGTACAAACTATGCCCTAACACTTCAGTGACTTGCTCAAAACAGCACTGTCTATCCAAGAGAGAGGAGACTAGAGCCAGACCCAGAAATACAGCTGAGATGCTAACTGCTTCTTACAGGGTAAAGGCTAATGGAGTGAGCAAAGAAATCAGAGAAAACACAGTTGCACAAATGCTTGTGGGCAGAGAGGGAGGGAGGGCCTGACTCGAAAAGAAAATAACAAATGAAACTCTCTTCTCTGCTGCTCAGGAAGGGCAGGGGAGGATGCGTAGCCAAGTCAGTTGGTGTTGAGATTAGGAATCAAGGGTGCCTGTAATTTAACCCTGGATCTGGCTCTCAGTTGTACACGCTGGGCAAGCCAGTAATGTTCTCTGCCTTCATTTCTCCATCTGTAAAGTAGGTTCTGGAATAAGACGTACGCCACAGGATGGATTAAAGAGCAGCTGTACAAAGCTTTGAAATGCACAGCCATAGATCAGGGCTAAATAGCTCTGTTTCTGCCACAAGCAGTGACTTTGGGGCAATATACACTGACATGATATTATAGGAATAATGCTAAATGCTAGAAAAATTGGAATGTTTATTAAATGGATAGCTTAACTTCAGGGGAAAGGCTTCATGATATAAACACATGATTTTTCAATAGGTACCAGAATGCAAGAGCAATTTTGTTTTGTTGCTGTTGTTTTGGTTTTTTTGTTTTATTTGTTTGTTGGGGGGGTTGGTGGGGTGTTTTTTTTTTTTGGTTGGTTTTGTTTCATTTGGTTTTTTTGGTTTTTTTTTCGTTTTATTTTAATTTTGCACACGCAGTACTGGGCTGTCTGTGAACCGTACAGGTACCCAGGCAGAACCCAAAATTTAACCTACCACTCACTGAAGGATATGTACTAGCTTTATCTTCCAAAAGCTGTCAATGTGGGTCTGATTCTTCATGTATGACATCCATGGCAGAAGCACCTACACATACAAATAACACGCTTAAGAGAACTGAAAGACAAGATCTTAATCTGAAGAAAAAACTGATGTCTCTCCAGTGTGTCAGAACTTCAAAAGTAATTGTGAGATCTGCTGGTGATTCTCTTAAAGACTCTTTATAACTTCTCTTGCAGAGGCCTTTGGCTGATTCATGTTGATCGTGTCTGACAGCTAGCATTTCTGTTAATAATAATCATAAATAAAGTGGACAAGGTTGCCTGACCTGAAATGAGCATATCTATAGTGCCATATCCATTACAGCACAGTGGATCTGTGACCGCAAATCAGAAAAGGTCCAATGCTCTTGACACTACGTATTAAAATAATATCTGTCTTTTAGGAGCTCAGAACCTTTGTCTGCTTTTTCATTAAAAACTGTTCCTTAAGAGAGAACATTCACACTAGAACAGACCTATAGAAAGGAGATGCTACAGAGGATAAAAAATTGCAAAACTCTGCAATTCTTTTTGTTTATTATACAATAAAAATACATTTGAGAACAGCTCTATTCTCCCTTATATCTCAGCTCCTCCTTCATGTCCTCCTGCATCGAAGTCATAATCCTGGGTTTATGCTATCATAAATCTGCTGACATGAGAAAAATTATACTATTATCAAACACATCAAAACAGAATTATGATTTCACTGCTGCAGGACCTGAATGCAAACAGGAGCTGGGTTCTAAGATATGAAGCTTTATTAATTTCTGGGCAGTGGCTTCCTGCTAGAAACATGGAAGGTGGTAAAGATTTCTTTTTGGTTTTTTTTTTTTATTTGCATAAACCCCCTGGTTGTATTTATACACAAATACAAGTAATTCAAAACAATACAGGAATTATTTGCTGATCCAGGGAATCACTCTCAAAAGTAAAGTATCAGAGATGATATGCTCAGAATGTCTCCGCATCAGGTGACTGGCTGAATTAAGACAGAAGCTTTGTAAATTACTTTCTGGGAAGTCAACGTGCCAGGCTATGATGAGCACACTGGGGTATCATAGCCTGGCCCATGGACATGGGCTTGGCATGGACACAGGCCCTCCACTGAAAGTCCTACACTCTAGAGATTACAGTCCATCAACACGTAGATATCTGCAACCTTAATGACCGAGAAGAGAGGAAGCAATCCACACAAGAAATTAGAATACAGGAATTATACTACTGGCCAGACAAAAAAAAAACTGTGTTTGGTGAAAAAGACAGGTCAGATATTACACAGCAGCAAAAAAAGCAGCAAGCTTAGACTCCCCATGTTTCCCACTATGAAAGGTTCCTGCTAGCCTCCTCGTTCATGGTCTTTGCATACCTGCACAGCACAACAAATCAATGTCACTTGAGCCAGGTATGTTCAAGGCTGGCAAGACCATGGAAAAGACTCTTCTCTCTAGGTGTGTCTTCGAATCACAGAATCATAGAATAATTAGGGTTGGAAAGGACCTCAAGGTCATCTAGTTCCAAACCCCCTGCCATGGGCAGGGACACCTCACACCAAACCATGTCACCCAAGGCTCTCTCCAACACGGCCCTTGAACACCGCCAGCGATGGAGTATTCACAACTTCCCCGGGCAACCCATTCCAGTGCCTCACCACCTGCACAGTAAAGAATTTCCCCCTTATATCCAATCTAAACTTCCCCTGTTGAAGTTTGAACCCATTACCCTTTGTCCTCTCACTACAGTCACTAATGAAGAGTCTCTCCCCTGCATCCCTATAGGCCCCCTACAGATACTGGAAGGCTGCTATGAGGTCTCCATGCAGCCTTCTCTTCTCCAAGATGAACAGCCCCAACTTTCTCAGCCTAGCTTCATACGGAAGGTGCTCCAGTCCCCTGATCATCCTTGTGGCCCTCCTCTGGACTTCTTCCAACAGTTCCATGTCCTTTTGATGTTGAGGACACCAGAACTGCACACAATACTCCAAGGGAGGTCTCCTGAGAGCAGAGTAGAGGGGCAGGATCACCTCCCTCGACCTGCTGGTCGCACTCCTTTTCATGAAGCCCAGGATATGGTTGGCTTTCTGGGCTGTGAGCACACACTGAAGCCAGCTCATGTTCATTTTCTCATCAACCAACACCCCTAAGTTCTTCTCCACATGGCTGCTCTGAATCTCTTCTCTGCCCAACCTGGAGCTGTGCTTGGGATTGCTCCCACCCAGCTGTAGGACCTTGCGCTTGGCATGGTTAAACTTCATCAGGTTGGCATGAGCCCACCTCACAAGCGTGTCAAGGTCCTTCTGGATGGCATCCCTTCCCTCCAGCGTATCAACCGAACCACACAGCTTGGTGTCATCGGCAAACTTGCTGAGGGCACACTCAATCCCACTGTCCATGTCACCCACAAAGATGCTGAACAAGAGCGGTCCCAACACCAATCCCTGAGGGACACCACTCCTTACTGGTCTCCAGCTGGACATTGTGCCATTGAGCACTACTCTTTGCGTGTGGCCATCCAGCCAGTTCTTTATCCACCGTGCAGTCCATCTATCAAACTGGTGTCTCTCCAATTTAGAAATAAGGATATTTTGTGGGACAGTGTCAAACACTTTGCACAAGTCCAGGCAGATGACATCAACTGCTCTACCCCTGTCCATCAGTTCCGTAGCCCCATCATAGAAGGCCACCAGATTGGTCAGGCAGGATTTCCCCTTAGTGAAGCTATACTGGCTGTCACCAAGCACCTTGTTGTTTTTCATGTACCTCAGCATGCCTTCCAGGAGAATCCTCTCCAAGATTTTGCCAGGCACAGAGGTGAGGCTGACTGCTCTGTAGTTCCCCGGCTCATCCATTTTCCCCTTCTTGAAAATGGGGGTTATATTTCCCTTTTTCCAGTCGTCAGGAACTTCACCTAACTGCCATGATTTTTCAAATATGAGGGACAGTGGCTTAGCAACTTCATTTGCCAGCTCCTTCAGGACCCGCAGATGGATTTCATCAGGTCCCATGGACTTGTGTATGTTCAGGTTCCTAAGATGGTCTCGAACCAGATCCTCTCCTACAGTGGGCCCAAGGTCCTCATTCTCACAGACTTTCAGACTGCTACAGAAGCAACCTGAAATCTGAGCCTCAAACAGTCCTCTCTCCATAAATCCCTATTCATGGCCATTGACACAACATTCAGTCCTGCACAGGGGCTATCAGAAACCAAAATTCTGAGCCAAAATATAATCCTGGTATAAAGTACATCAGAGATCTGAAGCTCTCCTGTCATCATCAACCAGCAATACTGGGACAATGCTTTTCTCCTTCATATCCCCAGCCTTGTCCAGCCTCCAATGTGTTTTCAAAGCAGAGAAAAGTGAAATGAAGCAACTAGTTTTATGAGCATCAGAGTAAACAAATCCTCATCTTCTACTGTTTGAGATGAACTCTGGAGTTGAAAGAATCTCTGCCTGAAGCTTTTCTCAGAGTATTTTTTTAAAGTATCTCCCCTAGAGAAGGGGGAATATTCTCTAGTGTCTAATGATAAATCTAGATTGCCATTTTCTCTCTGTTGCTCATCTTCACAGCTGCCTGTTTTCACAGAACTTGATAATTTTTTGCATCAAAATGTCCCATGGAAGAAGCCCATATTATATGGGCAGCTTTTTCACAAGACACAATCCATTTGTCAGCACACACACAAAAATGTCATCTCTGTGGATGGCTTTGTCTTCCTTTTCCACAACATAAAAATCATCTACCTATTTTCTTTCAAGTTACCATTTATCAGTTTATATTTGAAAGGAACTATTAGAGGAATAGCTCCTTAGAAAGAGGAAAATCAATTACCATGTAAACTGAAGGGATAGGATTCAAAGTTAACTTAAGAAAGATTATGTCATCACTTGGTCTGTGCTTGCACCACGTAGAGTGACCACTTTCAGATGCATCCTCTGAACAGGTACAACAGCCATGCATGTATGGATATGGTTTTAATAGCAGTATCTATTGTATCCACATCTGTGCTGCACATGTTCTTCCTGCTACCACAGTCAAGAACATAAAGGGAGAGTTACTCATTATTCAGTTCATTCACTGCAATTGAATAACAGAGTTGAGTATCCCAGCAAGTAGAATGGCTGGTGGGTTAGGAACTCTATGAGAATCACACATTTCAGACAGCCAGCACTACTGTAGGATAAGCAATCACAGATATTTCACATACCTGCGCACACCAGTTTCAATGCCAACGTGCTCTTTTTTTATTTCTCATGTGCAGGCTGGGCCAGACTTACACTTCAGGTTGGAAAAACAGCACTCCGGAAAAAGGTGCGGTCACCAGCTGATAACTACTCCTCATCCCTGTCTTACCATTTTCTGAAACTTGTACAGGCGGGAAGATGTAGTAGTTGCAACTGCACAGACTCTCGATAAGAGCCATCAGGCTCTTGCAATTTAATTAAAGTCCTGATGTAGTGTGAAAGCTACTGGGGATTATATCTGAACAATGATGAAGTCTTTCTGATCCTGTCTGTGATCACTAAAAAGTTTCAGATTTGCATGTGCTGCAGTGCAGTAGTTCCCATATATTATTATTAATGTAATTTATTATTTGTTATCAATAAATTATTAGGAAAAGAAGGAGTCTCAACTCAAAACTTAAGAACAAGAGTCTCAGAGGCAGGATGACATTTGTTCAAGGGCACGAGCACAACTTCATTCCATCTTCTAGGTGGGAAGAGGGAATTCTGTGATGGCGTCAGCTGTGGGGTACCTTGTACTTTTGGGCATCCAAAACACGCAAGGAGCAGAAGTGGACTCACAACAGATACTGATATTCAGCAAGATTCTGATATTGTGCTGGTGAAACATATTTGAATGTGGTTGCCATTGGCAATACTAACCAGTTTTAGGGAAAAATGTTCTTCTGTTCATGTGAAGTAAACCTAAATGAAATGGGTGAGGGAGAGACTCCTCTGCAAAGGCAATGTGACCACATAGGATTTGTGCATGTTGCAAAATGAAGAGACTTGAAGCCCAGGACACTTACCCTAGCCTCACTTCTTTGCGAAGTGATATAGCTGGTACCGAATTAGCTCACCTTTAGGGCTAACCTCCCCGCCATGTACTAGTTATCTGCTTTGATCTGCATCCCTCTTTCACACCACTGCAAGCTTACCTGCATTTGATCGTTTCTTTGGATTTTTGAGACTTCTGCACCTGCCACTCATGGAGCTGCTGTTCTCACTCATGGAGTCTTGTGCTGAAGAGCCACTCCCCGTCGCCTCACTGTCCCTCATCATGCTCTCATAGCCACTGCTCCCCCCGCTGTGATAAAAGAGGGCTGTTTTCCCCATGGCAGGGGGCAGCTCCCCACTCAGGACACTGCTGTTGTCACTCCCGTGGCCACTACTGCAGCGGTGAGGCTTCCGAGGAGGGGTGATCTTGCTGTAAGGTGAAGGCAGCATGTGAATAGCTGGCTTCTCATCTCCAGGAAGGCCCCCACGCTCATCTGCCTCTGGGCTTCCCCGCAGCTGTAAGCCTCTGGCACTGGCACTCCCTTGGAGCAGCTCTGAAATCCGCCCATTGACAGCCCGAAGGGGTAATTTAGAAGCGAGGCTGGAGCCCCGGTTTCTGCTGAGGGACTGCATTGACCAGGACATGTTCTTCCCACTTGGAGGCAAACTGGAGCTCTGCCCTACGGACTGAGGCAGTGACTTGGTTGAGAAGCTGAGAGTTTTGGTGGCAGAGGCGGATAGGCTGCGGGCCTTAGGACTTGCCAGCAAGAGCTTGCTGACGGCAGAGATCTTTGACTGGCTGGCTTTTGGAGAGGCACCTGCCGACTGGGAGAGGCCCGAGTTGGTGGGTGAGGACATGACGCTACGGCTGAGGCTCCTCCCAGTGCGAGGCATGGTGGTGTCTTTGCCAGGGCTCATTTTGGAGCTCACAGAGGACAGGCTTTCTGCTCTTTCCAGTGACAAACACTCATAGTGACTCCCTGTGGACCTCCCAAGGGAGTTGGTCCTGCTGGCGAGCTGCTCCAATTTGGCACTGAAGAGCTTGCTGCTGCTGTTGCCACAGTTGCTGTCAATACCAGGGCCTTTCTGTTTGGCATTCAGCTCCTCAGGGAAGCTAGCCAGGAAGGACCCAGGCTGGCTGGAGGGACTGCTTGTGGTGCTGCTGGCTGCGCTGTGCTGGGGGCTGGCTCTGTTCTTCTGATCCAAGCTTGACTTTCTGACTGGTGGCAGAGGAGGGGTCCCTTTGGGACGAGTGAGAACACAGTGTTTGGGAGAGACCATTTTCCTGTCGAGACTAGCCTTAGAAAATTGGGGGAGGGCAGGAGAGCTGCCTCCACTGCTGTCAGTGGCAGTAGGATGGAGGTGACTGTCAGGATCCTCCAGCTTGTTTACCTTCGGGAGCCCTCGAGGGAGGCTACCGTTCTTCAAGCCATCACTGGAATGAACAGGGCTTTGGGTTGCTGAGCCAGACGCTGCCACCTCACACCCATCCACAATCCTCTTTAGACTGTCAGATCCTGGGGAGATAGAGGTGTCCCCACTGCTGCTGCTAAACCTGTCCACTGAGGACTGCTTTGTGCTGTGCTCAGCCTTGACTGAAACTGTGGCCATGTCAGGCCTTGGCCCATCACTGCTCCCAGAGCAGTCCTTCTTTACATCTTCTTCTCTCTTCAACCACGGATCTTCAAATTTGATATCCTTCTTAGCACTGGATTCTCTCCTGTCATGGGCCTGAGCAACCTTTGGGTCTGCAGTTACTGCTGGTACAGCATCATCAGTGTCTTGTGCTTTGAAGGGATTAACAGCAATACATGGATACACAGTAATGTTTGTCTTCATAGGGATGTAGCCTTCACAGCTGCTGAGGCTTGCAGTATTTTTGATTGTGACAGTAGTTTTCCCGAGTGCTGATATTTTACAGCCTTTGATGGGAGGCACTTTGCTGAAAGCTTCTTCCCCCATTTCTGACAATATAAGCATGTTGTCAGTCACTGGCTTCTGTTTTTCACTTAAACAAATCATGCTGGCACTTTGTATGGTGCTCGCAAACTCAGAGACAGGGGGTTCTGCCATTGCTTCCCCATGTCCATAGCATGCCTGGGCTATGAAGCTGTGGCACGACTGTTCACCATCACTCCCTGTGCTCATTTCGCTCAACCATGAGCTGATGGATGAACGCCTGCTGCTGTCATCCTGGGGTTTATCATCCAGGCCCAGCTTTGGAAGTGGAAGGAACTGTGTGATACTGACTTCAGACACAGGAGCTGCACTGGAGTAACATTCAAGATCTTCAGATATGCTGCTGATAATACTGACTGGCCTAGAGCCAGAGGCCAAAGCTTGCACAGAGCAGTCACTATTAAAACTGATGATACTCGTTGGGCGTCCATTGTCAAGGACACCACTAATGGTTAGCTCTTCTACAAGGGTAAACACCAGCTCATCCTCTCCATTCAGCTCTAACGGCTGCTGAACAGTCACCATGGTGGTGCTCAGAATCTCCTTCTTGGATTCTGGAGAAATGCTTTGTTGCTGATCTTCATCAAGAATGGTCTCTTCAAAATCCCCATTGCTGGAGGACACTGACTTCTTCATGACCTGAGGGCTCATACCTACAGGTGGGGTCCGGATTTCTGGCTGCAATAAAGATTCATTAGACATCATCCCAGTATGCTTACTCAGAGGAGCTGGTGGTGGAGTGGAGCTGGGCAGAACTCCTTTCTGTGTATAGACCTTGCACCTCTGGGAAGGAGAAGTTGGTGGCTTGTACTCGGATGTCTTTGAGAGGCTCGCAATGCCAAGCCGAGGCGAACCCATTGGCCGAGGTTTGCCTTCCACAAATCCACAGGTGTTGAGACCTTCTCTGCTGCTCTGCAAGCTGGTGCTGTGTGCTAACTGACAAGAGCTAAGCTCTTTACTAGAGCTGCCTGTTACACTCCTGGGAGAAGAAGGAGTTGAAACATTAGTTAGAGCTCCAGAAGGAACAGGGGAGTGATTTCTCTTAGTTCTGCTGGGTGTTGCATTTATATTTTCCTTGGCTACTCTATCAGGATACTGACATTCTGGCGTCGTATCTTCCTTATCTGGTTCAGGTAAGTGGCTAAGCTCCGCCAGCTGGCTTGAGACAGAGTACTTTGACTTCTGGTCTGAGCTAAATTGAGCAGGCATCTCTTCAAAGGGAAATTTGTTGGTCTCTTCACTGCCATCTATGCAATCCAGCCTCTCCTGGAGCTCTGCAAAGGTGTTGCACTTCAGGCAGTCTCTTTCAGATGTGCTGGGCCCTGATTCACTAACTTCTTCCAACCTGCCCTCATTTTTTGTCTTTTGCAGAGCAGGAACTATAGGAACAAAGTCAGGGGGACCCTCATTATCCGTCAGTTCCTTATCAGAAAGGGCAGTACCATTGGGGCCAACGTAAATCACTGTGTCACATGACTGCTCACTGCTGGAAGAATAATCAGGATCACTTGATAAATGCAAAATAGGGAAGTCTGGGTCAACAGTGTTTCTAGAATGGAAAGGCCTCAGCTGGGTTGGCCTCCGCATCCTGCCCTCCTCGCAGGAGCTCTCTCCTCCAGAAGAACTTGAAGTGTACTGCAATATGAGAGAGAGAGACCACGACATTTCAGCATTACAAACAGCTCCGTGCGCAAAGCACATACACAAAAAGGTCACAGGCATATCTAAACTGGGAAATTAAACTAAGGCACAGAACTCTGAAGCTTCTTACCTATAGCCCTACAGCAAACACACAACAGTGTTTAGTGGAGAACCCAATGCCCCAGCTCTGTGTCCCACTCAATATCATGAAACTTCCAAAAAATTGTACTGAACAAATGAATTTGGATCTCTCCCTTAACTGAGCACAAAGAAATCAGATTATTTGTCAAAGGCTTTGCTGATTTTGTGTGTGTGTGTACTTCGTTAAGAGGAATGAGAAAACTCATTACACAACGGACAGAAAATAAAGGAAATCCCCATTTGATTATACTACCAGTGTATGGAATTGTATAATGTGCACTCAGGGGTCTCTGGAGACTGCTGTGATGGTGTGTGGACTGAATCCATTCACTTGCCTCTCTTCAAAACAGTGACAAAAAAGATTTTGTCAATCCATAGTCACTCGTTGTGTCCAATTCACACTATAAACTGCACAGAAGGAACCAGAACTCTTAAAACATGAAAGTGGATACAGCCCATCCTCACCCTAATTCTTGGAAAATCTATAGTCCATATTTAGAAGCAGTGGGAATAACAGGATCATCAGTACTGGCAATGGACACACTGCTTTGCATTTACTTTGCAGGAGCTCTCTCTGAGAAGCACAGAGAACCTAATTCTTAATTAATCCCAATTTTATTTAACTTTACAGCAGTCTCACTCATTATTTCATTAGCACTAAAAGCATAACTGAAAACAAATGCTCTCTGACAGCTATACAATTAAATAAGGCCAGCTTACAAACCTGCTATAGCAGATGCCTGAACACATTCCTCTGTATCTGAAGCTGAAGCACTTACCCCTCCTAGTCTCTGCTATGTGCCCTAAACCACTGCCTAGGACAAGGTACATACAGCCCACACACTTTGGAATCGATTACTGATTTTGTTACACACTGCTCTGTTAAGGATCGTTCAGGATCCTTCCTCCTCCCTCCTCCACCATTACAAGAAGGGGGTTATACAGTGTCTTACCTTAGTTTTCTTTTTCTTCATCCTGAGGACCCTTGATGCAATCTGGATGGTGGACAGTGTCTCAGCGTAGTTCCCCACGGCGGCTGAAATGTGAGCTATCATTGTGGTGCGGCAGTTCATGTTCCCCAAGGACTCCCGAAGCAACATGGTGAGCTTGCTGTCTCTGTAAAATGAAATGAATTAAGGCTACATTAGTGAGAAAGGTTTCACTTTGACCACCGTGATGCTGATCTTAGCAAGATATTTTTCTGCGTTCAATGGAATCCTAATTAGTATCCTTCCTTAGGTTTGCATTCTGTTATTTCTGCAGCTGAGCATGCCGAAAGACCCTGGACTACAATTTAAACACCTTTCCTTTTCCCAATCCTCGCTTTCTGTCTTCTTCTGGCCTCAGTTCTTCCGTACTGTTACCAATGCCAATACAGAAAAGCAGACCAGTGCTGGAGACTAACTGCGAAGGAGCCACTGCAGCAAACATGTGCTGCCCTTTTCCAGTGCATAGTGTACAAGCAAACTTTGGCCCAGCTCCGAAGGACAAGAGGTAATGAATTAGATTAGAGAACCCAGATTTTTTCTTGCCTTCTAGGGCACTGGGTAACTCAATAATAATAATAGTTAAACCACTGAAATTAATTTTGCTGGTCGTACTAGTGAAATACAAAACAATCAGGCCTTAAAATCTGGCACAGTTGTTCTTTCATATTAGATCTTTTCTTTCACTGAGGCAGAAATCAAATTTTCTGTTCTTGCTGTTTACTCTATTGTTCAGCACAAGACAGCTTTTGAAATGCTGATGCTTTTCTGTGGGGCTGTCTGTGACTGGACTAAGAATATGAATTTTAACAGCACAATGATGCATATATAACACCTCTGTGGTGATCATCTAATCCCATAGTCAGAAATGCACTGTATAATTTTTAAAGATAGCTTTAGCTACAAGCTGTACAGGCCAACTGTAGGGTTAGTTGGGAAATGGCATCCTTTTGAAGAGAGCCTCTCCTACATTGTGAATTGTGGATGATAGTTACATATGGCTGAAAGCAAAAACAGCAACAGCCTGGCATTTTCCTATTGCTGAAGAAATGTATTTCACTGTTGTAATGATAGCAATACCTTCAGTGGCTGGGGATCAGATTTTTGGTACTCCCTCATCAATATTCAATAAAGGCCAATGGCACTTGTTTGCCCTTAGTCATCCACTTATCCTTTCCAGCTCATGGGAGCTCTGCATAAAGCTGCAAGTGCTAGGAACTGAAGCTATGCCCACTGGATGGGACTGGCAGATAAGCATAAAAATTCTTGAGCCTCTCTTTTTAATTGAATAAACAACAGCATTTGGGATTCATATTTTGATGCAACTAGCAATAAACTCGAGAAGCTCACAAAGTGTGCCTCTCTGGAGATTTCCAGTACTTTCAATTTCAGCTAGGCTAGCAATACTGGAAGGAAAACATTTTTTGTTTCAGGACTTCTTATTCCATCTGCTCCAGTCACACTGAAGGCAATCTGGTGTCTTCGAGACGCAAACAAACATCCAGAAAGACTATACTGAGACAGTCTCACTCATTTCACTCGTGACCTAAGGCTGCTTTGAATCCACAGATCCAGAGTTGATAAGCTGCTGTATCTCAGGTTAGTGGCCCTCCTTTCCATCAAGGAATAATCAAGATGTCAAATTTTGTACATCAGTTATTGCCAACCAATACAGAGTTACACAGAAATTATGAACATCTGCACAGAAATCAATAACAAGCCTTTCATTTGCTTGTGCTTCTATCACAGCAAAACATGAGACGACAGGGGAAAGGGCAAAAGAATACATTCTGAACATGTTGGCCTTCTGAGAATACATAACCCATGCAGCCAGCATCAGCACACTGCAGCATGGTTCTCTTAGAGGTATGTGCATTATGAATATAAAATAATCTCTGCTATCTGTCTTGTACTGAAATACACACTTGCAAGAAGAATGATGAGACAGAGGAAATACTTATCTATAATTCAAATGATCCTCTAACACATATTGATAGGAACTAAAGGGCAGATTTGTTTAGGATTAAAGCCTGAAACCAAGCTGCAAATAAGCCCAGCCAACGCTAATTTCTAATTTCAGTTTGCTCATTCAGCACAGTCTGCACTTGACTATAGACTTCACTTTGCACCCAGACAAAATAATAGCCTTTGTGTCACTATTTTATACTGAAAAATAAAATAAAGTTGAAGAAATTTGCTAGACAGATTTTTGTCAATTCTGGACATCGTCACAAGACAAGGTCACCTGTTCAAGGTTCACTGATCTCTCGCAGTAGCACCTACTAACTTCTAAAGAAAAGAAGAAAATCAAGGAGAACATAATAACACAAAAATGTGTGGCTTAATTTTTAACTCACGCTATCTTCATCAAATAAAGTATTAGTAAAATATTTTGGATGTCTCAATGAAATTTGCTCAACAGATAGTGTAAGAAACGAAGTAGATGCTTTGTTCTTCTGAATGCTGACATGGCATTTCTGCCTGAAAAAAAAAGAAAGGTTCTGAATTGTTTCATTAGGTGATTCATGAACTGTATTTGCAAAAGCAAAATTTCTTGTGAAAGCAGGTTTTACAAAGAGAAGGTCTGCACTTCTGCACGGGAAGAGCTTTGAGAAGGAAGGTCTTTGTTGTTCTCCTCGCTGTGCAAACTAAACTAAAACACAGGAAGTTTCAAAGAAACTCACAGAAGGGCTGCTGCTCCAGGGTGCACGTTGCTCATTGTGTTAAGCAAAGGCTGGCTTGCAGAAGGTCACAGATTTCTCATAGCAGCATAGTGAAATGCACCAGTGTCTTTATGCAAGATGGGAGATCATCAGGAATGCCTTGGCCCATTTCCGTTCTGCTTCAAGAGCAATAAAATTATATGCCAGAGAAGCACAATGGCCCCCTTTATATAGCTGTCTTCATTTTAAATGTATCTCTATCCCATCAGCAAATGTTTTTATAGTTTCAGAAATTTACTATAACCCATCATGAATATACACAGAGAACAATGAAGATGGGGTCAGAATACCACACTTTAGACTCCAAAGCCTGTATATATCAGTCAATTCTGTAGCTTTTTCAGTACTTAAAAGTTGCCTCATTTTTCTAACTGAATCACATGGTCTAATAAAATACTTTACCCTTACCTGTAAACAATTTCTTGCCTAACTCCTTAGATCATCATGGCTACAGCAACAGGTAAAATCCAAAAATAAGCTATGCAAAGCTCTATTTTTGGAAAAGTCCAGAGGCAGAAGGCATGGGGAGAGGACACTAAACTCACATGTCTTTAGGAAGTATGTCAGCAGGCACGATATAGAGGAACCAGAAAGGAAGAACTGTGCAGATAGCTAGGCAGAAAGTTTCAGTTCATGCCATGGAGTAGCAGCTCTCCACATGGGGAGGAGCTCTCTCTTCTTCATACTGCTCCCTTACCTTCTCCTTATTTTCACCTTCGCAAATTACAGCAGCTACTGAAGGACTTGTAGTGCTATTTGAATCTCTCAATAGCTACCTTAAGCAGGTATTAAACCTCCACAAAACTGACATGTGGTGGTGCTGCAGTGAGCAGTGTTCTTCGTGTTTTCTCTTCGGAGACTTCACCATGCAAACTGGAATCTGTTAAAGTTAGTTTTTTCACTTGCCCAGTAAGAAGGAAAAATGTACATCTTCATGCTCCTCATATATATATGTGTTTTCCTTCCTCACAAGTCATTAATCATACCCAGATTCAAACAATACAGAATCTTACATTGAAGAATGAAGTATTCAAGATCATAGAATCACAGAATGGCTTGGTTTGCTAGGGACCTTAAAGATCACCTAGCTCCAGCCCCCCTCACATGAGCAGGGGCAACTTCCACTAGACATTTTACTCAAAGCCCCCTCCAACCTGGCCTTGGACATTGTCAGGGATGGGGCAGCCACAGCTTCTCTGGGCAACCTGTGCCAGTACCTCACAACCCTCACAGTGAAGAATTTGCAAAGACCATGATATGTTTCCTTGGAAATTACATAAATCCCACTTGCATTAAGTCAAATTCTTTAATTTCATGACTGGATACTACTTTATCACTAAACCCCTGTCTCAATCACTGCATAGGATAAACAGTGCTCACTGAACTCATTATCCAGTCTGTCATTTAGTCCTTGCCTTTTAATGCACAGCCTTGTGCTTTATCTATTGTTAGGTCTATAGAAACTCAGCTCTGAATCTAGAATGACTGATTTTTTCAGAGGTTTGTGGATTGGTTTTTTTTTCCCATGGTACTCATCAATGCAGTATCTGATGAATGCCTCTGAGGCAAGGTATATAAACTTCTGATAATACCTGCAGCACTGAAGACTTCACTAAGTATAAGTGTTTGGCGTGAAGCACTGATCTTTCAGAGTACTGGGCATTACATAGTCTTTTATATTCAAAGTAGAGCTAACTTTGACTTCTCTTGCAGAGAAAATGGGGCAGCTGGTTCTCAATCTGAGTACCCGGAAAACCAGGAACATACAATTAGTAGCCATCTGAAAACTTCAGGAATGCATCGGCAGAGACAATTCTGAGGGCAGTATGAGCTCCCCTCAGAATACATCCGTTCTCTTCCACAGCTCTCTGTCCCATTGTCCATATGTCTTCAAACTTCTGCTACAAATTAGGGAAGAAATTTTTGGACAAGCTCATCCCTGTACAGCCCTGATTCATCTCTAAAGCAGGAAGCAGGTCTTTTATCCACCTTGAAAATATAATAACTGGGGAGGGGAAAGAGGAGCAAATCCTGCAAAGACAGTACAATATATAGCCCATGTGGCCAAAGTAAGTTTGCCAGGAGAACCATGATTTTGACATTTCCTGCCCCTATAGTGATTGATTTCACGATCTGAATGCTGTTATATGTATTTCATGTAATTTCATGTGGAGTTGTGTTTACACTTCAATGAGACATCAGCAAGCCTGAAACCTTCCTATGTACTAAAAAGCCTCATCTGCTGAGCTAGCTGTCTAGCTGGCAGCAGAAGCTGGCTGACATCTTTAGTATGGCCTAATAGGGAAAAAAGACATGACTCCCAATTTACCATGAGGTTTTTGCTAGTATTTGCTGCTTGCAGAAAGACAGTAAGACTCAGGAGCATCACAATCCTTTCCAATGCCGTAGGAGAGCTGTGCTCACATGTGCTCACATCCTTTTTTGCCATGTTCTTCTCTCATAATATAATCCTGTTGTCTTCTACCAGTGCCTATCCAGGGCTTTCCTCATCCAACCTTCTTTCTCTTATCGCAATATGATCCACACACCTAACAT
This sequence comes from Myiopsitta monachus, assembly GCA_017639245.1. Taxonomy (NCBI): domain Eukaryota; kingdom Metazoa; phylum Chordata; class Aves; order Psittaciformes; family Psittacidae; genus Myiopsitta; species Myiopsitta monachus. The sequence goes on along the minus strand of CM029925.1, from coordinate 41,292,871 downwards.
CCTAAACACCTAGCTCCTTGCCTAAACAGCCCAGCAGAGCTCCATTTCATCCTGCTGTGGTCTAACCAGCTACACCAGACATTGCCAGTCTCCAATATCCCTGCTAGACATGCTCCTAGTACTAATCTCCTCTTTTCTCATCTCTTTCTCCCACTAACGCCCTCTGTTGTCACTACCTGACCTTCAGCGTCCCTCTCCCCACTCGAGTCCCCCCACCTACTCACTGATACCCAGCAGAGGAACCCTATAACCCTGTCATAATTTGGCATGGCTGACTGCATCATGCTGCCCAGATGAGGTGCAGACCAGCGTGAGGGGACACAGCATGGGCAGTGCCTTCCTCTGTCAGGTCCTTCAGCTTTATGAGAATCTGTGCGAGCAATATGTTTGAAGTGAACTACATAGAAAGAGGTAAATGGCAATTCCTTTTGTTTAGGGCTGCAAAATAGAATTCATGAATAGAAAATGAAGCAATAAGAATACATATTATGCTCAGAAATTTGCAGGAGTTTTCATTGCCCAGCATCTCATTCTCTATATGGGAGAGGCAAACACATGACTGTTCAATGAAAGGAGGGAATACTAGACAGGAAGATCCAGCTAAAGTCTTGGAATAATGATTTCTCTGTGCAATTATTCAGCCAATTCTATTCTATGCTTTATTTTGAGGTCCCCCCACCTTAATAAGAAATATTTCCTTTATCTTCCCCTTCTTCTCACCCCCCTGCTATGAGGATTTTGGTTATTCTGTGACAACAGCAGCATCACCAGGAGTAGAAATAATAACATTCCACAAGGGATACAATATTATAACTAAGCTTTAGGACATGCACGGGTGTGTTTGTGCTCTCTATTAATCATATACCTTAGTGTCTTCCTAGGCACTTGGCCAAAAGGAGAAAGTTGTCAACTCTCTCAAGGTGTTATTGTTACAGGATCAGATGATGTATGCCCTCAGGTGTCTTGTAATCTAATTATTTATAAAGTTATGTCAAAGGAAAAATCTGAGTAACTACGGCAGTTATTTTTGATCATGAAGTCTTGACTCTCCTCCCTTGTGCTGATGCACTGCTTTACTCATACTTACGAATGCTTGCATAACAAGGGAACCGTGCAAATACTCCATTTGGTTTTGGCTCTTATTGCATGGAAATAGTCTCTACAGGGGCAGCTTATTGCTTAAAAGGCACAAACCCAACAGCGGATGTTACAGGTGTGTAACAGCTGAGTTCATGATGAACCAGTATAGTTTGCTTAGCTATTTCTCTCCTTTCTGTTAAGAATTTCAGTAGAGGGAAAGATGAAATGGGAGCAATGTGTGTAGACACAGTTAAAATGAGGCCAGGTGGAGTGATAAAGCCCTTGGTGGTTCAGTCATGTAAGCCTGGGTTTTTTTGCAGAACGAAGCGAGGCAGTTGAAGAAAGATGGGTAACATGTTGAACCTTTAACCCAGGGAATCCTTCACCTGGTGAAATGAGGCATTGGGGAAATAATGAACTCATTCCAGGTGGAGGCTGACTAGCCTTAAAGGAAAAATTAAGCAAAGTGTAAATCTGCACCATCACTGCAGTTAGTTATCTTGTATGAAGCACAGCAACACAACCCAGAAAGCTGTGCTCACTGCACAGGGGAAGGGGGAGCCAGCTGAAAAGACTGAACTGAGGGGATACTGTGCTCAGGTTCATGTACTGGCAAAATCACATCCACATTTGGAAAGGATGTGACACTGCAGCAGTCAAGGGTGGGAGAAAAGTGTTGTTGCAGACAACTATGGGATAATAGGAACTTATACCTAAATTCTAGTATTACAAAATGTGTATAAAAGGTAGGGGTGTTTCCCTAAAATTCTTATCTTTTAAGAGCCTGTGTGCAAATCCCATATTGCAGAACATCCTTATGCTTGTGACAACACACAAGCATGTGGCAGATGTGCAAAATAGCATCTTTTGTCTCTTTTCAGCAAAGACAGAAAAAAAATTGACAGGAGTCTCAATAGCTGCAGCTACTCTGATTCCTTGAAACAGACTCAACAGCACACCATAAAAGGGCTCATTCAAGAGTTGTAACTTCTGCATAAAACTTGCTCCCAACGCTGATGGAACTTAAATGGCCCACGAAACAGCCAAGGAGGACCCTGTTATCCATAAATGACATAGGAGTGCCCCACTCTTTGGAGGTTCCACTGAATGATGTCAGCAACTCAAGCTTATCCATAATCATAGAATCATAGAATAGTTAGGGCTGGAAAGGACCTTAAGATCATCTAGTTCCAATCCCCCCTGCCATGAGCAGGGGACACCTCCCACTAAACCATGCCATCCAAGGCTATGTCCAACCCAGCCTTGAACACCGCCAGCAATAGAGTATTCACAGCTTCCCTGGGCAACCCATTCCAGTGCCTCACCACCCTTACAGTAAAGAACTTCTTCCTTATATCCAATCTAAACTTCCCCTGTTTAAGTCTGAACCCATTACCCCTTCTCCTCTCACTACAGTCCCCCATGAAGTGTCCCTTCCCAGCATCCCTATAGGACCCCTTCAGGTACTGGAAGACTGCTATGAGATCTCCATGCAGCCTGCTCTTCTCCAGGCTAAACCTTATAATAATAATATCTTCCAGTATCTTCCAATATCTTACAGTATCTTACATAATATCTTCCAATAAAGCAGTCACATAACAGCTTCACTTTTACATATGCATTAAAGAGTACATGGCAATATCAAGCTAAAGACATAAACTATTATTTACAGGTCAGTGTTACCTCAATGAGAGCTCAGAAATCCAGATGTACTTTAAAGCCACAGAAAGTACAAGTGTTGGGGTGAGAGGGAGGAGGTGGTTGGGAGCACAGCTCTGCTGGAGACCAGTGATGGTTTCAGAGGGAGGACTGCACTAAAAATGGACAAAATGATTTCTCCCATCTGTACTCCAACTCTCAGCACAGAGCCAAACATCATTCACAAGCAAGAATTAGAGACACACAAACAAAGCTAATAAAAAATAATAAAAAAGGAAAAGGATCCTAGTGGTCTGCCTCATTAAAGTGCCAGCTCTTAATAAATTCTAGCTGAAAAACATAAGCTCAATTAATCCAGGGAGCTAATTAGGTTCAGCAGCTTTATGCTGGATTTAGAGCCAGATTCCCCAAACCAGCAATGCCACTGGTGAAGAAAACATGTGCAATAAATATTGTGATTTACAAGGGAAAAAAAAAATCCCATCATTAAACCAGTTAAAAATTCCCACTAATGATCCAGATTTTAAATAATTTAAGGACTCTGCATGTGGCCAGGCTCTGTGCTAACTTCTACCAAGGTACACACACAAAGGGAAGTAAAAAGCCTTCCCTCCCCACCCTGCTCCTCTTTTTTTGGCTCTCTTACTTGGAAGCATTACAGCAACCACAAGTTTGGCTCAACTTATCTCTACAAAGCCATTTGGTTGCTTTATATGAGTAGGCAACAGTCATATCTGCTATGGAAGAGCAACTGGAGCAGTTTAAGAGCTTGCTCACTGTTTCTTTCAGCCTGCCTACAACCTGAAAGCACAGCAGGAGCACCGGGAAGGGAAAGGGTGGAATGTGGATAGCCAGTGCCTATGCCCATACAGCAGCGATAGGAGAAAACGCATAAGAAAGAAGCATGAGGAAACATCCCCTGCCAATCTGCTGAGGACACATTCTGGAAGCCACCTTCACACCAGGTAGGAGCACAGCAAAGAGAGACACCCAGCAAGGGCATTTCCAACACCCCTCCATCAGCAGGAAGAGCAGGATCCACTCACTTTGTTCAGTGTCTTTGCTTGTGACTCTGCTGCCCCAAACTCCCTCTGCCTTCACAGGGTCAAGCAATAGGCTGATTAAAGCAAGGCTCTCCACTCTGCATTCAAGAGGCTAAGCAATAGGGTTGCCTTTTAGAAGATCTCAGCTCCCTGCAGCTCAGCTGCTGCCAGTGTCATTGGCTAAAGAGCCACCACCAGTGACAGTGCATGCAGAGAAGCAGGGAAGTGGCCACCTTAACTCCCTTTTCAGTGCAAGCAAGCACGTACCTACCAGACCGGCACGACTCTTGCATTACCCGCACAGCTAGGTGACCCTTTCAGTGGCCACGCTGAATACACCATGGCAATTTGGAGTGGAACAGAAAGGCTACTCGCTGCTGCACCAAGCATTCCCACACTGCTCAGACAGAGGCAGTCTGCCTGGTGCACACAGTGGCACCCGTGAGCCTAAGCAGCGAGCAACAGCACTTTGCCCTTTGCTTGCAAGGAGTGCTCGATTCACAGGTATCGAGAGTGAAATACCAGGATTATTTTCTCAAATGAAAATTAACTTCAAATGTTTGCAAGTGATCCATGAATATTCATGATCTTTTGGGAGGATTTCATAATTACTTCATTCTGGTTAGGCTCATATAATCTGCAGTAGCGACAGCAGTAGTTTACAGTCCTTCATCAATATACAAACAATTTGGGAGTATGACCTTCCCAGTTTCCTGTGCTGGACAGCAGCTCTAGTTATCCTAATTGCAATCCCAAATGGAGTGGTACCTGAAAATAAATTGACTGCTGTTCAGTTTTAGAAACCACTCCACTTGGCACTGCTACAAGCGTAAATAGATGACATCTCCAGAAAACTGGGAAGGTCACTCAGCAAAATATTTCTCATTTTGATAAGTAAGGTTTTATGTGCCAGCCTCCTAAAGGCTTCAGCCCACAGCATTATAGCAGAGGGTAGTGAAAGTTCACGCACTCCTATGCAGAAAGGAAAAAAAGGGAAAGAGAAGCAGATTTTGGCTGTCAATATTATGAAAATTATACAATTCGTCTATGCTACTCACTAGACATATTCCCAAAGAAAGTTAGGTTTAAGAGTTTGTACTGCCTATGTACTTGTGCACAAGCTTGCCTCCTCACCTGCAGCAATAAACTTCTAGACTGCTGATCAATTTGAAGAAACTTTGAAAAAATAAAATGAAAGCTTCAAAGATAGTAAGTCTGTATAAATGCTGTGAGAATTGATAGCTGAGTGGATGGAGAGAAATCCAGCCTGTGTTCTCACAGATGAAAGACTGAAACTCCTTAAACTCCACTCTTGACCGCACCAGAAAAAGCATATTGATGTGAAATTCCCAACAATAGAGGAACTTTAATCCAGTATTTATACCCTTTTGGATGTCAAAATTAAGAGACAAATTGTTAGAAATGTATTTTCTTGATGCTGATGCTCTCAGAACTCTTCATTTAAATCAACAGATCAAAAAATATGCACTCATATAAAGTGGGTCTTGACTGTAAGTTGTCAAAACACAAAGTAAACCAGTGAAAATATTAAACTAGCAGCATTAAAGCAAAATAAACAGTGAGAAGCCTCAAGGCATGCTTCCATCTCTGGTAATCAATTTATTACCTCTTAAAGTTCTTCTTCACATAGAGCTCCAAACTCTGCTTCACAGCAAAAAATGAAACTGCTAAAAGCTGCTAAAAGAAGCAATCCCTATCCACTGGCAAGGAAGATGGACTTTGCAGGAACCAAGTGATCCAAGTTCCCAAGGGTGGGAATTGTCCTGGGTTCAGCAGTAGCAGTCGTTTTTTTCCCTCTTAGTAGCTGGTGCGGTGCTGTGTTTTTGATTTTGGGCCTGGGAACAGCGCTGATAACACTGATGTTTATAGTTACTGCTTGGTAATGTTTAGTCTGACCAAGGACTTTCTGAGTTCCATGCTCTGCCAGCGAGGAGGGGAAGCCGGGAGGAAGCAGAGACAGGACACCTGACCCAAACTAACCAAAGAGGTATTCCATACCACAGCACGTCATGCCCACTATATAAACTGGGGGCAGTTACTCGGAAGGGTTAGATCACTGCTTGGGTTGGGCTGGGTATCGGTGGGCAGGTGGTGAGCGGTTGCATCCTCTTCCCTTGTATTTCCCTGGTCATTATTATTACTGGTGGTAGCAGCAGTGGTTTGTGTTCTGCCTTAGTTACTGGACTGTTCTTATCTCAGCCCATGGGAGTTACATTCTTTCTATTCTCCTTCCCATCCCTCTGGGAGCTGAGGGCAGGAAGGGGTGGGTGGAGTGAGAGAGAGACTGCCTAGTTTTCTGAGTTACAGCTGGGCTTAAACCACCACAGGAATCAAGCAGGTGAAGTAAGTCCCAAAACAGGGAATTTTTTATGTCATCTGCCATTGATCAGCTAGCCTCAGCTGCTCAGCTCCAAACTGTCTACGAATTAAAAAACCATGTTATTTAAGAATACTGTATTGGCATGTACACTTAATATGCACAGATCCTAGCAAATGTGCATGCCTCTCCAAAAAATCAGTAATAAGGTGGCTAAGTATGGACTTAGCCTTCTAACTTTACACATACTTTCTCTTTTGAGAATCACAGAATCATAGAATGGTTAAAGATGGAAGGCATCTTAAACATTATCCAGTTTCAACCCCCTTGCCATGGGCAGGGACACCTTCCACTAGACCAGGTTGCTCAAAGCCCCATCCGATCTGGCCTTGAACACCACCAGGGATGGGGCAGCCACAGCTTCTCTGGGCAATCCTGTTCCAGAGTCTTACTACTCTCACAGTAAATAATCTTCTTCTAATATCTAATCTCAATCTCCCCTCTGTCAATTTAAAGCCATTCCCCCTTGTCCTGTCACTACATGCCCTTGTCCATCAGCAGATTTCTTGTAGGCCCCTTTAGGTACCAGAAGGCTGCTTTAAGGTTTCCCCTGAGCCTTCTCTTCTTCAGGCTGAACAAGCCCAACTCTCAGCTTGTCTTCATAGGAGAGGTGCTTCAGAGGTATGAATAAAATAGGATCTTCTGAAGTCAAATGTATGGCATTTAAGTTAAACTGTGGAACCACAGGCAGTTTTATGATGACATTTTTGGCAGCTTAGGGCCAAATCTAGCAGCTGCTGCAAGGCAGTGAGAATTTTGTCATCTATAAACACAGGCACAAGAAAACTAAATGTTTGGTTGTTTTACCCCTCTCACACTCCATACTTTATTCACAGAGACTCCAAATAAAACTCAAGGGACCCCAGTCTCCATACAAGTACAATGTACTGTAAGTAAAACTGGCCAAATCGATACATAAAGATTTTTAATGTGTATACATTTGCTATTTAAACCATTTGGAGATATGTTGTATCAAATACATTTGTCTTCATCTATGCAGCAATTTAAAATATTAATGATGCACATGCATTTTTCATGTTCTCTGAAGTTCTGCTTCTCCTTTTAATGGATTTGTCTATTTATTTTGCCCACTATAATACCATTAATTAGACAAGTTCCTCAATAGGTTTTTATATCTCCAGTACTTCAGAGATCTCGTAATAGCCTGTAACAGCAAAGGAAAGGAACTCTTTTAAATATGCCATTTAGGAGCTGTTACATAGCTTCAGTTTTACCTGAGGTAACCATAGCATGCTTTGGAGTTCGATAAGCATCTATTATACCCAGAAAATCAACTGTAAATTCAAATATTTCCATGCTAATAGCTTCCTCTCCACAAGATTGGTAGTCAGAATAGATTTGTGAGTGCCAGAAAGCAATATACAGCTACTAATGTTTGTGTATATTTATTTTTAAATTATAAAAGGGTATCTATTAGAGAGTTAGCTGTTTAAAATCCAAGAAGCACTCCAATAAAATTTTAAAGAGAAGTTTAGCCAGTTTTTTGTAAAAAGCTCCTTTAACTGTCTTCAAAAAGACTCGAACTGGACTCATTTACAATGTGCCTGGAAGGTCCCTCTTCTGTTTACAAAGCTACTGTTGAAGCTCAGGAATTCCTGCAGCTGAAAATAGTTGAGGCTGGAAGAATATTTTGGCAAAGTACTCAATCTAGTCTTGCACTCTCTCCTTGGCATCTGTACTCCAGAGTGGCAAGCTGGAAGCCACCTACTCACCTATTTGCCCATGCTCTTTGGTATCCATTACCCTCACTCGCTGCGGTTGGGAATGCTCCTGCCACATGTACAGACACCACTTAAGCTGGTTTTCATGCTCTCTCTATTGCCTAACTCTATTTGGGTATGCAAGCCAAACTCATTTCATCTTCTCTCACATGATAAGCTAGCCTGCTCCCCTTGTCAGTCTTTCTTGTAATTGTTTCAGTCTGAATTCATCTTTCGTCTATATGGGTGACCAGAGCTGTATCCAGAAGAGGAATCTCTTACCCCTTGTATAAGAGCAGCACTATTTTTCTGCTGTCACTCTCAATGCCTCCTCAGATTTCATTGCCTTCTTACTGTTACATCAGCTGTGGACACCTGTGATCATTAACCAATATGCCTAAATCAGCACACACATCTCATGCTCTTTCTAGTTAATGAGCTGATGAGAATTCACTAGAAATTGTTAGCAGTCCATCAGGGCAAGCCCTTGCATTAGTACCATTTCCACTACTGTAGTCCTCGAGGTCCCACAGCTGCTCCTGTGTGATGTTCTGATCTTCCTTTGTACAGATGATGCTCTCAGCTTTGTGTACTATGATTAGCATGCTCCTGCTATGTCTGCCAAGGCTGTTGATAATACACTAAATAAAATCTCTCCCAAGCCTGGGCCTTGAAGAACTTCCCTCGGTGGCCTTCCCTCTATTTTCATAGCTCCCACTTCAGTGATAGCTACTTCTGTCTCATCAGCTTTCACTACCTGACGTACATCTTACAGCTCCTTGTTTTCTTCAGCTTAACTAATAATTTCCCAGGGGACAACAATTCAGTTATTTACTCAGGTCTACACGGATTAAATTTACCACTGTTCTTTCACTCAGAAATTGAGACATTAGATGTAATGTCTGCATAAAACAGAGGGTAAAGGTTGCATCCAGAAGGTTGTATCCAACTATGTCACCATTTTGGAAGGCATGTTGAATTTAAATGCACAGCCAGCTGTTCCAGATTTCCATGTCTTGGGAACAGTCAAGATACTTCAAGGTTCACCCTCTGAGAGGACAATACCTGTTGTCTGGATTTACTTTAAAGTGAGTTTTAACTCAGGATTTGAAAATTCTTCAGGATTTGTTGCTCTTACATCTGAATATTAATACTGGATTTTTGTTGTAGCGGGACTTTCTTAACATCTCAGTGTTAACTTTTGCAGCTACTGCAGTAAGAAAAATTGATCACTTAATTCAGATAATCTAGCAGTGAACACATTTAAGCTCCTCTCTTCTCTATATCCCTCCTCCTTCTCTATACACACTGATGAGCAAATCATTTAAAGAGGAGTTTGTCTGCTGACTCTATGAATTTTACTCAGCAGGAAAACACATTTATCTAATTGCATTTCAAATGGCAAGGATCTGAATAAATAAATAAGTTGTTCTATGAATAGAGGAATTAACAAAGACTAGTTTCCTGTGGGTTCACGTCCTAGGTTCCTGCATTTCCTACAAGTCTGCTTGTCCCCTGTTCTGCATAGGTCCTATGACCTCACTTCGCCATATCCCACCTAAACCATCTCCTTCAGCAGCAGCTCCTTCTGTCCTTGTCAGCTTGTGTGTGCTGGCTGGCCAACATTAGGCTCAGATGGCTGGTGAGCCAGCAGACAATGGAGAGGGTAAATGCTGGCTTCAAACCTTCATGGCCCAGCCTGCTTCTGCCATGCCCCTCCCAGTCCCAGAAGTCTTGCACAGACCTCAGATATCAGAAGGCCTATCCCTGTGTTAAATCTGACTGGAAATGATCAATTAAATGGCCAATTAAAATATGTATTCAGATGACTAGGAATGAAATTGTGTGATCAGGTATGCTTCTGGCTCTCAGGATGTGCCTGAAAATCTTTTAAAGCACATGTGTCAGAGTCAGTCCTGCTTGTGGAGCTTGTCAGGCTTCACCGTTTTAAAGCACAGTACTGTGCACAGCAGCCATTCTCACCACCAGCTACTGAGGACAGACAGGACATTTCCCATATTAGCATTATGAGAGTGATTAGACCCACCTAATTATAGCTGCGCAACGACAAAAGTCTCAGCTCACAGATGTCAAGTTAGCCAGGCTTGTAAATCTTTCATATCCTGTGACTTAGATTATTACTGCTTTATACTTTTTCAGATCCATGTCATGATTTTATGTCCAGTTAATTCTGCACGAGGACAGCAGTTCTCAATGAACATGGAGTAAATACAATCAATAACAAATAGGCTATTACATGAGTTCAGGTCATTATTGCATTGTTAATATACACCAGCAGTTCGGGTTTCATTTTTTTTCATGTGTAATGCATGACATATTAAATACATAGCAAATGGCTTAAAGGCCTTGTTTTGTTTTCAAGGCCACTACTGTACCAGTTTTAAAAAAAAAGTAATAATGACCCAGAAGGGACCAAACAAGTTTTGAGAATACATGAATCTTCCCTCAGCACATCTGACTTGCATACAGCATAGCTAAGAGGTGTATTTGACCCCAACATTTATAATTAACCCTTAACTCCTCATATATAAAAAAAAAGTCAGTGTTTTTGTTGCAGTGTAATTCCAAGAAACATCAATTAGCTATCAAATGCTGACAACTTGCACTTATCACTGATTAGGGCTAGATATGAACTATAAACCTAGCACATTATCATAGTGCAACAGCTCATTACCAGTCTAGCTTTGCTAGCTAATCTTTCCTACTAAGTTTTATTTAGGGACCTTCTGGCTAGCTCATCTGAAAATTACATGCTAATGATCTGAGCAAAATTGAGAGTTTAAAATGGTAACAGGGGGGAAAAAATAATTCTATTTGATCTCTTTATGTTATGATAGATGGCCTTTAATCAACTAGCACAGCAGAACCATTTCAGACCTGGCAAATACAAAAGAAAACAGAAAAGGGTGAGAGCTCCACTCATCTCTTGACCTTCTCTACCACATAAAAGGGCAACAATATATAGAATCATGGAACATTTAGCAGCAGAGTTACTGAGACAGCAGTCAATATGCTTTCCTGTAGGTTTCCTACAACTCTACCATAGGGGATTGCCAAGGATGTGACTGCTGCTAGTAGAGGGCACATGTCCAGAGACAGGCTAATGGCATGATGCACAGTGTCCTATGGAGATGTCAGGCAGCAGGGTGGCCCAACAGGCATCCTGGGGTGCTTGCTGACAGTTAAGCCTCCAGAAGGTTTAACATGAGGCACTGAGTCTCCAGAATGCCCCAGAATCAGAAATGTGGCTTCTAGTTATGCCTGGCTCCTTCTCTCCACGTGCCTGAGATTATAAGAAAATTTGAGAGACTGCAGCCAGAATTCAGATTCTGAATAATCACAGACTAAAGATACTGCAGCAGTGACAATGAGTGCTTCACAGTTATTTGCCAGAACTCCATGATAAATAAAAACTGCTTCCAAAATATACTGGAGATAGAAAAGAACAGGATGTTTCATAATGTTACCACTTGCTAATGAGTGCGAAAGATTAAAGATGGTAATATGTAGGTAGGAACAGGTGGGAAAATGCACCTTATCCACTTTCTGTAAAGCTTGTGTAAATTAAGGACATCATGGGATATAAAAGTTCTATATTTAATAATTAATATAAAAAGATTGAAAGCAATGACAGAAATATTTGAGAAGCAGCACAAGATCACATTTAGGGGCTATGTTTTTTCCTGCAATCTAACTGCACTGGAGTTTCTTTTCTGATGGCTACAAGATTCACCTAACAATACCAATGTTGTGCCCTGTGTTTACTGGTTCCCACTCTGAATGAGTCAAAACCAGAGATTGTCAAAATGCACAGTAATGCCTTGAAAAACCAATTATATCTCTAAATCAACCACTCAAACACATCCATTGCTGGTCTATGCTTGTGCAACTCAAAACTTGGATAATGGCAGAGAACAGTATGTTGAGAGAGTTCTTAACACTTATCTAGCCCTGACCTTAAGAGAGTAAGTGCATAGCCTTTGATCAGTCAGAAGCTGGACCTTTTTCCTAAATACAGTAGTAGAGAGGTTTGGTTTTTTTCTCTATTATGGGCAAAAGGAGCAAGAATCCCTCAGGTCTCCCCTTCTTGGAACTTGCATAGTGAGAGAAGTGAAGATTTGCTGCTCTCTGCCCATCTTTCTAGATCTCCCAAAAGAATATGCACTACTTAAATATGCAAAGGTTTGCAGATTTAACTGCCAGAAATATTTAAATGCCAGACCATGGGGCTTAGAGATGTCATTTTACTATGAGAAAGGAACCCGAAGGAAAAAGCATCATACATATTCCTACTGCATATCATGAGATTAACCAAGAAAAATTTATTCTTGCATTCAGGTATTGAGAAATGCAGTGAAAGGTCATATGGGCAGCATATCATTTATAATATCAGCATAGAATACTTAACTCTGTCCCTTTGTGTTTAAGACAGAGATTGTTGATAATTTTATTAGTTGGCCTCTGGCACAACAGAATTGTTGTGCCAGAGCTTACAAAATGTGCAGTCTTATAAAGGAACTTACATGAAGCTCCAGTTACTGGCACAATTAATGAGTAATAGAAAGAAAAAACAGAATTCATTAGTCTTAATATGGATTATAGATATTAGCAGGCAACATTTGGATTTTGTAATTCTGGGAGATGAATTAACATGAAGCAACACACTGGTAATACTTACTATGAGGCATACAATTATTGCTTTTATATCTATCTGGATATGAACATAAAATTATTAAGAAAGTTATTTGTGTTCTCAACTCAAGGTTAGTTTCAACAGAGATAACACAGCTGTTTAGTGAATAAAATAGATATATAATTGCTAATTAAAATGGCTCTCACATACCAACATATTACTACTAGAGTTGAATATTACCTTACTATAATTTCACTACAGAGCCTGCAACATTCTTTATTCATGGGCCACAACAAAATGCCCACTGTTGAAAAGACATGGTACCACATTCAGATTTACAGCAGCCAGAGCTCTGCCCCAAACAAGACCCTCATCACCATGGGGCTTACTACGCTGAGATGAACACGAGGGAAATGGACATGGCACCTGCAAATGGATACAAAGGACTCTACCAGTTCTGCAAACTACTTGATGTTTATGTCTGATACACGCATAAATGATTCCAGGCAAAGGAGCCCACTCAGAACTGCAATCAAGAGTAGCTCAAAACCAACAAAAGCCACTGATTTTAATGCCACAGAGCATACAGCCATCCAAAATGCAGTAGTCATAAGAGAAAATAAAATCTGTTACTGGCTTAACGGGCTTATTTTATTTCCTGTATGTCATAAATATCCTAAAGGTTACCAAAGTATACCCTCACTTGTTCTGTAAAACACACACTTCACAGTAAGCAGCCTCAGCCCTTGGCTGAAAAGAATATGTGTGTTTCACAGATCTCACTGGAGCACAAAGTGGTAGGGTACCAACTGGTTCTTTTTCACAGATGTGTATCTTCAGGTCAAATCATATTCAGCTTTGGCCCTCCATCAGTCCCTCTTTCACAACACTGTAAACTATTGCAACAACAGCAGTTACTCTCAGTTCCTTCTGACATGAGAGAACAATCTCCCATCACTCTATCAATGTCTGCAGATGAGAGAGATGAGCAGGATTCAGGAGGCTAGCATAGTCTGACAGAGTACAAGAGCTCCTAGAATATTCTCTCACCCTCTATGAAAAAGTGCAGTTACTTCTCCAACACCATACCTTTGGAAACTTGTTTGTTTGTTTTTGTTATGCAGTACCTGCTGACTGGGTAGCAGACTTGGATACTGCATCCTGCCCTCTTGCACAGGCATGTAACTACAAAGCACATCTCACAGAGCCTGTGAAAAATGTCTTCAGAAGAGAGGAAATACAGTCTAGGTGCACAAAAGATTCTGCTTCTCTGTTTATAGCTGGAGGCAGACATGAAAATTGTGTTCAAACCTTAAACTACTGCTCCAAGGAGATGCAGGTCCCACCTGCACAAAGATGATGAGGTTCTTTTAACAGCTCACCTTGTAAGTGGCTCCCCTTGTTTGTTCTCTGGTGGTCTCTGAGTTGAGCAGCACGGCTGCCTACTGCAACCTGAGCTCTACCTGAAGGGACTGGCACAAGCAACATGGGAACTATGTGATACCCCTGCCCTCTGGAGCTTCTGCTGAAGGCAGGACACCCAGGAAAGCTGCAGGCTGTGCCTACGGTGAGTGCAGCAGGAGGAAGACTTCAATCAGTGAGAATACCTACTCGTGCAAAGTGTAATATACAGTTCATCATTTCCCAAGCCCTAAAATCCCTTTATATCTATGACAGCTCCTGACTTTATCCTTTTGTTCTGTTTATAGAGGCTGAAGACAGTATTTCCATAGCTCCTAAGTTTGTAGCAGCACCGATCGCCACCACTCTGGTACCCAGCTCTCCGCTCTTCAGAACAAGCTGTACCAAAGGGACCAAAGGGAGGCAGAAGAGTTGATATTTCTGACAGTATGACATACGTTTTTCCACCGATTTCAAAATGAGTGAAGATTTATTTCTGCCCAGGAGTACAAACTAATAATTTAGTCACCACTGCTACCCCTCAAAAATAACTCCTTGGAAAACAATTTTAAAAACAGCAGGTAGAACAGTTTTGCTGAGGGGGGATGAGACAAAATACAGCTAAACCAGTTAAACATGCTGCTTAAAATTAAGTTTAGTGAGTCTTGTCACATACTGCTAGAAAGCATGTTACCTGATGGCATTCATAAACAAACCAAATTTGAAAGATCAAAATCACCTTTCAAGCTCGCTCTGCAGCAGGGGAGCATGTGGATTTTAATATTTCAGAAGACAGCTCTCACCAGCCTGCTTAGTTCTAAAAAGTCAATGCATATTTTTAAAAATTCACTTCACATCTGTTCATTGTGTACCAGCCTGGAGGCAACCACCAGCCAGAAAACTTTGATCATCCAGTAGAAGCTAGCTGGTGGCTGAAAAGCACAAGAGGATTGTCTCCATTGCCTTCCTCTCAAACGTGTTATGAAAATAAGAACTTTAGTAAAAAAGTCTGTATGGAGAAAAATATATTGCAGTTGCAATGCCATTTGAATGCTATTACAATCATAATAGGGTTGGAAAGGACCTCAAGATCATCAAGTTCCAGCTCCCCTGCCATGGGCAGGGACACCACACACTAAGCCATGTCACCCAAGACTCCATCCAACCTGGCCATGAACACCGCCAGGGATGGAGCATTCACAGCCTCCCTGGGCAGCCTGTTCCAGTGCCTCACCACTCTCACAGTAAAGAACTTCTTCCATAGATCTAACCTAAACTTCCCCTGTTTAAGTTTGAACCCATTACCCCTGGTCCTATCACTACAGTCCTTACTGAAGAGTCTCTCTCCAGCACCTTTGTAGGCCTAGTACCTGCTATGAGGTCAAAGCAATAAGACAAACTGGCTGATATATTCTCCATTTACAACCACACGATTCTCTTCAAAGCTTCTGGAGCCTGTCACTCCACTGGTGTGTGTGTGTGTGTGTGTGTGTGTGTGTGTGTATTTAACAGTCCAAGAAAAGAAAGAGAATGAAGAAAAATTTAATGTACATTGAAGTGGAAAATCAAATAGTCCTGCTTGTGCCACTTTAGTAGTCACAAATCCCCATTTATGTGGCAAATTCCTGTATAACATTCTTAAGCTCCAGATTCTTGGTCACAGACCCATTTGCAACAGCCAATAGATGATTGTACATTCCCAGTTTTCACATTCACCAATTCCATCAATTATGTCTCTTTCAATCCCAAATAAACGCAACACTAGGTAACACTTAACCACATGCTTTCCACAAATAGGCTGTTAATCATCAAATACTGAACATGAAATAGAGTATACAATATCCCTTAGCTAGGATTTGAGGATTATCTCATCTAATTAGATATAAGCATGTTTTCTAATCTGTGGGCTTAAGCCAAAGCCCAATAAAAAGATTTCCATTGACTGAGGGTTGAATCACTGGAAAAATTTGATTTTGCAATTCATACAGAAAGAGAGCTTAAAAGAAGAAAAGATGAAGGAATAAAAGTGGTCAACTGAGTTAAATAATATGGCATAGAAATAAAGGACTGGACATCCCATATCCCTGCTAGGGTAATCTTGAGAGAGACACTGCTGAGACTTCCTGGATTCCTTTGATGACATGCAAGTACAACAATCCGGGCAACTGCTAGTTTTCAAATTCCTAAAAGCAGAGGAGATTCTAATAGATACACTAGAACATGGTTTATTACTTGTATTACTGCATGTTGTGTGCAAACACCTTCCAAACACGGAGGAAGATACATTCTCAAAATGCAAATACTGCTACTGAAAATTGTCAAAGATTCAAACCCAGAACTCACTTAAATTGCACAAACCTAGCCCCTAACCAATCTGTAAGTGTTTATTATATAGCTGATAATTGATATTTGTTAGTTACATGTTTACTTTGCTTTTAAATCATTCTAACAATGAAACATTCACTTCAGCTCTTGGGAAGTTATTCCACTAGCAGAGATCTTTTATCATGCTTTAAAGTTTGTATTCCTCTTTCTCATTACTTAAGAATAAGAAATTATTCTGCCACTTCATCTATTTATAAAATAAAAAAAAAAACTATTTTCTTTGGTTGTCTGCAGTAGGATGTCTCTGCTCCCTTGCCGGGTCACACTGGTTTTGTGCAGGGAAAGAAGGATCAGTAGGAAAATGAGAGTTAATTTCACAGATCATATCCATATGCAACTACTCAAGAAATTTGAGATAAGCAAAACCATGAAGTAAGGTTAATAAATATTACTACATGCTTTTTGATTATCTGCTGCATTGCACAAGAGCTAATTATTCCAAGAATATGACTATTTAAAAATTGTTCAATTTAACATGAAATGAATTATCATCACATTTCCATGAGAGAATATGTATTAATGTTCAATTGAGCCTGAACCAGTTGTGGAATAGGTGAGAATAAACTGCTGTATATCCTGACTGAATGTTCAAAATGGTATTTTAATGAATTAAGTACAGATTCATTTGTATATGAAATCACCACAATGGCCTATTTGGGTCCCACCCAAGTTATATTTCAGCAATTACTGTACGCTATTGGATTGCTTGTTCATTACCAGTCACGTCTGTGCTGGCCAAGGACCAAAGCACTACCCTTCCACAACGCAGCTATCTCCTGCTGATAGGAATGACTATCTAAATGCAATTAGTAATTGCTATTAAATCTCAGTATAAACCACAAGCAGTTCCCTTCTCATTTCGCTTTGCAGTACATCATCATTTGCTTGTTGCAGTGTCTCTAAAGCAGTAACTCGTGAAGTGGTTCAAAGAGCATTAACAGAGCTAGGTAACGAGGCCTGATTCTTTCCACTTCAAAACTTGTGCAGAATGGAGTTGTGTCAACTGAGCTCTGTGTAACAGTGGATCAGGCTCAATGAATGCCACGTTTCCATAGAATCATAGAACAGTTTAGGGTTGGAAAGGACCTTAAGATCATCTAGTTCCAACCCCCCTGCCACGGGCGGGGACATCTTACACTAAACCATGCCACCCAAGGCTATGTCCAACCCGGCCTTGAACACCAATATAGATGGAGGGTTGACATCTTCCCTGGGCAACCCATTCCAGTGCCTCACCACCTGCACAGTAAAGAATTTCCTCCTCATATCCAGTCTAAACATACCCTGTTTAAGTTTGAACCCATTACCCCTTGGCCTCTCACTATAGTCCCTCATGAAGAGTCTCTCCCATGCATCCCTATAGGCCCCCTTCAGGTACTGGAAGGCTGCTCTGAGGTCTCCATGCAGCCTTCTCTTCTCCAGGCTGAACGGACCCAACTTTCTCAGCCTATCTTCATACGGGAGGTGCTCCAGTCCCCTGATCATCCTCGTGGCCCTCCTCTGGACTTCTTCCAACAGTTCCATGTCCTTTTGATGTTGAGGACACCAGAACTGCACACAATACTCCAAGGGAGGTCTCACAAGAGCAGAGTAGAGGGGCAGGATCATCTCCCTCAACCTGCTGGTCACACTCCTTTTGATGCAGCTCAGGATACCATTGGCTTTCTGGGCTGCAAGCGCACACTGCCAGCTCATGTTCATTTTCTCATCAACCAACACCCCCAAGTCCTTCTCCACATGGCTGCTCTGAATCTCTTCCCTGTCCAACCTGGAGCTGTGCCTGGGATTGCTCCCACCCTGAAGGTGTAGGACCTTCTCTTGGCATGGGTAAACTTCATCAGGTTGGCATCAGCCCACCTCACAAGCGTGTCAAGGTCCCTCTGGATGGCATTCCTTCCCTCCAGTGTATCAACCAAACCACACACCTTGGTGTCATCGGCAAACTTGCTGAGGGCACACTCAATCCCACTGTCCATGTCACCCACAAAGATGTTGAACAAGAGCGGTCCCAACACCGATCCCTGAGGGACACCACTCGTTACTGGTCTCCAGCTGGACATTGAGCCATTGAGCACTACTCTTTGCGTGTGGCCATCCAGCCAGTTCTTTATCCACCGTGCAGTCCATCTATCAAACTGGTGTCTCTCCAATTTAGAGATAAGGATATTGTGTGGGACAGTGTCAAACACTTTGCACAAGTCCAGGTAGATGACATCAACTGCTCTACCCCTGTCCATCAGTTCTGTAGCCCCATCATAGAAGGCCACCAGATTGGTCAGGCAGGATTTCCCCTTAGTGAAGCCATGCTGGCTGTCACCAAGCACTTTGTTGTTTTTCATGTACCTCAGCATGCCTTCCAGGAGAATCTGCTCCAAGATTTTGGCAGGCACAGTGGTGAGGCTGACTGGTCTGTAGTTCCCTGGCTCATCCATTTTCCCCTTCTTGAAAATGGGGGTTATATTTCCCTCTTTTTCCAGTCGTCGGGAACTTCACCTGACTGCCATGATTTTTCAAATATGAGGGACAGTGGCTTAGCAACTTCATTTGCAATGTCCTTCAGAACCCGCGGATGGATTTCATCAGGTCCTATGGACTTGTATTCATTCAGGTTCTTAAGATGGTCTCAAACCAGATCCTCTCCTACAGTGGGCCCAGGGTCTTCATTCTCACAGTCCCTGCGTCTGCCTTCCAAGACTTGGGTGGTGTGGTCAGAGCATTTGGCGGTGAAGACTGAGGCAAAGAAGTCATTAAGAACTTCAGCCTTCTCCAAATCCAGGGTAGCCAGTTCTCCTGATAGCTTCCGGAGAGTGCCCACGTTGTCCCTAGTCTGTCTTTTATTCGCTACTTACCTATAGAATCCCTTCCTGTTACCCTTACCATCCTTAGCCAAGTTTAATTCTAAGCAAGCCTTAGTTTTCCTAACCTGGTCCCTAGCTTCCTGCACAACATCCCTGCACTCTTCCCAGGCCGCCTGTCCTTGCTTCCACCTTTTATAAGACTCTTTTTTTCCTTTGAATTTTCCTCAGCAGCTCCTTATCCATCCAAGGAGGTCTCCTGGCCCTCCTGCGGCACTTCCTTCTAGTTGGGATGGAATGCTCCTGAGCTTGCAGCAGGTGATCCTTGAATATCAGCCAACAGTCTTGGGCCCCCCTGCCCTCTCGGGCTATATCCCATGGAACCTTACTGAGCAGGTTTCTGAAGAGGCCAAAGTCTGCCCTCTTGAAGTCCAGGGCAGAGTTCTTCTCACTGTCCTGAGGATCTCAAATTCGGCCGTCTCGTGATCTCTGCAATCAGGGCTGCCCTGGAGCTTCACATTTCCAACCAGCCCTTCCTTCCCTGTTGGTGAGGACAAGGTCAAGCATGGCACCTCTCCTTCTCAGCTCCTCTATTACTTGCAGAAGGAAGTTGTCTTCCACACAATCGAGGAACCTCCTGGATGGCTTGTGCCGGGCCATACCATCCCTCCAACAGATATCAGGGTGGTTGAAGTCTCCCATGAGAACAAGGGTCTGCGAGCGCGAGGCTGTTTCTTTATGTTTATAGAGCGCTTCATCCACCGAGTCCTCTTGGTCAGACGCTGTGTAACAGATCCCCACAATAATGTCTCCCATCGTGTTCTCCCTTGAACCCTGACCCACAAACTCTCTGTCGACTGCTCACCTGTGCCCAGAGAGAGTTTGATACTCTCCAGCCTATCCCTAACATAAATAGCATCCACTACACATGCTCACAGACACCTCTGCTCTAATTATTGTCACATTGCCAATCTGGCAGGACTGAGAAAGGTGGGGAATGGCACCTCTACCAAAGCTTTCCTTGAGGATTTTGTCTACTATCTCTCATTAACTTGATGATGAAACACAAGACTGTAAGACATGTGCAGATAAAGCTCAAATCTGCACTATCAGCTGTACAAATTGTCCTACAATAAAGTGCGTTGTTGATAAACACTACGACAGCAATTGCTGAAGCATGCAAAATCTGTTACACCCATGCTCCTGAGTTGTAGATTAAATTACTCTACTTTCACAGACTGTGCATCTCTGACTCCATCTATTTTATGTAGTTCCCTGGAATAAAGAAGAAAATTGTCAGAAATTCAACCCAATAAATCTGTCAGCTACAGAAGGTGAAAGTCACCCCAAAGGTGAAAGTAACTGCCAGATGCTCCAAGTCCTCATTATATCCACAATGACAGTGTTTCAGCTCTCTCGCTGGCACCTGCATTGCTCTTCCACGTTGCCAAAGTGCTCTGGCTAGTGCCAAAGAGCATGTACCTAAGGCCAGGTCCTCAGCTGGTATATAACATGGCATTGCTCAAATGGCTTCAGTGTCTGTTAGCCCAGGCTCTGGTCTATACAACCTAGCTGCCAAGATCATGAAAAAATTCTTTTGTTTCTGAGCAGCTCCTGGTTTTGATAGCTAATTAGGAACTATTTCACATTCAAAAATCTCTATTGACCCCTCTGCTACAACTGGATCATTCAGGGGTATTTGTTAGGCTTATTCTTTTTTTTTTTAATTGGCTCATTTCTTTTTCTCTTTTGCTTCCCAGTTCTTCTCTGTGGATTGCTGTCTCTATAGAATCTCAGTGTCTCTCAGAGGGAGTTATCCCATGCATTCTGGGCCATTTCCCAGTCATGGGATTCTGTTTCAGCTGTCACTCATGTCCTCATTTTCACTCTTTATTTCCCCTTCTGCTCTCACATTTCCACAAGTAAACCAGCAAAACTCCACTTCATCCACTCCTAGTATATTTAATACTAAATTAAGACAGAAAGACAGGAGATTCCAAAGGCTGCACCAAATTTTTAGGAGGCTTTCTGTGGTCTTTTTACCATGTTCTCATTAAGGAGAAGCAAAAGAAGATACAGAAGACTAATGGATGCAGCAGTGGAAAGCGAAAATGATTGAAATCTCTCAATTAAAAAAATAAATTATTTTAGGCAATGGTTGAACAGATTGCTCACTGGGCATATAGTTCAGTTCTGGCATTAAATTCTCAGGCCTAGTAAGCAAACATGGATGTGTGAATCCCACAAAACTAAGACAGTATGAGTCGTAAATAAGGATAAAATCTCCAGTACTAATAGCAGTTATTGTACAAGAGTTATATTCTGAGCTGGTTCTGAACTTTCCTTGTCTCTTTCTGAAAAGTTTTCACTGATGTTTCTTCTGAGAAAAATAATCTAACTCATGCAAAAATGCAAAGGTAAAATGTACAAACAAAAGACATCTGGGACCCCAGTTCTCTTCACGCACATTTGTATACACAGATGAAACAACTGCAGATAGATAACACCCATTTAACCAAGAGAAGAATCTGAATTATTGGATACATCCAAATCTAGCTTTCATTTTTACTCCAATAATTAACTAACAATTTAAAGAAAATATCCAGTATAGGGCATATTCTTTAGGCTCATCTTTATACCACAATATTATAATAAAACACTTTCCCTTTTCTCCTTTTCACCTAAAAGCAATAATAATCTACCCTTAAAAAAATATTCAGATTTTGCATCCCATTAGGACCATTTATGTGTGTCCTTAACTCTAAAAAAAAGTGTGTGTGTAGGGGGGGAAGCTAACAAAATCCTCAGAATCCCAGCAATAGTTAAAGTGTTATTATTGCTTTTTGCCAGGTCTGAATGCCCTTTACAAAGTCCTTCTTCAATTTTTTTCTAGCTCCGTTTTATATATGGGAATAAATAAATAAATACATAAATAAATTCTTTTCCAAAGGCCATGAAGAAAGAAAGAATGGATTAGCCCATGGTTTAAGCATCAGATTAGATCTTAAAACACGGTGGCTCTGCCACTAAGACTCTTGTGCAACCTTGCACCCGTCACTTAATACCATTTTATTTTCTACACATAGGATTAAAAAAAAACAATGCCAGCATGTAAGATCTGGAAGAAACTGCAACCATATGACAGAGAAGCAGAAGTGCCAAGAATAAAATACATGCTTTTGACTCACACACATCTATTTTATGGACTAGATTCCTTCCTTGGATGAGCTTAAGCATTAAGTTCAAAATACAGCATCCTTCCAGAATCACTAACACATTGGGATAGCAATTAAGAGAAAAGCCTATTAAATAAAACAGGCAACATTTTCTAAAGAGAAATTCATACAGCCTTGCACTTTCCTAAACAGTTTCTTACATTCTCATAGTCATTAAAATGTATAAAAATGATTATTTCCAAAACAGCATTACTATGAATTATCACCACCCCTGTTGCCTAGCAACTGGAGTAATTTTTGAATAGTGAGCTATACAAACCAGTATCTGGAGTTTGTGTAAATGGGTATTCATTTGAAGATTTAAAACACATTTATCTCGGAAATCAGAGGCAGATAACACAGCACTAATGTAAAGCTGAAATGGTCTTCAAAAGGAAAAACAAAAAGGCACTAACAATTTCTGCCACTTAGCAAAACTCTCCTTCCAGAGCAGGTTTGAGCCTCATCAAACTTGGTCAGGGAAGGAGGTGACTCCCCTTCTCTTCTTTGTGCTTGCAAGGGCCCCTTCCCAATTTTTATGAAGATACTTGATGTTCCTGTGGAGAAAATAATTCTTGCCTGGTCTTTCAAGGGATTTTCTCATAACTCAAGAGCAACAGAAACTGGTGAAATTAACTGGCAATATATTTATATCAAACTAAAAATTCTATTTTTATATAAGATGATGAGCTGGAGGAACTCACTGGTTCATACCATGACAGGATGATGTGCTTAGTAAGGTTCAAAATAGGTCTGGATATTAATAGTGACAAAGAGAGAATCCACTGAGAGAGATAATAGAAAGATTATAAGTACATACATGAAAGACACAAACTCAGAGAACTCATAGCCTGGTTACTCACTAGCTGCATGTGGTTGCCCGTTTTAAAGATTGCCCATTCTTCTGAATTTAATGCAGGACAAGACCCCAAACCATATCATCCTGCACTGTTTGCTGTCTAAGAATGTCTACCTTACTTTCTTACAACTTTTAGTAAACAAGTTCCTGCTAAAGCTAGTGTCAACCCGTGTTACCATTCCCAAAATGGGGGTGGGTGGTGGTGTTCCCAAGGGAGAAAGATTCCAAATTAATGGCTTCCAAGGCTTAGTATTACAGGTAAGAAAAAAAAAAAATCAAAATGCACTATGAGCTGGAAAGCAGCATGTGTTTTTCATAGACTGCAGCAGAGAGGAAAATTCATCTCTGGTATAAACACACAGGCCACTAAAGGCAATGCAGTAGCATCTGCTTGTACCATCTATGAAACCGAACAAGCTTTTCCCTACAGCTACTACCTGCAGAGATAAAGCTGGATACAGTGCCGAAGGGATCTTAGGAGCCTGCAGCCTCTCAGTTAAGAGAACTAAATCTCTACAGTATGAGAAAACTTGATGCCTATGAAATTGTAAGTATCTGAGCTTCCAGGAAGCTATACAGTGCCTACTGACAGGCTGCTATAAAATACTTAATGGTTGTTTGATAGCTCAGATAAGGAAAAGATGCTCCATTTTGTCTGCTGCTCTATGGAAATCCCCTGAGACCACACACACAATTTGCAGTGCTGTCACACAAGGAAACACCTCTGTTCTTTTGGTTCTTTCGGTCCCACTCGAAAGAGGCAGTTAACAAAATTTTAATTTTAACAGTGAATGAGAACACCCCTAAAGAAAGGGAAATTATCTCAGTTAGGAAATTATCTCAGCTAGCTGCTGCGCTAAACAGGAGGTGCTGCTGAACATATATCACATCAGACCATGGGATGCTCAGCCTCTTCTACAGTGAAGCACACCTACCCACCCCTCCTTCCTCTCTTCTCCACCAAGGAGTCATATACAACTGTATTGATGGATCACTGATGTTTGCATGCACCCAGCCACCAAGACTCTTATTTACACTGCTCATGAGTACATCACATTTGGAAAAAAAGGCTTTCTGGACTTTTCTTGGCAAGAAGTAGACAGAATTTGCTCCAAAATATGCCAGTATGTTTTTCAAATTACACTTTTAAAGTTGTCCTTAGAAAGAAATATGTTGCCTCTGATTTATAGATGACCAACCGCTTTTCTGTATTTATAATATCTGCTTCTACAGGAGTGAATTTAAGAGGAGATGCTGGTTTGAGGTACACTTTTGAAGTACAGAGTTTAAGCTACCTTGACATTATGATTAAGTGCATGACCTACAAAACATTTAATGAATGCTTATATTACAAATTTGGTTGGCTCTTCACTGAATTCCAGTCTGACTGAGCTGCAGGAATATTTCCAGAGAGCATGTTTTAAGACCAGAGTGCCAAATAATTTTGGAAAATAAACGTTAGAAGAAAAATAAAATTATAACCCATCTCAATTCATCTTTATTTTCCAAAATGAAGACAAAACCAAAGAAGTAAAACTTTGTCAATACCTTGCAATCTTGAATGAACATGAGAAAACTATGATGCTTGCAGCCTTTAAAATGACGACAAGAGTAAAATGTATGGACTGAAATATGCTATGTAAATTAATTGGTTTGGTTTCTATGTAATCCTGTGGTTCCTAACTCCAGATCTCATATACATGTCCTTCATGATTGGTGACACTCATTAGCAGTTTGATTACAAGATACTACTGTAAGCCATTCCTGTGGTGCTAGTTGCTACTCCCTAGGCTTTAGGCTAGAGAAAAGCAATACTGTCCACAAAATCAGAAACTTCTCAATAGGAAGGCTATATGACTGCCTGGGCTGGGTAATGAATCCAAACTTGCTTTCAGACCTGCACACATGACAAATGGGGTGAGACAATGATGAAGAGAAATGAGTACAAAACATACCCACTAGGTGAGTAATTCCTCTAATTTCCCAGAAGCTACCTGCAGTAGCAAAGGCCACTAGTCTAGTGTGACAAATAGGGCTTACTTCTTTTTCAGAAATGAAAGGCTGACACTGAGATTCAAACCATACAAGAATAAAATGCAAAGTAACATTGGATCACATAAAGAATCTCATTACATACACGCATGCTCATTGTGACATACTTTTTCAAGAAACTAAACACTGCACAGCGAACAGCAAAGTATTTTTCTCTATAGCGCTGCCTTATGGCAGCAACATTTGTCTCTGTGGAGCAAACACGAAATTGGCTCTCAAATGTTTTGAAACATTAAAGATATCTTAGAACGCTCCCAGAGAACAAAATCCTACTGTGCTGAACTTTGACTCTTAAGATCTTTAAGACATGAAAGGTCCTATTTCAGCAAGCTTCTTCCTTTGAAACCTGAGTGCCTAATACAGTGTAACTACCAGATGCAAGGTGTCACTGAACTTTAGGCAGGTTTTGCTGTACCTGAAGAAGGCTGCACTGTCTCCCTGATTACCTCAAGTCTGCCTCAGGCCCAGGGGTTCTCATTAGGTGCAACATAGAATACCACTTACTTGTATGGGATGTGTTTGCTTCCATTGACAAGGGCAAGGATGACATTGCCCAGTGCTGACAGTGAGAGACAGAGGCCAGAGCTTCCTTCCCGGTTTTTGCTGAGCACTTTCACACAGCTACCCAGGTCAATAAGGTGTAAGCGGCTGCGACCTCCAGACACTGCCATGGATAAAGAAAACAAAGTTAGTGTGTGCCTCCAAAAGCAGCTTGCCAGGAAAGCAAAAGACTTACCACAACTTGCAAAGAGGAAACAATCCAGAAACCTTTCCTAATTCACAAACTGTAAGGATCCTCTTAACCTAGTGTCAGCCTTTACTGCTGTACATTGCTTTTGCTTAAGAACTGCCAAGGGTTTCAGTACTCACCCACTCTTGCAGGTTTAACTCTGTGAGAGTTGCCACTGTGCCTTTTTTTTTTTTAATAGCTCCATTAGCCTGTACCTGAGTTAGTTCCATTTCTATCATTACTGTTCCTCTGTCCAGAAAACTACAGGCTGGGAATTCCTGCTTGATGTGCAGTGATCCTGTGGTAGCTTCTCCTATCTTTTCCATCTTGAATACTGGATCTTCAGAAAAACCTATGGCATCTGTAGGAGTGTTCAACTTTGCTTTAAGTCTATATATATTTACATTATCATTTGGGCTAAGAAAAGCTTTGCCATGCAAACTGCAATGGACTGTTATCGGATAATGGGGTATCGGCATCGGGTTATTGGGTAAAGGATTGTGGACAAACTGCTCTGTTTGGAAAACAGTTTCTGTAAAACTGGCACTGGATCCCTCTGTTTTTTTCTGGTTTAATCTGTATCAACACATTACATTTGAAGTGAAAAAATGCTACCATTGAAACACCAAAATTAACAGACGCTCTTTTTAAATGCTTATGGTTTCTTACGAACACAGGTTGGGACTACACAGACTTCATGGAAGTGCTTCTAAATCTCTCCTTTTTCATGACAATTTCCTAGCTGGTTTTTTTTCTTTTGCACTTGATCTGTGACCACTCCTCCCTATTCTCAAAAGTTAGTTTAGAAGCAATCTATGGGAAAAGGCAGTCTTATTTATAGGATCTTAACTCAAAAGTTAAGAGCACTATTTGAGGATACGAACATAACTTAAACAGGAATAGAGATACTTTCACATCTGAGTTTTACCTCTCTGCAAGTAAATCCACAGCCATTTTGATGCAACACTTCAACTTATGCATCTGTTAAAAAAAAATATTAGCGGTGGTGGGAGACCAGTTCACAAATATGGCAATGGGAACAATTACATAATGGGGCTCTAAGACAAGAATTCTCTAGGTACATGTAATTGTTTTGGAAATGTCTTATCAACAACAAGCATGTTTTTTCAGTGACCCTGCATTCAGTAGCTGTGGTACCATGTCATGGTATACAGGTCTGTAAGTGCCATAGGAGGCAGAAGGAAATACATTTACATACAGATGTGAGGAAGACACTTGTGGACCTTCTACATATTGACAAAAAAAGTGATATGTAGCCATATAATTTTGTAGATTTGCTGATAGAAAGCAAATTCATATAAATGTAGAAAACATACAGCTACTAAATGTATATATAACTATCAGCTGTAACTTAAAACATGTTAACTGACATTGAAAAAAATAAGGA
Organism: Myiopsitta monachus; assembly: GCA_017639245.1. Lineage (NCBI taxonomy): Eukaryota > Metazoa > Chordata > Aves > Psittaciformes > Psittacidae > Myiopsitta > Myiopsitta monachus. Next base: position 41,265,471 of record CM029925.1, on the reverse strand, counting down.
GAAAGATATTTTGTTTTGTAAGCACTGCAAAAGACAGGACTCAGTGTTTAGTCTTTATACCTGGTGTCTTGTATGTCACAATACTTTCCTTAGAACGTGTTATATGTAATTCCTTAACTCTGTTTCTCTTGTAGGTTATAGCTAATTAAAATGAACAACAATAAAATTTCAAGATTTTCATCATAAAAGAAAAAAGAAACAAGAATAAAGAGAAAAAAGATGAGAAGATGGAAAAACCAAAGCAGAGAGAAAAAAAGAAAAGAAGGAAAAAAAGAAGAAAAAGGTGAAGAAGAAAAGAAAGTAAAGACTTTTCCTGTGAAAGTGATTTATGCTATGGGGTTTGAGAATAATGTTCCAAAAATGTAGCCAGCATCGCTGTCAACATTTGTTAAAATACAGGAACTTCTACATTTTTTAAATCCTGTGAGTTCTTCAGCTATACAAAGTATCAGACAACACAGGACTTCCATGTACTAAATTACACTGAGATACCGGTAAAGTCATACTGAGTATCAAGGAACAGAAGTGAAGAATGAATGTCTGATTAATGTTGGTGGCTAGGCATGCAAGACGCTGTCACAGTCCAAATATTGTATAACAACCCATTAAACATCTCCATGGAAGTTTCACCACTGTGCCCTCAGTAGTGCCAAGTAGTGGGATACTCCTCACATTTCACTTGCTGCAGAAAGTCAGGCTTCCCTGGGGAACCATCCAGGCAGTTGCACCTTCACCTCCTCTGGACTGCTCATGGAGGGGTTTTGTCTCCCCTCTACAAGTCCTTAAAACTCTTAGACTTCTGAATCCCCAAGTCCTCTAAGACTCCTACCCTCAGAAGGTTGAATACCTTTTTTTGAGTATCCCCCAATGATTTCTTCAGAAAAACAAAGAAATATGTTTAGTTGCTACTGAAAATGACTGCAGGTAACTTTACTGAGTTACATTAAATAAATATTTCTGTTACTAAGATTACCAGACATTGGGGAAACAAAAGAAAATGAAAGAAATCATTACCCTTCAAAATCTCAAACATACTGTTTCCACACATAGTCCTATTACATGGGCTGAGGAAATCCAGAATAAGAGAAATTACTGGATCTTTCCTTCTATTTAATCTACAAGTAATAGATTTCTAGGATGGCAGATCCACTTGCTTAAGCTGAAAATGAAGTTATATGTTAGGCAAGTTCTCCACTAATATGCCTGGCAACTATAGAGAAAAGAAGTGGAACATCCTCACACTTGTTTTTGTGTATGGCCACAGAGATTTTGCAGAGCTGACAGCTGAAAAATGGCTGTGACAGTTCTGCCACAATGCCATTTATTTCAATGGTATGAGGCCTGCCTCATGACATCCCTGGTAATGACTCTAACAAGGAGGTAAGTACAGTATCAATGTGTTATTCTCAGTCATTTTTTACCAAAACCATACATTACCCAGCCCTTTAATCTCTTCTCCTTTAGAAGCTGGGTTTCTGGGGTTTTTTTAAATCCTGTTACTGGAACCTATAGATCTCTACTATCTTCATGTGGGTTTTTTCAGAAAAGTCCTTCTTTACAGCAGGAGACAGTGATAACCACTAGACACTGTTTCTGAGCAGCTGGAATTCCCCTGTTATTCAATTATCAGTGAGATCTGACCCTCTCTGGCTTGTGAGACCACTCAGATATGGGAATTATGCCACAGGAGGTGGCATGACTATAAACCAAAGGTATAACTAAAGGCAGTGGGCAAGGCATGACATATTATAATCCAACAGGATTGTGACTTCCTTTATTGAAAATGTGTCATTATAGCCACAGGGAAACATTTCTGGTTTTCATTTTATTAATTGCATTTGAAAATAGTAGAAAAGAACTGCATGTACATTTACCTGCATGCAGTAAAAAAATTTAGTAATAATTCCCTCAAATTCAGCCATCTTAATTCATATGAACAAGTCTGCTTGAGCATTCAGTCTTCCTTTCCACCGCAGGGTGGTTAATTAATAAACCTTTATTTAATTGAGATTTCTGCTTGCGAATTCCGCTGGGGTTATTACTTAAACATATGCAAACTGCATTTCCACTTAGAGCAACTTTCTGTTTTTTTCAAGTACAGCAAATGTAAGTTTTCTGCAGTCAAACATTAGCCATAAATACTGTGGCTGGTGTTCACCCACTACACATCATAGCTTGCAATATATTCCTTCTTACAAATAACTTATGAAGAGTCCAGGAGCTGAAACATAAGCTACTTCTGCAGAATTGCTTTAGCCCACAAATTTAAAGAAGCAAAGGTCTCTGGTGTCTTTCAAACAAACATCTTTTTTCTCTGTAAAAAATGATTATTTAGAAAAAGAATATTAATGTGAAAATTTTCTTTTTTGGTGAGGGTGCTTCACATGGTATACAAATCTTTTATCACTGGAACTTACTAAAAAAAATCCCTCTGTATATCTCCAGTTATAAACAATTTGGGAGACTTGAACAGAAGATAAATACAATAACAAAATATAAATGGTGCAAGACAAACAAAACCTTTGAAAATAAGGGAAACATGTAAGTAGACATAGAAGCATCTTTTCCGCATTTACAAGTGGGAGATGGAAGTAAAGACAAAAGCCAGTGAAAGCATTCATGGCAAAGAGAAGGAGCAAGACAACCTGAAAAGCCCAGAGCCACGAGAGTCCTTTGTGCACACGTAGTCAGGCTAACAACTAAAATATTATGAATCTCCAAGAAAAGGTACAGTTTACGGACTACCAAGATCAGCTTCCACACACACTGCCTTATTTAGGTGCAGAAGGGGAACAGCTAAGGTAAGGGTGGCAGGGAATTCCCATTACCACAATGTTTTAATCCATGACCTCAACACTATCAGTAAAGATAATACTAACAGCCAATTTTAAAAGCACTTTTTTTTTTCAGATACAGAGAGCCAGAGAGTGCTGAGGACTGTTAGTATCTCCACAACAGCAACTAAATTGAACAAGTGACAGCAATAATCCTCAATGGCCCTTAATGGCCTTCGGTGGGTTTTTAACAGGCAGACAGACATGCTGGTATGATTGGCCCCCCCACATGCTGAATGGAGAACTCTGCTAATTTTCAGCACTAAGGAATATGGGTTAATGGGCTGTTTAAAGCCAGTTTCCAGGAAGGCTTGGAGGAGACAGAAGGGAGCAAAGGAACAGCTTACTTCCGCCTTTGCCGCTCTTCTCCATGCGGTACTGGTAGATGTGCAGAGTGAAGAGCATGTGAGAATTACGGTGATCCTCCTCATCGCAGTCCCGCTGGCAGCTGCGACGTGAAGCGATGGCGGCATCAAGGAAGAAGGCAGCTTTCTCTGCCGTAGGGGCACGGAGCTCGCTCTGATTCTGAAGCTGCAGTTAAGATAAGGGAGAAATGACCTAGAAAGTCCCTCACAAGTCAACACTTCCAGACAACTTCCCAAAGTCAATGCACACTTCGGATGCACCATCTTCTGATGGGACCAAAAAGGAGAAGTTGTCTGATGGAATGAGACCCTTCTGACACTGGCAGTGGCAATACCATGTCCTCCAGGAGCACCACAATTTAATCCAGGCTTTTGAGGTTTCTCACTTGGGGTACCTCTGGTGGCAGTTGTTGCACATAAGCCCCAGCAACTGGAAACCACCCTATGGGCAGGACACACGCATAAATTTGTTCCTTCACTTTTCCAGAATTTTAAGTCATTTTTGCTTATTCATTATTTTATTTTTACCACTTTTTTTTCTTCCCTACATTGCTGGCTCTGACAATCACCATGTCTTTCTGGTGGTTAGAAGTGGGAAAAAAAAAAAGTGTGGAAAACATGTTGATTCCAAACTCAACAGCTGGTGAAGAGTGGCAGGGACAGGACTATGTGTTACCCTTCAGAAAGCGTCTGAAGAGAGCAGTCCACAGCTAAATCTGAGAAAAAGCAAGACTGAATTTTGTATTCAGCCCCACAGCATGTGGAGAGCAGCAGAGAAGAGAAGCCTTTCTCCTGTCCCTTCATACATAAACTTATGCACCTCCTCATGAGCCAGGGCAATCCATAAAATGGAACACGGCAGGTAATGTACATATATTCACATTTGCAACCTTAATCCCAGTCACCAGTCTGCTCTTATCTCTCCAAAGTGACAGACAGCATAGGAGGGCAGATATTATTAACCCCCCATAACAGGAGGAATGCATGCATATTTCCTGTCACCTAGGATTAGTTTGTCTGTGGAAGGGACATGTGACTGCGCAATCTGATGGCATCAGTTTCGGCAGTATGCAGAGCTGACCCGCAGCCCATAGGATAGACTTGTCTGGCATAAAACCAAGGAACTCCCATTCTCAGGGTTAGCTACCCTGCTATGTAATACTGTTAGAAGTTCTCTTGAAGAAGACAGTTCCATCTTCTCCTTCTGACCACTAATTAGCCTGAGGAGGGATAAAGCCAGGGCTGTGCGTGCAATGGGGTGACACAGCTGAAGGCTGAGGTCTCTCTAGAAAGAGGGAGAGGGGCAGGAAGGAGTTAACAAGGGAAGCAGAAGGCAGGCCAGTCTGTGGGCTGATCTCACTAATGTAAGCAACAAGAAAATATGCAGACTTGGAAAGGCCCAATGACAGACAGTATGACATATGGTGATTATTCATTTGTTACACACGGCTGATTTTACATATCCTTCATCTGAGGATTTTGAGGATTCAGGTGTAGGACACATGACTCCGGGATGTCGCTGTCTTGTTTTTCTTGCAATTTAATTCAGTATTTTACATTGCAGAGATACATAGATGTCTCGTGAAGCTACCTTGTCCCCACTGATCTAAAATAATTCATTTTTTATATAGCTGTTCTATGTGTACCTATATGAAAATAAGCAACAATAATAGGATCTTTATTATTGCTATTGTGCTTAAATACCTCAGTAAAGAATTAAGCCCTAAGGAGAGCCTAGCTGTTGCACAGTTACATAACATAGGTAACATATGTATGCTACTTCAGATCTGAACTGGCCTATCATTGCAACAGGGGCTGTGAAAACTCAAGCCTCCCATCTTATATTCACTAGACTGCACCCATTACTGGATACCAGAGGATCAGACCACTTGAGATACTGCAAGCATGCCATTAAGCATTAAAGCCAGGAATTAAGTGAGAATGAGAACCCTGACTGTTATGAAAGATCAAGACACAACTTTGTAGTCCTTGGGTAGAATGGAAGAAGAATGGAAAATATGATCTAAGTATGATTAAAAGGCTTGAACCACGAAGAGCTAAAACACAAAACTTACTATTTGCTATTAAAAATCTCATAATTCATTACTTTTGTAGATGTGAATCATGATTTCTAGATTCTTGGAGCTGGAAATAGGGCACATGACTGGGTAGATCCGTTCCTCTCTCCCTTCATTCCCTATCCTTAAGATAGGCAGTGCACTGCAGGTTCTTGATGGATGCAGCCTTTGCCTTTAAGATTGAAAGAATATATTCAAGCTCCATCATGCTGGCTTGCTCCCTCTTCATCTACTCATACAAAAATCAGATTTACTCCCTCACAGACAGCAAAATTAAAGAATAGGCCTTTCTTCCCCTCAAACCAAGGGAGAAGGGGAAAGAGGGCTGCTGAGACTTTCTAGCAGTTACCCAGGAAATACATAATCCAGTTACTCATTCCTGCTAAACCTGCAAACCTGAGGAGAGTTTCAGTTGTTCTTGGCTTGCCCAGCTCAGGAATTTATTTCTTGGCAGCAAATAATAAGTCGCAATTAATGCTTCCTACAACGTTGCTAATGCAAATGCTATAAATAATGTCGTTTATAAAGAGATAAACAGCCACATTAATGGCCTCCAGCTCTTCATGCAGTTCTGTAAATATTTTATCTTGTTGCTTTAGAAAAGAGAGCTCACGCTTTCGTTTTTTATATTTTTTTAAGAATGAGGTGAATTTTTGTTTGCATTTAATGTTTTCACATTTTATTGCAAACACAAGCACCTACTCAGTATCAGTTATACCAGAGTTACAAATATTTAGGCCAGGAGAGCAGATGGCCCTGCAGCTGCAGGTCCTAAAGTTCTTGCATGTTTTAAAGTAAACACTTTCAAGTCTACAAACTTAATGCTCTAGGTAGTTCTTGAATTTGAACCTTCTCAATAGCTGGGGAAAAAGAAGGGGGGGGGGGGAATCATATTGCTGGTTTCAGTGTAAAATGAACCTTGGATTCACCTGCATGCCACAAATGGGGTCTTCACAAAGGTAGACACCTGGGGACTGGCCATCTTGCAGGCTGCCTGTAGCCACTTCTGACAAGAGGTCTCTCAGATTTTCTTCTTTCCCCCACACTTCAACTGCAGAAATTCGGACTGAGAAGCGGGCTCCTGTCTTCTCTTTGCGTTCATTAATCAGCTTGAAGAGCCAGGAGATGGCACAAGGGATTATGCCAAGGTTTTGCATGGAATCATCCTTCCCAATCATGGTATATGACTTCCCTGTCAGAAATAAGGGGATGGAGAAAAGAGAACATCACTCCCAGGATCTTCACAGCTTTCTGCCAAGAGACTTTATCCTGCACAGCCTCATGAGAAGAACTTCTTCACTACAATAAGGACAGTCAACAAAGGAGAAAGATAGGCAGGCACACAATAGCATATGGAAAATACAGATGAAATCTTGAACTGCTTTCAAAAATCATTACCTCATGGATCTCCCGTTCCCCACGCAGGGTGCTGCAGGTCCCTACCACAGAACACTGCAGTCTCAGATGTAGATGAATAGCAAGGGAATTGAGCAGAGCAGGAGAGCCATGGTCTCTAAAAATCCCTGTTTAGATGGTGTGACCATGGTATTCTTTCAATACTATTTATTTCAAATCACTATAGTATGCCTCATACCCTGGGGTTCAGACTGATAGAAACCTGGTCACAGGATCATACAGACATCACGTCATCCAGGAAAAAGGGAAAAAAAGCCCCAAATAAAACAACCCAGGTACGTGGTCACGTGGTGCAGAAATGGGTCCACAAGAAGAAATATTTTATCTATCTGGGTGAAAACCTTTCACTGGTTTGCTATTATTTGACTCTGCAGTTATAGCTTGGGCTTGTCTCTGCTGTAAAAGTTTGCTGTGAACAGACACAGAGTACTATGTTATACTGCTTTACATGTCTCTACATATAAAGCTTTTAGACAAGTTTTGTGAAGCTCCTAAAATTACAAGCCAAATGATAAATGTGTATGTCCTTTCAGGCACGTACTAGCTGCTTCATTACCTTGTTCCATTTCTTACGCTGAATCTGTGGAAAAAGATCAGTGAATAAAATAATTCTATGCACTCTGGCAAGGTCCGAGTACATCCGTGTTTGATGGAACTGGTGGCAGTACATTTGGTGAAGAAACTGCAGAGACTCAACTCATTCTCCAGCAAAGCCCTAGCTAGGCCTCCTCTCTAAAGGACATGTGGCATGTGTGAGACACTGTTATCTGGTGGCTTTCTTTTCCACCTCATTTGCCATCTCGTATTCGGCAGGTGACAGGGGGTTAAGTATCCAAGAGCCCATCCTAGGGTTACTCCTGCCTGGACCACAGGAGCTGTGTGATTAGATGGACCAGTGGCCCTGCTTAATTCATTATGCCAAAGCTAGTGGCACTGCACTATTCAGTACTCTCCAGTTGTCACCTATAATTTAGGATAATCATGATCTGATAGAGCTTGATCTTCTTTATCACTTCAAAACTGAATTATCCTTTTAAGTCTTATGTGTATGTCAGTAATGTTATGTGTTAACACAGTAAAGAATGGAGATCGCTGCACACAAAGGATACAGCCCTCTTCACTAAAGAGACAGTATTTTCAAAATAGTAGTAGATAAACAAGAACAAAGTATATGATTACTCCTGAAATGCTGCTATTTCAAAGGAACAGTATGTTAATGATGACGATTCACCTTTTTATTGTCTTTCCATGAATACCAGAAATTATGTTAATGCATTTACAAAGAGCAAGTTTTGATCCATTGGTAACATTCAGTTAACCATTAGAATAGGATTTTTTGGAGACAGAAGAAGAATAGGTTAGTCATGAGTGAATTATCTAATCAGGGAATAGAATATAAATCAAACTACTTCAGTGTCCAGTCACAGCACTTGAACAGTGCCCTCACAAACATCAGGTACTTGAGTGGACACTCACAGCTTCTAGACAGCTTAATAAAAGTGGTCTTTTGGCAAACAGTCTCCAATACCAAGCACATTTGTAAAATTGTAGATCAGTTGGATCATTTATTAACAATTCACAGTTGGATCATCCATTAACAATTGAAGAGAGTACTAAAAATTCCTATCACACTCAATGGATAGAACGAAGCAACAACTTGAAGATAACTTAGAATCATAGAATCATAGAATAGTTAGGGTTGGAAAGGAGGTCAAGATCATCTAGTTCCAACCCCCCTGCCATGGGCAGGGACACCTCACACTAAACCATGCCACCCAAGGCTCTGTCCATCCTGGCCTTGAACAGTGCCAGGGATGGAGCATTCACAACTTTCTTGGCAAACCTGTTCCAGTGCTTCACCACCCTCACAGTAAAGAATTTCTTCCTCATATCCACTCTAAACTTCCCCTGCTTAAGTTTGAACCCATTACCCCTTGTCCTATCACTACACTCCCTAATGTCCATCCTACACTAACGTAGTAGTACACTAATAAAGTAGTATTAGTAGTAAACTAATTAGTAGTAGTAGACTAATAAAGTCCCTAATGTCCAATCACTACAGTCCATCCCCAGCATCCCTATAGCCCCCTTCAGATATTGGAAGGCTGCTATGAGGTCTCCACGCAGTCTTCTCTTCTCCAGACTGAACAGACCCACCTTTCTCATCCTATCTTCATACGGGAGGTACTCCAGTCCTCTGATCATCCTTGTGGCTCTCCTCTGGATTTGCTCCAACAGTTCCATCTCTCTTTTATGTTAAGGACACCAGAACTACACACAGTAATCCAAGTGAGGTCTCACAAGAGCAGAATAGAGGGGCAGGATCACCTCCTTTGACCTGCTGGTCACTCTCTTTTTGATGCAGCCCAGGATACGGTTGGCTTTCTGGGCTGCAAGTGCACACTGCTGGCTCATGTTAAGTTTCTCATCAACCAATAACCCCAAGTCCTTCTCTGCTCTGAATCTCTTCCCCACCCAACCTGTAGCTGTGCTTGGGATTGCCCCAACCCACGTGTAGGACTTCTGTTCCAAAGAGCATGCTGCCCAGCATTTAGAGAATATGCAAAGTGAATAGATGTGTAAGTGAGAGGTGATGGTGTCATACAAGGTCATGCACAGTGTACCACTTTCAAATATAGTTACTAAGCACAGACAAATGAAAGTTTGTTTTCCCTAATCTAATATATTAGCAATCTTGAGTTAAAAATATTCATTTTGCTGCTTGAGTAGGGAAATTTAACAATACCAACCAAGCTTGGCATGGCCAAAACAGAACACGCAGCCATCTGCCCCATTGACCACAGACTGGATCACCTCAGCCACAGTCCCAGCACACACTTCAGCCTATCATAGGTATTAAAAAAAAAAAAAAAAAAAAAGACATGAAAAAAATTAACAATAATAAGGAAAATCATTTCATTTAATTTCATAGTATTAAGGAAATGATTTAATTTGATGAAGCATTATCATCCTTTGCGGGGTTAAACAGAATACTGTTAAGGGATGTAGTTGGTTTGTTAGAGCTACCTATTAAGATGACTTTAAAAATACATTTTTGATTAAAAAAACAATTAAATACTGAGGAATTTCACAGGCTCTATTATTTACCCAGTTACGGTCTGAGTTCAATTCCACTAGCAGGTAGGTGAAGAATGTAAGGGGAATAAACAGCCTCTTTGGTATTAGCTAGGTGGCATTCTTCATTTTTCTCTGCATTATTATGAGTATTCTTAGCTTTTTGCAGCAGTACAGTCCATCCTGAAGACTGTAGAAGTATTTTAAGAAGTACAACACACAAATTTACCCTGAGCATTCTTAGATTTAAGGTTCAAGCAGGGTGAATGGTTAACAATGTTTCTGCATCAACTGCCTACCGATAGTGAGTGAAAGTAAATCAGAATTCGCAGTTTAGACTTTTATGTGAAGCACTTTCATATTTGATAATAAATCACTTAAATTCACCTTGTTCATAGGTATTTCTAGACTATCTCTATCATAGTAAATAAAACGGGCCAAGAAATTGACTGTTCACAGACCAGCCCTTGAACTGCATTAGTCTGGAAGGTGCTAGATGGCTGGACCAGAGCTAGGTCAGGGACTGACCTAATCATATGACCATATGACAATGCTGGCCCTGCATCCTAGCTCTGTTTAGATTATGAGCACAGAAACAGCCTTACATTACCATTTTCTAATTACACTTAGCCACATTACTTTCCGCTTCTATTGTCTTCCTTGTGACATTTGGGTAACATAGTTCATCAAACCAAAGAAGTATAACACAAATAAGAAATCTGCTTATATATATATGAATAAAGATTTGTGAACTAAAATCCCCATCCTCTTATTGTGAAATGTACAACAGAATACTGTATAAATAATCCTTGATTTCTTAATGAATAGAGGACTGCATTAGAGAATTGCAGTTCTGATCAGACTGTTGTATACACCAAATAATAAAATTTTGCAATATACAGTAACTTGTTAATAATGAAGATTTACTTACGAGCCACAATTTAGCACATTTATTGCACACATATTTTAGAAGCAATTATTTACAGTAAAGAATAAAGAAAGCACACAATTATCAAGATACAATTAAATAAACTGATTTCATTATTGACAGCATTGGTGAACCAAATTCAGCCCTGGTCTAACTCCACTGAAAGTACTACTGTTGCAGCTGAAACTAATTTGGCTCTGGCAAATGGTATTCTGATGATGGGAGTAGATAACTATTCTGTTCATATATTGCTTACCTGTGATGCATCCTGGGGGAAAACTGCATCAAAAGCAAACATCTTGGGTGGAACCTGGCTGCCCCTTTTCTGGAAAGGATTCTGACCTCCACAGGCCAATGGGTCATACAGTGTGATTTGCTTCTTGCGGGGGTCAACTTTTAAGAAAGAGCTGGACTCAGATGTGTCTCTGGCAAGCGTGGAAGAAATGCGTACCATGACTTTGACCTGTCAGCAAACACACAAAAAGATGATTACATTTGGTTAGTCTGTTGGGTGCTCCAGGCTGGTACGCTGAATGAACTTTCCAATTACACTCAACTAAATCATACGTTCTTGCTATAGCTACTGTCTCAGTGTAAGTCATTGAAGACACAGGAATTGTTGCAGGCAGAATCTGGACTTAGATACACAGTGAATAAAGCCAGAACTCACTTCCATCTAATTCAACAAGCAACTCATGTTTTTAGAATTACAAAGTACATCATGGTGTTTTAGTGTCGATAATACTCGGGGAAAATGATGAGGTATTACATCACCTTGTCTTACTCTCAATATAAATTGAAAATTAACTTTACCCCAGGGGCCCAATTAAGGAAGCTGAAAGGTAATCTAGACTACTAAAATATAAGAGCTGCTGTAGTTTCTACGAAGCAGCCTGATCAATAAAAGCACATAAAAGCCAGATCTGTAATTTATACCTTTCCAATTCTAATCCAAATGCAGAAAGATGAAGTGCTCAGTTCTAAGTGTCATCATAAAAGAGTAGCGAAAAGAGCCCTATTTTAACAGTCAGGTTTTGAAATTATTGTCAAGGGAGTGGAATGTGATAAACGATAAATTCGTTAAAACATGTTAACTCACAACTCATTAAATGGCTACATAATAGGATGTTATTCCTAAGACAAAAATATACCTTCATGGATTTAATGAGGTAATACTGCCCAGTTGGTAAGCAATTTAGATATAAGTAATATTGATGACAATCATTCTGGCTTTGGTTCTCCCCATAAATTCACCACCTGCAAACACAAGAGTTCCTGAACTGTACAGGGCAATCACCTCTCCTGCCAGCTCTATCCATATCTGCACACACTTTTTCCTAGAGCACACAGGCTTTCACAGCAACCTCCCAAAACTTTTATCTTAATGTCACTTGCATCAAAACCACCTATGGCTGGCATGAAGGCAACCACTAAGGGTCATCTCAGAACAGGGTGGGAGCATGTCTGCTGCTGTAATGGCAGATGCACCCTGGGAAGAGGTTGCACCCTTAAAAGGTAGACAAGATTGCAATTCCTGTCAGCCTTATTGAGACTGGGGCTCTCTCTATGTAGATGTTATTTCTTCCTGGCCTAAGCTTATCCCACGTAGGAAAAAATCAGCTGCTTAGAGAGGTAAAATCTGAACAAATTCATTTTTAACACAGTATTTTAAAGATGAGAGATTAATCAGGATTATTCAGTATTTGTGTGATGTTTTCTCTATACTGCTACTTCTAGTCAAAGTATTAATTTGACTCCATGTATTTTAACCTAGGAAACCAAGCTGCCATTAGATGGTGACGTGGCCACAAATCTGTACATGCATGTCATTTCAGTTTTACACTATTAGCTGAGGGAAAGAGGAAAAATACAGCTTGGGTGTGAATGGGTTCTCTTCTCAATTGCTTAGCTGAGCTGCTTATGAAACCTAACTTGTGACTGAAAAAAAAAGCTACTTCCAGTATTTTTGCCAAAGACATTTTTGTAAGCCCAACCCTACACAGAGCTGATTTCTACGGAGGACAAAGGCAGCCAACACCCCTGGTCAGTCCACATAAACTGGGCAAGGTTTGCATGTTATTCTAGCCCTAGGTTTCCCGGCAGCTCAGAAGGGAGGCACTAGTCAAGCTAGCAGGGAAGGGAGGGAGTACAACACTGCATCGTAGAGAAGCAAAACAACAAAGGGCAGTATCAGTACTTGATCTGTTTTCCCATTTTCAACTTTGGACACTTGGGTTTTTCTACTATGTCCCATATTTTTAAATGGATGCCAATATCAAGAGCATTAAATTGATCTGCTGGAAACCAAAACACATGCTATTCTTCAAGTATTTTAAATAAAATACTTGCTCTGCTTTAGAAAACTATTTCCCTATAAGTGTATGTATATTTTTGGCTGCTGTGAATATATGTCCTCCAGATCTCTGGTCCTTTTGTGCAAAGGAGAGTTAACTGAGTAACCTGGGGCTAAGTTTCTTTGGGTTTTAGAGAATGGATAGTGCATGAAATTTAACAATCCTTCATATGCAGCCAATCTAAGACTTCTTTCTGGCCTCCAACTGTATGGGTATCCAGTTTTAACTTCAGCTATACCAGTTTTGTTACAGTACAATATCACTGGCTTGGGTCCTAATTTAAACCTGTTCATGCAAAATCAGATTAATACCTGTCTCTTCTCTCTGAAGTAATACTGCAAATCCTCCTAACTTCCAGCAGCTATACTGATAGAAGCTGAGGCATCAGGTTTCTCTTTCCCTGAAGTAACAGACTAATTTAACTTAAATCTTAAAAATTTACTAGCATCAGATAAACTGAATGAACCACTATAAAAAAGAACTCAACTCAGAAGTCCCAGGAGTTGTCCAACAGCATACATTTTCTGACCATTTGGCTCCTCGACTCTGGCAAATACAGACATATCTCAAGAAAAATACTGCTACTGCTGTGAACCTTTGTATTTCCTGTGCATTGGGGATTTTTGTTTGGAGAGTTAATGGATCACAGAATTACAAAATCACTTAGGTTGGAAAAAACCTGTAAGACCGTTGAGTCTAACCCTTAACCTAACACCAAGTCTAGCATTAAAGTGTGTCCCTAAGTATCACATTAACATAAAATCATTTAGGTTGGAAAAAAACATTCTCATGTGTGTTAGGGCAGAGGGGTATCACATTGGTTACATGTGGGTATCCTGAAAACTGGACCACTTCATCCTGAAGCTAGTTTGCAGCTGGCATGAAGATGTCTGTGCACATTGGCACATCTTATTATGGGTAATCCCTCTCACATCCATTTAGAACAGACTGCAGGAGATGTCTCCATTCAAGCCATTTGTCTGACCCCTTTGTAGACAGTAGAGAGAAACAGGCATTTCTAGACTTAAATAATGTGGTCTCTTTTATAGACTTGTCTTGCAGATAAGATGAATTTCACTCCCCAAATGTTTCTTGCTTTCTGTATATCACCATAGGCATATTAAATGATTGCCTGAGATGTAGGCGCTTACATGTAGGTTGTCTAAAGTAATCGTTTTTTGCTGTAAGCATAATAAAGACTGCTTTTCCTGGGCCAGTCTCTGGTCCAAATTCTGTAGCACACACATATCTGTGTGACAGTCTTTAACAAAAATCACATGCTAGCAAAAATAAGGATGGGCTCATGAGGGTAATGGACAGTGAACATAAGAAATTGCAATAGATTATTTTAACTCATCTCGTAATTTGTAGACCCTAGAGTACTTCTTCCAAACCAGATTCACATTACTGTAACTCTTTCACATTACTCCTGATTTACATCATATTAATTGAGACGACAATTAGATCCTGACTCTGCAAAATACATGCCTACTATATGCTACGGGACCTGTGACTATAGCAAAATCCAACAAGCAGGCAACATACAGGCAATCTTCAGTCCTGAGAAACACACTACTGGGATTCAGAACTGCATACGTAACTGTGACACAATAGGCTATGCAGGCCAAAACAGATTTTAACATGTCTGAATCAGATATATCTTCTGAGGAGAGAGGCAGGTTTGTGGTCTGGAAGTCAGGCTAAGACTGAGGAGCTAGGACGCCTCCTAATGACTGTGCTTCAGATGCAGTACAACGGTGAACTAGTAATTCAATCTCTGTTTCACACTCCCCACCTGTACAATGGACTGAGTCCTAGCTTACTTCACTGCAAGGCATACTGATACATTCAGTCATTACCAGGCCTCAAAGGACTGGCAGTTCCATTAGGTAGGCACTCCATTATTAAACATTGTTATGTTTGTAACTGAAACCCAAGAATTCATGCAAAGCATTTCCCAGTAGTGGTTATGACAAGAGTAAATCAGCTAAGCTACAGCATAGAAACGATGGGAGACCATGGCTTCCCGCTCTGCTGTTTCACAGTCCTTCACACAATTAATAGCTGGAGGTAGTGAGGGGAGACTCAGTCTGCACTGGCCCCTGCTAATCCATGCCAAAGGGGGGCAGCACAAGGATGGGAGAAAATAACTCAGCCAGCTATGGGGGTAGCACAGGAACTTAATGGACTTAAAAGACTTCAGTTTAATTTAAGGAACAGACAGGATGAAGATCATAGCGCTGCTCCAGGGAAGGCAGAAATACAGGACAGTTAGTTTGAAACTAACTGAATAGTCAAGCTTAAGAACTGTAATACTTTATGCTTGAAATTTATATTTACATAAACTAGGAAATTGAACTTCTCCTTAAAAAGAAGAATGCAGGTTTTCTGCTTCACTTCCTATGTGTCATTATTCCTTTACTCCAATGCTACACTTTCCAACTAATCTCTTGTAATTGAAGCATTTAAGAGATACCACTTGCGATTAATGGGACCACTCAGTCTGCCAGAAATTCTTATTTGGATCCCAGTGATCAGGTCTTGGCAGCTCTCGGCCTTAGCCGCACCTCTGACTGTTTCTATGGAAAACATGAAAGCAATCTCTCAAGACACTGCACTGTTGGTAAAACAAACAACCTGGGCCTAATTTTGATCTAATTTTACACTCATGCAAATCTGACTGAACTCAGCAAGAAGTACCCTACTTTAAGAGTAAAGAGAGAGAATAAAAGAAAAGGTCACTTGCTCTGCATCATTATTGTGCCTTTTCTAGGGCATAACTTCACCACTTCATTCTGCTCATGCTGGAAGCATTTTTAATACGTTTTTTCTGCCATGAGTTCACAGGATTTCATTTGTAACTATTCAATCAAAAACTGAGCCCCATTTATTTCTCTGGACTTCAGTTCCTGCTTACAAAGATTTGTTCTGGTTTTGAATGCATTCTACAGTCACTGAATTCCACAGCATTACTCCGATATGCAAGGCCACTAATGAAAACAGAATCAAAACTACTGTTCTGATGTCCTTAACAGAGTTTCTTTGTATTTTTTGCATATGTATTAATTTTATATGTGTGTGTATTTAAGTTATATATACTGTTTTTTTAAAAAGCATATAAATTTCCTGAAAAAATATATATAAGATTAAGATATATTCATTTTTCATAAATTTATCTCTAAATGGCAATTATTGACATTGAAGAGTTCCTTTACAGACACCATTCAGTATCATCAAGGGAAGATACAGAGGAATTGCTGTAATATCACTATGCTTCTGTCCTGTAAAAGTAAGCACAGACCTTTTAATCAGCTCTATCACAATTTCAGCTGCCTGAATCTTGCTCCTTTGCCTTTTCCTTTTTTATCTAGTGCATCCCTATATATATATATCAACTATTTCTTGAAGAGGGAATTTGCTAATTGCAGGATTTTCCCCAGCTAAAGTCAATTTGTGATCTACCACAGACCTTTTGTTATGCTCATGTTCTGTGGAGAAGGGCAAAGGTTCAGCACACTCTGCAAAGTAAAACTGGGGCCATAGGAAAAGAAAAAAAACAGCCCAGCCCCAGCCACTGACACTCCCATGTCTCCTATGCCACATGGGTCTGTCTGGAGGACCTGAAGTGAAATGAGCATGGAAGGTGGGAGAGGTAAGCTGTGTCAAACACATATCAAACATGAATAACCACAGGGTCTGGAATGAGGCAACACAAGCAATCACAGATTGACACCAGGGATATTATCGCTTCCTTCTACTCTTGCCTTTAACATTTCATTTGGGGTTCATTTATCTAATTACTGCAGGGACAGGGCTAGACAGCTGTTGCTTTGGGCGCTGTGCTTGCCTTTATGAGCTGCTTTTCTCATCAATCATTTGAGAAGCTTCTGCTAGTTGTGTGCTGGGTAGTGGTGGGAGGCAGTACCTGCAGTCACAGGCAAGACTGGCCAGCCGGGGCCATTGAGCTGTATTAGCACTCCATCAATGTAATGGCAATCACTGGCTGCAGGAACAGCCTTATCGGAGGTTAATGAAGAGTGGGTTTTGTAATTTCTCACTGTTACAGGCGTAAATAATGGTGGCAGGCATGCATTTTTGCTGTAGCCAGCTGCAAAAGCTACAGCACAAGCAAATCCACAACACCCCAAACACTTATGCACATGCATGCTTTTGCATGATGGATGTAAAGCCAGAGGCATTTCCCCAGTGCCCTTCTATGGAAACAGACTGTTAAACCTTTTAAGGGATTTTTCTTACAGATCATGAGACAATTAACTGATCATGCTAAAATGAAATCTAAAAGGTCAAGATAAACAGACTGAGCCAGAATGAGAGAAATACAGAATTGTATGGGTTACATTGCTTTAATGAAGTCTCCTCAACACATTTGGGGAAAAAGAAAACCCAAGGAAACAAACAGAAAACCCAGAAACAAAAACCAAAAACAAATTCAGGCAAATTTTGCCAGTACAAACTGCTAAGGAAGCATGTGTAAACAGGCCTCATTGTCCTATTTTCATAAAGGTAGCTCTTGTAGGCTTCAGTGCTTCCCTTTAGCAAAAATCAGAAAACAATCAGACCTGACCACTCCTGTTCGTTGTGGAAATGGCTGTTACTGCTACTGCTGCTTTGGAAAAGCAGTGAAAACTACTGAAAAAGCAACCCCATTAGGGCTTGCTAGTCTCCTCTTTTTTATGACTGTCCATCTGTTTCTTTCTTGTGTAATTGCTAAAACTTTACTGGCTCATCAACCCCATCCTGTGGAGCAGTTAAACTAATTTGCACTTGCAGCAGCAATGAGAAATAATGTAAGTGTACTGTTCACAAACACCAATCATATTATTAAAATAACTTGTCCTTCTCAGGATTGTACAATTTTCAATTGGATGATGTAACTTTATTAATAAATTCAGTAAAATCTAGTGTAAAACATGCTCAGGTCACAGGGCAAGGCTCGGTGACCTATTGTCTTGTTTGTGTCAGCAGTAACTGAGTTTTGTCACTGTAGTTTGGTACAGTCAAAAGACAGTGCTGAGCACAGACACTGTCTGAAACTAGCAAGTACATCAGCCCAGTCACTCAGCTGTGGTATTGCTATTTCAGCATGTACCAGATTAACACAGAGGACTGCACCTTTCTTCTACTCTTTAAAAAATAAAATTAAACAAACAGACATGAGGATCATCCCATCATAGAAATAATATTTCCCTAAGCTTCCCCACATGCAACAGATACCCTTTGTGTTCATAGTTTTCTTTTTGCTTCCTTCTGATCTCTTTGATGGAAGTCTGCATTTCAGACCTCTGTAGCTGGGGAAGATTGTGTGCTGCCTTAATCAGGAGGAGGATATTTCCCAGCTTCTGACACTTTCCACATACCTGCCCATGGATCCACAAAAGTGTACCTGCATCTATGATGGGGCCAACAACCTAACTCAGCTCATGTATACGGATGAAATTTCAGATTTTTGTTGGGTTTTTTTAGGCTATCTTTTAACATCACTGTTAGTGGTGTTTTCATAAGGACTAAACAAACTAAAACGGCCTTCAACAATCCCAGAATGACCAACGTGGCATCAACTGGCAAATCTTGTCTTCCCTGCAGTGGATCAGCAGGTATGTAAGCATGCACCTACTAGTACAGTCAGCAGATGCCTTACTTAAGGCTCTAACAAACTGCTGCAAAATTTGCTCTGCTTCTCTCACTTTGGTAAGAATTTATTTTTCTGTGTCCTTGTGAGTAGCAAGTGTAGTTGGCTGCCATGAATTTCAAAATGTTCTAATTTCCATGGTGTCACATCTCTTTACCTTTCAAAATCAAACAGATAATTTGCTTCGCTTCAATGACCTTTTAGAGTATTTTCTCCCTTCCTTTTTTCTACAAAATACAACTTCTTCAAAAGGGTCTTTAGATAGAAAGTATCTATCTAGTCAATTAAACAATGCAAAAACTGTTCCCTGGCACAAAATAGCCTGTATTCTTCCCTGTAATTCTCATCCTCTGCTACGGTGTGGCCATATTCGATGGTCTGCCAAGACAGTCCCTTGCCCATGATAATTTAAAAACCATGCTTTTAATTGTTTAAGAGAGCAGGCTAGTGGCCCAACACCAAGCCAGGAACCTTGTTAACAATGCAGGAATACGGATGATTGAGTGCCAGTGCCCAGGGACATTCCCTGCTCCTGTTTCATTTACTTTATAATAGTCTGAACTGGTTTTAGCTGAGAAAGTTAATTTTCTTCATAGCAGCTTCTATGGTGCTATGGGTTTGGATTTGTGATGAAAACAGTGCTGATAACACAGGGATGTTTTAGTTACTGCTGAGCAGTGCTCACACAGAGTTAAGGCCTTTCCTGCTCCTAAACCCCAACCCACTAGCAAGTAGGCTGGGGGTGCACAAGAAGCTGGGAAGGGACATAGCCAGGACAACTGACCCCAACTGACTACAGGGATATCCCATACCAGATGACACCATGCTCAGCAATAAAAGCTGGAGAAAGAAGGAGAAAGCAGGGAATGTTTGGAGTTACAGTATTTGTCTACCCAAGTAACTATTACACATGATGGAGCCTGGGTTTCCTAGAGATGACTAAATATATGCCTACTGATGGGAACTGGTAAATCAATTCCTTATTTTGCTTTGCTTGTGCATGCAGCTTTTGCTCTTTCTAGTAAAATGTCTTTATCTGAGACCATGAGTTTTCACTTTTACCCTTTTGAGTCTCTCACAAATTCCACAATTCCACTGGGAGGGAGTAAGCAAGAGGCTCTGTGGGGCTGAGCTGCCTGCCAGGATTAAAGCATGGCACAGTCCCAGACACAGAATATTGCACAGCTTAGGCATGTTTTCCAATTTGTAAGTTAAATACAAGGAACTGAGGTGTTGCAGTAATTGTCTCCCAATCATGTGTTGTACCATGTGTTGTTCTGTTCTACTCCAACCTGACTTGACATCTACAGCTCCTACAGACAGACTAGCCAAACCCATCAAACACATTTGCGGCACCAGCAAGGCAAGCCTCCTTACAGGAATTTCTCTGCTCTTGTGATTGATGACAAGGCTGCTGACATTCTTGCTGCCTACGCAGGATTGTCATCAGCCACTGGGCAGGAGAGAGGTAGCAGTGATGAGTCACTTGGCTCGTTCTCATAAGCCATGCTCATATCCTGCTCCAGTGCAGAAAGACCAAAGACTTTGCTTCACTTAAAGTTTCCTCTTAAAAACCTGCCCTTCCAGCAAAACACGACTGAACTGCCTTGGCTGCCACAGAGACTGGTGTTGATAGAAAGCAACAGCAATATCAAAAGTAGCAATACCTCAAGTACGTACACTGATAATTATGCCTGCTATATTACCTCTAAAAGCCTCAGTTTCCCTTTTTGTGAAGCTGTGAAAAAGGTGCATAGGATGCAGCTTGGTAAGTTTAAGCAGGTGGGTCATCTCATCCCTAAGTAGAGAAAGGGTGGCACTGAGGGCTTCGCATTATACGTGCTCAGGAGAACAGGAATTCCCAGGTGAACAAGGCTCTCTTTTTGTCTACTGAAACAAGAATTTCTATGGAAAGAATGCAGATAGAAGACAAAGCTTCCCTTACTTATGTTTTTGAGATGTCTTTTCAGTGCCAGAGAAACAAAGGATACACAGGTATTTCACAGAAGATGTAAAATCACAATTGGAAGCTTTTTCTATTATTTATAAAGATGATCTCCATGACTGCATACAAAAGATTCCCCAGTCTGCACATAACAGTGTATAGCACAACACCATAAATAACAAGTAGGGATTCAATCAGATAAGAAGGATTTACATTATTTAAGGCAAGCCAGAAGTGACAAATTGCAGTTTAATGCAGATAAGTGTGTAAAAAGATGTGAAGAGCTTTGGAGTGGCAGTTGGTAATGACAACCGGTAAATAAAAGAGAAGGTTCATACTACTGACTAGGAAAAAGATTTGGGAATTTATGGAGAGAAAAAGAATCCCAAAGAAAGCAAGGGGCTACATTGCTAGAGTCTGTATAAATGGAAGGAGGTACAATTAGCATACTAGGCAATATAAGTGAGATATCTAATAAGTGCTTGGGTATTCAGAGGAGAAATTCAGTCTCCACAAGGAAGTATAACCAGCCTCTGGTGCCATATGATGCATGAAACAATCAGCAGAACCCCCAAGGATTAGAGCTAGATGCTTTAGTGAGATGTAATATATAATAAGGTCACTGAATTCAGCAATAATTCCTTATTTACCTGCAAGTATATGAGATGATAATTTGACCATAGTTAGGAACAACCACTAACAAAATTAAACTTAAAAAAAGAGGAAATCATAAAACCTGGATCCAGCAATTATATGATTTATATTGTTAGTGAGCCTTTCACCTGAGGATCCTACAGGGCTTTGCAAAGGTTTCTGACAGAATGAAGACATATATTTACAATTATGCTCATTTTTCAACTGCAGAAATAAAGCATAAGAATAAATTAATCATCTAAGATCCCAGAAAAGGCTTGCTTTACCTAAACAGACTGCCTGAACTCTAGTTCTTCCCTTTCTTATCCCATAACTGTAGGCTATAATGCTTACAAGGGCATTAACCTGATATTAAATTTACTTTTTCTTTCGTGTTGTATCTTATTTGATAGGATGCTGCGTGCTTCTATCTTTGGCAGTCATACACGGAGGCCCGGTAACTGCAGAGACCAAGCAGCCAGTCACTTAGAATTAATGAGATTCATTTGTAACGCTATATATTATCTCAACTAAAAATGCATTTGTTGAGCTTTAACAAATCCATGGAACAGATTTTTATGGTGGGCTTGATTCTGCATGCCTGTGAAACAAACAAGATTATTGATTGTGCCTGGGACAAGAGAAGAGAAGACAAGGCCATACAAGATGCATAGAATCACAGAATCATAGACTGGTTAGAGTCAAAAAGGACCTTAGAGACCATCTAGCTCTAAACCCCTACCACAAGTAGGGACATCTTCCACTAGACCAGCTCCATCAAAGCCCATCCAACCTGGCCTTCCCCTAGACTCACTCCAGGTTCACCTAACCATTAATATCCTATCTCCAACAGTGACCCAGGCATCCCACTGATCCCCTCTGAGCTCTGGCTCGTCAATACCTGCATAGCTCATGTGCCACTTGCATCCTACGAAGTCACAAACTAGGGGGAACTTATACTATCAGGAGAAAGCCACAAGCTCAGATGAGCCACCCTGTAGTCTGAAGCAAATGTACAGTGCACTGAGGACATTATTGGGCTTGGACATGTTTATGGTGCCATTTGTGGGATGTTGTCACTCCTTTCGGGGGTGGGAAGAGGAGTACTGCAGAAAGGTCTCCACTGGGTATACACGGGACATGAAGCTGTTTCTCCCTGCTCTTGCAAAACCTCTTGCTGAGTCTCTGGTTGCTTGTTCTGCCACAGATTTTCAGGGGAAATTGCTTTCTGACCAGTAGTGAACATCATGTAGGGATTTTCAGTAGCTTGAAGGTGCTACAACCTGACTCTTACCCCTGGAGGAAAGTAAATACAAGGAAGTCATGTGTCTCAGCAGATTGTTCCTAAAACCTGGGGATCAGCAAACACAGCCTCTGGTGGTAGAAGGATGGCCATACTTGGAAAAATACAATGACATATTAGCTATATCTACACTCCTGGTGCAAATGATCTCTGTGTGGTACTTGGTGGCATTGGTCCCTAGGCATGCATCTGACTCCGGGTACAGTGAAGCTCATCTCCACTGCATCCTGTGTTCTCACAGGAAAAAATCCAGGCATGTAGGCAAGGAGGACAGTATTGTGTGCTTAGCAGCGCCCCTGATCTGTCTGATCATAGAACTAAGATATCAGGACTGTCATGCTTTCGTGTTTTCTATACTGAACATAACTAGCTAAATGACAGAAGAAAATGATACCAAATCAGAAAGACAGAAAAACAAAAAAGACAGAAAAACCTAAAGGGAAGCCCCCAGGTGAGAACTACATGGAAACAGTACTTTTACAAATGAAACTTGCCTTGTATAATGGGGAGCCACTAACTTCTTTTACCCTCAGCCATTGTATACAGGATAACATAGCTATTGACACCCTTCCTTGACAAATGCAACTCTATACCACTGAGAAACAACCAGCAAAGTGTCCATATGCCTAGTGACCCCTACCACTAATGACTTTATCCACTGCTTGCTGCCTTGTTAAATGCTGCAATAAATAACAGCAGTGCTTGTGAATAGACCAGGTAACTAATGGCTTGCCCTAGAGTAAATACCCAGCAGTTGTTAGTAGTCTTTGTACATACCCTCAGCTGGAATTCTGCAATCTTAACTCAAGCAAAATTTTCATCGCCTTCAACCTCAACTGCCATTTCCTGATTTTTGAGAGCTTAACCATGCAACCTTA
The DNA here is from genome assembly GCA_017639245.1 of Myiopsitta monachus. NCBI lineage: Eukaryota > Metazoa > Chordata > Aves > Psittaciformes > Psittacidae > Myiopsitta > Myiopsitta monachus. The sequence goes on along the minus strand of CM029925.1, from coordinate 41,242,012 downwards.
ACATTCCTTTAACATTGCTGTTCATCAACAGAATAATTCATTATGTTGTGTGTAGCTTAGGGACTGTGTAATTCTTCTAGCAAGTAGCAGCCTTTAATAAATGGCACCTGATCAATAATGCAGAATACAACATTTGAGAATAAATAAAAAGGCTTTTTTGTGAGGGGTGTCTGCAGGAAATGTCAAAACCATTTATCAGGGATCCAGGCTGATAGCCTGCAGCTGCTGTCCACAAGAACTATAAAAACGAACTTTGCTGAGTCCTGCAAATATGTTTTATGTATTGAGTATAGTTAGCATTTTCCATGGCCAAAACACAAAATAAGAATGTAGTAAGTATGAATGAAATGCTCATTACTGAGTTTTTTTAAGTAAAACTTTACCATAATAGTACTTTGTCCCTAAACTTCTACTGATACAGGATTATTTTATCTTGTTTTCCAGGTCCACCTTTAAAACAATCCTCACTGTAACTCTAGACTTGCTGAGCTGCTTAATACATATGCCTTTGTATTGGGTTTCAAAGCCTCAGATTAACAGGGCAATTGGACAAACATTACAAACCAAGACAATGGTAAGCACTTTACCTCTTCCTGATCTAGGTAAAGCAGGTATCAAAGGAGCAAATAGTTTTGACTGTTTTGGAAAGCTTTTTACCTTTCTTAGTAAGTGATATAAAAGAAGAGCACAGGGCAACTCTATCTCCTTTGCTGATAATTAACATCCAGTGATAAGCAGAGTAGCAATAGTTAAGAGCCATAATGACCCATTGACAAATATGAGCAAGATGATGAAAAAAGAGGTTTAATGAAGTTTGCTTTAGTCCAGCATGGCTTAAAAAACTTCATTTTAAGTGCCAAAGTGATCCTTTCATGTAAAATCCTAGATCTAGTGTAATCAGTTTTCTACACATATTATTTAAATAGCTAAGAGTAATCCTATTCTGGACTCCAAGTAAGGCTTTTCCCATTGCACCTATCACCAAGTCGGGAACTGAAGCAGCCATGTAAGCTTATTTTCTAAAGATCAAGTTATTGATCACTTAGGAGCTACTCAAGAAGGTTTCACCTTTAGCTAGCCTGAACTACACTGACAATTTGATTTCTTTCTTTCCTGATGCAAGCAGAAAAAATTGATCTGGTGGTGGCTAAGAACAAGTGGAGGACCTTGAAAGGTTGGGCAGGCAACAATTCTCCAGCTCCGTCTTCTCTCTCTCAGAGGTGGGTGACACAGCTGACTACTTCGTCTCCTCTAAAATCTTATGATTTCCATTTTGATCACAATGATGTCACCATGTGTCAACAACAAGATCCAGCATTCTCAAAACTGAGATCTCTCAGCAAAGGCCTTTGTGCCTTTTGTGGGTAACAATTCCTGCAGAGATTCTACAAAGAAGCGTGACCAGCAGGTCAAGGGAGGTGATCCTGCCCCTCTACTCTGCTCTCAGGAGACCTCACTTGGAGTACTGTGTGCAGTTCTGGTGTCCTCAACATAAAAAGGACATGGAACTGTTGGAATAAGTCCAGAGGGGGGCCACGAGGATGATCAGGGGACTGGAACACCTCCTATATGAAGATAGGCTGAGAAAGTTGGGTCCGTTCAGCCTGGAGAAGAGAAGGCTGCATGGAGACCTCATAGCAGCCTTCCAGTATCTGAAGGGTGCCTATAGGGATGCTGGGGAGGGACTCTTCATTAGTGACTGTAGTGAGAGGCCAAGGGGTAATGGGTTCAAACTTAACCAGGGGAAGTTTAGATTGGATATGAGGAAGAAATTCTTTACTGTGAGGGTGGTGAGTCACTGGAATGGGTTGTGCAGGGAAGTTGTGAATACTCCATCACTGGCGGTGCTCAAGGCTGGGTTGGAGAGAGCCTTGGATGGCATGGTTTAGTCGGAGGTGTCCCTGCCCATGGCAGGGGGGTTGGAACTAGATGATCTTAAGGTCCTTTCCAACCCTAACTATTCTATGATTCTACTGGAGATATCCAAGCTATTACACAAATTAATCTGTTTCTAAATCCATCTCTCTTTAAAAGTACTTTTTCACCTACTATGAAAATTTCTGCGGTAACACTGCTGTCATTGGATATGTCATTGGATATGATTGAATATATCCAAATGACATTGGATATGTCATTGGCATACTGCATGCCAGACAATGGGCATGAAAGTAGCAGTCTGTGCACAGGTTTCACAAATGATTGAAGCAACTAGCCTTCTCTTGAGCAAAAAAGGGATCTTTCATTTTAGGATAATTTATCCTCCATGCTTGTCACTACAGTAGCTTAGTGTCAGGGAAGAAATGATCTTTGATGCCTTGTAACATTTTGTCACTCATCACAAAATGGAGAGATTAATGAAGGAAAAAAAGGAGGACAGGTTTGAGGGTGGTTTCTTTTTTCAAGATGCATCTTCCCACAGTAGGTTAGAGCATAGGCAGAACAAATAAGCAAGGTAAAATATATCAGAATGATAAAAGAGAGAAGATGACACAACAAATAACACAGAGTGATTTTTAACATACAGCACAGAAAGAAGCTTGATGAAATACTCAAGCATCAAACCTAAACATGATTCTAAATCAGCACTGTGGTAGGGAAGGAGACCACTCTACTGCCTGTCTCTCCAGTGAAGGATGGTTTCATACCACAAAAACTGAAAAGGCATGTCTTGAATTAAGTAGGACTGCTTGAGTACAGACTGATTATATACACCAGTACGACATACGAGGAGCACATAAAGCATGTAGCCAAGGTGGACCAGAATCCAAATGAGAGTCATGCCAACCACAACAATATTCAGATTTTCACTGGTGAAGCCAAAGCCCTAACTTGGATCAACTTAGTCTTTCCTCACTTTTTCAGAACATAAAATCTTTCCAAACAATTCCTGGAACTGACAGTATCACATTTAGACAGAATAGACCATAAATCTGGCTGGCTGGGAAGCCTCAGGTACAGTCACAGACATTATGCCAACTATTAGAGTGAAAAATTACCAATGCAGGTTTTTAATTGCACTTCTAAAGCTGCCTTTACTGCTTGCTGTCCGGTACCGTAGCTGTACATTAGCCCCTCATTTTTTTAAGGACTGTCCTCACAGCAACACTCATTGTGAGTGCTGCACACCATGAACCTCTGTACTTACCCCTTTAACAGGCAAGTATCTTTCATTCTTACATAGTATTTTCACTATACAGGAAAAAAATTGGGATAGAGATCTTACTTTGGACAGTGTGCATCTCAACTTTGGGTATATTTACATCTGGCTTTCGATTCAGATTATTCAATAACAGAAAGTCTAATAAATGGTAATACATCATAGTTCACCCACAACTTTTTATATACCACTGCTCTTAATGTATTTCCATTAAATGCTGCACATCTTACCTTACTGAATGTGAATGTGTATTAGCTAATATTCAGTACAAGTTTTGGTAAGGTGAATACTGCATATGAACTCACCAAAGTAAAGGAAATTCATTCTATCATTAATTTGTGCCAGATTTCTTGATAATATTTTAATTAAGCTATTACAGTCCATCATGTCAAAACATAAACCACAGATGGTACAAAACTGCATTATGGAACTTATAAAGCCCTCATTCATGGCCTGGTAGGCTGTTCTCCTGGTTTCTGCTGGGATAGAGCTCAGTTTCTTCCTAGTAGCTGGTGTGTGCTGCATTTTGGCTTTAGTCTGAGAACAGTGCTGATAAAACACCAATGTTTTAGTAGTTGCTAAACAGCATTTAACCTGATCAAGCACTTTTCAGTCTTTCATGACTTTTCAGTTATGCTTTGCCAGTGAGGAGGGGCAGGGGAAGACAGGAGGAAGCAGAGACAAGACACCTGAGGATAAATAGCCACAGGGATATTCCATACCACAGCACATCATGCCCAGTATATAAACTGGGGAGAGTCAGCCAGGAGCCATGAATTGCTGCTTGGGCATGAGCTGGGCATCAGTCAGCAGGTGGTGAGCAATTGTATTGCACATCATTTGTGTTTCTTGGGTTTTCTTCTTCTTTATCCCTCTCCTTTTCATTAGTATTATTATTATTGTTATTATTATACCTTTTTTTCAACTATTAAACTGTTATCATCTCAAACCATGGGTTTTACCTTCTTCCGATTCTCTTCCCTGTCCTGATGTGGGGAAAGTGAGCAAGCAGCTTCATAGTACTTAGGTGCAGATGGGGCTAAACCATGACAGTTCTAAAATGAATCCAACCTATAAATTCATACCAAGGGCTTTCCTAAAAGGTGAATTGACTTGACAGATCATAATAAATCTTTCCAAACTATTCTGGTCTATGATTCAAATCTTTCCTGTATAGCTTACTGACATACACAGTAAATCTAATTTACAATGCCTCTTACTACATGAACATCCACAGACTGCAACATCCTCTGAAATGGAGCCGACAAGGAGAAGTGCCATGCTTGACCTCGTCCTCACCAACAGGGAAGGGCTGGTTGGAAATGTGACGCTCCAGGGCAGCCCTGATTGCAGAGATCATGAGATGGTTGAATTCAAGATCCTCAGGACAGTGAGAAGAGCATGCAGCAAGCTCACTGCCCTGGACTTCAAGAGAGCAGACTTTGGCCTCTTCAGAAACCTGCTCAGTAAGGTTCAATGGGATATAGCCCGAGAGGCCGGGGGGGCCAAGACTGTTGGTTGATATTCAAGGATCACTTGCCGCAAGCCCAGGAGCATTCCATCCCAACTAGAAGGAAGCGCTGCAGGAGGGCCAGGAGACCTCCTTGGATGGATAAGGAGCTGCTGAGGAAAATTCAAGAGAAAAAAAAGGCTTATAAAAGGTGGAAGCAAGGACAGGTGGCCTGGGAAGAATACAGGGATGTTGTCTGGGAAGCTAGGGACCAGGTTAGGAAAGCTAAGGCCCACTGAGAGTTAAACTTGGCTAGGGATGTGAAAGATAACAGGAAGGGATTCTATAGGTATGTAGCGAATAAAAGACAGACTAGGGACAACGTGGGCACTCTCCAGAAGCTATCAGGAGAACTGGCTACCCTGCACTTGGGGGAGGCTGAAGTTCTTAATGACTTCTTTGCCTCAGTCTTCACCGCCAAATGCTCTGACCACACCACCCAAGTCTTGGAAGGCAGACGCAGGGACTGTGAGAATAAAGACCCTGGGCCCACTGTAGGAGAGGATCTGGTTCGAGACTATCTTAGGAACCTGAACGAATACAAGTCCATGGGACCTGATGAAATCCATCCGCGGGTCCTGAAGGAGCTGGCAAATGAAGTTGCTAAGCCACTGTCCCTCATATTTGAAAAATCATGGCAGTCGGGTGAAGTTCCCGACGACTGGAAAAAGGGAAATATAACCCCCATTTTCAAGAAGGGGAAAATGGATGAGCCGGGGAACTACAGAGCAGTCAGCCTCACCTCTGTGCCTGGCAAAATCTTGGAGCAGATTCTCCTGGAAGGCATGCTGAGGCACATGAAAAACAACAAGGTGGTTGGTGACAGCCAGCATGGCTTCACTAAGGGGAAATCCTGCCTGACCAATCTGGTGGCCTTCTATGATGGGGCTACAGAAATGACGGACAAGGGTAGAGCAGTTGATGTCATCTACCTGGACTTGTGCAAAGCGTTTGACACTGTCTCACATGACATCTTTGTCTCTAAATTGGAGAGACACAATTTGATAGGTGGACCATTCAGTGGATAAAGAGCTGGCTGGACGGCTGCACGCAAACAGTAGTGCTCAGTGGCTCAATGTCCAGCTGGAGATCAGGAACGAGTGGTGTCCCTCAGGGATCGGTGTTGGCACCGCTCTTGTTCAACATCTTTGTTGGTGACATGGACAGTGGGATTGAGTGTGCCCTCAGCAAGTTTGCTGATGACACCAAGCTGTGTGGTTCGGTTGATGCATTGTAGGGAAGGGATGCCATCCAGAAGGACCTTGACACGCTTGTGAGGTGGGCTCATGCCAACCTGATGAAGTTTAACTATGCCAAGTGCAAGGTCCTACAGCTGGGTGGGAGCAATCCCAGGCACAGCTCCAGGTTGGGCAGGGAAGAGATTCAGAGCAGCCCTGCGCAGAAGGACTTGGGGGTGTTGGTCAATGAAAAAATGAATATGAGCTGGCAGTGTGTGCTCGCAGCCCAGAAAGCCAACCGTATCCTGAGCTGCATCAAAAGGAGCATGACCAGCAGGTTGAGGGAGGTGATCCTGCCCCTCTACTCTGCTCTCAGGAGACCTCACTTGGAGTATTGTGTGCAGTTCTGGTGTCCTCAACATAAAAAGGACATGGAACTGTTGGAACAAGTCCAGAGGGGGGCCACGAGGATGATCAGGGGACTGGAACACCTCCCATATGAAGATAGGCTGAGAAAGTTGGGTCCGTTCAGCCTGGAGAAGAGAAGGCTGCGTGGAGACCTCATAGCAGCCTTCCAATATCTGAAGGGTGCCTATGGGGATGCAGGGGAGGGACTCTTCATTAGTGACTGTAGTGATACGACAAGGGGTAACGGGTTCAAACTTAACCAGGGGAAGTTTAGATTGGATATGAGGAAGAAATTCTTTAGTGTAAGGGTGGTGAGGCACTGGAATGGGTTGTGCAGGGAAGTTGCCAATGCTCCATCTATGTTGGTGTTCAAGGCCGTGTTGGACATAGCCTTGGATGGCATGGTTTAGTGGGAGGTGTCCCTGCCCATGGCAGGGAGGTTTGGAACTAGATGATCGTGAGGTCCTTTCCAACCCTAACTATTCTATGATTCTATGATTCTATAATAGTGAAAGTGACCACAGATGGACAAAAGCATGAGGAATAAAAGGTCATTAATCTATTATAATTTCTAGCTGAGTAACACAGAATCCCTCCTACTATCTCACCTGGCAGAAAAGTTTCAAGGTACACCATTAGAAGGTACACTGATGCCTGAATATGTTACCTGGAATATGCTTTATTCATCAGGTACCTTGTCTCTTCAACTATTTCCATAAGAAAAAGGTAGTTTATTTGCTGTTTCAGGATGCCATAATTTTCTACAGCCCTAACACAGGAGAGAAATTTCTAATACTTATCAGATTATATCTAGACTCCTACGTTAACATGAGCTGCAAAAAAAATGTTTGAAACCAAAACTTCTTATCTGGATATATTTTAATCACCTTTAATTACCTCTGAAGACTGACACAAACCTCAGTTCGTCAGCTGAGGAAATCTTAGACACTGTAGGCAAGGAAGGCATTATGGATCCTCAGATTCTTTAGACTGTACAGATGCAACCAGATCAATCTACTCAATTCTGGCAACTGACACTGTTGCAAATATCTACAAAAGGCATTAAAATGTATTCCTGTTGCCCCCAAAGGCCAGGGATGAACTAAAAGCCTGTCTTGCCGAACCTCTGCAGTGCGGCATTTATTTCCCTGAAGTTAAAATTCCAAACTCAGACCAGCCAGTACATTTCTTTCAAAATGTCTTCTTTTTTCCCTTGTTAAGAGAAGGACTCTCACTTTCTATTACATCTTTAAAGATCCAGTACGCAGAATTTCTATTTTGCCAGGATAGAAACTCTGATATTTCAAAACATTATTTTGTTTTGAATAGAAATAAAATTATGCAAAGCAAATTTTCTGAGAAATATTGGAATTATTTTGAATTAAGTTTAAAAGTCTGTGTTGGTAAAACAACGAGCTTTCCTCTCAGAGATTTTAAAAATACTTTGAAGTGTGGTTTATATGATGCATTACATAAACAAAAAGTAATTTTGTAATTAAACACACTGTGCCTTATTGAGTACTGCCAACCCAAATTTGTTTGGGGAGGTGAGGATGGGAGGACCACAAACCGACAAAACCCAAACGAAACAAAAAACGAGTAAAAAGAAATTTGCTATCTTTAACTCAATTGCTAGTACAACTTTTAATCAATTCCATCAGTGTTTGAGTAATTCAATTAAATGAATACTGGGAGCTAGAATGACCTGACAAGAAGCAGCTGTCCTGAAATATAGGTATTAATACAAAAAATTACATTAGATAATGAAGTTGCTGCTTTAGTGGAACTAGACCTACTAACTGGGCATGAATTGAGCACTTAGGTACTGACAGAGTTAAGAAAATCCAAGTAGAAAAAGATATTTGTTTTTTAAAACCTTTACATTAGACTCCAGAAAAATGAGGAAAATAAGACTGAGCAGATTGATATCTAGAAACAGGTCTGATCACATGACTGAATTATCTTTCTGCAGTAGTGCAACATATGTTTTGTAGGGCTAATCTACACTTCGTTACTGTCTCTAGAGATGCACGCTCAAAGTCTAAACACATTCACTGTATCTCCCCATTAATAAAACCAATTTATTGTCTCAAGAGTGGGAGGAGGGAAAGGTTAAAAAAAAAGGAAGGTACCCCCAAAATCCAGCATAAAAGCCAACACATTTTTGTGCAGGAAACTGAAGTTTCTGTAGCCATACATCACATACTATCCTGACTCTACATCTTCCAGAGACTCTGCAATGGAAAAGCAGGAATGTTTTTCAGGTATAAACCAAGAAAAGTATGTAGAAATCTGTATCATAAATTCTTTGCAAATAGTTCCTGCATAACGATAAAAATACAGAGGAGGAGTACACAGAACTGCTCTAAAGAAAAATGGTGGGTAGATACTTAAAATGTTTTAAAAATATTTGTCAGTATTTGTGCACAGATAAACCAAAATATCAAAGACAAAATTCTGGTCCACAGACTATCCTTCAGACAGATTAGCTAATCATAGGACCTCAACTTTAAGTCAGTTCATCTCCTGAAGATTAACAGGATCTTTTCAGGCTGGAAGGAAAAGATTTCAGTAGAAGGAATGAACTACAGTTAGCAAAGGAGATCATGGTCAGAGTAAGCCCCAAAACTGGGTCTCTCAGAACAGAGGAAACTATTAAGAACAGTAGCCAAACTCTGGAATGGAGCGTATCTGAGGCTGGGGACTGCGGGCTGGACTTAACCTTTGAGTCTCCTCCACCTCACAGAATGATAAAATCCTAATATGACTCTATTTAGAAGGCATCTTAGAGATCATCTAGTTCCAGCCCCTCTACTCATCCACCACCTTTTTGCTCACAGAGAAAGAAAAGCGGTGGCTGAGATAACCACTCTGCTGACACGCTTGCTGAAGAGAAGGAAGAAAGCCTACGCATAACCAAGCACTTTAAACACTTTCTGCATCAGTATGGCCAGTAATGTCATTCTCCCAAATGAGACATCATCCTTATGCTGAGGTATAGCTACCCTCCATACACTGGGAACTTTACTATTGAAATACTGGGGGCTACAGTAAGGAAAAGGTTTATAAATGACAGGAAGATGAAGCTGGCTTTTCTAGCTCTAACATCCTTGATAAACGCTTTAAAAAAAAAAAAGAAATTACTTTGAATTCTCAAGGGAAGTAACTCTAATAATGATAACACCAAGCATTTCCCTTCAATCTGCAGTACTTATTCCTATATAAAGCTATTAAGATAAACACTGTAACTGGATTATTTTATTGTTTCTTAGTGTCTGGCTGACAGTGTGACCTTAGCAGGATTCTTTTTCTCCAGATATGGTCCCAAGGGAATGTTTCAAATAATCAAACCTTCTACCACACTGTGACACCTAATTGTCCACAGAGGTTAGGAAAGAATCCTTCTCCTTTTCTGCAGCCAGTGTTGCTGCACAGTTTGCAACTTAGTTTAAGATGTCCTTTAACTCATCAGGCAGTGGCCTTTGGTAGGGGCATCAGGAGACCGGCCTCTGTAGACCACTGACCTAATATTTGCCAAATGCATGCAGGTGTGTGCATGAGTTTGTATGGATCTATTTGATGTCTTTGTATCTCCCCACCTCTGTTCAATGTGTTCAAGAGCAGGATTTCTCCTCCTTCCCACCATTCTATTACACATGCCTATACAGCTCAATTCTCTAGACCTTACTATTGTGACTCATTAGGTACATAATATTAATTACTTTGTAAGATACTCTAGTATCTTGAGGAGAAAAGTCTCTTTGCCCTCAGCATCTGACAATGAATCCAACTCTTAATCAGGCTAAATACTACTCTTTCCTGATAAAATCTATGAAAGTATTTTTTATAAAGTGAGGCACTGCTCAACGTAGCCTCAAATTTCAAAATTACTCCTTAAATTAATGCGAGAGTAAGTATTAAGTAGTCCTAGAACTTGCGGGATCTCACCTTCCTTACACTACCATTCAGGCACACAGGGAAAGCGTAAAGGTGCAGAACTGTAACCTCCTGGAAGTGTCCAAACAAGCACCAAAACTGATGCACGGGATTGGTGGTATTTCTATTCCTCTGCCACCGACAGTCTGAACAATTTTCTTGCAGTTCTCTGTCAGCACTCTTCATTTCTCACCTGTAAAAGCTCTACTGCTATTCCAGTCCTAAGCTGCTTCTGGCCAGAGATGGAAACGTGCCAAAACATGCAGTACTGTGAATGAAGTGTGCTAAAGAGTCTTTCGGGACTACAAACCCATTTTTACACAAGGTCTGAGTAAGGGTGTGAACCCAGATGTCTAGGGATAGACTATTGCATTAACCTACTGTGCCATTCGTCTGCATTTACAGCAAACTCACACCGTATTTCATGGATATGGCTGCATTTTCTTCAGCTGGACGGTGATAAAGGAAGTGCTAAAATATTAATTTGTAGTGAAACAAAAAAAGAAGTTCTGCGTGGAGCCACCTTTTGCACTGACAGAAGATGCATACTTTTCCACTGACACTGCAGGGAACAATCATCATATGTCAAGGGGGATTTTTAAAAAGCCTTCAGAGACCTAATTAGACTGCCACTGAAGCCAGTGATAAAATTCCTGTTGCCTTTAGAGGAATAGAAACAGAGGTAAGCCCTTGCTGTGCTCTGCCAAAGCTTCAGCCCTATCACCCATGAGTTATGCCACAGCTCAGACTCTGTTTTCTCCCAGTCTTTTGGATCTGGTCCATAACCTGGTCCTGTATGTCATCTGTTTTTCCAGTCTGATCTAGAAGAGAAGGCTGAAAGAACACTGAACAAACAGATAGCAAAGATAAAAACCAACAACAACGGCCACTAAAGATGATTTTTTCAGAGCCTGATGAGAGGAAAATCATTGGAGAGCTGTAAAGATTTTTAAAATACTGCTCTAAAAAATATGGAGGTTGTTGACTGAGCATTTTAACACCCGTATTGTGACCAACTGATAAATATATTTATCCAGTGGATTCATTGCCATGAAATTAAAAAAGAACAGGGTGGGTTTTTGGTGAGTGGGTTTTTTCCCTCAATCTCAGCCCATGATAAATTGCTTTTTTTTTTCCTTGCTCACCCACATTGCATTAACGGAACTTTATGAAGTGTTTGCCAGACCAAAGGTTAATCTAATTACAAAGGCGCTTCTGGATCAGATCCATTTGTTACAGACTGTTTCAGTGACTTGGCTTCTGTCTGTACATATGTGTGTGTCTACACAAAATGACAAAATGAATGTTCTCTCCCCCAAGCTGTGAGTTTCAACACTTTTTTAACACAGTTTTCTCAAAAGGTTCCAAATGTATTTTAAAAAGGAAAAGGGAGGGGAAAAAAAAAAAAACACAAAAAAATTTGAGAGGTCATTTTTTAGCATGAGTTCATCTGAGATGACTATTCACACTGCAATGTTACTGTATATAAACACTTTTCTCCCCAGTAAAGTCTTTTAAAATGTCTGTGTTAAGACAGAGATGTAACTCCCTTTTCTGTCCTCACTCTTCCTCCATTCTTTGATTTCCAGCTGCTCAAATCATTACTGTTCTGCAACAGAACCAAATTCACAACTGATGTAGAAGACTGGTTTACACAGAGAAGGCCTGTAAGTGCATGCTTAGGTAGTCGAGAGAAAACCCACATGGGTGTAATGTCACTCTTCAGGGTGTAAAATGTCTGCTGAGGGAGTCAAAACCAGATGTGTGGTTAGGTTCATCATTCTTCCCTTCCAGTGTATGAAACTACATGTGCCGAGTCATGTACCAGCATGCTGTATGCATGGGACAGCTGCATGTCCATTCACATGGTGCAAGAGCCCTAGAGCTGGTCCATGAAACATGTACTGCTCCAGCTGCACCTCTCCTCCCCCTTGGCGCAGCACTCCTGGCACAGACAGTCAGCACATCAGTCAGCAGGTCAGAAGGAAGGAAGAAGGCTTCACCAAGCTTCCAAACTAGGAGATTCAGTGTAGGCCATAAGGGAGCTTGAGATGATGTTCAGCTGCAGTCTTATATGCATCACACGAGACCTGACAACATTGCGTAAATCTTAAATTCCATGAAAACTGTTTGGCACATCTTTGTCACCGCAACCACATTAAGGTGCTCCCAGACCAGTTGATGATTCCCCCAAAGCGGGGAAAGTTGTCAGAATTACTAAATAGGGGCAAGCCTGGTTTTCTGGGAAGAACACCAACCTTTGAAGGGTTCAGCTATTCACACACACTGAAAATCCTAACAAACCCAAACACAACCTACAAAAGAGTCATCTTCTGAGGCTCTTGAGAATATATTAGCTATTAGCCACTAAACATTTATCCAGCAAGAACTCAGAGGTATTCCACGCCTCCATGTTGATGGGCTGTTTTCTGCTTTGATATGAGAAAATTTCAGTGAAGCTGTTCAGCCACCAGCCTGCCTGTGTTCCAGTAAAGTAACTTACTACTGCTTCTCCTGTTCAGCCTCTCATTCTTCCTCTTCTCATCTTTTCCCCCTAGCCCTAATCATTTTGCTGTAAATTTGATGACCAAAAGGGGTAGAAGATAGCAAAGGTGACATTACCAGAAAGTAAAGTGGTTACTGGTTGAAGAACATACTGACGCTTAGGGAATGGCGCAAGTGCAGAGGCTGGCAAAGAACCTGCCTTCTACTACATCACCTTTAGTAACTTTCATCTTGTTTTTTTTGTTGAAACATGAAAATGAACCATTCAGCTCAGATAGGTGCTGCCGGCCTGTCTGTCTGTCAGCCTTAGAGAGCAATCTGGTTTCTGTATTTCTCTGCAGCAGCATGACAGTCGTTGAGCTGCTGAATCCAATATTCATGCAATACCCACAATGGAAGGGGCTCCCAAAGTACTGCAGGGTATCTTGAAATTCTCTATTCCCCCTGAACAGCCCCAGATGGGATCACTGTGAAAAGGAATGTTATGAACAAAGATAATGCTGCAGGAGCACACACCACTCCAAAAACCTTCAGGCAAAAGCAGTGGCTGCTGGCAGGGCCACTGGAAGCACAGAAGAGCAGCCCTGCAGCTGTTCAGCTCTTGCAACTGAGAACAAAAGATGGTGCAAACACACAAGGAAGGTCAGGAGCTGGCTGGAACTCCTCACACCATTCCTTTACGAAATGAAGCACAAGGGGGACTGAGAATGTGATACAGTACCACCCATCTGCAGAATTCCCAGTGTAAAGAAGGGGAAGGAGCAAACTGTTCATCTTGTTTCCGGTGATGTTCAAACCACTACTCATCCGAGCCACAAGGCACATGCATCCAGCCCCAGTGCTCCAGCAAAAAGCCCTGCACAGATGTCCCCAGGTATCATACAGGTAATAGATTTTTAAGGTTTAATTGACTGAACTCCATAAAGCTAAAAGAGTTTTCTGAGAAGTCACAGCATACACACAAAAGAAGCCAAAATGTTCAAATTAAAGGCCTTCTCCTGTTAGCAGAGGATACTGGATTACTGTAAACCACATCTGAGGAAACTAGTTAATCCATATTCGGTTGATTTATACACTAGGGAGGCTAAAAGATTTTAGCAATCATTACTATTTACAGCAGCCATAACATCCTGTCAGTTTAATGTCAGAAAATCTGGAGTTACTTTTTTGGCTGAATGACGAGGGTTTTCTTTATTTAATATGTACACATTTCTAACTATCTGCCTTCTAAACCAATATTATAAATATACTTTGATTTGTGATGTTAACTTCAAGAATATCCATGACACACGAATTAACTGTGCTGATAATCCAGAGACTTGCAAATAGGAACATGATGTACCAGCCATGGTAGGTCATTTCAGGAGTACTTTAATTTCACATAACAACAGTTCTCTTGATGGAAGGGTGGGCTCAGAGAGGCCAGGATTTGCCTGGATTATTTTCTAGGATTGCTACTGTGCATCCTGACACAACATCTACAGTTATGTTCAACAGAAAAGCATGAGAACTCTGTCATGTCCCACTGTCTGCATAAGCCAGAACAGCCTATTCAGCTTTTCATTGCTTTGTGGGTGAACATACTAATGAATAATGAGCATACCTTTAAACATACTTGTTGTTAAAGGGAAAATAGGGTTCTTCATTTATGGTCCCAAAGTTTCCACATTCCAGGTGGGCTGTTTCTGGTCTTTTTCTCCTTGGCACACTGTTTAGACAAAGAAGTGTCTTTATGCTTCACTAACCTTCATGCTGTACTAAATCTAGGCTTTAACTGTCAGAATAGGTGATATTTTTCCCTTTCTAAACGAATGCCTTGTTCAACACATTGTTGATACAGGCTGAAGAGAGGTATATTATACCATGAAGGACCAGTTTACATACAGCAGTACACTTTATTTTTATTGATGCAATTCACCATTTAACTTATCTTCTCTGTGAACAAAACAAGAGGATCAAATTTATATGTAACTGCCTAATGCGGAGATTTTTGTAAGGCTTGTTTATGAAAATAGAAATCAGTGTAGAAGTAAAATATAATTCATAACATATCAATACTTCCTAAAGGTACAATTAAGCTCATAGCACCAGGAGAAATAAAAAGCATCATGGGAGAAATAGTAGCTGATCCTCACGTGAGAAGACAGCAGAGAATGGTCAGGAAGGGAGGGTAAAGGAGAGCATGTAGCCCCACCCTGGCCCACACAATAAGCAGCAGCTTTAACTGGAGGGTGAGAAGAGAATGTGAAGCTTCTGTCTCTGGTAAGTCTGTTAAAATGCTGTTTCTAGCAAGCAATATCTCAAATATCAGCTAATACAGGCATCTGATACTGCAGTAATGGCATCTGGACCAATTACAGTTCTTTTGCATGCCTCTTTTCATATAACCAGGGTGAAACCAAGTACTTGTCTACTTTTACCTATAAAGGAAATAAGACATGGTGAATTAGGCGTAAGTTCCTCAGATTTGAGGTACTAGATCTTTACCAGATGTAAATACATACCAATGGGCAGAGCTGTTCTCACAGAGCTCTGCCCTGATCTACTTGATGCGGCTCAGGGGTCTTCCTCCCCTTTTATAACACAGTAAGGTCAGCAGGACAGCTGAATGGAAGTGAAGACACAGACCAGTGTAAGAAGAAAATACAGATTCCAAAAAACAGAAACAGCATGGAAGGCAGCCCCAAATGAATGTGGGAGGATGAAAAAGTGGCACTAGGGAATACAACATGGATGGACCGTGTTCCTGGTAGCAAAGATACAAGGGAATGAAGATATGCTGTAGTCAGGAGCTGTATTCTGCAGCGTAAGACTGGTACTGCAGTCCAGAAAACTAGACACAGCTTGTAAAAGGGCAGGCAGGAAGAGTTAAATATCAGAGTCATTAATGAACTGAAATTAGATTATAAATCCTTTCGGATCTGTCACCCATTGTGGTAATAATGCCCTGCCTCTTCATTTCACTACAGAGACCATTTCTGCTTATGAGACTGTGAGCAATTAGAACGTGAGCCCTTGTCACCATGAAATACATCAGAAGACACACAGACCATAAGACCAGAACATCCCAAACTATATACTTGTGGTGCACCTACTATGAAGTATGTAAGAAATTAAATGGGATATAATGGTTTTGGCAGCTGCTGTCAGTTAACAACAGAAATAGGAAAGATAAAAGGCAAGAAAACTAGAGGGCAAGAGAATGTAGTTGCCGCAGACAACATTTCTATATCAGAAATGGAAAGGAAGGAAGATAGTGCCCTGTATCACTTCATCAGGAGTGATCTCTTCTCTTGTTACTGGTGTAACGACAAGCAGTCCTCACAGTGAACATTTGGTTCTGTTCTGTTTTCATGTACTCTGGGCCTCCCAAACCTGTTGATCCTGTGAAAACAAGCCTTCTGAGAAATAAACAAGGAATTTAAGAAAGAAGTGACACTTTTTACAGCAGCAGGAACAGATATTGAATTCCAGCTTTGTCGGAGTGCTGCGCGGTGGGCTGGCAGCTTTCAGAAAGAGAAGCCTTTAGGTCTGGGGTTTGTAAGCAATTTGCCACACTTGTCATCCTTGCTGCATAAAAGCCATTCCCGGAGGACATTGTTCTAACAAAATTATCCACTGCAAAGGCCAGCAGTATGCTCATCGTGTCTCAATCAAGGCTGCATAAAGAGGAAAGTCAACCATGCATGTCTATCATTTGGACAATTACCCTTTCTGACTGCAGACACTATTCTAAAAGGCTAATCCTCAGAAGCACCTACTTGCTCAGTTAGAAATTATTTCTCTTTGTCTATCAGAAGCATATAGCAATGAATGTCCTCTGAGAACAATATTCAGTAGCTTAAAGCAGAATCAATGTAAATATATCAAACATATCAGAAGCATCCTTGTAACCTCTCTACAAACAAATAATAAAAAAAGAATTGAGTATTTACAATATGGAGTAGCTGAAAACAACAACAAAAGAAAGAAGGTGAGCACAGCACACTGGTCCTCATCCACCTCCATTTACATTTTTGGTATCACTCCTGTCAGTCTCCATTGCTTAGCCTGTATTCCCTCTGCACCTCAGCAGCTATATTAACTACAATTTTTAAAGAGGTAAAAGCCCCATATGGTCAAAAGAAAAGGAAGAATTATTTCCAAGAAACTCTACAGAATCACAATACACTGCTTTAATCTCTGAACTGTATTCTGTATCTGATTTATATTAACTTATAGTACCTTCTATTATTAGTTAAGTTTTTCAGTGTTTTATCATCTGCTCAAACTCCCTGGTAATTCAAAGGAAAGAAAACCCATTAACTGCAAGTGAAATCCTTACAGATCCACAAGTACACAACAACACAAAAAATATTGCTTAATCTGCAAGAATGATTTATCTACCACCTTGCGTACTTTCTGAGGAGGCAAAGTTCTGAGCCAGGCAAGGTCTAAGAATTTCCAGTTCATTCTTACTTTCACCTTCATTCTTTTGTGACATTTTTAACATCTACTCCAAAGAAATTCTTCAAAGGGACCAGATCTGAACCATAATGACAAAGGCATGTCTAGGTGGAGCTAGGAGTAACACTAGGGGTTTTTTTGAGACTGAATTGAAAGGAAGATTCACTTCTTTCCTTGCTGTCTTATCTTTAAGATCTGTAAAGCACAGACAAATTGGCATCTTAATGGGGGGGAAAAAGCACAAGCAAAAGCATTTTTGTATTGTGGGGTTGCAACAGTCTTTACTTTCAAGATCAACTAAATATCAGCAAACTTAAATTAATGTCTCCCTTAATAAAATGAAGCTCTTCTTGTCAGTCTATAATCCTCCTCCTCCTCTGTACTCTTGAACTTGATGTGGTCTCTGGCAGCGATTTGATTTGTGTAAATTAAAAGGCACCACCGCATGACAGAGGTGTTTTTGTTTGACTTCTGCATGCACAGGCTGGGATGTGAACCAAATGCATGATTGCTAGCACAGCCTGCCCAATGCGCATAAATCAAAACGTTTTTTTATTTATTTTATTTTATTTTATTTTTATTTAATTTAATTTTATTCTTATATGAAGTTAATTAAAAACTACAGAAGATGTCACACTGACAATTCTGTTCGCTACACAAACCAGGTATTGCATACACTGTATCTAGATCAGTTTACCTATTAACATACCTCAGCTCTATTTCATTAGGTGCTTTTCAAAAGGGCAAGAGGGTTTTTTAGTGTCTGTGCCTGTTTAATCTTGGGCTCTCAGTCAAGACTGCTAATTCACATACTGGTTTTCCTGATATATTTGTCTATTCACTGAGAAATCACCAACAGGCTTCCCTGCACTGCTCTGAATCTTCACTGTCTGGATTTTGAAAATATCATGTCCAAAACTTCTCCTTTTAAGAAAGTACCTCGCCATTCTGCTTCCATTTCGGGATATAATACAAACTATCAAACAGGCTCCCACTGTCTCTTTGAAAAATTGACTTCTCCAGCGTAACATCTCCCTGAGAATCCAAGGAACAGAATTCCTGCACATTTCCACATAGGAAAAGGCAGTTGCTAGAGGGGCCCCTGCCCACTGAGGGAGCGACCGCTGTCCTAAATAACCCTTGAACTCCAGTTACCGCACATGTTGCTGTTCTGTGTGGCGTTACTGGGTGGGTACAAGGACAGATCCCCCTAGGATCTGGGACAAACACCCCCAGGATAAGGGATCCCCCTAGGCTTACACAGCCAGGCTAAAGTAAGGTACAATTTATCTTTCCATTCTTAAAATCCCAGCAGCAAGAACACACAGTGTTCATGAAACAACCATTTTTAATTCAGTATTTGTCTCCTGCTTGTGAAAGTAGTAGCTGAATTTGGTTCAAATTGTCTCAGAAAGCAGTCATTCTCACAGAGCCTTACATCCTTTTGCCTTCCATTCAGAAGACTGTTTTGATACCTAGTTCTAAAGAAATTCACTTCAGATGGTAACATTTACATGAAAAATAGTTCAGCTTCTGATTCAGATCTTAGTTATTTGTTGGGTTTCCACAATTTGCTAAAACTTAGCTCGTTACGAGGTATGAAAGGCCAGCCTCTAGAAAGTTTCAAAATCAACTGCAAACCTTTAACTATTCAGTTTGAGCTTCTTTATCAGCTAGGCTTTGAACAACCATTACAGATTTGGACTTGAATCATTCTCACTTCAAAACAAGTGAGCATGTTGCAACACAAGGCTGTGAGCATCTTGTCTCTGCCAGTCAGGAGGAAACTGTTCACACTCCTCCCAAGGAGTTGATCGAGGGGTATGGGTGGGCAGCAGTGTTGTAGGATTAAGGTGCTGGGAACGAGGAAGGGAGAAAGCATGGTTCCACAGGTTTGCTGTAACTGTCTTGTGAGGTCATTTGATTCTGGACTGAACAATGGACATGTTTACTTAGTAGTGTAAAAGATTACCAAGAGGACCAGAGAATTTAATGAATACTCTTCTACCCTGCAGTAGTAAAAGAACCTATAGGAAAAGAATTGGACTATCAGGATGCAATTTAAACAGAAGCAGAAGAAAGATAAAAGGAGCTTTGTCCAGAGACCAGTATTTTAGACTCACTTGCTAGCTAGAACATATCTTCTCTATCCATATTTCCATATGCTCTAGGACTACTTAGTAGGAGAGACAGATTGATATAAACAGTTGTATAACACACACCAGCACACAAAAAAAAAAAACCCACCCACTGAGATACAAAAGGCTTCCTATGAAAACTCTTAGAACCTAGAAGGTGTTCTCAGCTCTTACAAACCTTTCTTGAAAACGTGGGGGAGAGTAAATTCAGGGCAGGCAACCACCTTGTGTATCTTCTGTCCAGGCAGTAACTGGGAACTCTGTAAGAAAATATTAACAGCCAGCCTCTGTAGTACTGCTTGAAGATCTGCTTGGTCCCTGTACCAAATCTCCACAATTTAGCCCTGAGAAGCAATGGATGCCAGTAATGCCTTAAAACAAGAATTGTCTCATTAATTGTTATTTTGTGATTATTGCCTGAGAATTTAGTGAAGGGAGACCCAGACATATCCTAAGAGCTGTTTCAATTTTTATACTCTAACTCTAGTTTTTGATGAGTTTCCTTTTTTCCCTTTGTCTCCCTTTGGATGCAACAAAAAAAAGCAAATTGATGCATATGTAAATCACATCAGGAAAACAAAAAACAAAACCAAACAAATCAAACCAAACCAAACCTTGATAAATGAGAAGAAATGCTGATATTTAAGATCCTGTGCTCAGACTGGAACAGCACAGGTAGAAGGATCATGGGCTCAAGAGAGAGGCCACCTGAGGGTGCAGTGATGACAAGAGGAGCACCCCACTTACAGAGGTGTAGCCCCAAAACTGGGATAAACAAGAGACATTGGTGGCAGTTAGAGACAGTAAGATGCATATCAGAGTCATGGATAGGTAGACAGAAAACATTTGTGAATAATTTCTGAGGAGGAAACAAAGGTAAAATAATCTGGATTTGGACTGATAGGCCTAATAGCATGACAGTAGTTAATAGTTATTACGGGTAATGAGTAACATGGATACAAGGATCAAAGATACTCAGTTTGTTGGCAGGTTCTGTAAAAATGCCTATGAACCCTGAAAGTTTAATCTTGGGCTCATCCACGTGAATTCATGTGCTCAGAATGCTTCAGTCATGCAGTTCACAAAATAAAAATGCTTCATGCACTGCTTTTGTCAAGAGTAAGCACAGGTAAATGGAGTCTGCCCACTTCTCAGGGTAGTTCACCTACTTTCACTGCTTTGCTGAAGCAGTGAAAAGCTGTTGAATTCACCTACTGCTGTGTTCATCCCTGATGCTCTAATTTACAACTTTTACATTAGTGGAGGTACAACCTGAATGATCAAGAGTGACCAGCCAACAGTGTACCACTCTTTTAAAAGTTAACCATCAGACTGTGCTGAACACTTACAATACTGATGGCATGCACAGAAAGTTCAGGATCAGTGTGCAGCCAATATATTCTTCTGTCTGTGTTTCATAACCATGCCAAGTTCTATCTGATTGCCTCCTCTCCAACAGACTTTCTTCTTCTTTTGTTACTGAAGAAAGCACTGTTTAAGCAACAGGTTTTTTCCACCCTTTTAACCTGACAAATTAAGGAGAATTTTCCTGTGGCAACCGACTGTGATGAACTATTCTATACACTATATTGAATTCCTTAGTAATAGATATATTACATGGAGAAGCTTTTTGGACTACTAAAACCATGCTAAAAGAAGGATGACATATGATTTACAATCTTCGATACTGAGCTCTCATACTGCTAGTTTCACAAATGGTATTGCTTTCCAGAAAAACAGTGGAGTAATACTTGTGCTGCAGGTCTTTGCTAACCTTCTGCTCTGTCAGTGTATCGGGCATTCAGTCAAATGGGTTTTCCTTGATAGCCTTGTCTCTCAGTGGGCCACTGTTGCTTGGATGGAGCTGTGTGAAATGGCTGCACATTGCACTAGCTCCAATACCTCTTTCACTGAGAGCAGAATTTGAGTGTTCTGAAAATTGCTTAGCAAATAAGACTTGAAATCAAAGTAACAGCAGTCTCATGCCCTAAGTAAGACACATTTTGGTACCCAGCAGGTGACCAAAGAGTAGTTCTGAGTCATTATTTTAATTCTGTTGAAAGGAACCATGCAGAGGCCCCAGATCAGGTAAAGCCCTGCCAGGTCAGTGATTGAAAGACACAGGCTGTGAAAGAAAGGACTGGGGGAAGCAGAGTTATCCAGTGCCACAGAGCCAGATACTCACATTTCTTTTTGCCCAGCCTGGCTATTACACTTCAAGAGACTCAAGGATGCTGGTGATTTCATGCCACTGCAATCCGGAAGGAGCTTACAAACCTCCAGGGAACAGTTTGCATCAATTTGTCCTGAAGCGTGAATATTTGACACTTGTAATGTCTCATCTGCCTTTATACTGTGGGCTGGGAGTGGGAGGAGAAAATGGTAAGAGGTTTATGTAGAGGAAGGCTAATAATCAGAATACTCTTCTAATTCAGCATTATTAATCCCTACTGAATTAGATGGATCAGCAAAGATACTTCGTTTCTTTGGAGATAAAAAAGAACATTCTGAAATCCTGAAGAAATATTGTGCCTATTAGTGTCTGTGTAAAAGCCCTAGAAATAATGCGCACAGAGATAAGATGACGAATATGAAAATAATAAAGGCAAAACAGCAACGGCAAATTTCCCACTATGTGCTGTTCTGCAATTAACTGTTTGAAGCAATTCCCGATCCCCTTAATCTCAAGAACTCTGCTTATCTGCCCATCCAGTTATTTTTAATTTGTACTTCTATTATTACTGCTGCATTATTAATACACCCTGATAAGATAGGAAATAGCTTGGTGATGTTCTGTTTCAGCAATGCCTTGCACAGCGTAATAGTCTTTATGATGAATAACTCCTTCCCGTCTGAGGAGATTCATGATTCCCACCGCTCAGAGAATACAAGGCCCTGGGGGAATCCTCTGCATTGCTATTCCATTTCCCAAAAGCAGCCTGTGATAAACACTCCTTGTGTTTATCACATCTGCACATGCTGTTATCAATCAGGGTGCACGCTGCCTCCAGTGTGGCCAGGCAATAGACATACCCAGTACCTCTGTCAGATCTCATGCCAGCACATACCTTAGCACTGCTCCTCATGGCTGATGAAAACTCAGTGGTAAAGGTATTATCTTTGGGGCAGGTGGGGAACAGAGGGCAGCTTTTCTAGCCACACTGCTTCAAGAATCTGGGCCCAGGAGCTGCAGCCAAGCTAGTCAAGAACAAATTTCTATTGCAAAACAAGATTTGTATTTGAATAAACCTCCAGCAATACTGAATGGTGGGAAGAAGGGGGCAAAACATTAAAGCAAAGATAATTACATTCACACTATACAGTTTGAAATACATATGTCATATTTTCTGTGGGAAAAGGGGGCAGGGAAGAAAGGATCAACAGTTTTTAAGTTTTCCCACATCTATGCTTCTGTAACGGGTTATGTGATGTTGTAAATGTTATTGTATGATTTTCCTGCTGGCATTTTAAGAAACACCACATTTTGACACCATATCTTCTTCTAACTAAGCATCTCCCCTTCAGTACAAACACAGTAAATTGAGCAGACTTCTGGAAAAATCCAGGAGCAATTGATATGGATGAGAGCAACTGGGATCTAAAGAAGTGCAACAGAGCCTCAGAAATACCTAGAGAATTTAATGTAAAATATCGCTGTTTGTATCAGCATTTTCAATCAATTCATTGGATAGAAAAGATCCTGCAATGTATAGGAGGACTGAGCTCTGCAAGAAGAATAATATTATTCTTGATAAAAATCCATGAGAGGTTACTGGGAATGTCTTAAGGGAATATTGAGTGCCCTCTCTGAAAAAAAAAATTAAAAAATCTGCTATTTTATAAATAAAAGCACATCTGTAGCTAGTTTGCCTCCCATTTTTTTCAGATAACTTGCTCAGGAATTCCATATATAGCTTTTCCTATATATTTCCACTGTACTTATGGAGAGGAGGAGATTAATACATCTATACACATACACATGCGCCTATATGTGTTTCTAGATACAAACATACACACTGTATGTATTGCGTGAATTACACATATACCTACACATATGCATACTGTCGCAGTTACATCCACTCCACTTCTCATTTCTAAGTGCCACAGGAGAGGTTTTGAGGGTCACATGCCTTAAAAATGTATTAACCTACCTCCTGATTTTTTAAGATCAGAGAGGTCTATGATTTTAAACTTTGTTTTTACATTTACTATATAGAAACGTTCTTTTATAAAGAAAAATGGGAATATTTGAATATTGCTTTTTATACCTAGCATTTAATATCTCACTATCCAGTGAAAGATTTTTTAACTGCTAATCTCTTTTGCAACACTAGAGAAGAAAAAGTTTTTATACATCTGGAAAACTAAATGGTATTGAAATCTTTCCAAACACCAAGCCACACTGCTACCTTTCTGGCAAGGAGTCTTCTCTGGAAGCGATTCACAGGTCATGTTACAGAGCCATGACAATCTGGACATCTGAAGGCCAGACGTTCTAATCTAACAGATAAGCACATTGTGATCAGCTTTACAGATCCATCCTAGCAGAAGTACAGCTGAACATCTCTGCTCTTTAAATCAATAAAAATCAGCTCACCTTTCCTTTGATTTGCAAATGTGCAAAAGCCGACCTGGTCCTTTCCTTGAAGGTGGGGCTGTTTTATGCAACCTGCTCAGTTGCATGCAGGTCTGCTCAACCAGACCTACGTGCCATGTAGGAACCTCCAGTGTTTCTCAGACTGGAAAGCAGAGGGTGCAGACTTCCATCTGAAGGAGAGATGCAAGTACCTAGAACTTTCCTCAAGAATGTTATTAATATATCTCCCAGTAGCTGGTTTTCTATTAAAGGTTCAGAGCAGAACACAAGAAGAGAATGTGCTCCTATTCAGGAAGAGATTAATTACCCTTACTTGAGCTAGATATTTCATTCTAAGACAGCTGTCTAGGTTGCCCCTGTAATCAACTGAAAAAGAAAGGAACATCTGGTAGGCAAGTCATTCCATCCTAATATAGGTAACACTTCTCTCCCATTCCTCCATGGGAGGAATTCATATGACCAGTGTAGATCAGAAGGATAGTAATCAGTTCACTTAAGCTAGCCTAACATGAATCACAGCCTAAGGGAACGCAATAATGGTGGCACTGAAAAGTGAAGAAAAAGACAGGGAGATAATGGCTTGAGCATGAGGATACAAGATTCTGTGCTTCATAAAAGCTCAAAAATGGATAAATGTCTACAGAGAGATATTCCCGAAAATGGGTTTGATTCCTAGAGGAAAAGGTAAAAAGGGAGAGATAGTGAAGAAGAGGTATTATCTAATGGTACTCTTGGTATTAAAATATGTTTCACCTTGGGCTCTTCCTCAACTGAGCTTGTTATCTATTTCAGTCAATGTTCTATGAGAGAAAAGAGGTAAAGCCCAGACCTTTAGGATAATGGAAAGCAGAATAACCTTGCAGCTGAATCAAGAAGCTCAGCCAAATCATTAGTCCGTGATGTTACAGCAGTGCTATAGTGGAGCCTCCTGCAGTGTCACCATCCTGCCTGCACCACTGAGCACTGCTCTCAGACACATGCTGAGAGAAGTCAAACACAAAAGGAAGAGGCTGGGAGAAGAAAAGCTTGAGGAAGTTTTAAGGAAAAAAATATATATAGTAAGGCCTACAGAGAGCGCTTAAAGTACAGTGCCTGCGATTTGAATGAGATCTCAGAAAATTTTGCAAACAGGTTTTGCAAACTATTCAGCACTTAAATTCCTTCCTTGGCATTGTCTGAGAAACAGCTTTGTAATTTTCAGTGTCTTTCATCTTGACTTTCCTGATTTATATTAACCTCTTCTTCATGGATTTAAAAATGAATTAACGGGGTGAGAGGTGTGGAGGAGAGGGCAGGGAAGAAGGGGATGCTTCAAAAAGTACTAGAGTCTTAGAAATGAAGTGGAAGTGATTAACTAGAACTATTATGATGCCCCAAAATATCAACCAGCAGCATCCACTTGCCGTGAGCTCCTCTATCTGGAGTCTGCTCCTTGCCAACCGAACTTAGGAATCCCATTATCAGGAATGACAGCTTGTCAAGCCAGAAACTGTAAAACAACTTTCTATGCTTTGAATGGCTTTCAAGTTGGCCAAAATGGACCCACTGCCCTTAAACTGGCTCATTAACAGGTACGAGCAAGACCTAATTTTCCCTTCCTAAAGAGGCTGGCTAGATTATATATGGCAGAAAGGCTATTAATTTCACCTTTTTTTTTAAAGCAGCTTGAGGTATTAAAACTCCTCCCAGAAAAGCCCTTCAAGAAGGAACCAAGCCAAAGAGCATGAAAGTTTCTCTGCCACATCCAAACACTACACTAGGTGAGGAAAATCCAAATTCTGAGCAACTGTATCTGGAGGGCAAAAGGCCACCTGGATTTCATTCCAAGTGGAGCTAACTATTTAATTTGTACAACAATCATGTTGACAACAATCATGTTGACAACAAAGATGAACACATATGTCTCCTTTAAATGCCTCAAGGGATCATCTTTGTTTAATTTTTATTCCCCCCATTTCAGTAACCATGGTAACTTTGGGCAAAACCAGCTTTCACCTCAGAAATTGGTTTTGGTGATAAAAGGTTTAAAATTGCATTTTTCATCTAACTGTTAACATTTTCCCCTACACGCCTGAGTGATGGAGAGAGACCCTCTGCTTTACAAACAAAAGAGAACCTCTTCTGATTCTTTCTGTAAAGCCTTCAAGACGGATGGCAGCAAAGTGAAATACAGAACATATTTTGTAAGTTGTGCTTGTTTTTTTGCTGACCTTAACACAGAATTTCATAAACACTTGCTTGATGTATACCATACCGTTGCCAAAAAATCCTCACATCCACCAATTACCTAGACAGAATGCAAACTCTGATGGTAGAAGAGGAGGTTTCCTGCATCTTTTGGACTTAATCAAGATGTTAGTCCCTTCGAATCATCTTTACAAATCATGTAAGTCTAAGAATGTCTCTACTTTCCACCGATACAAAGAGCTGACACTGATATTGAAAACACCTACTGACAGTGACTATTCAAATCATGATTTGTACAGGCTATAGCCAAATAGAATGTTTATTATTGTATTATTATTATTATTATATGTATTGTGCTATTATAGCTTGGATTAAAGCATGTAAAGGACAGTGCTAAAATTGCTACCCTGCTTAGTGAGAAGTCCAACAAACTATTGTAAGGCAGCAGATAGCTGAAATACTAGCCATTTGTGAACCCAAAGTATTGGCACACACTTCTTTCCCTGCTAAAAGACAGTTCTAAACCTGCCCAGAAACCTGAACTGCATGGGCAGTAGGGTTTTCTTCACTGTTACTTTTGGCAGGGGTACATAGAAACGAGAATTAGCACAAGTAGAGAAGCAGGGACAGAAAGAACAACCAGGGTGAAGACAAACTTGGACAAACTTTGGTACTGCAGAACTAAGAAATGTCCTTAAACTAAGGAAGAAATGAGACGCTAACATCCTTGGTGAAAAGACGTGGTTAAGTAAGAAGGAAAATTGTCTTTGGTTGCTTCTCTCCATTGGCATTCAAGATTTTGTGTTTCCTTGTAAAAGAACTAAATTGCACTAACAATATTTGGTCATAATACACACTTTAGTGGTGGACTTGGCAGTTAACAGCTGGATTTGGTGATCTTTTCCAACCTAAACAATTTTATGGTCCACTCCTTTCATAATCTCTTTCCCTGTCTAGAAAAAGTCCACAAAGCACTGTGTCTTGACTAGCTGCCTGGATCAAAGGGACGTTAGCATGTTAGATGATCAATACACAAAGTGGGATGGTATGACATAAAACTATCTTTTAAAATTTAACAATGATACTACCACTGCCTTTTTTAGGCCAAAGACGTCAGACACTGCCCATTAATCATCAGCGATATTCTGCCTCTGTGGTCCTCCTGACTCCAAAGAGGCAAGGAGTATCATACTTCTCCCCACACAATGTGTTTTACTTCATTAAGCAATATATTCGCCAGCTATCCTTTATGGTGCAAACCTTCAGTGGGCCTCAGGGAAGTGGCTACCAATCCCAGTGACATTCACAAGAGGTCAAAGGAATGACATAGTGGAGTGCCTCTAAAAATCCTCCATTGTTTGGGTGGTGGCACTTCCAAGTCAAAATATTTCTGATGATTCCACATAGAGTTTTATGCAAATCAGTGTGAGAAAAAGGTAAGCTGCAGACTAATGCAAAGTGAATAGTAGATTTTAGGCTTATTTCAATCAACATTGTTCTTTAATGAAAGATTAAATTCTTACAGCCAAGCAATGAAAAACTGTTTTTAACTGAACCTTCTTTAGTAGGTGACACAAATTCTTAGGAGAAAGGCGTATGACTCAGGAATGTCTATCACACTGCTAATCTCCTATTAGCATTTTGCTGGCATTCCTAGCATTTGGCCATGGCTTGGCTCTCATTCGCACCCCCAACCAGCCAGGCTCCATGCTCAGCTTTTGCTGGTTCTGCGTCTCTCACTTATTTACTACTCTCAAAAACCTCTCTCTTATGCTGCTTCCTACCCTGCCCTACACACTCGGAAAGGGCTCCTCAGAAGCATCTGCAGTGTGACCTATTACTCCCCCTTCAAAGATTTTAATAATCTCCTCTTCTACAACACCTTCCAAAGCTTGACAAGGGATATCTAATATTAGACTGCTGATGGGCTGATGACACTGCTATCAAGATGACCGATAATACCTCATTGTTTCTTCTTGCTTCTCGCCTGTCTGGTCTTCCTTCCTATCCTGAGATCGTAAGTGCCCTGGTACAGAAACAGGGTCTTTTTTTTTATCTGAATTTACAAATAATTTAGTAAAAAGGGGGGAAGGCTTTGGAAATGGGAGTCCTAGCGTTACAGAAAAATAAAAAGTAAACACAAAATCGCAGTCCACATTGCTAATAGGTTGAAATAAGTACCTGAAGAAGGTTCGGCGATGACTTGTTTCTCCCCAGTAGAAACTTTTTGCATAGGGATGATTCTAAAGCACAAATGCTATTTTATTTTGAGCTGAACAAGTATCAACAAACAACAATTCACACACACAAAATTAACAAGGAAAAGTAAACAAATCTCTTCCCAAACTTAACAAATACTGTTCAGTGACAGGTTTGTAAGACTACACACAAAGAAATAGTAAAAGAAAGAAAGCACAGAGACAAAATCCATTCATCCTAAACCCTGTGCCACCTGAAAGCAACCTATTTATCAAGGCTGTCAGAAGATTTTCCATTCAAGCTGGTTTTCATCTGTCACGTGGGATTTAACAAAACAACATCTTTCACAGAAAGAACATTTCAGATTTTCATCAAAAATATCAGTTTAGTTTTAGTTTTGTTTGACAGAAAATGGATGGAGAGGGGCAGGAAAGAGGGTAGCAGACTGGGGAGGAAATCTAAGCACACCTTACTAGAATGCCTTTACAGTAGTTAATCTCAGTGCAGGCATGGACTGATTAATTTTTTCTGCATGGAAAGCCTTTTGCTTTGTTTCTTGGCTCATTATCAGAAAGGACAAAACCATTTCAAGAATACCTTTCATAAAATATTGGGACTTGGGGAAACTGCATGTACAGCCATTCTGGACAGTGGCAGTCTCTCCATGCGTAAACCCAGCAAAAGTGATCTGCCACTCAGAATATGATGATTCAAAGATAGCAGAGAGAGCAGGAAAAGTGATGGTCAAGATGTGGCATTTTATGGAGCACAACTGTCGCTTGAACTAAAAGAAAACTCTGCTCTCAAGAAGCAGCTGTGGGCATACCACACTATCACCTGGGATCAGTTCCCTCTGCCAGCAAATGCAAACCCAAAGCACATATGGATATTACAACACTTCCGTGAAGCTGAACTTTAACTTCCAAATAATACTTCTTCCAAATTCCAGGCTGGTACATTTGACTTGCAAAGCTTTTTGTAAGAAAATGTCTGCAGCCTGCAACCTGAATATATACTCTAATACTGTTCATCAGTTTAGACTCTTCAGTTGTACCCATATACATGCTATCTGAGCTGCTAATTAACTTTTAAATATATTGCTGGTAGGCAACTCTTCCTAGTTTGACTCAGAAAAATTATATGCCTGTACATGACAGCTGAGAAACTACAATTTTAAATAAATCAGTCATCAATTTTGCAATGAGAAGTAGAATCTTTGAAATTTCTAGAAGTGAAAATGTAAAATGGCAACTGGTTGGTGGCAAGTTCAGTTTAGAAAACTGAAATGAAATTTAACCTCAAAGTCTAAGCTTTGAACTACCTGACTTCTTACCCTGCAGCGTCTCAGATGCCCACCTACCCTGGCAAACTGACAGCTCTCAAGCTGACACCAAGGCAGCAACACAGAGCATCTGTGCCAGGGCTCCCACCCCTATAGCAAAGAGCCTGTCTTCCTGGAAGCTTGCCTGTGTGCAGCTATCCCCAGGAGCCTCAGAAATCCAGAACCCTTGGCAACAGCCAGACTTCCAGATCTGATGAAGCAGACTTTCCAGTAACAAACTGTCATGTTAGAAATTGCCCAGCCCACTCAAGCCCAAAGTGTTTTAAACAGTTTTATCACACTGGAGTTGCTGGTAAAATGCTATTTAAAAACAAATCAGAAAAACCCCTCAGTGACTGAAAGTAACGTTTAGCTTCCCTGAACCCAATTGCTCCACACAGGCCCACATGTTATAAATTTATACCCTTACAGAAAACACTATATGAGACAAAATGTTGAGAAAAGTAACAGTTTTTAGCATGCTCCTATCAAAACATATGCCAACCAAATGCAACAGAACATGTATAAACAACAACAATAAAAATTAAAAGCAAACAAGCCTGAAATTCCATTGCCTCATCTGAAGTTTTCCAAGTCTGATAGATAAATTACATTGTTATCCCACAGTTATTTATTTATTATGTCTCAGACCTATTTCTGACATATTAAAATGAAAATTGCACTACAGAGGTAAACTGATGGGAAACTTTGATGAAAAATGTACACAAGCTTCAGGTCATAATGATAGGGTGACTGCTAGAAGAAACCAAAAAGATGAAAAATTAAACTGAATTCAAGGAACTGCATGTTAGACATATTTTTGCTCATGGAAATGTGAGGTAGGGTGGGGGGAAGGAAAAAAAAAAAGAATTTTCTCTATTTTGACCCTATGAATTAACCTAATTTGGTTTACTACTTTAGAGAAGCATATGTGAAAACATTTTTTAAAACATCTTAGGTATTTCTCATATACTCCAATAGCTATAGGATGGTATGTCTAAACTGAAAAGAAATACCTTCCTTCACTGGCTGAACTGCAAAACTGCAAAATTTCAGCTGGAAAGTCTGGATTCTGTTCTGGTACATGATACTGATGAAGAAGCAAATCATAGGTCTGTTTGGGCATACTGTATAACTGTCACCCAAACCCTATCAACTGGATACCAGTTATTAGAGGAGTAAGAAAGGTTCAGATAAAGCTTGCAGTGTTCTGACAGAGCTGTTTGTGTCTGTGTGTGTGTAGATGATTTTTTTGGGAAGGATGAAAACCAACTAGTCAGGAAAAGTACTCACACAGTTCAACAAGGGTGATGAGTCCCTTGTTTTTATGAACACAACCTTCATTATTTCTCAATGGAATTTTTATTTTTGTTCAGATAAAACCTGTCCCAAGCACAGAAAAGTAAGAATCCTGAGAGGATGGCTTCTATTATAAATGTTTTCCATAACAGCTTCTTACAACAATGAACAGGTTGAAGTTTACTCCTCCTCCCATTAAAGTCAGAGCATGTATCACTACTAACTTCCATAAGATCATGACAGATGTGTACGTTTCTTCCCACCTACCAGGCCAAAGGAAAGGAAGGAAGCCCTGTGCTGGGGGAGCCCCTTTCCAAACAGGCATTAAACTATCCATGAAAGTAGCACTATTGTTCTTTAAAAAAAAATATCTGGAACTGCGCAATATAAGAGAGTACCCAAAATCAGCAATGAAAATTCTGAAGCCCATCCTATGCTCAGCATCCTAGATCATACATTTCAATTTTTCTTCTAAATACAAAGATTTTCACCAAATTCATTGTCACTGCTTAGTATTCAATGAATATGGAAATGCCATGCACACAGATGCTTGCATAAGTAACTACCTTGATTAAAGCAAATTGCTGTCCTCAGCAACAATGACTATGTATTCCCAGATGTAATATGCCAGGCTCTACATTTGTGACAGGGAAAAGGAAGGGCCACTTCGATGAACAACAAAGCAACAGCAAACTATATAGCCACCTCCTCTATCACCTCAACCACTTTCCATTGTAACTATGAACATAACCAGCATTTTAAGAGGATATGACTACTGAAATGGGAGGAAATAACATGACAGAAGGAAAAAGGCGCAATTCATCATTATCAAGCATAGGCTTTGCTCAGGTACATGGCCTGGACTTGTCCTGACTGTTCTAGAAGAAAGCCAAGAAACATGAGCTAGAAGTAAATTACAGCAAGTCCACCCAAGACACCAGTCTAGACAGCAAGAGGATCAGGAACCCAGAATATGCCACGGCAAGCAACTGCCATGCAGTTTAAAAAAGCCACAAAGACCAACCGCTTTAGAAACCCTAGTAGAATGGATATTATCACTGTCTAGTGGCACTGTGCAGGTGCATTTAGTACCGTTGGGCGCTGAAGTGTATTACTGCTGCACAATTAGGTCTGGCTTTGCTCAAGTCAACCTTGACTTTATTAAAAGTTCACTTGCATTAAGTGACTTATGTCGTTAAGCCTTTGTACACATGTTCAGGGATCAGCTGCAATAAAGCCAACTGAGAAATCACATGGTATTCCAATTCCCTTACTATTTTTCACAAGGATAAAATCTTCTCCCATATAAAACAAGTGTTCTAGTGATACTTGCAAGGCCTACCTTGCCCAAACCAGGGGTGTCTTTCACTTTGCTGACTGCCCTCAATAAACATGGTGGTGCAGGGGGTGGGGAAGTCTGAAGTATACTGCTGAAGCTGGTAGGGAAGAGAGGAGATTCAGGAACAGATGATGCAGAAGGCCTGTGCTTCTTCTTTTTGGAAGACAGGTTCAATTTCTGAGCAGCTCTGTGGGAAAAATGACAAGAGTAAGATAACAAACAAACCCAAACTCATCAACACAAGCAGTCAAGAATAAATAAAGGTATTTATCAGGTTACTATTTATGCAGGGTCTCAGTTTTGACCTTATTGATCCCAACAGTTTTACAGTTCTTATTCTTCACTCATTATTACTAGTATAATGCACTGATTTCACAAAGTTGTTCCAAGTTTACAGTCTGCCTTAAGTAGGTTCTCAATTCGGCCTCTGTCACTATCTCATCTGTTGAAACAATTCAGCCTGCAAGAAAGCTCTAAACCCTCCAATTAAATCAATAAGCTATATGGCAATTTCTGTTCTAAAATTAAGTTCAGTCACCACCCAATGGTTCACACAGAACTGTGTCTGATTACGAAATGAAGAGCTCTACAATGCTTAGATCTAAGCAGACGCTGTTGAGTTAATTAGTATTAAAAGCTCAGGTGAATTTGCTGAGGTGTAAGAAATCTTACATTTGCTATTTTAAATTTTTATACTTTCTTAAAGCATAAGCCAGTCTAGAAACCGAACAAACAGTGACCAATGGAAATACTGCTGTTTGCAATGAGATGGAGACAGCCATACCTACCTACGGCTGCATCAACCACTAAGCAGGGAAAACAATGAAGATGGGTTTTGATACTATGGCATTCTTAGATAAGAATGCTGAAGTTTGTATAGACTTTGATTAAAAATCCCATAAGCTTTTCCGGAACAGAAATACTCAGTACTGTTTTTTGCAAAATGCTGTATTTTGAGAGACAATTCAACATTCAGCCTTTCTTGCAGCTCTTTTGTTCCAACATTTGTGCATTCTGCACTGCCTAGGGATAATGTTAATATTAATCTTACTGTCCCAAAGTTTCTCTTTGGTAAAAAAGAGCACTTTAAACTGAGCAGGTCAACTGGAGTACCATCTCAAAGGAGAGAGGGATATAACAATTCATGAGCTATACTCATGTTGTTTGCTTTGGCAAATTGTGACTTAAGATAGGTATAAAATAGTCTGTGCTGATAGTAGCTCTCCTTACTTTGCTGAAGTGTGACAGTCAAGACCAACAATCCTAAATCCTCCTAAGCTGTAAGAAGCTTTAGCTCCATTACACTAGTATCGGTATATATAATCCAAAAAGCAACTTACAAAAAGTAATTACATGATTTTATCCCAAGAAGTCAGGGGAAAAAAGAATGAACACATATATATATGTAAACACATCCATACTCATTTCAGTATGCAAGTACCTTGTGTTTGTATCAGATGTGTCAGACACATGAGCAAATTATTGCTGGGCGTGAAGATGCCATATGTCAGCTGGTCATGTGCACACTGCATGCACCACCAGTATGTACTCTTCTGGCCTATGGCAAGTGCAAAGCAGTTCCAGATAGATTCGTTTTTAATAAAAGAAAAACACCAGGAGATTTGAATTGACCCAACACAGAATTACAACTTGGAAGTTTCTGTACCACTTCCTTGTCCATGTCCTTCCCTTCCCTCTGGCCTAAAGAATGCAGTTCATAACCTGGGCCCTCTCTTTAAAGAGTCTCCTTTCTTTTTCATAGAAAACATAATCAAAATGTTTGGTCAAAACCAAAGCAAAAAGCATTTTTAATTTTCCCAACAACATTTCAATGGTTTGAGAGGATATAGTGATTTCAGCTTCCACACTGCCCATCACTAATGCTTATATGAAGTTTTCCATGCTGAATCAAGATTTTCTTATGCCTTAGCTTCAGTATAAAATTATTTTAAGCAAAATCTTGTATACTGTGTGCAACAACTGAAAATACAATTTTAGCCAAACACACTGAAAAATGTATTCTTCTTGTCAAGCTCAGTAGTCCAGCCTTAAATATAGGCAGTGGCTCCACCCACTCTGGTCATACATCTGATCTCATTGACTCACCTTGTGTGAAAATACATTTTCTAAAAGCCATTTTCTAAGTTGACTGACAGAACCAGTATTCCTCTTGCCACTAAAGGCTTCCCCAGCATTTGCTGTTCCTTTTACAAAGCTGATAGTGTAACCACTTTGTGACCCCACCAAGCTGGCATTTTCTTGAAGAAAAAAGACATAGTTGGAGGTACCTGGCCTTTTTGAAACCTTAGAACTATATTCTAGTTTGACAGTTACAACCTTTGAGATTGCATTCAAATGGCAGAACATGCATTTTCCTTGATATTCTTGGCCTGCAACTGGCAAAATGTATGAAAAAGCACTGAACCATTTCTCACGACTTCATGGGGTTTTCTGTTTTTCTCCCAAGGAGAGAAAAATCAATGCATGGCAGGCTAGAAAATCATTTACAAGCCCTATCAGACTTGTCTGAATTTTGAAGGGGATCAAAAAGGCAATAAGCCTCAGGTAATTCCCAGAGCATTTAACTGGGAAGAGAAGGATATTTTAACCAGATGTAGGCAGTACATGTATGACAAAAACATGCACAGCATGGCTTTCTTTGTAATCACATTTGCATGAACAAAATCATTCAGCTCGGGTGGCTAGCACTGCTCTGAACACAGCTAGTCATGCCAGCTGATGCTGATTTGGCCCTGCAATCTAGCACAGGAGGTTAGAAATTCTCATACCTTACTTCTCAGGTCAAGCCAGAGGCCTGGCTCTCCCATGCAGCCTCTATGAACCACCAGACCTCCCAAGCAAAGCAGCAGGCTAGACTTTGGGAGACCTGATGCCACGGCAGCTCACAGCCTGCCCAGCCCAGCCATTAGCTGTTTAGACTCTGCTGTTTGTGCAGGAGGCAACTAATTTGTTTAATATCTAGTATAATAGGATTCTGATTTCCACTTGAGAGTACTGCAGTAATGCTAATGGCAATGATGGTAGCACAGCTTTATGTATTGACAATAAGCTGATTATACTCCAAGTTATGTTACATCCCACTTGAGCCAAGTGATATCAGCTGTGAACTATGCAGGAGTGCACTGCAAACCATTTCCCCACCGTGTGTGGTAAGCCTGTGGTAGGGATTGTGTCCACAGAGGCACACAATGAACTTGATCGAAACTGAATTTTTGAAGTGCATAATTTAAACTGTATTAGCCAACTGTGTGGACTCATTTGCAATGGAACTGTCTAAGGTAATTTTACTGGAGTATCTTCCAAAATAATGCAGATTAGGTTAGCTAATATACTTTGCATTCATACCTTCAGTGATTTGAATTATTTTTCCCCAAGAGTCCCTATGTAAACAAGCAGCTGGAGACTTTTT
Organism: Myiopsitta monachus; assembly: GCA_017639245.1. Classification (NCBI taxonomy): domain Eukaryota; kingdom Metazoa; phylum Chordata; class Aves; order Psittaciformes; family Psittacidae; genus Myiopsitta; species Myiopsitta monachus. The sequence goes on along the minus strand of CM029925.1, from coordinate 41,206,362 downwards.
GAAAGCTTACAAGATTTGTGGTAGAGGAAATAATCACAAGATCAAGATCTGAGATTGTAGGGGAGGTATTCGAAAGCTGATTAAAGTTCAAATAAAACTGATGCATTGCTGGCAGGAAAGGAAGACTGCTTCAAATGTCCGCCTGACCCACAGCAAAGACAGGTCATTTCTTGAAAGGACATTCTCTGATTTTTGTTTTTTAAACTACAAGTTTAACAAGGTATATCTTTGGCAGTCAAAACATTTTTCACCTCCCACCTATGCAGAAATGTTGATATATTTTTTCTCCATGGGCAGGCTGGGATTCATTGTAGAGCTAACGCTTGTATACTGGAAGCCAATTGGTGACTGATATGAACTTTCTGAAAGCTGAAGAACCTCTGTGGGATTCATTGAAGAAATTGAAGTGAACAAGCTTAGACATTTAGCATCTCTTAGCTGAGATGTGAGGGGGCAAAGTATGCTCTTTGGAAACTTGTCTTGAGATGAATGAACAGAAATAGATTAATTAATCAAATTTTAAACTCAGAACAAAGGCACTGCTGGGGGTAAAACAAAGATATCTGCTAAGAAGGTTATTCATACTCCTTATAAACAATGCAGAAATGAAGTTGATGAAACTCTTTAGATAAAGCATATTATGGAAAGCTCTGTAAATGTCTTGCTTAGAGAAGTCACTGGGAAATGGTTACATAAGGAAACACTGGGGAAGGAACAGCTTGAAATTCACAGTTTCTAAATTAATTTGGGAGGCTCACAAAAAGCATCTTCAAAAAATTAGGAAAAATCCATACATCCACTTGTTACTAAGCCTTAGTCAGGGAAGGGAAAAAAAAACCAAAACAAAAAACTCACAACAAAACAAATGATGTGATGCAGCACTTAAAGGAAAGAATAACAAAGTCTCCCTGCGATACATAACGTTCTTATGCCTCCAGCTCAAACAGAGCATCCTAGAACCTTATCTGGCATAAATTCATACAAGATCATGAACTTCAGCAAGGCTGGCTATGCCAATTCATGGCAGATTTGCTGCTTCTCAGTTAAGTAAGAGGAGTAACACTTCTAATAAAATTCAAAGGATGCCTATTTAGGTTGATGAAAGAAATTATTTTTTCACCAATACATTATGTAAGACAAAATTAACACTTTAGGACTCACTGCCAAAGTAGAGATCAGTAAGGCCAGCAGGTTCATTAGATTCAGACGGAAAACAGACATTTAATTGTTAAAATATTATTCACACTTGTGTCAGCAAAGATCATCACTGATAAGTAACATTGATTCTCATGCTTCAGTACCTGACTCTCCTCTTCACCACTGACATCTGAAAAAGATTCTTTAGATGCATATCTCGGTACAATTATTCATTATTGGAGTTCCATAATACACTATGATGCATCCAGTACTTATGACCCTTGGAAACAGAATTCCAGATCGTAAGAGCCAGTGAGCTGGCATATTTATTCCTGTGTCAAAATAAAATCTGAAAATATGCTCCCTTTCATATCATATCTTCCACAGAGAAAATGGGTTTCAAGCTGTGGAGGCTAAACAGTCACGTACTAGCTAATTTTATTGTAAATATTTGCAATTTTCATTAAAACTAAAAATCCATTCTTTTTTATTTGGAGGCATAAATTTAATTCTGTAAGATAAACACCCTTCGCTAGGTGCCCCACTCAAGGAGTAAGGTATGAACTTTATATAAGTGCAAGGGATGGCTTAGCAGAGGATGTGCTGGTTTGACAAGCCCAAAGGAGATTAATGATATTCCCTAGTAATTAAAACATCTTTACTTTTCCAAAACTGCTTTGCATGCTGTATCTTAGTGCTGGGTTGGAAAATAGATGGAAATTTAGTCCAGAAATCAGTCTGATGAACAAACTCTCTAAGCACATTTGTGCAGATATATTACTGCTTATAAAATGCATCTACATTTGTGACCATCAGTGTTGGTTATCCAGCAAGAAACTTATACCCTATGGTCTCAGTTTGGGCACCTAAAGGTGAAGGACACCATCACCCATCTTCACTCTCAAAGCAAAAGCCCTACTGATAATTCTGGGTTTTTTTTAAACCCCAGCCACAATTCTTCCTACAGAAAAAGTAGAAATTCTTGACTGCCACCTAACTAAGTAAAATGTAGTCTGCATAGTGTTTTAGCTGACTGATGGAATGTCAAACAAAAATGTACTGGAAGCCTGCCATTAGTTTTGATTATTTCCAACTCAAATGTTTGCAAATATGGGTTCATGGTGTAATTTCTGGTTTGGGTAAATATGTTTATATAAAATGAGTCATCATATTGTATAGGCCCTCATATGTAGCTGTAAAGTAAAAAAAATCAGGGGATACAGCAAATTTACAGTCATAGAGGCTTTTTTAATATGAGAAAATACAGTCTTGTTTTTTGATTTCACAGGGTCAACTCAATAGTTGCTTCTTCTTGAGGATACTTAATTATTGAATTGCATCAGTTATACGTTGCCTGTACAAACTGGAGACAGGGCACTAAATAAGATATTCACTTTTTCTAATTAACCTAGCTTCTCTGAATCATCACCAAAAGCGATTATGTTTCTCTCAAACACCTGTATAGGTGACACAGGCTTACTAAGGTGATATTAGAGCAGAGTTGATCTGAGCATTACTACCAGAAGGGGAGGCCCCACACCTGCCACTACCCTGTCTGCGTACTTCCTTTCCCTCCCTTGCTTCTTTCCTCACATTTACTTTGACTTGGCTGCCAGCTGCTTTAACCTCCTGAATTGGCTCGTGCCAAAGTGTGCTCTAAAACATACTCATTTGATATGGCTAATATGCCCGAATTACTATGGCAAGCCCCAACATTAAAATCTGAGGAGTGTGGTACTAAATGTGGATTCGTGCAAAGTCTCATCTTTGTGTTTGGAGGGCAATGATCTGGCCAGGAGCCATGGCTTCCTTTGTGCCAGTCCTTTGTTTGCATCTTCTAAGGCAAAGAGAGCAGAGGCGCTTTACAGGATGCTTAACCAAGAAGCTAACAACCGTGCTCTGCTGCAAGGGGTCAGGTTGCCTCTCCACCATCTTGCAAACTGGGGTTACCACCTTAGAAGCATGCTCCATGGCAGAGTGAGAACAACCTCCTTGGGCTTTTTCTTCTACCTCTACATGGAACCATTTTTCTCATTAGGACTGAAAGCAAAAAGACAGAGCAACAAATCTTGCAGATGCTTTGCCATGTCCTTTCCCAGCCTACACTCCCCTCCTTCCTTTGCACAAGCTATGAACAAGAATCAAGACACCTTTCCTCCACTTAAATTCTCTGTGTGGCCAAACCCAGGGCTGTGGTGTTTCAGCCTTGTAAGACATGTAAGGAATGAAATAACAATCCTCAGAGGAATGTTTTCTGGATTTGCAGTTCCAGTAAGAGTCTCAGTATTTGTGTTTAATTATTTTACAATGTCTTTAAAATCTGGAGATAATTTGAGCTTTCTGGTTTTGTGTAGAAGGTATAATAAACATCTCTCTAATGCCCAGTAAACACTTACCCCTTATTGTTCTCTTTATTTTTATGCATGCATTCAATTTCATTGCAACAATAAAGCTGTCCCAGGCTGCAGTCTTTCACTTCTTGGGTGGTTAATTTGGATGTTTTGGCCACAGCGTCTTGGTGACTGTGCTCTCCCCTGGAACTGTACTGTAATTGTTCAGGAACTTTGTATCTACTAATTTAATTGTAACACAGTCAGAATAGGACTTCAAACTTAGTACTGAGAGCAGGTCTTATAATATCTGAGGCTTGCTGCACACAGGCAATCCTAGTGAAATTAACAGCTGAGACCTGCTCTTATATTAAGTTCAAATTTGTGTAAATTCACTGGCCAAGGAGCTACTCCTGGGCTGCACCAAAAATAAGATGATGAATGTGCTTGAAGACCAATAGCTTATTGAGAAGTTTAAAGTCCTACACAAGTACATACTGAAGGACAGAGGACTCGTATTGCACACAGCTGTTGTTTGGGTGAAACTCACAGTTTTAGCGAAGGATATGACAAGATAGGAAACAAACCACTTCTCATGTCATTACTGTTTGATTCCACCAGGTATCACTGTATTTCAATTAAGATCTTTTTTTATCTAACCTAAAAGTTCCTTAAAAACTCCAGTTCAGTGACAGATGTCCTTCTGTCTTTGCCAACAGGATCATTAGTTAGCTCTCATTTATAGGGGTAATGTTGGCCAAAAAAGTAACAAATCAAATTAGCTATCACATTTGTGATTTCTACAAGAAATCATACCTTTATCCTTCAACAGTATCTATCAAAAAAACTGTCTTGATTCAATCTCTACTTAATACATTTATCTAGAGAAAGAGAATTTCTGCTTTCTTTCCTTTCTTTCAGTTTCTTTTTCTCCTCATTCTCTTCTCCTCTTAGTACTATTCCTAAATTTCAGGCATTACTGATCCAAGTTACCACATACAGTATAAAAATGACCAGATCCGCATTTCCTGGCTGTGTTATTAGCTATAGACACACATAATCAGCCTGAATTTTTAGAGGAAAAAGTGATTTTGGTGACCAGCAGAAGGACCCAACTCTAAGAAAATGTTCAGCATTCGAACACAGAAGGCAAATCACTAGTCAATTTTTTTTCAAAAGAGCAGGTAGAGATTGTTTTTATTATTAATGTAGCTCATTATTCTCTCTGAAATGCTTTTATGAAAAATGGTAATCATGGGAAACAGATGATGGTGCTCACAGCATTATCCCACTCTTGGAAAGTTCTGAGGATAAGTTGGGTATGTATCACTGCATGCTTAATGCATGAAGCAAGCTGAACAATTATACTTGGCTAAAATAAAATCAGATGTTTAGCACCAGTTTAATATAGGAAGAAAACCAGCTACATTTACTATAAGTCAAATTAATTCAAACGTAAGCACTTACCAATTAGTACCATGGTTATTTGGCAATGCATCTTCATGCACCATGGGAAAACTGTACAGACAGGAGACTGATAATCACAGACCAGAGTAGCCTTAATTTCTGTCACACAGAGCTGTGGGCAAGAGCACTAGTATCTTTCAATTAAAGGTCAGAAACAAGCTCCATCCAGCTCAAGCTTTAGTATTAAGAAGTATTTCCTTCATATAAGATTTGGATCATTAGACCATGGCATTGTCATTAAGTAATAAGAATGGAGATGTGCACTGTTTTATATTTGTATCGTTATTGAATAAAACAAGAAACACATGCAGATCTGTCAGTCTTCAAGTCTGGAAAGTATTAGGGGTATAGATGTACAGTTACACTGTCTTCTCCTGAAAGTACCACCAGGGATGGCTGGCAAACAGATTTTCCCCATATCTGAGACAACTAAGCAAACGTCAAACCATGGAACAGAACTCCTGGTTAGCCAGGCTGGCTAGCTGGCTTTCCTCATGAGCAAGAAGTAATGACAGTTATGACAACTCAAAAATGTGACTAACAAAAGCTTTGCAATGAGAGGCCCACAAACCACTGGCTATTTAATAACAGTCCTTAAAATCACGTGAAGCAATTTTTTAACTGTAAGCTTTATGGAGCTTATACGACTACAGTTATTCTATTACCTCGGATGCTAAAGCCTGACCACACACTGTGTGGAAAGCTACTCTGCTTCATCTCTGTCCCATTCAGCAAAAACCTCTCATAACACCAGGAGGAAAACCAGTCTGCCCACAGATTCATAGTCTATTTTGTCATTGTTTAACTTTCCGGTTGGCAGAACAATTAAACAGATACATAAAGAGGCCAAAAGGCAGGTAAGTTTCACAAGCGTTTTGCCTCAACAATATTCTGGAGGCCAGCATATTTAAAATAACACCAGCATACAAATGGTAAACTATTCTGACAACACAAATGCACTGAAATTCAATGCACTTAAGCCCGGCTCTGACAAGCAATCTCCTGTCATAGTAAAAGATATTTCCCCTAAGAGTTCCTGTTAGTCGTGTCATGTGCTTATTTAAGTCACCACATGAGATAGTGAAAACTCTCTGAGACAAGTTGTTTTCAACTACTGGAGTCTATCACCATTATTACATATAATACGTGAAGGTTCAAAGCAGAGGTCCTCCTCTTAACAGGCTGCACCCTGCTAGGATCAGTCCAGCCCAACAGCTTATAAGCAAAACAAATAAAAGAAAGACATTTTATGATCTCACCTTCATGGATATATGCTGAATCGCCAAGAAATTCACAAACAGCGGCATATGGTACTTTAATCTAGGTCTCCTCAGCAGATTCACACAAATAGTTACAGTGGTTTGGGAGGTGCCTTCCAGCATCCCCCCAGTACCCATGAGAAGGGTACCAAGATGACAAAGTCAGCCTCTTCAAACCAAGGCATGGAAGTGCTAATGGGCATACGTTGCAATAAGAGAAGTTTGGTCAGGGTATAAGGAAAAGTTTTTCCCCCTGAGGACCACCAAGCAAGGTTGTGAAGTCTATGTGCTCCATTTATTTAAATGGATGAAGTCCTGGGCAACCTGCCTGACCTCAAAGCTGAGCCTGCTTTGAGCAGAGGGTTGGATTAGAAGCATCTTGAGGTCCTTTCCAGCCTCTCTGATTCAATGATGCTATGAAAGATGTGTTACAATTCTGAAAGCAATAAAATATTGCACTTTATCTTCTCTTTCAAAATATCATTTTCCCAAAGAATTTCAGCAAAATCACTTAGCATCAGCCTCAGCAAATTTTTCAGTCCCAAATTCAAGCTTTCATTTTTAGACTATTAATTTACATATAATTGAAGCAAATGTCAGACTACAATTTCAAACTGAAGAAGTTAATAACTACTTCTTTTTGCAAGGGTGTAACCAAAACACATTAAAAAATTTCTTGATTCTTGTTTACTTTCTGGGAGAACATAATCTAAATCAGCAGAAGATGATGAAGTAATTTAATTTGAATTAAATCCACATTTCTTGCTAGGGAAAAAAGTTGACAAACTACTGAAGATTCGGGAAGCAATTCTACACAACACTAAATGTCCTCATATCCTGCCATAGGGCAAGTCCTATGCACCCAGCCTCTTGCAGGAATGCTCAGCATTCTGCTGGTTCAAACCTCACCTCCCTTGGGAACTGACCTTAATCTACTTTAATCATGCTGCAGAACAAATTATTATGAGAAGATATGAAACCGGAAAACACTAATACTGTTGGCAATCGCTGTTATTTTTTAAACAAACCTTTTGCTCTTGTTTTTTTTATTTCCAGTAAAGTGAAATAAAAATCAACATGAAATTAAATACACTACACAAAGTAGTAAGACATTGAGAAAAAGAAATGAACTGTACAGATATGTGCCAATAAGCAGAATTTATAGGAGATGTGAAGCTTTTAATCTGCAGGTTTTTCCTTCTTACCTTTATAAAATTCAGTGAAAGCAAACTGAGTTTCAGTTCTGAGCGCACTTCTCAGTTGGGCACACTAATAAACTGAACAAGTATTTCACGTGTATTTTTGTTTCTTCACAAAAGTATGTCTTTTAAAATACTTCTAAAAATTAAAAAATATGTTATCTAAAATGACTCAAAATTTTATGCCAAAAGTGTTTCTCTGAATGCATCCTGACACATATAAAGACAGAGAAATCTGTGAACTGTTGATAATACCTATATTTGCACCTCTGTTCCATCTGAATAAAGTGCCAGTAACTCATGTTCAGTACTGATAATATATACCTAAGATTGTATTTTAGGGAGTGGGAAATCAGAGGAATTCACAAGAGTCTTGTCTGTACTTCAGAATCACCAAAGGGACACAGTCTCTGAGTCTCACGGGTCCATGGCAGATATGACAAACAGAAGCAGCAATATTAGCCATAAAAATCTTTTCCCTCTTAAAATACACAGAAAATTAATCTGCTTCTTTCTTTTTGGATCTTGTTGTGATATATTTTCATCACCTGCAGGCCAGAATATTGCTGTTTGCCCTAACAAGAGCTATACATGAATGTTTTACTTGGTGCAGTCAGAATGAAAGCTCATTTCCCTAGCAGGGAGATTCAGCTAAAACTCTGAGCTTTCATATTGTGATCCTGTTGTCTTTCTCCACCGTTCTCTAGCCAAGGGCTTATGAAGATGATAAATTTTCTTTTCCTTGCATTTCATAAGACAAATCATGCTCAATAAATACCTGAAGGTTTCCCAGACATATCTGCACCTGAAGCTTTCCTTCCTGGGCAGCTGGCCACCTGAAAGCCAGGTCAGCTCTCTCAGGGCTTGGGTCTTCTGGTTCTTCTCTCTCCAACAAGCCATAGGTTCCTGACCCACACTACCTCTGGTGCAACCCTATCAAAAGGTACATCCCCTATGTTACAGCATCTTGCTACAGAGCATATTCTTTTAAAAATCCTGGTCCTCAGCAGCAGAGCATTCAGTAACTAAAAAGTACCTTTACCAACAACTCAGAGAATACTGGAGAAAAACAAAATTGCTCTTCCAAGAGGCCTCTTACTTAGTAATGCAGCTCCCTGACACAAGAGATCAGGCCACTGTGTTGCCTTCATTAGAGCAGAATCACTTTTCTGGGAAGGTCTTTGTTGAGAAGTTCTGGGAAACTGAATCATCTACCTCCTTCATAATAAATATCCCGTAGTCAGGAAACCAGAATGTCAAGCTAGAAATCTTATGGGCAGAGTTTTCTGTTGGACTAGGAAAACATTTCCAGTACTTCTTTATCTGCACACCTACCTCAGAAATTCTTAGTTGTCAAAGTACACCTCTATGATTCTAAAATACATTTTATCCTACTCTCCCAATGATATCAGAAAAAGCTTATGGACACAGGAAGGAAGATGAAGGACAGCCTGCAGCCAGACCCTACCATCTCTCTTCTACGTAACAAACAGCTGCAATTTGGCCCATCATACAGCACTCTAAGAATAAGACAAAAAAAACCTGTATTTCTTACTACTATAAATATATGAATAAAGAAGCTGTTTACTGATCAGAGACTTCTTTACCATCCCATTATAGGGTAGATGATGTTGCAACATATTCTTGAGAAACCCACCAAAGAAGTTACAATTAAAGTATCTTAAATGGTTTTATACAGCTACGTCCAAAAAATCAATCCAATTCTGCACAATTTATGAGACTGTTGATCTTTGAAACATGAACATTCTCTTTCTTCTTACTTACAAGAGGCAGGTGCATGCCATCTTCTTCCAGAATTGAGCTTAGACTCAGGTTGCCTCATATTTCCACGCATAAAGCTTTCAAGTCAAACTTTTTTCATTGTGGTTCCTCTCAATAATGCTGGTTCATCTTTTGAGGAATTTTTTTCAGAATAAGGGCTTTATGGAAGAAGGCCCAGAGTCTATAATGCCTAGGGTACTACAAGGAATCCATTTGCCCTTGGGGAACTACCCCAAAACCCATGAGCTGATATTAGAGTTATAGCAGTGTAGTTTTTGAAAATCCATTGTGTATGTTGATGCCCTGCAGACGGGGTTGTTCATCTGGGAGAGGACATCCTGCATACAGAAAAAATTGAGCATACTTTGCTTTCCAGACTAGAAGATAACAAAGAGGTGAATTTGTTCCTTTTGCCCTACTACAGCTACCTGCCGCAAGGCACAGTCAGTCCAAATCCTTCCTTACCCTGTGTTTGCAGCAAGAAAAGCCCCTGTTTTCCATTCTGCAGTTTGGTCACCCTGACACATCCAGGGTGTTGGTTATTTCAAATAACATAAACCCCTTAGCACAATGGCCAGCCAGGAAATAAATCTTGGAATTTAATTTCCAATGTCACAAGATTCTGCTCTCACTTGAAATGCTTTTATCTGATTTAAACAAGAGAGGATGGAAACCTTATTGAGTGGGTAGTGTAGTTAAAATGAAGTTGCCTGATGGACCTGGCACATCTGGGGCCGCCTCCTTGTATTAAAGAATCCTCCAGCTCCTTCAGAGTAAAGCATTCTCCTGTTGAAGCTCCAGATCAAAATTAAAACTTCATTCTATTTGTAAGGTATTGATCCATTTGGGACTTATTTAAGCTGCTAGCTTTATCAGTTCAGGCCTCCTGGGCTCAAAACAAAACTGTGCTGTGGTCTCTGATGGAGCCTCAGGCAGACTCTCCCTTCATCCTCCCACCCTGATTCTTCTTTGTCCTAATACCCAGCAAACATAGATTGCAATCAGCCCTCTCTCTCTAAAAGGCTGCTTCAAGATACCAGCATATCCCGGCACTTTCCTTTACCATAACACAAAAACCCCAACAAAGCACCTTACATCCTCTCACAGAGCTGCAGTTTAAAACCAGTCTTTTTGCTTTAACAGGACCCACTGGACTCACCGTGAAGAGTGAGGCTGATAGAGCAGCCAGGGGGACTCTGCTGCACCGCTGTCGCACAGCTGCACAGCCTCTCATGCTCTCAGAAGCAGGGTTATTTTAAGTAAAAGTTCTGCTTTGCAACATCACCATAAACTGTGGGCATCACTGAAGCAGCCTCACACAAGCAGTCATTCAAAAATGAATGTTACAACTCAGAAGGCTATAAATATTGGGGGGCAGAAGGGGGAAGTACTGTAGCTTAAAGTAGCTGATAACAACCTTTTTACACCACATGAAATATTTCATTAAGTTTCTAAATATAAATTTTATTCATCTCCCTGATATGGTGCTTAGGTGGGAAAGCAATAGATATACCCTGTGTTCCTACACTGCAAAAGCACTAAACAGCTGATACAGACAGGCTTTAATTTATGCCACATAAATACACATTTCTTTGTCTCGGTTTAAATATAAGTTGTCCGACTGTAATTTCAGTATGGTTATAGCAAATAACTTTCTTAGTGTGAAGGTATTTATTCTGGTACTGTTTATTCCCAAACAGCATGGGGAATGGGGAATATAATGTAAAGTACCGCCTAATGATAAAACTGCAATTACACAAGAGCAGCCTGTACTGATACAATCGTTTTGGCAAAAAGAAGTACGCTCCACATAAAATGACTGCTTTATATACCTGCAAACACACATCACAATACAGCCAATTGACTTTTCCCTGTACAGATCAGCACCCACACCAGCCCTGCATGCATAAACCAAAGAAAAGCGATGCTGTGGAACACAAGACAGGGAGTCAACTCAGGGCCTTGTTAGCCTGAGTAAACATTATCCCACTGCTTCACACCTGAGCTAGGACAGCCCAGCACTGTGCAGACAAAGCTACCAGCCCAAGATCTCTGTCCTTCAGTGTTGTGGTTTAAGTCTCTAAAACTCACGCAGTCGCTCTCTCACTCACTCCCCCCTTTTTCTTCCCCCAGTCCCAGGGGATGGGGAGGAGAATCAAAAGAATGCAACTCCCACAGGCTGAGATCAGAACAGTCCAGTAACTAAGGTATAACACAAATCACTGCTGCTACCACCAGTAATAATACAAAAGAAATACAAGGAAGGAGAATACAACTGCTCACCAAGCCCGATATCTAGCCCGACCCCGTAGCGAACCCCCCAGGAGCGAGCCCCCACCCTTCTGGGTCTCTGCTCTCCGGTTTTGCATCCTGGGCATGACGTGCTGTGGTATGGAATAACCTCTTTCATCAGTTTGGGTCAGGTGTCCTGTCTCTGCTTCCTCCCAGCTCCCCCTCCTCCCTGGCACAGCATGAGGCTCAGAAAGTCCTTGATCAAACCAAAACCTTACCAAGCAGTAACTGAAAACACTGGTGTTATCAGTGCTGATCCCAGGCCCAAAATCAAAAACACAGCGCTGCACCAGCTACTAAGAAGGAGAAAAATGACTGCTACTGCTGAACCCACGACATTCAGTCACCAGTATCACTGACTTCTTTTTTGCTTTCATTTCATTATGTCCTCTTGTAGCTATATTACATACATGTCATGTTACCTGTATTTTGCTCTATTTGGTTTCTGCCTCATCGATTCATTTAATCAAGTGATATTGGAAACACAGCAGGCAGATGAAATGCACTCAGCTCACCACTGATGCCCATTCGGGGGTCATTTTACAGTCCTTATTCTATTACTAGCTCCTGCCCAGTGCACTAAGTTAGACATTCATTTGTCATTCTGTTCCCCAGGCTAGAGTGCCTTTATAGTTCCCCTTGGATTTATTTTCTGTTCTAGATACCTACCTCTGAAAATTAAGATATGGAAATGAGACCCACAGACTATGTGACATTCAGTTAGACAGCATTTTGTACCAGGAGAAACAGTGTATCTGCAGAGCATTTCTGCAGTGTTATATTTCACATCTCTAACACTGCATGGAGACTCAGATCACATTAAATACACACCAATATTGTTAGGGGAGGATTCAATGAATCTCAGGAGGTAAGATGGTGCTCTGAAGCTCACTGAGGCCAATCTTAGATCACTTTTTCCTGAATGCTCGATAAAGTCGCTGCGCACGTTTAGTTTTGCAAGGACCTAAGCACCTCCTGTGATGTGTCCTGCATGCCTTTAGCTCCTACTAAGACTAATGGGACCCTAAGGGGCTGGATAAATTTCAGTATCAGACATTTCCCCAGTTATTAAAGGGATTTCTATCTGTGGACCTGATCCTATACCGTGATGAATGCCCTGTAATGCTGCTGAAGGAAGCACAAGCACAATATACTCAATCTCTTTAAGGAGGAGATTACAGGAAGCCCTGATGTTAGAAGAGAAGACAAACAGCTCATGAATGCAGCTTGTCAATATGACTGTTAGAAGGCTCTCAGGAAAGTTGGCTGATGAGGCAGCCAGACAAACCGGGGTTACCACAGTGTGCGTCAGGAGGGCAAGACATGATTACACTGTCATTATTTACCAAGCAAGATGCACATTTTGTTCAAGCATGACTGACTTGCACCAGCCCTTGAACACACCTGGCTGGGAGTAAAACTGGCTCATAAGCACAGACAGGCTGGCTGCCATCGCTGCAAGCAAATTCACTATCATAAGAACTTCAAGAACAGCACATCTAGTAGTTAAAGGAGCATAAGTATAGAGAACACAACCATGCCACATCTATCTGATGCCACAGGACAAAGTGGAACGACAAAACCAGAAGTTATTTTCTTGCGCTTTTCCACCAAGATTAAATGACTTTACAGCAGAAGCAGAAGGGCAGTCACACTGGCTTACACAAGGACAGTGCTGTGATATTTTGAAACTGGTTTGGGGGAAGAAAAAAAAAGCATCTGTAAAAAAAAACCCTCAATCTTCTATTTTAAGGAGTCATTTTATATAACAGGAAGCAAGCACAGTTATTCTAGATGCTTGAACACCGTCTGTCACATCTCCACAAGCAGAGGAAGTATAAAGAAGTATGTGTGACCATTTAAAGACTGTTAGTTTTAATTAGACTGTAATAATGTTGGTTACATAAATTCCTGCAGGTTGAATTAGAGGAAGAAAGCACCATGGAGATTAGACCTACATAATATCTAAATCATTCCAAAGACTAGGGAAAATAGGTCTTTCATTGCAAATGGCAATCTCAGAGATGAGGGAGACAGTCAGTGTGTGGTATGTACAGGCACTAGCCACTAACATTAGTCTAAATTCTGCAGCACAGGAACTTACACTTTCAGGGAAGCAAGGGACATGTGGCTGCTTCTTCTCAGAGGGGCACTTTTCTGCCCAAAAGCTAACGAGTGAAGCATCAGCTATCTTTGTATGATTTAGCAGAGCCCCCAAGGGTCCCTCAAGGTATACCAGCTGGCTCATTAGCCACTACCCCAGCTTAGCCTGTGAGTGCTACATACTGCTCAGAGCTGCTGGTACTGAGAGAGCTAACATGGTTCGTCCATCATTTCTCTGTACTAGCACGGACATGCAACACAGGGCAGTATGTGGTCCTCGGTTTCTTAGGTTTCTAGGCTAGGGATTAAAATTTGGCTAATAGCTTTGACCATAACCAGTGTTTAGGATTAAAGGATGTAGCAGAGTTTCAAAAAGACTAGTGAAACATTTCAGTGCTTTAAAAGCTCATATGCATATTTTTTTTAAGCTTTAGCATACAGGGAAAGAGAAATAATATTGTCTGTATCAAACTGAAAATAATGATGTGGCTCAAACCAGAACTTTGTTGTTTTCATTTCTGATGCCAAAACAAAAACCAGTTGTTCATACAGCTTTAGTTACTAACTTGATGGGAATTACAGGAGGAATTGTGTGGGCACTACCCAGGTTTGTGGAGCTTTACCCCAACTAACCACGTCCTGCTTCTCCCAGGGCTGCTAAGGTGTATAGATTACAAGTAGTACATGTCCACAAATGCAATGCCACAGAGAAATTCTGCAAACTTCAAGGAAATTAAGCACTAACATATAACTGTACATAACACATCTGGGGTAAATTTTCAGGAAATCTGAAAGTTAGTGTCGCTTCGCATACTTCTATATGACTTCATAGAGGCTGGTTCATGGAGAGCTTGAAATTTGTCCCACTCTCTCCCCCGATTAGATACAAAACTAAAAGTCTCTTAATCCATAAATGACTGTTAAAATTGGAGAAAGAAGATGAAAGGATGAAAGTTAGGTCAGCTAATAAAAATATAAATAAATACAGCAAATTAAAATAACTGAATATTACTAAAGGTTAAGTTAATGCTTTACTGGTTTTTATTAATTTAGTTCTTGGCATGCTGATTCAAAAAGAGATCCATTTAGGCACATCTCTCACATGTGATATTAAGCTTTCCCTTCAAGAAAAAAACAACTGCAAATCTCAATGCTACAAACTTTTCATAGTGACTAATGTGTAAATGAAGGAAACACTGTTTTGATTATACTTTTTTAAATGGGCATATTGAAAGTTATAAAAGAAGCAAGAAGGTAATAAAGCTCCTCCAATTAGCCATCCAAATAACTATAATCACATTACTTACATTGCCTTCCATTCCATCATTATCATTACTACATTATGGCAAGATAATCAAATGCAAGAAACTTTTTTCATGTCTGATAATAAAATGTTTTGCTCAGATGTTCCTGGTTAGAGCTGCAGCTTCTCTCATGGAACTGCAACAGTATGGAGGTGCAGAGAAACAGCCATAAAGATCCCCAAATCCACAGCGATGGTGCAAAGGCAGAAGGAATGGATGAGTCACGATTTCCTGGGCACATGTGAGCACTACCAAACAGACTTCATCTGAGAAGGTATCTTGATTCAATTTCACAGTAACTTCCCACCCCACACAGTACCTGCTCTAGCAGCATATTTCTCATTTATAGGAAGTTTTGAATAGCATGTAACAAACTTCTTCCTGCATCTTTCTGAAAGAAACTGCATCCATTTCTCTCTTCTGTGCTATCCAGTGTATGAATATGGCTGTGAAAGAGAGAAATGCATAGCAGGTGTGTAACTAAGAGAGGCAGAAAGAGACACAAACACCCACTGGGACTGTATTTAACCTGTAATTTAAGAATTCCCTTACAGACAGCTGAAGAGGTTAAGCCTTTACAATGTACATTGTTTTTCTACACACACATGGACAGAATGTAATTTTAACCCCTGTAATTAAATGAGCTAAATAGAATTTACATAGAAAACCACACAAACGTTAATAGCTGTAGCACAGATTTCTCTTGTATACATGCTAACCTGCGCTGTTGGAATGGCTAATGGAAAGTGCAAGTCTAATTACTTCAGTGCAGAAGGCAAGGTTCATCTGTAACAGTCAAGATCAACTGCATTTACCGCTTCTTCCCGGCTTCTCATGGCTTGTCATATTGGGAGAGTAAGTACTTCCCTGAAGAGGTGCCTTTTTAGCCTACATGTGATCCAATTTACAACACAGACCCGTAAAAAGTTATGTTGGCACAAGAAGGAAAAGGAAAGGGGAGAGGGGTCAGTAAACTGTGGCATGAAATCAAGGTGTAGCCAGAAGTGTGATGCGGAGTGATTCCCTATGTCCCCTTCTCTCTTTTTCTGTGCCACCACAGTCCTCTCATTTATCTCCATCCCACCACCCCAGCTCATTACTGTTCTCCCAGTTGTTGCCATAATGTGATTTTTAATTTAATTTCTCTAACTACAGTTTGATTTAAGTGCGTTTGCAAAATCTCTCTTGAGATTTTGCAATCACTGTTGCATTTCTCTTTATTCAAATAACAACAAAGTCCGCTCAGGGCTGATGATATACCATACAGACCTGCATCGTATATCATTGCTTTTCACTCCCTTGCGAACTCATTAATTGTTCACACCTGCATAAAATTCAGACATTGAAAAAATTTTAACTCCATTGACCTCCATAGGTATGTATGCATAAGAGGCAGAATGTCAGAGCAAGCAAAGCGTGCCTTCCCAGCAGCAAAGAGACACTCTGAGCAACACTACACCATCTCCCCTACAGCTGCAGGAACTTCTAGTGATAGCATTTGATGATGCTCCTGGAAGCATCACACTGCATACTGCATACACAGCAAGCACACCACAGTCCACTCACAAGAAAGGCATTGCCAGTAGCATTACCAGCACAAAGAGGATGCAACTGAAAGCAGTGTCAGGAATATGTCAATAGAGGAGAAGCAGGACAGTGGGGAAGCCACACACTCCTCAGACAACTGTGGCTTAGACAGGCAGAACTGTCTCAAGGATATGATGCTATTTACAATTTCTATCAGGCTCCCTTCTTTATAAAGAATAAAAATGTATCAGTGTAGCACAATAGCACAGGTTCTGTTCAAAGTAAAAATGTGAAGACCCAGTCAACAGAAAAAAAAAGACATTATTACTGTATGTATTATTAGGTGTGCAGGATGCTGGTGACACTATTGGGTATTTCTGGGGGGAAAGAAAGAAGCAAACAAAAAAACACAAACCACCAAAGCACCAATAGTATTCATGTTTTTCCTGAGCTTGTACGTCATATACTTTTCTGTAAAACAAAGCAGAATAAACTGTTCTTACAAAAACTTCTAAAGTTTGCCTGATATACATCACTGTCTCTAGCAAAACCAGACTGATGCTTCATAGGATCATAGGATAATTCAGGTTGGAAGGGTGGTCTCTAGTCCATCCCCCTGCTCAAACCAGGGCCATGGTGGCCCCTACTGAGGTCCCCTCTAGCTTATTCATCTCTCTTGCTCTGAGAGGCCCCAAGCTGGGCACAGAGCTCAGGCACAGTCTAATGAGTGGTGAGTGAGAGGGGAAATCACTTCGCTTGACCTGTAACTCTCTCCTGTCAGTGCAGCTGCCCTCCCTTGCTGCCAGGGCAGACTGAGGGCAATGCCACCTCGCTGCCCAGAAGTACCCTAGGTCCTTTTCTGCAGAGCTACTCCCCAAGCAGCCAGGGCCTGGTATGCCATGACACAAGGGCTCCATCCTGCCCAGGGCAGCTGCAGCTATACAGTTATATCTGCCAATGTACTCTGAAATTTGAACTGATTTCTCATAGAAATTAAAAATGAAAAACCAACAACAACCAAACATCAGAGAAGAAAAACAAGTCCAGGAACATGCTATTCCTTCAGAAAGCCTAGGGGTGATGGACTCCTAGACCTCTTCTCTTCTCTCATACCAAGACTAAGATTGCTCCAGTTGTGTGTGTGGTATTTTTCCAGCCAAGCGTTTAACACAGGAAAAAGTCAGGCTCCCACACTTCTTTGGAATAATTATTCCAGGGGGCAATAACTGAACTCTCATTCAGGAAATTGTTCCCAATATTCAGATTAAGTTTTTCTTTATTTCCTCCATTTATTTATAGCTACAGCTCATCCTTTATGCTAAATAATTATTCTTCTCTCCCTCTTTGGGGGAGCTACATCCCTCAAATATTCGAGGGCTGTTCTATCCCTCAGGCCACATTAGTCACCATTTAGCAAAACTATACACATTTAGTCCTTTTTATTAGGACTCATTAATTATTCTTAATCCTCCCCTCTGAACTCCCCAATTTCTCAATCTCTCTCACAACACTGAAGCCAATATTCCCCATGTTACTGCACCACAACACTGGGGGGGAAAACTCTCTGCATCCCAGTGTTTCTGGAAATAATATAGTTTAGCTGTTGCATACTTCATCTCTCTGTCCCTATGTCTTCTTTGGCATTATTGCTTCCCAGTGCCAAATCTGGCTTCCCTTACCCACATGGTTAGTCCAACTGGAGCAAAGCCCACAAATAGGATTAAGAGCAGGCTTTCTCCTCCATCTGGAACTGTGTTCACTTCTCTTAGTCTTTTGGGGTGTTTTTAATTCATTGCTCTCTCTTTCAAGGTTTAGTACAATGTTCACTTTTGCAGCAATAAAAAGCCCCAATTTTTAATGGTTTCTACGTGGTTTCAGTAGTATCTAAGGATACTGCATGTTAAGCATCTAAATACCTAAAATCTGGCTTAAATACTTTTACAATGTATTGTGCTCAAGGCAATACATTTGAGACAATTCTTAGACTGATATTTAGGAATCCATTTTCTTTCCAAGTACAGTATTTTCAGTGCTGTATACTTTAGTTCCAATAACAAGGTAGGCATAATTATGTCTCACTATTGCCCCGCTTTACTTTTAGAAAAGCACCATGGGCACTTTCTGTTAGTATTGGCCATAAAAAGACAAAAACGTGACTTCTACAAAATAACAGCAGTGCCCTGCTGCAACTAATGCTCTTAACAATCAGGTAGTATTTAATAAAAATACTTATTCTGAGTATTCAGTAAAGCAATGCTTCACTGAAACAATAGGAATTCACTGCTAGTATCAGTGGCTTCGGCTTATACAACTAAAAGCTCTGAAATACTAAAGAGATTGGTCTGGATTGTACTGACTTGAAAATTGGGTATAGAGGCAAGGACTGGGGAGCACATATTTATGGGAAATATCTTGCCTCCCACACCATACATCCTTCTCAGTGGTTCCTGGATATACTTAGAGAGTGAGTGAAGAACATATCCCCCTCCCATTGCTCCCACAGCCCCAGCATGAACCTGCATAAGTGAAGCTCAGGCAGAGACCTCTGCAATGTAAGTAGCAAGAGAAGACAAATCACAAGCCTGGCAAGACAAGAGATGGAGACATAAATATTCATCTGCTGAGCAGCCCTGGTGGCTAATGTTTAGCAGAAAAACAACCCCTATTCTTACAGAGCACTGTTGGCCAAGAATATGGGAGCTTATCTCTTCTGCAGGTGTCCATAGCTAGTAAAATAGCAGGCTCTGATAAGGACGAAATGATGAAGCACTACCTAAGGATAAATTTACTAGATCCAAACTTAATTGACAGGTAAACAGATCTTTTTCCGGATGCTATGATGTCGGTGTGGGCCAGAAAGATGATAAAGTTCAGAGGAGCCTTGACTACTTCATCAGTGAAGGAGCTTGTTTTCCACTGACACTCAACATTTTCATCATTATTTAACAGTGAATCAAAACGTCAACCAAATATTCTTTTCTGCTAGCATATAATTTCATTCTTTAGTAGAAAACTGACTGTTCTGGCTGTTTATATTACGAAGTCCAAGTCTTAGCAACATATCCTGTGTTTGTGCTTGCTGTTTGTGCTAGTAAGCCCTTCAGATACATGCCACATTTTATCTTTCACAGGATCACAGAATGGATTGGGTTGGAAGGGACCTTAAAGATCATCTAGATCCAACAGCCTGCCACAGGCAGGGACACCATCTACTAGAGGAGGTTGCTCAAAGCCCCATCCAACTTGGCCTTGAGCACTGCCAGGAATGGGGCAATGTGCTGGTCTCTGTAAAAAAATAAAATCCTAGGGTTTTTTTTTTAGATCCGACCTTCCCGGTTTACAAAGTTTTTTTCCAATTTGACTAGGGGTGCCTACAACTATGAGGTGGCAAACTGTAATAACACTGACATATTCCAGCAACTGTTCTGTTACAGTTGGATAAGCTGCAGAAGTCCTTTTGACAAAGGGATCTGAGCTTTGTTGTTTGTTTTTTGTTCAGTTGGTCTGTTCAGGTTTTTTTAAAACAGGCTTTTTCCAAAATGAAGACTTCTCTTCCATTTAATGTTTGCAGCTTTTTTCAACACTTCTATGAAAATTCTTGATAGTTTGTTTGCTAAAAATCTATTATGAACTAGAGCATTAAATAATGAAGGTTAAACCTTAAGAAACAAGAAGACAGGCAGTTAAAAGCTGTTCACAGCTTATCATGTTCTCCACAGCTGATTTACTAAAATGGAAAACCTTGGTTATAAATCCAGACTATTGAAGAAATGCCATTTCAACTTAGTTGAGGACTTATGCACAGTATTTCCTTCATTTCTGCAGGGTGTTTCTTCCCTTGGGAAGAATTCCTTTCCATTAGCGAACAGTCACTGATCTCAGCCGGGAAGACACTGTTCACCACTTGACTGGCCAAGCTGACAGTGCACAAATTGCTATTTATTCAAGAATGCTAGATCAAATGCAGCACATAGTGCTATCAGATGTGTTTATGCTTGGCCTCCACAGAAATTTTTGCATTTTCTCAGAAGCTGCTTGTTATAAAGAGGACAGTGAACTAAACAAGTGTGAACTTGATCCAGAACTTATTTCAGTTCTGCAACAATTGTTCCTTAACACACCAACTCACCACCACTTGGTGATATGCCTGCATACATCCCGTTCTCCTGGAACTCTTGCCATTTGACATGACTTTGGCACTGCCTACTGCAGCGATGCGGCCTTTGCTTCACTAGCTGATGCAGTTTTAGATTCATAAGAGCATAGCTCTGATTTGGCAGGCATAAGCACAGCAATACCTAGTAAGTCATGACAGAGCAATAACAGTGTGACCACCATCTGGCTGCTCAGACTTGCTGTTCTCAAGCATAGCCCATAGCAGACCTATGGCATTTTGTATTGCATAGGGATACAGGCAGCATTTCAGGTTTCTCAGCCAAGCCACATAAAAGCTGGCATGTACGGATCTTGAAGGTGTTCCAGTGAAAGAGGGTGTTTTACACTTCCTCCTCAATAACACGACCAAGACATGGACAGCAAAAATCCAGGGCGAGGAAGATGTCAGACAGAAATACCACCGGCAACCTATCAAAGGGCTTTGTGGCAAGAAAGGCATTCCACGCAAGAATATGATACACCAATAATTAGATTAGAATTTTCTGCTGACAATCCCCCTGAAAGATAAAAGAGGTGAAAAGAAAATGTGAAACTCTATTCAAAGGAAATAGGGAAAACAAGCAAAAATGCAACCAAAAGCAGTGCAACATATCTAATTGTCACTTACAAAAAAATACTTCTATGCCATCTCTCTATTCCATTTTTCTTCTCTTTTTAATTGGCAGAATCTGAGGGAAATTATTGCAATAATCTAAACTAATTTACGTTCTGAAAAGAAATGTGAAGGAAAAGAAGGCAATCTTACAATGAGTAATGTAGCAGCAAGCAGTGGAGACACTGTTTAGAGGTAACTATTCTAACTAATCTCTGGAGAACGTTATTTAAAATTTTTCATTAATTTAATTTAAGATTTTTCATTAAAACTGATAACACTTTCAGTTGGGAATGCATAGGTTTAAAACAACATGACTAGACTGAGTCTAGCTTGCATGTTGGTTGGCCTACTAATGAATTCACCAGATGCACATGATTCACTATACTATCTGAGTTTAAAAGGGTAAAAGTGCTGTTTGGGCAAGGGCTTTATAGAGGAGGGCCCTGGGGCATCCCTCAGGCAGCACATGCATGCTCTAACACAGAAAGAAGCCCAAGATGAAAAGTCTTAGTTAGGCTCCTTTTAGAAGGGTAGTTTGACAACAGCAACAAATACTTAGAGTGCCAAATACTGAATCAGTAACTTCCTTTTCTCTTCCCAGATCTGCATGTAGATTCAGACACATCACCTCCAGTGAGGGGAAGTGCATAGAAAATAATTAGGTGCATATATACGCTGAACCACATGAACCTGGTTTAGCTGTCTAAACAAGTAGTATCTCTAGCTTCTATACAGTCTGTGGAGAGAGGTAAACTCCTCTAAAAGACGTTGACAGCATCTATATTGAGTTCTTACTCTAACCTGATGCCTGTAGGAGTTTAGCTTCTCCACTGACTGAGAATTTCAGCAGCTGGTGTAGCAACATCCTTCATTACATACAAATCAGTTTAATGCTACAACATACAACTGTTATGGCCTCATTCAGAGACTTGCAGAAAATCACAAGGCTGTCACTTCTGTTCTTAGTTGCACATGCAGGTTTTCTCCATATCTTCAACTTCAGAAGCACTTCTAAGTATCTGCTGCCATTTGCAATCATCTTTCAAGAAATCAGTTTTCTTTTTCTGACTCAAAATTAATATTTTTCTTTCATATCGGCTCCTTAATCAAATGTATGCCCACATCACAAGAAGTAAATATTTAGTTTCATAATTAGACAATAATATTTATTCATAATATTTAGACAAAAAAAATATTCATAAGTGTACCCAGCAGGAACAGGAACATGCATCCTAATTAATACTTCAATTCCTGAGCCACTGACAACTAACCAATGAACTTTGAGGTAAGATGTCTATAACTTCAGAACATCAGAAGTAACTATAAAGGTCTTCTTCACCTAGTACATCTATTTCCATAGCCTGGTCCAGTCCCACTGAGGTTTGGACTATAGGCGCTAGTGCTGAAATCAAGCAGTATTCAGAGGAAATGTAGGGAGAGGGGGACATTATGGCATCTGGTACAACAGTGACACGGAGTCTACTACACTGAAGACATGGAAAAGGGACAAAAGCAAGGAGACAACACCACGTGAAGAGAGTAAGTGTAAGAAGTGTAATGATGTGAATTATAAATCACAGTAGAGGCAGATAGAGGCAACTGACTGAAAAAGAAATCATGAAGGAGCACTGAAAATGTGTTAAAATGCAATTTGTTGAGCACCCTGCTCTCCACTGGAGCTGACATTATCTGCCTGATGTAGAATGATTTATCGGCTGCAATTCTAATGCATATTGCATCCACAGTCAGAAGACACTTTCTGTACAGAGCCTCCCCAAAACAGAAAAACACCGCAGTCCCTCTGCAGAAACATCTTCACACGGAAATCTTTCATCATGAACTCCCTTTGCACATGGAAAAACCTTTCACAGTAAAAATCCATTCACAGTGAATGAACAGACTTACCAAAAGTTTTCAGAAAATTCCATTTGTAATTATCTGCATCATCTAAATCGTTCCTTGTAGACAGCCACAGTGTAAATCCACTCAAAGCCAAATAAAAATTGCAGTAATGTTAGTCTTAAGAACTTTATTCAGCTATATCTTCATATTCCAGTCACTTCTTTACATGAAAAACAGTTTCAGCAGATAGAACCTATTTCTTTTGTATTGTGAAAACCTGGCTCAAAAAGTTTTAATCTTCTCTGTACTGACAGATCTAAGTTTTCCAACTGCAGCTGACTGTATCTATGCCATTTCTGGCAGATGCTTGCCTACTCTACTCTCCCTATAATGGCAACTCCACAACTTTCCTAGGCTATTCACCCTAATGCTCTATTATCTTTATTATATAGGAAGTTTTCCAAATGTCCAATCTGAAACATCCTTGCTGTAATTTGTCCCATTCATCACAAACATGGAAATACTCTGTTTTTTTAGATCATTATCAAATCCCTCCTCATTCTCATTTTAAATAGCCTTCTTTCTTTTGGTGTATCCTTGGAGATTCTATATTCTAGATGTGGTCCTCCTCACCAGCCTCCTCTGTCCTCATCCCAGTTTGTCCACCTCTTGCTGGAAACAAGGACCCCAGAACCATGATCTCTCTCACCATAGCCAAAGGTTTGGTTGTAACTAGTGATTTTTTTTTTTATTGCCCTAATATGTACCCCACTGCATCCCAATAAACACACAGAAAGAAAACACAACCCTCAACTTCGGGTTCACGAGAGATGAGAAGTGGCTGGCACTAACTACTGAAGTAGTGAGATTGTTCTCAAAAACGCTTTAGACGTACTTGCATGCCCTTTTAATCTGCTGCTTTAAGGGCTTCTTAAAACCAAACCTTACAAAATCCAGTCCTGACCATTTAAATGAAGCATTTTTCAGCCAAAAAAAGTTTCAGGTGTTCTGCTGAGCATCAACATTCATCACCACTTGGTGCGCTTATCCTGTGTTTGAAGAACACCCTGACAATCCTTTGGGATTAAAATAAATAAATAAATAACTCTAGTAACAAACATGGGAGACATGAGTGCTATTTTGTTTTAAGCTTTGGCTGTGATACAACTTTGCTTCCACAACAAAGATAAAGAGAACTTCACCAGAGACTTCAGCCAGAGCCCAATCAGGCCAGGACAAGAACAAAAGTCCTCTCCCACAGCACATGCAGAAGGTGCATCAGGACAAGTCTCACAGTGTCACCTGTCACTTAGATAAAAGAAATCCACCACTGTGCCTGTGCATGTGCATAAAATGAGCAAGGAATTATATTTTGGCCTCAAGACCAGCTGGTACAGCATTCAGCTAAATGCTCTCAATATTTACACGGTGCCTGTACCTGGTCTGAACCACTGGATATGAACTCTGTTCTATGCTAAACCGTGAACTATGCCTGCGCCCTCTCTGACAGGATGCCAAACAGCCGTGCTGACTCTTGAACAGCACAGGCAATTGCCTGTCACTGCTCAGCCTGTGCCTGTCCATCCTACAGTCAGAAGGTCCATAAGGAAACAGAAGTCTGTGCGAGATAGGAGCGACAGAAGGTTTGAAAGATTTGTAATATATGCCTGAAAACAGAAAGGACAGAGTTTGTAAGCATGTAAGCATGTGAAAATCACATTTTCCTGTTCCAATCAATTTGGCGTGACCCCAGCTGGTCACCCAGGGAGAGAATTCAACCTGGTGGACAAGGAACCTCAGCACTGAATGCTGCCTCTCTGCCCAAAAAGTAGGAAGAGAGCAGCTCCTACTAGAAGGGGTAGGAAAGGACAGGGAGGAAGGGGCAGCTGCTCTGACAAGTCACTCACCCCCACCACCAGTCACCTGTCCCTGCACCAGGACACAAGGCGCAGCATTAGACACTGGCTGGCAGGGGAGTTTCAATGAAGGGAAGAGGGAGTCTTAAAACCTATAATCAAACCTTATACTTCATGGGAAACAGAGAAAAATGATGTTTTGTTTTTAAATCAGTAATTCTTTCTTTTTCTTCTTACTCCCACTTCAGGAGCGTTATCTTATTCTTTCAAGCCAGCTGTTTTGACTCCAGAACTACTTGCACTGCTCAGGGCTTCAGATAGTAAATCTTAGAAGCAGAAAACTGTTGCTACTCTTATGATTAAAAGCAACTTCTGCATCTTTTTCCTTTATAATAATGCCTATGAAGCAAGCACAGTAAGTTTAGACTGCAGCATAACTTCTTGTGGTAAAACCTCAGTGTTTCCTCCATGGATTACATACTGCTTAATGTTCCAATTTTTATGTTTTTTTTCAGATGGGCAGTCTCAGCCAAGCCAAAGGCACTGTTTGTAAACAGAAAGCTCATTTCTACTTATGGTCTGCAAGTAGACACTCAGCAGCCCTGGAGTAAGCTGTGAGCCAAGTTAGAAAGCCTTTATATTCAATTAGTAGCTTTACTTTTCCTCTTGGATTTGTAACTGCAGAAACCAATTTAGCATGAGAATGAGCAGAAACCTGGGAGCTGTCAGAAGCATGGCTACACACTGAGCAGAACTCTGTTTGACAGAAACCACACAAAGAAAATACTGAATTTACTTCCCTGCCCTTGGCTCTCCCAGTCACCTCCGCATGCCGTGCTCCCAGGTCCCCTCTTCTCTCATTTCCAATTATTCCTCTTCACATATCGCTCTTGATGGACAGCACAGTCAAACATGCTGTAGAAAGGGAACTAGGGAAACTAATCAGAGGAATATATATCATTATCTACTTGTTCATGTCTCATATATTTCTCTTTAAAAAATTATCTGTTTTGTTGAGTTGGAATCTGAAGCAGGATTGACAGGTTCTATTTCTAATGTTAACTACATGGGGATCTACTCCAGTGGACACTGAGAGCTCACAGACTACATGCCATGAGAAGATAAGAAAGAGCAGAAAAAAACCCACAAAACAAATAAACATTTGTTTAAGCTGTGTGTAGTACTATTATTTTTTTAAATTTTAAAATGCTATTTGATTTGTGTTTAAATTCTTGGTAAAGCAGTAATACCAGTATTTTGGGGAATCTTCAGACATAAGTCTGAGAGGATCTTTCCTGCCTCAGACCAAAATAATAATGAGTGGCTGCCACAATAGTTTTATCAAGTTCCCAATCAAGCCACTTAGAGAAGCTATCATATTAGGCTTCAATGTTATAATTCTACAAGTATCTGAAATTACATTACATCTAAATGGAATAACCAATAAAACATGTCACTTTGCTCTGGTTCTTTTTGAGGATGACACTGATTTATGTTTCCAGAATTCCAATTACATTGCTCAACCACAATTAAGTAATGCAGTGGAATGAACCAGAATATGCATATGGACAAATGATCTGAAATGAAATTTCAGACTGTGGCTTTGTTCCACTGAACAATACTGGTAGGATCCTCAGCAGTTATCACTGAGTGGATGCTCTCTAGAACAGCCTGCGTATGCCAGGAGTATTTAAAGTGTTGAGGATTGTCAAGGACATAACATCTACAAGCCTCTGAAGTGCTCGAGAGCACCTAAAAATAGGGCTCTTTACCCCTTTCCTGCAGTTGTGCACTATTTAATACAATGCCTTCAGCTTTCTTTGCAGTCAGGGAATGCCCTGGAAATTCTTCCTAGGAGGAACTAAATATGTTTTAATGTCTTTTGGAAGCACAGCTGGTCAAAAACAATTCTTCTGGAAGAGATCTAATACAAAATTTTATTTTAGGGAAATGTAAATGGTTGAGGTCTTTTACTGGGCATCTTTCCTTCACAGGAAGTACACACGGGATTGTACTATCAGTAATACTAGTCCAAGTAGATAACTTTGCCTATGTAAAAGATTATGGAAGAAATCACAATTCTGATGAGGAAACTAAAGTTCCAACTAGTTTCCAGCATTAATTTTTTGACCCAAATTTTTTTTCCTTTTTTTTTTTTTTAAGGAAGAGAGAGGAAGGGTTACTTTAAAAAAAAAAAATCTAAAAATAAAATCTAATATAAAATTAAGACAGCAATAGAAAGTCTTACATCTTACATTTTCATCAAAAACATCTACACACGTATTTCAGATAAGCCCTATTCCAGCTGCTCTGGAAATAAAGGCATGCTAAAAAAAAGTCCAAAGTGCAATCCTTTACATACTATATTTCTTTAATGTACAAGATAACATCTCTTCAATGGTTGAATTGAAAAAGTATTAAAACCTTCTTCTTACACCCAATTAATTCCTTTAGCTCAAGTAACAAAATGGGCTTTCTTGGTCTCAGAAAGTTACCACTTGTAAGTTTAGGACAATTTAACCATCTGAGATCAACAGTAGCACAGAAGCAGAGACTCCCAGAGTAACTTTCTGCCCTGATGCCCCAGGCTCACCAGAGCTACAAGCCATGGTACTTCAGTAAACATGACACCAACCATGAGTGCCATTGGAGCAAAGTACAAGATATTAAATCCTACTGGACCCAGTCGCACCTGGAGTTAACAAGCCAAGCCAGACCCAAGCCGACACAACTCTACATGAGCTGCCAAGGCAATGCTTCCTGGATCCGTAGGTTCTTGAAAATCATTATAGCTGCAGTGAAGAGCAGCACAGATGGATTCTCTGCCTGAGTAAATAACTCCGGCCTCCTGTCTGCTTCACAGAAGTCCATACTGGATTAGTAGCTCCAACATAAAGCTATCCAAATTGTGAATGAGTTAGATG
Organism: Myiopsitta monachus; assembly: GCA_017639245.1. Classification (NCBI taxonomy): domain Eukaryota; kingdom Metazoa; phylum Chordata; class Aves; order Psittaciformes; family Psittacidae; genus Myiopsitta; species Myiopsitta monachus. The sequence continues at coordinate 41,178,569 of CM029925.1, read as the reverse complement.
TGCATAATGGTCACTCAGCTGTCTCCCCTTAGTCCTGCATCATGAGAGTTTTCAGAGTGTTTCAGTTCCCCTCTTGTGTAATGGAAAATCAGCTACAGCACAGAATTATGTTAAATGCTGGTAGAAGCATTCATGAGCCATATAAAATGCTTCTTGCTGTAAGACAGGAACAGTTTCCCAATGCAGCAAGCAATGTTATTCCTTTCAAAATACGTATGCATAAGGTAACAGGCCAGTTCACTGAACTTATCATTAAAACTGGATGTTTGGAACAGAAGCGCATAAGGGTGTAAATGGCTATATGCCGGCATATGCTAGCATGTGTGCGTGCACACAAGCCCATGTGAACCTACCCATGCTCTGCAGCAAATGGATTTTCCCAAAAAAATTGCTCATTATATTGTAAACTGAGTTATACTGACAATAACTAACCATGGCAACTGCCAAATACATAAAAAGGATATAAACACTCCTTTCAAAGCACAGTCTGTGCTTGAATCTGCCTTTTCAAAGCTTGTATGAAAACAGTGGGATGCAATAATACAAGTCCAATTTGTGAAATTCTGCAAAACAGAAGGGAAGAGTTGAGTAGGTTTCTGAAGAAGCTGAATTACAGACTTTTCAGAATTAAAGTCAAAAGTACCATTCTGCAATCCTGCATAACACAGGCCACAGAAACTCACTCTGCAAGTACAGCTATGAGCCCACACCTTCTGCTGAAATGCCATGTATTGTTTAAATACACTAGACAAAAAAAATTCATTCACAGCAGGTCTCTTCCATTCTTTAAAAGCTGACAGCTCTAAGCCTCATTTTTAAACCCTGTGCAGCTTCTCAGAACATTGACAGGATACATATGTTACCAGGTAGCTTATTAATACACATGAAAACCAAATCAGTCACAATATGACACTATCAACAAGCACAAGTAGCATCTACTGCAACACATAACATGACAGTAAACCCCAATTTTACTGAGCATGAACCATAAAATGCACTATGCAGCTATTTAAACATGCTCAAATATTTGCCTAAGATACTGTATCTGATTTAAAAAATCATAATTTTAACACCAAATTATCTATGTCCAAAAAAAATTTTGAGCCATCTATATAGGGTCCATAACAAAACACAGTGAGCACATTTTCATGGACAATGATTTTCTCTCCACATATGGGATCTTTTTTCATTACATGGAAAAATTTGCCAAGACAAAAGAAAGAATTTAATGTAAAGTTTCATTAAAGAGTTTGCTTTCCCGGCTAAGACTAAGAAAAATGGCTAGCAGTCCCAGCTGCATATGCATTATGCAGCATGTAGTGACAAAAAAAGAATATTAAATTAATAAATGAATAAAGGAAGGGGCATGCCACCAAAGCTGATATCCTTGGCATGCACTCAACATACCTATAAAGCATGAAGCAATTACCTACTCTATCTCTCGGGGCTTGAGCATCTTTATGTATCTTCATGAGCTCACAGATGCTTGAGAATGTAAACAATTAGCTTTTCTAATTCAGCACTATCCTTGAGATGGGCAGGAGCCTGCCTCTACTGAGATGGAGTCTGATGATCACATAAGCCACAAGGTACTCCTTGATATTTTTCTGAGGGTTCTAAGAGAAAACCAAGTCAGTTTTGACAAGCTGCTGGCAATACCAAAAAGCACTCCCAATTTGCTCAAGGCATTCAACAAGTTAACAAGTAGTAGACCAGATGCTATTCACATTACTTCTATTGAACTTACCTTTGATACTGTTAGGAGCTCAGCAAAAAAAACTCTTCCCCTCACCAGCATCACCAGCACTATCATCATGACACCACTGCCACCAACTCAGAATGTTCAAAAGGCCTGTGGAAGGAATGATCCCTAGGGTATCAACATACACCACACCTACAGGCTGCAGCTAAGATGTGAAGACCATTCATCCAGCTACAGATTATTTCCTGCCACCCTTGTTTCCTTGCAAGGCCTTCAGCCAAGGGCAGGGCATGGACTGTGGGAAGCTGAATTGTTCTGGCATCCTCAGCTAATTCCGGGCCACTCTCTTCCCCAAGGGCTTTGCTGCCTCTCTTCATGTGGCCTGACACACATCTATAATTACATGAACAAGACACAAGTACCTACCAAAAAGAATGGGCATCACTGCTATTCAGGCACCAGCAATATACAGTACAGCTTCTTGGATACAGGCTTTTGCCTGCTCAGTAGTCATTGTCTGCTCTCCTCAGACTTCCTCATGCTGGTACAAGCAAAGAGAACAAACAAATCTCTCTTCAAGTCAAAAGGTTTCAGCTAATCTTTTTCATACATTTGTAGGAAAAGCCTTCTCTGGAAACAGAAGCATAGAGGCGAGGAACTTCATAAATCTTGTAAATTCACTTGCATAAATCAATTTGTGGGGGAAAAAATAGTAAGTGCAGATCTCCACAACTCCAAGGATAATTCACTTTACTTTAGGCATAAAGGCAATCCCCAAACAGTGCTGCATAACACATACTTGTTTATTTGGAGCAACATTTCTTAACAGCAAGAATAGAAAGTACTACTCAGTAGTACTCAAGTGAAAGGCTGAGAACAAGTAGCAATAAGAATGAGTAAGGCCATTACTTCTCACACTGCCTAACACAATTATTCAACATCTGCTCACAGAACATTGCCACGAGACTTTCGTCCACCTGCACTGCTCCATTCAGAAGATGAAACATCTTTCCTCCTCTATTTTGGTCTATATTAAAATGTTCTCATTAAAGTTAGTAGAGATGGAAGCAGAATTGAAATCCAAATCACGTACCCAATTCTTGCTACTCACTATTTTGAAAAAGCATTTCCTGTTGTTCAGAATTGCTTCACTGTATAATAGTCTGTGCTAAAGGAAAATGGGAATCTCCTGCTGTTGCTAACATACACCAGAAAACTACCATATAGAAGAGACATAAAAACCACAATGAAAACTAACTGGCATTACACCTTTTTTGCATGCAGTGGTTAATGCTTTTAACTAAAATCTGCTTTCCTTAAATATCTTTACCACAAATCTCCCTCTGCTCACCGAGCCATTACAGCTTTCCTAGTGACTGCTCCTCACCTTTCTGTTAGCATTATTTAAATAATGTTATCTGATGTAAAGCACTGGAGTAAACCAGCAGTTGAGCATGAAAATGCAAATGCTGTAGTTACTGGAGCTAACAGAGCCAGCCTGGCTGCAAGCCTTTGCATGCACCTTGGGATGACTTGCTCACCGAGGTTTGGGAAGGCTCTGTCATGTCAGGCCCCAACACACTGTACTCCCTCATTCTCAGAACTAAAGCTCAGGATGTTGGTATTGGGGGGGATAATATGCTGCCAGCAACAAATATGGTACCGGGCGGTCTGGGAAGCTGGGGTTTAAAACAAGGGCTCCAGTGACATAGCATCCCTGTAGTGAGGAAAATCACCCAATCCCATCCATAGTACACATACAGAACATTATTCACCTTGATCCCACTGTCTGTATTTGGGCATTGGCTCTACACTGGACTCCAGTCTTTAAATTCTTTTAAGGAAAAAAGAAATGGCACCAATGGCATACTGTCTTCAAAACCATACCCAAGCCCCAACCCCCACCCCCTAAAGGCTCATTTCAAGAGCCTTACAGAAGTAACAACTTTAATTATTTCATTCACACAGTGTAATGCCAGCACCAGCATCTCTCTCCTCTCATTCTGTCCAGTGGTTGCCCCAGATAACCAGGCCTTAGTTACAGTTCACAGACTCTGTTTGCCACACGCTCCTCTCCGTCAGTTTCATTTCTAATGAAGGCTTTGACACTGGTACAGTAAATGATAATCTGCTACTGAACTTCTAATTAAGCATACAGAGCTGATAGTGATAACCTTAGCGTCTCTGCCTGACTTCTCATTTTAGAGGCCCTTGAGATTTCCATTTTAATTTCTATCTTCTCCAACCGTACAAGAATAATGAGATTGAAAATGCAAGTAATGCAATATGGCACACACCCTCAGTGGTACCACAGTACTGAGGGTAAGCCATATGCAGCAGAAACAAGCTCCTGTCAAAGGACAAAGCTTGAGACAAAAGAACTTCAACTAGCAGAAAACCAGGCACATATTTTGGTTTTGACCCACATTAAAGTATCAGCAGACTTGCAATCATTGCATTCCTCTTTGAACAAAAGCCTTCTTTTCCATCAGAGAAGGTGGGTAAATTGAACCATTAATCTTTCTTTGCTCAGTTATTCCATATAAGATCTATACAAAACTGTGTTCCATGTTTTTATTGAATTAGTTACTGAATTTTTACTGATTTGGATGTTCACAAATCTAATGTTGCCCTACACCAGTACATTTTGTAAAGTCTTATCATGTTAAATGTTCTGTAAATTCCATTTCCCTCCTAGAGCAATTGGCTATGAAGTGCAACCTTATTACTTGAAGGGATTGTACATTAAAGCACCACCCATGTGTTGTATTAAATATATATTGAGAAGCACAGGGTTTGGAGTCTCAACATATACAGAAAACAGGGTAGATGGGTAAAGTTTATGTGTTTTCCTGTACTAGATATGTTTCTATAAGTTCAAAACTGTTGAGTGCCCTGACAGCTCTAAGGAATCTTGAGTCATTGGACCTCACTACTTAGGTTTACCTTAGAAATCCTAAATCTGATATGGGAAAGCTGTACTTACAAAGTCAGTTTGAACTTAAAAGTCCAAACCAGTCAGTATGTACATATTGACCTCTATTTCAGCCCATGTGCATGGCTGAATGGCTGGCTTTGCATAGTGTCCAAAATGCAGAGAAAGTTACAGCAGCCCTAGAGTAGCTCTCTTAGAAAGCAAAGCCAAAAGAAAAAAATATATATACTTTTATATTATGGTATCTAAAATTTGATTATCATATCCTTGATTGAAAAAAAGCACTAACTATTGCATCACAGATATCACTGGCTGGAATGCATAAAAAATATGCATGAAATATTATAACAGAAAACACTGCATGTCCAGCTCCAGAGATGCAAATTGGTTGTATGTTACTTCGATGTGCAACAAAGGCACAATATAAAAAGTCTGTACAGGGAAAGGGTGTATTTTGTACCAAGGGATGGAGGGGCCTTGATAATGGGATAGGTAAGTCTTGATAATAGGATGGGTAAGTCGTGATAATAGGAAGGGTAAGTCTTTCCTTTGTGCTCTCATCCACAATCCAAAGCTATCACTAAATTCTAAAAGTCAGTAATAGCTTCAAACTCGATAGGACACTGTATGCCATGCTTTTAGATTTTCAGAGGAAAATGCAACAGACAACAAAATCCATCACTTTCAGACAAGGTACTCTCTACATTTACATTGAAACGTACAGGGAACAATAAGTGATACTAATGACACAGTGCTACATTCCGTATTGTTCTCCTGCCTTTCACTCTGATACAAAGTTTTCTTACAAAGTACATACATTTATACTGTGCCACATTTAATATCATGACATAAATCTGAAGCACCCCTAAGTAGAGAAAAACAGTGCATACAGCCTTATTTTCTTTTTTTAAGAAAAGTCTTCACACAATCTTTTAGTATGCTTTTAATAATTTGAAAAACATTTGCAATTTTGCATTTTTTTTCCCAAATGCAGAATAAGTCTAAGATAATGCCGGCAGATACATCAATTTATTATGTTACCAATTAAGGACAGAGTTCTGCATTTAGAATCATAGAATAGAAACATAGAATAGTTAGGGTTGGAAAGGACCTTAAGATCACCTAGTTCCAACCCCCTGCCATTTCTTCTACAAAGAATGTATACAACTAGAGGGGATTTTTTTTCAAGTCGTACTTCACTGGCTTTTTTACCATCTTCTCAAGGGAAATTCCCATCAAATATAATAAGGATGAAACCAATAGAAGCTTGAAAGAAATTAAACTCTATAGAAATTACTCTAAACAACATATGGGTCATAGGAGAGTTCAAAAAATATTTATGCAATTAACTGAATTCTATAGCAGAGGCATTACCCTATTAAATCCCATGAGCTGCTTTCAGAGGTCTATGAATACAAGATAGCCCTCCACCAAATCCTATAGGACTTTTTAATCAATGAAACAAATACCTCAGCTCTCCCCAGGAGCATTTTTAGAGGAGAAGGTACATAAGAGCAGTGAAAAGTTTGCAGAAAAATAACTCATTTTAGCTTTATTTTTTAGCAAGATTTCATGAGAAGCACTTTAAGTGAAGGCAGGAGAGAACCAGGGAAAAAAAGCAATTGACAAAGCTCACTTTTTACACCTTAGTTCTTCATCATTTCCCATCAGCTAAGTAAATTAATGAATAATTTGAAATATTCTTATTATAATGGACCATAGGGTGGAAAACTACCAGAGTAAAGGAGGACACAATGAGATATGAGGTGTATTGGCATTAAAAATTACTGAGCAAGCAAAAAAAAAAACCCCACTAAAACAGAGACATTCATGCTGACCCTTATTCTATGGGTCTCAAATAGACACAATTCTGAAGGAAGAATCAACATTTTTGGTCAGCAGTTTTTATTTGGTGGAGAGCAGAAGGGAATGGGGAAGGGAAATTTTAGTTTCCTTTTTTAGGTGGAAAAATATGATTCACCAGCAGTGAGTCAATGCAACTAAAAGGATATTTTAAAAGCCAAGAATTCAAATATACTATGAAATAAAAAATGCAGAAGTGAAGGTGTTTGAAAGAACATTTCTGAAAGCTTTCTTGCTTCATTTAAAATGCAAGGTGCTTGTCTTGGAAATGATACATTGAGACAATACTTTCAGGCTCCTTCAATGCCATTATAACAAATCATACAGGGTGACATTTTTTTGATTTCCACTCCAAGACTTCATTACGTCTTGTATAATTTCCCACCAAGAAGAACTCAGAAGGGAATAATTCAGTTAGTGTACAAGTATATTTTTCTATGCCTACATCTCTGTTCCATGTATATTAATAATTGACATGTTCATGTAAATTGACAAAATGATCAAGCATTCTCATTTTAGTCTCTGACTTCAGAAATCAAACTGCTGTCTTTAAGTTATGTTTTAAATAAACTGTGAATAAAATTACTAACCCCTTGTGACAGGAAAAATTGCATCTGATAGTTTTGATTCCGGTGCTTGGAACTGCTAACCCAAACTTCAACAATCTCTCTGTGAGGTTCTGGCCTAGCCCACACAACCTGTCTATGCTGAACTTGCACAGCTGGGTACCAGAAAATCTATGTGGTAGTACAGCATTTTCTCATAGTCTTACCGAAAACTAATTTGGCCTATTTTAGGGTTGCTGAGGCAAACAGAGGACCCTGTAGGATAGGGTCTGACAGCAACAGAAGTCTCAGTACTATGGCATTATCATCCTCCTTCTTCTGGACAACTTTAGAAATATATCTGAACAGATCTCTTGCCCATGTATCCACTGAACATGTTTCCTGCTTGAATATTTCATTGCCTTTTGCATCCACAATGAATGCTTGTGGTGCTGTGAAAAAGGAATCTTCAAAGCTTTTGCTGCATTTTTCAAAATCCAGTGAAGCACAGATTACAAAGGAAAAAACGTAAAGCAAGAGTTCTGTGCTAACCACTAACCCAGTAGGACTGCAATTCAGAGGGGATTACCAATTCCTTAGCACTGCCTTCCCAGCCATAGTGTCTTAGTGTATTAGAGAGATTATTCTGAAATCGTCATTGTCAAAGTAGACATCCTGGAAGTAAAATGCAAGTCATTTAACAGCTGAGCTGAGCTGAGTTCCCCAATACAAAGATTCGCTCTGCATCAAAGAGAAAAAATATATTTATCTTCACTTTGTTCTTGCCTAACAATATGACTCAGAGTATTGATTGTTCTGCCTCTCCATCCTAACATCCTATCAAATCTGCACAGCAGTTTCCACAAACACAGCTCTATTTCACTAGGACTTGTTGAACACCCCTACTGTGATAGCAACAGACCATGACCCAAGCCAAAGAAAAAACAAAATGGTGTGTCAAAGTTGGCAGTGTCAGCAAATATCCATGATGGTATTGGTTTTCTCGCCTTTTCTTTATTTTCTCCCAGAAAAGCTTCACAGGTGTTTTTTCAACCCACAAGAGTCATGTTGCCGATTCAGTAGCATCCTTTTACCCGTGCATCACTCCTGCTGCCTCCTGTGGTGTCACTGTAGAGCCCCTGCTAATAAGCCCAGCAGATTTATTAGCTGGGGCTTTGCTACATATCCAGCTTCTGGTGTGGGTGTGTACCGCAAGGACAGTATGGAGTCACAGCTGGGAACAGGTGAACAACACAGAAGTTTGAGTCAGCTCATCAAGGTTTTTTACATAACATGAGTCATAATTGAGCCTCCATATTTTCTTACTCTAATCCACAAAGATTACAGTCATGGTTCTGCAATCATTAATACCACGTCTGTGTATTCCCAGTTAACCCAGCAGTTCAATTTGCTCTAGGTGGGAGAAAAGCATACAATTGTATTGCTCTTGACCTAGCTAGAGAGTTCATGCTGGCATTTCTGTGAAAGCTGGGAGGGCAGATTCTACTCAATACAGTTAAAGAAGCTTGCGAGGGCAAATCAGCTCTTCATGTCCTTATACATGAAATAGCAGAATGGCTTGATGCCATTTCACTAATTTACACCATTTCCCTTGTGTTTCTCATCTGGTTCTGGAGATGGCCTGAAAATAAATCTACCAATTTGTGAAAGTGTTGCCTGATACACTTTTTCATTTGGTGCTCCCCCTCTGAAGGAAACACTTTTTTGATATTAGAAGATCCCAGTTCAGAAATCACTGAGGTACATGCTCAACATTTTAAACTCCAGCTATGAGCTAAAAGTGCTTAATGTAAGTCCATGCCTCAGTAGCCTGAGGTATAAAACATAAGTAGTGCCTTAGTGAGTCATGCAGAGTCTGCCTCATTAGGAAAATAATATAAAAGGAACTGGCTTTTATTCCTTTACCTCTCATACATGCTTCTGCTAAGTAGAGAATGGGAACACCAGGAACACAGATACACCTGTGAAACTGTTACAGAGCCACAAGGAAAGACAACTCCAGAGGAGCTTCATATGTATCCCTAGTTTCAACTGTTCAATCCTAAAACAGCAGCCGTAACAGAGAGAAATTAACACAGTACTTTGTACTTCCAACCAACTATATTGTGATTTCTTTCTGTCTTTAAAAGTCTCATTTCCCTGAAACAAATACAGCTTTTATTATTTATGGCTTGGCCCTTCATAAATTTGTGAGTTTTTTGTAGGCATCTAAAACTAAACCTTGAACACTGTGTGGACACAGAGAAGATTCTTTCCAAACCATCATTTGACACTGAATCAAAATGTTTATTTTGATTATCAAAATGGTGGCTGAAATAGGGTAATATATGCTGCTGTGCCAAAAATGGCACACTGTGGAAGTTTTCCATTACCATCTAAGGATGGAAAAATCAATTAATTTTTGAGTTGGTACTGAAATGTCTGAAGAACGAAGCCCAGTAAATAACCTCCAAACAAATATCCTGTACAATGAAAGACCAAGTTACCCAAGGGTGTTTCAAGCACCATTTAATTCCTTTGCTTATTATTCAGACTGGTAAGCTCTGAACCCTCCAGCTGTTCCCACTCTGAAACATTGCTAGCAGAGGCAGCATGAGGTTCCTTTTTTTCACTGTCTTTCAATTACCCTGAGCAAATTAACTCTGCTTTCAAATTCACAAGATTTTTATTCTCCTATTGCCAACTAAAATGGTCAAGCCAAAAGAAAACTGTGTCCTTCCTGGCTCATTTGTTCAGTCCCAAGGAGAGCTCTGGTTTAGGTGAGCTGCCTTTTACCTCCTGCCTTCATGCAAATGATGCACACACAGGTAGCTCTCTCCTTCCTGGAGGAAAACAGGAACGTGTGGGCAAAAAGAAACTCTCTCCTGCATGGCTTTATGGTTCTGTAATGATAAAGGGGCTTAAAAGTTGTAAAAACATATTTCTTTCTTTACAGCTAATGGTTCTAATTTGGAATACACACAGAGAACAAATACTGACAAAGAGAAAGATGAAGTTCAGCAAGAACATTGTTCGTAAAGCAGTCTACCTTATTCATGTAAGAAAGGGAATCAGCCTCTTGTTACTTAACATGATAAATACGTTGATTATTACTTCAACAATAAGCGACTATTCACAGCAAACAATAGTACTCTGTCACAGTTGCTGCACAAATCTGAAAATCATGATTTGGTGCAAGTTACAATCTTTTAAGACCATAAAAATCTGCAGGCTCCACAATTACAAAAACTTATTGTACACTTGTAAACTGACAGAAAAGCACCAAATAGCCCTTTTCTACAGTGATCTCCCACTTGGTGACTTCCAAAGCTGTTGATTCTTGGAGAAAAATGACCTTTAAATTAACATGGCGTTTGCCCAAATTCTCATGCTTTGCATTAATTTCCATTTCAGTTGACTAAACAACAAAAGCCTCACCTACAAAACTGGAACTGAGTTCCCAATGCAGGAGAAGATTGTTGATAGTTTTAATCTTAATTCCAAGATACTGCATTTTTAGAAAGCAAACAATGTCCAAAACTATTCAGCAGTTCTGGCCCTGGTTTCTTCCTGCTCAGTGAATCACCTCCCAGCTGTAAGGGAGGCTCTGCTGAAAGCCATGCTGATACAGACAGCACTCCCTAGATCAGCCAGGAGGAAGCGTTGAAGTCAGATAGAGGTCTGTCGGTAGAACTGCAGAATGATGCACAATTAACATATTAACAGCAAGGGCAGAAACATATAATCATATGCAAATAGCACTAGACTTATTTTACACAGGCAGACAGACAGCAAAAAATCCATCACATTTTTCAGATCTTATCTGCAGAACTAGAGTGTATACAGGGAGGCCTCAGACATGTAGTGCAGAGCCATGAATTGGTAAGATTTCACATTTCAACAATAAAAAGATGAAGAAATAGTAAACTGATGTGATGACATCAGCAAAATGTTAAACAAAGTACTATTTATGTTGAAATACATGCATACTCTAAGTTTTTCCCTCAAACAAAAAAAAAACCCAAACACAACACCCTGTGGATGTTGGGGCTGAGATTCTTCAATGCTGAGCTGGTACTAAAACCAAAAGGAAATTAAGAATGACCTTGTACAAGTGAACCAGCAAATGATGTTCATTAACAACCAGCCCAAGTAAGGCAGTGCTGGAGGTAACCTAATGTACAGTGAATGAGGGTTACCATGGCCACTGGTTCAGGGACATTTAGGAAGAGCATAAGAATACTAAAGAGAATTGTGTCAAGAGCATTAAATATACATGATTAAAAACATGCATCAAGAAAACACTGAGCTAACATTTATTTAATGGAGAAAGGTGCTCCACTAATGCTATTCAGAACTGCTTTGTGCATAAAAATATTGATTTGATACTACTGATTAGGTAACTCCTTCCCCTCGGTTGTCAATAAAGATCATAATGCAAAGACTCTGAATACAAATGATGCCAGAAAACCGTAGCAGATTGATTTTCTCTCTTTCTTACTGACAGATTATGTCATCTGAAATACCTCTTAATAATTTTAATTATGTTCTTCCTTTTTTTTAGGTCAAATTAAATTTAATTAAAATTTAAAATTATCTCTGTAAAGGAACGAGGCTTGCCTTGTTCAGCATCATTTATTCAGAGCAAGCTGCACTCAGATGACTGTCCAGTGGCCCATGACACTGTCTGCAATTTATAATTTAAATGACAAAGAGAAAAAGAGCAAGAGAGCAAATAAATTTTATTAACAGGAATATGGGGTTAATGAGTAAGAATTCTTCTTATTTTATTAGCTAAACTACTGTGTCTGGCATTCACTTAATTTCAGCTATAGCCTCAACAGGAAGTGTTCTTTTACAAAGTATCTGAAAAATTAAAGCCTTCTTTCTCTGCAAATAAAGATTTATTCCATGTAGGTTAATACAGAAAGAAGGTGAAGCCTAGAGTTAAGAGGTTGCCTTATCCAAAGCAGACCAATATCTGTTGATGTTACCTTAAAAGTAATAAATGTCATGTAACATCTATCAGACACCTTACAAAGAACTTGACCCAGCTTCCATCATATTAAAGATTTTATTTGTTTCATTGGGAACTAGATCACTCTCTAATACCTGTCCATATACTGCCAAAAATAAGATATCTAGGTAACTCTGGCAGGGACCAGAAGAAGGGAAAGTGGGTGACCACATCTGGAAATATGAGGAGCACAACAGCCGTGCTAAAGATAGGCTTGATACTTCTGAGATGCTTTGGTCCATTATATTTATTAAAAATGAAATGTACCATTTCTAGGTTCAAAACTGACTTCAACTGTTTGACAGGCAAATATTTTTTTCTCTCTGAACCTTTGATTCAGGTTGCTTGTATTACAGATAAGTAGAAGCCATATTCATTATCACAGCAGGAGAAAGCAACACAAATAAGAAATATTCTCCCACCATCCCAAGTGGTGCGCTAATGAGGTGGTGAGCTTGCTAAAAGATGGAGTGCATAGTAGGGAGTGCACCCAGTTCACTCCCTTTCAGTAAAAGGCAATCACACCAAGCAAAACAACACAGCAAGTCAATTTGCAATTATTGTATTTCAGATTTCTCTTGCCACCCAAGAACAGTCTCCAATTTGTGTAGCTCCCAGTCAGTGCAGACTGGCTTATTTTCATCAAAACTGACCCCTTTGCACCAGAACAGGTGAAAAAAAGGGATTATTTCCATGACTACTTATGCTGGTTGTGTCAGTTGGCGCAACTGAAATGCTTAAGGGATATTAAAACATCATGTTGGAAGTTAGTCAGAAGTAAATGAGCTCCTAAAATTGACCAAGAATAATGGCATAGAAAGGAAGGAACTATGCCCTAAAGGAGCCTCCTTAGCTCTTTCAAGCTCAATTTCACTCAAGTTTATCCTAAGGCAAAACATTTGCTGTTCTCAAAGTGATGAAGCTTAAATACCATGTCATACTCAGACCAACACCTTGCACAAACTTAAATGGTGCATTAGTAGTAGAAAGTACTATTTAATGTAAATAAAAAGTGGCAGTAACCAAATATTTAGATTTTTTCTTTCATTTTTTATTGCAACTATGTCCCTTCTTTATGTTCAACAGAAGCTTTCTACACAAATAGCATCACTCAAAAAAGAAAAAAGCAAATCAAATGGTCAAATATCAAGCACTGCATCATGAAAGTAAGTGGGATCAAGATCAATAATTTTACAACTGAGAATTTGTGAAATTAAGAGACATGTAGGAAAATATTTTTGCAAACTGAATATTTCATGAATTTTAACATAAATACCTATTCACCAAAAAGCAAATACAACACTCCACTGTTCCTCAGAGCACACAGCTTCTCAGCCTAGCTCTCTCCTGGCCCCATCCCTGACTTGCAGTTACAATTTCCTTGATGCTTTTCCAAGATGCACCCACCATTCTCTCACTCTCCCCCAATCTACATTTAGCGCCTTCCCATTTTGATATTGTACACCCCAGCAAAGAGAGTCATGATCACTGTGATCTTACATAATAGGCACCAATAAGCATTGCACTTTCATAGAGATAACCATTAATGAGCTTCTACCAGTCTTCAATCTGCAATGGTTAACTGTCCTTATAGTAAAGATCTTATTTCAACTTTGAGCCTTTCTTTATTTCCTATCCATTGGTTCTTTTTACACATTCAGTAGATTTAAGAGTTCTCAACTACCAAATTTCACATTGATGCAAGTATATTTAATCAACTCTACTTGATATTTCTTTTTGATGAGATTACAAGTCATTTTGACAAGAGCTATTTTCCATAAGTTCATGTTGATTGGCATTAATTATATTGCCTTCTTTTAATTCTTTATTAATTAATCTTCATTAATTTCAATATGCTGCACTTTTTTACAGGGCACATAACTGGATCTCCATGAGCAGTAATGTGCATTCAAAAGGGTACAGAAGTCTAAAAGAAAACAAAAAAAAAACCAAAACTGCATTGTAAAAGCTGCAGGTCGAAATCAAACATCATCTACCATTAAGGTCACTGCTCAGTCCTGATGAAGCAACTCAAACCCATCGGGGAGAGCAGAACGCTTCTTGCAGAAATGGCTACTAAGTGGACAAAGCTGGGGGAAGATTTAAAACAGTAGTGAGAAACCTCAAGCACACAAAGAACAGGCAAGCATCCCTCACCAAGACAAGGGGCAGGGTGGGAAGTGCACTGATGCTCCCAAAGACTTGAGGCCACAACCTGCATTGCTGTTCCCTGGCCATGTATGTCCCTGCAGAAAAACTCCATGAGAATATTGAGCAGATGCCCAATTTGACCTAAAGAACTCCACTGCCATATACATGGTCATATCCAGGCTTTGCTATTGCTGTGTAGAACCCTACTGAATTTGGGGAAGAACAGGGGTAAGGAAACAAATCAGAAAGAAGGAAGAGACTAATTCCTGGTGTTAAATGATATGAAAATTGATCCTAGAGAGCACTTGGTGCCTATCTAGGCATATCACAGAAATCATTTAAAATACTGCTTTTTTAGCAACAACCGTCCTAACACTGTCTTGACTGATTAATTAAAAAAATTCACATTTGACGTGTATACAACTTATAATTACTGATTCAATAAGTTCTATGAATGTTTATATAAACATACCAGCTCACTCTTCTCTCTCACTAGCCACCATTTAGAGATCTGTTTGCTAACCAGAATGTACATGCATTTAGAAACCATAAATTTTAACAAGCTCATGAGAATTTACATGTGACTTAAAGCACCAGTTCTCAAACTTTTATTGTTTACAGTAGTTCACAAATTCTTTTTGTAAACAAACAGAGCCAAGGCAGCCTTTCTGTGCAGATGCACAAATTATCAGGTATTGCGGATTCAAATCTCAGTTACTTTATGAAATCTTACACTGGAGGTTGATAATTGACTAACAACTTTTCTGGCGTAGCTTGAATCAGTAATTTAACAACCAAGTGGGGTTTTTTTGTTACATTTCCTTACTTAGACAACCAGTATTTATGTTCTGAGACATACAAATACCCACCCAGTGTTTGTGTTGCTTTTATTAAATAATATGTTTTGGCATCTCCATTTTCATGCCTTAGTATGAGCAATAGTATAACTCAGGATGAAGTCAGAGATAACACTCCTTCTTCTCTTCTACAAGATTCTTATTTTAGCCCCCACTACAACCTCTTGCCCCTCTCAGGTGTGCTGAAATAACCATTTGTATTGCAGTGCTGTAAAAAAGATCACTGGATGATTCAGGTTACAAAACTCTTCACATTGTTTGGAGGGTTATTTTTAACATTGGCCATTCAGTAGTTTAGGAGCTGGAAGGAGTTGGAGACCAAAGAGCTCTTTTGTCCTTGAACCTCCAAGACCTAGCTTATATAGCGGAACACAAAATACTCAAGCCTCTGTTTGCTCCTACGGATTTTTTAAGCTCTCCTTTATTTGACCATGCTTTATTCTTCTATCAGACTTTTGGTAAAATATAGGGAATATAATAGCCAGGAGAATACAATTTACAATTTCTCATGAGTTGTATCCTCCCTGGTGGGAAAGAAGTGAGAATGGGAACATTCCTTGCACATTTCCACAGGGGAGATGGTACCAGCCAGGTCTCATGGGCACAACTTACAAAGTGCTGCAATGTAAACTTTGAGGTAACAGACAGAAGAAAGAGAAGAATAATTTTTCCATTCATGGAGAAATTCTAAATGACAACAGTATCCCTACTATTGTGCAGAATAACATTACAGCTCAATGTGGGGCACTGTTGAAAGAAATCTTCATGAGCTCACAGGTTTTTTATTTTCCTGTGCTTGTCAGGTCAGAAAGCATTGGGTAAAATTAGGCAGATGCAGCTAGTCAAGAGAGACTCGCTGAGCAAGTTATACAATCTCCTCCTCTGCTACTCATACTAAGGAGGAAAAAATGAAGTCAGTTTATAGACAAGTATGTATTTGCATGCTCCAGTATCATCTCTGTGTTTCCAACTATGTGGGTGTGGAGGGCATTTGCTGTTTGTAAACAGACACATAAAAGGGAAATGCTCAACTTAAAAACCATAATTAGCACTTGCTGCTGTTTTCCTGTGGCTTGTGCACAAAATGAATTGTGCTGGAGCTGAATTTCCTGACTCTTTTCTATTGCCTTTTCACCAGTAGCTGAAGCAATAAAAAAACCAGAGCTGTGCTAGTTAGTTGCCATTGCAGTAAGGTTCATGGAGATGAATGTCAGTCCTGTTTTCATCTCTGCAGACCCTCTACAGTGGGAGTAAAAGAAGCTAAAGAAATTATTCTAGTTCTAGTGTGAAAATGAAGAGTGCTGAACAAACTGGTGCCAGGCTCTTTTTCACTGGTGCCAAGCAACCGGAAAAAAAGCAATGGCCATATACTAAACCACAACTTTTACCTCAAAATGTGGAAGAACTTTATGTTGAGGGCAGCAGAGCGCTGGAACAGGCTGCCTAGAGAGGTTGTGGAGTCTCCCTCTTTGGAGACATTCAAAACCCACCTGGGCACATTCCTGTGTCTAGATGGCCCTGCCTTGGGAGTGAGGTTGGACTGGATGATGCCCGGGGGTCCCTTCCAACCCTAACAATTCTGCAGTTCTGTGAAACTGAATTATATAATAACTCCAACAAAAAATTACAGTTCAGACAAGTCTAATTATTGGTCTGTTCCTCATATGCTACAGACGCAGGGCTGGGACATGCTCTGAGAATCTGATAGGTGCTTACAGCATAGTGATTTTTGAGGGCAATGCAGCAATTACCTCCCTGCACTAATCAGATCCTCAGCCAAATTTCTCTGCAAACCACTGAGGGAGAAATCTGCCTGCAGGCTGCCCTGTGATTATGCAGCCCCTTTTCAGCCCCATACCAGAGCTCTGGGCTTTTGCCTTCGAACCCTAATCTTAGGCCTTGGCTAAGCTACAGCTCCCCCAGCCATAGCCCACATGAACAAACTTACAGGGGAGAAACCTTTCCACAGCTTGCACTATTGTTTCATAGCCTCTTTCCAGCCTCACACCCACTGCAGACCAGAGCTCTCCTCCTAACTCCAGCCACAGCCGTAGGTCTATCAGGGCCCTGAGGACACCCATGGGCTTTACAGGTCCTGCTCAGCCCCCTTGGATTTCATCCTACCTGCTAGGAGCTACCTACCAGCCCAGGACCACATGTCAGCCACGAAGGCCATCAGTCCCTGCCCCAGCAACGCCACAGCAGGGCCAGTCTCCAGCATCTCTCCACAGCCCTTTCGGCACAGACTACAATTAAGTCTTTTTCCATTAAACATCAATATTTAATAGTTCCTGAGTCCATGAAACAGAAGCTTAGGCTGTCAGTGCTATTTGACTCCCAACCAAAGACTTTGCAAAGCAAATATGAACGAAGCACCATGCGTGTTCTACACTATTGCCATATTTGCTACAAGAACAGCAGAGAAAACATTAGCTATAAAAATTACTAGATCTAAAATCTGAAATCACACATCTTCTTACTGAATATATAATCGGTCTCCCCAAGTATGCATTGCTCAGGTAAAAGCAACAGGAAATACAGTCAGCATCACAGACTAAAACCTGAATATTAAAGTACAGACTTTGAGCATGATTTCTAAGACCAGTTCCAGCAAAAGCTAAATTGAACAACAGATTTCCTATGAAAGTAGTTTGTACTTCTAGAACGGTAGCTTACTGAAGGCATAGCTCCATGATCTGCTCTCCAATAATACAATGGTCTCTTTGCCCATTGAGATGAACAGCCAGGATGGTTGGGGCTGGAGCATTTAACATATGAAGAGATGCTGAGATAACTGCATTTACTTAGCCTTCCTCTTAGGCGAAGTTGAGCTCATATGGCGGCCTACAACTGATGAGAAGGTTTAGAGAAGACAGGGCAAGATTCACTCTTGGAGATGCACAGGGACAGAAGGAGAGGCAAAAGACACAAATTGCAACATGGGAAAATCAAATTATACATAAAGAAACGTTTTTCCACCATAAGCATGGCCAGCTATTGGAACCAGGACTCGGACGCTGTAGGAACTCTATCCAGAGATATTCAAAGCTCCATTAGACACAACCCTGAGCAACCTGATGTAACTGGACCTGCTTTGAGCAGGGAGTTGGACTTAGTAATTATTCTGTAATTTTACAAACATTAGCCTTTAAGAGACATGCAAAACACTACTGTAGTATATTTCAGTATAAGGCTTTAAACATTTGTGTGCTGGACAAATACAAAGCCAACAAGGGATAAAACCAGATTCTGCTGTAAATTAAAGAGGAGCTTTCTTTCCATGAACATCTGGGATATTTATGTGCAATTGTCATGCTGCTAAACAAATTGCTAGCATGAAGAAAAATAACAGGATCTGTTTTCATTTAGGATACTGTCCCTTAGAGCTACATATTGTAAAATGTGTTTGAGGTTTAAGTGTACTTATTTGTTAGGAATTAAATATAAACATAATTTTCAAAATTCAAGAACAGTACTTTATGGCAGAACCAGAGATAAACCTGGATCAGAACACAGCTCTAAAATCTGCTTTCTGGAAGTACTGAAAAAGTTGTAATCGCTTCAAAGGTACAATTTCAGAAGTTACCTAGATGTGCAGGAACCTAGATTCCAGCGAGAGTCACTGTTACTTAAGCTCTTCAATAAGGATTCACATAAGGAATAAGGACTTCAATAATTTTTGGAAATGGGTCCTAGGCTCCTGAATCATTCCCATCTCAGTGCTCTTGGAAACCTGGTCTGTTCAGCATTTTCAGATTTTATTTTTTTTTTTCTAGGAATATATGGCTCTTGTATTCACAATGTACTTGTTATTTTTAAGACAAATTAAACCTGAAAATTTTAGTCTGAACTTACTCTTCAGATTTGGGTTTAAAATTCAGCCTAGATCCATACCATTCTTAAGGATGGCAGTTTCTTAGCAACTGCATTAATGGGAAAGTCAAAACCTCAGGTTTGGTACCTAATTGCTATACACAGAGTATGGGAAGATTGAGGCACTTGGCTCAACATCACTGCAGCCTGGCATGCCGCAAATGTATACACTAACCCATAGGAAGTGCTGAAGACTGATATATCTGAAATAATGTCTTTCCAAGACCCACTTTTGTAGCATAGACCTAGGCTGTGGGAAAGGGAGTCACAACCCCAATTTTCTTTCTGGGTGTAATCACAAAGTAACACATAATGGCTGGTATCTCTCTTTTCTTTTAGATGTTGCTGCTGGAGGAAGAGAACAGTGGCTACAGCACCTGCCTCATCCGGCTCTCCAGGTCTGGAGAAAGGCTTGCCCCTTCTCATACACTGCCAGCAGCCCTGTGGCTCCCACACTCCTCCCTACACAGTGGAGAATCCTCAGATGCTTTATTGGAGTGAGGACCTATTCCACCCTCACATATTATTTAGAGACAATCCTTTGGGTTGTATATGATATCATTTTTGACTTTTCAGGTTCAAGGATGTCTAGAATCCAGTCCTCCAGTTTTCTCGAGAAATGCACTGACCTCTAGGTTACTATACAAAAGTCAGGTATATTAGAGAGAAAGCTGCGTGGAGACCTCATAGCAGCCTCCCAGTATCTGAAGGGGGGCTATAGGGATGCTGGGGAGGGACTCTTCATTAGGGACTGTAGTGATAGGACAAGGGGTAATGGGTTCAAACTTAACCAGGGGAAGTTTAGATTGGATATGAGGAAGAAATTCTTTACTGTGAGGATGATGAGGCACTGGAATGGGTTGCTCAGGGAAGTTGTGAATGCTCCATTGCTGGCGGTGTTCAAAGCCGGGTTGGCCAGAGCCTTGGGTGGCATGGTTTAGTGTGAGGTGCCCCTGCCCATGGCAGGGGGGTTGGAACTAGATGACCTTAAGGTCCTTTCCAACCCTAACTATTCTATGATTCTATGATTCACAGAGTACAATGGTGGCTCCCTGAGGCACAAAGAATACCTGTTATCACCTCTTCTGTGTAAATATGTGTGCATAAGTAAGTGCCCTGGCATGAAGGTAAGCTTCATTCAAGTACTGAGTAATACTTAAATGCATTTCAGTTTGGAATCTCACTGAGACTGAGTCCATCTCCAGCCATAAAAGAAGCAAAATTTTTTTCATGTCCTCTCTATTTGCTCTATCATACTACTCCTTAAGCAAAAATAATGTGCAGAGCACAGTGGAAGCCAAAAAATCAATTCTACATTTACACCTATGTTTAAGACATTCTGAAGATTTTGCTTCTGTGATACTGCATGGCAACAACTTGTAACAAACTCTTGCCATGATGTAATATAGTTTCACATGAGATAACAATGCAACTACTTCTTAGGCACAAATCCTGTTTATAGAAAGGATAAGGCATTAGGGTGACAAATGTGATGAGCCAGAAATAATCAAAACAAATTCTGCGTTCCTTTGTCATTCAACAGTTACTAACTCTAATGTGATTATTCATAGAAGGCCCTTTATACTTCCTGCTCAAATCTGTTGACACTTAGTTTACTGATCCTACTGTTTGAATACTCTGTGAAGAATATAGCCTCTGTGAAAACCCACTAACTCCTCTTCCCTTAGGTATGCCTTACTTACCTTCTCTGACTGATTAATCCTATTGACTCAGGTGTTACTATCTTATCAGTTCATTCTTCACAGATGAACAAAGGAAATTTTATGCAAGGGCTGCTCTTATTGCTTATGTTACTCAAACTTTACTGATTCAGATTTTGCCTCTACCCAGCAAAGCCCAACATCTTTCCAGCTTGCAGACAATTGCATTACATACTGCACACTTGTCTGAAGCATTTATCTGTGTTGTACAGCTTCTCCGCAGCAGACAGCATGGCGGTGCCTGTGGATTCTCTGGATTCCCAGAGATGGGAACCAGATGCTACCACAACTACACATACAAAAAATAGTCTCTCCCTATGAAAAAAAAAGACCTTGAAGGACTTTATTCATATTTTATGAGCCATCAAGTGGAACAGCTGGGATTTTTTGGAGGGGGTTTGCTTTTGTTTGTCTGGTTGGTTGGTTTTTTTTTGGGGGGGGGGTCATTAGGTTCATCAAATTAGTAATTTTAAAGCACAGACATCTGCCTCAAAGCCTTTGCCTGCAGATATGATACTGTTTTTATTTCAGCTTTGGCTGCTAAATTCTCCTCTTAATTTACATATCAAAATATTAGGATGTTCTTCTCCCACTCATGACTTATCTGATCTGATTGTGTCAGCAATGAACACGCATCACCTTTGCTGACTGACATAAACTGAGTGACAAAGGGAGCGCTTATAACTCTAGGGAGCCACCTTTTTTTAAAAAAAAAAAAAAAAAGATACATACTGATGTTCTTTGTGAATCAGATAAGAAATTGATGGAATCTCAAAAGAACAGGAAAACTGTGCACCACTAAAGCAGATGTGTGCCCAGGGAAACTACACATCTTGCTGCCTAAAGAGGCAAAAAATAAAATTGCAGATACCGGCAGTTAAACCCAAACAACTCACACACAAACAACTTTGATGTACATCTACAGAAAAAACAAAAACACAGCAATTAAAAGACTAAAAGACTTGGTTGTTAATCACTCCTAGCTAAATTAAGAAAGTGAGTAGTTTACTGCTTTCTTCATGGCAATTTTCTCTTGAGGTTTGTAACAGCATTGCTGTCTGAAAGAGGAACAGAAATGCTATTCTTTGTGGCTGCACCTTCACACAGAAGTGAGTATGTCTTACAAATCTGTTGAGACTATTATGACTCTCTAATTTAACTTTCCACATAGCAAAAGCAAAGGATCTTCCCTACATTAAATCTCTTAAAGCCCCCAAAACTGTGGTTAACTACTACCTTTTCTGTTGAAATACCAATTTTAATTTAAAAAACAGACACTAAAAGAGAACTCCCTGTTACTCTTCTCCATTTCAGCAGGTCATTGCCCTTTTCCAAGCAGGCTTCCTAAACATGCACATTTCATTATGATTCTGAGTTTGTCTAGATCAACTTCCTGCCATTACATCTTGACATGCTTTTGTCTGCTAGACTGGAGTCCTCTAGTATCACATTTCTGTTCCCTGCAGAGGTTCCTTGCACATTGTCAACACATTGCTCTCTAAATCTGTTTGATAAATTAAAGCCAAGCTGTTGGAAGGCAGTTTTACAAACTTTTAACCATCTGAGTGTATCTTCTTTAAGGCTTCTCCATTTTTTTCAGCATCTTTCTGGACTGTGCACATCAGAACTAGACACAGTATTCCAGCAGCGGCCATACCTATTCCTACTGCAGAGTTACACTAACTTCCCAGTCTCTCTTTGTATGTTCTTATTCATAAAGGTATTCAAGAGTTTCATTAGTCCTCCTTGACCAGAGTGCCCCACTGTGTACCCATATGCAACTAATGAAACATGACACACAGATTCTCTCCAGTAAGCACTTCTCAGTACGTAAGACCCTAATCTGTAAGCATGGTTTACATTCTTTACTACTGGATTTATGATAGTACGTTTGACACTGATGTGACACCTGTTGTTGGCCCAGATGACTAAGCAATCTGTTACTAACAACCTTCCCAACACCATCTGAAAGGTTTAATAATATTTTTCCAGTTAGTGCCCTATGGAATTATGTATCTCTACAGAATCCCAACAGGAGCAGAGTCATTTAGCATAATACATAATTCATTTAGTTTAGTCTATTTAATGCATTCCCAATTTGTTTTGCATTGCTGTAAAGTATTAATCAAGAATTCATAGGGTGTTAACCCAAATAGCTCAGTGAAATTCACATAGATTGTATTGTATCAGTTGTACTTTATTAACTAAACATGTAATCACCTCAGGGAAAAACATTTCAAGCCAGTATGACCAACACCTGTTTTCCATAATTCTAAATTCATTGGCAGTATTTTGATTTTATTATTTTTTTAATTGTATCCAATGGCAGATATTTTCCTGTTTGCCCTGGATCATGTCATGTCCAGAATTGTTCCTGGAGACCTGGGTCATTCCAAATACTACTGTATTAGCTCAAAAGCAGAAATAGGCTTTGAACTTTCATCCAGTGTTGATATGCTCCATCCTGGACAGGTGAGTAACTCAGCTTGCTTACAAATAGCTTGAACAAGAGACACAATGGTGTCCAATTTCTATCTATGTACTACTTCCTTTCTAATGAAAGGCTGACTGATTTTTCCCTGCATTTGAATACAAAGAATTATACAGAAAAGAAATGGAAACTATTTCTGTTAATATTGCCTCTTCTGTCTTTGCCTAGATTTCCACAGTTTTCACTTATTTGTCATTCTTTCTTAGATTCAAAGAGATTATTGCTGGAATTCTCACTACAAAGTAACTAGCTTGGTTCCTTTCTGTCATGACTGTTGAGATAATAAAACCAAAGTTTGCCTCGCTAGTTATCAGTGGTAGTTTTTAGCCTGGTTACTCAAAGAAATGAGGATGGCTAATATACAACCTGTGTAATCTCTCAGACTATATCCTAAAAGGATTTGAATCCATTGACCAAGTTTAACCAATAGAATAGAGAGCTTAAAGAAATTAAGTCTCTATTGATTTTTTGAAACTAGACAGCTGAATAGAAGGGGCAGACCCTGTCAACACTTTACTGAAGAAATCACTGACAATTCTTTATTAAACAACAGAAAATACACTTGGGCAAAACCCTTTAGAATTCTCCAATCACAAGAAAATCTCTAAAGCTACACCACAAAGCCATGAAATCTCAAGAAATGCATTCACAAGGAAAATTTTTCTGTTAGCTGCAATGTTCCTACAATGACTTATTTCCTAAATGTGTACACTCATTTCTACTTTTATCCTTCAGAAGGTCTGTCTTCTGAAAGGCAACTAGTAGTGTCAAATCAGGATGCATGGTAAAAAGCTCAGGAGCCCGTGTCCTGCAGGCAATTCATGCATATAATCCTGAACTTGAGTTATTTAAGAGACCAAAACAATAGTTTGATTGAAACATGTCAACAGACAGGAGCTGCAAGATGGACATCATGTTTAATCTACTGGTGAGTGAAGAGATGAGGTTCTAATTCTCTATTTGCTACCTATGTGGATTGTATATAGGGGGTACTGTGTCTTATTATAGTTAATAACTACAGTCACAAAGATGCATATATACAAGCCCAACTGGCAGTTGTCTACCTAATGTTAAATTATCTGGCAATAAACAAATACATCAATATTTAAATCCAATTTTTTTTGTTGTAGCTTTTATTCTGTGTGCAAGAAAACTAAAATTGTCTGTATTCGTGGGTAATTGTAAAGAAAAGCCATTCAGCAGTTGAATAGATTGCTCTCAAGGTTAAGAAAACACTGATTCTTCAAGCAGGTGGTGGAGAACTCTACAGAAAGGGTAAATCACAGCTGGAATTTTGAGGCTGCTGGGACAGCACTGTAACAGTACTTCTTGTAACAGGAAAGTAGTAATCAGAAAAAAAAGTTTGCCACTCTGAACTTCCAGGTGTTTAGGAAAAGGTCTCGTTACTATGGATTTATGATCTGTTTGAGTGAAGGCAAGTTTGATGGTGTTAAAAACAGAGGAAAAAAACAACTGGTGGTGCATACAATTTTCTGTTACAGACAGTGCAACTACGTCAATTCATCTTTCTCTCACTGCAAGCCAAGATAGAGACACTGTAAATCAGAACTCTTATGTCAAGATTTAAGGTAAGCAAGAAATATGCAAAACAGTAAATCAACATGAGGTTGCCTACACTATAGTTGGCAGTCACAACTATACTGAAGTCAGAAGATTAATGCTGACCATATTTACTTCCACTGCCCAGAGTGTAAAAGGCAAGATTAAGCACCAGGAGTCTTTGGTAACAGGTGCTGAGGGATTACTGCATACGCTGCTAGCAATTTTTTTTCTCAATGCACATGTCAGGTGCAGGAAAAGGCAGTGCTGAGGGAATGAAATAGCCTCAGCTCTTTTAATTTTTCCTAAATCAGAAGGGAGCAAGGTGTTCATGTAGCAAGTACTCTAGCACCCCAAAAGCCCTCTCAGAAATTATAAGGCTAAATCTATCCTTAGTTAGCCTCCCCTTTTGCTATCTATTGAAACCAGCAGGAAATTACAAAATGTGGCAAGAAGTAGAATAGAAGTTGCCTCTGTTTTAACATGGTATATGAAGAGTAGCAGGAGTTTGGCTTCCGTACACCTAGGTACTTGTGTACTGAATGCTTGAATTCACTTAGGAGAATTAGGAATACAGCTCCATCAAAAATTGCCTCCTTCCTTAGCAAACCACTAAAATGACCAGTGCCTCAGTGCCATCCATCAGCATCCAATATTCTTCCCTGTAATGCAAAGCTTTTGTTGGTACACATCTAACACATGAGAATAACAACATGAATGAGGCCAGCACACTTATTTACAGGTCTAAAGCTTATCTGTAATAGCAGCAATCAGTGAGGTATAAACAGAGAAAGCAAAATTTAAGATATCATCTCAGAAACATCCGACAAATGTCATTGTTAACAACTGGAGACAGAAGTCTCTTGGTTACCTTCTGCCTCCACAGAGGCTGCATAACATTTAGAACTTCTACAGAGCATGCAAATTGCATGCTTCGTAGATTAAGTAGGTGTTTGCATTACTGGCCTTTTTCATTGTCATATAATCAGTTATTGATTCTAGCACCTGAGAGAGACGGAAAGTTTCTGCTTAGAAGCTAATGGAGTTACCATGCAATTTCATGGAGCTGTACTGGAGAAAATAAGCAGACGGGGGAGGGAAAAAGAGAGGAAAGCACATATAAGCATATTGTATTCCTAGACGAATTTTTTAAATCTAAAAATTTGGCACAGTTGATCATATAAAAATTAATAGGGCAAATGAATTCTAGACACAAGTTCACAAACTTGTGTACGTAAAGTAAAAAAGAAAATGATGCAAAGTACTCAAACATTTACAGAAACAAATTGTAACTAAGCACAGGAATCAGAAAAATTCAAGGCTTCTGGTTTCCAGGAAATATATATTAGAAACAATATAATGAACTATACTTGAGAAAAGATATCCATTTAAAAATAATCTGTTAAGCAGAAAAACCTTCATGGTATGTGTCCTTTGCCTTTTAGAACCAGATATTCGTAAGACGGAATTGGGGACTGCATCACAGAGAAACAACATAATGTCTCAAAACTTTCCAAAGAACCAGAGAAAAAGGGAGGAAAGTGGAGTTTTACTTAGAAAATTACCATGATTTCACAAGGCTGGTTACACAAGAAACTCCAAATCTTGATGACCATTTTAACAATGACATTATTCAGTGATTGCCATTACCACCAATGCAAAACCTACAATGTGGGGCAAGTGCAGGTCAGAAAACACTTGCTGTGTGCAGTGCACAGAAGCAGGTGTAGGATACTTCAACACAGGTATAACATCAAAGTAACATACCTTCTGTAGATTGGAATTTTAATTTCTCTGTTCAATGGTCAATATACTACTGCACAGCAATGCTTTACTTTAAATTGTTCTAAATAATTATTTTTAAAACATGCTTAGTCCAGAAAACAGTACTTGTTAACTTACGGTAAATGCCACTGTACATCTGAAAGTGGATTACTTTGATACTAGGAACATGGAGAGGATTTACATCCTTTTTATCAGTTACGTGCTTTGAGGCGAACCAGATGGCGTGCCCCTGCAAGTATAGTATTCTACAGTAATCTACAGGTAATTTCAGCTTATTTCTTTTTGTATCACCATGGATAACTTTTAAATTCCTGTTTAAAAATCAGGGTCCATTATCTGTATTTTAAGGTGTGAACAAATGCTATTAATCTTCAGCCACAATATAGTGGATCTAATTGGCACAAAGGTTCAAATTATTTCTGCTTCCAGTCCAACACCAAGTTAAACATTACAACTAGATTTCCAACCCAGGTCTAAAAGCACATACATTTTCTTAAGTTTTTGTTTAAATAATGGCAGTGTGCAAGTATTCAAAGATTCTGAAACCATGGTTTTGGACATGTAGCCTACACGCTTCGTGTTAAAAATGGACTTAGTCTGGAATCTTGTTGCTAAACTTTTTTGCAATCAAAAGACATGAACCTTTCCAAACAAAAGTGACACAGGTAATCTGTCAGCTTTGGGGGGAAAAAAAAAAAGATTCACTGGAAATTGTTTGGGAGCCAAGGTAGAACTACCATACAAAACGAGATCATTCACTTACCACTGCTCTCTCCTCGTCCAGGTGCGGCACTTAAGTCTTTATGTTTTTATTGTGTATTAATCATTGCCTCCACTACTAGACACTGACTATTCTTGAATGTAGCCTACACAGTCTTTTCTGCCAGCACATTTTTTGTTTGTTTACACGGAACCACAGAAAAAGAGTATCCTTTACATTCCAAATGCCAGCCGCCTTTCACTTCAGAACAGCCAAGATTCCCTTTTAATAAGCATTTACTTTATACACATGAAATAACACCAATAACATGAAGTAGAAATGGCCTGTTGGGGCTTTCACACCAATGGGGAGCACAGAAAAGCAGTGACTATGAACACGGATCTCCTACATTTCTGATGAAAGTGGAGCAATTGTGAAAAAATAGCCCCTGAAGTTGTGCACTCAAACCTAGGTGCCAATTTTAAATATTTGTTTCATGGTCTTTCAAGTTGACTGAGATCGTTGGGATTGAAATTTACCCTACTAGTCAGTCCCAAGACAGGCTTTGAAGGTAGAAATACTTGTGAAAATGATTTACAGATGTTTTAAAACTTACTGCCAGCATTCCTACTGAAAGACAGTGGATGGATCTTTTATCGTAACATAGTTCTTTTTACATATTTCTTATGCAGTACATGAGAAGGATAACAGAAAAGAGTAGAAATTCTAATCAGAGTTGTTAATATATAGTTCTTCAAAATGTCTGAGAGACTGACCACAATTTAATGTTTACAATTTGTTTGCCCAGCTAATGAAAGAAAATCCGGTTAGGTTCTGTATACTTTAGACAGCAAGAAATCAAAATATGTTTTCACCTAAGTCTCAGAAAATAATTTTCCCTTAGGGATGTTGAGGTCACCACTATTTGACATCAAGGACTTCTCAAGCAGTGCGTAAACCAGAGAACCACTGCACGGCTTGAAAGAGAAGTTAGGTCCATCACTCTTCAGCATGAAGAAACACTGTCATCTGAGTGACTTGCTTAAAACCATTCAAAACTTCAGCAGAACTTTCTTCAGAAAGGCACAGAGCATGGGACATGCAGCTTTTGCTCTCTGGCAATGTTCACAGGCTCTTTCCTGACAGCATCTCAGGCCTCAGCAGCACCAACACCCTGAGTGTGCCAGCACAGCCTGCTGTGAACCTGCACAAGTTACAGGAGTATCAGGAACAGATTCGTGACCTGGCTCCATGTCTGCTAGTGTAATGCTTTAGCTACACCAGTTACAGCTGGACTACCGATTCAAAGCA
Organism: Myiopsitta monachus; assembly: GCA_017639245.1. Lineage (NCBI taxonomy): Eukaryota > Metazoa > Chordata > Aves > Psittaciformes > Psittacidae > Myiopsitta > Myiopsitta monachus. The sequence continues at coordinate 41,150,058 of CM029925.1, read as the reverse complement.
AGTTTTTCTCCCATGGAGCTTCCCAAGAAAAAGTTGGGCTCTGCGGTATAGAAATACCCACTACAACCCATTTCCTTCTCTTCTAACTGCTGCCTCTCTTTCTTGTCTGGGTTTGCTGCGCAAGTTCCAACAAACCCTCTGTTGCAATGCTAGGAAAAGTTAATTTTTGTGAACTTGTTCCAGATCTCTGAAAAATTCAAGCCAGGACCTTAAAATGGTATGATTAGTACACAGTCTATAAGGAAAAGCCCTGGTGTTCTAGGATTCTAAGTCTTTGGTCTTCAACAATTTTTCCCCATAAGCAGAAATATGGTGCAGATTAACTACTTCAAGTTCCAACAAAAATCACATAATATTGCACCTCTCAGGAAGAACAGCAAACATCAAAAGTTAATATGATAAGATGACAGTTTACCATGTGTGTGTGAAAAACAGCAAGGCATGAGATTCTGGGGTCTCTAGAGCACTAAGTCATCAAAACAGCACATTGGCTTTAACATGAGGGTCCCACAAATAGGGCCCTCATATAAGCCTCGTAGTTCATGCAATATGTTCCATATTTTTAAAAAATATTCGAAAAGGATTCTTGGAGGTGGATGGGATATCTGTGGAGCATTCAGCAGTGCTTTGAACGCAACATTCACAATACCCCTTGGCAATCAGGCACCACCTCACCTCCCTCTTCTCCCAGCTGCCAAACCACACAGGGATGGGGAATGAGTATAGAACGGGTTATCAGTGGTTTTTCCAAGAATGGAAGCAATTGTAACTAGAGCTCAACCCATGTAGAGAAGCTACATGTCAGTTACACATGAAGCTAAGGTTTTCTATTTGCCTGGTTTTCTTCCAGTTCAAGGAAATAGAATTGCATGTCAAATTCTGTGTAACCAATGGAGTTTTGCAGTTTATTCAAACATGAGCTGTTAAGCCGGTTTGTGGCTTCATACAGCTTAAATACAACAACCAAACTCCCAATACAAAGTCTAGGGCCATCATATTGAAGGAATCCTTCAATCCTCTTAAGTCACTATCAGACTTTCCTCCTTCAGTGGTCCACAATATCACAATCACATTGTGTCTATATTTCACGCCTTCCAGTATCTACAGGGAGCCTAAAGAAATCTGGAAAGGGGCTTTTTGCAAGGGCAGGTAGTGATGGGACAAGAGGGAATGGTTTTAAGCTGAAAGAGAGTAGATTCAAACTAGATATTAGAAACTGAGTTCTTTACTGTGAGGGTGGGCAACTGGAAACGGTTGCCCAGAAAAGCTGTGGCTGCCTCAGTCCTGGCAATGTTCAAGGCCATGTTGGATGGGCTATAAGCAATCTAGTCTAGTGGAAGGTGTCCCTGCCCTACAGCAGGGGGTTGGAACTTGATGATCTTTAAGGTCCTTTCCAACCCAAACCTTTCTGTAATTCTATTATTTTGTCTCAAAATAAGTTTTTAAAATATCTGGACATTTCTGTGCTTCATTTGAAAAATATGCCTTGCTACATCTTACAACAGTAGCATTGTGTCCCTGCTTAGCATTTAAGCTGTTTAAAGACATGGAAAATGATCCCTAGAGCAGATTTTTCAGTCTACTTTCAAGATTATCTCTATTCCCTTTAGGCTCAATTCATCCAAATATGGCTAGATCTGACTTCAGACTGAGGCGGGATTTTGTTCAAGATACGCTGTTACACTTCCTGATCAACAACAGGAAACAACTTTGAAAACTACCATTAAAAAATATCTCCTTCTCAAAACTTTTACCTTTTTTGAGGTCAAAAGTGAAATTTTACAGTAAAAGTAAAATTGAGCTTTTACAGTCCTCCTTTCTCCTGACACAGTAAAAGCTTTTCCTCTTCAAGAAAGCAACTTTACTTTGACATGGCAAACAAGGAACAGTACCAAGATCCTCAAAACCTCTAGGTATTGTAAGGACAACGGAAAGGTCCTGATCAAGTTTTGTCTTTTAGTTCCTACACCATGCTACCACCCCTTGAGAGACTATCGAAACTCTACAGCCCAGTCACAACAGAGTTTTATTCAGAAGGGCACAGATGAAAACAAGGTTAGTACAATGTCCCTTGGCCTGATACAGCTTTACAGAGACTTCAGAAAGATAAGCAAAAGAAGGGCACAACGCAAGAGGCTAGTACACCTGAGACTGTGATGGCAAAAAAATGCAATGCTTCTTACGACATACCCAAACTGGAGGCAAACGCTAACTAATGTAAAGAACCTAAAATGCTCAGCAAATGATTTTTCTTGTGTAAAGAATCTAACCATTATGTCACATTCACTACATGCATTCGTTTTATCAGAAATGTGTACCAGTAACAAGCAAGATGATGCTAAATTAGCATGGACTGGCAGATATCCGAGAAAAAAATGATTGACAGCACTGAGCAGAAAGGCAAATTTGGTGCTTGTCATTGAAAGTACAATCAATTGAACTTAGTTTCTGTGTCAGAATCACCATTAGGAATACATTATTCATACCTGTACCATCTAATATTCATAAGCCTACCAGCAGAGCACTTTGGACAGTTTTCAATGTTTGATCCTTTAAAACATTCACATACTGCCCATCCCATGGGATCCTGACATATCATAAGTTCTCTTGCAGCAATATCCTGACAAATGACAATTCACAAAAGCTGTGTCCCTTTAGCTGACTTGGAAGTCTGCCAGCTATAGATTATGAAACGTAACAGTCAAGTATTGAGACAACTGAGACGTCTCCTGGCTTTTCAAAAGATTAAGTGTCAGTGTGGCCTTCAGACACTTCTCCATGGCTCAGTGCCAGCTGTAGGCTCGTCAAGTAAGTGTCACCGTTGGACTAGCAGTGCCCAAGAACAGAAAAATTATGAGCTCCCCGTATTCCAGTACTGTTTCTCAATTAATTACAGCCACAAGTTCCCATGAATGGCTTGACATTTCCTCCCTACTATAGCATTTTAGTTAATTGGGGTTTTTTCCTGGTGATGGATGATTTTTATATCTGAGCCTCATCTGAGGCTTGCTTTGCTTGTTAGGGAACATAGAATGAAATACCATAGGATATTATTGAGATTTCAAAAAAATATTTCCTACTTCCAACTTCAGCTTCACATTATCAAATTTCCCTGGTTGTGTAATAATTTCTTACATGCTGACCACTAAAACACCGTTATGTGACACACATTCAGGAAAAAACAGGCGTAGATGGTAGTCACCACTCCACGTGCCACATACAATCAGATAAAAGAAAAGTTCAGAATTCATACGCCTGGTATGAATGACTGTACGAATGCTGTAAACAGTGTACCATGTTAATGAGTTGACAACCACTACCTTCTACTTTGTATTTTATAGTACACACACATGTGGGTTTTTACACTTCACACCCCAACTTTACAAAAATGCAAATAGACACATAACAGACAAAACAAAAATTAATGAGAAATCCACATTTTGAAAACAAGTTGCAGATTTTCTTGTTAAAAGGTCAAGCAGTGCACAACTGACTTGGATTTGCTGCTTGTACTGTCAGCACATGATGTAACTTGAAGTGCAGCACACAACTGACTTATGTAAGTGATGCTATTCTAATTATGAAATACCCCAAACTAAACCAGGCATTTTTGTCTTGCTATATACAGTTTAAACATAAACAGCCTAAACATGAGAACTCTGCTGGGCCAAGCATACCTAACAATTCACACCACCAGCTAGAAACTAACAGAGTTCTACTTAAAGTGCTGTGATTTACACTAAGGATTTTTAATAAATTTAATTTGTTTCCTACATTTCAGCAGAGTGTACTAAGAGCAAATGATCTCCCTCAGCATAAAACACTGAAACAATGAAAAACAAATGAGTTAAGCCATCTTTATAAATCAATTCATGCTAAAATACATGCTAATCCCAATCTGCACTATAGCTAGATATTACCACATGAGTACATTCAGCAAATTTAATTTGAACTGCCTGCAGCAAATAAAGACCACAGTCATCATCCACATTTGCTATTGCAACATCACACTGGTAAAGAAAAAATGGCAGAGCTGCCCCAAATGATATTCACTGGGTCCTTTAAAATCCTATTCATACTTTTACAAGATTCACTTCTGTGACACTCATAGAACATATGCAGTCCTTATGCTTGTGAGGGAAAAACAGGACAGGAAAATCATTCCAGATTTACAGAGTCCAGCACCTTTATAAGTTTTCCAGTTACCTTCAAAATAAAATAGAATCATGTGGAATTACGAATAGTTGGCTCTCTCAAGGGTAGGAACTTAATCTGAACATGCTTGAGGCATTCAGTCAAAAGTTCATTCCATGTTTTGAAATTCAGATCTCTCACTAACTTGGACTGGAAGTGCTGTAAAAATAGCTTATTCTCCTTGTTATTTCATTACTTCCACAACTGTTCCTGAGTCAATCTTCTAATTATTGAAAAGCATCAGAAGACAAGGATAATTTCAGCTTTGTCAATTACTGTAAGGATTCAACCGGGTTAAAAAGATTATGTCCTGAAAAGAGCATAATTCTGTGCAGAAAAATATTTCCTTGTTGATAATAGATATTTGACTTATTAGCTGCTATGCCCATTTCACAAACCACTTTTGCTGACAAACCTAATATAGACAGCCATAAGGTTTTTTTAATGAAACTTTACCTCATTGAATTTTTTTGAAACATTGGCTGAATATTTAACAGCAAGAGTGATCTGAGGCTGAGTTTACACCCTCAGCCTCTCTCTGTTTACGATTCAACAGCAGGATGGGGACAGAAACTGACATCAGAAACCTTAGCTTCTCAGTCTGAAAGTGGAAATCTTGACAATTTCCCTAGATGGATTAAAATTCAGTAAAGAAACCTGAAGGTTGCCCACCAAACAGAACTATCCACCTCTAGTTAGCTCTGCAATGAATTCTTATTCTGAGGAAATTACTTGGATAGGCCCTTCTCATTCAGGGATACACCCGCCCCTAAAATATCACTAAATCAGGTATTATTCTGTGAGTGCAATCACATTTGAAACCAAATCAAGAATTTAAGAGCAATCTTACAGAAGAGGATAGAAGCATCATCCCCATCTTACAGACAAATGCATATAGGTTGATTAAACAACATTTTTCCTGGCAATTCTAGTAATTCCAGTAATTCCTGCAAGTCTGTGACCTATAGCCATGTTTTAATATGTAGTCTGTCTTCACTAGAGAATCATCTCCTTTGAAAGACATTATGTTTCCAGAGAAGGAAAATCTGATAAATCTCTCTTACCTGGCAAAAAATGATGCTGCCACCGAGGTGCCTGTGGATACTTCACTGGCAACATATGTGCTCTGGGAAGCAGGGAAGCTGTACAAGGAAGGTTTATCTGCATTGTAGCGGTTCAATGCGGCTTCAGTCAGGCCCTCTCGACTAGTTTCTGTCATAAGCTGAGATATCTGAAGACAGAAAAAGACAAAACTGTCATCATCTAGAGCTCACTACCTGACCCCTCTTCATCCCAAGGTGCCTCTGGGTTGCAGTATGGTTGCATATCACTACATCTTTGCTGCTCTGTGAACAAGCATATTGCTTCTGTCATGCTAATCTACAGTACTTTGGCTCAGCTCTAACCTTGCCTGCATTAAAACTAATGGGATAAATTTATCCCATTGCTAATGTCTATGGCTTTTTATTCATATGGAAAAGAAAGAGTAAACCATAATACTTACTCGGCTTTACCTCAGGGTACAAGAGAGACAGCTTAGAAATGTGTAAGGTATTTATATATTACTTCAGGGAAAAAAAATATATTTGTTCGCCTTTGTAAAATAGCAAAGCATTTTTGTTGACCTTTCTTCAGAAAAGACTATTTATCATCCCTCTGGAAAATTGGGATCATCACCACTCACCTTCATTGGCTTTCTGATAAGGTTTTAAGCAGCCCATGATTTCATTCTTCTGATGGTCCGTTTAACATTTTTCCCCATGTTAGGAAGTCTCATATCAGCCTTTCATTTTCTGGGAGAAGAAGTGAAGTTCAACCAGACTTGACACAGCTCTCCTCAAATTAACTGAAATATATCTTTATTGACTCTACAGAAAGCTGGGTTGGCCCTGTTGAAACACCTCCTCAAAATTATGCTTTCAGTTTCTTGACTATTACGTCTGCATAAACTTACAGTGGTGTGATGTCACCTACTGTACTTCATGCAATTCCTAATAACTTCCCTTTCCTCCTTCCTCATTTCAACCACAAATAGCTTTTCTTCACTTGTGCATCTCACAGAATTGCAATATATGCCTAAAAAGAAGCCTCCCAAATAATGGCTAGCAAGCGTCAAAGGCATATCTTCCATTCTGCTGCAAAATGTTCACAAGAACCAGTCTCTCATCTGTTCAACTTCAATTCTCCTGCCTACCCCTGTTACCACATTAACAACAGAATATCTTTGTGAGGCATTCCAAGAAAGTACTCAAGATCATCCTATAGTTATTTTTCCACTTAGGCTTGCTTTGTTTCAGCTGTTAAACATTTCACTTATTAAGGCAAAGTTGAGGACCTGTGATTTGTATGTAGGAGGGGAAAAGACATGATATGGCAGCATTTTTTAGACCAACTATCAAGCCATCTCTGTTTATTTTACAGAGATCTGTTGCCTATTCTACTATGGCTAAGAAGATAAACTAAGAGTTTATTCTAATTTTACATATATATTTGTAGGCCAATCAGCTATAATACTTCAAGAACAGGAATGCTAAACTAGCCAGTCTATTTCACAAGGAACCAGTAAAACTGCTGAAAGTGCCCTTACCATGTTAGTCACACACTGAGCCCTTCAAATTTACTGACTGAATGAGCAGCGCTTTCAGAATGCTGCAGTTGAAATTCTGGACTTAAGTCATCTCGTACTACTGTTAAACAGGAATTTAGGCTAGCTGCCAGGACACCCCCTAAGTTTCCAGCATGCAGGCAAACAGACATTTGCTCTTCAGTATTCTGTTAACCTATGTATGTCCACTTGGGGCATCCAATACGCATGAATTCACTAAACAGTAATTCCTCCAATTTTCTGTAACTTTTACTAACTCAGCTATTTAGCTTTGCAATGAACTGGCACAAGATTCTGCCCTATCCCCTCAAATTAGCCTGAGATGAATTTTATCATCTACCATGTTGGGAACCTCTAAGCAGACAGTTAAAAAGCTCTCCCTTCAGAGCCTCTCCCTTCAGAGCAGAGTACACATACAAACCTAACCTCATCTTAGTCCATCCACTTCGCATAGCTGAAATTAGGGATAGATCATCATTAATTGTTACTGCTGACAATGTAACCAGGAAGTGCTACGTACTTCCATGGCAACCTGACAGCAGTTTAGAAGTTGATGAGTTGACTTATCTCAACTGCAATCTCAGTTACAATTATAACCTCCTTGTCTCCTGCCAAATAAAAATTTGCAGCTCCAAATACAAATTTCTACAGCCAGTATAGCACACTTCTATTGGTGTCAGCAGGTCCCTTAAAGCTGCAAGATGGGGAGGCTTGAAGCATTTCAGCTGACTGCAGAATAGGAAAGGATATGCATGTCTCAGTGTTTGGGACATCCAGAAAACATCCACCATGACATGGGCACAAAAGCAGTAACTGAACAGTTTGTGTGATTATAGAGACTTTCAGGTCACCCACACCCATATCCACAAGTCCGATTAACGTGAACAGCACAGAGCAAACAGAACAATAAAAAACCTCAAACTGATTGTGGGCATTGCGTGAAAGGTATAACTCTCAAGCTTCCCCAAAAGCTCATTGGATGCTTTGTTCATGAATTTTGAGTAACTAATTCTTAAATAAAATCATTCCAAAATAATCAAATACTCACCAACAAAGAGACATTCTTTTAGATTTAGATTCTTTTAGAAAGATATAAATATAAACCATTCCTCCCTCACCTGCACACTCAGAGAGAAATAGATCTTAGTCAGCAAATGGAATGTTAATGCTTTTTAATAAATGGGGACTGAAGATCTTAAAAAGCCTGTATTTAGGTCAAATTTTCTTATGATAAAATGTAAAGGAACTGAAGAAGAAACTGGAAATAACCAAACATATTTACAGATTCTGTATTTGTGGAGTACTGCACTATCCATAGGACAGAGAGAAAAAAGAAATAAATAATTCTCATTTTTGGAATTGCATATACCATGAACAGATGCAGAATGGATTGTTTCTATATAAATGTCAGCTTTTCAGTAGTACTGCTATTTTGCCATGTGTCCTGCGCAACAGTCCAAGTATTACAGGGGTGGTCAGCTGCTCAAACTGAAAGCTGCAAAACATCCATATGGTACTGACCACCAGAGCCTGCTGGAGAGGCAGCAGCTCTCCCTCCTCCTCATTCACACAGCTTGCTTTGTTGCACAAAACAGGAAGCTACTGTTGACATTGATATTGATGTAGTATCTGTGAAATGCAGCATTCCAGTGTAAACAGCCATGTCGGAGGGAGCTCACAGTTGCCTTAGGTGGACGTTCATAATAGGGTATGTTGGCCTTGCTAAACACCCTCTTGATCCTGACGGTCCAGGAAAACACTATGCCTGCTTTCCTTACCGATGTTGGAACACCTCCTGGGCAAAAATCTGTTTCTCAGTGTGAACTCTCTCATAACAAAATTTCCAAATGCACATACTGTCTGTTCAAAGGCTCCACTGATTTACTGCTTGCCTCAGCAGGGACACTTCCTAGCTGACAGCATATCACAAGGATACCAAAATGGGAACACACTTTATTTTACCTAACACAAGATATAGACAAATTAAGACAAAATAAGAACTTGCTTAAGCCACAGTCCAGGACCAACTAATCCAGGAATGGTTTCTAGTTTTAGCACTTGCTTACTTTTGTCTGGTAATGTGGGATTTTTGTCTCCAGAAGCAATGAAAGCTGAAATACTTCCCTAAATTTCAAACATTCTACTATCATTTATCTGGGACTGCCTGCAACATCACTTGATGGTATGAGCACATAGAAGTACCTTGTGATACTGCAGGACTGATAACATCAAACAAAGCATCAGGCTTTGCTTGAACAAGTTCCTCAAGTCACTTTCTTGCTATCTTATATATAAGCAAGAATAGGACAACAAACTAAAACTTGATATTTAATTATGGAATTGTCCTTTGGTTATGCAGCCAGCAGAGATGAAGGGCAAAGACACTGTTATGCCAAATACTGGACCAGGATGAGAACGTTTTTTGCATCCAGTACTTATCAGAGCATTGATTCTACCATACAATTTTGTACATCCGGATCAATCTGCAGGCTAAGTACCTCACTAGATGCATGCCTATGACATTTGACTATTAAATGCACATTTATTCCCAGAGTTCAACACATATACATAAAGTAGGGGTAGAAAGAAGTCCAGATAATTCATATACCCAGAGATTACTGAATTCAAGTCAGTTCTGTTACACTGCTTTCTTTTGCCTCATAGACTGGAGAGCATAGAAATCATTTAAACTATTATACCAAACTGAAGAGTGGGCCTTGGAGGTAATCTTACCATCTCATTTACTCGGTCCTCCAATCACACCACCAAATTATCCCTTCCTTCTCCAACACCGGTCGCTGAAATTTACACATACACAAGCTTGAGTAATTGCACCAGGTTATATCAAGCATAAAAATACTCACAACAGAGGCTTCCAAAGCTCTTAGAGAACTTCTCTCTTTCCCCATCCTAGTTCAGGAGACATAGTTGAAAATTACACTTTGAACATTAACAAATTTGGGCTTTTCCTGTTTTCTTTTTTTCCCCTCCAAAAACATATGCCTGGAAAATACAGTTCATGTAGATCTGCCTCTTCAATGCCACTGTCTCTCTCACTACTACTACTACTCTCCTGGATTTAAGGGGAAAAGAAGAATCAATTCCTCAATTTTTTTTTCCCTTCTCTTCTGTGAGCACCCACGTAGTATATACATGAGGCTTAAGGTCAGTTAATGGGATATACTTCGAGAAATTCCTTTATTGAATTGTTGGCAGCTCATCGCTGCCTGGAAAAGCAACCAAAAAAACAAAGCATGGAACAATGCAACCTTTCATGCCTCAATAAAAACCCTTTAAGTGCACACTGAACAAGACAGATGTCCCTCCCAAGGCCCTATTTTTTTATCCTGTCTCATAAAAGCAAGGCATCTATTAAGCTCCTGTTTCACTTCTTTCTGACAATATATAGCAAGAGCTGGTGATAAGTCATGATTTAAATTCTTTACTTCATAAGAAAAAGATGGCTCCGCAATTAAACCACAGGTGTTAACCAGGCAAAATTCTCTTCCTATTCCAGTTAAAGAGCCACTCTACATATAAAATTTGTCATCATGCAGTATGAGATTAATTATATTTACATAAGGGTATTTTACAGCCAAGTTCAATAATGTTTCTAAAGCTCCTAACTGAGGACCCCAATTGAAATTACTATACAAATGGAAGTTAGCATTTCTGAAACATGTGAAACATCCTTTGCTCTGGGCGTAGTGAAGCATTCAAGAGCAGTCCCAAAATCTACTCAATGACTGATGAATGAACTGGATACACGGAAATGTATGAAATGTAACCATGTCTGAAGCCAAATTCAAGATACAAATCTGCGTTCAAACTTGCTATAAAGCAATCCTCAGTGTCCAGAGATCCTAATCTCAGGGGAGAAGCTCACTAGCAAGAAGCTGCTTAAGGCAGAAAGCTCTCTTTCATAAACACACACACTCATGAATGACTTCTTTGACAATCCACTTTTGATTCAGAACAGCACTGAATTTTCCTCCCAGTAAATACTGATGAAATTACTTCCTGGTTTATTTTAGACAGCAAATGTCTACATTAACAGAGAAAAGGGTTCTTCTTGAAGACCCCCCTTCAAGAGGTAAGCTGAGGGAAGCTGTAAAGGATACTTTTCTCAAAGCTTAGCACACCAAAAACATCATAAATACTTATAAACCTGCTTACAACACAAGCCTAACAGCTTAATTTCAAGTTTTCCACTAGGCATAATAAGGTGTTCTGGTTCTTCTAAAGTAATAATCTTTTATCTTCTGTCCTTACCTTTTTGACTCTTCACAGTTTACTCTAAATCATAACAAGATAAAGTTATTCTTCCTGTTTGGCTTAAGGAGCCTGGTTTCAGGTTTATGGGAGCGATGAAACAAGCACTAGCAGAGGCATCTCACTGTACATCATTCACATGTATCCTTCTGACACATGTATAGAATACCAAATCTTGCCCAAGCACTAAGAGACCCTGATTTTCCTGGGCTTGACCTACTCGTAGCAATTCTTACAGGTTGAGACAAGAACTCTAATTCACAAATTACTTTTGAAAACTGAAATTAAATAATGTTCCACTTTCTTTAATATATAGGAGTTCACATCTGATGTGACAGCATGGTGGAATGCAGACCAAGACAAAATCTTAAGTGTTCAGTAAGCTGTAGTTCTTCCCAGACACTACAAATGTCAGCAGAATTACAGTAACTTGCCTATGGGAAGCAGAATCAGAAAACAGATCAGGAGCTGAGTGGTCCCTGCTGAAGAGACTTCCTGGATTAATGAAGTTTATTGATTAATGAATAATGATTAATGAAGATTATTGGAGTTCTACTTCACCTAGAGGAGGCATCTCTTAGCATGTTAATGTATCAGTAAGCAGTAGATCCTCTTCCCACAATTTGGCTATTTTATCTGAGCCCTTCTGGAAATACTGACTTCACCCCTTTTGCATAACATGGAAGTTCTGCACTCACTTTTGTGCAGCATAAATTTATGTATCATAGCATTCAAAGGACAAGGTGACAGCTGGGATCCACTGTGTTCGGTGCCAAGAAGAAAAAATGGAAATGTGGATAATTTGACATTTACTATATTTCATTTTCATGATTTGAGAGCATTGTTGGGAGAGCTCAGAATGTGAAAATAGGAAAGGAAAATACGTAAGAGTCAGTTTCAGATATTGCTGTCAAACATAGTTTTAAATGTTTTGAAGTAAATCTGGCAGAAATTTACTTAGCCACCATTAGACTGACCTTTGAAGGTCCCTTCCAACTCAAACTATTCTGATTCTATGAGTCTATGAAATGGGGGATTGGGGGGTGGAGGGATAGAGGGAAAGATGAATCTTGCGCTGTCCACATAACTATCCAATTAATTTTAATGCATCCTTCCCACAGCAAATAGGAACAATTACACCATTCAGTGAGAGCAACTTTTAAGTGGTAGGGATTTGATAAGTACGTCATCTTTAATATACCATAGAGTACCAAGGACACACTCTGCATCTGTCACAAATCCCTCGCTACAACACAGGTGACATTTAAGGAATTGTTCGAGAAAAAATCCACCTTTAGAAAAAAAAATTTTGAAACAGTAGCAAGTTCCTGTAGCTAAGGGCACTGACATAGTCTCATAGCATCCTGCCATTTGACTGTGACCTTTTCCTCTCATAGCAGAATACTAAGCTGCTATAGCTCAAGATCAGTGCAACTGCTGATAGAGACACGGTGTGAACAAGAGCAAGACAGCAATTCCTGATAGTCCTTTCATGTCAAAAGAATATGTTCTATGAGGAACAGGCTGAAAAAGGACATGGATAATGTCTGCTGCATTCGGGCTCTTTCTTGGACACAGACATACCTAATACTGGCTAGCAAAGGCCACTCACTATTTACTGCAAGGGCTGAAACTCTAGGGGGGTGTCCTCGGGCATGCTTTGCTCATGCTTTGTTCAAATTTGCACACAAAATCTGAAATACTGATCTAGCAGAAAGGGCTACCATAACAGCACATCATTTGCGTCTAAACACAAAACAGCACACCTTAGAAAGAGTGAGGGTTTTTAATAGGCAAATCACTGGGATGGCAAGAATGGTGATTATGCTTTGTACTTCACTGAAGAAAAGTCAGATTGTATTTAGCATAAACTACTTTTACTTAAACATTACTTAGTTACCATGAGAGCACCTAGAGCATAATTTCAACCTCCAGCTTCCTGCTGTCCAAAAGAAATATGATCTTTGACTGTTGCAGGCACCTCCCATGTCCCTCCAAAAACAAGATGCTATTTAGCACAGATCCAGTGCACTCTTCAGCACAGATGAAATTCCAGTTGCCCAGATGTGGGCACATCATCCCATCAAAGCTGCTATGAATCAGTTCTTCCCATCTCACACTCAAGAGCTAATGCCATTAAATGCAATATTTTATAGCAAGTCACTGAATCTCTTAAGATCAGCTACTTAAAGGCTGACCCAACAGCTGATCAGACATCTAAATAATGGTGGATTTCTCTACCTGTAAGACATTTTCCTCTGATTCTTCCTCCTAAGAATTCTGCTTACAAAAGAGTAATTCTGATTTTATTTATGCTACATTTTCCATTGTAAATAAGAACACAATTCTTTCAGCCATCCAGTATTCTCCCTCTTACATTCATGTATTCACTCAGTACATATACTTGCCCTAGCTTTTGAACTGAAAAGCAAAGCAAAACAGACAAAACCAAAACCATGCAGCACAACAGTACTGCCTGACAACCTGAGTTACTTCTTGAGCACACACTCCTCAAAACCAACACCAAGTAAGAACAGCACTGGCAACAATGAAAGCTTTATCATAAAACAGGAACTCTGCACTATTAAGTTTATGACAATGGTTCATTTACTTGATCAACAAATTCCCATACAGACCATAACCTGGTAAATAAAAGTTGATGCACATTCTCAAGCAACCTCCACCACTCAGATGCGAGGTACGTAGGCTCATTTTGATTTAACTTAGCAATTAAGTCATTTTTCTTAGTTTGCCAGTGCCCTCCTGAACTAAATAATCCATGAGCAACCTTGTCTAGTAGAAGATGTCCCTGCCTATGGCAGGGAAATTGTAACTGGATGATCTTTAAGGTCTCTTCCAATCCAAACCATTCTATGATTCCTAGCTGGCATATTCCATTATTTATTCTCCAAACAAAAAAATAGGAACAGCAGCTAGCAATGAAAGGTTCTGGTCTCAATTTTGTGTGTCTAGGCATTTCAACGATGCAAAAAGATACGGTGCAGCAACACAATAAAACTGCTTGCTTTCTCATCAAGAAGACAACAACAACATGGCAATCTGTGGGAAAGCTGAGGCTGCCTCTAGCTTTCAGGGTTTTTTTAAACCTACTTTTAAAAAGTTGTGAATTCTCTAAATTGCCTGTATATCTTGCTGCTACATTATAAAGCTGTGCAGCTGGAAATTAATTAGATCTTTTTCTAGTATGACTTTTAACTGCTATCAGATTAGTACCATTTTACAAGAGAAAAGGCCTTACTTTTTTGTGTGACTCAGTTAAAGTTGATTTCATACATCCAGATTCAACAACCACACTATAATCCTTTGTTGCATCAGCTACATTTTAAGACCTCAGCAGCTGGGCTAATTGTGCCAAACTAACTGGTGCAGCAATGACAACTGTGTGCAGACTATGAAAGATGAGCACGTCTAATTTCTGTCTGTACGCATGGGGCAGCAGCTAAATGAAGCGCCTGCATTTTGAAGCTGAGGCGCAAGTTTCTCTAGTTCACTGTGTGCAGGAGTAATATATTTGTTATGAAAACAAACTTTCATTTCTCTGGTCAGTTACTAACCTGCCGGCAACAAGCCATCATAAGAAGTTCAAATCTTACTGTAGCTGTTTCCCTATCACAAACAGCAATCTGTAAGCCACTGACCTTTCACTTGCCAGTTGACAAGAACAGCTCTAGAAGCTACCAGAGTGTGTCAGCATGCTGGCTTAACTTAAATGGTACTGTTGACCCAGAAAGCAACCTTTTTCAATAGCTACCAAGAGAGTAAGCAATAAAAAACACCGTTAGTTTTTCCACATGTAGGTGTATGAACCGGATCATTAGTCTTTATTTAAAAGACATATGGGCAAGTTTGACCATGAAAAGATGAGGAAAGAAAACTACCTTCATTTCCAGTATGAAAGAAAATCTGACAGGCTTACAGATTCCTGCAATGATTGTCGTATAAAAATGTGGCATAATGCAAATTCAGCCCCTACACAAAATCGCCTCAAGATCTGACCTTTTTTGGGGGTAAGATCAGTACACATCTGATGGGTTTCTTACCCAGCTGCTCATGGAAAGGCACTTGGGTTTGACCCCCAGGTATCTAGCAAATGCCTTGAATCTATTTAGAAACAAGTACCGTTTCATTGGCTTCCCCATTAAAAAAAAATTATGAACATTAACTTTCCTATAAACTGCTGCCTAAGCTTTAATTGTATTAGTGCTGGCAGATACCACAGTAAAACAAATTGTTTTCTCTGGGTGTTCGGCCATAAAACTATCAGTCTTTGGACTAAAGGCTTCTCTACAAAGGGAGGAATCTTGCACGAGACATGAACTTCTGTACAGATACAAAAAGCCTGCTTGGAGGTAAGTGCCAGCTCATTTAGAAGCCAGGCACGTTTTGGACCAAAAAATAATAGAAACCTGGGAAATTTGAGAGAGAAAGTAAGAGATCTCTCTAAACTCATAAAATACTCTAAGTTTGAAGGTTTGTCCTGTAGTATACTTTTCCATAGGCTTTCCTAAACCCTCTCCACACAGAAGTACGTTTTTAAATACTTATCAAATAAAAGTCAACCTCTGACACCAATGATCATTGATCCTGCTTACACAGCTTTGTCTTTTGCTGTCTCAATGAAATATTAACAACTCATCATCTGAAAGGACTCTGAGAAGAGTCTTGTATATCCTGATCCATCCTTAGTGGAATAAAACTTAAGGTGCACATCTGAATGCTTTGTTAAATTTCCATCTCTTAAGACAGGTCTGAGGCTCCAAGTACTCTTCTGAAAACCCACTGAAACCTGCAGGCAGCAGGTTAAAGAAAGCTTTAAAAAAGAAACATTGGTCAGATCTTAGTGTCTAGTCATTTAGCTGATGAGTCCCTTCCCTTTCAGTTCATCTTAAGAAATGCTACCGTGCATCTTTCAGTGTATTACCTGCATTCCAGGAAGATCTCCCATTTTAAAAAGAGCAAATTTTCTTATTCCTCAAGAAGAAATCCTCAAACAGCTTCCTTTGTTTGGGCTCAATTCCACAGGATGTATTCAGAACCACAAAGAACCCAGTCTTCTGCATGAAATTTAGTTCTTAGGATGCTATCAGCTTAAATACTCACAATGAAATTAAAAATCACTGAAGACACATATTCAGGTGAACCATTCAACTCATCGTTTGAAATCCTGTCTAGGAGCCAATTTCCTTACCAGATGCTGACTGACTGACATCATATGGGATTACAAGGGCTCAGGCACAGAAAAAAAGTTGCTGTGTTGAGTCATAACAGCTGTCCACATGCACACACAGCCTGTGGCAAAAGCAAGGTAATAATGACTTATCTTACAATTGCTTTCTAGAGCTAAGTCAGAGAATCCAAGTCAAATTATCTTGAATTTGCTGTTAACTATGAACATGCGTTCACAGTTCCCATGTATTAGTAAGCTTGCTAAAATGTTATCAAGCTGATCATGTCTCCAAGTCCTACAACTTAGATTAGGCTAGGACAGTCAGAATAGGAGCCATTAGGCAAGGTTTTGAGCAGAGCCGCTCAAAAGTTACACTATCTGCTCAAAAGAGTTCAGCGGGGCTCAACGTACCTGGGCTATTACTTGATCAAAAAATGTGTTGAAGGTGTGTAGAAGTGAAAACAGGCGAAGTACCAACAAAGCGATGTTGCAAGAAAAGTGCTTTTAGGAGGCTCAATTTCATCTGGAAAAGGCTCAGAACTCAGACTTGCATTTGCCTAGGAAACACTCTTATTTTATTTCCACAGGCAGAAATGTTGATACACTCACTTCAGAAGTCAACAGCATAAACTATCAATCCAAATACCTTGCAAGATCTTGACACCAGCCAACATGTCAAGTCAAAAAGCGTAACGATATCATGTCCCCCTTCTCCCACAGGGAAACATCATTTAGCCTCAAATTCCACGCTGAAAACTTCTACCCTTGCAGTGAATTGAATAAATCATAGCCTAATCCACCACCTTATAATGTAACAGTCATGCTGAATTGCATTGCCTTTTGGCTTTGCGTAGCTGCCTTTCCCCTTTCTTTCCCTACTATTAATAGCTCCTGGCAGGCGTTCCTTCTTTCATGGCACCAACATGGAGACACGGCAATAGCTAATTTCACAGTTATCAGTGCTAATGTGAGCTGCCATGAAATTGTCTTATTTCCAGAGGAGTCAGTACGCAGTTGCTGAAGAAAAAAGGAAAAAAAAAAAAACCAGGCAGTTCTGCAGAAGCTACACATCACCAGGAGTGACCTCTCTATAAACTTAACAAGGTTGGTATTTCTAATCTCTGTCACAATACACGAACACCTGTCTTACTTTCATGTTAATAATAAAAATGTCCTGCTGAGGTTTAAAATTATTTTATGACAGCAAGACCGTCATTTTTAACAGGAATACATGAAAAGAATTCAAAAGGTGTCAGAAGAGTCTACAAATGAGACCAGTACCTAGACAGAAACAGTTCCTTCCTGGCCTTGAAGGTGAATGCCTCGAGGCATAAATTTGGTTGCTTTATTACCTTAGTTTGCATAGCTACAGCTGTTATTAACAGTCATAAAAATCACTCAGCTATAAGCATTTGACTTGGAGGACTATGGCAAATTCTACAGGCTGTCTAGGTGCCAAGATATGCTATGCTGTCTTCTGTTAGCTCTAGATTTACTGCCCTCTCCGCTAATGAAAGCAAGAAAGAGGAGGAGCACATCCTCAACTGAATATCTAATTAAGCCCTGTTGGTGCATATTGCATATCTTAGGAAGTAAGCCTCTGTCTGTCCGGGGCTCCTTTCAGTAACATGGAGATCAACTCATGAGCATCAGGCTACAGAATTGTTATGGCACTCTCCTGAATGGTGTGGATCTTCCTTTTACAGCACCACACATTCTTGGTTTTTACACATATTACTAGTCTACATTATTTCCCAAACTCATCATGTTCAGCCTCCTCTCATTTGCTGCAACTTCTATCATGTTTTCAATCAAAATTGTTTGTTTCAGTTGGCATTTTTGACTTGCAAGTCTTGAAGAGATCCAAGCTAAGCATGGTTTTCCAGGATGTAGCTCAGCATTACATTAGCTGAAGCTGACTTAGCATTTAATTCAGGTGCACACAATGATCTTTGCCCAGTGTATGTAACCTACATTTTGGTCTGTGGTAACTATCATAATCTATCTTTGCTGTAGCAGCTTTACAGGATGAAGATCACATTCCCACTTTTCCCCTTATGATCCTTGTACACTGAGAACTTTAAGCATGCTGACTGCCTATTCTCAGCTGGAATTTAGGGCACATTCACTTACAGACTAATTAATACCAATCCCCATCTCCACTGACCAGCTAAATAAGGTCAGATCGTTAGATCAAGAACAATATTTTCTTATCACCACTGACCTTAGATAATGCTGATACACATAACTCCTTTACTTTCCTCTGATTTAAACATTAAAAATAATTCAGTGATCAATTTGGAAGACATGAACTACAGACATGCACACATTCAAAATTTCACAGTTCTGAAAAGTGAAAATTAGAGAGGAAGGAACATTGGTTCTAGTCTGGCTATGCTTTACAGCTCCTTCTGAAAAGGCAGGAGAGGGAACAACTGAACATCCATAACGTGCAACACTAACAAACAGCAACCGTTCCTCAAAAGACAATATTCTTTCAAATTTCATCAGTATAACCTATCATGAGAATTTTGGGTGGACAAATAATAACCACTTGATACATCAAGGATTATTTTCCAGTAAAACAGAACTCTGATCAAACCAAGGCTAGACTCCATACAGTTTTAATGACTTCATACCAGCCATTTTCTGTCTAGGAGAAAGGGGGTGAAAGACAGTCATATGCAAAGTCTACCTAATGCGTTTAATTTCAGAACACCCTGCACACAGTAAATACTGACAATTACTTACTCTTTACTCATAGGTACACTTTGTGTATACTTTCACAGCAAAATTTGTTCACAGTACACATGCAGAGTGTTCTTCCATTTCCGTTAAATTACTGCCTGTCTCTGTAGTACATTTATCTCAGACTTGTAATTTATATCTCCTCTAAGGACCTTGTTGTTTTCCTAACTTCTGACTCCCTGTTGGCTTATTGTTTCCTGATTTTTGCCACTAAAATTTGCTAATTTTTAATTCTTAAATTTTACACATCCTGATCACTTTTCCTGTTTGCAGCCTAAGAGACAGGAGAGAAAACCAAAAGAAATTGCTTGTAAAACTTAAAAGATCTTGAAACTCAAAAGTCAGAAGGTTAAGACAGAGTATCAACACAAGAAAATTGCACGATATTATACAGTCAAGTCTTATAGCTACATTTATTTTTTTATAAAGGTCAGCCTAAATAACCTTCAAAAGATATTACTTCCTTCTTTTTTTTTTTAACACAGCAACAATGAATATACAGTTTCTTCTACATAGGGCAAAAAGACAAAAAGTCATTGCCCGAGGAGCAGTGCACAATAAACTAAACTGACAAAATGCACTTCACTAGGGTCTATAAATAGTGATTAAAATTAGTGCAGGAATTATAGGTTGATATTTTTTATAAGCAAACAGCAAGATTACATTAACTGGCCTCTTGGGAATAAAACAGATTTATAATAGATTTAATTAAATGCATTTAATAAAGTCCAAATATAACAACAGCAAACGGACTCATCATCTAAAATGATGCCTAAACTCTAGTAAACCATTTGTAACTGCAACAAATGCTTCATGGTTATCTTAATTTCAGCACTCCACAGAAAACATTTATTTGCACATAAATTGTGCAAATGATGTTTTGGATTTTTTTGATGTTTTGGATTTTTCCCCTTCAACTTGTTTACTGGTCTACGGTGTAAAAGTTTCGGAAGTTACTCTTAAATCAATTTTAGAACGGAAGTCTTTATTTTGTTTAATAGACCATCATGGACTGGTTTTCTGCTCCATATTGACATGTCAAAAGAAGAATCACTGACTACAGGTCAGTAGAAGTGCAGTGCTGTAATCTGCATAACTGAAGGAAAAGGTCTCGTGTCTCTTCACCAGATACAATGTGGGCATTTACTAAGTCAACCCACATTTACACTAGGAATACAAGATGAGCATGAACTAGCTCCAAAATACAGAGCACTATTTTACATGCAGAATAACAAATAACCAAGCCTGAAACCCTTCTAGACCTGCTGCTTAGTGTTCATTCTTAAGAGGGACTGAAACTCTCCCCCTTTCTGCAACATTAGCTTTCAGAACTTGGTGTGCTCTCATTCTTTGATCTTTTTAGTATCAGCAGAATGGAGTTAAGTCACTAAAAGGAAAAGGCTTAATGATGCTCTGTCACCACTGAAGTGAATTTGATTTCATATCAGAATCTACCCTGACTTTATCAGCAATTTCTTTTGGAAAACCAGCATAGGACTCTTCCCTAAAGAAAATGAAGTGGAAGAAAAAGACATATTTTTGTGTGTATATACATAAATACATGCACACACAAATAAGGAAACCAGATCAAGGATGAGGAGAGAGAGGGGACAGGATTCAGAAATAGAGTACTACTATAATGCATTAAACAAAAAAAAATCAGGATAATTCTCCAAATTCTTCCCACCACCAAGTTTCTCTACTCACGATGGCCACAGTGACATAAGCCACGTAAACCAGGTGCAGATTACCCGATATCCCTGTGACTAACCTGGAGGACTGAAACTCCAAAATATCCATTCCTGCACAGTGTCCCCTACAGACAGTGGGTTTCATGCACACAGGGTTCAGTCCTAACCAACAGGAATGGATGATTATGAAAGTTAAAGGGAAAAAATTTAGAGTTTTAAAGCTCACTCTTCCAGCAGAATAGCATTATGGAATGTTACCTATGTGGAAACAGAGTATTGTACAAGGATGACAGGACTTTAGTCTTTGCTGGAAATATTTTTATGAAGATTTAAAGTGGAATAAATAATGAGGATATATCCTGAACTCAGAAGCTTTTTGAAAGAACACATTTCACCAATGTTAAAATCTAAAAAACTTCAGAGGTCAGCCTAAATCTTCTATAGTCTTGTTCTTTCCCAAAGGCACACTTTCAAGTGAATCTCTCTAAAGTAAAGCCCTTGTTTTCAAGTTTTTTCTTTTCAGAAAGCACAGTAGCAGCTTGTTGTAAATGGTAAAGTGCATGAACTTCGTGCAGTTGCCAAAAATTCCAGCTCAAGCCATATCTGAAGATAAAAAACAATCAACCAGCAAGATATTTTTAGTCAGTCTCTTCTGTTTCCAAAGTTCTTCCAAACACTTGCAACTTTGCTGTTTCATAATCCACTGATACTGACTCTTCCAGGCAGTCACAGAAAAAACTAACTTCCATAAATGAAATTACAAGATAGCTCTTTTTGTCCTCAATGCAACAGAAGAAGAGGTTTTCTCAACTCTTCGCAAACTGCGTAGCACCCATCTCAGGTATATCTTTCCACTTCCCTGCACATCTGCTTCTTAACACATAAAGCATGGGACAATAAAGTGGCTTTCCTTCAAATGTATTGCCAAGGCTTAGTTTTGGTGCTCAGAGTAATCTGGGTCCTTTTAGAGGATTGGACTTAAAGTATGGACAATATACAGTTACAGCTCCAGCTCTTTTTCAGCTGACTTTATATGATATGTTTCCTCACAGAATTTCATTTTTCCCATTCCATGTCTGTACAATATTTAAAAAATCCTGAGACCAAATTTTCTAGTCACCTAAGCACAAATCCTTTTTTTGCTCTAGTAGAAGTTGTGGCTACTGACAGCTCCTTCAGCTTTCAGTGAAACCATCTATGGCTATTACAAAAAACAAGTTATTTCTATTTAATGAATTCAAATAGCAGTGATAGCTAGTATCTTTTTTTTTTCTCAAGAATGATATAAAATTGTCCAGCAAATAAAATGGGAAACTGAAGAACAATCAGTTGTTTTCCAGTAGTTCTGTCAAGCATTTTTACCTAAGAGATGCCTTCCTGCTCTCTCACTTTCGAAAGGAAACTAAGCCATAATAAGCTTCCACTGCCACACTTGGAACCACCTTTACTGGAGAACATATGAGGAATATGGTGCTCTACTATTCATATTTATTATATCATGAAATGCCTAGAGGCCCTGGAACTAACAGCCCCTTGCACCAGTGCCAACTGTCTCTGCTTCAAAGACAAAGCATTGAGAGGGCAGGGAGAAGAAGCAAATGCTCACAATATAGTATTAAGGTAATTAAGCAGTGAATGAAAAAGGAAACAGAAAACCTACATCACTAAGCCCAGAAAAATCTCGTAACCTAAATGACCCCTGTTTTAAGTCCCTTTCCAGAAACCTTGATCTACAGCCCTAGCTATCATCAGGCCAGGTGTCTTCATTTAACCTACTACTATAAAAGGAGGAATAAATCTCAATAAGGTGGTCTCTGGCAATGTATAAAAGATCTTTAACAAAAGCCCTTCAGGGATCAGAAACAATGATCAATTAAGAACTGATGATATCTCATTACTACACATTTTCTTCTGGTGCATTCTGTATAATTTCTTTAATTACGACCGAGTTAATTTTTCATCTTGTGTTACACTGCAGTAACTGAGAAAATATACAGGAATAAAACAGAGATTACTGTGCTTATGATCTGTGTTTGAATCCAGTAATACTGCCTAGCTCCAGGAGCCTAAAACCCATCTAGAAGAAGAGCAGTAAGAAGCACTATCTATTAGCTGTCTCTTGCAAGACAGAAAATATCAATCTACATGCTTTAGAATACAAACATTTTTCAAAACTAATCTTAACCTCTGCTTCTAGTAATAGCCTTGAGTTCTTGCAAAATAAAAAATCATGCAGTAAAAGGTGTAAAGAAATTGAAGAATTTATACAACAGGTGTGTTTTCTAATTATCCAGCAGCACAAAGCCGCACTCATTTCAGATTCGTGCAGACACAATGAAGGAAGCTGAAGTCATTTCATCAACTGTAGTTCCACCCTTTAACTCTTTTTCTGTCTTTCCCATTAGCCAAAAGCCAGTGAATAAATTTAGCCAGCTATTTAATACAGAAATATATATGCCACTTTCACAAATTCAAAAAAAATAAGACAATTTGAAGTAAAGCATGACAGATAAATGAATTTCTTTCAAAGAGCCGTCACAAAAGAAACACTTGCACTTCTATCCACACAACTACTAATGTTACAGTTTAGTCTCTTGACATTCACATAGAATCATAGAATAGTTAGGGTTGGAAAGGACCTTAAGATCATCTAGTTCCACCCCCCCTGCCATGGACAGGGACACCTCCCACTAAACCATGTCACCCAAGGCTCTCTCCAACCTGGCCTTGAACACGATCAGTGAAGGAGCATTCACAACTTCCCTGGGCAACCCATTCCAGTGCCTCACCACCATCACAGTAAAGAACTTCTTCCTCATATCCAATCTAAACTTACCCTGGTTAAGTTTGAACCCATTACCCCTTGTCCCCTCACGACAGTCCCTCATGAAGAGTCCCTCCCCAGCATCCTTATAACTCCCCTTCAGATACTGGAATGCTCCTATGAGGTCTCCACACAGCCTTCTCTTCTCCAGGCTCAACAGACCCAACTTTCTCAGCCTATCTTCATATGGGAGGTACTCCAGACCCCTGATCATCCTCGTGGCCCTCCTCTGCACTTGTTCCAACAGCTCCGTGTCCTTTTTATGTTGAGGACACCAGAACTGCACACAATACTCCAAGTGAGGTCTCACAAGAGCAGAGTAGAGGGGCAGGATCACCTCTCTCAACCTGCTGGTCGCACTCCTCTTGATGCAGCCCAGGATACGGTTGGCTTTCTGGGCTGCGAGCGCACACTGAAGCCGGCTCTTGTTCATTTTTTCATCGACCAACACCCCCAAGTCCTTCTGCACAGGGCTGCTCTGAATCTCTTCTCTGCCCAACCTGGAGCTGTGCCTGGGATTGCTCCCACCCTGAAGGTGTAGGACCTTCTCTTGGCATGGGTAAACTTCATCAGGTTGGCATCAGCCCACCTCACAAGCATGTCAAGGTCCCTCTGGATGGCATTCCTTCCCTCCAGTGTATCAACCAAACCACACAGCTTGGTACCATCAGCAAACTTGCTGAGGGTGCACTCAATCCCACCATCCATGTCACCCACAAAGATGTTGAACAAGAGCAGTGTCAACACCGATCCCTGAGGGACACCACTCGTTACTGGTCTCCAGCTGGACACTGAGCCATTGACCACAACTCTTTGCGTGCGGCCATCCAGCCAGTTCTTTATCCACCGAGTGGTCCACCTATCAAACTGATGTGTCTCCAATTTAGAGACAAGGATGTCATGTGAGACAGTGTCAAACGCTTTGCACAAGTCCAGGTAGATGACATCAACTGCTCTACCCCTGTCCATCAGTTTCGTAGCCCCATCATAGAAGGCCACCAGATTGGTCAGGCAGGATTTCCCCTTAGTGAAGCCATGCTGGCTGTCACCAACCACCTTGTTGTTTTTCATGTGTCTCAGCATGCCTTCCAGGAGAATCCGCTCCAAGATGTTGCCAGGCACAGAGGTGAGACTGACTGCTCTGTAGTTCCCCGGCTCATCCATTTTCCCCTTCTTGAAAATGGGGGTTATATTTCCCTCTTTTTCCAGTCGTCGGGAACTTCACCCGACTGCCATGATTTTTCAAATATGAGGGACAGTGGCTTAGCAACTTCATTTGCCAGCTCCTTCAGAACCCGTGCATGGATTTCATCAGGTCCCATGGACTTGTATTCGTTCAGGTTCCTGAGATGGTCTTGAACCAGATCCTCTCCTACAGTGGGCCCAGGGTCTTCATTCTCACAGTCCTTGCATCTGCCTTCCAAGATTGAGTGGTGTGGTCAGAGCATTTGGCGGTGAAGACTGAGGCAAAGAAGTCATTAAGAACTTCAGCCTCCCCCAAGTGCAGGGTAGCCAGTTCCCCTGATAGCCTCCAGAGGGGGCTCACACTGTCCCTAGCCTGCCTTTTATTTGCAATGTACCTATAGAATCCCTTCCTGTTATCTTTCACATCCCTAGCCAAATTTAATTCTCAGTGGGCCTTAGCTTTCCTAACCTGGTCCATAGCTTCCTGCACAACATCCCTGTATTCTTCCCAGGCCGCCTGTCCTTGCTTCCACCTTTTATAAGCCCCTTTTTTCCTACGAATTTTCCTCAGCAGCTCCTTATCCATCCAAGGAGGTCTCCTGGCCCTCCTGCAGCGCTTCCTTCTAGTTGGGATGCAATGCTCCTGAGCTTGCACAGCAGGAGATCCTTGAATATCAACAAACAATCTGGGGCCCCCCTGCCCTCTAGGGCTATATCCCATGGACTCTTACTGAGCAGGTTCTGAAGAGGCCAAAGTCTGCTCTCTTGAAGTCCATGGCAGTGAGTTTGCTGCACACTCTTCTCACTGTCCTGAGGATCTCAAATTCAACCATCTCATGATCGCCGCAATGAAAGCTGTCCTGGAACATCACATTTCCAACCAGCCCTTCCCTGTTGGTGAGGATGAGGTCAAGCATGGCACCTCTCCTTCTCAGCTCCTCTATTACTTGCAGAAGGAACATCTACCAGTCAAACCTGAGACTTTCTTGATTTATTAAAAACCAAGTCCTCAGATACCTTAATCACTTAACCTTTTGCTCCCATACAAGGAAATGTTACAGGTGCTCTTGCTTAGATTTGCTAGTGACACTAATCACAGTGAGCACCAAACAATCCCTTGAGAGATGAGAGCTCATTACCTTGCTTTCCCCTTCAACCTTTGGAGCAGTTCTGGATTCAGCTAGAGAGGTTAGGTGAGAGTGGAAGGTGAAGTACAATTTAATTCCTCCTCAGAGCAGTCTGTAGATTTAAAAGATTATTTTATTAACTGGAGGGGCTTTTTCTCACCCCTGTACATATGTAACCCTTCCTTATTCTGCATAAAACACAGCTGAGAACATTTCAAATCTGCTGGACAATCAGCCTAGGGACCTTGACAGAGGTGAGCCAGTGCAAGCTTCATGAAGTTCAATAATGCCAAGTGCAAGGTCCTGCAGCTGGATCAGGGCTATTGCAAGCACAAATGCAGGCTAGGTAGAGACTGGACTGAAAGCAGCCCTGAGAGAAGGACTTGGGGTTGCTGGTTGACAAAAACCCAACATGAGCCAGCAGTGTGTGCTTGCAGCTCAGAAAGCCAACTGCTGTAACTCAAATCCACTGAATTAAAGAGAGCTGTCCCAACAGAGAATTTGATGCTCCCTTTCTGAAGCCATTTCAGAAACACTTCAGAGAAATTAAAAGAGTGGTTTTACATAATAGCTGTGTGGAATCACATTTCAGAGTTACATCAGCCTCTAGCTATGTATTTTTTACTTCCCTGAAGTACAGCACAGCATCAAGGAAAAAGGCTTTGTCAATTTATTTTTTGCAGTTATGCAATTTGTCATATTTAAACACTCAAATCTTTTCCAAACAAAAACAAAGGTTAGAACAGGATTTTACAAGAAGAAGAAAAAATACATATTTATGATGGTGCTCCTAAATCTAATCTTGATTCTACATCCTGTTTCTGTAAAACGTTGTGACAAACAGATGTCTCAGTTACAGAGACAATACATTAATTTGTGTCTTGAGTGGTACCCCTTGGGAATCAAGAAGGAAATACCTAAAAGTTTGTTTTCTGGTTCTTTTGTCATCCCCTCCCTCTCATCTCATTAAGCATGAATATACTCTTGGTTCTGTACATTTCTATTTTCACTCTTCTTGCAACAGATGCTGAACAATAGCAAGATACAGGAGGAAATATCAGCCACAGGTCTGAATCTTTATGCAGTGTTAAAGACCAATATGTTGCTCATATGAATGATTCAACCCGAGAGAGCTTTCAAAGCCATGAATGTTCACATATTTGAGTAAGGAATTAAAAAAAAAAAAAAAAAAAGCCTGAAATGTGCATCACTTTTCCATGAACTCTGGCAACGGTGTTGAAACTGTTGGAAGAGAACTCTTCACTAATCTGTTCCATCCAAAACACAGCACCAGTCATCTGGTGTTTCTGATGGTGAAACATCATCATGTTTCACCTGAACCAGGTGAAACCTGTTTCACCAGGTTCAGGCTCTAATCAAGGCTCTCTCCCCAGCTGCCACTCAAGGGCCATTTTCGGAACAGAGGGACAAAAAGTCTAAGAGATGACTAAGTACATCAGTATCCTTCTCCCAGTCAGCCCAGTTACACTTGTGCGGGAAAGCTTTAGTGGTAGTTTCAGGAATTCAATTACTTAGCCATATATAGGATGCATTTAAAGGAAACCTGATCCATAGAATATAAGACATCAATTGCCTTATGCTGTATGAAAGTTTATCTCTTACTTTTTTTTTACCCTAATATCAGAAAGAATTATTTTTATCACCCACATAAACACATAATTCTTCTATGAATATTCTTTAAATATTGGCCTCAATACTATTTCACAGCAATAAGTTCCACAGAACTGTACATTGCATGAAAAGCTATTTCCTCTTCTCACTTCCAGACTGGTTGTCTTTTAACTTAGCTCTCTGTTATTGCACTACAAAATAAAGCAGAAGCTGACCATTTACCTCTCTGACTCTCTGCCACCTTATTTACAGAGTGGGAAAAAAGGGACAATTTCTTGCTGACACGTCTGTTTGTCTTCTCCCTCTCTTCATCACATCTACATCATTTTCTTGCTGCTAAAATACTTCCCCTCATCTCAGTTTATACTTCTGTTCAGCGATGCAAGCAATCAGCACAGCTATTATTTCAGAAAATAAACTAGTCTCACATGTGGACAAAATCCTTAAACTACAGAACAGGGGAGGAAACCAAGATCCCAAATCCTCACTAATTGTGATCTTCTGGCTTTTGCTAATATACAGGATTAACTCACTCCTCTAATAGTCTACAGATTTCTTCCTCACATCACAATTGAGTCATGGGGTTTTCATACTCATAGGATAAGCCTACTTAGCTCTTTTCAGTCCATGGGATACTCTTTACCTCTTTCTTCCCTTGGTCACCCCAGTATCATGAAGGGGGAAAGTAATGATTCTAAGGGCATTAAGCCATGCATAAAATGCCGTAAGAGATCAAATCACACCAGAATAATGCAAAAAAAAACAAAAAAACACCCTCCTACAGTTCACATAGACTTCAGTTTCTCCTCTTGATGATATTACAGAATCAATATACAACTGGGCTGTTAACTGAAGGGGTGGACAGAAGGAATAAAATACAAATAGCCAACTTCTGTAATAAACAAATTGAATGATCAAACAATCATGGCAAAATGTCAGCTGATCACATACACTGGGTCACATCTAATTATTAGTGATGTGGTTTGAAAAGGCTTTTAGTCAGAGGAAACCCACTTCAGAGATAACTAATGCATGGGGGAAGAGGGCAACAGAGGTAATTAAGCAGGGATATAATTTCAGTGCTAATGAATTTCTTTGACAATCTGTTTCTTGGCCCAGTCAAACAATCTTTGAATATAAAATTTCTGCACTTTCAGCCTCACTATGGAATTATTTTGTTGTTAGAGACCATGATGCAGAATGAAAAAAACATTAGTACAAGAATTTACACACATTTGTTCAACATCATCATTTATGACCTTGCAGTAATAGAATAAGTTTTCTACTATGCTCAGGGACCCATTACACTCCAGTGTGGATCTCACACATTCAGTGACTGAACTGCTATTGAAACATAAGCCATCAAAAATATTCTGGACCAAAAGCTAACTGCACAACGGCAAAATACCTCCTGCATTAGGTATCTCATACTGAATCACGTGTGGTCATGTAAGAACATGGCACTGGAAGAGACAGTGTACAAATCCCTTTTTCTCTTCTTGCTAAGATGCTTTGGCAAAATAGGTCCCCTTCTAGGAAGCATGGAATTAGTATACAAGGTGCCTGTTAGTTTACAGGTGGAGCAAGTAACTTGATTTCTGTACCTGGCATTATATGCTTTAGAAGCTACTTAAATAACCTTGGCACTGTTGTAGCACTCATTAACATCTAATCTTTACCTTGCTGAATACTTTAAGAAAGGAAAGAAGCAGCAACAAGTGGAACAGAAATATATCAGACAGCAGTGACTTCGAAAAAAAATTTGGAATCAAAATCCTGGATGGAAATACCTCACACAGAGGAGCTGGCTCTGTATCTGAACTCTCCATCTTGTGCCCAACTCTAATCACTACCACTTTCTTTTTAAAAGCCTGTGCCTGAAAGAACTGATGTGTTATGAGACAGTTACGACCTAAGTAAACTCCAAACAAATCATTCATCACTGTAATACTCCAGAACAAGCTGGTACTTTCCCAGGGAGCACTGTTCTTCTAAACACACATTATACATAAAGAGGAAACGGCACATACCATAGGCTTTCATCAACTGTACACAAACAAAGCCTTTGATTACTCTCTGAATAGGCTCGACATCATTACGCTTGGGGCCAAGAGGCTCTCAGTATTTTGAGATCTCATTTTCCAAACTTTTGGTCAAAAGGGTCTTTTTACGTGCAGGGGGAAAAGAAACACTTTTCCCCTAAGTATCGTTATGTTCACAATACCCCTACTCAAATCCTTACATTTTTTCCTTATCTTTCTTCCTATCTTTTTCCTTACCAAATTCAAACTTCACAACTTCAATGTCTGGAGCAGGAGGTGCTCACCCACATCAACAGCCATGATTTCTGTTACCATCCTTCCCTTTCATGGCCCACATTGTTCCTGAAACAGTTGGCATTTTCCAGTAATCTGGTTCTTTCTTACCTTCCTGTCACTCAAATCTACCAAAAACACTCTGCTAAAGGGTTTTTTGTTTTTTGCCTTTTTAAATAATCTACTTAAAGATTCTCACACAGATCCAGGAAGGTAAACACAGGACTGAGGAAATACCACCATTTTATGTTCTGCAACTTGCACCACAATGCACATAATGCCATGCTTTTGGTTTAGAGGCACACCAATGTGCAAGAGCCATGCAGTTATTTTAGGCTAAAAGAGTACCCATTCTAAAGAGGAACACCTACTTCTAAATAACGGAGCATTTTTAGTCCAGAAAAAGTGTTTTAGCGTAACCACCTTAATCTAGTCACTATTTTCAACTCCTTTCCCTTTGAAAGTAAACTCTGAATCACTCTGAGCTGCTATGGACATAAATCTAACTTATTCTTTAATGTAGTGGTTTTGGTTTAGCTACTCTAGCAGCTTTGGATAATAAAATAAAAGCACTATGCATTCAATTTAGTATCACATTCTATATAAAAACTATGAAAAGCAATCATTTCATCAAAGTATTTGGATTTTTGGTTCCTACATTAGTACCCCAGGCACAAAGGTTTCTTTTTCAATAGGGGTGTTATGCGATAACCATTAAGCAACAGAAACGTACTTAACACCCTGACATCCAGTAATTCACATCAACAGCTGCACAAATAATTACAGCCCTTCTCAGGTAAAGCCTTACCAATTTAAATGAGTTTTTTCTAAGCAGGGAAGGACTGATATCCTTTTGAGTGATAGGGAGCTCAGCAGAAGCCCTTACAAGTATTAAGACACAGTCGGATCCCCAGGATATACAAATGCTACCTACTAGTGATGGAAAGAGCACAAATTCCAGATTCTGGATGTATTTCTGTTGCATTTTGGCTGGTATTTTCCTGCATATATTCAATAGAAATGGGTCACTTCTACCCTGACCAAGTGACCATTTCAGCATTCAAGTGTTAGTAGAAGAATTTTAACATGTTTTTTTGTTTAAGATCAATCAATTCCCTTTCCCTGCCTCAGATTCCCTGTTTTGTAAGAGAACCACTTACCACTAAAATTTGACTCAGCCCCTTGCAGAAAACAACACTGGCTGTTCATTTGTCAGCCAGGCCTACAGGACATCACAGGTTTTTGGAACTAGATCTTTCTTTCTGTCCAGTCAAGGGGTGGCTAAATATGGAATCACATAAAACAGGGCTGTTGGGGACTGACAGGGTCATCTGCACCATCTCCTAATCTCCAGGTAGGACCAACTTTGCCTGCCTAATCACTTCTTAGCAGCTATTTCTCTGACTTAGGATACTCCGTTGATGAGTTCCTATAATGCCTCCATGAAATTATTAGAAAGTTTCTTCTACAACTGACATGCATCTCCAGTTGAAGACAGTATTACTTCTTCTATTTTGCAGACTTTCAAAACGGTACTAAATCTGGTAATGTATAAATTCACATTTGTTTTACTTACTCCTGACAGCAATTACTCTTTTTGCAAAAGTAGTTGCATAGTGGCATGTCAATTGAGACTTGCCCTATACTACTGCAGCGGCTGAGCCTTACAATATCACAACACTCACTTAGGTTTATGTTTGGTGTTTTTTTTTTTACCAGAGCTGAAACTTAAGTTGTAACATTCCTTCTAACAACATTCTGATTTTAGGCAGTCTGGAGGGGAAGATCCTAAGAAGGAAGTAACATCCTAGAACTTCCAACAGTAGGAATACTTTTTGGTGCCTAAAATTGCCATGAGTCAATTCTGAGCCATAGAATGTCACTTTCAGACTAATGTTTTCTCTTTTTCGGTGATGCTTCAAGGAAGAAAACACAGTGTGTTTTCAAGGTACTCAACCATTTCTGTCAAGTTTTCTAGACCATCTAATAGCAACTAATTTACAACGGGAGGTGTCTACAACAGGCGCCGTTAAGTCTAAAGTCATGAGACTGACTTCTCCCTGCATATCAATTTAACAAGACTATGATGTAGAAGGGTACAGTACCTCTCTGTGTGAAGTGCAAGGTCTTTTACCCCAAGAAATTATTTTCCATTCCTCTTAGCCGATATACAGTGAAGTTTTTCCAATCACTGTTCTTAAGGGAAGGGAAGAAAGTTTAGTTAATGTATATACATTTGCAAGTAAGTAGGTAGTGCCTGTTTTCTTAATTCACCTTCAAATAAAGGGTTCTAATTAAGATAGCAAATTCATCTTCCTACTGTTCTTCCCCAACAGTGGTTTCTAACTCTAAGTGTATAACAGAAGAAGTATTTATATAGGATATTAAAAAGTTCCTGAAAATGTGCAGCAAATAAGATTGGTTTCTGTAGACAATAGCAGAAAAAGCAAAGTTTGCATCTTCCCACTACTTCAAATTACAAGTAAATTACTTTGAAAAGTTTTTCTTCTTACTTGACTAATTCCCAGTCTGATATGGATACTACATAACCAAACACTAAAATCCTTTCAACGTGTTTAAAGACAAAAGCTACTTATTATTGTTCCTTGACTGGATAATTAAATGTGACACTTGAGTAAAGTGAGAATTTTAACATTTGAAGGTGGAATCTTGAAGAGAATGTAAAAGTACTATCAACACAGTCCATCACAGACCAACACTGCTAGGTTTGTTCGGGGCTTTTTCAGTTTGTCGGGGGGTTTTGGTTTGTTTCTTGTTGGGTTTGTTTGGGGGTTTTGTTAGAGTTTTTTTGGCTAGTTGGTTGGGTTTCGGTTTGTTGCTTGTTTTTGCTTTTTATTTTGCTAGGCGGGTGGTCATCTTTACTATTTCAAGGTTTATCAAAGAGGGGGAAATGGTAGGCAACATTCTTTAATCTGACTGTAGACAAATTATAGGATCAGTCTGGAAAGTTCTGAATATCAGATTCTCCTTAGTATTTTTAAGACGAACAATTTGGGAACCATGAACATTATCAAAAAGTAAACAAAAAAAAACCTTTTCATAGAACATTAACCTAAAAGATCGTGTGTGCAATAAAACTGAACTCATTTTTTCCAATACAAATAATAATTATTCAATTTTCTTAATGTGCATTCTTTGCTTAGGTTTGAGGTTTTTTTTACTTAGATCAAACTATGATCACATACTGACCTGCCCAAATGTGATTCAGGTTCATTAGAGCATAAATCCACAGAACCATAAAGTCACATATTTCCCAGATAAAATAACTAGTTCACTTCTGGTTTTACCAAGTCTTCTTTGGTGCATGACAACAGCTCTATGCTTATGAACAACATCACTTTTTTCTGGCTGTAGTGTCAGTTACTCATACTAAAAAATGTTAAATATTAATTTAGGGATCTATCTTGCAATCTGTTCATAACTTACTAGAAAGATATTTATGTGCCTAAGGAAGCCAACAGGGATGGCTGGGAGAACTCAGAAATAATAGGCATATGTTGCAATCTACAAGTGCGTGGGCACTCTGAAAATCCTACCACCTGCAGCTAAGTGTGTCAGAAAGCCTACCTCCTGTCAAAAAAGCCTCTTCTGCACCAGCTGCTGTGGATGGGTTGTACAGGTATTTATGACTGTGGTATACCAGAAAACAGCAGGCTAAAGAGGAGGAAAAGAACATGCTGAAAAGTACTCGAAAACCCCCCTAGAACTGCTAAGTTCTGGAGACTTGTGGACCTGTTGAATCCATGAGAACTGACACAAATCAAAACACCTGCAGATTCAACTGATTCTTGGAAGCCTCCAGCACAGAATAGCATCAGTAAGAATGTGCGTAAACTTAGAACACATCAGTGAAGGTAGTGCCTGCTATATGCAGACAGAGACCATAGGATCATATACACACATGATGAACAAAAAGGCCTTCTGGGTAACTCCTGAATAGTAACCCAGAATTCACTGGTGCACTAATGTCGCTTTACACTTGTGAGTAAACAAGTATGGTTGGTTCCCAGCTGTTCGTCCTTCCAAGTATTAGGATCAAGAGTGAGAAATGTGCGAGGGAATAATTGCATATACTCTATAATTGGTTAACTCCTGTTAAAACTAGCTTGTTTTAATAACATCTGTTATTAATAGCTAAATTAATGAAAGGTGCTCCAATTAATGCTGGTTGTGATCTGTATCCCCCAAGCACAATCCCTTATCAGGGAAACAGGAATTTATAGCACTCCTTGTTCTGGTGCTAACCATATGAATGGCTCTATTCCTACCCAACATGAGCAAGTAGCGCTAGGTATGCCCATACAAACTTCAGTGGAAAGAAAAAGAATAAATGTTGTTGTTTTAAAATACTTACTTGGTAAGGATATAGAGTGACGCCATTTGTTCTTGATAAAGACCAGGTGCCATCAAGGTACTGATGAGCCTGGATAGCCACAGAGTTGAGAACATTACCATTGCTGGGGCTGGTGGCCATCTGAAAGCTGACCTTGGCTTGGTGTCCAGGAGAGCCATTTTTCTTCTCCACCCCATTGACAATTCCTAGAGTGTTGGGTTTTCCACCTTGTTTATTGGCTATAAAGCCCGTATAATTAGATGTAGCATAAGGAGCAGGCACATATGCCCAGTCTCTGGGCTGCAGGCTGCCCATGTGCCGGGGACTCACTAATGTTGGGATGTTGGAGAGAGGTGGGGGAGAGCCTGGTGAGGCATCGTAATGTTCTGAGTTGGCAGCTTGCTCTAAGGTCAGCACCATCTGAATGGCCTCTTGCTTCAACTGGTTCAGGTGTGTGGCACAAACATCACATCTGTTATCCTTCTCATTCCATGCCTTGCGAATGGTATTAGGAACTTGGAGCTTGTCATGAATCACTGAAGAGAAACCTGGGTCCTAAAAATCAAACAAAAAAGGGGAAGGGAGGACAGGAGAGAAATGTTTAACTATGGTCACCACAGTGAAACATTATTATTGCTGATTATGCATTTCAAAAGCCAATTTATGAGATAAGCTTAGAATGCAAACAAAGGCCATTAGCCACAGTCAACATGCCAGCAGCAGAGCTGAACAAAAATGAGAAATGAGATTGTGTTGGAAAGAAAAAATTCTTTTACTGATAAGTGGCAAATATTATAATTCCACCGCAAGCTTCAATACATGGCAGAGAGAACAAATTAGCCTGCTTCACACCACTGCACCTTATTTCTGGCTTGAATGAGAAATACTCTTAGTTACAGAGGCGAGATCAAGAGCAACTCCACTAAAACCAGTGGGCTTGTAGCAAGGTTCACAAATCCATCTACTCATCAGTGGCAGTTTTTGGAAATCAGAAAATCCAGGAAATACTCTGCAACAAAAATGTAACATTTCAACGCTTGCCTATAGATGAAAAAAAAGGCAAAAAACAGAAGTACCATCACTCTCCCCAAATCTTTTTCAGAATTCAAAACAGAAGGGTATCTGATAAAGTTTTCAAGAGCTTTCCAGCATTTCATTTACCAAGAATACACTTTTCAAACAGGGAAAAAAACAAAAAACAAAAAAAAAAACCACAAACAAACAAACAAAAACAAACAAACAAAAAAAAACAAACCAAAAAAAAAACCCAACACCTTTCCTGCTAATAAAATGTTCTATGACTATCTTAGGTAACTGCTGATAATACACAATAAAACATTAATTTTGCTTAGAATATAGTACATGTATAGTGTAAATAATTTGCAGAGAATAATTTTCCTGGAAAACATTGTTGTGGGGCAAAACAGTGTGATCAGCTTTAAAACATCTTGCCTCATATGCTTACCTCATGGGTTGACATTTGAACGTCAGTGGTGCTCTCCACAGAGCAATATGCCATCCTGATCTGAATACAGTCATTAAGCACTGGCCTAACTTGCAAAGTGCTTCAGTAAGCTCTGAACATGAACAGCGGTCGTAGCAGGGCCTTACTACCAAACTTGCCTAGTTCTTACAGTATTACGCAGTTTCAGAAACACACGGCAATGATGTGTTTGTTGCACAGAGCAAACGATGACAGTTACGTGATGGAAATATTCCTTGGAAATTTCACACCACATTTTTAGTGAGTTTACAGGCCAGGCAGGGCAGGGCAGACTTCACCTTCCCCCTTCAAGCTTTGGAGAGTTATTGGTGGATCTTCTTATGACTGCTCATAAAGATTTACAGACAGTATCAGAACCTTTATTTATGTTTTTTAATTCTTCATCTTTGTGGCTTTATCAGTTTGGTTGTGCCAGGAAAGTATGGGTAGGGCATATAATACAAGGAGGAAGAGAATTCATTGGTAGAGGGTCATACTCATTATGCTCCATTTTTATTATATACTCAAGCATTTTATTTTCACTGTTTAACTACCGTGAACAGCTCCTTAGCATGCAGTGATTAATTGATTCATAAATCATGGTACCTCTTTATGCACAGCAGCGAAAGAGTGGTTCTAGCCCCAGAAACCCAAGAGAGTCGTATAAGCTGATGGGAAACAACAGGAGGCTGAGATCTGATCAAGCCTCAAGCTGGTTATTTCTATTCTATGCAACAAAGAGGGTCAGAGATTCAAATTGTGTCAGGAAGGCAGGAACTGGATTGTGCACCAACCCTCCCCCCCTTACTCTTCAGGAAAAGGACTGGTGGAAATCAGGGGGAAAAAACAGGAATGCAGAAGATGTCAAATCTTATTTTCCGTACCAGACCATAAGTAGGCCAAAAGATCACATCAGATATAGGTACCCTATCCATGATGCCAAGTATGCAGGGAAAAGATTCTCTTCCCTTCCCATAATGAGCTAGACAAGGATACATATATAGCTGAAGAGAGGTGTGAGTCTCCTTTCAAGTCTGCTCCACATCAGTCCAGGAAAAATCCTTGCCAGTTCTTCCTCCAGCTAGCTAGTGCCACCGAGTTAGCTGATGTTATTTTAAAGTTAACTTCCCTTAGGCAACTGCTCTTGAACCCAGGTAATTATATACAACATTCAGATCCAGCAGCAGTTCAACATGGAAATTCCTGGATACTATGATAAATATTCCAAGGAAATAAAGCCTTCTCTAAAGCAAGCACATGTCAGCATGATATAAATATTCAAGTAGCACACCAACTTTAATGAGTGCTGGACAGCAGTGAATTCAGCTTCATCTCAGTGTTAAAACAAACATCAGATCATTCTCTGATACAACAATAAACAGACAGACATAGGGAAAGAGGGAGGGAGGGAAGACTGTTCCTCCTCAACAGCAGAAAGGACACAAGGCACAACCTGAACTGATTACTCCCAAGATTGGCTCTACTAATCTATCCGACTCTACTAGATGGATCCAAGTCTGGAATATGAAACAGAAAAGCCAACAGGACAGCAAACAAATCTGGAGAAAGCTCAGGTTCCAGAAGCACATTAGGCATATTTTGCTCTCAAAACAAAACTGATAGAGCCTAAAAGAGAGTTTAGTTTCTTACTCTGCGCTGGGAAGCTCCACTATAATTTCACAGAAGAATCAGCTGACAGACTTGCAACACATTTAGCAGGAAGGAGGCCAAAGCTGGACAGTCACTACACACTTGCCTGAATAGCAAGGAAATGCAGCTACATGGCATTTTCTGTTTCAGTATTTCATCTGTAAGCAATCATCTGCACACATTTCCCTAGGAATGCTAATTAGTTCAGTAAACAGTATCTTGTCACATATGAAATAGTGATGGACAAGTTTCACTGCATAAGCGCATTGAACTAGCTGCAGTAAGCAGCATAGTTGGAAAGATTATACTCACTACTTGTGAAACTTGTGAGGTCTAAGAAACACCAAGCTCCCTGGCATGAGAGTAGTTCTGCTTTGAAATCTGAGGTTGACACTGGAAATACCATTTATATTTTGGCACTCATTTCCAGTTCTGACAGAACAAAGTACAGTGACATTGAAAACTGAAAAAGAACTTTAAAAATCACAAGAGATTGGTTTGAGTTCAGGGCAAAGTTTCCTGACAGTTTCTCTGATTGCTGCAATGCTTCACCCATCTTTAGTGTAAACAGCATTACTATAAACTCCTATTCTTATAACAAATGAACAAATGCATGTAACAGGTCAGAAAGTTTCCGATCAGTCACAACACAGACCACAGCACAAGGCAGCAGTGAACTAAACAGGGTGCACACTGAGCTTTGTTGCAAGGAGCCTCTTCACGTTACCCTTAAGTTTTCATGCTCAAGTAAACACCAATTCCAGCTATGTTTAGTTTTGCACCTTCTCCACTGTAACCACTTAGTAATTAACCCCTCATCTTTGGTCCTGAGCTAAAAACATATGTGGGAAAATCAGAGGAGTAAGGAATTTCTGCTTTTTAGAGACCACCATAGACAGGTATGCTAATGCAATTCTTGCTTTACCTAGTGAAAATGTACCCAGCGAACAAGCACTAGTTAAGAATCACTGAGGTACGCAGCTGTACCAGGGTGAATGCAGTCCTGACCACACAGAGGAGGAGGAACAGCAGTACTATAGGATCACGTATGTGTCCTGGGTTCAGCACTAGCAGTCATTTTTTTCTCCTTTTTAGTAGCTGGTGCAGTGCTGTGGTTTTGACTTTCAGCCTGGGAACAGCGCTGATAACACCGATGTTTTTAGCATGCTGCTTAAAATGTTCAGTCTGACCAAGGACTTTCTGAGTCTCATGCTCTGCCAGGGAGGAGGGGAAGCTGGGAGGAAGCAGAGACAGGACACCTGACCCAAACTGACCAAAGAGGCATTCCATAGCACAGCACATCATGCCCACTATATAAACTGGGGGCAGTTAACCGGAAGGGTTAGGTCACTGCTGGGTTGGGCTAGATATCAGTCAGCAGGTGGTGAGCGGTTGTGTTCTCTTCCCTTGTTATTTCCCTTATCATTATTACTATTGGTGGTAGCAGCAGTGGTTTGTGTTACACCTTAGTTACTGGACTGTTCTTATCTCAACCCGTGGGAGTTACACTCTTTCGATTCTCCTCCCCATCCCTCCGGGAGCGGGGAGAGGAAGCAGGTGAGCAAGCTGTGTGGCTGGGACGACTTGAACCACAACAGTATGGAAATGCAAAGGCATCATCCTCTCTTTTGTCTCCCCTTGTAAATCTGTACCTTGCTGTAGTTTTCATGACATTTTAACTCCAACTCTAAGAAAGGAGACTGCAAACAGAATAATTCTTTCCTTCTTGCTACCCTGCTTGTTGCCCATCTTCCTCAAGAGAAAAAGCAAACAACCAGTTTCAGCATGAATGTTGGTGCGGATTCTCCTGGAAGGCATGCTGAGGCACATGAAAAAAACAACAAGGTGGTTGGTGACAGCCAGCATGGCTTCACTAAGGGGAAATCCTGCCTGACCAATCTGGTGGCCTTCTATGATGGGGCTACGAAACTGATGGACAGGGGTAGAGCAGTTGATGTCATCTACCTGGACTTGTGCAAAGCGTTTGACACTATCTCACATGACATCCTTGTCTCTAAGTTGGAGAGACATCAATTTGATAGGTGGACCACTCGGTGGATACAGAACTGACTGGATGGCTGCAATGCAAAGAGTTGTGGTCAATGGCTCAATGTCCAGCTGGAGACCAGTAACGAGTGGTGTCCCTCAGGGATCGGTGTTGACACTGCTCTTGTTCAATATCTTTTGGGTGACATGGATGGTGGGATTGAGTGCACCCTCAGCAAGTTTGCTGATGGTACCAAGCTATGTGGTTTGGTTGATACACTGGAGGGAAGGAATGCCATACAGAGGGACCTTGACACGCTTGTGAGGTGGGCTGATGCCAACCTGATGAAGTTTAACCATGCCAAGAGAAGGTCCTACACCTTCAGGGTGGGAGCAATCCCAGGCACAGCTCCAGGTTGGGCAGGGAAGAGATTCAGAGCAGCCCTGCGGATAAGGACTTGGGGGTGTTGGTCAATGAAAAAATGAACATGAGCCGGCTTCAGTGTGCACTCGCAGCCCAGAAAGCCAACGGTATCCTGGGCTGCATCAAAAGGAGCGTGACCAGCAGGTTGAGGGAGGTGATCCTGCCCCTCTACTCTGCTCTCAGGAGACCTCACTTGGAGTATTGTGTGCAGTTCTGGTGTCCTCAATATAAAAAGGACATGGAACTGCTGGAACAAGTGCAGAGGAGGGCCACGAGGATGATCAGGGGACTGGAGCACCTCCTGTATGAAGGTAGGCTGAGAAAGTTGGGTCTGTTCAGCCTGGAGAAGAGAAGGCTGTGTGGAGACCTCATAGGAGCATTCCAGTATCTGAAGGGGGGCCTATAAGGATGCTGGGGAGAGACTCTTCATGAGGGACTGTAGTGAGGGGACAAGGGGTAATGGGTTCAAACTTAACCAGGGGAAGTTTAGATTGGATATAAGGAGGAAGTTCTTTACTGTAAGGGTGGTGAGGCACTGGAATGGGTTGCCCAGGGAAGTTGTGAATGCTCCGTTGCTGGCAGTGCTCAAGGCTGGGCTGGACAG
Source organism: Myiopsitta monachus (assembly GCA_017639245.1). Classification (NCBI taxonomy): domain Eukaryota; kingdom Metazoa; phylum Chordata; class Aves; order Psittaciformes; family Psittacidae; genus Myiopsitta; species Myiopsitta monachus. The sequence continues at coordinate 41,109,776 of CM029925.1, read as the reverse complement.
AGCCTTGGGTGTCATGGTTTAGTGGGAGGTGTCCCTGCCCCTTGCAGGGGGGTTGGAACTAGATGATCTTAAGGTCCTTTCCAGCCCTAACTATTCTATGATTCTATGAAGCATAGCCTGTTTCACACATACATTTACACAAACCTCAGAAGGAGACATGATGAATACAGGCAGAGCTCAACTGGTGGACAGAGCAGCAGGCAAGAAATAGGACAAGCAATTTGCATGTTCACATGTTACATGGAACCCAGCTGATAGCAGATTCATATACAAATTACTCATACATATATTACATTTTTGCAAGCATACAGCAGACAGATACTAGTATAGGACGTACTCTAAGATTTTGTGTATAACCATATTTCATTTAGTCAACTATAGCCTAGACAAGTTAGATGTTGTAACCCTATGTCATTACTGTACTTCAGAGAAAATTCAACTATACAATGGATCTCCAGACTTTCTTATCAAATTGCATCCTTCAACATCAATAACATTCATTGCTCTTCAGGGAAAAACAAAGCAGTCAATACTAACTAAATCACAGAGGTCAGCTTCCGGTTGAAGATGCTCACAGAAGACTCATGAAGTTCTTTTGTTTCTGAAAGGGTCAGCCATCAATGACTGCTGGTATGAAATCCATCATACACAGGGAAAGGAGAAGTAGGGGAGAGCAATGATCAAAGTTCTGCCCAGGAAGAAGTGTGTTTTCCAGGCTCTCACTCTCCACAGGCAGGGAGTAAAAGAACTAATTAAGAAACACTAGTAGGAGGGAAGCCTTAACCCTGATAAAAAGCACATGTTTTTCCATGGCTGTACAAACATCTCTGCTCTAAACATAATCCTGTTAGTCCATGGTTATTCTCTATTTAGGAAATAAATAAATCTCCCCTGTTCTTTCCTTCTTGAGGGTGCAGTTTCCAGCCCAATAAAGAGATTATACTTGTGAATTTACTTTCCAGAGGCACTTGGGCTATTTTCCAGGGGACTGTGTACCCTAATTTAAACATCTCCTACCACCTTATAGGCTACATTTCAGAGGTTTGCTGTTTTCAGCATTCCAGAGCCCCACCAGTTGAAAAACAGCCCCTCACTGTTACAATGGCACCACTTCTGTTAAAGCAAAAGTACGTTCAAATAAAATGAAGTCAGCAGGAGTTTTTCCTCAAATAAGCATGACAGAATACACACTACGACTATAAATTAGTAGCACTGCACCATAAAACTGAGCTGGGAACCCTTGGATAAAAATCAGCTAACTTTACTAAGAATGAATTATCTAAGGTGGCGGTATCTCCGCTAGCATAAGCAGTGTTTTGGTAAGCAAAAGCCAAAGTTGCACGCGAGCAAGACCAAGGGGGCAGTGGGGTGGTCCACTTTTGTATTACTCTGTACATAGTAACTGACACCTGCTCTGGACAGGACCACACAGCCTTACCCTCTCTGCTGCAGAAGACTTCCCTCTTACCCAACATGCCTTCCTCACTTAAGGCATCTATTATCACCCCCAGCTGAGCAAATGGAACTCCCTCTTCACCTTTACTAGAAAAGGAGAACCTATTTCCCTTGTCCTTCTGAAACTCACTCCTTTCTCCTGCAGGAACATCCCATGTAAGCACTGTTACTACATGCTGGGGAGAGGAGAGAGGAGGCAATCCTGAAATGGGGAGCTGTAAGCAGAGAACCTGGGCAAAAGGAGCAACAGAAATCATGAGGAAAACATAGTAGAATAAGAAAGAGGCTTTTCACATTAGCCTGTTTCCAGCAAGCCCTTGTAAAGAGACTGTCTTACCCACTGCAGTAAAAATCTCTGCAGTGTTATCATATCCCACCTCTTTAATTATTATCATTTTTGTCTCTCAAACTTACAGAACTGCTTTCTGCTGCTGACTTGAGCCTTCACTTTCAAAGAGCCCATGATAGCGCTTCCTGTCCTAGTCAGTATCTCCAGAAGACATCTGGGGGACCAACTCTTTTCAGGGAGAGGGAGAAAGGAAAAATCCAATCTTAATCCTGTCTGGTGTAGCCCTCACAATGTTACTAATTTCAAGGTGTTTTTCTTGAGCTGGCACATACTACTGACATTTGGTCTTCTATAATTTAACATTTGTCAGTATAAACCAGCCACATGGCAGCCAGAAAAAAATGTGCTCCTTCAGTTTACGTTCTCTGTTTTCTTATCTGAAAGGGACAGAAAGTCTGAGCGAGGTTCACCCTTGCAAGCCTGCAGCAGCAGGCAACAGAAGAGAGAGAACCCTGGGAAAAATAGGAGGATTAAAAATGGGGATGAGGGACAAGAGAAGGGGAAAACAAAAAGTGTTTTCTACTTGCTCCATGGATTGGCTTACGGCTCTAATGATGGATCAGCACTCACGGACTTACAGCTGTACACATCTGGCACACAGGTGTTTGTGTTAGCATTTGATAGCCAGACATCAGCCAGATTTTTAATTGGGTTGGGAAGAAGAGATGAAATAGCAGCAGGAAAATCTAAATATACATTCAGTGGTGCAAATCGAAGCCTTGCCCAGTGAACTCCACTATGCAGCTGTCTAGAGCTCTGCAGCCCAGACTCAGTCTACGGCCACAGCATGCATAGGGTGACCTGGAGGGAAGCTTCTGCAGCTACATGGTATACAAACTCAGCTGTTGCCAAAGGGGCAGAATTTGCCAGTAGCCTTTTTATAGTGCAAAGAATAGAAACAAATTCAGAACCACAGAAGCCTTGTCACTTGTGCTAGAAAAAGTGGCAGCTCAATTCTCTCATCCTTGCTTTGTTTTCCTGCCTTAATGTTGGAAGGACTGCATTTGCTTTCTTAGCCACCAGAGCACACTATGAGCTTGTGTTCAACTGATTATTCACCTTGGCCCCTTAGTACTTTGGTGCGTCATTGCTATAAGCAGTCTTGTTTCATGCATGCAGTACAAATGTATCACAGATGCATTTTGCTCAGGTTTCCAGTCACCTCACAGAACTCCACTGCTGCTGCTGCTGCCTCATCACTCCACTGGGGGCTGGCTACAAATTTGACCTAACTGTTGCAAGGATTAGATGCTTACAAGAGCTTACAAACTGTTAGCTTCATTAAACAAATGTTTAGTCTCACTCCTCATCATAGTGGCAAACATGATGATACCTTTCTTTCATAAAATGCTACTGATTGCCATTCACAAAGACATTGTTCTTTATTGTTCATATTCTGTTACCCGCCCTTTCAAACACATCTGGGATAAGCATGAAGGATGATGGACCTCTGATTACATGTGCCAGACCTGTTAAAATACTGGAATAACATCAGGTTTTCTTTGATCCTTTCAGACTTTCCCATTCTTCCAAGCTTTGATAAATATCAAATCAACAGATCACCCGCGCCTCTTTGAGTAACCAGGCTACAGTAGCAATTACTGTTCTGCCACACCTCCACATTTTCACAGTTTAGCTTCCTTTTCCTGCTAGAAGAGCATTACAGTTCTCTGATGAATGCCAGCACTGAGCTACTACTGACGCTGTAACCACTGATTTCTCAAAAGGCTGTCATACCTGAAGAACAGAGCTAAACACCACAAGTGTGAAGGTCAGGGCAGAATTTGTGACACCTATATACTTGCTGTTCTCCTGATTTATAAAGGGGTTTGTAGCAAGCTGAAACCTCTTCTAAATGCTTTTCAAACTTGAAAATCATATCCGTTTTATTTTAGTCAAACAATCATTAGAGATTATTGTGGAGTTTATTTCATAACTCAGAATTCTTAAAAGAGCTATTCAGTATGTAATATTTTTTATCAAATTTGTCTGGCTTCAGCACATCCACAATTGACAAGCATTAGAGAATAAAAAACTTTTTATCCTATTCAGCTTATTTCTGTATCCTGTTTTTCAAAACCATTTCTGCATGCTTACTATTATGCCTTTCTCCACCCTAATACACCTCAGTATCTTTAAATTGTATGCAAGGTCACTGTTGGGGAAGGGGGGGGGGGGGGAGGAAAGGATCAGCAAATTAATACAGGTTATTGGTGGCTTTTACAATGGGTAAAGAATCATAGAATCATAGAATAGTTATGGTTGGAAAGGACCTTAAGATCACCCAGTTCCAATCCCCCCGCCATGGGCAGGGACACCTTCTACTAAACCATGGCACCCAAGGCTCCATCCAACCTGGCCTTGAACACCGCCAGGGGTGGAGCATTCACAGCTTCCTTGGGCAACTGATTCCAGCTTTATCTTTGCATGTCCAATTTTCCTTTTGCTTTTGCCTTGGGTTTTGATTTTTTTTTTGGGGGGGGGTAGTTCTTTGGGTTTGTTTGTTGTTGGATTTTTGTTTTGGTTTGGGTTTTATTTGGTTTGGGGTTTTTTTTGTTTTTAATTTTAATTTCCGTCCTTCTTAACTTCTTGACTAAGAGAGGAGTTGATAAGGTCAAGGATATGGATTGACTAGAATTCAAGCATCCCAAGCCTTAGTGCAGCACTGATTATGTTCAGTTAAAACCTCAATAGTCTTACTGCAGTTTAACAAAGCCATATGAAATTCACTCTTTAAATCGACTTTCTTTCATGTCTTTGAATAGGAAAACACCAGGTAACCCAAGGAATCTTAATCTTATCAAAACTGCAAATAAATGTAAAATCCTGCCCACTGTATTCAAATCAGACAGAGCTTATCTGTGTGCCATCTAGGAAACAGAGAACTAGTTTTGTTCCTAACTACTGTATCACAAAGACAAGAGTCGCTTCACAGTAATAACGAGGTCTCTCCCAAGTACATTCACAGTCAGAGGCACATGAAAATATCGGAATGCATTTGCCTTATCTCTATGTTTCCATTCTGCATTAGGTAACACTGTTAAACACATGTATTTTGGAAATATGAGTGAGTCTCCACTCTGCACTGATTCTCAATCCTTTGTGCATGCAGAGCATTCCAACCTGCATAGACACATGCACTTATCACTAAGTGGCAGTCACATCTCACATTAGTTTTGACCAGGGATTTCCACCAACTTTTTGTTCCAACTGAACTTAAGAACATGCATCTCAACATCTGCAGAGGTGTTACATGTCTTCTCTAGGAGCCATTTCCCTCATGCGAATGCACCCAGGACCGAGCAATTGGGCAGTGAGAGAGGCGGACTGTTAGTTAAGACCACGGAGAACAGTCCCAGATCACTCAGTGTGAAACACTTGAAGCTGGAGAGGAAGAGGATGAGATACCTACTAGAAGCTGATGTTGCTATTTTGGGGGTTGGAGGTGAAGGAGGGGAAAAGATATCAAGGCAATGATCTATGAAAGGGTTTTAATTTTTTTAATAAATAAAAATATCTACTGATGCAGTGAGCAAAGATGGAATTGCTGGCTTAGAAGGAAAATCAAAACATCCCTATCAATAAGTTATATGCCACACCGCTTTCCCAAAAGATTTATGCTGTGTTTCAAGTGAACAGAAGCTGCATTAAGCTCTGAGGCTTGACAGTACCTGTCTGAAACATCCTTCTTGACGCTTATCAGGCCTGTAGCAGGCTGCTGCTTTAAGTAGTAACCACATACCAGGCACTGACAGCCACTTGCTCACAGACAGCTAATGTCCCCTGCTGTCTAGCCATACAGTCTCTCACAGTCTCACCTCGATGTGCTACCTTTCCCCCCACAGTAACATTTGACCTGTTATCATTTGCTACCTCCTTCTTACCCCAAGCCATTCACCACAAAAAGGCTGCTGTTTGTTCCTGCCTCAGGATTCTTCAAACTTCCACCCGTCCCAAGACCATCAAATCACAGAATGCTTTGGGTAAGAAGGGACCTTAAAGATCATCTACTCCCAACCCCCTGCATGGGCAGGGACACCTTTCACTAGATGAGGTTGCGCCAAGCTCCATACAGCCTAGCCTTGAACACTGCCAGTGATGAGGCAATCACAGCTTCCCTGCGCAACCTGTGCCAGTGTCTCACCAGCCTCATAGTAAAGAATTTCTTCCTAATGTCTAATCTAAATCTACCCTCTTTCAGTTAAAGCCATAACCCTTTGTCCTGTCCCTACTTGCCCTTGTAAAAGATCACATTTCAGTCACTTAGTCTCTTGGAAATCCCCTTTTTCCCCTCAGAAAGGGAAAAGCACCAACACCCTATTCCTTTCCTGCCAGCAATACAATGTCCGTGCTCCCTCGCATGGTTTGCACAGGTCTTTTGGAGTCCTGCCTCAGGCTCACCAGGCTTATCAGGTGAACAGCTATCAAACCCAGCAGATACCCTTTGACCCTTCTGCTCCTCAGCTGTGGCAAGCCCACCCTACTAATCCAAGCTTCAGGTTACTTGACACCATACTTACCATTTGGGATGTCATGACACTATTCATTATTTTTATTAACACTTGGGTTTGGTTTCATTAACAACGTGAACTGAGGAAAAAAGAATCCCAGCACAACCCACTGAAATTTTATCCTAACAGTTTTACATTATCTCAGGGTGGGTTACGCTTGTATGTGAAAGCTCCTCAGCTCTGAAGTAACAGTAACCCCATACAGTTTTGCATTTATAGCTGTTTCCATTAACACTTATATTAAAGATTGCTAATGATCTAATTATCAAATTGCCTAATTCTGGTTTTGCTTTATTTTTTTTGTGTGCATGAAATTTCTCGTATTTATTGACAGTGATCCCTGGAACCCTTAAAACGAGATGTAACGTATCAAAGACTTTTCTTTGGAAATGAAATTTGTATCTGTAAACACACTTCTCTCTCTAGAATCTTACCACACCTGTTGCCCCCATATACTACACGTTTCTCATGTACGATAGTTTATTGATATCATTTTTATGTTTGTACAAAAATTCTACAGACATACAAAACCAAAAACGCACCACAAAAGTAAAAATCTTTACCCTTCGAGTGTGTCGACTGCTCCTAACCTCCATGTGAAAAGAAATCTAAGAGCATTAGAGCAGCAATGAAAGAGCATTTATTCCACCTAGTATACAGGGCAGGAAGCAGAAGCACACCTCAGCTTTCCAGCTGGGAATAATCTCAGGAGCGAAGTTGTTTTCAGGTCTCCTCTGCACTTGCAGGAACAGTTTATGTTTGGTTAGCACAGTATAAATATTGGGGGTACGCAAAGGGGAGGAAGAAGCAAAAACAAGGTCCAAAACAAACTGATGTAAGTAACAAGAATCTGCCAAGTCTCAGTGGGAAAAGAATTACATTGTCATGACTGTCTTGCATAAAGTATGAGGAAAAACTGCAGTGCATGGGACTCTTTCTTGCCAGGTAAAGCTCTTCTCCAGCCTTGGGGCAGTTGCACTGTTCAACTGTGCCAACATAGCTCAAGTGGTAGAACATGTGTTATGACAAGCCTGTTTACACGCAACCCTTTTCTCTTCAGTCTGCTGCAAACATACCTGCTAAATTTCATTAAACTCTGTCTGTACATGAGTTTTTACACAAACTGTAAACTAATCTGTGCACTTCAGCATATGCTTCAGCTCCAATTCAGCAGACTCTGCATCTGCTGAGGCAGGAATTGCACAGGGTACTTTGTGGCCAGGGTAGGTGACAGAGGCGGGGTTTGAGGGACTGGTGAGTGCAGGAAGACAAGTGGGAAAGATATGAAACTGTGATCAGGATGGAAGCTGTCGGGCTGCTGAGTGTGGCTTTGCGTGAGAAGAAGAGAGCTCCAACTTCACTCACTGTATCTTTTGCAGATGCCAAAGGACCTGCTTTTGGCTGCTCCCTTGCAAGGTGATCCAGAAGGCACCTACAACACCAGCACAGACTCAGGCTGACATGGGTGCATGACGCAGGGCTGCTCTGAGGGAAGGTACTGCTTGGCCCCAGAGGCTGGCAGGTCACTTGGCTGCCAGGTATCTGATGATGTGGGTATAGCAGAAACCTTCATGGATCTGAAGCCAACTAAAGTTGATACAAGGTACAATATGATTCCGTGGGCCTTTATCAGCCCCCTGAGAACACTGCTACTTCTGAAGACATACAGCTAGGAGCAAGCAACATGGTCTAACATTTACCACTGAACTTCTCCAGGCTGGTAAATGCTGTTCCAATACATATCTTTACAGCCAGATTTATGACATTAAGGGAACTTTGGAGTACAGCTACTAAATCTCTTTTGTTGTGGCTGCTTATTAAAAAAAACATCCCAAACTCAAAAAGTAGGCATCATTTAGGTTAGGGCTATTGGTTTTATTCAAAAGTACTCACACTATGCAACACCCGAGTGTCACAGCCTCCACAGCTTGTGTCCTACCTTTTGCACTCTCACAATATCCCAAGCAATTCAAATGGTGGAGGATGCCCCGGAGCTCAGTTGGAAAGCATTCTCACCAAAGTATCAGTGAAAGCATTTAGAGCTGAAGGAAGCCAAGTAGTCCCCTCCCCACATCCATTCACTGTGAACAGAAGCCTCAAGCCCTTGCTGTGGGACCACAGGGGACAGGCACATAATGAGCCCTCACTGCCAAACAGCACGGTGTTGCTGGCCCCCCATGACACCAATCAACAAGTGTGGGCTAAAAACATTCCTCCCCCACCCTCACCACAGCTCACATTCTGTCCTGAATAAGCTGACTGCTGACAAGCCCAAGAAGGGATCAGCTTCTTGACTTGTGTGGTCTGATGAAGGCTAAGATTACAAATCTTTTTCCAGATAGTCCCCAAGTGAGCCACACAAGGAAGAAAAAAAAGAAAAAGAAAGGGAGGAGGGTGGAGAAAAAGCTTCCAGTAGAGCCTGGTAACATTAGCTAGCCTCAAACCAAAACACAAAGTTCCTCAGGTTACCGTGTCAGCTGAAAAGCTCCCTAAGCAGCAAGCAGGAGAATGGATTTCCAACCTTTGTAAAGATTAAAGACACTGCTCATGAATTCAGTCTAATACAGGGCTCCTTGTGTACCCAGTCACAGCATAATCAATAGGGAAATGGGAATGGCATCTGAAAGGATGAAACTATTAGTTCTAGAGGTAGCCACTGCCATATGGCACCGCTCTTGAAAAACACTGAATAAGGCTACCCACCCTCTCCCGCTACCCAAAGGTACCTCCTGCAATTAATCTACAGAGGCAAGCCCCTGTAAGCTCAGGCTCCAGGTTCCCCACGACCACGTCAGCTCTACAGATTCAGAAATCAAACCAAATTTAAGAAAATTTAGACATGCATCCTCAGACAAAAGTCAATTATGATCAGTAGAGTAACCCAGTGGCCTCTTAAAACACCCTGTAAGAATTTCAGCAACCACTGATTAAGTAAACATGTTACAAAATGTACATATCTGCATAATTCATGCAAACTGAAAGAAAAAAAAATCTACAAGCTGACATCTGGATTTAGATTTAAAACAAAATAAAACAAACAAACAAGAATAGTGTCAACATCATCCTGGAAAGATGCTTCAAGGGAAACGGAGCAGGGAATAGGGAGAAAAGGAGTTGTTATTGTGCTAGCTTAAATTTGGTTTTGTCAGGATAGCTGAAAGCTACATATCCAGGAGGAGGGAAAAAAAAAAGTAAAGAAATCCAGCTTCAATTGTGAGATAAAAAGCACTCCTACCACTGCATTAGCTTATATTCCTTAGTTTCATTTACAGAGCCTGGGTCTCATTGATGTAAATATAGCATTAGTTTCTATTACCTCTTGTACATGTCTCTACTCCTTCTGATTCATGCAGACCTGGACAGTTCCTTCAGAGTTTACTTTATTCTTCTCTGAAGTAGATGGGACATGTGCTAAAGAGCCCTGTGTCTTGAAATTAGCACCAAACCTCATTATTGCTAATGCTATAGCAGAAGAGCCACACTGAGATGGAGACAGAGTGCGAGTGTGAGGGCAGAAAGAGTCTGAGCAGATCAGCAGTGATTAAAGGTGTCACAATGGCTCTAGGCTGGATTCACAAAGCATAGCAATATGAAGCATTGTGCTTGTCCTTTGCAGTATGTGGAATCTTGGACCTTGGTGCCATGGCAGTACATAAGCCATGAGGAGTAACCTTGAGCAGTGACACCTGGCAGGGTAACCACAAAACCTTGAGAAGAAAAGCTGCCAAACATGAGGTTTTATCTTGTATTTGTAAACCTCCATAGCTATGTTCTATCAGAATTCACTCATTAGATCCTCCCTATCTGCTAAGGCAGTTGTACCATTCCCTCTACACAGCAGCAAGGCTACACTCCTTTAGGCCAACAGCACTTGGTAGAGCAGGCTTCTAGGTGTTAAAACCTCTACCTCCTCAGAAGCTGCACTGTCTCCCTTCAAACATGGCAAGGTAAGACATACTATCTATTCTTGCAGAAGGTGTGCTGATGAGCAGCTGTTACTGTGGTCCCAAAGTCCAACTCAGCACAAGCAGGTGTAAGAATGGAGTTCTGGGTGAGGTGAAGTCAGTGCTGTTACCACCCCTCTCCAATGCAGCTGAGGTTAGGAAGCTCCTGAAGAGCAAGGGAAGAATGAAGGCTCAACAGAAAAGGTGGGGGAAGGCTGCAGAGCTGGGAACTTGTGAGTGAAATCACCTTCTGCAATTGCCTTCATGTCATGGCTTTAATCCACTTCTCTGATAGAAACACATCTTAATTGCTAAGGTCAATGACCTGCAGAGGGAACCTGAGTTTCTCCTTGCCTTGCTGAACACATCAGGTAGAGGCTGGTTTATGCCAAGGCCACCTACTGCAGCAGCATCACCAGCCAGAAGGACAAGTCCCCCTTTGGGCACAGATGTCATTTACTGGTCCCCTGCCATGCACCTCTGAATATGATTAATCTTGAGAGGGAAATGATCAACTGTCATGGGACATGAAGACAACCAAAGACAAGTTCCCCAATTCAACTGACCTAATTTAATACATCCAAGACCAGACTTCCAAAACATATGTGTTTTTTTGAAATTCACTGCCACTAGGTCTAGATTTCGACATTCCATGTGTTAAATTAAAACAGACAAATTCTCCCCAAAGATCATATGGGCTTTGTTACAGGTGCAGGAGGGAAAGAAAGAATAACGAATAAAGAAAATGGAAGAAAAAAAAGACAAAGAAAAAAAGAGGAGAAAAAATAAAAAGCGCCAGCCATCAAGTCATTAAAGTACTAATAAAATGGAACAGAATCTCCAAGTATGAGCAGAGTAACACAGGCACAAGAGCCCTAGGATATTTCATTATTCAAGTTAGCAAGAATGCTAGATACGTAAACAAAACTGCACTTGCAAACTGGAAGCTGTATGTAAGAACTCAATTCCTATATGCCAACAGACCATTCTGGAAGCCTACGGTGGCCCCACATTGTATATTTAAAGTGGAGAGGAATTTTTGTTACCCATAATTTAAGTTTACAGGTAGAAATACAGTTGCACTGTACAATCGAATTGCCTGACATATTTTTAATTACAAGCATTTTAGCTATTTTTGCAACCATTTTTACAGTTAGATATTAATAACCAGAACTGTGGCTCCAGCTCACAGTCTTTGCCTGAGATTTTTTCACATATTTTATCAACACTACACAAGCTACACATAAAGTCTTCAAGGCTTTTCCAGAAACAATACTAGAACACTGGGATCTTTTGGTTTTTTAATATTTACAGAGTCTGCATTGAGGACTCCACTGATTACCATAGGGACTGGCAGTCTGAACTTACTGGGAAGTCCAACTCCCCCTCCTTCCCCTTCTCCCCCAGTTTTAAATGCTTTTGGTGTTCTTAACTAAACCCAGCGGTTAGTATTGTAATTTAACTCACTCTCCCATGTTACTATCCATAGAATGTTTTCTGGCATGCCCACAGAATTCCACCAGAGACCTTTTTTGGCATCCACTTCTATAGCATTTTGTAAATTTATTATGTGAAACTTACGGGACATGGAAAAAGAAGGAATACAGAGACATCACTGGGTATCCAGTGCAGATATAACAGTAACAAAGTCTGATGTGTGTGTATGCATTCAGTTTTCATGTCTTTTTTTTTTTCTTTTTAATTAAACTGTAGAATACACTACTGAATATTAGGGCCATTTTTTTTCTAGGGGGAGTTACACCTGCACAGCTAGAACATTTTACACCATCTTTCATAACATTTGTGAATCTTTGATTCCCCACCCAACCTCTTGCCCCTGCTCCCAGCCAGGCTTTGTACACAGTTGTTTCCATATTTACTCTTGGCAGCAATATTAGACATGCCACACGCGTTAAGGTGTTCCCAGCACTCTTACACACAAATAAGCACCAAAATGTCTCTGTCCTGAACTCTGTTATGGCTAGGTTCCTCATGTTCATATTAGCATATGAAAAATCTATGTAGGAATTCTTTTCTACTCTACAATGTACAAAGTTATCTTTCAGAGGACAATACAAAAATAAATCTCAAAGGTTTGAAGCCAATACAAAGTATCCCTCAGAATCACATTTAGAAATGTTTCTAACTTCAAGAAGGGTATTTGCAATTCAATGAATAAATAATTTTGACTCCTTCTTGACAACATCAGCCCCAAACAGAAAACACAAAATAGGCACTTCCTATACTCTCCGCACCCCCAGTTCAGGCTGAACCAAAAGTGCTTGGTAGAATCTGAGGGAAGCAAAACAACAGAATCACAAAATGGCTGAGGTTGGAAGAGACCTCTGGAGGTCATCTGGTCCAACCCCCCTGCTTGAGCAGGCCCACCTAGAGCTGTTTTTCCCAGGACCATATCCAGACAGCTTTTGAGTATCTCCAAGGTGGAAGGCTCCATAGCTTCTCTGGCAACCTGCGCCAGTGCTGAGCCACCCCATGGTGAAAGTGTTTCCTGATGTTCAGATGGAAGTTCCTAATGCTGCTTCTCATTTCTTTGGAGCAATCCAAATCTCTGTGCAGGTGATGGTCTTTGGTAAAACAAATGCAGCAAACTGAGCAAGGTGCAAAACCCATCCAGAGTTCAAAACACCATTTGGAACATGATTCCTGAAGACTCCTTGTCTTTAAGTATACTGGCTCTGCTGGCACTTGGGAGTCCAATGTGAATTCTCATCACAGCAACCACAACTACTGAAAGTCATTCTCCCTTATTCCTGCAAAAGCAGTAATCCTCAGGCTTGCTTTACAGTGACAGAATGGAGATTACATGGACAAATTGGGCTCAGAATACATGATCATGTCTACTGTCAAATGCATTGTAGCATACTCCAAAACAGGAGCAAATGTGCAAGCTGGCACACTGCAGACCTAGGATAAATACTCTGATAAATGCGTGGGTGGGAAGCAGCCATTGGCCTGCTGACAGATTTGGGAGACTGCCCACAGTCTTAAGCCTATTATTGATTTAGTGCATTTAAATGCCTTTCAGGTCTCATCCCTAGAAAGTAATTCTGATGACACGTTTCATTTGCAGCTTTGAGCACATCATTCAAGACAAATCCAAGAAACAGGCTGCCTAGGCCACTATGTGCGATGCTTGAAAGCATTTTTAAGGGTAAAGCAAGTAGTCTGCAATTTGGTGACTCCTCATGTATCCATACAAGGCTGTAAAGCACTTCCACAGGGAGGGACCTATTTTAGCTGTAATGGTTCATAATGCACAGTAGCCTACAAGAATTCTGTCCTTTTGTCTTCTGCAAAAGCCCATTCATTTCCTATTAAAACAAGCCTGTGAAAACAGAAGTAAATAGTATAAGAAACTGCCAAGATGATAACATGAAGTGGTGTCACAGCAGTCTGGTGTGTGGAAAATAGGAAGAAAATAGGCGTCATAGCTCCCAGTGAGCTGTAAAAAAGCTTGGCCAACAAACATGGTTCCCGAGTACTCACACTGCAGTCCCACAGCACTCTGTTCACAGCTTGGAGCTCCCCAACATGGACCACTGAGCCTTGACACCAGTAAAATTAAGTTTTCAAAATATATTTGCTATACAATTCTCTTAATTCTGCTCTCTGTGAAGCAGAGGCACCATGCAGATAAACAGCTGTGGGTGCCAAGCTCCCCTCAACACATTCCTGCCCCTCTGAGTCTCCACATGGTTTCCAGCTACCAGAAACTTTTCAGAAGTCAGGATACCACTGCAATATGTAAGCGGCTACAAAAATTAAAATAAAATAGAAATCCTATCAAGCAAAAATAACTGTAGACTGTTCTTGTATTGGTTGGGTAGGGGAGACAGGAAAGAAAAGCAAAGTAACAAATCCAGATATTATGCGACTTATTCCACGGAACATCTTTTCTTGATTATGTTTATTAGAGAGCTCCTATCCAAAACCTCAAATTACCCTAATTTAAAACACATTAGGCTTTTCTAATGTAAAATACTCACTGAAAGAAACTAAATCTTCAAGAGCAAGAAAGAATCTGATTTTTTGCCTCTAACTATAAACAACTTGCATTGCACTAAGACAAGAGCAGGTCTTTAGGTCTTTAAAGTGCTCTATATCCTTTTAAACACTGAGGGCCTGGTCTTGCTCACACTAATTCCATTAGAACCAAACTCCAGGATTGCATCCCTTCCCGTTTTTCCCCTGAAAAAAATCTCCAAGTTCTTCTTTCCTCTTCCATTCTTTTGTAAGTACTACACAAATATGCAACAACTTTACTTTTTTTTTCCAGCCTTCTGTAAATAAAAATAACAAAATCCCATAAAACATAGGATTGCTTCTATATGGCACTTCAAACTATTATCAGTGAATGCAGCACACAACAGTTACTACTAAGGAAATGCTAGAAGATCACTGCATGCTAAGAATTAACTCCCTTCTCCACTTTCTCTGCAAAATGAAGAAAATAATGTTCTCCCTTAAAATTAGAGAAGTTTAAATTAGGAAAATTTATGTCATTGGATCATTTTATTTTCTCTTTCCAGGAGGAACAAACAGAAAATCAAATTCCTGGGGCCCTCCTTTTTACAAGGTTCTCCTTACATAAGCAAACTTTGATCAAACTTCTGAGCAAATTAATACCATCCAGTTAGTTCGCTGTTTCCTCAGTGTCCACTTCTTCAAAACAGCTCATGAATATCAACCTCTCAATCGAGGTGTAGTTTGAAAAGCTCCATAACTTGAAAATCAGGAGCAGCGGCACTTCCAATTTTTACTAAGAGAGCTTCTAACTAACATCCTGCCAGCTCAGCCAAGCAGGTAACAAAGATTTTAACAGATAATTTACTATTTTAGCTATGATGCAAAACCAACACCGTTAACAGATGAAGGGTGTTAAGTGAAACACAAACACTAGTGAGCAGACATGATGAAGGAGGATATGTGAATATTTTGTTTTACATTCTACTATGTTCACCACAGCAGTTTTCAAGCATCTTTCAGTTGTGAATTAAACTGTGTTTTCATTTTCTGCCCAGATGAAGAAGCACATGAAATGAAGTATGGACACTTCTTTTGACATAACAAGTATTTATCAAGTATTTGCCAGACATCAACCACAAAAATCACAATGTACTCAGAGAAAATTAAGTCAAAGAAATGCCTTTGTATGTGGAACAGGCTGCAGGGAGACTTACAATGAGTTTTGCATCCTCAGGTTGGGTGCACAAGGACTATGTCTTCATTAAAAATAACCACTTTTTGTAGTTTCACTCTGAAAGAGTAGTTCTGGATCATAAGTATTTATTCAAGAATTTTATTCTTTGAGTTGTGCTAAGCCCACAGCTGAGCACTCCAGGTTTGACACTGTAGATCACCAGAAGTGCAGAGAGGAGGACAGGTTGCATTGCCAAGAAGCTATGCTTCAGCACTAGCAGAAATGCTTCTGCAATAGTAGAAATACATCAGACTGAAGACTTTGTATATTGATCACTTCTCTATGCATATCCATTTTTCTGAATCTGAAGAAAATTAAGCCTAACTTAAATCTTTAAGGTACAAAGAAAAGCTGAAAGATACAGATCTAGGCCTTCCAAGCTATGTTCCATGCAGTACATACTAGATAACAGATACCCCTCAAATTCTGATATTTCCCCTACTGCATTTGCACTCAGAATTAAAAATAAATAAATAAATTAAAAAGTTTAAAATCTCTGCTTTGATCTACAAGTGCTTCAGAAACCCACAAACTAGCAAGGGTACACTGCAAGTTCTTCCTTCTCACATCACCGCATAGATCATCACTGCATTTCACAAGTGACCAAAGCCCAGACATCAGGAAACAGAGACCACACTAAACACAAAACTAGAAGCAATTATATCTCACTTGAAAGCCAGATCTTGCCCAGCTGGCAAATCAACTAGCACTTATGTGTGTGGGGAGAGTGTACTCCCCCCCACCCCACCCAAACTCCCTCAATGAACTGATGAGATATCCACTTTTCTCTGTCTGGAGTAAGATTCATAGTGTCTTACAAAGCAGGCTGTTAATATAAGACCGGAAACTCAATGTGGCAAGGGGAAAACAGCAAGTGAGCTGGAATGGAATTGATGCAGGAAGTTGAAATAAATGGAAAAGAAAACGAAAACAGTCAGCAAGGTGGAACTTCATTGAAAGGCTCATTTATTACATCAAAAGTTCAGCATAGAAAGCATTAACCTTCCTCACCTGGAATCTGTGATAAGCTCCTTCATTTAGGGATCCTTTAATGACAAGTCCATCTACTTTGGAGATATGATTTTATTAGTGCTACTGAAAGACAAATACCTAGGACTCATTTCTGCTGCTGCAAGCACACCTTCCATCTAAGGAATCACCGATGAGTCTGAGAACCACATCTTTAAATCAGAGAAGCCCACACACTCAGTGGTCTTAGGGGCACAGTTACAAGTCAAGTTGAATGATGCTATGCCATTCATAGTTCTGATACCACAGTTTTCACCTCCACTGAAAGGCTGACGACTACCCATATCCTCAAAAAGACTCAGCTAATAGTATTAGCAGTTCCTCAGTGACACAGCAGTATAACAAAGTTTTTGCAGAGGCAACAAATATTGGGCATTGAAAGAGTCAATATGACTCAGAAAATTTCAATTCAGTTCATATCTGAACAGTATTTGGACAGCATCATAAAGCCATAAACAGAGGGGATAGACAAAGATGGGATACTCTAACATCACTTCAACCTAAGCCCACATTACAGTTACAGGAGAAAGACAGGTAACTTTTAAGAGTGCCTGAGTTTGTAAAGTCCCCTTTGGAGGACTGTGCCTCTCTCCACTGACTATAAAAACACCCTAAATCCAAATGAACATAGTACTGCAAGTATTTTTTTGTGTTACAAGGGTAAAACACTGAAACATATTCTAAGTAATTTTCTCCACAGAAAAATTGTTATGGATGGTTTGTTTGCATGAATTCCTAAATCAAACCCCAGCCCAGAATCCCTTAAACATGAGGAGAAAAAAAGCACGAAGACCTTGCCTTAACCAGCTCTACTTACACTCTCTCAGAAGTAGGGGCACTCCCTATGACTTTAAATGGCCTCTATGCAGATGCAAGCTCAAAGGTAATAAAAGGAGAAAGAAAAAATGTACTTAATTCTACAGGAGTAAAACTTAAAAAAACAATACAGTGTAAAAGAAATAATATACTTTTTTCTTCTTTTAAAATGAGCATGGATAAAACTTTAGGAATCAGCCTAGTACAAGACAAAGTCCATAGCCTATGCCAATTTATTTCAGTTCAGATTCTTACCTTACAATTCTCAGACCATTTTTTCACTCTGAAAAACATCACCAAGATAAAGGGGCTCTTGAAACCACTGCACTAAGCACATGTTTATGTTCTGAAGAATCAAACAGTACTGTGAAATATAAATCACAAAGGGGAAACATACTCTTATGTACAAAAGAAATGTGATTTCCATCCGGTAGCTCTCATACTTTAAATCAGCTTTAGCACTAAAGTATAACTCCACCTACTACTCAAAAGATCAAAGGCTAACAGGATGGTTTATGTCTAGCATCACTTACCTGGCTCCTAAATAACCAGAAGGCTAGTCAAAAAAAAACAAAACATATACCCACTGAATAACCCAAATGAATAACAGAAGTGGTGCAGCATCCTGGAGATGATGAATACCGACCCTGGATCCCCATTCATAAAAGACTAGAAAATAAAGCACAGTCAGGCACCCCTGCTCCTCTGGTCCAAGTAAGTAGCAACAGGAGATACAGGAGAAGGACAGGCTCTGTCATGAGAGGATGAACCCACCACTGCTGTGGCAGCTCTATTTATATCTGAGAAACATCTAGATAGCACAGCCAGATTAAACTGAGAGCTTGTGCAGGAGCCAAATCCATATCCTATACAAGGCCATCAACTGTCTTCAACTAAACTAGGATGCCTTCAAGATTGTTCTGTTAATACTAAACAAGCAGGAAATTGAATGCTTCTGTTCTTTGTCCTGTTTTAATTTGCTGTTCATTAACATTAAAGCCATTTAATTTACTAAAATGAAATAATTACTGTGAAAACAGTAAATACCTTAAAATTAAATATAGATTTCTGAATTCCACAACAAACGGTAATCTCAGCAGATCTGATGAAATGTTGATGATTCCCTAGGAAGCATGATACCAAGTAACACAGATGTTACATAGGAGCATAAAAGAAGAAAAAAAAACCCAAAAACCAAAACACCACCACACACATACCCTTCACACATACACAAAACACAGACCCTCACAGTAACCCAAAACAGGAAGGAAAACAGCATTAGGGTATAGAAAACATCACTATAAAATTGAAAATTTACATCAATTTACAGACCAGTGTGGATAAAGCTTCTGGGATAAATGCAGTTCCAACCAACATGGAAGTGGTCTTTTCTGCTGGCTGTGGATTGATTTTCTCTAGGTTTATCCTTGAAAGCAATATATCTTACTGAATGTGTCTTTCTTTCACTACCGTCTTCAAGAGCAATGGATTAACAATTTATCATGGGTTTTCAGCACAACAAAACTGCTTCAGCTTTAGCATCATTCACCGGATGGGCCCTTGCAAATGTCAGGACTTCAGCATCTGCTTACAGAAAGAAAAGAGAAATACTAGTGTTTTGAACTGCCTACAAGAAAGCCGTTCAGGCACATTTACAAGGGCAGGTAGGGATAGAACAAGGGGAAATAGCTTTAAACTGAAAGAGGGTAGATTTCAACTGGACATTAGGAAGAGATACTTCACTGTGAGGGTGCTGAACAGGCTGCCCAGAGAAGCTGTGACTGCCCCATCCCTGGCAGTAATTCAAGCCAGGCTGGAAAGGGCATCGAGCAACCGGGTCTAGTGGAAGGTGTCCATGCCCGTGGCAGGAGGGTTGGAATTAGTTAACTTTTAAGGTCCCTTCCAACACTAACCATCCTGTAATTCTATGATTCTGTTTCAGATTCTGATTACACAAACCATTTTTTGGATGACAGTAGGCTTTTTACTCTGCCTCTCTGCACCTTTGTATTGACTGATAAGGCAGATTTTCCATGTTCTCACCCTGATTGAGAAACACCATCACCCCTTGGTGCAAATCTGACATAGATATTGGTGTCTGCATGTAAAATAAAACAGTCAAGTGTCATTTTTATTCTAAGTATGGGGCAGTAGGTGGAGGTCGTGCCTGGGTAAGCTAATACAGCTTCAATTAAAACTCAGTTTTAATTGACCTGCCATACAGAGATGAAAAGCAAATCAGCCTTCCCATATCCCAAAGAAATTCTGAGGACCCAATCAGCCCTCCATTATGAAAACATGCATGTGCATTCTGCAGGACTAAGATTCTTTATATCAATACATGGAGATCCCAGCATTTCTGACGGGACACCTTCTGAAAAACAGACAGCATTGAACCGGTAACAATCCCCTAATATTAACTGATATATAAGCCAACATTAACTGAAAGTAATAGTCACTTAACCTTTTTAGTGACACAACATCCTCTCGCTAAAAGCTGTCCTACTTAAGTGTGACCTACATCTTTTACATATTTTTTTTTTTACAGTTTGGGTGTCATTTCTCAGACTATATGCAGCTCTTCAATAATTCAACTTCACTGTGGAATACTTTTGGAAATGGGAAAAAATGGCATTTAATAAGCACCCTTACATACAGCCTACAATACAGTGCTGCCTACAGCTGGGTAAAACTACACTAACTTAACTGGTCTTCAAAACAGAGCAGTCCTAGCTGATACTTGGATGGGAAACAACCTGGGAATCAATGTACTGGGGAAAAAAAAAAAAACAACCACGCACACTACTGAATATTGGGCCACTACTGAACACCTGATGAACACAAACTAAACTGAAATTGGCTGTGTGTAATGGCATATTTAGCTATAGGGAGATATGCATTGCACTCAAGACAAGTTACAACCTAAGCTTATCATCTTTGTCGCACTGGAGCACGAACAGCCGCATTAAGGAGCGGAAAGGTGACCCATATTAGCACCCAGAATTAAGATTCTACTCATCTTCAGGTCCTTATGTACAGACGGCATGGTCAGAAAAGGCAGGAAGTTAAAATTGTTACCCCCCAAGTTTTTTAAAATGTCACACCAGGGCAACCTGAATGGTGCTGAGAAAGATAAAGGAAAGGTACTACAAGTCAGAAAGAAGCATCCTGCACAACCTTCCTAAGGGATAGTTTTACTGCCAGCTCAGTGGCCCAAGATCTCATATCCTCCATGCTTATTTGCAGAGCTCCCTTCTATTACAGACCAGCATGATCCCTGCAACCTTGGGCCCTTCCCCAGCAGGGCTCAGCTACCCCGATAAAACCCAGAGGACGGAGGTCAGAAGGCACACCACTTCTGCAGCTGCGTACAATGAACCTTCTAAGACATGGAAGCCTGTTTTATGGGATTTGCAGGGTTAGGTTGCAGTCTAAATAAAACATGGCAAAGTGAAATGAAGATAAACTGGCTCTGGTATGTAAGTGGATAAGGAAAAGTGTTGCCACATAGGCCACTACCTCTATATATCCAGCTGCAGCTCAATTGAAATTCGGAGATGGAAATTGAAAATTAATTGAGAAGGTTTATCTACAGAATTGTAAAAAGCACTATGAAGAGGGTTCTGATGAACTGCTACTTAAATAGAGTGGCTGTCCATGCTTGCATGCAGCTTTAGAGACACAGATCTCCCAGTGCCAAAAATGAAGTATGGAAGAGGGCGCAAGGAAGAAGCAGAGGACTAATAGCTCCCATTGCAAAAAATGCACTACACACATCAGCCTCTCCTCTTATTGCACCTCTTCCCAAGTAAGTTGTCTTGGCTTCACCAGTATCTAACACAATGGGCTGAACATCAGCCAAATTGTTCACAAATTCCAATTTGATGTAGCAATAATGACAGCAAAAATGCGGTGAAAGGGTGGGAGGGAAGTGGGGATAAAAACAGAAATCCGTCAGCCTGGTCTTTATCATTCATGACTAAAAACTTGTTTCTAAGTTGTCTTCTGCAGTAGTGGAGACTTAGCACCTGACTTTAGAAGTAATTCCTGCAGAGCAATCAGGCTCCCCCTGCAGAGGAGGTCACACGACAGGTCTCAGGAATTAGATCTGGGAAGGGTGCATGGAACCTGTAGACTTTCTTTAGTTTGTCCTCCCTGAGTGGGCAGAGAAGCAGGCTAAACAGTGGTTTCAGGCAGGAAAAGCAAGTGTTTGTGCTCCACAATGCTGTAAAACGGAGTCACAGTGTTAATTTCCCTTTTTTGCTTTGTTGCTTTTTAGGAAAGTTAGCACACTAATCATCTTACCGAGTACAAAAGACATTATAGTAAAGAAACCTCAAAATGTGCAGGTTGGACCTTCAGTCCTTGATGCCAAGCTGCTTCCATGCCTAGTTGTTATGCCTGGCCCATGGCCAAAACCAGGAACTTCTTTGTGGTGGGTTTGATGTCTTTTTTTATTTTTCTATGAAGACTGAGCAAGCAACAAGCTGTCTTCTGCAGTTCAATAAGCTACTATTTACATTGAACATCATATACCCGGAAGAAAAATACAGAGCTGTAAATCCCACCTGAAGTCTAAGTGCATTATTTATGGCAGGTCACATCTCTGATGTTGCCCTATCCTATATCCCAACTGCAATGCTGCAATGCCCACAATTCCCCTGTTGGCCCTCAGGTGGGGTTTATTCTCCCCCTTCCTCTCCCAGCTACACTAAACCATCTGTGCTAGAGTGAAATGGCTCTCTGCCTCTTATAGATAGCATTTACGGCTGCCCCTGGAATATGCTAGTTGTACCAAAGGGACGCCATTTCAGTATCTGCATCCCTTACAATTTTAGTAGCAGCTGGCAGTTACTGACTGTCTCTCAAGTAGAAAAAAGAATGGGTACAGAATGGTGCCTCTGAAACAGAAAGATTAACTGTAAAATTATGTGGGCTGGGAGGGGATTTAGCTGAAAGACAGTCTCCAAGGTTTCTTCTCATAAACTTTATTGGCAAAAGACTTCCACTTGAAGAAACAGTACTAAATTACCATCAACTTCGTGGCAAGTAGGTACTTCCTTTGCAAATGGTACCGAATTCACCAAATCTGATTTCTACTGCATGTAGAACACAGCCCAGCCACCTGCAGACATGCCTCAGCCTCAGGAGGCATGGGCTCTCACCCCAGCTCTGGGACAACAGGCAGCTGTCAAATCATTGGAAAAAGTCAACAAGATTCCCACAGTTCCAGTACAGTCTGCATACATCCCCCTTTTTTGCCGTAGCTCCTTTAAAATTGCGCCTCCATTTCTATTTTACATGTTCTGGTCCAGTCCTTTGATTTCTCTCAAAACCATAAATATCTGGCAATTACTTTTGTCCCAGTGCAGAACAGCTATAACAGCCACCTTATGATGTGCAGGTCTGGACTCAACTGGGTATCAGACTGGTTCTTCAGGATGTATTCACCAGATTAAAATTTAAAGAGAAAATCTTAATAATGATAAACCAAATTATAACTCACAAAGAAATGCCTTCTTTTCATTGCACAAAATGGTAGGGTGATCAGAGGCAAGGGGGAAAAAGGAGGAGATTTGAAGGAAACAGGTCCAATACTCTTTGTCATGTACCCTCCAGGTCTTCCCCTAGTATGTCTCAAACATTAATTCTGAACAGGCTGTAGAAGAAAAGGAACAAGTTTGACGTTATTTTAGGTGTTCTTGGTAGTACATTATCCACTCAACAAGTCAGTTTTACTGGTCAGTTAAAACTGGTTTCATGGCTGTGTCACAAGAACAGCACAAAAGTGATTTAGCCTTCTGTGCTTAAGAACAGGACTTCCAAAAGGACACAGCAAATCCAAGGTACTGATAAAATTTATGTTGATGCCAATGACCGAAGAGTTCAGTGAACAGTGAAACTCTTACCTTACTTGTCTTCTGATGCAATACACCCCCTTCCTGCCAATAGCTTCTGCTACCTATAAGGCACCCAGCAAAAAAAGCCTATCCAACAGTCTTCCATGCAAGACAGGCATTTGGAGGACAAATGCAGAAAAGCAGAGCAGCAGGTTCCATAGCAAATGCCATTTCCAATGCTATAAAGCTCTCTGTCTTCTGTGCCCACCTGCTCCTCAAAAAAAAGTCTGCATGTTTGTATAAGGCTTAGGTAAGAGAGATACTGTTCCCTATCATCATATTCTTATGCAGAATAAGTACCACAGCAACACCAAGAAATACACTCTTGCTCATTTGCTCAGGGAGAAGAAAAGATTTACCTCCTTACACAAAATGGCTCTGAAAATGCAAACTTTCTACAGAGTCTGGCGGTGGGAACTCTCCCTCACTCAGGCTAGGTGACTTGAGCCTATGTTTGTTATGAACATACTTAACACCAACACTCTGACAACACATTTCATTCTCTAGGTTCTCTTCTCATTTTCCTCAGATGTTGCACCCCAGACTCCAGGAAAACATCTTCCTTATGAAAGTTGTGCAAACGCTTCCCACAGCAAGTCTGCTCTGACAATGGCACTATCCCACAAAAAGTTTGGTAAAAAAAAACAAACAGTTGACACTGTATGGGTGTACAGGGAAGGGAGGAAGGAAATTAGCAGACCCCCAGGTAGTCAGGGGCCACATGGGTTTTGCATGAGCAGTTTGCCCTCTGATGGCTGCAGATATAGTAGAGTTTCTTCTGTAATGGACAATTTAAGGGCTAGAGTGAGGACCTACCAAGAATTGCACAGGCAAAGTTCTTTGCTTGAGCCTACTAAAGGCAATGTTCACATGGAGCAAGTTTACATACACATAATATTTGTGGGATGGTTTTCATACCTAATCTTCTCTTTCTCTTCTTATTTCATCTTAGCAGGATGCAATTTTATTTTGAATACTGAAGATGGAAATAATTGCTGATTCTTTTTACCATCCCTCCTCAAGTTTTTTCTAAAATGAGAGAACTCAGCTAACCTGATAGAAAAGAACACCATAACAGGATTTGATCTCACTTCCTTTGATATGTGAAACAAAAACAATTACTCCAGGAGACTTTGAGAAACACTTATGGAAAATTACAGGTGATGAATAACCCACAGGAAGACTCATTTTGTTCTCTGAATGCAATCCTGAGAATTAAAATAACAGAAAAGAAAGGCTACTAGATCAAATCACATTTTGGTTCCTACCAAAAGCTTTATTCATTCAAAGCTTTATTCATACCAGTTCCCATGATACTTTCCATCTGTTTGCTTCAAGCCTTGCTTCATCAAGTAAGAAAAAAATCTGATGCATCTGTAAGCAGATCAGATACTTTAATTGGTTTTGCTCAAGCTATAAGTATTTCTGTTACAAATTCAAAGAACAAATCTCATTTGCTTGGCTCACAAACACTGTCCTGCTGTTTTCCTTGGATTAGCCACACAAACAAAGAAAACAACACTTTGCTAAAAGGAATACAACATCGGTATTTTGTCATATTTTTTAAACATAACAAAGAGCCAAAGCAGAGCCCTCTCCAACACCCTGTTCTCCCTTCAATGACAGCCCTACAAGACAGCCATCACTAAGAAAGAGAGAGCAAGGGACCCAGGCTCATTACATGTCATATTTTCTGGAATAAATGGATCAATCAGCCCAATAGGACAGCAGGGCTTTAATAAAAGCAATAGCAACAGCATTACAAGTCTTTCTGTCTCTCAGTCAAACACTCCTGTATCAATACATTAAAATGTAAAAGATCTACATTTATATTAGAAAAATTCAAGCCTTTGATGTTTGTTGCACACTACTGGATGTGTTGCACATCCTTCCAGTGTATCTGTCCTTATTAAATAATCAGGTGAGGGACTGTGCAACAACATTTCCACTACAAGAGAACAAAAATCCAAGACAAACCTGATCTGATCAAGTCGTATATCACTTGCTTGTAACATAGCCAATACACCCTCCTGACAAAGTCACCTGCTACCAAGTTTGTGCTGAAGACTTCAGGGATCACCTTCATCACAGCAGTTAATGGCTCAAATAAATCTTGTGGTGAAAGTCACAGGAATTCTTTTTTTCTTCAAGCTTCATATCATAAGAAACATAAAATGCAGCAATTCAAGACTTCCAAAAGGCCTACTGGAAGGATCCTGAAGACAGTCCCTAATGGCTCCTATTGCACAAAGCCTGTATCTCTCAAATCTATAATTTTGTAGCATCCCAGAGATGATGGGAACCACATACTGATATTAGGCAAGCACATGATATGCGTGGCTGTTAACGTCAATGGCAGGCAGAGACAGTCATTGCCACAGAACCACACCACTCCTCTCTAATCACTAGTAAGCATGCTGTGAGCCACAGCTCAAGAACCACTATCAAATTGAAACCTAACAAAAGCCAAAGAAAAGAATTTTTTAACACTACCCTGTCATACTAAGCATGCTCCATATGTTTAAGACCTCCTGCGATCTTAAGACAATGAACTAATACATTACATAGACCTGCATAAACAAAATGATTAAACTCAGCTTAGCAGAACCACCTTGTGTATGTATATTTTTGACAGAATTCTAACCACAGATATCTAACAACATAAAAACCAGGCAAGCAGCTCAATTTAATATTTCTTTGGCTACTTTAGATTTCATTGTGCACACATCTCCTGACGCTATTGATGCCTCCATTCCCATTATCTCCAATGCAAATCTTAACTGGCATTGTGCAAAGCTATCACAAGAAACCAGAAGCTAAAAGGAACTGTAAGATGCAGACACAAGGTTAAACTATGAAACTAAACCAGCTTTGCTCAAGCCATTGCAGTTCCACTAAGATTCCAAAGGAAAAGCCACCCTCTTTAAGATTACTTTTAGGATTTTTGGGTCATTCTAGTTTTATCACAAACTCAAGCAAACTGTGGTTCTGGATACTAGACAGATGGATGTTTTACCAGTCCTCCAACTCTCCTGGCTTGAAGTTCTGGCCACAGTAAACAGACAACAGCACAGTTTTCTTAAAGCAAAACAAAAGCTGAATGATATTAAAGGAAGAGAAGGAGCCCTCGATCTACTCTCTCTTCAGAGAAAAATTTTATTTCCCAGTTTCACAGGCTCTGCCTGACACGCTGCTGCCAAATTACAGAAGTAGAGCATATGCTTCCACGTCCAGTTTCCATTTCAGAGGAAACCACAAAACCTCACAGACACACATACATGAACACAAGGGCTATCTAGGTTTACATGAGTCTCGGTTTTGTTCTGTGGGTTTATACACAGTAAGTAAAAACCCACAAAAGATAAACTTAAGGCACACTATCCACTACTACATAGTTTTAAAGTGAAAGGAAACAGCCTGAGGAAAATAAGGAACATATCCCTTTAAAGAAAGTTTTACAAGGTTTGCCTTAAAAATAATTTTTGCAACAAGATAGTTTAATTTTTGAAATTAAAACCACAGGAAACTAATTTTCAAACTGGAGTGGGCAAATTCTCCAACAACACGTAAAATGGCAAACCTCCAGACTGGCATTCTTTAACAAAGCACAGTTGACTTCATTCTTCTTCTTAATGATTAAAGATCTAAACTAGCTACATGCATGTTCTTTCCTCACCCTAAGTCAGAGCTAAAATGGGTGTCAGTACAGCAAAGATCTCCACTTACCACTACAATTCAAGGATACTCTGACAGTGTATCTTACATTAGGCCTTCATTCTCTCAACAGAGGAGTACTGAAGTAAGAGATGTTACTCCTAAATTGCAGTGCTAATCATCATTTCCTGTCTGTGATTAATGTTCAGTCCCCTTGGAGAACTCATGGGTTATACAATATTTCCAAATGGATGAGCCGGGGAACTACAGAGCAGTCAGTCTCACATCTGTGCCTGGCAAAATCTTGGAGTGGATTCTCCTGGAAGGCATGCTGAGGCACATGAAAAACAACAAGGTGGTTGGTGACAGCCAGCATGGCTTCACTAAGGGGAAATCCTGCCTGACCAATCTGGTGGCCTTCTATGATGGGGCTACGGAACTGATGGACAGGGGTAGAGCAGTTGATGTCATCTACCTGGACTTGTGCAAAGCATTTGACACTGTCTCACGTGACATCCTTGTCTCTAAGTTGGAGAGACATCAATTTGATAGGTGGACCATTCAGTGGATAAAGAACTGGCTGGGTGGCTGCACACAAAGAGTTGTGGTCAATGGCTCAGTGTCCAGCTGGAGACCAGTAATGAATGGTGTCCCTCAGGGATCAGTGTTAGCACCGCTCTTGTTCAACATCTTTGTCGGTGACATGGACAGTGGGATTGAGTGTGCCCTCAGCAAGTTTGCCGATGACACCAAGCTGTGTGGTTTGTTTGATACACTGGAGGAAGGAATGCCATACAGAGGGACCTTGACACGCTTGTGAGGTGGGCTCATGCCAACCTTATGAAGTTTAACCATGCCAAGAGAAGGTCCTACACCTTCAGGGTGGGAGCAATCCCAGGCACAGCTCCAGGTTGGGCAAGGAAGAGATTCAGAGCAGCCCTGCAGAGAAGGACTTGGGGGTGTTGGTCAATGAAAAAATGAACATGAGCCGGCTTCGGTGTGTGCTTGTGGCCCAGAAAGCCAACCGTATCCTGGGCTGCATCAAAAGGAGCGTGACCAGCAGGTTGAGGGAGGTGATCCTGCCCCTCTACTCTGCTCTCAGGAGACCTCACTTGGAGTATTGTGTGCAGTTCTGGTGTCCTCAATGTAAAAAGGACATGGAACTGTTGGAACAAGTGCAGAGGAGGGCCACGAGGATGATCAGGGGACTGGAGCACCTCCCGTATGAAGGTAAGCTGCGAAAATTGGGGCTGTTGAGCCTGGAGAAGAGAAGGCTGCATGGAGACCTCATAGCAGCCTTCCAGTATCTGAAGGGGGCCTATAGGGATGCTGGGGAGGGACTCTTCATTAGGGACTGTAGTGATAGGACAAGGGGTAACAGGTTCAAACTTAACCAGGGGAAGTTTAGATGGGATATAAGGAGGAAGTTCTTTACTGTGATGGTGGTGAGGCACTGGAATGGGTTGCCCAGGCATGTTGTGAATGCTCCATTGCTGGTGGTATTCAAGGCTGGGTTGGACAGGGCCTTGGATGGCATGGTTTAGTGGGAGGTGTCCCTGCCCATGGCAGGGGGTTGGAACTCAATGACTTTTGAAGGTCCTTTCCAACCCTAACTATTCTGTGATTCTATGATTTCAGTGTCCAGAGACAATTCAACATCAATATCATGACAATAGTTGAAGGCAAGGTCATTTCAAGTTTTGGCTGCACATGTGGAAAACAGTACAATCAAGGAAGAGGGAAGATGTCTGTATATTGATCTGCCTCTATTTTGATCTGCCTCTATTTTTAACTCATAGCTGTTTTCCAGAGCTTTGGGGGAAAAGAGGCACTTCACAAAGACAGAGAGAACCCAATTTTTTCAGTTTTCTTTCAAATTGTTTACATAAAGAAATATCCAGTGAAACTACAAGCTCCTAGCACTGTACTGAAGTAAGACTATTAAAGAAGCTGGATAGTGCCTGCTGAAACATCAGGTTTCAGCATTGAACATTCAGGTGAGTTGAAATGACAGAATACTGCCTTCATGTAGGAATAGGTCAGAAGCTTCGTTAGCTGTCATGCTTTCTGTTGTTTTCCTCTGGAGTAAAAATCCTCCGAAGTTTTCTCAGTAGTACTCCAGGTTTTGCTTAGATTTCCCTCTCAAATCTTGATGATTACCAGCAGACGTAATACAGCGGACTAGTCCTGTAAACTCCATTAACTGCTTAGTTATAATTTTCGATCTAAAGGTATTTGAGTTTAGTTGACTCATTTTATTACTTTGCATGGCTGCACATTTACTTATAAGTAAACACCTAAAAGGAATGAAGAAATAAGTCCTCAAAAGGGTCAAATTAACCTAACAAAGCTGCTTTGCTCCCCAGAATAGGTACCACTGGAGACAGCAGCAGGAGGAAATGTATTCCAGCAGAAAAGAACAGGAACACCATTAAAAGCTTAACATCAAAATATATCACAGCAAAGACACACATGATAACTGCAGACTACAGTCTTAATTCTAGAGAGAATAGCTCATGGAAGCCGTATCCCCATTGAAAACTCCTTCATGGAAAACTGAATTTATCAATAGAACAGAAACTGCTGTTGCTCAGATCTGGATTACGGTAAATAGAACAGCATATAACCTAGTGAGGAGGTACCCAAAAGAGGGAGAAATAATTAAATAAAAATTAATTATTTAAAATAGTGTAAACATTTGCCAATAAAGTAAACAAATGAAGAATAATTCTGGCAGCTGAGTCAGAATATTAATCCAAGTTGCTGAGGTAATAAAGGAATAATCCCCTCATCAAGGATAGCTTCCAGCTGTATTTGTAGGAGCGCAGAAACACTGTTAACATCTAAAATCACAGAGCTAGGATTTGCCATTGCCACTTGCATTAAACTGTTCTTGAGAAATCCAGTCAGAGCTGGGAATCTCTCACAAAAGACTGGTTGAAATGACTGGGCCACATTGCCCTTCCCAAGATAAAGTCTGCTTTGCTACTTATCTCCTCATTACTCTTCCACCTTCTAAAGCTGACATTGTCTTGCTCCCTTCCTAGTGGGACAGTCAGGCACACTAGTGTGTCAGTACTGGAGAATGAAGCCAAGGGAAAAGGTACAAAGCCAGTAACAGCTGCTCCACACCTTGACCCTCGCCTCCCACTGAAGTCACCCCCAAAAAACAGCCATTTGCTTCCCTGGGGACACATCTGAACAGAATAATCTTTCTTAATTTCCCAAGTTTCCAGTATCTCCATTTGGGCACCATTGAAGTCTCAGTCAAAAGTACAGCATAGTCGTATTCCCTGTAATTCAAATTGTAAGTTTTTTAGCAGGAGCACTACAATCACAATACAACAATGCAGCAGCCCCTAGCACAGCAGCTATACTACAACAAAAAGTATTCTTGCATGTTTCTATAGAAATAGCTGAACGTAGCAGACCCACGCTGAGAACTATTCCAGGCAGATGATGCATTACTCTGCAAGAAGTCCCAAAAGGCACAGAGTAGAAGGAAAAAAAAAAACCAAGACTTGCTGTGACCCTAAGGATGGGATTATAACTTTTTTTTTATTTTAAGTTTGAGCAGGAAGCTTTTCTAAATTACATTTCTTGGATTTTATTGTATTATCTTCATGGCGCAGTTATTACACATTAAAGGTAATGACTGTCTTCTGCAAGTAACCTAATATTGAACATGATTGATAGCCCCTATCTGGGCTCTAGGGAACACTGAATTTCCTAAATGGAAGGAGGGAACTGAGTCTGATGAGGTGAACAGGGAATAACTTGAGTGGATTATGTATACGCATATGAAAAATAAACTGCTAGGTTTTCACTAGAACACAGCATTTTCTTGGAAAAACCCACTAATGGCAAACAAATAGGAAAAAAAAAAAATCCCAGGTCTTCCATTTTATATAATTCTGCTCAGACTACAAATATATATATTGTTGTTTTATAATTTAATAAATATGCAAAGGCACACAATATATGCAGATACACCCACCAACACTTAGGAGTTGATGTGAAATTCAGATTCAGAGTTTGAAGCCCAAGGGAAATGTGCTATTTTGATTTCTCTTGTTCCTTTCAATTATCTGTGTGGGCTGGACTCAGTGAACAGACTACTTATGCCCAGCTGTCTTGAGATACTCTGGAGACTGAACAACCTGAGACGCTTGAGTCTGCTTGGAGACAATTCCCTTCAGTGCATACATTTTCCACAGGAGGAACCACCAGGAGCTGCTCACCCATCCAGAGGTCTCCACAAGCTCTGGAGGGCAGCAGGGATGCTGCAGGGGAGAAATGCATTTGCTAAAGAGCTTGCATGGGGCGGGAGTGGTGACACAACCAGGAGGTGGTAACAGCTATTTTATAGTCACTGTACCAGACCTCCAGAACAGCTAAATACTATCCCCACCCCTCCTCCTCACACTCACTCACGCACTGATAAACAGCAAGATTTAAGGAGATTCCTAAATATTAAAATGTGGTATTACGAAAGTACGTATTCATGGCATTAGCCATTTGATTTTTGAAGACTTGGCAACTTTTGTACTTACGTCATCAAGCTATGGAAAAAATTTGTCTCCTTTAAAATTCTTCCACTATCAATTTCCTGAGATAAGCCTCCATCAGTAATAGCCCTAAATATTTTTCTTATTGTAAACCTGAAGGAATTATTTTTTTCTTTATTCTTAAGTGTCTGTCAACTACAAGTTAGGGCTTCTGAAATATGACAAATGATATTTTCCAAATTCAAGAGTTTATAAACAGAAAAAGCTCATGTATTCAAATACTAACGAAGGGAAACAATGAAAAAAAGAAACAAACCCAAAAGCATCCACTTGGAGCTATGGAGAAGGACATAAGTCATTGGTGCAGCAGCTCTTGATGTTATTTGTTCTCTCATTCCTGCTACAAGGTAGGGACAAAGTAGTTAAACAACAACCAATGACCTTCACTAATAGAGTCGGGGAAGAAGTTTTGTCCCATGCAAGCTCTGTTGATTGCCCATTTTCACAGACATGGTTTCCTGTCTATCTCCCTATCTCCTAACACAGGAGTTTGAGCTTTGCATCTACTGTGCCAGTAGTCTCTTAAAACACCTCACATGCTCTAAAATAGAGTAGTTCAGGTTTTTTTCTAAAATGTTCTCAAACTTAAGAGCAGGAGTCCTCACTTTTTTCTTTTTTCCTTTTTTTTTTTTTTTAGTCACATCCAGAATATTTATTGACTTCATATTCGCATCCAAATAAGCACATCGGAGGAAGTCTGAAATGCCAAATGCGCTGGGC
Organism: Myiopsitta monachus; assembly: GCA_017639245.1. Lineage (NCBI taxonomy): Eukaryota > Metazoa > Chordata > Aves > Psittaciformes > Psittacidae > Myiopsitta > Myiopsitta monachus. The sequence goes on along the minus strand of CM029925.1, from coordinate 41,077,609 downwards.
TTACAGAGCTACAGCAGCTCCTAAGCAGACAAGTAATTATCTGTGCAAGCAGATCCAATGAAATCAGTATAGCACGAAGCGTGCAAGAGGTATGAAACAGACAGTTTGCTGTTTACCTGTAAGGCTAAGAGGAACTTTAAAAAGGAGTATTTGGGAGTGAGTGAAACAAACTAAGAATGTAATCCCACAATAATGAAATCAACTCAGGTGACTGAAAAGCTGTTTGCAGAAATGATATGAAGACTGCCACACTAAAATTTATGCACAAATACTGAAATACAATCTGTGGCAGTAGGTTAAAAAATTACAGCACTACAATTCAGTAATATTTCATTGTTTTGTACTTTCTTTCCTTGAACTACTCTTAGAAACATTTTTCCTGACACCACCTTTCTTTTCAAACTTGAATAATCTCACTTTTCTTCTAATCCGTCTTCCTGAGCTTATGTTCTAATGCAACACAAGAACAATGCATGATCATAGCAAGTAATTTGCCCAAACCACACTCTTGCCACTCAAGTTAGAAATAAATATACTCACGTGCTGTTTCCAAGGCTTCATTTTCTTCTTACATTAGTTTTAATGTGGTACAACTCTCCAGTTACTTAAACTTTGTTGCTTTCAGCTCCCCTGTTAGCTCAGAAATAGCTGGAGACTACAGTGAAGAACAAGCAACTCTCAGCTTGCCTCCTTACCAAAGGAGCAATGAAGCAGATCTGTACCTTCATATGCACTATTAAAATGTGAAGAAGAGTAAGAAGCAGCCCACAGGAGCAGGGAGATCTAAACTAACAAACTAATCTGCTAGAAATTAATTTGAAAGTGTAAATTTATGCAGTACTAAAAATATCTTATAGTTACAAAATAAACAATCAAATCAAAACAACAAACCAGCTTCTGCTCCACAAGAAACCTGAACGGCACGCAGCCCCTAAACACGAACTGTTCCTGAATGCAGCTTATTCCAATAAGGGAGAAACAGAGGAAGTGGGAAAAGTAACATACAATGGAATTATTTTTCCCCATTTCAGACACAAACAACTAACCAACAAGAGCCTGTAGTGACCAGTGCTGGACACTCAACCAGCTATAGAACTTCACAAGTTATTTCCATTCCTAGATCTGTTACTAGACTTAGGCTCTTATTGGCAAATATAGGCTTGCCAATATCAAAGAGCAAATCTAATTTAGTTTTACATATATTTGATTCACATTAAAAACTACAGTTTCTTTTTAAGTAAACTGGTGTATTGTAAGTGACTTGTAATATTGGGAATAAAAAAAAGACACTTGACTATAAAACTAAACAAAAGGCTACCAAAATTAACTTCTCTCTCTAGCTCTCATTTCCCAAAATGATTTAGCAAATGTTTCCTTATCATACACAGGCAAAGTGTTTTAGGCAACTGAGAGTAGCTGTGTTCTCAGACTAAAACAGAAGTGATGAATGATAAGAAAGATTTTGGAAAGGGGTTAATTTATCTTTTTGACAGCTGAATTAAGGTAGGGTCATTGAAGCCTCTCTCAATCCTACAAATTAGCCTTACATTCTCAGACAGAAGATTTCAAGGTTAAATCTACTAAAGCCAGTATAAAACAACTCAGTAGAATGCTTTGTTGAGGCTCCAGTAATTTTTCTACCATGCACACAGAGCACATCTACAGGCACCTGCTAACAAGAATAATTTTGACTGGATTTACATGGTAGCGTCCATTCCCCCAGGCTTGCCATCCCAACCAGGGAACTTAACACACATCCTCATCAGCCCAATCCTATGAAACTCTGTTCACAAAAATCAGTTCGGAAACTGGGAAGACACAGGCCAGGGGCACTATGAGTCCCTGAAATAAACAGTCACTTTTGGACCACCATGTCTAGGATAGCACTTGGAACACCAAATGTTCCAGCCACACCACCCAACTCACAGAAGGGAAAAGTAGGGATTGGGAACCTGAAGAACAGGCCACTGTAGAAGATCAAGATCATCTAATGAACCTGAAGGTGCACTAGTCCATGGGACCTGAAGAGATGCATCCACGGATCCTGAAGGAACTGTAAGATAAAGTTGTCAAGCCATTATCCATCATATTTGAGAAGTGTGGCGGAGTCCCTGCTGACTGGAAAAGTGTGAAACATCACGCCAATTTTTAAAAACGGAAAAAAGGAAAATCCAGGGAACTACAAGCCAGCCAGCCTCACCTCAGTGACTGGCAAGATCATAGAATCAAATACACCACTGGAAAAGACCTTTAAGATCAAGTCCAACCATGAAGCAGATCCTCCTGGAAACTAGCTATGTCACATGGACAATAAGGGGGTGATTGGTGACATCCAACATGGCTTCACCAAGGGTAAATTGTGCCTGGCAAATTTGGTGGCCTTCTATGATGGGGTTATAACATTAGTGGATAAGGGAAGAGTGACATCATCTACCTGACTTCTTCAAACGTCTGACACTGTCCTGCATTGGCATCCTTGTCTCTAAACTGGAGAGGCATATATTTGACTCAGTGGAAAAAGAATTAGCTGGATGGTCACACTCAAAAAGTTGTGATCAAAGTTTGATGTCAAAGTGGAGATCAGTGACGAGTGGTGTACCTGAGAGGTCAGTATAGGGACCGATCCTGTTCAACATTTTTGTCAGTGACACAGAAAGTGAGATTGGGTGCGCACTCAGCAAGTTTACCAATGACACCACGCTATATGGTGCAGTCAACATGCTGGAGGGAAGGAATGCCATCCAGAGGGACCTGGACAGGTTCAAGAGGCAAGCCAGTGCAAACCTCATAAGGTTCAACAAGTGCAAGGTCCTGGCACCTGGGTCGGGGCAATCCCAAGCACAAATGCAGGCTGGGCAGAGTCTGAACTGAAAGCAGCTCTGAGAAGGACCTGGAGGTGTTAGCTGACAGGAAGTTCAACATGAGCCATTGGTGTGCACTCACAGCCCCAGAAAGCCAACCATATGCTGGGCTGCATCAAAAGAAGCATTAAGGGAGGTGATTCTCCCCCTTATCTCTGCTCTTGTGACAGCCTGGAGAAGGCTTGGGGGGGGGACCTTATAGCAGCCTTCCAGTACCTAAATGGGGCCTACAAGAAAGCTGGAGAGGGATTTTTTACAAGAGCAAGTAGAGAACAAGTAGGAATGCCTTTAAACTGAAAGAGGGCAGATTTATATTAGATATTAGGAAGAAGTTCTTTACTAGAGGTTGCCCAGAGAACCTGTGAATGCCCCATCCCCAGCAGTGTTCAAGGCTGGATTGGACAGGGCTTTGAGCAACCTGGTCTAGTGGAAGGTGTCCATGTCTGTGGCAGGGGGGTTGAAACTGGATGATCTTTAACATCCCTTCCAATGCAAAGCATTCTATGAATCTATAATAAATTTCTTTTGAATAGTCAGATGCTGTTTTCCATGCTACCTCTTCCTCTGCTCCAGCTTGTTACCTACAATAAGTGGCACAGCATTAGAACAGCACATTTATGTACAACGTATCTTACTTTTACTACTTACTTTACCACACTGAAGAATGCTCTGAACTCTTGAATCTTACGGAAAGAAACAGAATGTAGTTTCAAATCTTACTTGAAAACAACTTTTTATTACCTTGTTTCTCACATCCTAGCAGTTCCGTTGAGAAGCATCAGTACTGATAAGCACAAAACTGTATCTGATTATTAAGTAGATCTAACAGAAAGCTCAATGCAAGCGGGCATTTGTCTTGTCTGCAAACATACCTTCAGTGTGCTCTCTGATTTTAATATACATAAAACTCACAGGTACAACTTAGATGAAACATCAGACTTTAAACATATTTTCTTTTACTTCCTTCCCGTGATCTCTTCTTTGACAAGTTATGAACAGCAACTCTTCTAAATATGAGTATCTTATGGATTGTCATGAGTAACATTTTTAGTTTGCCAATTGCCACCACCTGGCAGATATCTCTGAGCAACTGCGAGTACATTTAACACCCCACAAGCTCAAATATTTTATGGCTGCTCTGTAAATTTGCCCTGGGATCTCTTACATTTCCCTTCAGGAAGCCAAATTTATCTCCAGGATTTGTTCCAAGTATAGAATATGTGTGTAAGGAAAAAGATCTTTAAGCGGCATTTCCCACCAAATTAAAGCCTTGTAGTTACAGCTGACTTACAGCATTCCTCTTCTCTCCTTTTTAAAAACTCATATAGAACTGTATCAGTGAAAGAAAATCCATTAAAAACCATCCCTTTATCACTTAGATTTTGACCTTTCCCTATATCTGCTAATGAAAGCCAAACCCATCTTATTTACTTTAGAAAAAGGGGATCTAGATGTATGATAACTGTTGGAAAGTGGTTTGCTTTTTCAAATGCCAGCAGGCAAGTCTTTGGGATACTAATTAGTTCTTGATACTCACCAGTGCTATATCCAGTAACAGAGGATGGTTTAAGGATAGAGACTGTTCCGGTTCAGGTTTTCTTTTTTTACAGAATCATCACATGAAAATAATATTTCTGCTTGGTAGCCAATACCAATGTTCCTAACATAGGAGGGACTAAATCTTTTCTGCTATAATCTATGGCCAACTGATCATTAGGTTCTATATTTAGCACAAACAGGTTACAAAACCACAGTAAATCTTCACAATTAAAAAAAAAATCAAAAATAAAACTCCATAACCTCGACTTCTGCAGGACATGTACACTGTAGATTTCTAAATGGTAGAAGCCATGCCAGGTCTCCTTCAGAAAAAGGGCCAACAAACCCAGCTTAGGTTTGCTTTTGTTTGTTGTTGTTTGGCACAGTTTGGTTTTCTCCCATAACTTTAAAAAGGGAAGCTGGGGGGGGGGGGGGAAACAAACAAACAAACAGACAAACAAAACAAAACCAAAGGCCACAACAAATACCACCACCAAAATAAGAAAGATCCCGATCTGTCAATTGGTCCTATGGTGGTTCTGGAGTTGACTGAAGGAGTCCAATCTCTCTCTGAAGGGGGAGCCAATGTCAGAACACTGCAGAGTGTACAAACCCCAGGTAATGCCAATATTTAGTCTAAGCCCAGGTAAAACCTAGCCTAGAAGGAACTCTACAATGGAGTTACTGCTGCGCTGTTAGTTTCTCCTATCACATGTCCTGTTTCCATTCCTTACTAATAGGGAAAAAACTCAGTGCACAAACCTTTACTTCTGGGACCACTGTTTCACACATTACCCCAGGTCCTCATCCCAGTTTTGACCCTTTGTGTGGCATTACCCATAGGTGTGCCATAGTTGACTATGTGACTTTTATAGCTTCCATTCTACCAACAGGCTCATCCTTAGCCTCAGCAACAGGAGGCTGCATTGCACAGATGCCCTACACAAATAGCTCAGATCAAGGCAGATAAACATGGGAGTACCTTCTGCTAGGAACATGAGACGCAGACGTCTACATTCACATAGGAAAACACTTCTTGCTAGTTTGCTGGACCCAAGTGTACACCATTACTATTTATTCTGTAGCAGGAGGAAGGCTACAGGAAAAGCCACAGAACATAAAATGTTAGTCAACTCAGACCATGTAAGGCCTACTACTACCGTCTACTGAAGTTCCTTAGCATGTAAATAGTAAATGAATGGCAAGCAATTTTTATTTCTATTTCTAAAAACACTGTCAGGAAACTTTTTTAGTAAAGGCTGTTAAAGAACGTAAATCAGAGTGAGTAGTAAAATATCTTGGATCAGCAAAATGCCAAGAGACAAAAAGAAGGCAAGAAAGAAAGAGACAGTTCTTCAGTACAGCAAAAGATCAGCTGTAACTTTTGAAGAAGTATGTTGGCTTATTTTAGAGTGTATTTTCTTGCAAGTGAATCCACATTGTCATATTCTTTGAAGGCTGTCTTTTGCTCCCCTGAAAACTTAGTTAGAAAACCCGCAAGCCCTGCAGTTTGGTAACCTCACATGAAACAGGTGAAGCCTGGAAAGAGGCCCTGCTAATCAAGCACACCTGAAATGGGTAAAATGAATGTTCATCTCTAGTCACTAACCTGTTCATTCTTTAGCCATTTAAAACAGAGGAAAAGAGAGCTTTCATCCAGCTACAACACAAATACTGTTGTATACATAGTGTTCAATATGTTCAGCCTTGATCTGGAATTATTGCAGAGGTGGCTGGGTATTTCACAACTTTTGCTATATTTACACCCAAGATTCTTCTGGCTCAGAAATGCTGGACTGACTTTCCTGCACGTAAGCATTCATTTACCTATAAGAAAAACATGCTTTACTTAACAGCTGCCACCATGTCTACTGAAAAATGTTTAATAATAACCTCTCCAGAGGTTAAAGAGTGCAAAGACATGACTGGCACCAATGACTTGTAGAAGGTATTTCAGGTTTACAGATAAAAGAAGAAGGAGTGGGCTTGGTACCTACTGTTTGGAAAGCTGTATTGAATCAGCTTTTTCTTTTATTTTCTTTTTTTTTTAATTCTATGAAACATTCAATTCAGTGTGATGGAAACACAGGCTCTGAAGGAACGTAGATACTTCTTAAAAAAACACACCTGGAAGGAGGTAAATATTTTACTATATGGTTGGTACTTTGGTGTGGCAGCCTTGAACATACCTTCACATTGTACAGGAACCAGTGGAAGGCTCGATACATGTCTATTATTAATAGCAGTTAGCATTTAGTAGAAACATAACATTCACCACATGGAGAACGAAATGAAGGATTGCAAAAGAAAGCCATTTCCCTGGTGTATCTGATCTAAATCAAAACAGATTCCACACAGTATTCACTAAATCAGAAGTAGTACTTTTCAAAGATTTAGGTCAAATGCAATTCTTACCCACATCAGGTGAGAGAAACTCTGCTGCAGTCACAGTCCCAGAAATGAGGGTCTCTCTGGGCAGAGACTTCAGCTTTTTCAGTACCTGCCAGCCAGTTTCCACAGCAAAACAGAAGCCTGAATCTTGAATCAGATCAGCCACTCTTTTCTCCTTCACAACGCATGCCAGTCCTGCCAGCTGTCCAGCTTGCACTGGAGCAACTCCTCTGCAGAAACAGATCCTTCCTTTTCTCAGAAACTCAGCCCCCCTTCCCCTACCCAGCCCTTAAACAGGGGGTTTATAGCTAAAAATTTGCTTTATGCCTGAAGACAACTGAAAGTCTAGAAATATAGTTTGAAACTCCCCATCTGAGCACAGGAGACGCATGGAGGGCTGATCAATATTCTATGCTTTGTATAGCTTACTTATAGCAGGAAGAAGCCCACAACATGTAGCAGGACAGACCAAACACCAGCAAAGATCCAATTACTATTTTCCACCTCTCTAATCACATCTAGTGCGGTATCTGTTAATTCTCAGAGAACTCTTCCTGTTACTCTGTCTCAACTTATATGTTAACCGTCTTCGGGGACATAGGATTATACAGCACCTCATCTACTCACTTCACCACTGAAGTACTTCATAAAGCACACTGTGTCTCTCCTGTATCCCAAATACGCATCTTTCCACTACCTGTCCTGACAGCCGCAGACCTCTGTCAAGAAAGAAAGATGTTGCGGGTCAGACTACTTTAGAAGACATTGTATTTTATTTACATTCATCTAACATAACTATATAACTAAAATTTTAGATAAAGCACCTTTGGCTAAGATTCAGTACCTTCAGTTAACGCATCCTGTTGCCACCCCAGGTCATATGTTTCAAAGTCTGGCTTTAATAAGGCAGCCTGCAAGCTAGATATTCCTGACACAACCCAAAAATACAGACACAGAAGAGGTCAGACACAGAAGAGGTCAAACTTAAAAGTTTGTAGTTGAAAACATCAATAAAAAAATAATAATGAAAAGGTACAACTTCCAATTACTTAAAGGCCACTTTAAAAATCTATTCTATGCTTAGAGCTTTTTCAAATAAAAAGCTATGCATGCTGGTTAGCATTCAAGCATGGTAAAGAGGTACCGATGAGCTCTTTCTCAATGCTTGTGTGAGTGAATGTCCTGGGTTCAGCAGCAGCAGTCATTTTTTCTCCTTCTTAGTAGCTGGTGCAGCACCGTGTTTTCGACTTTCGGCCTGGGAACAGCGCTGATAACAGCGCTGATACACCAGCGTTTCGGTTACTGCTTAGTAATAGTTTTAGTCTGACCAAGGACATTCTGAGCCTCATGCTCTGCCAAGGGAGGAGGGGAAGCCAGGAGGAAGCAGAGACAGGGCACCTGACCCAAACTGACCAAAGAGGTATTCCATACCACAGCACGTCATGTCCAGGATGTAAAAACGGGTATAGGTGGTCAGCGATTGTATTCTTTCCTTGTATTTGCCTTATTATTATTATTACTGGTGGTAGCAGTAGTGGTTTTGTGTTATACTTTAGTTACTAAACTGTTCTTAGCCTGTGGGAGTTGCATTCTTTCTATTCTCCTTCCCATCCCTCTGGGATCAGGGGGAAGAAAGAGGGGGGAATGAGTGAGCAAAACTGCGTGGCTGAGGGGCTTAAACCATGACAGTGAACCACTTAAGGTTTTAAGAAAAGCTGCTGAATTTGTGGATTTAACTTTCAGTTACTTCATAAGAGGATGGAGGTGAACAAGAATTTAAACATTATTTAAAAAAAAAAGAAAGAAAAAACCAAAACAAAAACAGCTAACACGTTGACCTCTTATACTTCTTTAACCAAACACAGGATGTCCGTTAGATTAGCTAAGAGGCACGCTGCTTGTTAAATACAGTGTTTTAACACAACATGCTAACGTGCTTTCATTCTGTTATAAACACTTAATAGCAAGCGCGCATCAGGACACAGTGGAAGAGCTCCCCTACTGGGCTGATTGCTCACCATTCAAAGCTTACAAACCATTTGAATTAACTGCTAAATAAATCTGTACACCTATCCCATTTCTCATCACACAGCACTGTAACCCCTGGCTGGCAGTAATCCAAGCCAGAGCTTGAATTACTGCAGAGTCCAAGAACCTTTCCAAGTTCATACCCACTCACTTTCTCCCCTCCCTTCCTTCCCTCACCCCAACTCATATCTGGTCATTTTACTGGGAATGTGAACGTCTGTTAATAAATGGCTTACTTTCTGCTTCAAGAAGGAGGAAGAGGGGAAGTATCTAGAAGTGGAAAGCAATAAGCACAATATTTGTAAAGCAACAGATGGCGAGAAATGCTCTCCTTCTTTGTATTTCCTCAACTTCCAGGTCCTTTTTGAATTTTGGTTATAACGCAAAGGGATCAACACAGTGTCATGCAGGATGGTGGAGAACATTTTTGCAAAGTAGATGCTATTTAACATACCAAATCATACTGCCGATTAAAACTATGTAATGTTTCACCCTTACACAGCATCAGGGTCTCTGAAGTCCCACTGCTTTCTTACAGTTAGTCACGGTGCATAAAATAAATCACATGCTTAAGTAGTTCCAGGATTGGAGGTTAAAATTCCTAATGATATTTTCATTATCTGATGCCTACTCAGATCTTTCTCTAGCTTTCCTTCTGCTTTTACACTATCCTTCAGTACCTTTACCTAAGCCATGCCTGGCAGAAACGGAGGCCACAGTCACTGTACGTCTTGCAGAGGAATCCAGAGGAAAGCAACCCTGTTGCTGAGTTTCCAGGTGCCTCTGCTGGAAAACTGTAGTATGTAAAAAAGACAGAAAAAGCACCAGGGAGCATCTTTAATGTTAGCCTCAACTCTCGAAAGGCAGGAGTTACCTGAAGTTATCAGTGATACTTTAAAGACAAACATGGCAGCAAGCTAGACAAGATATGGGAATTCAAGACTAAAAAGATACCACTTTCTAAGCAGAACCCACAGACAGATTCCTCAATGAGCATGTTCCTTGGGTATGGCTTATTATGAAAAATATACATTTGAAATATATTTATTTGAAATCCTTCTCACACCCTACTACCAGCATGCATATATTTTAAATATTACAGTGGACATTCCTTTGCTTACATGTTCTACATACGTTCAGCAACCCAAGAGTTAAAATACAGCATTAGATATACCATGTGAGAAATGATACACCAGAAACATGGCCCAGATAGAACTTCTGCTCTAACCAACTGAGTCTTCTTGATGAAAATGCAAAACCCTTAACAAGGGGCCTAATGCACAAGATATCAGAAGTCACTTTTCCCCCTGCTCTAGTGACCAGCCTGTCCTGAAAAATGACTCATAGCTGACACAAGAGCATTTCCATCCTTACTACTGTAACTGCAGTAATAGTTTCTTGCATGTGAAATATTAATAGAAACACACAAAAAAAAAGTAAAAAAGAAGTCGTATCTTCACAGATTGATTCCGTATTTTACCTTTATAGCATGTTCCATACGTCACCTGCTGCAGGCTCATTGTAGGTTATCTCTCATTTTTGTCACTTTCATGGTCAATGGATTTGGGGGAGATTGGCCCAAAAGGTCACGTTTGGTGCTGGGAAACTTTCAGAATGTTCAGAATTCAGAACCAGGGGACCCAAAGCAAGGCAAGGACTAGGAATGCAGATACGAATCAACTGCTGGGTACAGTTCTGCTGTGTTGTTTCCTTTTCCCCACAAGCACACAAATACTGCAAGAACTTCTGTTTCTGGAAGGGCTCCTCACTAAATCATCAACCCACAAATAATACATTGCTGAAATTTTAGCTGCACCCTAACTGCAGTAGAAACCAGTTCGGTATGTCCAGACACCAGTATAGGCAGGGTTTAACTCCCTTACAAATTAAATCCCCTCTCACTGCCTATATTCCTCAGAAACTGAGAACACTGAATCAAAACACTGACCAGATTTCATTTTTTTGCAGTCAGCAGTAATTAAGAGATTAATTTGACATAGTTAATAAAGCTGTAACAGGAACACATACAATTCTTGCCTGTGAATCCTAGGTTTAGAACATGAAGAGTAATTCTAGTAGCACAAAAATAATAGTTTTATCAAAAGTTAGACCACATTTTGTCTCTCCTTACCTATAACAGGCCAAATCCTATTAATGTCCTCAACTGATTTGGATTTAGCCACATATTACGATCATGCTGGCAAGCAGCCAGAGGAGATCATCAGCAGATGGCAGAATTGGCTACAATCTATTATGCAGTTAGACTACACGGCTGTGTCTGCATCTACTGGGGAAATAAGACTTCTGAAGGGGGTGGAAAGAAATGTTTGGATTCAGAAGGCTTTGTGAATTACTGTTTCCCTTCCCCCCTGCCCAAACGAAGAAATGAGAAAGATATAATACATGTGGGCTACACAGAAATGTCTTGAATGGGAAGCTAAGATGTAGTCTACTAGTATTCACTAACAAGTGTGTTCCTGAATTCTATGTAATTGATGTGGAATATTCCTGTCAGGCAGATAATTTGGGCTTTATCTGTGTTTGCTCAGGTGTCTGGGGGAATGACACAGGAAGTTACCTAGCACACACAGGTCGGAATTAACAGGCTCAAACACAGAGCACACAGCACAGCGCTGGGTGTCAACTTTGGTCCAAGTTTTACAAAGGTCTTACAACAACGTTTGAGGTGGCTGTGTTAGCTATTTGAAAACAGGGACTTCTAAATCTCATCCCTCCCTTGTTACTTTACTAGTATCAAAGGATATCTGAAGGGGGCCTATAGGGATGCTAGGGAGGGACTCTTCATTAGGGACTGTAGTAAGAGGACAAGGGAAACCGGGTTCAACTTAAACAGGGGAAGTTTAGATTGGATATGAGGAGGAAATTCTTTACTGTAAGGGTGGTGAGGCACTGGAATGGGTTGCCCAGGGAAGTTGTGAATGCTCCATTGCTGGCGGTGTTGAAGGCTGGGTTGGACAGAGCCTTGGGTGGCATGGTTTAGTGGGAGGTGTCCCTGCCCATGGCAGGGGCATTGGAAGTAGACGATCTTAAGGTTCTTTCCAACCCTAACTATTCTATGATATAAACTATCCTCATCAGCTGCATCATGGTTTAAAGAAATAAGCTAAAGTCAGAGGCAGGTGTGTTGCATACCATTCAAGTCCTCAGCTGAAGACCACCCCTTCCTTGGGCAGCTTGTAATTCCTGTAAAACAAGACGGGTAATATTTCATTCCACTCTTTTTTCCCAGCTTTTCACAGATGGAGGAAATGAGACTGAGCATCACTGAGGCTTTCCCTCAGCTTCACAGCCTGTCAGAGAGGTTTTACTGCTGAATCTCAGTGGCACAGTTCAGTCACAAAGCTGCGCCCAAACCAAACTCAAGGAGTCCATAGGACAGATGGAATGAGAACCCATCATCAGTTCCAGTGTGCCAAGAACTGCAGTGCATGTAAAAATGAGTAACAGAGGAGAATGAAGGGAAAGAGAGAAAGGGGAAGATTTTGGGGGGAGTCTGGAAGTGGGGAGGAGAAATCGTTAGCAATGTTACTGCTGGCTTTACTTAAACCCTTTCCCAAAAGCTTTAGACATGATTGCCTGTGTTGATGTTTTTCAGATGAGGTAACAAAACCTTGCAAAGCTAGGGATCATAAGCTGTCTACTACTAGCCAGCTAATTTATATCATTATTTGCAGTTTTAAGCTTAATCAGCACCATGTGTCCCCACGAGAAGACTGAGTAGCACTGTACAAGGTTAGACCATCTGGTGCTGGGTTTTACTTTCTTTTGCTATTTAACTGTTACTGCTAATTCTGCCCACTGTCTCCCTGAGCACAAGTCCCTTCTTCTGCCAGATCGAGATCCCACGTATAGACATAAATGCAGACACAGGATATTTTTGCCTCCCACCTCCACAATCACTCACAAGCACATAATTCCTCAAACGCTTCCATGCCTTATGCAGAATTCCTTTATTTGCCTTCTTCAGTTCACCCTTCCTCCCATCTCTTCCGACCTTTCAGAAAAACAATTAATATCACTCCAAGAAAAGTAACATCATGTCTTCTAATGACAGTGCACGTTGACCAGATGACCCCTACTGAGAGTACATAAGTAGAGTTCAGCATGCCCACATCCGTCTTCATTCCCCAAAAGATCCAGTGCCATGTAAGAACACCAAGTTTTCTCTTTATATAAGAGCTCTGATGAAAACAGGCATGCACACGCTGCTCATGTGCCTTGCCTCACTCGTGCAAGAATCCATCATCAAAATCTCTCATCAGTCACCACCATAACTTCTTGAGTGCAATAGTTTAAAAACAGCACATTGCATATTCTAGAGCATGACGTGGTACTTCATCCAAGTGCTCCTATCAAAATATTCTCCTTAATCTAAAATTAAGATAATTCCACTAAATCTAAAACATCCATTACCAAAGAGCCGCGATAAATCAATTTTCCTTGCCTGCAGTACAATCTGGATTTAGTCACTTGGTACATCTTAATAAACAAGTTACACATTCAAAGGAAAATAAATTAAATGCTTTGCCTTGAGGGGCAGTTTTACTTAATAGTTTGGTGTTACCATGAAAGAACATATGATCTGTCAGTATGAACATCTTTTGTTCTCTGGAACATTTTGAAAATGGGTGGTCTGTCTGCCTCGAAGTAGACCATGCTCATGAAGCATAAGGCCCCATCATCCACTGCAGTGCCCTTAAAAACATAGGAAAACCATTTTTTTAATTGGGAAGAAAATCAAACAAATCCCAAAACAATAATAGTTTGTGATATACTATGTATGAAGTACCATAGGAACATGATTTAACAGTTGTTTGGGTTTTGGGGTGTTTTCCTGTTTAAAAAAAAAAAAAAAAACAAAAAACAAGGCAGCTGAAGCACTGTTCGGTACTCCTTTTAAGCAGAAAAGTTTGTCAAAATAATGAACATTGCAGCAATATTACGGCTGAGGCTGCCATCCTTAGTGCCATACGCCTGACAAACACAGATACAGCATCTACTGAGGAGTCTCAGCTTCTTTGTGCTCCAAGTAGACATGCACCACAGGTATTTATGAATATCCTAGAATGAACAAGCATGAAGCCAATCCCACCTGTGAACAGAGACCAACTGTAACTTAAAAATTACTGCATCTTTAGTTATATGTCCCTACACATATGTATTTCCTAAACAGAGTTACATACATTTCATTTAAAAGTCAAATGAATTGTTACAAGGGCAGATTTACAATAACTCCACCATTCTTGAAATAAATTCCTCTCCAAAGACACCACTATTAGATACTGGCATCTGATCCCATATGCAGCTCACACATACCTAAACGACATAATTCCCTGTCACAGCCATTAGTAACATTGATGTTTATTTTGATTACTTAATCCTTATCCCAAAAATACACACATATTGACAGACAATGGAAGAAGAGTTTTCTCTCCTCTTTTTGACAGAGCGTACACCAATCTGCCACCCCTCAGGTTATCAGCAAAGCACAGAAATAGCTGTATCTGATCATAGTAACAGTCCATACATCTCTTCTATACCAATTCGTTTAAGTGTTCATTTGTGCCCTGATGCATGACAGTTTCTCCCCTTCTAGATATTTAATCTGATTTTAAGTAACATGAGCCCTTCCGGGCTCAAGTTTCTCTCAGCCTTTAGTCAGCCTAGTTTGTCAATTATATCAAAATTAGTGATCACATTTGTAACCCCCTTTGCAACAAATGCCTATAGTTGCCAGACTCTAAGCATAAAGGACATTTCAGATTGAAGTGATCCTGCAACAATGAGTATGAAAAGGGCGGAAAAAAGAGGCAAGGGAGTTTGTGATCCCATAGGAAGCAATTCAGAAGGGAAAACTGAAAAGCTACCTTTTCTATAGGAGGGTAACATTAAAAAGCCCAACAGCAAAATGTTCTTCCAGGGATGAAAGTCAAGATACAACAGGAGCTCAATGAGACTTCATCAAGAGCTCTTTCAGGATCTTAAAAGTCAAAAAAGAAGTGGTACAAAAATGCAAAGATACATTGATAAGAGTGAGTACAAAGAGACTTGTAGAAGTAGAAACACACGAAAGTCAGAAAGGCTAAGGCACAGGCACACTACAAATGACAACTACCAAGGGAAATAAAAATGACAATAAGAAAGCTAAATTAATAATGAGAAGTGAAAAGATGAAGTATAGACAGTTCCATTGCTGTAGGAAAGACTTTTGTTAACCAACAGAGAATGTGGAGACATAGCACAGACCTAATTACTTTTACCTTAGTTTCACATTATTTTTAATCATAATTAAGGACTAGGAATTGCACAATAGGAAAAAAATACAAAAGATAGAATAATATAGGTAGGTCTACAAAATGTAATTAAGGCTGGTATGGGTTAATGAGATGCACTAAGAACACTTAAAGAATAAAGTAGTTTTTAAAAATTCATGCAGGATAGGTAGAATCCTGGAAGGACAAACCAAATTACCAGCTGTAGAAAGGAAGTGATGAGAAGGCATGATCAGTATAGCTTTCATACCCACAAAAATGCTGAAATGAAAGAAACTTAGCTTAGAATCATGTAAGGAATAACAACATTCAACAGAAAGCAAATAATGTCAAGTCAATATATGAACTGAAGGTGGCAGAAAAGCCATAGATGTGCAACTTAAGTGCCTGAACATAATTCAGCTATACCACATGATACTTTATTAATAGACTAACAAAGTATGGTTTCTATCAAATTACAGCTAAAAAGGCACCCAGCTAGCTGAAAATATATTCTTGATCATAAAATCACAGAATGGTTTGGGTTGGAAGGGACCTTAAAGATCACCTAGTTCCAAGCCTCCTGCCATGGGCAGGAACACCTTCCACTACAGTTGTTCAAAGCCCTATCTAACCTGATCAATAGTTCTTGGTGATTCACTATCAAGCTAGGAAAATGTGAAGCATGGTCCTACAAGGGTTTACTCAGGGTCCAGTATTATGCAACATTTTTGACAGTGACTTGATGCAAGCTGAGCACATATGCAGGTGGAACATATCAGTCCAGGAGAAGCATTATAGGCACCATAAAGGACAGGGCTAACATGCAACACCATTTCTCCATTTCCAGATAAAGTCCTTTAATTATATCTTTAACTAAACGTGGCTGATGCAGGAAATGGAAAAAGAAAGCCCTCAGATTCAAGAAGGGGTACAAGTGCTTGAGCAGTGGCCTTGCAATATTTAGAGAAGACCGAGCCTAACACCTTCTAGCACTATCATCCTGCTGGTTTGATGTTGTTCTTCAAGCTGTCATCTCTGAAAAGCACAGTGTTTGATAGGCTCAAGTTTGGAAATCATTCTGTCAGACACTGGTAACAATAAACTAAGTATGAGTCATGGTTCATTATAAAAGCTTTCATATGTAAGTTTCAGAAAGTTAATAACAACTTCTCCTTGATGAATAAATAGATTAACTGCCTGAGCCCAAACACATGTTAAGAGGGCTGCTATCAGGCTGAACAGACATACTCAGGCATAAATAGTTCTGTCACACTTTTGAAATCATAAGTGTTTCAAGTCTCCAGAGACATCTAGAGATCAAATATCATAAAGTGGTTGAATCTGGCATCAAAACCACTCTGAAGGGCACATATGAGTATGCTTGCAAAACCATCTTTTATGTGCTCATTTTCAAATAAACAATGGTGACCTGGGGCAAAGAGGATTACTTCAGAGACAAATGACCATTTGGAGTCGGTGTCGCAAAACTTCATTTCAGGCATCAACTATGTCTAGATAACACCTAGCACCCTGGAAATGTCTCACTTCTTAGCCATTAGCAGCAACCGTAAGCACTCCTGTACCTCAAGAAATGTATCACCTTGTAAAGGAGATGAGGCGGAATAAAACGATGGGTTCTGGAAAAAAAGGTGGTTGCTGCAACACCCGGAGCTCAAGACTGGAAGCTGGCAAACCAGTTACTACAAGACAAAAAAAGCCCAGAATGAAACATCAGCTTCTGGAAAGCTTTTCAAGGATTTCTTTCCTATTACTCTGCCTGCCACATCAGCTCTTGAAATGAAACAGCAGGGGCAAAACCATCAAGTTTCTTTCAGGTAAAATGGTAACCGAGCACAAGGGGTTTGCCTCCCTAAGAAAGATTTGCTCATCTCTCTTCCATCAAGTATATGCTTAAATCATTGTCTCCCCTCCCCCAGTTACAGAGGGTGCAACATCTGAAGGTCAGGTTCTCCTCTGCTCATGTAATCAAATCCTCTTTTTCAAGGTACTGTGTCTCCCTAGGGGCATCAAATAAAGCAGAGAAAGAAAGGAGGAAAACATACTCTATATTCAACCACATGGCTATAAGACAAACAGGGACACTGTTTCAATAAGTAAAGGGATAACCGATTTACAGACTGTCAACTCCACTACAGATTTAGGTTCTTGAAGATATTTTTGGGGGGGGAAGGGACATGTTATTTCATGATAGTAATCCCAATTCACAGAACCTGCAGTTTGAGGAAAGCCACATATGAAACCTCAATAGTTTAATCAATAAAATCAGGAAAAGCACAGACGATATAGGAGATAAATAAAAAAATAAAAACAAAAAAGAAGAGCATGACTAAAGCTTTTGAAATTAAAGTCTTTTGTTTGGTACTACTCAGATACAGTAACCTGCAGCAACAGGCGACAGATGGCACAGTAGATGTCTTATTGCTCATCCTACATCTCCAGTTCTTGCGACCAGTCCATTTTTGGAATAGTGGACTTTGATGGGGCTTCTAATCTTGGACTGTTTATTTTCAGATGCTGTATTCCTGCTCAGCACCAACCTTTCTAAAGTTTATAAACCATGTAATTAGTGAAAAATTAAAAGAAATATCAGCGCACTAATACTTATAAAACAGTCATCAAGTGTTTTCCCAAACAATATAGTATGATTGAGAGAAAATTTTGGTTTTCCGCAAGTGTATGCAGTGAGGCAGTACAAAGACTAAGGAGAATATATTCCCCTGAACCCCAGCTCCCCTATTCACTTCCCTACTTCACTCCAAATACATATTATCACTGATAATGGCTTAATTTACAAATCTGAGCACCAGCTGAACTGTTTTAAACACTACACGCACAAACACAAAAAAGGCATGCATCATAGAATGAATAGTGCTAACTGCCCAAAAGGAATTAAATTCCATCATATTTCTGATCTGTCTCACATTCATATCCCACCACAAGTACAGCTGAAAGCATCTGGAAAATAAGAAGACGTTTCCATCTTTCATAGTGAAAGACAAGAAGACATTGTACCAGATGACCAAGAATGTTATTTTTGGAAACAGAAAAACTAAGATTTTCTATGAAAACGCAGAGGCTCATGTTTTACACACCAGCCCCTTGTGCACAAGACTACCGTTTTCCCCTGTAAGTACCAATAATCATGTGCTTACTATGCATAGACTTTGATGTCTATGAATAAAAATAATTCAAGGTCTTTTTGATAGACAGGTATTTATGCTGGAAATGTTAGCATCTGGCTCCAATCCTCTCAAAAACTTGACAGGCAAACCTTTACAGAAAGACCCTTTAAAAAAAAAAGAGGTAAAATAAAATCAGAATTCTATAATAAACTTGGAGAAAAAAGAAATTCTATGGTTTGTATTTTGTTTAGAGGGAGGATTTGTTTAGATTTTGGGGGGTTTGGTTTGGGTTTTTTTTAAATAGAGGATTAATCCTTCTGATCTCCTGCCTTTTATAAGTAAGGTGTCATCTTCCAGACATCACAGGAGGTGTGTTCAAGCCCACTCATAGCTTCAGGGATTAATTAGATATCCCCTGTGCCTGAAAGACTACAATTTCTTGCCTAGTGATTACTATTTGCGGGTCTGTTTGATTACAGGCCTGTTTAATAGCATTGTTTCTTCAAAGCTGACCCAGTGTTTCTAGTGTTGCTACCTGCAAAGTTGAAAGAAATCCTTCATTTTTATGATTACTGCAGCCTCCTGGAAAAGCTGAAGGAAACTATGATTAAATTAATAAGTTCAAAGTTACATCAACTGATCCTTATTGTCAGACTTGCAAGCTTTTTGTGCTGCCATCCAGTTTATTCCCCTACAAGGGCTACACTTTTACTCATTGAAGATCTACTTGCTCTTGAGGTCCTGTTTAAAGGAAAGGGGAAGGACCAAGTGACTATTAAAGCCACTGCTGGGAGGTACCACATACAAGAAATTCATATACCTTCATACACAAGCAAAAGAAGTCCAAACAATTCTTTTATCATCAGCTTCAAAGATGTAACAGCTACATGGAACACTCTATTTTTGAGCAATGCATTTCTGAGTCCCATATTTCTGTTCCTGCAGAGCAAGTCAGCATGAATGCAAACTTACCAGCAGCAAATAAAGAGTGGAAAGAAAGGGGATATATACATCGCTTATTTAATTGCAGTGGGTAGCATCTGTGGAATCATTCCTGTAATGCATCAGGCAAGCAAGAAATTCAACAGTCTACATAGCTGCTCACCAGAACTGCACAGTGACACATTCTATTTGCACCTCATTGAAGAAAGGGAGAAAGACACACTTCATTTCTTTTTCCTCAGCCTATGGAGCTTACGAATGCCACAGCAACTAAGATATTGTCTCTTCCTGCAGAGGCTGGGGAATCAAAAGATTACAGCATTTCCTCTGGGAAAAAAATAATAATAAAAAATATCTTTGAATATCATAACTTATTTGATTAAGTAAATAGTTGGATTATGCCACAAATTGCTCCTTATGGTACTATTTAGATATGATTTGAAGTATACACAACTTCAGTTACCAAGAGACACAGAAATCTGAAGAAAGCTCAGTAATTGAGACAGATCTGTGTCAGAAGTTTACTGCCGACAGTGTAGAGGGTTCCCTGTAGAGGGTAATAGCAAGGCTGTGGATAGAGTTCTTTGAGCACTGGATAGATGATATTTGTTATCATTAGGATTTCACAACAGAAAAATTAATTGCTCGGTTGAAATTTCTCTTCAACCTCCCCTGCAGTCAGACAAATCATTATACAACACTTAACACCACCTACAGGAAACTGGCAGTAATACCTCCCCAAGTAGATAAGTAATTTGATGGCAAGGGGAACAATAGTAAACCAGAAATCTCTCAACCATATGCATTCCTATTATTAGATTCCTATTATTATTAAATCTGTAACAACTGGGCAGGGGGTTAGACCAAAATAGTAAGTTTACATTAATGCTCCCTCTATCCTGGAGCAAAGAGTATTGAATAAAGCCAAAAAAAGAGTGGAAATATCCATCTTCCTTCCATTTTACTGCAGTAGACCATATTTCTTCACACCTATAATATTTTGAAATATTTATGGGAGAAATGATGTGCATAAAACCCTCCTCTATTGATCTGCTGGAGAAGAACCGATTTTCCTAGGGCTTTGATCCCAGATGACTTCAACCTGAAATAAAATTCTTAAAGCAATACAACAAAAGAAAGGGAAGCATTACATATAAGCTGATAGTGTAATTCCCATTCCTCAGATTGGATTTAGCATCACTAAAGCATGCGGGGTAAACTGCATTAATCACAGAATAGCATCAGAGAACCTCTCAGACTGATAGGGGACCTCCGGAAGCACTGGCTTCAACCTCCTTCCCAAAGTATGACACACATCTGAGGATAGCACATCCATACCTTCATTACAGGGAAAATAGAAGGAAAGAAAAAAAAGAGAGGTGGGGGTGTTGATGAGCCCTATTACCTGAAATAAGGACACATGTGAAGAACCAGCAGCAGCTATCCCTATGTCCCACCCTGAAAGTAAACAGTACGGTCATTACAAGTTTAGGGAGAAACTGCTCATTACATGCAGGACACACAACTAATTTGTTATAACTTGACAAATCTGTGAGAGCGAGATGTTCTTGACTTTCCCTTGTATGCAAAGCAACCAGACTAAGACTCCCACAACAACCTCTTTGTAACTGCCACTCACACACGCTTGTCCCCCCCATGAGTAGAGCCAAACCACACCCTGAATCAACACAACAATTTAGACTTTTCCTCTCCACTAAGATCTGTTCCCTTCATTTTCTTTACTGCACGTTCTTTGTCATTTTTCTTTATAGTCCCAATGATAGCACAACATAGGAAGTTGAATATATAAATCTTTGCTGGATCGATCAGGACCAGAGAGATCCCTACCACCATATCATGCTACTTAAAAACACACTTCCATGTGATCAGGAGCACAACTTAGCACTTTTTAAATCTTTATTAGAATTATTCTCAGTGCCTGCAGCTAGTCTTCCCAAAATGTAGGGAAACAGATGCATAGTAAACATTCTATTTATCCTTCGGATGAGACTAATCAATACAACTCCAAATTGTGCGTTTAATTCCATTTCTTCTAAGGGAAAGAGCAACTAAAAAGCAACAACTTGTATCTGGAGGATGGCTAATTATGGACAGCAAGTGTCATTTCAAAATAAATAGGGGAAATAAATGTAAATTACACAACACTTAACTCTTACAAATAGGCTGTTAACGGAGACAATAGTCTACAAGATGTTGTTTGGAGTATCTCATTAATAAAATTCAAAATTGTTTTCAGCAATTATGTGCAATCATTGTAATTTTATCACTGGCCAAAAAGAGTCCCTTACTGCATGCTTCAATGTAATTGACAAGGAAATCATCCTGCCTATGGGAGAGAATTGGAACTGTACCACACTGACACAGAACTCTCACACACTAGGAAAAGGAAATGCTGATTCATAGATGAACTCGCTGGTACAGAAGACTAGTAAATGTTCTTGAAAGACCAAAGACAGCACTTACTGAGTGATGGGCCACTTTCATAAACTGATTTTAGCAGGTCTAGGAAAGCATCTTCCAGGTCTTGTTTTCACTTGAGAATTTTACTGTAGCTGGGTTTTACTCTCAAGAACACCTGTGCCTAAACTTTAATCCTCTAGTTTGGTTCATAAAATTGAGCACTGCACACCATTTGTGAGTTACCTCAACAAGATGCTCTGCAAGCAGGCAAGTAAAACACTAGTACTGCAGTAGCATAAGAGAATAACCAGCCAGAACTCCTCAGTCCCTGTAATGACAAGTTTGGAGAGACATAATAATCAGCTCTTCGGCAACCTAGTACACCTAGATACCCAACAAGATCACTGTTCCTTTGATTACTACAGAGACTATGCCACAAGCAATGCTTGTCTATTTTTACCTATGTCAAACAAACAGAGCTTAGTCTGGGACACATCAATCTGCACAGAATCCAGCACATTAAACCTGCAGCTGAAAATTCCCTATAGGACCTCCATGTTATCATCTCCTCTCCCCATAGCCCGCATCCAAAACCGATGTTTTCTGCACACATCTCCTAGCTCTATGCTTCACTCTTCCAGACAGCCTGCCGCATAACCCCACCGGATCACTTCATCCTCCCTGAAGAATCCCATCATTCCCCCTGACTTTACGCACACCCTCATATCCTCCCTCCCCGTTGCCTGTTGCTGGCACACATCTGTCTTACAGGCACAGTGTTAGTGACAGCCCAGTTATTTCTGTGAATTTAATACTCTGCAATGTCCGAATCTCTCAGTTGAAACAAAGTTCCAATCCCTTTTTTGCAGGGAGTTATGCCTACCTAGGGATAAATAGCAACAGCAGAAATAAGTATAAACTCAAATGAAAGCAGCTGGCTACATCTTCCCCTCGTGCACACCCATGGGCACACACAGAGGATTGTCCACATCACTGGCAGGAGGTATTCTTGAGTGCCTGAGGCATTGTAGGCCACCTGAAACCTGTCAGAGTGGAGAGATGGAGGTAACTAGGCCTGGCAAATTTCATGAGCATTTACTTGGGACCCATTTTTGCCCACAATTTTTTGTGTGTCTTGCTGTGTCTTATTGTTCTCAATGCAATCTGCCCATCTCTAATTCAGAACTACAGCTTCAGGCCACCCTGAATAAAACAGCTGCATTTTACTGCCAGGAGAAAGTACAAATATTTTGCTTTTTAGATGACAGGCATAATTTATAGGAGAATTGATGCATGAAATATATTTGCAACTGAATGCCCCCAAGTTTTTAAGTGAGGTCCTAGAACACTGAGTAAACATTACCTGGAAACTGATGTTCTGCATCTAACATTTTTATCTGCATTAGAACCCTCCAGTCTTTGCCATCCATTTCTTCCACACAGATATGTCAACCTGACAGACAGAAGAATCTGGGGAGTTTTCCTCAACTGTCACTTGCTAATTTTACAAGGTAAAAATCTGTTCTTATAAATTTTAACAGTAATGAAAATTTGTCTTTGCAAGCATGAGTCTAAATACTTAAAAAAAAGAAATCACAAAGACATTCAACAGGATTTCCTAACAGGATGACCAACAGCATAAAACATACGTTTTTTTAAAACAAAAATGTACAGTGCTTCTATAAGAGAACTGAAACAAAATAAAACTAGAAAAACAAACAACAAAATTAGAAGGGACACACAAAATCATGGGAGGGATTCCTCTCTCCTGTCAGCACTCAATTAGCTTAATGAAATTAATAGATCCATTCAAGTGAAGAAAACATGACTAGCATTCTTTCACTGTTCTAAATGCATCTAAGTCTTGGGTTATCAATAGATTTATCTCCAGCTCTACAAATGATGCTCCCAAACAAGTCAATTGATGCTTTTTGGAGGAGATAATTTTAGGCAGCAGTTGAAACTGAAATCCAAGTCAGCTGTGCTGCATCTCCTTGGGGATGGGAACAGACCAAAGCAGGAGCAGAGAGAATAACTGCCTTAGAAGGGGTATAATGACAGGTAGTTTGACAAGCACCATACTGACTTTATAAAATGTTTCACACACACAAATTATGCAATGCAGCTAATAATGCAACGGGGGTGGAAGGAGGCTGGAAAAGCAGAACACTGTTCATTCATTCTGATGCCATGTTGTTCACAGAGCAAAGAAGCGTCTGTCTGTGTTTTGACAACCTGCCAGTCCATCGCTACCTAAAGCACAAGACTTGCTGTAGGCAATTTGACCTTCTTCTTCCTTTTCTATGCCCTCTAGCTTATTCTAAAGAATATAAGCTCTCCAGGAATAGCATTTGATGTTCATAATGGGAGACTACATTTTAGGATTATTTTGCATGTTGAGAAAGCCCCCAGCCACACTCAGTATTTTTCTGGGGAACTGTAGCTAGTTCATGTTATCAGTAAGGATGGCAATTAGTCTTGTTACTCAGACATTAAAGAGAGAGTGGCTCTAGAACTTCACCCAAAATAGGTGCTTTAAGCAGCTTGGGATAAGTAGTTTAACTGAATAAGGATTTTGACCTTGTTTTCTTACTCGTTCATGTAGTTTCGGTGATAAGAATGTGCCTCCAAATGTAAGTGTTCATATGCCTTATTTTTTCCACAAGGGGTAGCGCCTGAGCAGAGGGACAGATGAAGATACTCACCTGTACTACCAAGTTCTTCAATTGCCATTTAACAGTGAGGGTTAGAAATGTGATGGGAGCTACTTGACTTACAAGACTTAAAATAAGGAAGATGTTAAGGGTAAGCCACAAACTAAGATTTGAAAGAGATGGGAGATGTGCTTTCTGCCTTAACTTTCTGTACAAACCAGGTATCTACAGTCTATACGCAGTCTATATGCATACACAACCTCAAATAAAAACCAAATGACAAACCCCGAAACATATACAGCCTTGTATCCTTTCCTCTCCATCTCCTACATCTGCTTAGGCATTTGGTACATAATTTCATCTCTGTTTTGCTACTCATACAGAAAGAACTGGGTTCTTAACAGTGCATTGCTCTGGACACGCTGGCAATCTTGACTGTTGAAGTTCTTTTCCTTCTTCTCAAGATAGGTTTCAGCTGAACCATCAGGTTACTGCCCTCTGAAATCCAGTGTTCAATCTGTTAAAGGGGAGGGTGTACGGGATTTAGCTGGGGTGGAGATAATTTTCTCCACAGCAGCCTATATACATTTTAAATGGCATCCAGAACAGTGCTGGTAACATCATTTTAGCCACTGCTGTGCAGCCCCAAGGCTTTCTCTGTTTCTCACTCTGCCATCCCAATGAGCAGGCTGGGGGATGAACAAGAGGTTGGGAAGGGATACAGCCTCCGAGGCAGCTGACCCCAGCATACCAAAGGAGTGTTCCAGACCATCGTGCTCAGCTGTAAAACTGAGGAAGGGGGGTTTCTAAAGTAGTTGCTGCTTAGAGACTGGCTGAGCATTGGTCTGCTGGTGGTGAGTGATTGCTTTTGCATCGCTTGTTTTTAAGGGCAGGAGGTGAGGGGGGTTCCTTTTAATCTTCACTTAAATTGTCTTTATCTCAACCCACCAGGGTTTCCCCTGGCTTTTGCCCTTCAATTCTCATTACCACTCTGCTGGAGGGGTTGAGCAAGTGGCTGGGGGCTTACCTTCTAGCTGGGATCATCCAACCACTGATGTTCATATTAGGTACCTACTCTACTGATCAGGGAAGACTGCAAGTGGGATGCATGTACAAATTGACTGAGTACTCCTTTCAAACGTCCAGAAAACTGCATTTGTTCAGCATGACTGACATCGCATTTGAACTAGAAATTCAGCTCACTGTTGAGCCTGATTAGGAATTGCCTCTCAAATCAACAAACCCTTTTCAAATGCATACCTACTCTGATAACAAATTGCTTCTGCCTTCTCCATGCCAAGTACCTTTACAGGGATGCAAGGCACAATTTGTAAGTGTTTAGTGTCCTGAAAGGTCCTACACTCAACACCTGATTAGTGATTCACAGCAAGCCAAGTCAAAGCTCACTTCTTCCAGTCTGTATAATTCCTTTCTTCTACTGCCCACACCATAATAGCAATGAAACGCTTAACGCTGTTTTCAACACAGATAACGTATTTCATCTGAAATAGTCTTTTAAACATCACAGGCAAAGGCATCCCTCTCATCCTCTGCTCAAGGGTTCTTTTCTCCAAAGTATTTCTTTTACAGTTATATCCAGCAGACTAAATGCCGACATCCTTATCCAAGCAAAATTTATTTTGAAGGCCTGAGAATTTCTTCGGACACTGTTTGAACAGCAGAGTAGGTGTTGAGCTCAGCTCAATGCTGTTTCAGGATCTGCCCTATTTTGTAGGCATTTTGAAGAAAATAACACAAAAAATACAGCAGGTCTGAATATTAAAATCTGACATAATTACATGACACCAGTGACAACAGAATCAGCTCAAGTTGAGAGCATCCTCTGCTCCCTGCTGCCTTGCACATTACACATTTTACTAGAACAAAGCTGTGTCAAATCATAGAACGATTTCCACTCTTCTGCACCCATTTTGCTCTAGCCCAAGTGACCACAGAGAATTAAGAACCAAGCTGAGCCTGAGTCCAGAAAAATTGACTCATAAATCAACTCACAAATCAAGAGTTTCCCTACACAGTCATCCTACCATGGATTTTAGAAGACTGAAGACAGTCATGCTCATATGACCACAGACTAAAGAATTTAGTTGAAATGCCATGCACTGGTTCACACAAAAGTGAGAAGCAGGAGATGGGACTTATGCATTAGCATCATGTGAGTATCACATACACCATGTACTTCATTGACATACCAAATACAAAACAGATGCCACAACATTATGCTGCCTCATACATGGGGTACCAAGTTGGCATACGTGTGTAGATACAGACCAGCACCTCAGTGCTTCATGGGGAAGCCCATACATTACAGCTAGCCCAGAGCCAGCAGGAACAGGTGAACTGCTACAAGAGAAGTGTACTGCACTAATCATGTAAGCTTCAGGCACTGGAACAAGGAAGGTGGAAAGCCCAGTAAAGCACTTGCTGGCATGTCAAGCAGGCAGTTGCACTTACAGCATGAGAACCACTTACCTACACCCCGGAACCATTACTGACTTTGCAGACTGGCACAGAATCAGGCTGCCAGTTCAGTCACTTGCTGGATCAGATCTATTGCCATATACACTATTTACCGAAGAAGAATCCCCAGAAAAAGGCTGTCACAATAAAAACACAAGGGTTTGACTGCGTTGACACTTTTAACAAATCTGCAAGCAACGTACTAACCTCTGAGAGTATTTCATCACTTTTGATTCCTCAGACCAGCAGCTTCTTTCCACCTGTGTCTACGGAGGAGAGCACTAAGCACAGGGCAGGGTGAAAGACACAAAGACCAAGAATTATTGACCATTTACCAAAGTCACCTCCTATTGCCTTCGGGTAGAAACATCCTAAAAGTTATAGTGTTATAATAATCCAGGTGGTGAATAACCCTTGCACGGTAAAACTTCCATATGGTCATAAAAACAGCTGCCTAGAGGAAGAGAGAAAGGAGCGGAGGTGTTTGAGAAAACATTTTCTTTCCCTCCAAAACCTTACACATTGAAAGTTCTGGAACTTGGGGAAATATAACAGCACTCTCTCTCTCTCATTTGCTTCTACAATGGAAGCAGAATAAGCAGCTTGCAAGTTTGAAATTATTCTTTTATTACTGTGTCAAATTATTCATGCTGACTTGAATCATCAAATCCACTAATGCTATTGCAACTGTGGCGATAGAGTGACAATACTGCTTAACCACAGCACACTGGAGTTCTACAACACATTTCCCATGATGATTTCTGTAGGAAACATAGAACTGCTGAAGTTTTCTATGGACCTTGTGTAATGGGTCCTTTGCTTGTACTTCAGGCAGTGAAACACAGGCACTGGAATTCGCAGAGAATTACGTAGCATGTCTGAAACTTGCACCTCCATCTCATGGCCTCAGTCCTAAAATCCTTCTACACGTCTTACGTGCTCTGGAAGTACAGGGAGACCCCATATCCTGATTTGATAACCTCTTTTCTGGGGTCACACAGCATTTAGAGGTATTAGAAATACGATCTTTCAAACCAGAAAGCTGTCCAGGCGTGAGCCAGCTGATGTAACATGATTAATCAGTATTCCCATGTCACAAGCAAAAGAATAAATACTCAGAGCGACACCTTCAGACTTTCTGATCAATTTAAATGTTGTTGCTATTGTTTAAGAGCAGAGAATGGTCCTTTCTTTTGTGTACGTGGTGCACACCATAATAGGACCCTGCTTTCCACAGATACTTGGCATTAAGCGTGAGATGCAAATAATGAAATACAACAGCCAACATGATGAAGTCTGTCTGAGAGGCATGAAAAGGTAAAACAAAGCAAGAGGCAACTCAACCGGTACTAATGAAGCAAGAAAGAACATGACATTGTGTTCCAACTTTCATAATCAATTTCAGTAAGTTGTATTTTTTCTACTCCTAACCTGTGCTATTATGAACATGACAATCTTATGTAACACACTAGGTAACATTAAGCTTGGCCTTGAAAATAGAACAACATTGTTAAGGAGTCTGTCATTTCCCTTTAATTAATGCCCTGCTGTGTCTGACAGACAGCAAGCGTTCATAGCTCACACCAGTGAACTTCAGCTTTGAATGTTGAGTAGGTGTCAGCAAATACCAATTTTAATGGCAAACACAAATGAAAGGAGAAGCATATTATTTGAATCAGATGAGCTTGAAAGCTCAGAAATGGCTATAGGTTAGGAGGCCTGTAGTGGAAATCTGAATACACATGAGAAAGAAGATACCAATTTTGTCCTTTATGCCAGTTCAAAAAGATTTCATAAGAAGAAGACATAAATTAATAACTCTGTGTGAATGTCATTCTAATGTATAACTCCAGCATGAGGTCAAGTCCTGGCATGCAAGGGCCTCAGTCCTGTGCTGCATCTCACCTGACACATTCAGCCACTGAAAGCTTCCCACTTGCTGTCTCTCACTCAGGGCCAGAAAGGAGGTGAACAGCCACTATCTCAGGGAAAATACAGTTACAATCCAAACCTTTCAGGTAAACAGTCAAAGTGCAATTCAAAGTGCAACTGGTGACTCTTTGCAATAGTGGAAAGCAATATGGTTACTTTGCAGCAGCAGGTCTTCCTAATGCCACAAAACAATAGCAGCCATCGAACAAATATTGTGCATAACTCTCAGTGCAGACTGCTGATGACAAATCACCATTCCATCAGAAGGTCTTCTGATTTAATTCACATGTCAAGACTAGAATTAATAATAAGCACTAACCATAATACAGATGACTTTGAACCACTGCACTGGAGAAACTCAGTTGCTATTGAGGGAGTACTCTGTCCACTCAAAAGCCAGAGAAAAATTCTCCGTTTGCAACTGACAAACCCTCTAAAGTCTATCCAAAAAATTACTCATCCTGTTTTCCTCCAGTCGGCATTATCCTCTGCACCAAGTTGAGGAGAATTTAAACAGACACCTATATTGTGCTGCATTATACATAGTACGCCAGCCAACCTTCTGATTCAAATCCATCTGCTCCATGCTGCACTGAAGAAAAACACAACGAGGCTGGGAAAATTTATCGTGCCAGATAGAAGCAGAGCTGTGTTACTGACCTGTCAGCTAAAAAGAGTACATAATTTAGCTAGTGCTTCTGCTCAAACTTGCTACTCAGCTAGATCTGTAGCTAAATGCCTTGCTGGCAGTACAAATACACTATTTAAAGTCCCACTACATAGCAACTTACTAGAGCACACAAAACGATACTAATAAACTCGTCAGCCTAAGATAAACAATGATGTACCAGCTTCTGACAGCCTGGGATACAACATTATGATTTCATAACCTTTTGGGGTTCATTTCCCCCTTAAAATTCTTTATTCTTCTTTAGTGGAAAGGATCTGACCAAGAACCTAGTGTATCAGAATGCCTTGTAGATGCAAAAAAAAACCCTATATCCCATCTCTTAAGAACTGGTTGGTTGGGGTCAATCTGCTTATTCAAGACTTTTTACTTGTGAAAAATTCCAAAACTCCTATAACCACCAGAGAGAGTTAAACTTTAGAGGTTCAACAGGAAGCAGTTGGTGTTCTTTTTTCCAAGTACTTATCACACTGAAATGTGGGTCCATCTCTCCCCCTCTGCATGCCTCTGATCCTTCTTGTTAGGAGTATAGGCAATATCAGGGTGCTGAAAGATTATAAACAGATTTGAACTGTGCCACAGGCCAGTCCTCTGGAATTAATAATGCTTCTCTGCAAGGTACATAATTTGCAGGAGCCTGGGCTACCTAGGAGACAGGCAAGTCTGTGGAGGGTTTTCCACACCTCTTATAACAGGCAACTGAGACATTCCCAAGTTTCTTAAGTAACATACAAAGAAATACTGTTTCTAATATATACAGAAAGCCCACTCATTAGTCCTGTTTATTAGTTATTCTTAAATGGTTTCAAACTTGGGTTAACTTTCATTATTGTGATGAGGTACTAGAGAACAACTCCGCTCAAATCTGTTGGTATAGGTAAGAATTGCTCTGTTGCTTTAAGATTTGCATAATGTTAAGTGTTTAGAAGTGTCATCAACACCAGGTGTTACCAAGACAAAAAAGAAAAAAAAAAAAAGATTATTCAGTGCTTCCTTCAGTACCCTTTCATCTACAGAGCTCATTGTGCAGTCAGATGTGGTGGACACAACAAAAACGCTAGAGACCAGGCTTCATTTGTGTCCACAGACTATCTAGTTCTCTAAGATCTGTTTCACTTACATACAAAATTAAGTCCTTCTTGAAACATTTACACAGCTCTGGGATGAAAAAGTGCTATTAACACAAATAGTGTAGCTTGCATTTCTGTGTTTTAAAACTGCGATGGTCTTTCCACTTCACAGCAAAGAACCTCTTTACTCAGTGACATCTGACTCTCAGCTAAAAAAATACCTGGGAATAAGAGCCATAGGGGTAGCTCACTTAACTACACCATGAGTCATTAGATAGATGTGGTTACAGTACCTGCAATTTTTCTGAAAACAAAAATATTTCAACTCATGTTTACAGGGAAACATCTCTGTCTCCATATACATGGCATTCACATTACTCAGCAAATTGAATGGCATGTTTTTTTGATACTGGGGCAGCTGGCACATGGCTAGGCTTCTGTCTCACCACCCTGCTACCAGGCTCACACTGATGCCACAGCCTAGCCTACAGCCCAGCCTTCAGAAATAGGTAGGTGTATGTTACATGGGCAATGTTTCATTGAAGTCCATGAAATTACTTACAGTTGACTACCTTGTACTATGACATCTTGCTATATAGCTGAGGAGGAAATGACGAAAGTGGTAGTTACAAGACTTCAGCACCACACGGGATTTAATTCTATCACCTATATATCAACTCCTCATCATGCTGTGACTTAGCACACACAAACTTATCTCCTTCCCGTTCCCCCCTGTAGACCTAGATGTAAAAGGAAGAAAAAAAAAAAAAAAAAAGGGAAAAAAGGCTAGATCTTGACATTCTTTTTCAAGAAATTCATTCTTGAACCACCACTCACTCTGACAGAGGTTGCATTTTCCGCTGCTACAATTAGAAGACAAAGTTCTGAGCATCAGCAAGCATTACACAGGCAACCAGGCTGCTTAAAACTATAGAGCCTTCAGAGAAAAGATGTGTTGTAACATTAACACACTTCTTTCTTTAAAGAATACAGCAGGATGGAGTCAGTCCTAGTCCCACCCTAAATTACAGTAGTGGTTAACTTCAATTTGCCAGTGTATTTAAATTCAGTGTATTTAAAATAAATAAATGAGAAAGCAAAAAAATAAAGAAACAAAAAAAAAAATGCAAGACTAGCAAAAGAGAATCTACCTGGTTCTTCCATAATCCAAAATAGGAGGAGGGTAACCGACAGAGGATGGAGGAGGCAGCTGTTTGAGCATTTAATTTGTAAAATAGCAGCAACTACATTGGAGAATGTAATTTTGTATACACATATGTAGAATTTAAAGCTTTATGGCAATATAAAGCATTATGGACATCCACAGTAAAGAAAGTAAAACCTGAAAGAATTTAACACAGAAAATCTTTTTCTATGTTTATTGGTTTATGTTTCATATTTTGGTGGTATTTTTTTAGGTGTTGCCTGTGAATACTTACAGCTAAATATATCAAGATCCGTTATGCTATGCACTGCACAAAGACAGGCAGATTCTTCCCAATGAGAATTTACAGTCTTAGTAGAAAGAGAAAGGAGTCATAGCAAAGAAACAAAGGAAAAACAACTTGTAGGTAACACAGTTATGCCAAGGCCATATGACTCGTCTATGCTACAGCAAGAAAGTGAATTCCAGTTTCCATGTGGCAGGTTAGCAACTGGTCACTGTAGCACATTGCTTTTTGTCATTAAACACAGGTCCTCAGGATCAAATTATCAGGCTCCTTGTGACTGTGACAAGTCATTTCACTCCTCCATACCTTTGATCTCTAGTCATACATCCCCCAGGGCAAATGAAAGACTGGAGGGTAATTCATTAATTCTTGGGAATTATTTGACTGCATTTTCAAAACTGAATTAATGTATTTAATACTAGAACTAAGTCCAGATATTAAAAAAGTCTTAATGCATTTTGAACAATTAAACTGAAACTGTGTGAACATGAGAAGGTCCCCGTTAAGTATGATTCTCATTGGTACAAGTAGGCAGCTCAGAGAACATCAGAAACCAACAGCAATTAAGAAAAAGAATGGGCTGGGGTTTTTTTTTCTCCTCTCTTCCCCCGCCTTTTCCCTTCCTGCCACTCATGCTTGGCAAGCTCCCACAGCTTCTGCCAGCAAACACAAGCAACCAGCCTGGTTAGAGGAACTGCCCAAGCAGAAAATGGATACCTAGCACCCGTATTGCTCAGACACGTCAGTGCTCCTACCATTGCAGGCACATCTATCTCCACTCATAGAGGGAAAGCCAGTTGTCAGGGCTTATTTCTACCTTGCCAATCTACAGCAACTATTTGGACTCAAGAGAAGCTGCAATAAGCGACCTTTCAGATTTGTATCTTGGAATGGACGGGGGTAGAGCAAGCTGAGAACCACATATATTCAAAAGTATGCTTGCTTGGTGTCTGGTACCCAGGTCTGAGATTAGCCCCACTATCTCTTTAAAATTTGACAGTTAAAGAGGTATGGGTTTATTTTTACAAGCAGCTTCTGCAAAGGAACTTGGGGGCAGTTTATACACTTGTCAAAATACTTATAATTGCAAAAATTACTGAGATAGAATTACTGAGTATGTGGGGCAGAAGGTGTTAACAAAAGGGCAATGGATGAGGCAAGAGAAATAGAGGAATGTTTACTCTACTCTTAGGATTCCTTGAACTTGTTGAAATACTTGTAACAGGTGAAAACAGACCTGTATTTGTATTAAACCCCAAAGTATGATCAGCAGTCACAGCCAGGGGTCTTGAAATTAGTTCTCTTTATTAATACCACACATGAATGAAGAGAAAGTGAATTAACAGCACAATAGCTGCAAAAAGATGGAAACCCAATTTTCTTCCTATCTACTCCCTACATCAGTAGAACACCATGCATTTCTGTAGAGAAATCTTAACCTACGAGACCACAAGATCAGCTTTAAGGTATGTGGCTGCTGGAGAGCTATAGAAAAAATAGATTTTGAAGCACAGTGAAGTGCACAGGATATAATTTTGAGAATGGCAGTTTATCCCACAATAAACTCACAACTCAGGGAGGAATTGGTATTAGTATGATGTGTTATTTTGTGGCTAATAAGTTGGGGTTTTTTTCAGTAACACCCTTATAATTAAAATGCAGATGAGTTAAATCTCACGGTACTTTAGCAAAAATCCTTGTCTTTCATAACACATGTCCATCCATACTTTGAACACAAATTACAGAGCCAATGATACTTTCCAGTTAGCAACCCAGACCTTGCAGATTTCATCACTTGCTGAACATCAAAAGGACAAGGCAAAAACTTTCAGTATCTGCAGACTAAGAAGTGATGCTGAATTTGTTACACTTGCAAGCACTCAGTCAAATATGAATTTGCTCTTTTGCAATGCAGATGCAGTGTTTGATTATTAAGCAGATATTCCTTTAACACTCCTAGGCCAGCCAGGCAGGGGTGAAGGAGAATACTAAACACCTAAGTCATGTGTCTCAGAGAAGCTTAACAGCTCACTGCCTGTGCTGAGCAGAAATACAGATCCAAGAAGAGTCACATCCACTTAATGGCATGGGGCTGTCTCCCAAAGGCAGAGAGCCCTGCAGTAGACTGTTTTGCCACTTAGGAAAAGCAGCTCAAGGTAGAAGGTCTCCATGTTCTATAGCTGAAGAAACCTTCTGCATTGGACTGACTGTTAAGGAGTCAGTTACCAGGACAGCCCTGCATGAACACCTGATCTCAGCAGGGTTAAATCACATCTTTTCACAGATATGTCTGTAAGGTGCCTTTATGGTTTTCAAGTACCTTTCCTCTTCTTACAGACCTTCAATTACATAGCGTTTAATCCAGTATTTGTTACCGCAAGTGGTCACTCTGGGCCGCACATAAATAGAACATGAAGCACTATTTAGATTGTTATTACTGTCAGTTCTGTATTTGTCCATCTATTCACATTGCCATACTAAATTCACTGCCTTCAGACCAATTCCAAAGGTAAGCATTCTCCAGATCAAATTGGCACCTCTGCCCTTTTTTCCATTACCCACCAAGAAGAAAAAAAAAAAAAGGACTGCTAACAGGAGTGTAAGACTGCAGTATATGAAAAGGCTGGATTTTTTCCCCTCTAGTTACAAGCAAAATTTTTCATCATACAGTCATACAGTGCAGGGAAAGGAATCATTTGCCTGTGGCTATATAAAGTCATAGTGTTTACAAATATTCTGATGTCAGATGAGCAGTTCATGTCTTAATCATTCAGCTGGGTGTGCAGACATTTGGTTCTAGAAAACACAAATATCTCCAGACTGAAGGAGAACATAGGTGAAAACAAGGTCTGATTTAATGAGTAACCTTTCATGTACTAAGTCCCCTTTTTGCTAGTACCAGGGGTTTGGGGAAGAGGTTGACTTTACCACATTAGCTCCATAACAATCTCACCATAAGGTCAGAAACGTTAAGCGCTGGCACAAAAGACAGGGCAAGAATGTGCACTTAAGAGGACAGGACTGCAGAAGCAAGGCAACAGGGGCCCAAGAGAGGCTGTACAATCTCCAACCCTGGAGATACTCTTCACTGCACAAGCCCCAGAATAATTTGGTCTAACACTGAAGTCCACCCTGCTTTGAAAGGAAGCAATACTAGGCAACTTCCAGAAGTTCTTTCCAATGTAAAACACCTACCCTCAAGCCTGGCAGCACTCCAGCACTGGTATACTATGCACCTTTCCAATTCCACAGAATTGGAGCAGTGAGCTTGGTTTGAATTTTCCATCTGTGCTGACATTAGGCAAAAGAATGATTAAAAGGAGTGATGGAGGTACAAAAACAAATTGTAGCTTTATTAGCCCTGTGTTTGTTTATAGGTCAATCTACCTTTCCTCACATGCAGCCAATTCAGCAGACTGTAGTTAGCCCCATAAAAATTTAATTGTGCCATGTCGTCCCAATGCAGACAGCTTGTTCACATTATCACCTGTGATGTTAGCTGAGAGGTGCTCTTTGATAAGCACCTGGTATGCAGAGTGAGGCACTCTTTAAGATACCTACGCATGCACTGCTCACTCCCATTTTGTTCAATGTTCAGAACTTCTGCTTATGCATCTGCTTTTAGTTAGTGTGAGCAAGCTTGCTAAAGACAATAATGTATTCCCAAGGCCCTGACTTCACGTAAAACTGTATCTTCATAATTCTCTACCACGAAATGAAAGACAAGCCTTTGCTAAACACCGCTATAAAATCAAGTCTAACATAGAGAAGAAAAAATTTGTTATGACAGTGATTAGAGTTGTAGTTCTCAATGTCTCTAAGCCAGGCTTAAGAAGCCCTGTTTACAAAACCATCAAAGCCTTTGCGGTTTGCTAGAAGTTGTAAAGGATTCACAGCAACACTGAGAAAACAAGTCAACAGATCTTGGAGTAACAGGCTGCCTGAAAATGCATAAGATCCTGCACAGTAAGTCGCTTCCCTTGCTAATCAATAGCAAGATTAAAATAAAGAAAAAGTAAAGTCGGAACCATTCTGGTTTACCAGCTCCTGCAGACCCTAGCTGCCAGGCAACACAGCAAGCCATTTCCTTAGGGTTAGAGTTAATTGCTATAATCACAGAGGCAGCAGCAATGCCATCCAGGTGAGTCATTACTTAGGGGAAATAAAATTACCAAAACAGCAGAAAACAGGGCAGAGAGGTTAAAACAGCATAGATGTTTTTTTTAAAGGAAAGAGGTGTACTGTGTGTTTGCTGGTTACAAGAAGAGAAACAGCAGTATATAAAGACAGCACAGGGCTGTAGCCAACTAGCAACTCCATGTTTCTGGTGCTCTAAGAAGCCTCAGGCTGCCTGACAGGATCCTTCAACAGACAATGAGGAAGGGAAGCACAAACTCCAGTACTGCTTCACCCAGCACAGGGGAGGCCTCTAACAAATGCTGGAACACCTACAGATATATTTCACCCTTGTTTTACACCCTGTAATTTCATCAGAGTCACTACAGTTGCTAGAATAAAAACAGAGATGGAGTCTGGTGCCAGATGTACTGTTTACAATTAATATAATTATTTTCCAGTTAATTGTACATGCACTGCAATACATTTCCCATGA
The DNA here is from genome assembly GCA_017639245.1 of Myiopsitta monachus. NCBI lineage: Eukaryota > Metazoa > Chordata > Aves > Psittaciformes > Psittacidae > Myiopsitta > Myiopsitta monachus. The sequence goes on along the minus strand of CM029925.1, from coordinate 41,041,124 downwards.
ATTTTCTACCTTAATGCCCATGCTGGTCTCCAGCTCACTCACAGCATGCTTCTGGAGGTCTGATATAAAAACAGTATTTTAACAGAGCATGCAGGTTGCCACAGATGGTTCAAATTAAAGGCAGCCTAACAAACCATTCCATGGACAAAGACACAGTACATCCAGTGCTGCCCACAGTGAGAACAGTGTCTCCAAACATGCCTGCCTCAAGAGACATTGCAGTGCTGATGCCCAGCCTCAGAAGCCACAACCACTTGGCTTACATCCAGAAACAAGACCTACAGGACAGGACTCTCCAGGCACTGGCCAAGCAAAGCAAGTACATACCTACAATCCAGCTGTCCAAGAACAGGAGGGTCAGCTTTATAGAAAGTTATTCCTCTGTATTAGGTGCACCCAGCATCAGAAGCACTTCAGAACACCTTTTGCTGCCTATGGGTCTATGCAACATCTTTATATGAAGCCTAGCAACATATACTGGACTCTCGTAGGCAATATTAAGAAACACAAGAAGATAAACAGCCTTGAGGAACTTAGGACAAAATATCTACAGAAGGTGAGGCTTTCAGAGCAGCAGCATACCCTGAAACACTCAATTTCAACCTTACCTTTAAAAGATGCTATTAATGTAACAGCCAGCAGGAAAGCAAGCATTAAGTGCATAGCAAAAGTTGTTATTTCATGTTCTTAACTTGGGGTTTTTTTTCTGAAAGATGAAGCTTTCTCAGTGATATTCATCCCTGGGATCACTCTATATAATTGCAGTAAAGCATTGGCCTGGTTTCCCATTCACTGTCAAAACTGTGGACAGCAGTAAGCTTTCTGCCTACTGTTTTCAGGGTCTCAACCTGAAGCACATGAGGATTACCAACAGGATCTAAATAAATGTTTGGAATACTAATAATGATGCTTATGTTTGGTTCATAAAGAATGCAAACAGAAAAAAAAAAAAAGACATTTTTCTTTGCTTGACAAGCATCATGACAAGCACAGTTAAAGCAACACATTCCTCAATGTGAGGATGAGAATTAAGATCTGAAATCTGATATTTCCACAGTTAAAACCTTGCAAATAATGACAGAAACAAAGAATGTCTAGGTGTCCTCAGCATAAAAAGGACATGGAACTGTTGGAACAAGTGCAGAGGAGGGCCATGAGGATGATCAGGGGACTTGAGCACCTCCTGTATGAAGACAGGCTGAGCAAGTTGGGGCTGTTGAGCCTGGAGAAGAGAAGGCTGCATGGAGACCTCATAGCAGCCTTCCAGTATCTGAAGGGGGCCTATAGGGATGCTGGGGAGGGAGTCTTCGTTAGGGACTGTAGTGACAGGATAAGGGGTAATGGGTTCAAACTTAACCAGGGGAAGTTTAGATTGGATATGAGGAAGAAACTCTTTCCTGTAAGGGTGGTGAGGCACTGGAATGGGTTGCCCAGGGAAGTTGTGAATGCTCCATCCCTGGTGGTATTCAAGGCCAGGATGGACAGAGCCTTGGGTGACATGGTTTAGTGTAAGGTGTCCCTGACCATGGCAGGGTGGTTGGAGCTTGATGATCTTAAGGTCCTTTCCAACCCTAATTATTCTATGATTCTATGATGGGAAACAGATAGGGAACAATTCAAGAATATTATTTAAGTCAGTACCAATTGTTACTTTTAAATTCTAGACATGCTTTAGACAAACTTTTCAAGAAGTAGGAAACATGCTTTCACATAAACACTCACTTCTCCACTGGCAAGAAAAACACTCACTTCTCCACTGACAAGAAAAACACTAAACAATCTATTCCAATTAATGTTCTAACTAATGAAATGACAAAGCCCCCCTTTCTGTTCTTTCAGATACAGTTTCATAGCATTTGTATGTTGTCAAGGCTCGTATCATCCATTTGATCTCAGGAAAGGCAGAGTGGCAGACAGAATACAAAACAAACATTAACAAATACCACATGAGTACAGAATGCCTAGCAGCATGCCACTCACAATAGCAGACAGCCAAGGACAATTAAATTATTCATAGATATGAACTGTCCAAGGTAGGAGGAAAAAAGAAACACAATTAATAAACACTCTCAAAAATCACCAAAAACCACCCAACTCCATTAGCACTTTTTTTTTCTTCTTAAACTAACAGGCAGCTTCTGGTACCAATCAGAGAATTGGGAGTCAAGGTCTCTGTAAAAGACTTTTTGTCATAACTGGGTAACTTGTCAACGTATATTCAACTGCCCTATTCCAATCCCTTTAAGGCTGGCAGCTTTGAAATGTAAACCACAACTCTCTTCTTCCTCTCTGTACATAGTCATAAGAGCCAATGCTGAGCCAGCATACAAGAGCTGCCACAGAATGGATGGACAACTTTAGCAAGAAAGGAAAAAGCCCATTAGTCAAGAGCACAAGCATGTAGGAAATCTGGACTCCCTTTCACGCAACTAATTATTTCACCAAGTTGTTCTGTATCTCCTCTTCTCAGCTGTAAAAGCAGAAGAATCAGACTTTTACTGAGATGAGATCTACGCATGTACTCCAATAATGGGCACACTGATGTTAAGATTTGCAACTATGTGAAATCTTGAGACTTCCATGAATATCTTAGTGTCACAAACCACTGAACTCTACTTCTAAGAGCATCTGTCCTCTCCCACTGAGTGATTAAAAGAGGTCTTTTCCTATGGAAACTTCTGTCAGGAAAGTCCCATTCCATGTCACAAGCAAATATAACAGCTTTTTGCAAAAAGCCAACCAGACAGACAGAAATAGCCTGAGGGCAAAGGCTAAAATAGCAAGAAGCTGAGGGCTCCAATAGTCAAGCAACAATTCAAGAAAGCGGTAGCAGCAGGGTAGAGCAGAGAGCTGCAGACAGCCATCAACACCACAGCAGGGTGGTGGGACAGGACATATAGGTATATATATTGTTACCTCAGCTGCGCCAAAACTTCTCGAAATCTTTATTTACATTTCCACAGAAAGCAAACTTTGACTAAGGTGCCTGTTAAATGTAATCTGGCCACTGTTATGTGTACGTGATAAACCCTTCTGCCCTGACACACAGGGTTACCTTTCTGCTGCTCTGTCAGATGTTACCATTTTATATCCTTGCAGCTAAACCCACAGAAATTCAGTTCTCAGAACCCTAAGGTTTGATGCAGTGGCTGGAATTAAGGAAAGCAGGGAAGCTTAGCTTGATCTTTGTGTACTGGGAGTATACGCTAACTACGAAAAAATTGGTTTCTTTTCTACATTGGCCAGAAATTCTACCATGATGTCAAGAGACGTTTCCATTAAAGTTTAAATTACCAGAGTTTCAGTTTCAATTACAAGTTATTCTAGAAAATCACCTCAAAGAAGTCAAAGAAATACATATTGAAGAAAGGCAAAGAGGAAGTCCAAGTCATGTGTCAGTGATATCCAGTAGTAACAAGAAAAAGATGAGAGGCTTTACTTCAGAGCAAAATAGATTTGCAGACTGCCTCACTGCCTTTTGAAGACAGTAATCATGATCCTTCAAAAAGGGAAAGAAAGAATCCAAGACCTTTACCTTTTCTTTCACAGCCACCACAACCTCACTAAAACAACAAAAACCAAACCATGCTTATTGCTTACCTTGATTATGCATGCACCTGGACAAAGAACAGAATACAGAGAACACATTTCACTTCAAGTTTCCAGAATTAAAAGACCTGTCCTTCACCCTGAAAGCCATTTTGTCCCATTTCATAAAGCTGTATGGCTAAATCAGCAAGAGAACACTAGGAGGCCTGCAGCCATTGCTGCAGAAAGAAGCGCAGAAAAAGGAACATATACACATGTATATGTATGTATACATAAAGAGAGGAAACATAAAAGCTGCACTGAAGCAATGAATCCTATCCTCTCATTTCATATGGAGGTGGGTAAATAACGGCATAACAGAGATTTCTTTCATGCAGATGGTCTACAGGATGCTGAGAAGTTTCAGTCTGACAATTTGCTGCAGACCCTTGCTTAGAGGAGCCATTTATCAGTGTCACCCATGCGCATTACTACACACAGTTTCCTCAGTAGCATGACTCCACACCAGCTTCCTACATAGCACACTCTGGTCCTTGATATTTCAGGTGCAGAAATACTCCTTATCTGGGCCTTAGCAGTGTGTGCCTATTGAAAGAATTTCTATTATCCAAAGTGCATGCTTTTGGAGTAGGAAAGTGACAATTTATTTCGTTTGCTGATAAAAAGAACAGCAAATTAAGAGAAGTCACAACAGTTTTCCTTCCCCTTCTTGCCCTTCTCTTTATACCCCTGTTTAGCTCATTGCTTACAAACAGCAAACACAAGTATTCACATCAGTAGGGCTGACTCCTGGAGGATGCAGGCAGCTTGGATGTTTCATCTCTTGTTAGACTTAAGTGGAATGTTGAATAGGCAGGACAGCAGCAGACCAAGCTAGAAAGAACTAAGTAACTAGGACTGACAAAGGAGGCTGGCAGTTTAAAGTACTTCAGTCTGTAAAGTGCTGTATTTAGAACCATCAGTGCCAGTGCATTCAGCCTTCCTGTCCACCTTTAGCTCACCTCTTACACCTTGTCCTTTCTACTCTGCTTTTAAAATATTTGGAACAAGTACTACTACTTAATAGTGTGCCCTCAGTGTCCAGTATAATACTACTTCAGGATTACTGAACTCAACACTATAAGAATTCAAATGAACCTGGAAACCAATTTTTTTTCCTTCTGACAGGCACAGGGAAAGGAGAAGCCAGGCTGAATTCGTAACTACTGCTGATGCACCTAAACATACATCATTTATTTGCTACACTGCATGAAACCCAGTGCAATGGGCTGAGTCCCTGTTTTATACCAGGTCTCAAATTGACAGAATGGAACATACAGGTCTTTGTGACTGGTAAACAAAGCAGAAACTAATGAATGAGATGCAAGAAAGAAAATCTAGTTACATCCTTAGATCACAGGATGAACCAGTACCTTAGTCTTTGGAAAACCTAATTTCAGAGTGAAAAACATTGAAGTGCATTAAAGCAAAGGTAACTTTGGTTTAATTGCCTTTTACTCTTCTGGCTGCTTGCTGATTTCTGTTTTGAGAGAGAGAGACTGAGAGATGAAAAATTACAAGGATACCTTTTTAAAAAGAACAGCAACAAACAAAACACAACCTTCATCCGAATCATTTTTGTAAAGCTTTAAAGACACGGGCAGCGAGGTCAGCCTTTAAAGGAACTCAGGTTTATCACCCGTTTCTCCCTGCTTCCCCAGTGAGCCATCTTTCCCATGGAAGCATTGTTCCTTTGCTGCCTGGATCAACCAAAGCACCCCTCATTCCCCATCTGTCTCTATAGCCTGTCTTCTTTCCCTCAAAGCCCTGTACTTCTTGCAGTGCGCCTTTCCTTTTCTCACAGCTTATGTCTTTTTGGACACCAAAACACATTTGCCAATCTGCTGAAAGAATCTTGCAGGGCCTTGTTTTTGTGGTGGGGAGAGAGTGTACCCAAAAGCTCACTTAAGCCAGTTTCTGCTTTTACCTACCCCACCCACCATAACTTCTTTCTCTCACCTATAAATCATAACCAAAATCCACAGAATTTTTGTCAAAGCCATTATTCAGAAATGGATTTGACACAGAGGAGAAAAGGAAGTCTTATTAGGCATGCTAAAACAGCATCTCCGGATTTAGGATTACCACCCTTGCTGCAGAACTGCTTACAAAGCCACCACTAATGGTCTTCCAGCTACCCATCATTTCCCCACATTCAGTCGGTCCAGACAGCTAGCTATTCCTTTCTAACAAATGCCATTTTAATTGCATCTCCCACTTTGTTAGCCTTCTCGACCTCCAGTAAAAGCCATGTATACTCTAACAATCTCTTAAATCTGACACTCACACTGACTGGCACACTTGTATACCTTCCTGCTAGGTACACATGTATACAGGCTTATTGTCAGGAATTTCTATTAGAAATCTAACAGGTATGAGCTGAAATAACAGCTTTAGGACTAGCGGGGAGAAAAAAGGGGGTGGGGAGAGCTAAGAAAGGAAAAAGGAGAGATGAATAGGAAATAACAGAAAAGAGTGTAAATTGCAAATGCCCCCTGCTACCAAAGACTTCATTGTACATTCCTGGTGCCAGGGCTTCTGTAGTCCCAACACCTCCCTCCGAGCAACAAATGCCAGCCACACAACCTCAGCCACTATTAACTCTTCCTGTGGGAATGCTGCCAGCAATTTCAGCAATATTAACACTGGGAATAATAACATGATTTAGAGGACTTGTTAAATTTTAATGATACCATTAGAAAAGAGGAAAACACATGAGTCACAACTCCCAATTTGGTGCATTTGGCTGCTGAATAGGATATTAATGTTTTTCTTTGTCCAGCGCTATTAAACAAGCAGTGAAACTAATAGACAAATGAAGAGTAATGACTTATATTCTTGCTGTTCAGTGCCTCCTTACAACCACACTGCCTTATTGCCCACTACGCCTTTTGCTGGAGTCCATCAGGTGGATGGAGTAAACGAGCAATTCTTTTAGCATTCGGCACTTATCAGGTCAGAGGTTCATTTAGCTAAGAGGCAGAGCAAAATAAAACTGTCCAATTGAAATAGTAGCACATAATCATTCAGATTATTGGTTAGAAGGCAGAAGCCCACTCTGCTGAATAGCTTCAGCATAATCAAGTCCAAGTTTGGCATTGATAAGACAGGATTCTGCCTAACTGACTCTTACAGGAGCAAGGACAGGACCATGCAAAGGCCAAGTTCTGCCCCACTTTCAGCACAGGACTCCAGAGCAACCATCTTCTTCAGCACTGCAGGCATTTCTTTCATATCTTCAAGCATGCCCATGATAAAAGAAAAGCGTAATTCCCATCAGAAACACAGTAGTCCACAAAAATTGAGGGCTTGTGCTCCCGAATTCTCATCTACCTTCAGTTAATTATGAGGGCAGGAAGGAAAGTGGGAATGAAGCACACACAACTTGGGGAAAATTAATTCTACTGCTGAGGTAGAGAGCTCAGACAGTTCCAAAGTTGAAGCTCCCCAAACTACTGAATTTTCACCTTTCCTTCAGAAAAAAGAAAACATTTACTGTGGTGGAAGTCAAAGTCTCCTTTCATTTGGTTTTCCCCAAACATTCTTGTGAGTAGAATTTTGTTCCTGTGCAAGCCCATGGCACAGAGAAGCTGTTGTAAATACTTAGGTGCAAATAAATGATCATGTCAAAGTATTTATGATTTAGGGGTGTGGTGAAATACATGTTAGAGTAGAGGTTTGTTATTAATAGATCACAGAAAATCTGCAGGTTGAAACACGTTTGTAAGAAGAAAACACTAATAAAGCAAGTTCCACCTGAAGATCATTTGGAAGCTACAACACTTAGACTCTATTCCAAATTTAAGATTCAAACAGACACCAGAGCTGGATGGATGCTTTACACCAGTCATATGACACTGGATACACTTCAGCACACACAGTTCCTCTGGCACATACCACCAGGCAAGAAATTCTAAACGCTTCCTAGAGCCATACTACTAAGCCAATGTGATTGGGCTTTTTACTAGAATAAAATAACTTTTGACAGGCTTTTGACACTCTTTTCACTGAATTACCAAATCCATTGAACAACAACATTGCCCAGCCACTAACAAAGCAGATACCTTAGGGCCTGTAACTTTAGTTCTCCTACTCGCAAGGCAAAGTGCACCACGTGGTTGATGAGGAAAAGGTTGTAGATGTTGTCCATTTGGAACTTAGTAAATCATTCAACACTGTCTCCCATAGCATTCTGGAAAAAAAAATAGTTCCTCATGGCCTGAATAGGTGTATTCTTTACTGAGTTAAAAACTGACTGGATGGCAGAGCCCAAAGAATAGTGATAAATGGTATCACATCTAGTCAGCAACAGGTCACTAATGGTGTCCCCGAGGACTCACTGTTAGAGACAGCATTGTTTAATACCTTCATTGGCAATAGGGATGAGAGGATTGAGTGCACCCTCAGTAAATTTGCAGATGATACCAAGCTGGCTGGGAGCTTTGATCAGCTGAAGGATAGGAAGGCTCTGCAGAGGGATCAGTCTAGATTGATGGGCTGTGGCCAATGGTATGATATTCAACAAGGCATAGTGCTGGGTACTGCACTTGGGCCACAACAACCCCATGTAACCCATAGGGAATAGTGACTGGAAAGATGCTTGACAGAAAAGGACCCAGGGGTGCTGACTGACAGCCAGCTGAACATGAGCCTGCAGTGTGCCCAAGAAGGCCAACAGCATCCTGGCCTGTATGAAAAACAGTGTGGCCAGCAGGACTAGGGAAGTTATCATTCCCTTATACTCAGCAGTGGTGAGGCTGTGCCTGTGTTCACTTCTGGGCCCTCTCTATAAGAGAGATTATGAGTCGCTGGAGCAGATCCAGAGAAGGGCAATGAAGCCGGTGAAGGGTCTGGAGCACAAGTCTTTGAGAAATGGCTGAAGTAGGGCTTGCTTAGTCTAAACAGAAGGCTCGGGGGAACCTTATCACTCTCTACACGTACCTGAAATGAGGATGGAGCGAGGAGGTGGCTGGTCTCTCTTCCCACATAAGAAGCAACAGGACAAGAAAAAATAGCCTCAAGCTCCACCAGGTTTACATTCATAGAATAATAGAATAGTTAGGGCTGGAAAGGACCTTAAGATCATCTAGTTCAAACCCCCTTGCCAGGGGCAGGGACACCTCACATTAAACCATGCCATCCAAGGCCCTGTCCAACCCAGCCTTGAATACCACCAGCGATGGAGCATTCACAACTTCCCTGGGCAACCCATTCCAGTGCCTCACCACCATCACAGTAAAGAACTTCCTCATATCCAATCTAAACTTCCCCTGGTTAAGTTTGAACCCATTACCCCTTGTCCTATCACTACAGTCCTCATGAAGACTCCCTCCCCAGCATCCTTATAGGCCCCCTTCAGATACTGGAATGCTCCTATGAGGTCTCCACACAGCCTTCTCTTCTCCAGGCTCAACAGACCCAACTTTCTCAGCTTATCTTCATACGGGAGGTGCTCCAGTCCCCTGATCATCCTCGTGGCCCTCCTCTGCACTTGTTCCAGCAGTTCCATGTCCTTTTTATGTTGAGAACACCAGAACTGCACACAATACTCCAAGTGAGGTCTCACAAGAGCAGAGTAGAGGGGCAGGATCACTTCCCTCGACCTGCAATTATACCATTATCCAATAGATTATCCACTATCCAATAGATTGGATATTAGGAAAAATTTCTTCACCGAAAAGGTAGTAAAGCATTGGAACAGGCTTCCCAGGGCAGTGGTGGAATCACCATCCCTGGAATCTTAGAAAATCATATAGACGATGCCCTTAGTGACCTGGCTTAGTGGTGTTCTTGCCAGTCTTGGGGTAATGGTTGGACTTTATGATCTTAAAGTTCTTTTCCAACTTAGTTGATTCTATGATTCAGACCCACTTTGTTTAATAGGAAGGCACAATAAGTTTAAATATACAATACAAAAATCTTTAACCATCACAGGATTTACTTACATGAATCCAGAAGGGTCCAGTTTTCCTTCTGAGGAGAGGGAAGGTTTTTTTCATCATGAATTGATAACCAGGTCCAGATTAATACGCCATCAGTTTCCCTCATTTCTCTGGAACAGAACTTCCTTGGCAATCTTTTTTTGTTATTATTAGTTTTAACACAAAAACTACTACTGAATACAGGTTTAGAGGAAAACTAAGAGGAAACCAGTCAAGGGCTTCTTCAGACTGATGGTTTTTTTCCTCACGGAAAACACAGAATATTTTATAAGACAAAAGAAATGCAAGATCAACCATAGACCATAAGATTTAATAACTGCAGACTAGCAGGCCTTAGTGACAATTAAAAGTAAACACAGTTAAGATGAAGGTAAAATTTAAGTAAACCAATGCAAGAATGGAAAGAAGCTTTTAACAGCCTTAATACACTGTATTATTTCAAATAAAGTAAATTGAATTCTGATAACCTAAATAAAAACTTAAGTCAAAATTAAACATATGGAAACATACAGAATTAAACATATGGAATGGGTTGCTCAGGGAAGTTGAAGGAAGTTGAAGGAAGCTCCATCCCTGGTGGTGCTCAAGGCAGGTTGGACAGAGCCTTGGGTGGCATAGGTTTAGTGGGAGGTGTCCCTGCCCATGGCAGGAGGATTGGAGCTAGATGATCTAAAGATCCTTTCCAACCCTAACTACTCTATGATTCTGTGAGTGCATATCAGTTTCTTAAAACTGATTACTTTATATAGCTGGCATCATATTTTCCTTTACTTTCTCCTTCATAAAGTAATTAAAGAGTAATCCCCATATTCTGAACCAGTTACAGCCAAGGTTACAGTTGGATGCATTGTGCTGCTCTCGTCAGTACCTTTCTCAGAGATGGCTTCTCACATCTGTTGTTGTAATAGCACATCTATTTTGATCCCTCCCTCATCAAAAGGATCTGAGTTTAGAAAGCAGCGCTATTGAAAGTGTTTGAACTACCTATCATTTTGATAAAAACTAAGGCAGGGAGCAATCACCATGCACTCACACCAGAGACCTGCAGGGAAGCTATCTTATGACATCAGACGTACAGGAGAAAGAAAGGCAGTTGTGAAGCCTCTAAGGGGCCAGCATATCTTAGCCTTGCTCAGCCTGAGCAGCATGTCTGATCACTGCCTTTAATGCATGCACTGTATTCCCTTGTTAGAGGGTTATGATAGGTAGGGCTGCAGCCTAAATGAAATCCTGCTGATTTCACTGAAGTCAGAATCCCCTTTCTAGGGCCAGTTTCATGTAGGTCAATAAACTAACAAGGTTCAGATACAGGCCTCTCTGCCTCCTCCATTCTTTGCTGGTTTTATAAGTAACCAGCAATAGTTCAGGAGGAAAAGAAGAAAAAGTTGCATTATTTCTTGCAGGATCTTTTAAACAGCCTTTATCCCAAGCTCAGAACAGTCCAGACAACATTTCCCTGCCCCATTAAGTGTTTTATGTTGGCCTGCACTTTTTCTTGGAGAAACCTCAAAAACACTGCCATCAAAACATTACTAAGCTATACTGTAATATTATCTAAAGAGGAGAATGGAGGGAAAAGATGCATAAGCAAATGCATATTCTGGTTGTATATGCTACAAAATATTACAGCTGTACCAAGAAGCTGACTTTCAGGTTTCAAAGACAGAGACCTAAACACAGCAGCTTCATTATCCTCACAGTTCTTTTTTTTTTCAACCCTGTTTTAATGTAGGAAGGCTGCGTAGAAGACAACTGAAAACAAAACTGAGCAATACAAGTCTCTCAAGATTTGAGTTCCATAAAACTACAAATAAGGATGCAGCCACAGCATGATCATCTAAAGCAGCCTTGCTTCGATGACCACCCTGTGTTAACAGAAACTGCTCAATGAAACACAGCCATGTCTTTCAAACACAGTAGCTGAAGCTTCCAAAGAAAAGCAGCATTTCAATGTGTGACTGCAGCAGATTGCTTCCAGTTATTACTTTACCACTGCTTTCTAGAAGAACAATACCTTAATTGTTGTGACTTCCATCAGTGCTGCAGTGCAACTTAAATTTGGTCCAATAACGGGAAAGACTGTGGAAGACACTTCTAGATAGAATCGTAGATTCATTTAACAGTTACAGTTGTAAAGGACCTTAAGATCATCTAGTTCCAAACCCCCTGCCAGGGGCAGGGACACCTTACACTAAACCATGCCATCCAAGGCCCTGTTCAACCCAGCCTTGAATACCACCAGCAATGGAGCATTCACAACTTCCCTGGGCAACCCATTCCAGTGCCTCACCACCCTCACAGTAAAGAACTTCTTCCTCATATCCAATCTAAACTTCCCCTGGTTAAGTTTGAACCCATTACCCCTTGTCCTATCACTACAGTCCTCATGAAGACTCCCTCCCCAGCATCCTTATAGGCCCCCTACAGATATTGGAAGGCTGCTATGAGGTCTCCATGCAGCCTTCTCTTCTCCAAGATGAACAGCCCCAACTTTCTCAGCCTGTCTTCATACGGGAGGTGCTCCAGTCCAGATCATCCTCGTGGCCCTCCTCTGCACTTGTTCCAACAGTTCCATGTCCTTTTTATGTTGAGGACACCAGAACTGCACACAATACTCCAAGGGAGGTCTCACAAGGGCAGAGTAGAGGGGCAGGATCACCTCCCTCGACCTGCTGGTCACAGCTCCTTTTCATGCAGCCCAGGATACGGTTGGCTTTCTGGGCTGCGAGCACAGCACTGTCAGCTCATGTTCATTTTCTCATCGACCAACACCCCCAAGTCCTTCTGCACAGGGCTGCTCTGAATCTCTTCTCTGCCCAACCTGGAGCTGTGCCTGGGATTGCTCCCACCCAGGTGTAGGACCTTGCACTTGGCATGGTTAAACTTCATCAGGTTGGCATCAGCCCACCTCACAAGCATGTCAAGATCCCTCTGGATGGCATTCCTTCCCTCCAGCGTATCAACTGAACCACACAGCTTGGTGTCATCGGCAAACTTGCTGAGGGCGCACTCAGTCCTACTGTCCATGTCACCGACAAAGATGCTGAACAAGACTCTTGTCTTGTTGTTCAAACTACTTTTGTTTTCCAGGGTGCTGTTACCTACCATAGCTTGCTCAATTTAAAGTAAATGTGTATTTCATTTTTCTGCAGTCAGGTATCATTCTTGAATTGCAGCTTCAGCAACAGATAATGTGGACTAGAACTATTTATCCAGCAGCAGAGAGGAAGGCATATGCTTGTATTCCTCACATTTTATTAACATACATGCCTCTGAAGTAGCAGCATGATACTTTGCTAAGATCCAAGCTAGCAATTTAGCTGAAAACAACTCTCATGCTTTTGACATGCATACCACATGTCACAAAATGCTGCAGTTCCTACTACATCATTATGTAGGGCACGACAGTCAAGTTTATTGCGGTCACAGGCTGCAAGTTCAATGCTTGGAAGCACCCCAATTATATGATGTCAAAGGCTGTGTGCTGCTGATGTGGCAAAACTGCAGTGTCTTTAAACCCTACATACACAGCACTACAACGTTCTAATAATTTGCTGACTCAGGCATGAATCCCACTGCATGCTGATGGCCCACACTGGTAACATGACTTTTTAACACTGTCTGGGGAATTCAGCAGGGATTCAGCCAGGCTGGATGGGGCTTTGAGCAACCTGACCTGGTGGAAAGTGTCCCTGCCTGTGGCAGGCGGGTTGGAACTGGATGAGCTTTAAGGACCCTTCCAACCCAAACCATTTTATGATGCTATGACTACCTTTTCTTCCTCTTCCCCTTCCAAAATTACACAACAGAACCCTGCCCTTGTTATATGAGAATGCTTACTTCTAGGAAAACAGTAATTCTATCTAAAGATACGAGGTGATTTTGGAGATCAGTGCTGTATTTATGGCATGTACAAAGCACCTTGAAGGCATTTTGTCACTTAATAGCTCTGCATGAAGAGCACAGCTACAGACTAAGTATTCACTATGTAAAGTTTCTGTAAAAAGAACAAAATCTGATCTAAATTTTGCTCCATCCTTAGAGATTTACTTCAAATAAATGTCAATACTTCCCTATCTTCCTCCCTTCCTCCCCCACCCCTCAAACAGCTCTCTCTATGGCCTGAAAGTATATTTTTTATCTTATGATAGGAAAAACACCATACTCTCAACTCACTAAATATAATCACGGGCCCCGTTTTGCCCACAGTACCCTGGTTTCTAGGGTACTTAGTAACGGTAAGCCTTTTTGATCCCATGGAGAAAGCTGCAGAGCTAACAGTTTTGACAGCTTCCTAAAAGCAGTCGTTAATACACAGTATCTTCACCCCTACCTCAAAGACATTTGCAAGCTTGAAAGAAATATTTATATCATTTCCCATGTTGACACTGTGGATTATAACAGCAAGAAAGCAAGACTTCCAGCTGCTCCTAGAAAAGGATTTACATGAATTCAGAGGTGAAGGCATACCCGTTCCTCTCCTCTGGACCTCTGTAAGCAGCTCTAATTCCTGGCCAAGTGAAGCAGCTTGTGGTTTCCTGGAAACACACAATTGTAAGAAGATTCACAGACAGAGTTAGACTAAACGTTTGCTATTGTGACCTGTGATGCAACACAAAAGAATGGTTGTTGTTGCCTAAACTTTAATGGAGTTAATCCTTCCAAATGCTGACAAGTTACTGCCTCAGGCCATTTAAAAATCACATTTCTAATGCAATAATCCTATCTGCATTACAATGAGTTGGGATGAAATGATTAGGTGCCTGAGTTTTTGCACAGTGAATTAAGTCACCATACAGACTGGCTGTGCTTGTTCACAAATTAAAGGCCTGGATGGAAATGAAATTCCGTTATTCTGCCACTTGCTAGGCTTTGGGGAAGGGTTCATTATTGTCCTGTCTCTACTGGGAAAGTCTAAAGTAGCTACAAGCCAACAGGAACCTGTTTTTCACTCGATCAGCTTCCAGGCTTTCATCATTATTAATAATTATTAGTCAAGTCTTTGACTACTGAACACCTCTGAAACAGAAAAGCTAATTCAACAATATGCAAGCAAAAAAGATATAGAGCATTTATGAAAAAGGAAAACTAACTCTGTACCCTGACTGCAAGTCCTTTCCTTCCTCTTCACAGATACACTGCTCTAAACCAGAATTTACCCAATTCTTATATTAAGCAGAACAGACTTTTTACCTAGTGTATAGTCCAGAATATAAACCACTTAGCAACATCAGTGCTATCCATCTCTAGGATTTATAATTGTACCCTTACTTCCTAACACAACAACAAGCCCAAGCAGCTTTTCATGTCTATACATTCAAATTACCTCTTGGTTTAAAGGCTATATTTGGGATTTGTGGAATCCCATACTAACAAGTCTGTAATTGCCTTGAGACTATTCTTATTAGCATTCAATTGATTATTTACACACAATATAATTTGATACACATAAATATAGCAACTCTTCAGTTAACCTTAATGACCTTTTCTTGTCAGATCCCTGCAAGGTTAGTGTTCCATTGAAGCCAGAGAATATCACAGGTTTGAACTAGAGGCAACCAGATCTCACACAAATTCTGATAAACAGGGGGTGTGATGCCTTTAACTTCTATGCTAGAACTTTGTCTGATGCCCTTCTGAAAATACAGCCTAAGAAAAAGCCAATTTTTTTTTATATCAATATTAGTAATTTGAGACAATCCTTATCACCATGCAACTGTCGGACACTAACAAAACCCCCGTAACCAAGGGTCAGCAAATGCTCTGCGATAATCTGTTACCAACTCCAATGTGCAACTACAATAATCACCTGTGCTAGTCATTTCCTGCAAGCATGCTTCACATGGGGGTTATGGTAAGATTTAGTTCTCACAACATAACCTCTTGTATGCCCATTAATGCTGTACATCATTAAGTCACCTCTATCACAAGAGGGGAAAAAGAAACAAGCTTTTAGCATTTTTCTTTCTGCAACTGGCAGGGATCCTGGCGTTTGAAATGGGTAAAACAAAGCAACACAACCATCTTTATATATGCCTCACCAAAAAAAAAATCCCGAGTTTCCACCCTGTTGACATGCAGGAGAGAATGCTTGTATTTAAAACTGAAAGCTCAACACTAACAATGAGGCAGTCAGAAGTAGCTTACTCTAGGTTAAGTGTGGCTTTTTCTGTACCAAATGAAAAGCTTCAGTACATAGTTTCACACATAAAGCCTGGTCTGTTTATGAAGCAATTAAGTATACAACTACACTGCTAGTATACACAAACCTTTACATGATTGCACACTGGAGGAAATGTCAATGTAGGTTCACATTTGGGTAGGTTACCACAGACTCCAATATCTGCTACTCGATACATGTCAAAACACAGATACCACCATATTCTGCTTGTTCCGCAAGCCACAATACCCCAGGTTATATGCATTTCTAAAAACAGTTCAAATGTGAAACAGGTGCCACAGACTATATTTATAATGCAAATGAAACTTCTAGGCTTCAACAAAAATCATGTAATTACCTACATCTGGCTGACTAGAAGATGACAAATGTGTTTTAATGCTCCATTTAATTGCTCTAATAAAGGCTATATATCACTGATTATCTTTGTCCTACTGGTCACCACAGCCTTGAGTTGTAAGATGCTTGGCAAGTTCTGAGCAAATACCTAGAACTACAAATGTGATCCGCTCCTTCTGCCACTGAGCTCAGTGGCAGAATCAACTCTATTGAAAAAAAGAAACCAACGCTGTTCCTGTAGCAGCAATCAAGAACAGACCTCACAGGACCCTTAAAAACTCCAGTTACATTAACACAGCATGGTAGACTCCAGCCTCAACCCAAACGAAGGTAAGTTTTCCCAACACATGACTGTGCTCCACATTCTTGCAAGAAATGCTGTACATCTCTCCTCAGAGGGTGACCCCATAGCATTATTGTGTCACACCTGCAAAAGGCAGCGCACAGGGAGCTGGCGCTGAGCTGGCAAAGCTCACACCAACATCCTGCTTCCCCCCCAGCAGACACTGATAACTGCTACCCCATGGATGCCTGCAAAACCAAACTTTCAAGACTGGAACATACCTGGTCCAAAGGATTCAATGGCACTAGCCATGATATCTGCATCCCACATCACCTAGACAGAAGCCTCTATGTTCTGGGCAGTATCTGCTGAAGCCAGAAATCACAAGCCCAGGAAGTTTTTAACAGTTGTAAATAAGCCAGAAAGGATGAGAGAAAGAGATGTTCCTGCGAATAATCACAGTCAGGTAGCACCTATCCACAGAAGGGAACTGTGTGCAGGAAGCTGGGGTACCTCAACAGGACTGAGCCTGCAAATACTATTAAGAACAGCAAATAGGGCAGAAAGTCACCATAGCCCATAAAGACCACTTCAGGTGTACCTCCTTCCTTCCTTCCCCCTAAATTCACACCTTGGATAACAATGGTTTTGTAAGTGGCTGTTCTATAGAACTGGAAGGTTTGGAAAGGAGGCACAAGAATAAAACAGGAACATAGGTAAGGGGGCTAAAAGCAGAGAAGTAAGGCCTACTACTGACATGGATAAGGACTGACCTGCACAACACCATTGCCTAATTTATGCGAACAGAACAAATTGCAATAGTAACACAAGGATAGCACCTCAGGAAGGGCAACTACCACTATTACAATAAGACAAGCCTATACAAATCTTTACATGACTGCAAAATCTGTCAGTCTGTATTTAAAACAAAGCCTTGATGGTTATGTTTCATCCTCCCTCCACACTCAGACTCAGTTATTCCAATGGCTCCCATAGCTGTACCAGTAATTTCCCACCTATACCTGCAGCTGGTAATCACTCCCAAATCACACAGCCAGAGAATTGTGAGGAATTTGGCACAGGGCCATTTTGCCAGGGAACCAACCATGTATTCATATGGTTAAACTGACTATTAATAGCGGTGCTTCCACCTTTCCCTTTCCATGAAAATACAGTTAAACCTGCTCTTGACACAAGGTAACGGCCAGCCGTGAGTCTTTTGTTTAAGAGAGCACCAACTCCCTCTCAAACAGCACAAATAAACAGTGGAGGATACAACATAACAGCAATATCAGGGACCCTTTTTCAGTCGGCTCTTTTCCAAGATACCTACTTTACTGTAGCCACTAATGAAAACTCTTTGAAGTGGAAGAGTAAATATTATCATTTGATAGTACCTGGACCCAACAGGGCAAACAAAATTGCATTGTATTACATTCTGGGAGCTGTAGATCCATTCACAATACAGTGCTCACAGGGTTGCTATGGAGGAACCCAATGCTTACTATTTTGGTAGCATAGGGTCAGCCAAGGGCTGCTGGTCACTGTTTTAGGGCTGTTACCCTTAATCTTTACACACACAATAAACAGTGAAAACAAAAACAAACCTAAGGAATTTCAAAGTATGCCTTTGGAGGTACCAGATCCCTCAACAGAGGTAGAAAGCAGACTTAAAATTCTGCCTATGGTCAGTCAGCTTTAAAACCTGAGGCCAGATTTCAGTAGTGCTTACATGCTCTTTGGACACAGCATTATTCAATCCAATACTTGAGGTCCAGCAGCTTCAAGAATCAAGTATCTTATTTAAAAACAAATAAATTATAAAATTTAGCTCTTGTCTGAGAGAAAAACATCCACCAATTTGTCCCTGTGTTAATGACACCCTGGAGATCTGGGTTCGATGTCATGGTATACCAAAGCCTCCCTGGGTGACCTTTGGGCTCGCACAGCATTTCAATGCCTCATGTGAACCAGGGGCTACAGGAGGGTGTCTCCTGCACCTGGCCCCACCCAATGGAAGTACAAGCCACAGGCATCTGACTGTAGATACCTTGCCACTAATTTGGATGGCAAATCTCAGGACACTTTGCAAATCCATCCTGTAGGGATCAAAGATAACAAGAGGGGAAGGGACTAATGATTCCCATGTGGCATTCCCACCCTTGCTTGCCCCTTACTGGGAACAAGAAATACACAGGAAATAACAACATAAAACGACCGTCAGTGCAATAAAAGAGGGAGACAGGGAACAGAGCAAGCTTGAGGAAATGTCGCAAATGCCCCCCAAAGGCTGGGGGCCCTCTGGAGACAGAGGCACCGTGCTCCATAGGAAGCAGGAGGAAGAGACGGAAAAAGGAGCCAAGACCAAGAAGGCAAGAACCCAAGTAAACCCGACAACCCTCATCGGGGACACCGGGGGGGGGGGGGGGGCCCAGCTGGCCGGCAGCCCCACCGGCTGTGGGGGTCCGCTCCCACCGCTCCCGGGCGGCACCGGGATCCGTCCCCGCGCTCCGCTCCCGGCCTCTCGCTCACCTTGCTGCTGACGGGCCCAGGGATGAGGAGCTTCAGCGCCTGCCTCTTCAGCTCCGCCAGGCGGGCGTTGCAGTGCTCGCACCAGACGCCGCGGTCCGAGCCCGGCGAGGAGCCGCCGCCGCTGCCGGAGCCCGGCGAGCCGGTGCCGAAGCCCGGCGAACCGCCCAGGGAGCCAGGAGAACTGGTGCCGATGCCGGGCGAGGCGGGTCCCGGCGAGCCGGTGAAGGAGCCCGGCGACGAGGTGCCGGAGCCGGGGGACGGCGTGCCGGAGGAGCCCAGGGCAGAGCCGGCTCCCTCCGGCGCCGGGCGACTCCCAGACCGGGACTCCTCGTACGCCTTCCGGTACCAGCTCTCGGGGGAGAAGGGGGCGGCGGGCTTGGTGGGAGAGCAGGGGTCGGTCACCTGGAGCGGGAGAAGGAGCAACGGGTCAGGCAGGGAGGCCCGGCGGCGACGGCAAGTTTCGCTCGGGCTGCTCCGCTCCCGCGGCGGCCCGGCGCCTCGCCCTTTCCCCGCCCCCCCCCTCACCGCGGAAGTTGAGCGGGGCCGGGGGGAGCCGATAGCCTGAGGCACCGGTAACCTCCGGGCGAGGGGCGCGGGAGCCCTGGCGCGGCGGCGGCCACCGCTAGAGCAGCCCCTCCGCCCATAACTTACCCCGTATTTTCTGCTCCGCGCCGTGACCGCGATCCTCTCTTTATTTCCAGCCACTGAATTCATGGTGGCTTCGCAGCGCGGCGGGAGAATTTCCCACAGGTTTGCCAGTCCGCATTCGAAGGGAATAGCCGGTCCCGGGCAGTCCCCTGCGGAGCGGGCAGGCAGCTCCTTCCGCCGCCTCCGACGGGATCGCTCGGTCCCAAAACACCGTCAGTTCTCGGGAAAACGCTCGGGGCTGAGGTCTTCTCCCGGTCGGTTTTTCCTCATTGTCTTCCCTCTCATTCCCTTACAACCCTTGTTTTCGCAGAAGCAGCAGCATCCCGAGCAGTAGCGTTTCCCCAGCAGGCAGCACAGGTCTCCTCCGTAAGCCAAGCGGAGCATCCAAGGTAGCTCTGGGAGGGTAAAAGCGTGAGCCGCGCTCTCCCTAGCAGAGACGCTTTCTGCCTCCGCTACGGCGGCAACTTGTTTCCTCCACCAAGGTTTGTAACTGAGTTAAAAGAAATCCTCCAAAAATATCGGGATCCGGGCTCTGGGAGGAGCCTCCGCGTCCCTTGCAGCCAATATCCTCCTGCCCATTTAGCGCCTGACAGTTTTGTAAGGGAGGGAAGGAGGGGAGGGAAAGGAAGGGAAGACCCGGGCGGAGGAGCCCCGTGCGCTGCTGGGTCAGCTCAGCGGCGGAGCTGTAAGGCTGGCGGCGAGCAGAGTGCCAGAGCCCCTCCGCAGGTCTGCGCGGTGCCGCGCCTGCCGGGAGGGTCCATCTTATTTTGCAGTATGTCTTGATTGACAGTCTGTGATTTCCCCCCTCTTCTTGCAAAGGGTGGGGGAACCTTGTTGCTTCCACTGCCGTTATTGGTTAGTTGCCTCTATTCAGGGCTTTAATGAACATGATTTCACAAGCGTTCCCAGTCCTCCCTAAATAACTAGGAAAGAAAAGCAAGCTGTATTTATGACAGTCACCGGCATCTCTTTTCCATGTTGTAATTTTACGTGTATTAATTTAACTTGCAGTCAAGGGCATACTAAATTGATCTCTTAACAATGAAATTCTACAGACTTGTGTCCCTATTAATCTTCCCCTTCTAATTATGATTTCTTTTTGCGGGTCTTGTGTATCTGGTTACATATCCTTTTTTTATTTCAAGCCCTGCCCAATCATCTCTAATAAATCTTCCTCCTCGAAACAAGTTGCCTATTTTCTCAGAAATGGATGCAATAAGGAGCTAAATGCCAGATCCCCTGATAGGGTCATAACATGGCTAGGTTGACGCAATTGCAAGGGCAGAACACACAGGGGACTTGCTTCCACCTTTCCAACCTCCTATTGTTACTTCCATATAAATACATCTTTCCAGCATTCCTAGGCTGTAACAGCCGGGAGGAAACAAAACCAGCCCACTGCATCACTAAGCAAGGAATCCCCCAGTGCTTCTCTGTTTTCACAGATACCCCGCCGATGGTAAAGATGTGTAAGATACTCTGCTGTGTTTCAACTTCACCAGGTTATCACCCTTAGAGTGGAACAGCCATTCCTTATCTGGTTAAGAAAGCCTTCACTTAAAGCCAACACAGGAGATGCCACCCAAGGTAGCCAGGCTGCACCAGCAGCGCCTTACTATAGGGGTGCCGCCAAAAAGCTGACCCCAGAGGCAACAGGCGATGCACCCCGGCTCCTATTGCACGTGAGTGGGCTTCAGGGGAGCCCGCACGCGGAGCTCCCGTGGTTTGCTCTGTAGACAGACGTGACGGGGACGGCAAGGTAGTGCAGGAGCACGCCGGGCAAGCGCTCAGCAGCGCAGAGCAGGTATGCTCCGGAGGCAGCCACGCACCGCTCACACCACGGTGCGTAACCGCTCCGTTTTCTGAGGTCGGCGATTCCGGCGGCGAAGGGGCAGATCTGCTTTGTTTTCCAGCAGACCTTTAATCACCAAGCTGCTGGCTGTGCCCGCCTGACCACATCTGCGATCCTCACGCTGCGTGCGACGGCATGCCTCAGCGGAGGATGGAGAGCCTTCCTACGGGCAGGGGGCCGCAGCTCGCTCAGCCTGCCGGAAACTCCCAACCCGCACACGGGGCCGGGCCGGCGGAGCCCCGCCGGCACCGCGGCATCCACCGCCCCACAGTCCCCCGGGACCGGGACGGGCAGGCGGCGCCGCTGGCGCTGAGGGGCGGGACGGGACCCGCGGCCGCGCGGCGTTGGCGGGCAGCGGGCGCCCTCTGCCGGCAGCGCGCGGTGCCTGCCGCGAGGACGGTTGGGCGGTGGCGGCCGCTGGTGCCCGTTGGTTGAGCGTGCGGCGAGGAGAGGGGAAGGGGGCGGCCGCAGCTCCCCCGGCCCCGCTCGGGTGCGGCGGGAGAGCAGCCAGCCCCGCCGGGGCACGGGGTCCCTAACGGGGTGCCGGGGCAGTCCCTCCTTCAGAGACATGCCCGCCGACCCTGGGGCGGGGATCGGGCTCCTCCAGGCGCTGCTGCGGAGAGCTGTCAAAGTGTGGCTTCCTCCAGGGCTGAAGTCCTGCGGGGGCTTTTAGGATTGGAGATGTTGCTTCCCGGCAGGGCACGGTTACACGCTTCCTCTGCCCCACTGCTCGCAGGTGCATCAGATCCTGCTGCTGTGCTGAGGTATGCCATGCTCCCCCGGGGAGCTGAGCTTGTGGTGCTCCCAGCCAGCTCCTGCCCACCTGGCATCGCTTCCCTTCATTCCTGCCTCCTGCCCGGCCTGGTGAGGCTCCAGCAGCAGCCTGCACGAGCTGGGTTCATACCCAGGGCTTCGGGAGGCACTGGCTGCCTGGATGTCGGCCAGCAGCTTGGCAGGGAAAGGTGGTCTCTGGCAAAGGGGCACTGGAGCAGATGGAGTAGCCCTGTGGGAAACAGAAACGGGTCCCATCCACATGGCAGGATCCTGAGGAGGACATCCACGGCTTTCTCAGTTCTTACCTGATGGAGAAGTAGGGTCGTGTCTGGTGAAAAGGAAGAACACCTCCAGTCAGGAAGTCAGGACCTCAGGACATGGTGAAATTGTCATGTGAGCCTGAAGAATCTCAGTAGCAAGTATCCATTTTCTCACCCCTCAGATTTGGGGGGGCTGTTAAGAAGGTGGCACTGAAAGAGCTCCTCTTGCAACCTGCAGTCTTGCGGGACTCCACTGGCCAAGCCTGGGCTACGGCTCTGTTGCTGTTGGGTCAGCTCTCCCTCCTGCCATGTGTCAGTATTTACTGATGGTTTAGGTCATTCAAGAAAGGATTTATTGAATTTTGAATATTTGTGGAAGCTGAGATATTCCAAATTCCCCCGTGTGAAGATTTTGGTGCTAAAATCTTTCCAGTTCTTGCTATTCTGCAGTGACCAAAGTAAAGGACAATATAATATCACTCCAGCAAGAAGCTCTGCTAAGAACTCTTCCTCTTCAAGAAACATGGAAGATCAGCTTTCTCCCTCCCTCTAGCTGCCCTTGTGTGGAAGCTGATAACGTTTCCTTTCACAGCCCCTCCTGCCCCAGGTCTCCCTAAGAAAAGATGATTAGTTAGCAGAATCACCCACACACACCAATGACAGGAAGCTCCACAGCTGCCTCTCCATTTCAAGTTTATACATTTCTCCTGTTATTGTAACTGTTAGTAACTGGAATATGCCTTAACCTTAGTCCTGGCAAATGCCTTATGCTAGCAGTTCAGAAATTAGACTAATTGTTCTTCTTAATTCCTGACAAAACTGAAAAAATAAGGGCTGTTCAGACATTTATAAGTGAGTGGACAGGAGCCAAAGCCTTAGATGCAGGCTTAAGTATTGCAGGTTCAAGCAAAAGCTGGTCTCAAAGCACTGATGATGAAATTTGCTCCTGACCTAGGTATTGCACCTCTTTGGACTGCTGTGACCCGTCTTTTAGCTAGTGTGCAAACTTCTAGTTTCTCCATCACACCGCAGTGTGTTTGTGGTGGTGCACTATCACTCTGCTGCTTCCAGTGGACTTGAGTTTATCTCAGCGTGGGTGCAATTAAACCTGACCCAGAAGTTCAGATTCATTACTCAAACCTGAGTTGCTGGCACAAGCCCGGTTCTACCCATAAACCACAGTCTGAGAGCTGGAAATGTTGGCTGCATCGAAGAAATCCTTTGAGGTATTCGCATTTATAATAAATCTCAGGATAAAAAAGGTGACAGCAACTGTAACTTGAAGAGTCATCAGTGCCTGCACAGAAGCTTTGTTTCCGAGTTTGGTGCTAATAAGTCTCAGTATCGGGTCTTACTTACAATTTTAAACAGCTTCCTTGGGGAGATTTGAAATGCATGACAGCTCCAATACTAGCTTAAAGCTGCATGTTAATGAGCTGGAGTCCACTGGGAGACAGGGAGGAAATTGAAAGCATTTGTAGTAATGGTGACAAAGAATTAATTGTAAAGATAGAAACAGCTAATTATTAAGAACTGCAAACAGAATCACCAGAACTTTCCCAGTTTGATGTATTTCTTCTCTAAAACCACTCCAGTTCTCATTCTCACCCGCTAGGCTAAGTATAGGATCATTTCAGCACAAAGCTCTAACACATGCACCTTAAGTCCCTTGTCCTTTTGTACAGCCCACACAGCAGCAGAAGTACACATGTCTGCAGCCCAAGTACTCTGCAGGATTTAGGAATCCATGCAGTATGGGAGGAAATCAGCTGTATAAACCACATTTGCATTTCTGATGTTGTAGGTAATGCTCCTTTTGTAGTATTGGGTTATACTGTGCTTCTGCAGTCTGGAGCGTGTTTTTCTACTCGCTCTTGACAATTGTCGAGTATGATATCACAGAGAATTAAGACTGGGCATTTCCTCCATGTGAGCTGCCTTCTGAGGTGTTTTCTGTAGAACAATTTCTAAGTCACTCCCTAGATTTACCTTGTTGTGTGAGCATAAAAAAAGACTGACACTGGAAATGTGTACTTCTCACATGCTGCTGTAATCCGGGTCCTGGGTGGTATAACGCAGACATGGCACTCTCTGGTGGTCCATACTACAGCTTTTACTTCTTGCTGTTACCAACAGATCTGCATCAGTACACTCTAAATACACTTTTTCCTTCTCCAAGCAACAGCAGAGTTTTACTGTGATCCTGACAGGGGTATGTCTCCTGTTTGCTTAGTGCACCTCAGGACCCTTGCAGAGGTGTTTAGCCTGTACTTTCCTTGCTCCACTGAGAGCCTCCTTGAGACTCACTGTAACAAAAAAGTAAGCCGTTTTTGTTCAAATTTTGACAAAGAAAGCGTCTCATTCTGTAGCAAACCAGTTGCCTTTGAATCTTCCCCTTGCCAATACCAAAAGCAATCTACTTTCCATGAAGGGCTGTCTGGATTTATTTTGTATGGGAGATTTTTCTGTATCTCAAACGTAAAATATTTCATAGATTTTCTAGAAACTGCTTGTATAGTTTCTGCCCCACGGCACTGCCTACTTTCATAAATCTTTACATTCTCTGTAAAAATCAATGCCTGCTTATTAATACAGTATTGATATGCATTTCGTAAGTAATAAAGGATGCGGTGTCATGCACATACGTACAGTCACAGAGCAGGGTTGCATGGAGAAGTTTACAGTCATTTTATGCAGTGGGATACATTGCAATGACAAGTCTGCATGCAGCCAATTTCAGTTAAGTTCATACATTACTGAGATTTTACAGAATCCCATTTTCTGTAACTCAGGCACAATAAGCATTCACTGCAATTCCAGACAACCCTGAAAATAGAAGACAGGTGGAGTACCTGTAAGTCCCAAAGCACCAATCCCAGCAATGCAGATTTTATACAGAACAGCAAGAGAGCAAGGAAACATTGGAGTAACAACAGCTGATCACAGGCTTGAAAGGAGAAAGATGTGAGCTGCTGCTGGTCTAGAAACCTCGTGTGTCTCTCTGGGCACCTGGAAAAGCCACTGCCTGCCTGCTGTGCCGGGCTTTGTGAAGCCACATCCTGGGTGATGCTACAGCAGCATGCGGCACCTGTGGGGTTGTGACAGAAGACCCCACTGACAGTGTGTGCTGGCCGCTGTGGCCATCACAGTGATGGTGATGGAGCCTGTAGCAGCCAGAACTGTTAGGACCTGGCTCTCACTATCAGCTAGAGATAATTAGAGGGCAAAGGAGCCCTTACGAACATTCTTCAAAGACTCTCGTAACTACTGCAGGGACTGAGGAGAAACGTATCTTCCAAAAGAATTATTCTCAGTAATCTTGTTTGGATAGAAGAAGGAAGAAGATGGTATTAATGGTATTAACAAATGGCAGTATTAACAAGAGGAATATAGGCCAGCATGTGCCAAAGTTAGAAAACAGGCAAAGTGGCTCCTGGAGGACAGCAAGTGCAAAGCCCGTGTGCATGCCTGATTCACCCTAGGAGACAGGGACACAGGCAAGCAGCGCAGATGGCATGGAGGGGGGTAAGTGGAGGTAACATAGCAAAGTGAACAGGCAGTCTTGAGAAACAAACAGTGAAGCATTTATACCATCACATTTTTATGCTGCAGTCTGTCTTGTTGCAGGAGTAATTTATAGCAGTACAGATCAACAGCAGAGCTGGCATCACAGGCACTAGTCTGTCATAGGCTTGAATGTGTAAATGTCTTAGATGAAACACTACATAAAAGGCAGAAGGCATTTCTTTTCTGCCCCTCAGCTCACCTGAGGTGAACTAATTCAACTCAGTGCTCAAACAACAGAGAATTAAGTTCATGATAATCTATGTCAGGCATCTCACCCCAGTGTGTTCCTCAGATTTTTGTAGTGGTAGGCATCGCAGATATGTGGGTATCTGTTTCATCTGAAACCCTTTTTCAACTCCTTTTCAAACCTTTCATACATTTACCACTAAGTGTAGGGTTGAAAGTGAACCTTACAGCATGCAGATTTCCAAAAATTTTAGTTACATTGTTCTCTTTGCTGTATATCATTCCATGCTGGTTATATTCTTTATGAAGCAACTGCAGAGGGATGATGCCTGGCTTATCTGCATGCCATTTCCCTCACACCTTTGTTACCTGCCTCTAGTTTGTCATTGCCTTGAAAGACACAGCTTGTTCCCCATACCCTCCCTTTATCAGCTCGCTGGCAGCTGGGAAGGCAGAGCCATGGCTAGACCTCATACCTTCTGTGGATGCAGGTCAGTGGCCAAGAAAAGTATAGAGATGCTCTCTTTGCCCTTCCCTGTCCATCACAATTTTTCCCCTGGCTTATTCTTGCTCTCCCGCTATGGCTACATAAGTAACCCATTGGGGGAATCCAGGAGGATTCATGACTGGACCCAGATGACAGCAGGTTTTATGTCTGCCCATCAGGGGATGTTCAGACTTGGCAGCATAGCTCTGGAATGCTCACAGAGCAGGGCATGACTAAGGCATACCTGTTCCTCAGAGGGACACCATGAGGCCAGTGCCATGGGTGAGCATGGCTAGCTGTGCACAGGTACTTCTTTCAGGTTTAAACAGATGAGCAGTCTTATCACTGAGCACAGAAGTCAGCGCATGGGAGATGACTCCAATAGCCTGCCTGTGTGCCCAGGCAGGCTTGAGTAAAGGCTGGCTGCATGGTTTCAGGCCAGGCATGCTCTCAGCTTTAGAAAAGTCTCTATCTGTCCCCTCAAGCTGTACTCTGCCCCTGGAAGCAACACAAGCATGGGGCAGCTGTGCTCAGCAGCATGTCCCCACCTGCTGCCTTAATGATGTGGCTCATTTCTGAACCTTAACTATTCTGTCAAATACCATGACAGAGGGAAAACAATCCCATACCTTGGCAGCTAGCAACGCAAACACAGTTTCAGAGGTGGGCTGGCAGCAATTGATGGGCATTTCTTCCTGCTGCTGGAAAACTTTGGCAGAGTGGAATGCATTACCTGTGCTACCAAGTTCAGCAGAACTGGGTCTTCTATTCTTTAGAGAGAGCTTGCCTGCTTGTGAAAGTTTTACAAATGTAACATAAATGGAAGTTTGGATGGTTATTTGTTTGGATTTAAAGCTCATTTTGCTGGTTACACCCACTGAGCTTGTACCCATGTGAGCAGGTGCAAGTTGAACTGGAGAGAGCCAGCTTTAAGCTGGTAGCAATGTTCAGACATAAAGCTGCATCAGTTTGACAAAGCCAATTTAATGTAACAGCCTGCTGTGTTTTAACCCCAGCCAGCAAGTAAGCACTTACTCCACTCACTCACTCTCCCTGCTTCCAGCTGGATGGGGGAAGAGAACTGGAAGGGTAAAAGTGAGAAAACTTGTGGGTTGAGATAACAGTTTAATAATTTTAATTAAACAATAATAATAACAGCAGTAATAATTTGTAATGAAAATGAAAATAACAGAGAGAAATAAAATACTAGAAAGGGACAAGGGATGCAAATTAAAGCAATTGCTTACCAGCAAACAAATGATGCCCAGCCAGTCCCTGAGGAGCAGCTCCCCCCACCAGCCTTCTCCCAGCTTTTACTGCTGAGCATGGTGTTATCTAGTATGGGATATCCCTGTGGTCATTTGGGGTCAGCTGTCCTGGCTATGTCTCTTTGCCAACCCCCTGTGCACCCCCAGTCTATTCACTGGTGGGGTGGGGGTGAGGAACAGAAAAGGCCTTAAGTGTAAGCACTGCTCACACTAAATCAGCCCTGTATTATCAACACTGCTTTCAGAGCAAATCCAAAACACAAACCCATACCAACTGCTACAAAGAAAATCAACTTTACCTCAGCCAAAACCAGCGCATAGCCACAACTGCACTGCAGCAAGATGAATACACTCTGCTGGTGGTGGAGGTTAGCTGTCTTAGTTTGCCTGCACTGCTCCTCACTGCCTCTTTCACAGAGGTTTCCCTCTCTTCAGACCCACCAGGAAGTCTTTCTATGCATAGACAGGGCTTCAGAGTGCTTATAATTGCCTACATTTTAATTAGGTTGCTTATCCTTGTTCATACTAAAGAAATGTTCACCCATGCAATTAGCCTCATGGAGCATTTTAACCAGTGCTAGCTTCACCTCTGTATTCACTGCATGGTATCTGATCTGCAATGACGCAATGACATCAATTTACTATAATGAATTTGGTCCAAATCTCCTAGAACAGGCAACTTAGGAGTCTGGAAAGTAGCTGATGCTGTAGGAGAGTTGCACTGCCATCCTGTGACCAAGTTGTTCTGGGCAGCTGTCAGGTATTTGATATGAAAATGCTATGTGCTGCAGTGACAGCTGAGGCTGGTCCCATCTGAAAGTACAGACCAGTATTCTGGGATGAACGTCGCTAGGTGAGGGCACTTGTCAATACTTTTAATGTTTACTGAGGAGCCTTCGGTGCCAGTATGTTCACACAGTTACTTCTCCAATGAGACTGCAAACTGGAACAGGACTTTGGTCCAAAAGAGCTGGAATATGTGCTCTGGAGCTGCCCAGTCTCTGTGTTTGTGAATGTGTATGAGATGCCATGTTGCACTGCTGGGAGCAGCTGGAGCTTCATTATTCACTAACAGGAATAGAGTGGGCTAGGGCAGCAGCCTGAGGACAGGATGCCTTCTGTATCCCAACAGCTCTAGTGATATTTTATTGATCTGTGCTCTTGTTGGTGGTGGGAGTCTGGTGCTTGCTCCAGTACCGTTTACACTTTAGTCTATGACAACGGTGTCTTTGCTAGGTGGAGGAGATCCTGCAAGCCTGGGAGGCTGTTCTTTGTTTATATACAAATAAATAAACAAACCAGTAGCAGTGAGTGGAAGATCTCAGGGGAAATTGAGTGTTTCTGTAGCATGCTGGGCCTGCTTAAAACAGAAAGGGAAGACTCTAGTAATTCTGACTTTTTTTTCTAGGAAAAGCTGTACTCTGCCTCAGGGCGCTGATGAGACTTGATGTAATGACTACCCTCTAGAGAGGAAGGTATATAAAGTTGTATCCTTCAGAGTATCTTCAACTTATTTGGGCTTCAATCTTCCTTTTTGGAAGGCAGACGCAGGGACTGTGAGAATGAAGACCCTGGGCCCACTGTAGGAGAGGATATGGTTCGAGACCATCTTAGGAACCTGAATGTATACAAGTCCATGGGACCTGATGAAATCCATCCGCGGGTCCTGAAGGAGCTGGCAAATGAAGTTGCTAAGCCACTGTCCATCCTATTTGAAAAATCATGGCAGTCAGGTGAAGTTACCAATGACTGGAAAAAGGGAAATATAACCCCCATTTTCAAGAAGGGGAAAATGGAAGAACTGGGGAACTACAGACCAGCCTCTCTCACCTCTGTGCCTGGCAAAATCTTGGAGAGGATTCTCCTGGAAGGCATGCTGAGGCACATGAAAAACAACAAGGTGGTTGGTGACAGCCAGCATGGCTTCACTAAGGGGAAATCCTGCCTGACCAATCTGGTGGCCTTCTATGGTTGGGCTACGAAACTGATGGAGAGGGGTAGAGCAGTTGATGTCATCTACCAGGACTTGTACAAAGTATTTGACACTGTCCTGCACGACATCCTTGTCTCTAAACTGGAGGGACACCAGTTTGATAGATGGACCACTCGGTGGATAAAGAACTGGCTGGATGGCCGCATGCAAAGAGTTTTGGTTTTTAATGGCTCAGTGTCCAGCTGGAGATCAGTAACAAGTGGTGTCTCTCAGGGAGTGGTGTTCAAGGCTAGGCTGAACAGAGCCTTGGGTGGCATGGTTTAGTGTGAGGTGTCCCTGCCCATGGCAGGGGGGTTGGAACTAGATGATCTTAAGTCCTTTCCAACCCTAACTATTCTATCATTCTATGTATTTATCACAGAGAAAACATTTTCTTTTCTAAAAAGTGTGGAGAAAGCTCCAAAGGGACCAGAAAGAGTATTGCCAACATTTCTAAGTTTAAACTGTCTTATAGCTGTGAAGTTGCATTCAGAAAGCCTGAATAGAGATACAGCTCCTTCTGACAGACAGCCCCCCTGTTCCCACTTGTGAAGGCCAATGTCTCATGGAAGTGGTTCTCAGGAGGACCTGGCAAGCAAACATCTTTGGTTCACAAATAAACATAGCTGACTGACTTACCTTTTTTTATGTGTCTGTCAGGTTTGTCCAGTCATTCACATTCTTTCACGTGCTTGACTGGAACAAATTTTCTTAGACTTTAAAGGAAGGTTGTAACCTTTCAAGGAAGTGTTTTAGGAATCTACTCAGACACTAACCACTCAGTAGGAGGTCCCTGTGAGTTGGCAAGGCTTTGTTGAATGAGTCTGATAAACTAGGAAGAAAGAATTGGTACATGCAGTTCAAGTCAATCTGAAAAAGAATGGCCAGCATAGAGCCATATGGCAACTTCAGAATTACTAATTGTAATTACTAATCGTAGGTGTGTTTCTTTGCGTGACTCTGTGTTTACCATCTTCTGTGTTGAAAGAAAAACACATATATCTCCTCCTAAGATGAACTTTATAGTAAATCTAAAAAGGCTACCTACTTGCCTAGACACCTGTTGATCTTTTTGTTAATAGCATACTAATGAAAAGAAACTGGTGTCAATTAGGCATTAGAGTTTTTTTCAGACTTACTAAGGAGATATTAAAACTTTAAAAAGTGAAACAAGAAACCTTTTTAGATAATTAGCTACAGATAGTTATTTTACACATCTCATCAGCACTACCAGGAATGGTTCTGTAAGCCAGTCTGGAATAACAGCCAGTTCACATTCCTTTGAGCAAACAGGCCAAGGAGGTGTTTTTTAATGGATTACATAAAGTTAATTTGCTAACTGCACCCAGCATTTTGTATATTCAAGACTCCTCTCCAAGCTTTAGACAAGCTCTTGTCTTGAGAAATAAGGATAGCTTGCATACAGACTAATCCTGAAATTCTTCTGCATGCCTTCTTCAAGTAGGCTTTTAAACAGGGTCTGCATCTTCTTATTCATGGTATGTGCCAAACGGTTGGTGCCAGGATGAGGCATCTTAATGAGACTTGCTTGCTGGTGCACTTCGACATCACATCTGTTGCAAGAAAGGGCCCGGGCTACCTTCTCAGGCCCAACTTCTTTTTAGGGTCTTGAAGATGTCAGTAAGGGGAATAAATACCAAGAATCTGTCTTAACAAATTCTACTTACAAGGAAATAACTTCCTTTGACCCATGGACTAGATTGGCAAGATCAGACCATGAAGGAAAGTGAACATGTAGCCCAAATTAATCAGTAATTGAAGGACTGTTCTACAAAAATGGAAACCATTTCTAATATGTGAGCACAGCAGTGCATGGCCGATCTACAGATTTCTGTAACTAGCAGGCATCCAAAATGTACTGTTGACGCCACCAGCACCCCTGCAGAACTAGGAATTCTCTCCAGGAGGAGGAAGATGGTAGTCAGAGTGTGCTCTTGCATATAAACTTCTGATCCATCCAAGTACCGCTGAAGAAGGCACAGCTTGCACCCTGAACTTTCAGTGTAGGAAATAATGATCTCCTTTGGATGCCTCAGTGTGAGGACACGTAGGAGAAGATGAGAGAGCAGTTTAGTGCTCTTGGCTCCTTAATGGCATGTGTCCGGCATATTCCACAAATCAAGACAGGCAAAGAGAACTCGAAGGAAGTACTAAGGGTTGAGGGTTTTAGAGCAATATGAGAGAGACACAGAGATCTACACAATACCATGAAATTGGGTAGGTTAACCATGTTCCTCTGCTTTCCCTCTGGTAGAGCTTTTGTCGCCAGTAAACTGCTTTAGCAAGGCACAGACTTTACAACAAGCCATCAGATTAGGCTCAAGCTAAACAACTTGCAGTTCATGTAGTTTGTAATTTGAGCACATTGATGTTGGTTAGAGATACAACAACTAAATAGGTACTCTTTCTCTATTCCGTAATACACAGGTCCCTTCAGCAATAGCTTTATTCTGCATTTGACAGTGCAGATATTAATGGGCCAGAGAGTACTTACTTGTACAAATTATAGTCTGCACATGTAGTTATACAGAGTTTTCAAAGAGACCAATTTCTTCTCAACACAGTTGCCAAGTAGGCCACTATATGGGGACATAACCAATTGACTTTAGATTTGTAAGAAAACAGTCTATGATGGGAACGTAAAAATCTGTACACTTGTATAAGGTACATCCCCTCGATGTGAGGGTCAAGGATGAAAAACACTGTGACGTCTCTGTGAGTGGGACACTTCACAACAGTGAAGGTGGTCCCTTCTGGAGCATTGTATTAGACTAGTGATGTTATTTGTAACATGAAGGTAGTAATGACTGTGGAGAGTTTATCTTATTTTTACAATCCGGAGTGAGAGGAGTGTCACTTTCCACAACCTGACCTGTCATTAATGTCATTGATTTGATATAGTTTCTATTGCCAGTGCAGGGGCAGTATGAAAGCTGGGGACTGCTGAGAGACCATGGCAGTCTGCTGGGGCAGCTGTAGTGGGGCTGAAAGGGGGACAGAGCAGGGCTCTCTCCCCAGCTGAGCAACAGCGATGGTCTGTAAGTGCCACTGTTCAGAGGAACGCTCATGGATTCGCTGAAAGATGGCCATTTCCAAACAAATTTATTTAATCCACCAACCAGCTGAAAAATGTCCTGTAAACAGAATCTTATCTGTTGTTCTTAAGCAAATATTGTAATGCTTAAAGATTTCATCAGCAGAGCAAAAGTTTAATGAAAGAGTTTTATCTTATGGTTTGTATCTGGTTCAGAGCATAACAAAAGGCAAGTGAACTTGCTGGTCTCAGCTGGGTACATATGAGTGCTGGACAAACAGCAGGTAATTCCAACAGAGAAAGGGGAAGAATGTTTCTCTGTTGCCATTTTTATTATCCTTGTTATGAATTTTCATTGCCGCAAGGTAAGTTACAAAGTTAAATTTTAGCAGTGATGAATGCATTGTTTCTTCTCTTGCTCCCTGAGATACATTCATTAGCTGATGCTGAGATCAGTTTTTCAGCCAGCTGTTTGAAAGGCCAGGCAAGCTTTCTGTGTGTGTGAGAGAAGGCTCTTGTCTTTTTCCTGCCATCATTTACCTGTAGTTTCTGATGCTGTACCTCATAGACCACACTGATTATAGAATCAAGAAACGTATTTGAGCAGCGTTAATCAGAATTTGGCTTCCAACAGAGGACAGTACAACACACACTAAATACAGGTTAGAAAGGCATGCTGTAGTCTTCCAAAGATACTTTCAGATTGATTTTATTATTTTTGAAGCTATTGCCAGAAGTGAGGAAGGCAGATTATTTCCTATTTCTTGTTTAAATGAAATCAGTGAGTTTGATCAAAAGCTTCTAAAACCAAAACCTTTACAAAAGCAGAAATGTGACAACTCTATAAAAGAGAGATCACAAAAGCTTTCCACCAGTTCCTCATAGACGTCAGTGAGAGCATATTTTTGTTTAAAAATAAAAACTGTTTGTACCATAAGCATCTCTGGAGATGCAAATCGATGTACTTTTGCCTCTGAAAGGTTCTCCACTTATCATTTCTTCTCCTGAATACCCTTGAAGATACATTCTTTTTACTGAGGTTTCCATGGTTATTGATCTCTTGAAGTTGTCATATTAGCCCATGCAACTACTGTTTCTCTGTGCGTCTCAGTCTTTGAATGCAGGTGTTGGTTCTTTCCATTTTGTAGAGATCCTATTCAACAAGTTCTGGTCACTGAACTGGATCTTGATTTGTGCATGGAGAATTTGTCCTCTGAGTTTAAATGTTTCTCCTGAGCTTGCCTTATGGAAGCATAGAACAGTACAGAGCATGATTGACATTAGCCATCCTCTGTGTGAACCATGTGTGTAAAAAGTGTATTGGTCCAACGCATCCACTTGTAGGTCACTTTTCCTAATTCTGTGTTTGTACCAGACCTCTGCAGTTTATCATTCATCACTTCCCCTTGTGGCTACATGTCACTATAAAGCCTTTGCTTCCCCACTGAGAATGGGCAAGGAGTGAGCAATGATGTTCGACTTCTGTGTTATCCTGACAAAACAGAACAGTCTTTCTCTGCATTGTATAGCTGTAGGTTTCCAGCTGGCATTGCCTCCTATGGGAGCAGTAATTTCTATGTAAGGCTAGCTAGCATGGCTTACAAAGTGGCTATGTTCTTCCACAGTGAGGGACTAATGTCTGTGGGTATAGACCATTCTCAGAACATTGAAATGGTCCTTACCCCCCATCAAGCAGTGAGGTTCTGAAACACAAATGTTAAAAGGGAGCTTATGGTGCTTGTGGGAATCCCAAGTTAAAATTCTGCCATCCCACCCAAGAGAAGAGTTATCATTATTCCTCCCTGCCTGCCCAAGCTCATCCTCTCAGTGGGTATTGCTAAACCACCCCTGCCAGACAGAATGTGCACCTGGCAATTAGAAAAGTCCATGTGAAGAGGTTTATCTCTGACTTTTTTATTCTTTTTTTAAGCTTTGCAGTGTCTGCTACTGTCCCTGGTGTTCATTTACCTGTTTTAAAGAGTAAGTTCCTGGGAAAGATCCCCTACCCCAACTACTCCACTGTGTTATGCTGAGCAGGTGGTGCATTTTTAAAGAGGAAAGTAGAGATCTCACCAACAAGCACATCTCGTATTATTGCCAAAAAACATTGCATCCCTTTGTGATTTGGAAGATGGAAAAAATAAAAAGTTTCAGTCCTGTATGGGAGAAAATCCAAAGGACACATTTCCACATACCCCCTTTCTTCGTGGCCACTCAGTTCTACACCATGGAGCCACAAGACTTCAATGAGAACATCTTCTTGAAAGACCAACTGCACATTGCCATAGAAAATTTACAGGAAGAACTTCACATCAGTGTAAAACCAATGTTTACATGCTTTCAACAGTTCCTTTTACCTCCGTTTCCAGTGCAGTTTTACAGATGTTTTCAGGATATGTACTTTGGTGTGACATCATTCCTTCCTTCCTTTTGCTTGCTTGCTTGCTTGCATGGAATTGGTTGAGTCATGGACCCTGTACTTAAGAGTTGGTTTCCCATTCCTAGTTATAAAACTTCTTCAGAAAGTTCTCCCCTACTGATCTCAACAGTTAATGGTAAAACAAATTTAACTTAACAAACTATCTCTGCAACTTTGATGAAGCCCAAAGAACTAGAGACAGGTTCTCAGTTTTCCATCAAATTTGAGTTGAATTTGAATGCATCTATGCGCTTGAGGGAGCTTTAAAGAATGGCAGTGCTTCCAAAGGCAACAGCATAGCACCTGGCTGGGTTCTTTTTAGCTTTGTTTCTGCAATATTAGGCACAACTTCACCATGCAAATACGTATTTCAACAAAGTTGTCCTTAAAGATGAACTACTGAGTTTTTCTTGGTTGTGTTACTATAAATTAAAATGAAGCTAAATTTTGGTCTTTGCTACTAGTTTCCACCTGGACCATAGCACATCCTTAGTATTCCATCATCATAAAACCTAAACTAGCGTAATGCATAAAACTTGCATAACACGCACATGTGGAAGACCTCAAATAGCTTCAAATTCTTGCATCAAATTATCCATTCCAAAGTCACACCCCTAGAAAACCTGAGAACTCCATTCTGGTTACTCACTAGGCTGGTGTCTAGGGGAAGACATAGCTGTATACTGTAAAGCAAAGCTTAGGACCTGTTCTACACTGAAGGGTGTTGTCACCTTGGCAGGAAAGAGACTGCTGTTGACAGCAAATATTCAAAGGCTTTCCTCTACATGAAACATCTTATTCCAAACTGTTTCCTTTTATGCTATCATTTAGGCAGGTATTTGCAACAGGCAAGCATGTTCTAAAAGGGTTTCTAAAAGGAATAGTTAGAGTCTAGGATAAAAGTTATTGGTTTAGTATATGAAATCACAGAAAGCCACATGTGTGTACTTTTAAGGCTGTACTGTTTCCAGAATAACATGGGAAGAGTAAATTCAAGCCTCCATGCAGTAGCATCCCTAGATTTTGCCTTTTGTTCTCTGAACAATATGGAAAAACTCTGTCTGCTGAATCTTGCTGAATCTTGCATTCTTGTGGAACTGTAGGCAAGACTTAACTACCTAATCTCATGGTTTTACAGTTTTGGTCATTTCAATGACACAACCTGCATGCTGGTTCTACATCTTTGTTAGATCTTCCACAGATGAGGCGTCATGTAATGAGACTTAAAGGTTTTTACAGTGCCTTGTGAGCCAGTACATCACTATTTCTGAAGCTCTCCTGCAGACAGAACTCCCTTTGAAGTCAATGGGAGTTCTGTCTGAATAAGGACTTCAGAATTTGGGCCTTAGGATATAAATGCTGTGATCAATCTTTTGTGTATAATGACTAACATTTTCTTGGCTTTCAGAACTATACTAAGCCAAATAGTAACCCCAGAGATTCAAAATGTGTTAAGCAGGAGAATCTGTTTTGTTTCAACCTACATCTTTCTTTAGCTTTTAAATAAGCATAGTTCCCATGCCTAGTACTGACCTACCCAAAAAAAAAAAACCCTCCAACAATAAGATCAGATGTCTTAATAGCTAGTTTTACAATCAAAACTATCATGGCATGAAACAGTATGAAACAGAATTGTGTTCAATGAAAGACAAACGTACTTGCTGTAGCCTGATCTGTTCAGAAGTTGCAACCCCAATGTACAGTCTGGAACAAAAGACTTTGAGGTCTGTAGGCAATGATTTTGATCAGAACATCACAGTACCAGACACTGTACAAACATTAGAGTTAGCGATACAAAAAGTCGACAGTCTGGGTAGGCAAGACAGATATTCCCTGTCTCCTATTCCTTACAATTACTCTGATTTTACAGATGGGAAGTTCAGCTAGGAAGAGATTATGTGACTTACCCATTACCTCTCACAAAGTCTAGGATGGAACCTGCCTTCCAACCTGGTGCCTTACTGCCAAGACTATGCTCCCCCTTTTACACAGTGATAACAGTACAGGACTTAAAAAATCATAGCTTCCTGTCCCAGCCTTGGCTGAACTTCAGCATCCCCAACCACTTTCCCCCCTGTATTTTCATTTCTTTGCAAAAAAAATGGGGTCTTTGACATTTCAAATCACCCAATTTCTAGTCCAGAAACTTCAGAATCACATAATACTTTTCATGTGAAGTTTTGTTTGCTAAGAACTGAATGTAGGGGGGTTTTAACCAATGGAATGATTTACTTTTGTCTGTCCTGTTCAACTTCAGATAAAGCTACTTTATCACATCCGCAAATTTTCATATTTTCCAGTTGTCTGATAAATTTAATCAAATTTTATTACCATGTGCAGTGATCAAATGCTTCTTTGGGCTTGCATGTAACTGATTAGAAATTACGATGTAAATGAGTCGTTAACTGATGTAAAGAACTGCTATGAATTTGACCAGAGCTGCATTCACCTGTTTCTCTTTCTGCTACCTTTTGCTGTTTGTTATTTTGTGTTGACTTCTTTGACTGTTCCTGGCATAGTTTTCCAGTCTAAAGTAAAAAAGTATCTCACTTAATATTGCATACGTTTAAGATAACAGACTGTTCTTCACTTAGAAAGATGAAATTCTTTATCACAGCTCCTTTTAAAAAGAGTAAAATTATCTTGTCAGAGGTATATTTGATACTTTTGAGCTTAAGCACCCATCAGTAGAACTTAATCTGTTCAGTTTCTCCATAACGCTTTTGATGTCCTACACTGATCTCTCAGGGCCTCCAGCAAGCTCAGCTGCTGTGGCTTTCTAACAGTGGCTATCATATGGCCTTGGTTCTCCCTGTTACCTGTGATGAGCATTTTGACAGTGCTGGTTTCAGTGGCAACAAGTCTAAATCCAGTCATAAATGACACCCTGATATGGGCAGCTGTCAGAGCAAGCAGCTCAGCTCAGGGCATCGACAGTGTGGGGCAAAGCAAAACCCTATTGCATTTTCAACAGGTTATCATGCAGCTGGATTAATGAAACAAGGCAAAAAAGAACAAAGAGAAAAGATAGACTGAAAAAACATTGCAAATTAACGTTGCCTGAACAGAGGTAACAGGCTGAATGTTTTGCAGGCTCTTCCCGCTATGAAACATAGGTGGAGGTGCATGGGTGAAAAGCCCTGTTCTTTTCCTGGAGTCCCAGGTCTAATGCTGGCCCTTTAGTGTTTTGGTGGAGGACGTTCTGCAACTTCTGTTTCTGCCCTCAGTCACTGGAGAGTCTAAAAAAACTGTAAATGCCATGTTGGTATGCAGTACAATATGAAAACATTGAAGCCTTCAGGTGTGAATATATACGGTACTGTCACTAGCAGACAGCAAATTGTTTTGAAGTAGCAACTCCAAAGCCGGTAAGGGAAACATAAAAAGCAATGTATGATCTGGAATATGAGCAATGAGACTCCCAAACACAAGTTCAGCAACTGGAAGAACTTCCCCACAGTATCAGTAAGACTGAGAAGGTCCCCACTATATGCCAGATATGCCCTGACACAGCTGAACTTAAAGTTCTAAACAAGTAAAGTCTTGTCCAGCCTACAAGTTGCAGCAGTGATGTAAACAGCTTGCTGATTCAGTGGTATTTGTAGATGGCTTCCAGCATTTGCTTCTTTGATTGCTTCTTTTTTTTTTTTTCTTTTTTACATCAGGGTAATGAGTTCCCTTCCCTTTCCCTCCTTCAACTAGGTCAAAAACCCTCTGACTACCCCCGTTTCTTCAAAGCCTTGGTTCTGCTCCCCTGTGTGGATTTAGTCGAGGTGCTAGGCTGGATCCTCCCTAGAGGCTT
Organism: Myiopsitta monachus; assembly: GCA_017639245.1. Lineage (NCBI taxonomy): Eukaryota > Metazoa > Chordata > Aves > Psittaciformes > Psittacidae > Myiopsitta > Myiopsitta monachus. Next base: position 41,001,972 of record CM029925.1, on the reverse strand, counting down.
CTCCATGCAATCCACTCTGTTATCTTGGTTCCTGATCTTGAGGGAAGAGGCAGAACAGCCAGCAAGGAGAGGCACGTAGCAAGAGACCTCATAAGACCACTCAGCAGTTCAATTTGTCCACCTCAAAGATGAGGACATAGTAATGTGGTCTTTCTTTCAAATTTAGAAACAAAGAGGAGCATTTGGTTATAGCAAAGTGGTTCCCCAAGTCTCTTTTCTTCCCCTTTCCCCTAAAGTATGGGCCCCAGGGAGCACAGAGACAAGGCACTTAAAGAGCCAGTGCCAGGGAGCTTTGAAAAGTCCCCCTTAAGCAGCCAACCACAGTCATGGGGAGATATGGGTGGGCATAGCAGAGGCTGGCAAGTCATGGAGGACAAGGGAACAGCTGTGTGTGGCACTGCTCAGTGTTTCTGGGGTGACCCATGGGGTAGCTCCTTCACAAGCCCATCAGATCACCGATACATGATCCTAGCTGGCAGGGAGCACTCAGCTTTTAGGATCCTACAGAGTCTGACATTGGTTCCTCACACTTCCTTCACCCCAAATTTGGAAACTTTCTACGCAATGGAATTTGGTTGCTTATGCCCAAAGTGAAGACTGCAATTTGCTTTTATCTGTCCTATTTGTACATATTTTTCTTGGGGACAGGTATAAGAAAATGGATCTGGAGGAGCTGCTGTGTGATAAATTCAGACACAATCACACCTTTTACTTGCCAGAATACCCTCTTCCCTTGCATTTGAGGACTGCAGAACAAAAAATTATATATAGATCATTAAAGGATATATGTTAAGATGGTATCTACACTATGAATTGTAACTGTGTTGTACATGGGCATCCTGATCTGGCACACCAACAGCTGAGGCAGTCTCACTAGAAACAAATTTTGATCTCTCTGGAGCACTGTGAGCTATTAAATGATTTCCTGAAATAAGCATCTTCCTGTTTACATCCAAGATGAGGCTGACAGTGACTCTGAGACTGCAGAATATGAATTAAAGTTGTATACATGCCAGCTGTGTTAGAAATCCAGTACAACACACTGCATATCAAACGGGAGAAAGATTCATCTAGAGAAAATAATTTCAGCTTCCAAAGAGAGACTAAAGAAGGCTAATAAAAATTATGTTTTCTTAATGGCCCTTTGTTGCTCTTGTTTTAATCTTCAAAAACCTATATCTCCACACATTATAACACCAATGATTACCTTTGTTTTTCATTCTTACTGACAAAGAAATGAAATACACACTAAATGTGTTAGCTAGAGTGCACTGCAGAGTCTTAGAATCAGGGCAACAGTGGTTCCCAGATGGAAATACAGCTTATAAATAGGCAAATGTTGTTTACCTGCATCAACCCTTTGTTGCCTTATTGTTTCAGGAAAATAGCAGTGAAAGACAGCTTGGGTTAGAGAAGTAAAACGAGAATTAAAAAATGGTCTCTTTCAGAATGCTTCCATCATCACATTTAGATAGTGACAATCTTTGTGAGGCACACCAGCTTCCTTGCAGATCTGTAAGGAAACAGCTCCTCTAAGCTTCCACCTCAAGTGAAACAAATGGGTAGAGCAAGAGACCTGACATGAGGAGCCCTGTGCTCTGTTCTCAGCTCTACCACTAGAAGAGTATGACGGGGGTAAGGCATTTAATGCCTGTGTGTATCAGTCTTCCCCAGATTTCCTCAGATGATGAAGTCTGTTGATGACAGAGTTGGGATATGCAATTGAGGCAGAGGATTGGTAGGACACTGTACAGGAGGAAACCAAACTTGATTAGAGAGTAGAAAAACAGAAATGGGGTGGAAGGTGTGGAGCACAAAGTGCAAGATGGTGTCCTTGTGGACCAGACCACAGAATATTCTCCTACTAAATGAGACCTCATCAGTTGAAGGCAATCATTGGTTACTTGTTAGAAGACCATGTACAAGGCAAGAACTTGAGAGGAAAGAACTTCAAGTCATATTAAAGGACAACAGCTAGAATTGAGAAGAGCAGTGAGATTTGTGGTGGCCTTCTAGCAGGATAGTTGAGACATGTATTCTACACTAACATCTTCCAAAAAATAGTGCTTTATGAGTTTACGAAAACCCAATTCCAGTTCCATGATCTCAAGGCAACAGTACAGAGTTTTGAACAGCTTAAGCTCCTGACTTTCAAACTGGTTATGAAAGAGGAACTGTATATTGCCTATAGTAACAGAAATGTTCTTGAGGATTTCTTTGTAAATTTGACTATAGCAATGGTTTGAGTGTTACCTGCATGTTTAAAATGGAAGCAAAATACCATGTGCCAATGGAGGAGTAACATAAAATGGAACTAACTGGTCCAGTTTAATTGCCTATGGTAAACCAAACACAAATATTTGACAATACCTAGAAACTGTAGAAAGTTTATTTGATCTATTATATTTCAAAAGGAGTAGCCTACCTGGTGCTTTATTAGTTAAGCACAAACAGGGATTACATATAAATATAAAAGCTTTATCTTAGTAGCATGCCTTCACAATTTTAGTCATCTTAAGGTACTCACCTACTTATTACCCACTTTCAAGGTCTCATTTTTCCATTAGGTTTTCAGAAGCAATTGTAAAGTAATTTCTTGACTCCATTAACATTATTTTTCCTGTTATTTTCAAACCACATTCCATGATTTCTTTTCCAGACCTTACACAGTATTTCTGTCAAGAGCTCTTTTTCCAGGTGTGACTATATTTCAACATGCATACAGAACCTAAGGAAATATAGCCACACAGATTTTATTTTAATTATAAGCACAGTTACAAATTGAGCTTTGTTACACTTTGAAATGCTCCTTTCAACTAACTGCCACTGTACACTGCTGTTACCAAAAGGCATCTCAGTCACTAAAGGGCAAGATCTTAAGTTTCATCTACTACCAGCTTTGAAGTGTAGTTTCTGTAGCGAACAGTGTTTGTTTCTGGATCTAGAGCAACAGAGAGCATGTCCTCCATTTCTTCCTCAGTAAAGGGCTCACCTGAAAGACAGCAGAGAATAACACTTTGTCGTTGTTATTCTTCTAAGGGCTGGCAAATCACACCGCTTTTTCCTTGAAAGGATCCCCTTTTGGTCCTCACACAGAGGAGAAAAGGAGGAACACAAAGGTTCTGATTCCTTCATTTTTGCAAATGTGAGTCCTGCACACCAAGAGAGCTGGTCTAAGGGAAAGAAGACAGAGGACCTGGGTTTTTTCATCTCCTTTTAGTTCACAGACTCAAAAATGTCCTATTCTGCTCTGCCACAGAGATGTTGAAACAACTATTTTTGGCAGAATTAATTCTTCTAATGTGTACAATAGAATGATTTTCCCTCATTTGGCTATCCTTGCACTTGCATTTACATTGTGAAAGGCTTTGTTTTTTTCTCTTTTGGAAGCATTAAAGCTGCTGATGGCCCTCTTTGAGAACTAAGTTCCCATCTGAGGATAGGTCTTGCACAAAGGCTGCACATAATTTTGTACCTGAAACAGGCAGGCACGCATGAGTCAGACACGCAAGAAAAGCAGGCTCTTCAAGGGATATTGAAGATTACATGATATACAACTCAAATCTGGTCTTTAAATCTCTTTGTTTGCATATGGCACTAGAATTAAGATCAAGATAATGTAGGAATGAATGAGCACTGAAACTACCTGAATCATCAGGAAACCCAACCAGCCATTTTACAGGACAGAAAAAGTCATATTGTTAGGAAGCACAGAGATGTACACAGGATCAAAAAATATCCACATAAGACTGAATTATAACTCTTAATAATAACCTTTATGTTATAATGTCTGCAAGCAGGCAGACAAATGTTCCTTCCCTGCATCATTCACAAGTGAAATGTTCTAGTCTGCAGCCACTCATCACAACACCACTATTGTTTGAAGACAATATATCTACTTCTGCAAGTTTTGGCATGCAGAATGAGGACCTCAAGGTGCCATATACACATGTAATGTTTATTTACTTAAATACTGATACTACAAAAGTCATGTTACCTTCTTCAGTCAAATATTTAACCAGATCCTCTTTAGTAATATATCCACATTTCTTCTCATCCAAAACCTTTAAAGAAAAAAGAATGAAACTTATGGGTTTAATCATTCTGCATCAAGAATCAGCAACTTCTTTCCAGCAATTAGGTACTGGAGTATTTATTTACAGACCTCAAACGCACGTAGAAGAACATCTTCTGGAATAGGCCAGTAGCTGAAACCATTGAATCAGAAAAGTTAAGTCACTGCTTGCCAGGCTGCTGTACTATTCTGAAAAAATAAAATTAGTACTAAAGGAAAGGCAAAACTTACTTTCTCTGAAAATTTACTAAGTTTTTCTATCAAGCATTTGATTCCAGCTTGATTTTTTTGGAACTGTCTATATCTTTACCTCTTATGTCTTTTATTCTACTCCTGTTTAATTTCCCTTGTGTTAAGGAGACATACGAATGGCTTCTGCATGTTTGGGCAGGCTGAATGTGTCAGCAGGAATCAGTAACAGGTGAATCATTCCACATAGCCAATGCACTGAACAGAAGATGGCCAAACCAAGGAAGCAAAGTTTTGTCCCAGTAGGCTGGTAGCTAAGGCAACAGATCACCCAGTGGGACTTTGATAGTCTAATGAGCTGATGATGTGCAAAGGAAGCTGGTGGTTATAAAAGAAAAAATATGCCACTGACAGTTTCAGAGAGACAGGAGAGCTGGGCACGTGGGTGCATGCATATGTGTGCCTGATTTCAGAGTTGGAAAGGAAGCGCTGTGCAGCAACAGAGACCTTCCACAGCCCCGCAGACTGTCACCAACCCCCAAGAATACTACAGAGGAGACGAAGCCAGAGAGGTTCTAACTGCATGATTGCTTCGTCCAGACCCACCTCACTCGTTTGCTATCTAAAAATCAAATGTTCTAACAGGAGGCCTTGTTTTTTGTGATCCAAATCTCATGTGCCCTTGGAGAAGTAAACGATGAACATAATGCCCCAAAAGATAAAGTGGGTCTGGATAAGCCTGCACTAGCCTGGGCAAAGTGCAAGGGGAAGGTTTTGTGTGTGTTTGTGTAGAGGGAGTGTGGAGGAGAGGGCGAGAGCTCAGAGCATCAAGGTATCATTTTATGAAAGGGTGAACATCAGTGCAGAGCCAGAAACTGACATGAACATCAGAGAACGCAAAGGTGCAGGAACCTGGAAAGGCACACCAGTACCAAACACTGATGGCTGGTCTCTGTCCAGGCATGGGTGCAAAGACTCTGAAACACAGCCCCAGGGTGGCCACACTCCCTCTGGATGCTGCAAGACAGTTTGGAAAATCCTATAGATATTTCATGTGTGACACACCCTCCAAGCAAAGGCCTTCTGTGTGCAAAATAGCTTCTCAGTATTGGATAACATGGAGTCCCTCAAAACTCTTGGCTGCAATCTTTAAAAAGAAAGATAGATTGCCCAAAAGTAATCTTGCTTTTAGTGCAAAATATTGAAATAACACGAGTTTCTGTGTACATGCAAAGATTTCCATGAATCTTTGAATACTGAACAGCATTTGTGTTCTAGATTTTCAAATCAGTAGTCTTTCAGAGTGCTATTTTGTGTACATTCAACTGTATCTGGCATTCACTTTGACACATGACTATGAAGCTGATTTATACAACTTATTAAAAATACACTGTAACAGACTGTGCTTTTCAGTAACCCTAATTCATATGTTCAGAGAAAGTAATGGTTATGACCTTAATTTGCATATAAAACATTTCAGAGACACACGAAACACGTTGAATAGCAAGTTAATTCTGATTCACATTATCACAATTCACAACTATAAGCTGGTATTATTTATCTCACCCATACAGCATAATTTCATGCAGACAAAGTAATTTTGAAACAAAATCTATCAAGCTAATGTGAACTGAGTTTAAATACCAAGGAAAAAAATAATTGGTATTCTTTCCAGTTACATGAAATTACTGTAGATATACTTATTCAGAATCAACGCAGTCAATCTGGAATAAACTACAGCACAGAAAAATCCACTTTCCATTACCTTCTGTCGAGCAGTACTTTTGTCATCACAGGAAGAAATTTTTCCAGATGAACACAGCCACCTGGTTCTTCTACCTAAAAATAAAACTTAAGTATGGCAGGTTATATGACTCATTAGCAAACTAATATGAAAACCAGAAAATTGGGGTGGTTCCTGCATTAAAACTATAGTGTTAGATTTTGAATATTTAGATCAGGTTTTTCATATCACATGGAACCATAACACCTGAGTGAAATGCTTGTGAACAAATACAAAGAAATTCGAGGAAGTAATACCACCCCAGGCAAAAGACAGGCCAGCTCCTAGAGCCGCTTTCAACAACTCAATACTGCCCTCGTGTGCTTAGAAACCATTCGTGCAAAGACACCGGACGCCCAGTAACTGATCTTACCTCCCAGAATAACTGAGCAGAGGTTTAACCATTCAGACTGCATTCATGCTAGTGAAGCCTGACAGAACCTGGAATATTCCCAGGCAGTGTAACGTGACCACCCGTAACAGCAAGCCATTAGCACGTTCCCTGGCATGATTTTGGCCTGTGCCACCTACTACTCCCCCCAGCAGTCACCAGGCCTGGATAGAACCTTAGGAACTTTTCCCCAGGAAGCTGCTTTGTGCAGCCACACTGCATAAAACATTTACCAGGGCAGACATGAGCTGCTCTGTGCCAGCTGGCTTCAACACCCAAGGATGTTCCTGGGCATATTTAATGTGCTAGTTTGGACATAGCCCCAGTCTAGTACACCTCAAGGATGGAATTTGTTGTCTCCACGTGTTTCATAGCCAGAGAGAGTCATCAGGGGAAGGACCAGAGAAGTAGGCAGACCGAGCCAGGGCAGGCTGAAACAGTCATAAGGTAGCTCATAAAATGCTACACAAAGAAAAGCTTCCCTTTGCTTCATGAATAAATTAACCATTAGTCCTAAAACATCAGGGACTTCTAGCAGCATTCTCACTGCATTCCTATATCTCCACAGGAGATGAGCAATGTGGTAAAAACTGCTCCCTATCATTGGGGTGCATCCCCTCCCTGAAAATTTCAAGTTTTAGTCCAAAAAGGACCCCTCTTAATGGAGCTAGACGGTTCCTGTCTGTGTTGAAACTGGATGCATGCCTTGAAGTCTCACATGGCAGCAGCAACACCTTGCTAGGCTCCCCAAGACAGAGCTCAGATTGAAAGAAGACTCAAATAGACACTGATTTGAAATCTCATAACCAAGCCAGGAAAAGCAAAAGTAAGAAATCATCTTGGGAGCTGGGTCAGAGCTGATAGATGCAGTTGCTTAAATGGAAAGCTGCAATGGCTGATGCACGATCTTTTCCAGTGCTCTTGAAGGGGTTTGGTTGCAAAAAGCAGGCAGCCGCCACCTCTTGCTGCTTTAGAGTGGAAATTGTCTTGAAAAAGACACTTTTTCCCTTCTGTTTGGCTAGCCTAGCAGTAAGGGATCCTTAGCAAGGAAATGAAGCTGTCACACACTTCATGTTAAATCAAATGGTACCTTTTACCACTACAGAATCATTTATTTTACTGCTTGCCTGATTGAAAAGATGTAACAAAATACCTGGCAAAACTTCTTTCCAGTGACATAATAGTTAACCAATACACTGACCTACTCCATGTATCACAAATACTGAGATGCATAAGTACATAGGATGTTTTAGCAACATCTGTCCTTCAGCTAGTATTAGGTTAGAAGTCAACAGAGGCAGAAAAATAAATATCTAGCTATTTATCAGAAATAGATATATATGTCTTGTGTTAAACAGAACAAAGAAAAGCAAGGACCCAAAACATCCATGAAGATGGCAAGGTATATAGAAGATGTTTAAGAGAAAAAAACCCAAAACATTAGATCTGCCCATCCAAACATCTAAAGGTCATCCTAATTTTCATACCAGAAGAACTCACTACTCATAACCACTTCACAGTTCGACGTAGCAAATACCTGTGAAACTGTTATCCTTCACTGACAAATATAATCTAGATTTGTTTCTTTTTATTGGTGTGCTATTTTTATTCTGCCTCTAGTAAGCAGTCTGTCCTGGGTTCAGCAGTAGCAGTCATTTTTCTCTTTCTTAGTAGCTGGTGCAGTGTTGTGGTTTTGACTTTCAACCTGGGAACAGCACTGATAACACCAATGGTTTTAGTTGCTGCTCAGTAATATTTTGGTCTGATCAAGGACTTTCTGAGCCTCATGCTCTGCCAGCGAGGAGGGGAAGCCGGGAGGAAGCAGAGACAGGACACCTGACCCAAACTGACCAAAGAGGTATTCCATATCACAGCACGTCATGCCCACTATATAAACTGGGGCAGTTACCCGGAAGGGTTAGATCACTGCTCGGTCAGGCTGGGTATCGGTCGGCAGGTGGTGAGTGGTTGTGTTCTCTTCCCTTGTTATTTCCCTTATCATTATTATTATTGTTGGTAGCAGCAGTGGTTTGTGTTATACCTTAGTTACTGGACTGTTCTTATCTCAACCCATAGGAGTTACATTCTTTAGATTCTCCTCCCCATCCCTCTGGGAGCAGGGGGAGAAAAGAGGGAAGTGAGCGAGCAGCTGCGTGGCTCTGGATTGCTAGCTGGGCTTAAACCACGTCAAGTCTGTGAAAGAAATGTCTCCTTACTGATAATGGACCCGGGAGGTGAGGAGCAAACTCAGCTGCCTCTGACCTGGAATGAACAGCTTCCATTTCAGTTGGTCTTACGGGCCCAGCAATATCATGAACTGTTAAAATCAATCCTATTTCTAACATTGGATACATATCTGTATAAATTATAAATTATATAAATATATATTAATATATTGCTTAATTCAGTAAGTATCCAGATTTGCATGTATATGTATCCTCTTACTCTTCCTCATGCTCACTCCTGTTCTACATTTCATTTTCCATTTATGTTTTCTTTTTTCTGTAATTCCTCTTCTTCTCACAGTGATTGTGAAAATAACAGGTTTTGCTTGTTCAAACTGTGAGTTTTGCCCTATTTCTTTCCCTTGGGTACATCTACAGCCCCCGTAACAACTGTATTGTAGCACCCATTATGTTTCATATCTCTGTTCTAACAGCCATACAATTATCATCCATGTAACATTTGGGACTCCAGTCACAAAGAAACAAAATCATCTTCCAGAGTTATCCAGGAGATCTGTGGCACAGCAGTGCACTGAACCTGGGATTTCAAACTCCAGGCATTGTAATAACCCTGAAAGTAGCTTTCACCATCTCCAGGCTTATCACTTAATCTTAACTTTATAAATAGGCCTAAAGACATAATATTAAGAACTACATTTAGCATAAAGCAATATAGGAAACAGTATATGATATTTTTTACAGATAAAATAATTATACGAATGCTGATTTGGCAGATATGAATAATTTGAGGGTGACATATGCTAGTTTAGCTACAATAAAGCTAATAGGAAGATGAGATGACTGAGAGACACAAGTAGTAAGAAACAGAAATTAATCACAGCTTACAATGTGAAAAAATACTGGAGAAACTGATTACAAACTGCCCAACAGAAACAATTTTTATTTTATCTAGATTAAGATAAAATTATATTACCATAATCAATGATGACAGTATCTCCAAGAAATTAAGATAAACTTTTGATTAACATGATATATCAAGGGTTTCACAAGAAGACAGTGTTGTTCTGGTACTAAACCTATGCCAAGGTTTCATTTACAGGCACCATGAAACCTGTGAGATTTAATTTAAGGTTAACCAGTACTCTTGAATGTACTTCTTGCAGTATTTGCACTTTAATACACTTACAATCAACAATCATGCATGTTACATTATCCTATCTCAAGAATCTTCCACCTCATTGCTGTATTGTATTGCACCTTCTTATGCATTACTTATTCCGCAGTAACACTGAAGAAGAAGGAAATGAAAACCAAAAGGAAGTCCAACCTCTTTGGGAGGGGAAAGAAGGCCTTGAACAACTGTCCTGGTTTCCCTGGACGGGGCAGAGGTGGTCAAAGCATCCCCTTGCTTTTCTCAATTCTGAATCTTGAGTCACTTGCACTGTTCATTTGCTGCAAATAAAATCCCTCTGGGCTGCTAAAAATATCATCTATCTTAAGTACCATCATTTCTCTTTCCATTTTGTCTTGTTGTCAGTAGAAGCTGGGACAATCTGGCACTGAGAGTACAGAGCCAGAGCAGACAGACTGCAGTATCACTTTAAAAGTTCTTTCTCCTTTGATGGTTCTTTACATTTCCTCATCTGAAGCAGCTGCATCATTTTCACAAGACTTAGCGTAAGATTTCTCACACTAAATTCTGATCTAGAAGAGACCAGACAAGCCTACCAAGGAGAGACTGCTACTGCAAGCATCCAAATTTTTGTTGGTGACAAGAAGAAAAAAGAGATCAGTTCCCAGTATCCTCACCTATACATGAGAAAGAAAAGTCCTTCCCCCACCTCTCAGCTCAAGCATCTTCCATTCCTTAAGGCAGCATATCAGTTTGCAAAAAGAATGTGAAGTCTTTTTCCCATTTCTTTGTCTCATTTGTTCACCTGCCCAGTAAGGAGACAAAAATTTGTGTAGGAAAAACTGGAGAGATGTGATTGAAGTTCCTTGCCCCTGTGTTTCACTGAGAGAATGGGAGGACCACTAACAAGGTTTTATATCTGAATTCTGACTTACAGGCTTAAGTAATCAAGTAAGAAAAGCTTACTTACAACTGAGAAAGCTCAAGACTGGGAAGGACTTCATGATGGACAGAAAGCTGAGATACAAGACAGCAATAACAGGATACAGTAAAAGAAATAGCAGATCTTCCCTCTCTGTATTTTTGGAATTTGGTGTTTTGTGGAGCTTTTTAATCTATAGAACACCTGCTCAAGAACTAATTTTATTACTTAATCACACAGTGTGTGTCCATAGCATGTCCAAAAGAATGAGATGGTTAGGGCTTGGATATCCTAATCCAGCTGAGGTTTTTTCATAAGCCAAAACCAATTTTTCTTCCATTTTCTACAAATGCCTATCCACTGTGGCACAGCGCCACAGTGACCTTCCATGTCAAAGACTCCTCATTTTAACCAGTGAACGCTGTTACCTCATCAGCCTGAAGGCTTGCTTCAGGGCAACCTGAGAGACTGCCTGACTGTCTGAGCCACTTCTATGACACTTCCAACCTCTGGGAAAGAGCTTAGGTTTCCAACACAGCCAGGCAGAAGGAACAGACTCCTGCAAGTGTAAGATTGAAAAAAATACAACATATATAAACATTTACCTTTGCAAGCAGTTCATTCAGTTCTGCCTCAGTTGGGAAGCAGCCTAGTGCCCTGACGATTACACCAATATCCCTGAAATAAAGAAAGAACTATCTTTGTCTGTAAATCTGCAACACAAGAGTGCCTGCAGAATCCAGATTCCAATTCAGAGTTTGCATATAGGGGTGTGCATGTAAAAGCACCCAAGCACGCACAAGCATACATACGTAGATGATGTATCAGTAAGCAATGTTTTTTACAGACATTAAATATTCTAGAGATTTTTGGAAGAGTGTAATTGTTCTTGTGACTTTCGCCCCAAATTCCTCTTTACCATTGTGTTGCAGTGTACTGTGTGCAGGTTACTTTTCAACTGCTGTCCTCTATTGTTAAGCTTAATTTCAGTAAAGTCTACATTTATACAGTTACTAAAGTACTTTGAAACCTACTGAGATGAAAGGTAACAAATAAAATATGTTTACATTAAATGTTATAAAGATACAAATTTTAACTGCAGTAAAGAACAATTACAAGAGGTCAGGAAGGAGGCAGCCCCGCTATGCCCCTGCTGTACTCTGAAAGAGTCAAACATACCAGCACAGTGATTTGTCACTGCCCTGTTTATGCTGCAAATTATATTCATAGCTTGCATTTGCTGCTGAACCTGGTGCAGTTGTTCTGAGGCTTTAAATAAAATTCTGACCAAACCGGCAGTGCCTCAAAAAAATCTAACAACATAACAGACTAGAAACAAAAAGCTGTAAAAAAGAGTACTAATGAGACTTAGGGTATAACTGAAAACAAAACAACAGAAGTATCAATATTGCTTGTGATTTTCAGACCAATTCTACAACACAGAAATGCAAGCACATTTGAATAAGTATCCACAGTGGTGGTGGTTCCCATGATTCAAACTTCTGTTGTTTCTTCATCTTCACCAGTACATTTGGTGTTAAAAGTAGACTGCCTATTAAAAACGGTAGGTACAAGAAGCAATGACCTTTGTAAAATCATCTTATAATGGTCAGGTCTTAAATGTGGCACACCAAGCACACATGAAATTATACGGGTCAGTCTTTGGCATTGATCTCAAGGAGCTCTCATTTTGACTGAAAGCACTGAGAATCATAGAATCATAGAATAGTTAGGGTTGGAAAGGACCTTAAGATCATCTAGTTCCAACCCCCCTGCCATGGGCAGGGACACCTCCCACTACAAAGAGGAAAAGGCTGGCTGCAGCAACCTAGTTACAAGACAAAACCCAATCCCACACATACAGCTGTTATGAAATGAAGCCATCTACACAAATGACTCAGGGAAACCTTGCTGTCTGTGTATCTGAATGAGAGTTGGGCCATTGGTCTCAGTGAGGTCAGACAGTCTTTATCCATGCACTCTGCTTCTAGTATGGATATAGTGTATTTGATGCCCTCACTCCTGTACTTCCTTATCTTTTCTAGCTAAAAGATACTTGTAAATATTCTCTGCCACACCCAGAGAAACACCCAACACAAATCATGCCTCCTTGCTGTTCCACACTGTTCCTGCTTTTACAGACTGCCAGAGATGGGAAGGCTGCTATGACCCTCCTTCCTCACCTCATACTCAGCAATGGGACTTGGTAATACTCGGTAATGGGACTTAGTCATGGGACTAAGGTAAACCAGGTCCTGGAAGAGTTTGCAAAATGTGGCACTGCTGGCTGCTGTTTCTGGCAGTCTGTGTGTGTGCCATCATCTGAGGATGTTGTTTGAAGAGTCTGCAGTGAAAACGACACATTTAGTAATAACACAGACTTTAAAGGACCCAGCTAGGAAACTGTATTTTCCTCCCAGCCACTTCCTCTCACTTAGTTGAGCCGCTGCGGTTTCTGCTGTGTGGTTTCTAGCATAGAAAAATGATGATCAAAATGAGTTTATGTTCATACAAGTTTTGTAACAAGTATGCAATGTAATTTTGGGTCACAGTTTAAACCCTCTGTATGACACTTCCAATGACAAGATTTGAAAAACCATGAAAGCCCTTGACTCAGGATGTGTTGTAAGCAGCACAAAACAGCACTGTCTTCCTCATGCTTAATTTCTTAATAACCTTGTATTTGCATCAGGAATCACGCAAGTACTGATGGCGGCCTGTCAAGCTAGTGTAATTTTCCATATTTTTCACGGGTATCTGATATTTCAGGCAATAATATTCGTACGTCTGCAATCCTGTTAAGAATTGTGCTCTACTGCCACCTTCTGATACAAGATAACAAGCCATTAATAATCCCATTATTGCAATTCAGCCCTGCAATATGAACTGGGAATAATTAGATAATAAACCGTTCATTGTCAGTAACTGTACTAATACAAAAAAAATGTGAAACTTTGCATTTACTATGTTAAATAGACTTCTGAATGTCCCCTCTCACGTGTTAGGACCTACTGCCTGAATAAATTTTTTTAGAAGTCTTCTCGTTTGATTTCGTTGTCACATTTTCTCAAGCTCTATATCCATTATATGATAGACTGAGATCTGTAGCAAAGTTTTACTGCTATTTAATCGAGACTGCAGATGTAAATGACAAATAAGCAAGCCTTCAAATAAAGGCTTCACTAAGTGGAAATCCTGCCTGACCAATCTGGTGGCCTTCTATGATGGGGCTACGGAACTGATGGACAGGGGCAGAGTGGTTGATGTCATCTACCTGGACTTGTGCAAAGCATTTGACACTGTCTCACATGACATCCTTGTCTCTAAGTTGGTGAAACATCAATTTGATAGGTGGACCACTCAGGTGGATAAAGAACTGGCTGGATGGCCTCACAGCAAACAGTTGTGGTTTTTAATGGCTCAGTGTCCAGCTGGAGACCAGTAATGAGTGGTGTCCCTCAGGGATCGGTGTTGGCACCGCTCTTGTTCCACATCTTTGTCAGTGACATGGACAGTGGGATTGAGTGTGCCCTCAGCAAGTTTGCTGATGACACCAAGCTGTGGGGTTTGGTTGATGCACTGGAGGGAAGGAATGCCATCCAGAGGGACCTTGACACGCTTGTGAGGTGGGCTCATGCCAACCTGATGAAGTTTACCCATGCCAAGTGCAAGGTCCTACACCTTCAGGGTTGGAGCAATCCCACGCACAGCTCCAGGTTGGGCAGAGAAGAGATTCAGAACAGCCCTGTGCAGAAGGACTTGGGGGTGTTGGTCAATGAAAAAATGAACATGAGCCGGCTGCAGTGTGCGCTTACAGCCCAGAAAGCCAACCGTATCCTGGGCTGCATCAAAAGGAGTGTAACCAGCAGGTCGAGGGAGGTGATCCTGCCCCTCTACTCTGCTCTCAGGAGACCTCACTTGGAGTATTGTGTGCAGTTCTGGTGTCCTCAACATAAAAAGGACATGGAACTGTTGGAACGAGTGCAGAGGAGGGCCATGAGGATGATCAGGGGACTGGAGCAGCTCCTGTATGAAGATAGGATGAGAAAGTTGGGTCTGTTCAGCCTGGAGAAGAGAAGGCTGCATGGAGACCTCATAGGAGCATTCCAGTATCTGAAGGGGGCCTATAGGGATGCAGGGGAGGGACTCTTCATGAGGGACAGCAGTGATAGGACAAGGGGTAATGGGTTCAAACTCAAACAGGGCAAGTTTAGATTGGATATGAGGAAGAAATTCTTTACTGTGCAGGTGGTGAGGCACTGGAATGGGTTGCCCAGGGAAGTTGTGAATGCTCCATCGCTGGTGGTGTTCAAGGCTGGGTTGGAGAGAGCCTTGGGTGGCATGGTTTAGTGGGAGGAGGTGTCCCTGCCCATGGCAGGGGGGTTGGAACTAGATGATCTTAAGGTCCTTTCCAGCCTTAACTATTCTATGATTCTATGTCATGGTGTGGTGAGGGCGAGGGTCTCCCTAGGACAGGGTGGTGGTATTGTCAGGAGTTCTCACAGAGGTGGCAGCCCCAGGAGAGCCACCACAGCTTGTCCCACCTCCCAGCCAGGAGCAGGGCAGCTGGGGGACACCAGGGCAGCTCCAGCCCTGAGCATCAGGCACCTCCCTGGGGACTGGCCAAAAGATTTGAGTGAGCACTCTTCCCAAAGGTCCCTAAGGGCGAGTGAATAGCAATGGTACCCAGTGTGGAGATGCACCCTGAAATTCTCCCTATCTACTGTAACTGAAAAACTTCTATGAAGTACCCAGAATTTCTTGAATTTAGAGGCACTAGTAAGCACTGCACTGTTAAAACCATCACAGAAATATTTTGTACCTCTCTCACCTGTTTTATAATGTAGAAAAGGCATTTTGAACATTTAAAGATGTTTTCCAATTTGGCTTTGTTAGGAATGTCTAATGACAATTCCATCAACTCTCACACTCCTTTGTAGTGTTAATACTCAATAACGGATTCATAATTAAAAGCTCTGGTGATATTTTTGTGAAAATAGTAATTTGAAACATAAAAAATTACTTCAGTAAACAACAGTTTATAACAGCTTCAGGACCCTGCTCAGTGAGGCATAAACACACAGTTTATGTATTTTGTAACAAAAGCTGTATTGCTATCTGTGTGGATATTTATGTTAAAATGACATTAAAGTAGCACTGTCAAATATTCAAACTTTTTAAATACCAGAATTAAGATTATTTAGGAATTTTAAAATTTTACTTCCTTTAGTTCTGTATCTTGGAGCCAGTAAGGCCCTGATCAGTCTAACAGTCCATGGGTTTATCTTCCACTGAATTTTTCTTATTTCCTCATACGTGTATTTTGTTTGTATTTCCGTAACATTGCATGCTTAAGTTATAATGTAAGCAGTTCTCCCTCTTGGCTCCTATCTGTACATCCCATTCCTTCAGTTCTGGTCATCCCATTTCAAAAAGGAGAAAGCTGAACAAGGAGGAGCACAAAAAAAAAACCAAACATAAATAGCCAGAGCTATGGAGCAGCATCTCCTAAGAGATTAAACACATCCAGACTCTTCAGCCTTAAACTACTGTGACGGGGGACACATGTGACAGGTATGAAATCATTAATGGCATTGAGAAGATTAATAGAGAATGATTGTTCACTATTCATCATAAAAATCAAGGCACCATTCAAATAATGTGACATATGTACAAAAAAAAAAAAACACAACAAAAAAAAACAAGAAGTGCTGCATGCTTGCTCAATTCCTTATATTCCTTCCCAAAGTAACTACTAGTTCAGATAAGGGTATTGAGCTAAATGGACTTCTGGTACAATCAAGTATGATCATCTTCATAGAATCATAGAATAGTTTGGATTGAAAGGGACCTTAAAGAACATCCAGTTCCAACCCCCTGCCATAAGCAGAGACACATTCCACTAGACCAGGTTGCTCAAAGCCCCATCCAACCTGGCCTTGAACACTGCCAGGAATGAGGCAGCCACAGCTTCTCTGGGTGACCTGTGCCAGCGTCTCACCACCCACACAGTAAAGAGTTTTTTCCCATTATCTAATGTAAATCCACACTCTTTCAGTTTAAAGGCATTACTCCCTACCTGCCCTTGTAAAAAGCCCTCTTCAGCTTTCTTGTAGGAGCTTTCTTGTAGCTTTAGGTTATTGGAAGGCTGCTGTAAGATCTCCCCAGATACTTTATATTTAATAGAATTAATATAATAAGGGCAGAGATTTGCTGTTAATAATTGTAGCCTTAGACTTCTGGTCTAGATGCAGTTTCCTCTTGCCTCTTTACTCCACCAGCCCCAGCATCCCTCTCTCAAGCCAGTTTCAATCTTCAACACTGAACAATGAAAAATATCTATTAAACAAGGAAAGACATAGCTGCCCAATCAGGGCCAAAAGGACTATTTCAATTACATTTTCTGGTAAAGCAGATGCAGCTCTCAGGAGTTATTTATCTCTGTACTAGATCCTACAATATTTCTGTGTGAAGATATTTACAAACCTGGCATCCACAGAATTACTGCCTTCATTGTCAAATGCCTCAAAAACTTCTATAATCTTTTTCTCAATTTCAGCTACTGCACCATCTGCAAAAAGAAACATAAGAAAAGGAAAAGAAAGTTTCACTGAGCTGTTGCAACTGATTTATTTCCAATTAGAGAACTGTGAAAGCAGAAGCACCAAAATTGATAAAGGGGCAGCCAGGAAAGGTACTTCAAAAGAGCAGATGTTATTCTGAAAACAAAACAAAACACCACTCTAAATGCAAAATCTCTCAATTGTATTAGTAATACATTAGTAATATGTCCTTGCTATGGCTCTGCAGCTATATCCAGCCTGGTGGGAATGCTGTGCCTCAGCTACATGATCATCCAGCTGTCCAGGGGTGGAACCTGCCCAGAGCATGCCACAGCTTCTTCTGAACCATGAGGCCTTCCTGGTCACTGTGATGCCAACGAAAGGAGCAAGGCAAATGTGGGTCCAGGAGTCCAGCAGGGGCAAATGTGAAATGCTCCAGAAAGGAGCAGGGCAAATGTGGGTCCAGCCTGAGATGGGCTGAGTCACTTCATCCAGGTTCCTGCATCCAAGGAAATGTAAGTGTCCTCATGTCTACTAAACCATAATGTATGACAAGCTGAGAACAGTGAACAAAGAGATGGATAAGATACATGCACAGTGAATAAATATCATGGTAAATAATTTATTATAACAGTTTGGAAAGGAAGACAATCTCAGCAAAGGGGAAGAACTAATTTGCTACATTTGCTTTTTATACCTCAAAGAATGGGGCAAGAAGAACCACAGGTTATCACAGTTAACCTGTCTAAAGCCAGAAACTTCTTTTCTGTCTAAAGCCAGAAATTTCATTCTTGGGCAAGGGAAGTACTATGTAATAAATTCTGAAGGAGAAAGGGGTCCAGCTAAAAAAACGAGGAAGCCAGGGTAAATCAAAAATGAACTGGTTAACCCATTTATTAATGTTTGATGCCAAAAGACAGAATACACAAAGCAAAGTGATATGGAGCTGACCTTTTGGTTCCTGTGGCTAAATACAGCCCCAAATTCTGGTTGGCAAACCAACTCTCAGGAGACATAATTTTGTGAGTTAGCCCCGAAGTCTCCACAGAGATGCCACAGGGAAAAATTGAGTGACAGCCAGAACATGAGGTTTGTATCAAGTATGCTTGTTTTCGCATTTTCACACTTCTGTATTTTCAACATAATAATTAAAACATAGCTCTCCTCTATTAGACAACTTATTTTCTTTTTAGACTTATGTGGTGTTAAATGTTGAGCAGCAGCACTAAACCACTGGATCTTGTTCCCACAGGCATAAATTCATACCTCATTTTCTACAATCACAGTAGTTTGACAATCCCAGGGGCTGGAGCAGTACAACCATTGTTTCCATTTGCTCTCTTGTCCTCGTGTCAGAAATGTCTGTTTTCTGGCAAAAGATATCAGAACTGAACATAGCTAAATGATACATTGGCTTTGTGATCTCCCTGTCTTGATCTCAACCCATGAGCTTTTTCATTGTATTCTCTTCCCCATGTGCTGTTGAGGAGGGCAGGGAGTGGTTGGGTAGGTGCCCGACAGCTGGCCAAGATCCACCCACCACAGGCTGCAAGTACTTCAATATAGTAGTGGATTCATCCAGATATAAGGAAGCTCTTCCTCATATAGAAGAGAGGTGCATTCCCTTATAAAGGTACAGGCGCCTTCTGTTTTCCGTCTGTGTTTGAACTTTGTATTGAACTCCTCCAGAGGACACATAAAGAGAAGAGAGCTACGAATCTATCCTGTATTCCTCCCTCTGACTTTATTTCCCTGATGGAAGCATAGGTAGGTATATGTATGGTGGACTGGAGACTGGAGCTTACTGAGGAAGTAAGTTCAGTCCTCAGATATAGGACAAGCTGTATTCTTTTCATAGCTTGACAATAAAGCTTAACTTTCATGTGCCTAAGCAATAAAATCCACATTTAATTCCATTCCAGAAAACACAGTTAAATCTCACTGGACCTGATTCCTTGCAGTAAGAAGCCCTAAAGACTCTCAAACTACACAATTTGATGTGATTTTCTTCTGTGACTTCAGAGATTCTTGGATCCAGTCTCCAATGTAGACTGTTGGAGTTTAGTTCTTGAGATCCGGCACTTCAATTGCACACTATGTCTTGCAGTAGAGAAATGCTGAAGAATTATTTATAGCTGCATATTCTTGCCTTGATGGAGAGCCTTCTATAGAAATAAAAATTAACCAAGGGGAGGCAGAGAGAGATTTCCAGTACTGGACATATATAGCCATCCAGTTTTTTCAATCTTTGCCTTATGTGAAAAAAGTATACATTAATCTTACCTGTGCCAAGAGGGCTGTCAAAGAAAGGTCCTGAAATGAAATTAAACTGATGTTTAATTTAAGTACTGGATAATCTATATTTCTTCCAAGAACTGAGAGGAAGTTATGATTAACAGCCATATCCACCAAAGAAAACATAATATACTGTAGTCCTCTTAAAGACTCGCTGTGAGATGAGTAACAGGAGATGAGCTATTGCCTAAATCTCTCATCCTTGCTCTGGGAATGAAAGCCAAAGATGTGCAACACAGTTCAGGATGGCAAAGCTAGTTATCTGAAAACTTCTATGATTCACTCTAAACTTCTCTTCAGGAGAGAGAAAAGATAGATTCCAGCGCTAGGGTAAGTAATGGATAAAGGTTTAAAATTACACCTCCAAGAAGGGCATCAAAAGATCAGACACGCAGTTAATTCAGCAGATGTGATGCTCTAATGTACTAAAATCTTTTGGTACAAGGAGACTCATTCCATGGGCAGATTGACTAGTTTCATGTTGCCCCATGGAGCAATGTTTTAGCAGTTTTCAGGACAGAAATATCATATGCTCTGATTGAATAAAAGATTTCACTCACTTATTCTACTAAGTAGATAAACAATATACAATATCAAAGATAAAATTATCTGATTATTTCTAATGGATTGAATAAATAATTTATTTAAAATATGAATTTAATAAATTAATTTAAAAAATAATTTAAACCTATTATGCCAAAAAAAAGATGCCAATACATACAACTACTTATTCCCTCAAGTGTGTCCAGTAGGGATGATACAATATTTCCATTTTTATGCTGCTAAAATGCTTCAGAGACTTGCTGGGTTTTTTCCCATTTTCTTGTTCTCATTTATTTTCCTACCACATATGCAATAAGAAGACAGAATGTCTTAAAATCCATTC
This sequence comes from Myiopsitta monachus, assembly GCA_017639245.1. Classification (NCBI taxonomy): domain Eukaryota; kingdom Metazoa; phylum Chordata; class Aves; order Psittaciformes; family Psittacidae; genus Myiopsitta; species Myiopsitta monachus. Next base: position 40,981,550 of record CM029925.1, on the reverse strand, counting down.
CTAAGGTACATTAACTGGAAAGTGTATTCAATATTACTTTTCCTTCCTGTAGTGTCCCTTGCTACCTTCCCAGTTTGTTTAGCATGAACTAGATAAAGCTCTAGACGCTGTCAGTTAAGTAAGACTGCCAGGGAGCTGGGACTCCCAGATTAATGCTGGTGGCTCTTTCAGACCGAATTGTTCTTCTTCAGTTTGTCCAGACAGCTCCCCAGCACTTTGAGGCCCATTTGAAGCAAGTCCTTAAGCAGCACACCTGCCTCAGTTGTGACATCTCTTCTTTAAAGACCTCAGCTTCAGGCTTTTCAGGGAACAGGAGTGATTAAATAGACGTGGCTTTGCCACTCTTGAGGAATGAGCATTTTTTAAAGTGATTTCTAGTTGATATGATTTGCCAGATTGTACCATTTTTTAACTGCAGGAGCTTGTTTTTTTTTCTTCCTCAGGACCCGTAGCTCTGATGGTTCAAAAATACAAACCTTCCTTTCTCTGAAGAGAAATTATGTGCAGAAAAAAAGAGGTATCAAAGGAACAGGCAGGCCAACATTAAATAACCACCAAAAATGCTGGGGAGCAGCATCTGTCCTCTGCTAAGAGGAAAAGATTCAGTCCCAAGACAGCCAGAAGAACCTATTTACACTATGTGATACTCTGAAACTCTTTTTGCACTATATAAAGAGTAAAATGAAAGGCTAGTTTGTAGAAGTGCCAGTAGGCTTGATCAACACACCTGAAACATTAATCTTTATAAACATTAATCTAGGTGCATTTTAATAAATATATTTGATTTTATATTTAAACTCCTACATGCATGTGGGCACATTATTAATTATTCCATCCTCTCTTCATGGTACTATATTATGGTTACAAGTAGGTGTGAGGAAACCCCTGAGCTCTCTGGTGACAGAAATCCTTCTTCGCTGGGGCTGCCTTGCTGAACTGTTCAGTCTGAAAGGACAAGGGATGCAACTAGGTAATCCCAACTCAGTGACAGACAGTTTGAGAGTAATGTGTATGTTGTTGTTCTGGGTTTATTTAAAAGTGGTGTTGTCAGCAGCTCTCTTGTAGATCTCCCCATCCATGAAGCAAGGCTATCAGCAGCAAATACAGAACTGTACCATGTGGCTGTGTACTCCAGCACCATCTCTTCTCTTTCCCACTAGCCATTATTTCAACCAAAAGTAGGCAGCAAGCTTGATCCTGTCAGCTGAAAAACTGGGAACAGGTTGCAAAGACTTAAATGGAAAAGGAGGAAGATTTTTAAGACGGCAGTGGACACGAGAGGGGACATGACTATGCAGGTAGCCACATGAGAAAATGCAAGTATTAAAGCCCCCTGCAATCTGCACTCAGCTTCAGTAAACATTCTGTTTCTGCTCACAGACCCAAGCTATGGTATTTCACCACCTTTCCCGCATTTCATGAAGCCCCTATGACCATCCTTTGCAAATCCTAGCTCTTCCCATCACCTCCAAAATCACACTTAATATTCTCTGTCTTGCCATAAAATGTCAATCAAAAAAGAGAGGTGAGAAGTTGGTTGACCTGTGGGGAATATCTGAGACAGACAGAGGTGGAGAAGGTACCAAAAAGTAAATAAGTGTGAGGTGCCTGCTTAAAAACTGAGCCTACTGCATGGTGAAAATACAATAATTTTATATTATATTTTATATGTTAAATTTATATTATATTTTTATTATTAAAAAGACGGCAAAATGTTTGGCCAACAAGCAGAAATAGGTAAACAGACCTCAGCCTTTACAGCTTTAATATGGAGTCAAAACCTTAAAAATGTGCCAAGATGCAGGAACAGTTCCCCAGTAAGAATGGAGACTGGTGCTATTCCTGAAGAGCACCATGGTCACTTCAAAGACGATATCCAATTTATAGTCTAGGTGTACAGGGCAAATGGATGAAAGGGATTAACTAAAAAAGTAAGAGATTTGTCTCTGATGTTTGTAGCCACTCTTTCATCTGACCTTGTCAAAAATCCTTCACAAAACCACAAATGGAAATAAGGGCATAAGAACAGGGAGGGGGAAAAAAATCTGGCTGCAGTTCTAATAAGAAATCTACAATGTATATTTGCTTAAATATGCAGGAAAAAAAAACAGTAAGAGACTTCACAATTGCAAATCTGAGGTGGTTATCAATTAGCTGGAATGAGATCTAATCTGGTTTTTAAGTGTTAACTGGACCATCAGCTAGGTTAAGATACTGAAAAGCAGTCAGTACTGAGCACTATCAGCACAGGTAAAATCTTCAACATTCTCAAATCAGCGCATTGGTTTTATCAAGACATGGAGTTTCCAGAATAAGAAAGGAAAGCCAGTGTGGTGTCATAAGAGGAATTCCTGGTGATAGCATCTGATGGTATCCTGTGAAACTGCTTCTCTTCCCTAACTCCAAAGGAAAGGATATAACACCCTAAATCATTCTGACACAAACGTTTGTGTTGCCTTCATCTTAACTTTAGGGAGCTTGACTGACTTAAAAAAATTCAGGAACTTTGCCCTCCCCAAAGAAGAAAACCTTACAGCATTTAACTAATTCTATTTTAAGAAAATTACTGAAGAAAAGAAATACAGGAGGAGAATGGTCTTGAGGCCACTTGAATCTGACTTATTGGCAAGACCTTTTTGCTCTGTAGAAGCAAAGGCATACATTAGAGGCATACAAAAGGCATACTAGTGACCTTCTTAATTCCAGAGGAAGCTTAACGTACAGTCAGCCCAACATGATGAAACAGTAATTTCATGCTGTGCCCTAAAAATATTGAGGCAAGAGAATTATTTTCTTCTCTGCTAGGTACCTCCTATAGCATGTACGATATTAATATATTAGACACCACAGAAGAAAGGAATAATATGATTAAGATGTAAGCTTGCAGAATATGCAGTGTTGTTTCTTTGTGTTTGTGATGCATAATGAAAATGCTCATTGAAGAATCTTCGTTCTGGAAAGGCAAACAGGCAAAACTTGAAGAAAAACAAGATGTTTATAAAGAAACTTGATTCCTCAAAAGAAGGCATAAACCCATTCCTGAACTGGAAACTGAAGTTGACACAAAGTATTGACGGCACCAGTGGTAAATGTATCTGCTGAGTTTAGCCATTTGGATCAAAGATGAAATTCGGTATAGGCCAGCTCCCAAGAAATGACGAGGCTAAGGTCTTCACTGACAGTGGTACCTACTCCAATTTGCAGATCCAAGCTATGGATAATGCTTTCTGTCCTGAATGAGAAGCATCCCATGTTATCACAGATGATACTTAGATAATCTGGCTTATAGTCTGCTTCATGTAAAAGAATATCAAAACTTAATAGGCTCCTGCAGAGGTCACTTTCAAGCATTCTCCAAGAAGAAAAATGAAGTCTCAAGAACAGCAAAAGCTTTGTTCTTCCATGTTTTTCAGCATTGTTGGGAACCAGGTGTACCATTGCTCCCTATTGTTTATGTTTGTCACAGCATACAGGATATGGAAATTAGATAAACAAGCAGACCACATCATCAGTGTTAATCAACAAAACCAGAACCCTACACTCATCACCATGTATATTAGCAACCTTGGCCTAAGAACATAACCTCATCCTATTGTCATATCTCTTCTCCTAATGGTAGTACATGTGAGAGCTGAAAATTTACCTGGTTGTTTCCGTCACAGTAACTGCCTTATGGAAAACTAATAGAGAATAAAAATAAAGGTACTATATTTAAAAATAGATACACAGAGTGCAGCTCTTAGAGCAGAGCGATCAGAACAATCTTTGCACAGCCCCATGGCACATAGTGCAAACAAACATGAGAACAAAATGACCAGCAGCAAACATGGTTTTAGAAAAAACAGTTAATTCATTTTAAGTCTGATAATAAGATACAGGTTGTCAGTTTGATGAAGGCTGTGGAAAAGTTAACTGCAAAAGCTACTTGAAATTCTGACATAAAAATGCTAAACACAATTATTCCTTTTTTTCTTCTTTACATAAGACAATTGTAAGATAGGCAAAATACATAATAAAGACATGTAAAAAAGTAAGCACAACCTTGACCCCAGATTTGGTTATAGAAACTATTTTATAGGATTATGCTAGTAATAAAAAATAAAGAGTTTAATTTAACCACAGATTTTAACCATAATGGAAATATTTTGGTCATTTCAGTTAGAAGTTGATAAATATTTAGGTATCACAGAAACATGGTGGGATGGCTCCTATGACTGGTATGTTGGAATGGAAGGTTACAGGCTCTTTAGAAAAGACAGGACCAGCAGGCAGGGAGGGGGAGTTGCTGTTTACGTTAGGGACAGGCTGGAGATTGTGGAACTCTGTCTGGGGACAGGTGATCAGTCAACAGAGAGTTTGTGGGTCAGGGTTAAAGGGAGAACAGCGATGGGAGACATTATTGTGGGGATCTGTTACAGACCGCCTGATCAAGAGGACTCTGTGGATGAAGCACTCTATAGACAGATAGGAACAGCCTCATGCTCGCAGGCCCTTGTTCTCATGGGGAACTTCAACCACCCTGATATCTGTTGGAGAGACGGTACGGCCCAGCACAAGCAATCCAGGAGGTTCCTCGATTGTGTGGAAGACAACTTCCTTCTGCAAGTAATAGAGGAGCCAACAAGGAAGATGCCATGCTTGACCTCGTCCTCACCAACAGGGAAGGAAGGGCTGGTTGGAAATGTGACGCTCCAGGGCAGCCTTGGTTGCAGCGATCATGAGATGGTTGAATTCGAGATCCTCAGGACAGTGAGAAGAGCATGCAGCAAGCTCACTGCCCTGGACTTCAGGAGAGCAGACTTCGGCCTCTTCAGGAACCTGCTCAGTAAGATTCCATGGGATATGGCTCTAGAGGGCAGGGGGGCTGTCATGGTTTAAGTCCAGTCAACCACGAAGTTTTCACACTCACTCACTCCCCTCTCTTTCTTCCCCCAGTCCCAGGGAAATGGGGAGGAGAATCAAAAGAATGCAACTCCCACAGGTTGAGATAAGAACAGTTTAGTAACTAAGGGATAACACAAATCACTACTGCTACCGCCAGTAATAATAATGACAGAGAAGTACAAAGAAAGAGAATACAGCTGCTCACCAAGCCCAACCCAGCCAGTGCTCCCCCCCAGCAGTGAACGCCCCAGTGCACCACCACACCCTTCTGAGACTCTGCCCTCCAGTTTCACATCCTGGACATGACGTGCTGTGGTATGGAATAACCTCTTTGGTCAGCAGGTCGAGGGAGGTGATCCTGCCTCTCTACTCTGCTCTTGTGAGACCTCACTTGGAGTATTGTGTGCAGTTCTGGTGTCCTCAACATAAAAAGGACATCGAACTGTTGGAATGAGTCCAGAGGAGGGCCACGAGGATGATCAGGGGACTGGAGCACCTCCTGTATGAAGATAGGATGAGAAAGTTGGGTCTGTTCAGCCTGGAGAAGAGAAGGCTGCATGGAGACCTCATAGCAGCCTTCCAGTACCTGAAGGGGGCCTATAGGGATGCTAGGGAGGGACTCTTCATTAGGAACTGCAGTGATAGGACAAGGGGTAACAGGTTCAAACTTAACCAGGGGAAGTTCAGATTGGATACAAGGAAGAAATTCTTTACTGTAAGGGTGGTGAGGCACTGGAATGGGTTGCACATGGAAGTTGTGAATGCTCCATCGCTGGCGGTGTTCAAGGCCGGGTTGAACAGAGCCTTGGGTGGCATGGTTTAGTGGGAGGTGTCCCTGCCCATGGCAGGGGGGCTGGAACTAGATGATCTTAAGGTCCCTTCCAACCCTAACTATTCTATGATTCTGTGATTCTATGATAAATGCATTAAAGTCTAACGAAAATGACATAACCACTGTGCATTTCAACCTCAAAGTTGAAAAATGCAATAATATACAAATATGTAGAATTCTTCCTGTTTGTGATATTTCGTGGCAACTAATGGAGCTAGAAGCTGTAGTAACTTTTGCTGATGAAAGAAGATATCCTGGATATTATCCTAGGTTTTGATTCCTCAGTAGGTGGCATTTTAAATGCCATGGCATTCTAATTTACCATAGATTCAGTGTTTTAATTCATGAGGGAACCAAAACTAACAAAACTAATGGAGCAACTAACTAACTCAACTGTTGAGAAACAAAATGTAGAAACTACTGCTGCTTTGATAAACAGGCAAGATTGTAGTTGCTCATAAAAGTCTTAATCTAGCCAACACTATAACATGGAACTAAAACAGGCCACATCAAGCTAAGAAAGAAGCCATTAACAGTCAATGCCTTTCATCACCTTGTATATCCAAATATGTTTAAATCCATAATTCATAGTGTCCAAAACACAGTTCATATTAAAGCATCACTGATTTGAAAGGAAATATCCACCATTCATAAAGTTCTTGTCCTCATTATCTCTCCCCAGAGGTATTGGAATCATGGTGAATCTTAGCTATTGCCATCAACAGAAAAATACATTTCTTTCCCTCATGGGAAAAGGCCATCAAAGCCATATTAATGCTGTCACTTCTGGCTGCTCTTGCAAGATGCCACTGTTTTGCCCGATCTGTGCTGGGAGAACAGCCCCCACACAAGTCCACAGAGATCACTCTGCATCTTCAGTACTAGATAACTCATACCTATCCGCTCTGAGTCATAATGATACAACAGCTTGAACAGCTGCTACATTAAACCTGCCTCCCACATCCTTATCAGGATCCTGTTTGCTTGCTCTGTCCAGAGCCTGCACTGTGTTTCTTAAAGCCAAGGGATGCAGATGGCAAAGTATGTCAACATGAAGTCCCAGTGGAACTACAACTACTGCCTGGGCTTGCTGCAGATAATGTATTTGCCTGTGGGAATGGGGAAGGGAAAATTATGAGGGATACCCTTGCTACCTCTGTAAATTCCTTAACAGAGGCTTGCTGTAACACAGAATTTTCCATATGTTGAATGGGACCAATAAACCGATATTTTCTGCATCACTTCCTATACTATGAACCCTACAGCCTCCCTGTGCCAAGGCTTCTGAAACAAAAACATTAATTTTCCTGGTTCCACCCAGTTCTTTCTGGAGGTCCTCAGAATGGAGAATTGCAATTTGTTTCAAAGAAATAAAAGGCATAAGGACTTTACACACAAAACACAAACCAAACTTACTCTAAACTTACTCAAACTATTTATAACCAAGCAGAATTTGCAAGTGAAAGGAAGAGGGGCAGGGAAAGTTAAAGTTAGCAGTGGCTGAGTGGGACTGGTTCCTAGCAGGAGTCCTGCTAATGGCATACTGTGCTTCTTACAGTCTGTACAACTTCAGGGCTGGACACGTGGCAGGTTTGCTCGTGAGGAAGGTGTATGGAAGACAGACTGTGACTTTTGTGCCACTGAAGACAAAAATCATCAGCACGTGCTGAGGATGCAGTAAGGGATATGACTCTGCCCTTCCTACTACCTGCCTGAGCTACTTACACAGCAATGAACACAGGCAGAGGTGGCCAACACCAGCTTGTCAACTCTGCTCACTTTCCCCTGGAGCACCTCCAGCATAGCACCTATTTGCTCTGCGGAACCTTCCCTTCCCAGCTTTGTGCTTTTGGCATCATAATCTTCGCTTTTCTTCATGTGCTGCGTGTGATTAGTCTCTCCCCTGCCCTACAGGCAAGAAAATCTTTCCCTCCTGCTGCTCAAATTGTTCCTGAGCAGCTCGTCAGTGAGGGCAAGTTCAGTCTGCACAATCCTGAGACATACTGGTGAAGGATGCTACAGCCACATGGTTTGCTAGGGAAAAATCCATTTCCTTGCAGGCAGTTAGTCTGAATGATTCCACACAGGTACATAACAATCCATGTCAGTGACATCACTTCAAGTATCCCAGGAAAAGCTCAACAAAATACACCTTCATGTTTTTGCTGTACACACTCTGTGCAGATATGCTACATCTGCACATATATCTATATATACTGGAGCACCAGTCTTCGTGATCATCAGCAGAGAAGCCTGTAATCCTGGAAAATGACCAAGAAACACTACCCAGCTGCACTCAGCTAGAGATCAAACCTGAAGCTCTGTCTGAGGTTTTACGGGTGCTCAGTTTTTCCATTTTTTTAGTTTTAAGTTTTTCCGGTGGGGTGATGTGGAAGGAGTCCTTTCTACCGTCACTGCACAGAACAAGTTATGATTTGGTCTGTATAGGCCAAAGAGGAGAAATGGAGGTGCAGTGGCTGGCTGATTGGCATGACCATGCGCCTGGTATGCAGCATGCATCATGTTCCAGGTCAAATTAAGATGAGACAGTCTCTGGCAGGGATTTCTGACCCACCACAAGCTCAGGCAGCTGCCCATAGCAGCACCTAGCTGAGATGGGCTAGTCCAGGCCTTGGAAATAAAAGTATGCAGGATGGGGCCAGGACTTGGCTACAGCACTAGATTCTCCTGCTGATGAAGTGTTCTGGACACAGCAGCATGCCCATTAGAAAAAAAATGTCAGAAAAGAAAACCACAAGTTGGACTAATTCAAGTTAAAACTGAAAGACATTCTGACACATTGTCTAGTGAGTCATTTGTAAGCCATGCTACAGCATTCCTCTAACATCTGCAAAAAAAATAGTTCAGCAGAGGCTGTCACCTACTGCCTTGCTGGTGGTACTAGGCAGAAGCCCTTCCATTAGGAAATGGCAATGCAGGTTAATTCCCCATGTACACAGCAGCACAGGCAGGTTTTCTGCTCTCTGTTCTGACCAGCCAGGATGACACTGTGCTGGAGGATTACTACATGTATGTAGCAGGGAAGTGCACAAGCACACACTTGGCACTCAGCCCTTCTCCAGCTCCAACTTGCTGTTGTTCTGCTGCTGCTCTAAGGACTGCATGCAGCAATATCTGGCCACAGCGCTGAGCTCCTCCTGCCATCTCCAACTGTCCCCACGGCTGTTGGGGATACTGCAGCTAGCACCCAGTGATAAACACCTTGCTGTGCGACTTCATAGCTCTGTCTTGCACTTTCCCTATAGCTACAGCTTACAGATTTTTATCACCCCAAGTACAAAGACACTCTGAGCTCTGAAACAGTCCATAGTGAGAGCTAATGCCTTGACCTGACCTTCTTAAGCACCTTATTCCTTGGATCCTAACCCACTGTCACCCCTGTATTAAACAGTGCAGGGTCATGCTGCGAACAGTAACAAACAGCACATCACCTATATCCTCTGGAGAATACATAGCACTGGGAAACAGAAGGAATGTGTGCGGGATATGCCCTGTGTATGCTCAAACCTCAGATAAAAAGCGGGGATAATCTCTTAGAACTGTAAAGAATCTGGAGTCACCCTTATTTACAGCAGAAACACTTGGCAGGCCTCCCAAGCATCTTTCAAAATACAAAAGTACCTACCCTGACCATCCATAGTGGTTTTCCTCTTCCCAGCTTTCACACAAGTCTGTCTACCCACACTTCGTGCACTTGTTGCTGCAGAGTCCTTGCAGAAAAGCCAAATTCTTTACCCCCACCCTAATATTTGGTCAGGTGTTGAAACTACTTTTTTTTTCTCAAACCTGTTTTGCCTTTTTGCACTTCTTGGGGGGAAGGGTTGGATGAGAGTCCTCAAAACGCTGGGATGCAGTAGTTACAGGACAGAAAAAGCTACTGAGTCCTGGGTCATAACAATACACATTTTCATCTGATAAGCTGTCAAGCATTTTATGTCAAGAGCTGCTGTAACATTTTTAGAGCAACAACCAAGACACAGCATGAAATGTTCAACTATGGCGCTCAGGACTTGGCCCTGCCTGTCTTCCTAAGCAGTTTGCCTCACAACTGTTGTGGATTATTCCTTTGGAAGCAGCATGCAATAAGGACTCTTGGGAAGAAACGTGCATCCAAATTGGACCTAACAGGTCTTAATAATGACTTAAATTTCAGCCAGCCAAGCACATCATCATTTTGCAGCTATACAAACGGTGGCCTGCATCTGACTTCACAAAAGCCTGGAGCTTCATGAGCCAAAGCAGCAAGCTCTGGATAGTATCACTCACCCTAATATTGTACACAGGTCCAGCTCTGACAGCAAAGCTCTCCTTCTTCTAGCTGGTGTCCACCGACAAGCTGTCAAATACTTGCCATTGCAAAGAACCGACAGTGAGAGCAGTGGAACACCATGCCTTGTCACACTAACTTGCAGAAGGATGGGTGGAAATCATTTCCTTTTGATATAAAGATCATCTCTTCTGAGCAGAGGATCTGGAGATATGCCTCCAGTCACCCAAAGAAAGCAAGGAAGTCCCATCCATGCGTAGATCAGGGCTGCCTCCTGTATTTCTGTGATTCACTGACAATATGCAATTAATATCTTAGGCTTCTCTTGAAGAAAGTCATGATGTTTTTCTTCCTACAGTGAAATGACAGCATTTGACATTTGTTAACCTGTAAAAAATAATGATGACACTGTAAGGTCAATATTGGCTGCATGCAGTCTCCCTTTTCATAAGGCAGAGGTAAGCTCAAGCATAGATCTCCATTAAGGATACTTTGCACATCCCTGAAATCTCAACTCTGGCACTTGTACCAGTCAGCACTTCAGCTGCAGTTCAGAGCTGGCAAAAAAAGTAATCTCCACTGCCGCAATTTGTTCCATATCTTTCATCTCAGACACACCTGGGATATAATGAAAGAGTTATGTCTAGCCCATACTTACATTCTCTTTCATCACTAACAGCAAACTGCCCTGCAAGGATATATAGCTCTCCTGGTGATGCTGAGAGGAAGGTGCTGCTGAAAAGGAAGAGCTTACATAGGCTGTGACACTGTGACAGAATACAACCCATGCTGCTATGCTGTGTGGTCACAGAAGGCATTTGTCTCTGTTTTTTCCTGGACTCTGCACAGTGCTGGCCCCAGAAGCAGATGGCAGAGCCACAAAAGGCAACTCTGACCCCACAGCCCTGACACATACGCACTACCCCAAGCTCCAACAAAATGCCGTAGTGCACAGGGTGCTGTGTGCCCCACAGCAGCAGCTCACTGCCAGTGAGGTAGGGATGGCCCCAAAGGGCACTGTGTAACTTGTCACCAACAGTGTGCATATACACCTGATTGCATGTGTGGCAGCACCACACACCTCATAAACTGAATATGCCTGCTAGAGTGTCTCTGCACACTGATTTCTCAAGTGGTCAGGAACCAGGGACCAGAATCAAGTGGATATTAGCACTCTGAGAGGTAATTTATTTTAAACATAAGCTATTATAAGGTTTAACTAGAGCACCACAGTAGCACTACTAGAATACAGCAGTTTGTAAACCACCTTCTCTTGAAAGAACTATAACTGCCTACAATGTAATGAGAGAATGAGGGGTTTTAACTGCAACTTTTAATACATGCTGTTCATATCACAAACCCTTCGATTTGCCGGACAGGGTCTCAAATGGCTTAAAAAAAATACAGTTTCTAGACTGGTTGCAATTCTATCTACAGTAGCCTGGCATGAGGGCTTTAACCAAGCAAAGGAAAAAGGTTACAGTGAAACAAAATGGCAAGGGATTATCAGGGTTTGCTGCAGCTGCTTGATTTTTAAGGAGCTGTCTTGAGAGTATCACTTATGGTGCTAAACAACTTTCTTTATATATCGTGAATGAATACTAACCTCCAAGTTTCTTTTTGTTTGCCTAAGCATAATATTCTGAATCTGAACAGCATTTCATCTGACAAATTTAAGTAATCTCCATTTATCATCAATGAGGAGCAAGACTTATTTATATAATAGTCTGAGGCAGGCTAAGCTAAAGGAGAAAATTGTCAAACAGGAAAGAAAAAAGGATACAAACCGTTCATAGGTAAAATTCAGAATTCATGTCCAATTTTCAACCTGATCATCATCAGGAACGGTCCAGGACCTCCTGTGACCTTACTCCAGCAACACAATAATCCTTACTGGTTTTAAGATGAGACTTGGTAAGCTTTTGAAAGCTATGGTTGTTAAGACCTCAACCATACCTCCATGGCAGGAAGAGCAGCAGCAGGATTTGGCTGGGACAGAGCAGTGGTGTGACCAGCACTTCTGGCTGCTCGGCCACCTCCCACCTCAGGGATAAACACTGCGCACATCTGATAGCAGGCACATGTCAGACCCCTGCTGCCTGAAAGACCGTTTCCCTTCAACAGCCTTAAGCTACCTTCCATTGCCAATAGCAGTGAAGCGATATCTGTTCAGACAAAATAGAGGTATTCCTGAATTGTGAAAAAACCAAACCCAACCCCTCAGATCTGAGAATAATTAGTATGTAGACATGGAAATTCTTAATAACACGTTAGCTATTGTTGAAAAGATAATTTGTGGGAGCTCTCAAGCTCCCTCTCAGTGCTGTGTACGTGCTGGTTGGCATTGTTTAAAAGACAAAAAAGTGTAAAGACTTTATGCACACCAGCCAATTTTTTATTCAATAAGCTACAGGAAGAGCCAAACTAAAAAATTTGTGCCATTTTATGCACCATGGGAACAAGAAACCTGTCAATTGGCAGCTACCTAGTCTACATCCATTTGAGATCAACTTTAACTACAGGAGTATAGCCAAGAGGATCCAATCTACAGCCTGTGCTTGTCCATGGGAGATGAATTTCATTTATTTTTTGCTTCACTCTGAAATAAGTACAAATATTAAAACACACCTCTGATGTCAAGGTGCAAGTTAAACTGCTTTACAGTCTAATAAAAGCTATAAACTTTTCTCCTAGTGTAATTTCTCACAGCAGTGTCAACAAGATGATATAAAAACATACAACGTTCATCTGTAAATCCCACTGCGATAAAACTGATTTCCTAAGTGATCTCATATATTCAGACTTTCTTCTAGAGCTGAAATATTGCTTGCTTGAGCCTTGTGAAAGCTACTTGTTTTTAACAACCCATGCTAATTTTGTATTATTTCCCATAAATTAAACACTGCCGCTTTTTAAATCAGAGATAATTTGTCTGATGGACTACTTTAGCCTGACGGTTTATTGTAAGTGTGACTGTTTAATCCACAGCTTCCATACCTTTTAAACACCAATGCTTATTTGCAAAACCCTCAACAATACATTTTAAAATCGTCAATATAGCAAGATCCGTAAATGCACTCATGCTTAAATGTCATGTGCATCATGTTATCCCATTCAGTGGGATTCCCCAAAGTCATAAAGAGCTTAAGCGCTTTCCTGTGTCAGATTTGAAACTCTCATGTTAATTAAGTGTGCTCTGAACAGAATTAATGGTTATGACCGCCTACAGTGCTTAGGGTAGCTACTAGGCTCTCCAACCTTGGATGCGCATCTTCATTAAAACAGAATGAGCAGTGGCAGCATGTTTCCAATATCTCTACTGATACAGAATACAGGCGGAGCCATGTGCCATGGAGAAGGAAGGTTTAGAACCTACATCCAGATGCAGCAGGGCACGTGAAGCAGGAGCAACTGTTCTTCTTTGTCAGAAGGTAGAAGCTGAATGGGAAATGTAGCTAGTTCTTACCAAATGTAAGCTTCAAGTACATCTCTGATTTCACCAGCACGCCATGCAGCAAACTGGAGTAATTAGAGATATATATGTATGATCGAACAGTTACTATATTTACATAAGGCACTAAAATTGGGGTGAAAACTCTTTCCTCTCTCCATTAACAACCTCCACGTGACTGTTTTGTAAGTGAGGAAGAAGATCTGTGAAACCTGACTACATACTACAGCTGCGACTCGAACTACCGAGAACTACTAACCATTTGCCAGAGAAAACCATCATAGTAAAATGGTTACTCTCCATGTCTGTAGGTATGCACAGCAGAATCTTTCTGGAAGACATCTGTTATCCAGAAATAGTTACTTGGTTTCATATGGAAATACATGGGTGAACCAGAGCTCAGATTATTTAATACAGAATCACAGAATCAACTAGGTTGGAAAAGATCTTTAAGATCCTCAAGTCCAATCATTACCCCAGGACCACCACTAAACCATGTCACTAAGGGCCTTGTCTACAAGTTTTTTGAACATTTCCAAGGAAAGTAATTCCACCACTTTCCTGGACAGCCTATTCCAATGCCTAACTACCCTTTTGGTGAAGAAATTTTCCCCAGTATCTAATCTAAACACCCCCTGGTGCAGCTTGAGGCCGCTACCTCTTGTTCTATCACTTGTTACTCAGGATAAGCGACTGGCCCTCACCTCACTACAACCTCCTTTCAGGTACTTGTAGAGAGTGATAAGGTGTTCCCCCCAGGCCTTCTCTTCTCCAGACTAAACAACCCCAGTTCCCTCAGCTGTTCCTCATAAGACTTATTCTCCAGACCCTTCACCAGCCTCGTTGCCCTTTTCTGCACCTGCTCCAGCAACTCATTATCTCTCTTATAGTGACAGGCCCAGAACTAAATGCAGTATTCAAGGTGCAGCCTCACCAGGGGCTGCCTACAGGGGGATGACCACTTCCCTAGTCCTGCTGGCCACACTATTGCTGATAGATGCCAGGATATACATCCTTTGGGGTTAAGATTCATGACTTATTAATCACATTTTAAATGTGTGCTATCTTGCACAAAGAATATGGTCCTAGAAAAACTCTAATACTGAACAATTACATAATGATATAGGAACACCGAGTGTTCTCTCCTTTATGTACTTTCATGTGATTTCTTAAATCCCAGCTGGATAAAAATACGTCTTGTCTTCTGTCTAGTTCTACTTCAGGCACTACCAGAATGACATTTTTCTTTCACGTTTTAATGATATCAGTATTGAGACCAGAGATATTAAAGCTTAGAAAATCTGATATATTGTGTCAAATTACAAAGACAGTATCTGAGAGCAAATGGAAGAACAGACAGACTGAATTAAGTAGCAGAAAAAGGGATAGAATAATAGGAGGGAAGACAGCAAATATACAGAAGAGAAAGATTAAGCAAACATCCTGGTGTAATCAGATGAGTACGAAGAAAAAAAAACACTAAGCAATGTTGAAAGCACAAATTAGGCATATAAATTCATACATAAAATATGAAGCCAGAGATAGTATGGGCATGATCCCATTAACACTTATGCACATACAATTTTTTATTCATAAGATTTGCATAAGTTAGGGGGCAATGCTCATGTGAGTAACATGATGTACAAGAGGATTTGCCCTTTCACCATTTTTCCTTGCGTACATCATGTACATGTGTAAAACATTTAAGCAGGCATTTTAACTCTAACGAAAGCAATCTTGAAAATGATAGGACCTAAGGGAAACTTTTACCATGAAAGCTGGTGGAACTGAAATTCTACGAAGAACTGAGAGGAATACCCTAAAGACTAGTTATTTGACAATACAACTAATGTTATAATTCTCTTTGAAGCATAAGAAAGTAAAAGTTGCAGTTTGCATATATGTGGAACACTTGTCTGAAAGAAAGGATGATCAATGTGTGAATCCAGAAGCAGAGAATCCTCATTAACCCTCTAACTGCTATCTGCAAGTCTAATAGTACTTCTAACTGGGTGTAATGGCCTTAACTCTTATGGGATTACTTTTGCAGTTTAATGAGACACTGACTGTTGGCTTACCTCAGCCTTGTCTCTAATAATGAGACACCTTTATAGGGCAATAAGCAGCTGGTATGTCTAATAACAGACTGGGATTCTTGTGAGTGGCAGAAGGTCAGTCAGACATCTTGTCTGTTTGGTATGATTTATTGTACTCATTCTCCAGGCAGGAAAACAGAGCCCAGTATGACTCTTTCCATAATCCATCGGGAAGTCTGGTAGGGCCAGGAATGGTGTTTATCAGCCAAGGTCATTTAGGATAACAGCATAATTTTCCACTAGAAGATTATGTTAAAAAAACATGAAGTATTAAACCCCCCCCCCCCAAAAAAAAAAAACAACAAAAAAAAAACCCACAAAAAAAACCCACCCCAAGAGTCTGCTTTCAGTAATACAGTAAACTTCTTAAAAAGTATTCTCAATTTGAAACTACAAAAACAGCATTAAAAGCCATTAATCAAACAATCAAACCCCCATGACCTTCCTTCTCCAAGAGTTCCTGCCTGTGGATTGACAAAATGATGCGAAATCTCAGTATCTCACATATGGGTGCCCGAAATATATGGAGCCAGAATGTTCCAGTATTACTGTTATCCTGCCAGAATACTAGATTCCTTCTTCTCAGATGGTTCGGCAGACTTCTAGGCTGTTATCCTACCATCTCTATCTACCTCTGCCAGCACTGTGCCTCAGCTTCATTTGCAAAACTGTAAATATGCAAAAAATATCCTTCCACAAGACTAAACAAAAATGAAAAACAATATAAAAGGAATAATACTTTAGAACAGTCCTCACTGAAGCTACATCAGTCTTATTTCTTCATTTCTGCAAGATGTGCTGCAGAAGGCAGCTAGAAATACTTCTACCAAAATCAAATTACTCATTTAGCACCATTTACAGCAATTATTTATACAGGACTTTTCTATGGGATATATTGGGATTTTTCCTAAATAATACAAAACAGTCCATTATTCAGAGTATTTCAAATGCAATGTTCAGAATTTGCAAACTATTACAACATACACAAGTTTACTTATGGAAAGGACAGATTTTAGAAGTCACAATATTGTGAGTTTTACAGAAAGTCTGTTTTCCTTGAAATGACACTTGAATATCCTTGCAAGAGAAACTACCTTTAGCCTGTAAAGTACAATTTCTGGCAACACTCCCTAAAGTAGAACACACTTGCCTCTAAAAATAAGCCATGGTGCTATCAGCAGCACAGATTACTTTTTCCTGGCAGAGGCAGCCCAATGCATCCACAAATGACTGCAAGGGGCGATGACCAACTGGCTCCAGCAGCTGGTGCAGCTGTCACAGCTGCCCTGGAAGCCACCCTACTGTGTGACAGGGTAGTGGGCCCCACCACCAACTCCAGGCGCTCCCTGCACGGCAGTAGCACAACCATAAGGCTGACAGCTCCCATGGCCATCACCCACAAGTGGCATTGGCCATTGGTGGCATTGCAGCAGGCAGCTGGTGACATCCCCTATGCCAAGGGGGGCTGGGGAGAACCCCGTGGCTCTGAGCTGGAGGCAGGCCTGAGGTGGAGACACCGGTGTGGACACTTTGAACGAGATAGGGGACTCAGGGGGTGTGTTTATGCGTGTGTGTAGATAGGTACGTGTGCACGCATTCATATATATATATATATATATGTGCATACATGCGCACACACACGCATGTATATGACTGTGTCCCTCAGTGCGTGCCCGTGTGCCATCCTGGCACCAGCCCCGGGCAGGGCAGACCGCGTCGACTGCCGCCTCTCCCACCACCGGACGCAGGAGGCCGTGGCGAGGCGGGACCCCCTCGGCCGGTGCCCGGCCCCCTCCGGCCCTCCCGTACACCCCGCCGGGCAGGAGGCCCCAGCCCTGGCCTTACCCTCGCCGTTCCCCTCCTTCTCCTCCATGGCAGCAGCCTCGCGCCGTCGCCATGGCGACGCGGCCCTGACGGGGCCTCTACTCCCGCCGGCTGCCGGCGGCCTGCCCTTCGGGCCGGGCCGGGCTGCAAGCGCTTTCCTGGCGGCGTGCGCTGCCTGCTAACGTACCTAGCAAGGGAAGGGTGACGGAGGCAGTCCGCTGGAGGCTCTGCGTGCAGGCTCAGTGCTCACCGGGCAAGGGAGCCACGGCCACAGCCCCCCCTCAAAATGTGCATCAAGCCCAAAGCGTGGATGCCTGTGCGGAGGTCCCGGCTCGGTCTGCGGCCCCGGCACGGGGCCCCACACCACTTCACGCTGCTGTTTCGGGCATCGCTCCCCATTGTGCTGAAGAGATGGAAAAGGTGACCAGAACCGGCATCTATCCTATGAGGTGGGGGCCCTAAAATGAGCACCTTAATCCTGCCCCTTCACAGTACCCCTCTTCTCTTAAAAATAGTTTTCCCAGCAATTGCTGAGATTTTCATGTATTTGAGCTTTAGGAAGTGAAAGAACATTTTATTCTAAATACCATCACACCGAAACAGCTAAAATATTCCGTCTTAGCGATATTAAATAAAACTGTGCAGTTTAAATTTAGCTGTGTGTTTCAGCAGACACACTTGCCATGCCTGCTTCTTCTGACTCTAAAACAACTGTGAAAGTAGGGAAAAAATATAAATATTAATACTGTCAAGATGCAACCAAAAATTCATAGAAAATAAATATTTATGAAATTCTTAGAACTAAACCTTGTCCTCACCACAGCAGGTGCTTGCTGGTTGGATGTTAAATTTTTGCAAAGCCCATTTGGATGACTCTTCCTCCATCTCTCAAAGTTATGATGTGCTCAGTGTTTGTGGAAGCCTGAAATTAAACCAAAACAACTCACATTGAACCCAAATTGGGCTCCTTTGCTTTAGAATAGTCGCCTTTTTATAAAATTTTAACATTTGCTATTTGCCTTTCAGCCACTTCTGTCTGCTTTTTTATCGAGCGTGGCTCAGAGTAAGGAGGTTAAAATAGATACCCAAGAGAATACATCCTTACCCTGTTGGGAGAACAGCTGATTATGCTAACAAAGTTGATCCCTCTGAAAGGTTATCTTCTAACTTTAACAGTTTATTAGAGTAAATATTAGATATTTCAAATTACATGTTTGACTACAGAAGTAGCACAGATTGTTTCCTCTTAAATTGATAACAGAAGTTTTGGTGAGAACAGCACGGCAGCCCAAGTTAGAGGATGCAGCAGAAGGAAAGGCTCTTTCAGTCTTACAGGGGTCCCACTTCTTATTCTCTCAACCCCACTGCACAGAAAACAGTCATTCGTGCTTGTAGATCTATAGTGGTGGATCAGTTGTGTGTTTGAAACTGAAGAACAGTGCAAAGTACATCATTTTGGCAAGGATAAAGCTTTCTTATCTCTTACCCTGCCTACCCCAAATGTGGACTTTTATGTTCTTGAATACTGTGCCCAGCATTAGATTTCTTATATCATTATCAAGATCAGCTGATTCCCTCTCCAGAAGCTATCAGGAGAACTGGCTACCCTGCACTTGGGGAAGGCTGAGGTTCTTAATGACTTCTTTGCCTCAGTCTTCACCGCCAAACGCTCTTACCACACCACCACCCAAGTCTTGGAAGGCAGACGCAGGGACTGTGAGAATGAAGACCCTGGGCTCACTGTAGGAGAGGATCTGGTTCAAGACCATCTTAAGAACCTGAATGTATACAAGTCCATGGGACCTGATGAAATCCATCCACGGGTCCTGAAGGAGCTGGCAAATGAAGTTGCTAAGCCACTGTCCCTCATATTTGAAAAATCGTGGCAGTCAGGTGAAGTTACCAATGACTGGAAAAAGGGAAATATAACCCCCATTTTCAAGAAGGGGAAAATGGATGAGCCGGGGAACTACAGAGCAGTCAGCCTCACCTCTGTGCCTGGCAAAATCTTGGAGAGGATTCTCCTGGAAGGCATGCTGAGGCACATGAAAAACAACAAGGTGGTTGGTGACAGCCAGCATGGCTTCACTAAGGGGAAATCCTGCCTGACCAATCTGGAAGCCTTCTATGATGGAGCTACGGAACTGATGGACAGGGGTAGAGCGGTTGGCGTCATCTACCTGGACTTGTGCAAAGCATTTGACACTGTCCCACATGACATCCTTATCTCTAAGTTTTTGAGACATCAATTTGATAGGTGGACCACTCGGTGGATAAAGAACTGGCTGGATGGCTGCATGCAAAGAGTTGTGGTTTTTAATGGCTCAGTGTCCAGCTGGAGACCAGTAATGAGTGGTGTCCCTCAGGGATCAGTGTTGGCACTGCTCTTGTTCCACATCTTTGTCGGTGACATGGACAGTGGGATTGAGTGTGCCCTCAGCAAGTTTGCTGATGACACCAAGCTGTGTGGTTCGGTTGATACGCTGGAGGGAAGGAATGCCATCCAGAGGGACCTTGACACGCTTGTGAGGTGGGCTCATGCCAACCTGATGAAGTTTACCCATGCCAAGTGCAAGGTCCTACACCTTCAGGGTTGGAGCAATCCCAGGCACAGCTCCAGGTTGGGCAGGGAAGAGATTCAGAGCAGCCATGTGGAGAAGGACTTGGGGGTGTTGGTCAATGAAAAAATGAACATGAGCCAGCTTCAGTGTGTGCTCGCAGCCCAGAAATCCAACCATATCCTGGGCTGCATCAAAAGGAGCATGACCAGCAGGTTGAGGGAGGTGATCCTGCCCCTCTACTCTGCTCTCTTGAGACCTCACTTGGAGTATTGTGTGCAGTTCTGGTGTCCTCAACATAGAAAGGACATGGAACTGTTGGAACGAGTGCAGAGGAGGGCCATGAGGATGATCAGGGGACTGGAGCAGCTCCTGTATGAAGATAGGATGAGAAAGTTGGGTCTGTTCAGCCTGGAGAAGAGAAGGCTGCATGGAGACCTCATAGGAGCATTCCAGTATCTGAAGGGGGCCTATAGGGATGCAGGGGAGGGACTCTTCATGAGGGACTGTCGTGAGAGGACAAGGGGTAATGGGTTCAAACTTAAACAGGGCAAGTTTAGATTGGATATGAGGAAGAAATTCTTTACTGTGCAGGTGGTGAGGCACTGGAATGGGTTGCACATGGAAGTTGTGAATGCTCCATCGCTGGCGGTGTTCAAGGCTGGGTTGGACAGAGCCTTGGGTGGCATGGTTTAGTGGGAGGAGGTGTCCCTGCCCATGGCAGGGGGGGTGGAACTGGATGATCTTAAGGTCCTTTCCAACCCTAACTATTCTATGATTCTATGATCATAGGATATTTACAGCTTTTCTACAAATGCTACGCTAATTCAAAGTGTTTAACACATTTCCTAATAAAAGCTTTAAAAGTCTTATTCTAGATATTCAGGTTTTCGTGTCAAATCCATACCCAAAGCATGAAAACATTCAGCTTTAAAATGGATACAAATATTGCCCGTTGTCCTGATTTATTGAGATTCTTTTGTTTTTACAGTAGCCTTTAAAGTGAGTCACTTCAAAGTAACTGCGCTCAGGCCACTACCTTTAACATCTTCCCAGCAATATCACCAGGGCTTGTGCTTAGCTTTCCTCAGCAGTCTTTCCTATTTGACGAATGCTTGTCTTTGTTTCCTTCAACAGGAATGGCAATGTGTGTAAAAGCCAATCATGAAAGGAGAAATCATGAAGTACATAACAGCTATGACACATTGTGTATGCCACAATGTATATGTCCTGCAGCTGACTCTGGCCCTCAGGAGCTGCCACAATAGCTCCTCAGAGAGAGCATTGTTCAGAGTATATAAAAGTATTGATCAAATTCTAGATGTCTACAGTTACTATGTTTGATACCTTTAGCCTAGGTGCAGAATCTTGTGTGACTTACAGCTGATACTAATTTCAGCAAACAGGATTTTGCCCTGTCCTACTCGTGTTATTGAGATTCCACTCAGGACATTACTGTATATCAAAGAGCTTCATTTGCATCATCTGCTTCAGCTTGGAGTTTCCTTTTGCTTTCAATAGCTTGCAGCCAAATATCAGCACCTGTTTCTCCTTCTTCCCCCTATTCCAGACACACAGGACTTCTGTGTCTTGCCTATCTCCAGAAGCAGTACAAAATCGGGAATGAGAAAGCACTTCAGAACTAGAATTCACTGCTTTAAAATTTCCTGGCGACATACCCTGAAAAAATCTATGTAGGAAAAAAATGTTAACAGTTATAATGCAGATCAAATATTGGACCCGAACCACATGACTGTTTCCCTTCTAACTTAATGCACAGACATCTCAAACCAAGGGTATGAGTGGGCTGAAACAACTAATCGCATTTTGGCACAGACAAGTACAAAAGGAAACCCAGAACTACTAATTCAACAGCTTGAAATATCAGCTGCTGCATGAAAGATCTTTAAAGAGCTCTTTTGAAGAGAACATACCCTTTTAAACTTGCAACTTTTCATTTAAAAATGTCAGAAAATATCTCAGGGAAAAAATGGAAGAAACCAGCATTGTTGATATGAAGCCTAAATCCACTGAAATAGACATAAGATACCCCTTCCTCTGCACCTAATTTCATCATATACATTCCTCTCAGCTATCAGGGTCCCATCACCCATTTTGTATATTTTCCATGCATATGTTCACAAATTTTTTCAGCAGTAAGAAACAGCTCTAAGATGGGAGAAGTGATGTAAAAGATAAAGCAGTTCAAGGAGGTGTAATAACATCGTACAACACAGTGTCCCCCATGCCTTCAGGGTTGCAACGTTTGGACACATCTTTGCTCCAAACTTTTGCTGAAGACCTTCGCTATAGAACCCCATCTGTGGGTCCTTGGGGACCACATAACTTAAGGCACAAAGAAGTGTATTCATTTGCCCTTCACAGAGAAAGTAAATTAATAGCTATGATTCTGTGATGGGAGTCTACCTGCAACTCTTCTGGAGCTAAATCGCTACAGCCCTACCAGTCAGGGTGTTTCCATGTCACAGTACCCTTTTTCACCAATATAACACAAATGACCCAAGTGTACTTGTCATCCTCATTCTACTCTTCCTCTGGGCTCAGCAGCTTATCCTAGTGACTCAGAAACAGCTTCTTCAAAACAGAGTATTGTCTAAACATTATCTGTTCATTTAAATGATCCACAGCAACCAGACAAAAATGAGAAAAATACTCCATCATTCCTTGCCTATGCTGTATATTTCCCTTCAGATTTTGGGTAAATTACACTGAGAGCAGCTACGTCATTCCTTGCTGTGTGGGAGGGAAGACAGCTTCTCTTCTGGCTTGTTCTCTTTGATAATGCAAGCTTCGATCCTAAGCTTGGATCAAATAAGGAGGAGCCTAACAGAGTGGGGAGAGGCAGAAAAAAAGGCATGCTCACCATTATTTGCTCTACTATTGACCTCTTCCAGGTTGCTCAGATTCCATATTAACTTACCTGTCATTGTTTTGTTTTATTTTTGAAAAATATTAGTATTACTGCACTCACCAGCAAAAAGCACACACATTGGCAAGGGGGGTTCCTTTACCTATAATACAGATAATAAATCTAGAAGCCCAGGTCTGATCTCTTAAATAAAATGTGAGGGTATGATTCCTTGAGACACATGGCGTTCACCAGTGCTGAATAGGGAGGATCCAGCTCTTTCTTTGTCTTGCCCTTCCTTCTCTCCTGCTGGCTGCACATTCTGATCCAGCTCTACCTGGTGCTGGCTCTGCCATTCATTGAGAGCTGGTATGAGTCACTAAAGTAGTAAAAAAACAATCTGAAAGTGAATACCTTTCTGCCGTATTAAGAAACTTGGTAAAGGGTCTGAGAAGCATCTGAATCAGCACAGCCAGGAAATTGGACCATGCAATTAGAAGTGAGGGAGAGATAGGGAGGAAGGCAGAAAGACAAGATGTTCTTTTAGAGGGAGAAGGCTCATTGGCTGGCTGAGTCTTTAAGTAAAACTAAGAAGGAAAGAAAGGGAAAAAATAGGTTTGAAGGCCACTTATAATAGCAGCTTCTCAAATCCTTCTCAGTCCACAGGATGGCTTTGAAACTGTCCTGGCAAATACCTCTTGCTGCTCATAGACAGCTATGATCCTATGGATCTTTAGCTGCTCCTATCCACCTTCAATAAAGCTGCATTTGAGGAAAAGTGACTGAACATGCATTACAAATGAGTTACTAGGAAAAAGGAAGCATTTCTTTCCCTCAGCAATATTCCTCAATGTCAAGGCACTCTGGCAGTGCTTGACCTCTGGGACTATGCCTAAAGAGCTGAAGCAGAAAAAAGCTCTTGATTTTATATGTAAGTGCCAGGATGCTGTTCCCCATCCCACCCAGGCTCAGAAATGACCCTAGAGATCCACATATTTTAACCTTCAGACTTTATTACCATTAATTATATCTAGAAGTGAAGCCAGGATCCCTGAGAACACAGTGGCAGGAACAAAACACAATCATCCATCTGCCTAGCAACATGGGTTGCCATGAGTACTTCTCCCCATGCTCCACAGGCAGCAGGGGCTCGCCACTGAACACTGAGCCAACTTCAAGGGCCCCATACTGGTAAAGAAAGCCTGTTTTCTCCAATGAAGACCTTGGTTTCCATATCCAAGATACATGTGTTCCTCTGGAGCCTAGAAGGTGTCTGCTAGCAGCCTGAAATTCAGGAATAAGAGACTTCTGCAGTAGCAAGACATCGTCAGTGGAACTGCTGTTGCAGGAGACAAAAGCAGTGATGTTGGCAACATGAATGCAAACTCCATTCTTTCCCTGTTTCTTTTGAAAATGCTCTTTGCACACGTTTAAATACTATGCCAAAAAAAAAAAAATCCCAAATAACATACTATCAAATCACTGAATTTATGTAGTTAGGAAGAAATAAGAAACACCCATGAGTGGTACTGAAGGCATGGAAATACTCTCTAACACCCCTAACTCAGGAAGTTCTTGAATCACAAAACATTTGTAGGAGGCTGAGAGAGAGAGAGAGAGAGGGAGTATTCAAGATACCAATTTGCCTTGCTCTCCACTGAGCACCTGCTTTAGGCCTCACTAGAAGGATATGCGAAGAGATATACAAACATTTGATATGACCCAGAAGGCTCTTTTTGGTGTTCTTAAAAAAGCAGAAGACTCTTTGATCATAGTTTTATATCTAAGGGAGGTCTTCTAATAATGTAGTTATCGAGAAGCTGTTTAAAAATAGAGATGTAAGATAAAAACATAAAATCATGGGTTTCAGACTGATATTTGGACAATCACAATTGAATGGGAATGCCGAACACTGGAATTATGTTTGTTTTACCAATATTATGAAGCTAGCCTTTTAAAATAGCTATAATTTCATTGTTTGTTAAATGATAAGATGCAATTTAAGGGTATATAGGCCATAGCATATGGTAAATAGGGGTAAAAATGGGTAAACTGGCCCAAAGCATATTTTACAAAGCCATCAGCCATAAAGCAGCAGTAGTTAACTTTGGGATGAGATGAGGAACTAAAGTTACACATCTGAATGATCATATATGGCACTTAATCAGTTTACATGAGGCACAAAATAATACCTTTTAATACTTAGGAAAATCCTTCTAGTGCATGAGTAGTAGAATTACTTTCTTTCACATGTCAAGATTATTTGGGCATGGAGATGTTGCTCTTCTCACTAGGTTAGTAACAATCAAAACCAAAATGAATCTGGATATAAGAAAACATATCAATTTAAGCACTAAAGATTTTTCTGTTTTCTTCAGAATGCAAGCTTTTATTTATTAAAAAAAAAAAAACACAAAACAAAACTTAAAAAATAGACCATCTACTTGTGAAGATAACGTTTGGAGAATTTATGTAGCATTATCCTTTTAAATCCACAGTAAGACAGTAAGGGAGAAAATCATATTCTAAAACAAGTCCCACTAACTTAATGTATTCAGGATTTCACTTTACAAGTTTGACCGCACTACCTGCTCACATTAACATCAGAATTTCAGTGGGAATAAGGTTAAGGTCTGTGGGACTAACCTTAATTTGATTCACAATTTATTCATCTCCACTGACACAAATGGCACAGCATTGAGACTAGTGTTATAGTATAAGCATCACCTCAATTTTCATACATCTCAGTGGGATTTTATTCAAAGGGCTAATTGTACAGCTAGCTTGTTTTTCCAGGTGTGTGACATTTTCTTATTACTTAAATACAAGCTTTAACTTTGCAGAGCTTAAATTTAAATCCATATTTAAATAAAGTTAATTCTGACCTAACTAGAGATACTGTACCGAGTATGTTTTGTAAGCTTTCGTATGAAGACCTACTATCATAAAATGAAAATTGCTGTGAAATAAAAATATATTTTGTTACTTTAAAGAGGGGAGGGGGGAAAGGAAGAGAACTAAGACACATTCCAGCAATCTTTTCTCTACCTTTAGAATGACATTGAACTCCTGCTTGATTCTCTTGTGAGGAATAGGGGACTTTGATGCTCTCTGGCCAGAAGATAGATATCTGTATTAATAAAAATCTAATCTGTGCTCAGAGGCTTTGCATGTTGACTATGAATATAAAATATTCATGCTACAATAGACTGTTAACACTGTCAAAAGCTGAAGTTTATCCAGTTTTACAGGAAAAGTTGACATTTTGCTATATTCTTCATTCTAGGGAATGGGGAAAAGTAAGCCATCAAAACTGTCGTCATGTCCCCTCCACACACACACCTTGTCAATTTTACCAGTGTGACTATTCAGATATGTCATAAATCTAGAAATTAGGAAGCATTTGTCTACTGAGCCATTTAGACCCAGTACCTCAGACTAAGAGAGGTAACAAATACTTTGGATTACTCAAATTTTGAGTGGCACTGTACCAGGGCAAGCAGAGGCATCACCTGCTTTTGTATCACCTTTTCTGCAGGGCATGGCCATGAAAGGATCTGAGTAGGTAAGTGACTCAGCTAAAAAGTACTCTTTTTGTTTTATTGTTGTGGCTATCAGGTTGTGAACTGGGCTGGCACAAAAGTAGGATCAGTATAAGAACAAGTGACTAGGGCTGAGGAAACATGGACCTGTCTTCAAGCAGCAGCCTGAAACTTCCAGCAGTCCTGCATCAGTGAGTGGAAGGGGCTTTTGGTCCAAAAATAATAATAATAAAAAAAGACTTGTTTTGGGCATATGATCCCTTTTTGCAACTCTGAAATAGAAGTTGCATGTCTTCAAAGGACTTCAAAGGCCTACAGTGACCATAATTTTCAAACTAATTTAGCTTTATTTCGTTACACTGTTTGTACTATTGGAGTGAAATGGCTAGTTGGTACCTGCAAGGCAGAGGTGTTTGCAAAGGAAGACAAGATAAGGACAGAAAGACAAGCAGTTATCACATGCAGAGCCCTAAGGAGTGGGGTGAACTGCAACTTGCTAAGCTGATTCTAGTAGACGCTGTAGATAGATGCAGATAAAGGAGACTTAACAGGAAGAGGCACTTAAATATCCCGATAAAGCCATTTAAATTGTCTTAAGATTGGACATTCAGAGCTGTATCACTTGAGCATTTATGAAGCTGTGCAATGAACCAAATCAGGGAAATGACAAACAACCCAGTAAAAACAAATAGGCAACAAAGTACTAATGGGTTATTTCTCCATGAGATGAGTTCTCATTTGCTGAATAGCCATATAAATACTTGCACAGCATGATGTAGGGAGCAAAAACTGCTTAAGCCACAGTTGCTGATCAGGGAGTTGGTGATCAGGCAAACTGATCATACACAGATCAGTGTATAAGATCACTCCCACCTGTAAAGATTTGCAGCATTAGGAAAGTTGTGATCAATTACCCTCCACAGCTTAAGGAAGTTATGACTAAGTTTATTCAAGACAGTAAAAATGGACTACATAATATATGCATGAGTTTTAAGCTGCTACCTGAACTTTACAAAGTGGAAATACAAGTTTAATAATCCATCTGAAACTGAGGATCCGTAAACCCTAGATAGGTAACCCCTTCCCAGTTCTGTGTCATTGGCACCATGACTTACCATCAAGAATTGGACAGCTATGTAAATAAGAGTGGTATCACTGACTGTCGTGGTTTAAGTCCAGTCAACCAGGAAGTTTTCTCACTCACTCACGCCTCCCTCTTTCTTCCCCCAGTCCCGGAGGAATGGGGAGGAGAATCAAAAGAATGCAACTTCCACAGGTTGAGGTAAGAACAGTTTAGTAACTAAGGTATAACACAAATCACTACTGCTACCACCAGTAATAATACAAGAGAAATACAAGGAAAGAGAATACAACTGCTCACCAAGCCCGACCCAGCCACTGCACCCCCCAGCAGCGAACCCCCCACTCCCCCACCACCACACCCTTCCGGGTCTCTGCTCTCCGTTTTTACACCCTGGACATGACGTGCTGTGGTATGGAATAACCTCTTTGGTCAGTTTGAGTCAGGTGTCCTGTCTCTGCTTCCTCCCGGCTTCCCCTCCTCCCTGGCATAGCATGAGACTCAGAAAGTCCTTGGTCAGACCAAAACATTATCAAGCAGTAACTGAAAACACTGGTGTTATCAGCGCTGTTCCCAGGCCCAAAATCAAAAACACAGCACTGCACCAGCTACTAAGAAGGAGAAAAAATGACTGCTGCTGCTGAACCCATGACACTGACAGTGTGAGATAGTCATTTTCTTATTATAGCTTATTGAAGTATATCATTAAAACAGATCACACCTTTTATCTGTTTTAGATATACTTTCATGACATAGCAGTATTCATTGGTATTGTTGTATATATCATTGCCACCTTGAGAACTGTAATCACTGTCAGTTTACATTAACTAAACCAAACACAGAGTCCAAGAGGGACAGCAGGTTTTTAACCAAACTACAAGATCTGGAAGCCCAAACTTTGCTGGAGAGATATGAGGCAATACTGTTGGCTCTTTGTGACCTTACTTTTCACTGCCAGCTGGCATCTCTGTAACAGAAGAATCAGATAAGAATGGGTATGGATGCCTGGGTACGTCGCCTGCCACCTCTTTTCACTCCACCCTGGCTGTTCAGCACAACACAGCACAGCATATTTAATACTTTAAATTGATAAACAAAGCTGTGACCCAGGGAGCGATCACACATCCCATTTTATCACTTCTCAAGCAGTGCAGCTGCTGGGAGGGTAAGATCTTAAACCACTGTAGTTAGACAGAATCTGCCAGTAAAATTGTTAAGCATTGCTTCTCTGTTACCAGACCACAGCTGCGACCCTGGATAAGTCTTTTAACCCCATTTTTCAAACACTAACACATGTAAATTATTTTCCATCTGTACTTATTTACAGGATTAAGAACAAACATCCAAAAGCTCAATACCTGAAAAGTGATACTGTATCATATATCTATTGCTTACAAGCTGAGTGTTAGTGTTGCATATTTTGGAATATCTTTAAGATAGTATTTGTACCTCTATCCCCATCCCCTTTGAAAGTAGTTTGTCTCTTAAGTGTAGTATGGAGAATCCAAGACGTGTTGAAGATGCATAATTAAGAAGAGAATTAAAATTTAGTATTAAAGAGGTGAAGCTGAAGTTAATTTGTAGAAATAAGAAAATGTAGAATAAGAAAATGTAGAGCATGTAGCAAGAAGGGATGCATGTGAGACCTGGGGCAGATGGCA
Source organism: Myiopsitta monachus (assembly GCA_017639245.1). Taxonomy (NCBI): domain Eukaryota; kingdom Metazoa; phylum Chordata; class Aves; order Psittaciformes; family Psittacidae; genus Myiopsitta; species Myiopsitta monachus. The sequence goes on along the minus strand of CM029925.1, from coordinate 40,952,464 downwards.
TGCCCAAGTGCTGAGCCTTTTCAAAGGTTTTCCCTTTGTGTCCTATGTGCCTTTGAAAACATCTATGTGCTCATGGAAGCTGACACATCCTTGAAGCCTTCCCTTCAGCAGCACCACTACTTCTCCTCTTTCCATATTGAAATATTTGCATACTGGAAGTCCAGATTTTACAGAGGTGTAGACAGGCCCATGACTGCCACATCCCAAGACACTAAATGGGCCACAGTGTTTATCTCTAGTCCTGACACTAGCAAGTTTAACAAGGTCAAATAGCAAGGTGGTGCAGTAGTATGTCCTCCTGACTGATGGTCAGTTATATGCAGCTTGGTCACACCAGCAAGCCCACATGGCTACAGTAGTCTTTTCACTAAGCAGTTTATCTATGAAACCTTCCAAAATGGCTACCAGAAATCTGCCAGGATGCTCACAAACTGATCTGGTAGCCATGGAGATACACATGATTCTTCTGATCTAAAATCTCAGAAGTCTGAGAATCTCTTGTTCTTCTAAACAACTCTAGCAGCCAAAATTTGCAGCATATTTTCAGAACTCCAGTTTCCAGAGTGACTGAAGACCTCAGTAAACATGACACAGTCCCAGAAAAGACTAGAAGAGGTTTTCTGTCTTTGTGGGATACTTTGCTTCAATAGCAGAAGGAAGAAGCTGTTTTTCAGAGCTCTGTTTTTATTACTTGTCAACCTATATACATAGCCATAAAATATGAATGCATAAAGTTATCAGCCTAGAGCTATTGGCTTCCCTATAGATTTGAGAAATGAGAAACACAGAGGAGAATCTCTGATTTGAGACTTTGAAGAACTAAATACCCATCTCTTTTTCTTAGCAGGGGCAGTCTTAAGTAATATCAGAGTTCCAAAGGCAGGGGTGAAGAGCTCCATAAATACACAGATCACTCAAAGGTCCAGGCCTGGCATTTGGATCTGCCTGAGGTGTGGTTTTTATGAAAGAGCCATTGCCATTAGCAACAACCCAATAGCTGATGTTGGGAAGATGTCTTCTGCTTTTAGGAGAGCCATCAGCAAACAGTTTTGTCCATCCTCTCAATAGCCTGGTAAATAGCAGCAGATCAGAGTTGATTTTATACGAAGCACAAGGTTTCAGACAAACCTGGCTTCCAACAGATCCTTTTTGTCAACTTCATGATCACAAATAATTGCCTGGAATTAATCACTTTGATTGTCACTTGGAAATCAAGAATAAAAGTACTAGTATCTGGAAGATGGAGAGAGCATATGTGTTATCTACTGAGAAAGACAGCTAATATGCACTGGGAAGAGAAAAGATCTGAGAGGTATTAGTGTTAGAAGAAGAATTAGAATTAAACTTAAATGAGAGGATTTCAAAATAGAAAAAAATGAAGAACAGAGAAGAGAAAACACAGACAAATGCTTGAAACACAAGCATCAGAAAACCAAAGGATGAAAGAAAAACTAGATAATCAGATAGAAAAATTGTATTTGTCAGAATGGCATATAAAGGGTCTTTAAGCTTTGAAAAAAAAAAACTAGAAAGAGAGGAGGATCTAGCGATCCAAAATATCAGCAGATCAAATGACCAGTGGAAAAATTCCAGTCTTGAGGCATATACTCATACTCAATCCCAATCATGAGGCAGATAGATATGTATGCTTAGCTTTACCTCACACAAGTAACACCAGTGAGTTCAGCACTAAGCACCACCAATGTAAATCGCACTCCTCCTGCTCTTACACCCCCGGCTTCAGCAGATGCAGCCACAGTAAAGACTGGGGAAAAAAAGGACAGCAGTCAAATGCAATTTCCAATTCAGATTAAACATCAGACTTACAAGTACTGAAAGAAAATAGTTTTCCTTTATCCTTACAAATGTGATTCCAAATATACCTAAAGGGCGGGAGGGGAAAATTAACATAGTGTTACCCAGTTTAAAATGCTTTTATTTTAAAATATAGGCTGTTAGCATTTTAAGAGATCTCGGTGCCCTGCAACAAGCAACTTTATTGCTAATTAAAACACTGTTTCATGAATTTCCTTTTCTTAATTCTAAAGAGTTTCCTCATTTTTGTTGTTCCCTAGAATTAACAGAATCTCTGAAGTGATTCCAAGAGAAGCAGTAATAAATCAGTTTAATAAACTTGACCATAGAAGCAAAGAAACTTGAAATGTCAACAAAACTGCTTAAAATCCAGAATACATGCTGGAAGAGCACAGTGTTTACCACTGGTATTTATTCAGTGGGTTTTAAGCTTTGCTTTATTCAAACCCATTCAGGATACACCCAAGAAAGCACCCTGTAGCATCCCAGCTAGAGGCTGCTGACAACCCACCCTTGGGCGGCCGAGCAGGCAGGCTCCTCACTGCTCCACCAGCCGTTCTGTTTCAGCCTGCCCAGGGTGGGCTGCTTCATACTCTTTCTTTCTTCACATTCCTTCTGCCTAAAAGCCACAGCCTCCCTATAAGGCCACAGCACTCATCCCAAACAAATCCTTTCATTTTTTGTGTCAGGCTGCAGACTGTTTCCAGGTTTGGCTCAGAGCTATCTTTGGCCTCCAGGTGCTTGTTCTCAGGCAGATTGGGCCCAGGGTGCTGCCAGCTGTAGGTGATGAACACAAACCAGCCCTTGGCTCCTGAAGGGTTTCAGTTAGCTGCCTTGTAAAATGAAGTGCTCTGTCCCTGGCTCCACAAGTGCAAGTTTCCAGTGTGGTCCGTACCACACCAGTAACAGTTTGCATGGGGAAAGGAGGAAAGTATGAGACAAATAGGTGTATTTTCACCCTTATACAAGTTTCACTGCTGAGTATACAAATTGGTTTCTGTGGATTTGTTACCTGTTCACAGCAATGGAAGTGAAAAGTGACTCAGCATCCATGGTAATTCACTTCCTCACAGGCTGTCAGTTTGGGGGTTATCTCGGGTAGTATTCTCCAAAGCAGCCCTTGTTCATTTGGAAGTAGACAGAGATCTTCAAGTCATTTTATGTGGGTGGCTGCAAGCTGCAATCTGCTGCCAGCGCAGGTCAGGTTCAAGGCAGACATTACAGTGTTCCAGCAAAGTGAAGTTCTGCATCACTATGATGAAGTATTTCAAGTGTGTGAAAGCATTTGAAACACAAAGGATAGGATAGGATAGGATAGGATAGGATAGGATAGGATAGGATAGGATAGGATAGGATAGGATAGGATAGGATAGGATAGGTCAGGGTTGGAAAGGACCTTAAGATCATCCAGTTCCAACTCCCCTGCATGGGCAGGGACACCTCCTCCCACTAAACCATGCCACCCAAGGCTCTGTCCAACCCAGCCTTGAACACCGCCAGCGATGGAGCATTCACAACTTCCCTGGGCAACCCATTCCACTACCTCATCACCTGCACAGTAAAGAATTTCTTCCTCATATCCAATCTAAACTTGCCCTGTTTAAGTTTGAACCCATTACCCCTTGTCCTCTCACTACTGTCCCTCATGAAGAGTCCCTCCCCTGCATCCCTATAGGCCCCCTTCAGATACTGGAAGGCTGCTATGAGGTCTCCATGCAGCCTTCTCTTCTCCAGGCTGAACAGACCCAACTTTCTCATCCTATCTTCATACAGGAGCTGCTCCAGTCCCCTGATCATCCTCGTGGCCCTCCTTTGGACTCGTTCCAACAGTTCCATGTCCTTTCTATGTTGAGAACACCAGAACTGCACACAGTACTCCAAGGGACGTCTCCTGAGAGCAGAGTAGAGGGGCAGGATCACCTCCCTCAACCTGCTGGTCATGCTCCTTTTGATGCAGCCCAGGATACGGTTGGCTTTCTGGGCTGCGAGCACACACTGCAGCCGGCTCATGTTCATTTTTTCATTGACCAACACCCCCAAGTCCTTCTCCACATGGCTGCTCTGAATCTCTTCCCTGCCCAACCTGGAGCTGTGCCTGGGATTGCTCCAACCCTGAAGGTGTAGGACCTTGCACTTGGCATGGTTAAACTTCATCAGGTTGGCATGAGCCCACCTCACAAGCGTGTCAAGGTCCCTCTGGATGGCATTCCTTCCCTCCAGCGTATCAACCGAACCACACAGCTTGGTGTCATCAGCAAACTTGCTGAGGGCGCACTCAATCCCACTGTCCATGACACCGACAAAGATGTGGAACAAGAGCGGTGCCAACACCGATCCCTGAGGGACACCACTCATTACTGGTCTCCAGCTGGACATTGAGCCATTAAAAACCACAACTCTTTGCATGCAGCCATCCAGCCAGTTCTTTATCCACCGAGTGGTCCACCTATCAAATTGATGTCTCAAAAACTTAGAGATAAGGATGTCATGTGGGACAGTGTCAAATGCTTTGCACAAGTCCAGGTAGATGACGCCAACCGCTCTACCCCTGTCCATCAGTTCCGTACCCCCACCATAGAAGGCCACCAGATTGGTCAGGCAGGATTTCCCCTTAGTGAAGCCGTGCTGGCTGTCACCAACCACCTTGTTGGTTTTCATGTACCTCAGCATGCCTTCCAGGAGAATCCGCTCCAAGATTTTGCCAGGCACAGAGGTGAGGCTGACAGCTCTGTAGTTCCCCGGCTCATCCATTTTCCCCTTCTTGAAAATGGGGGTTATATTTCCCTTTTTCCAGTCGTCGGGAACTTCACCCGACTGCCATGATTTTTCAAATAGGATGGACAGTGGCTTCCAACTTCATTTGCCAGCTCCTTCAGGACCCGCGGATGGATTTCATCAGGTCCCATGGACTTGTATACATTCAGGTTCCTAAGACGGTCTTGAACCAGATCCTCTCCTACAGTGGGCCCAGGGTCTTCATTCTCACAGTCCTTGCATCTGCTTTCCAAGTCTTGGGCTCTGTGGTCAGAGCATTTGGCGGTGAAGACTGAGGCAAAGAAGTCATTAAGAACCTCAGCCTTCTCCAAATCCACGGTAGCCAGTTCTCCTGATAGCTTCCGGAGGGGGCTCACACTGTCCCTAGTCTGTCTTTTATTTGCAATGAACCTATAGAATCCCTTCCCCTTATCTTTCACATCCCTAGCCAAGTTTAATTCTCAGTGGGCCTTAGCCTTCCTAACCTGGTCCATAGCTTCCTGCACAACATCCCTGTATTGTTCCCAGGCCGCCTGTCCTTGCTTCCACCTTTTATAAGACTCTTTTTTCCTTTGAATTTTCCTCAGCAGCTTCTTATCCATCCAAGGAGGTCTCCTGGCCCTCCTGCAGCACTTCCTTCTAGTTGGGATGGAATGCTCCTGAGCTTGCAGCAGGTGATCCTTGAATATCAGCCAACAGTCTTGGGCCCCCCTGCCCTCTGGGGCTATATCCCATGGAATCTTACTGAGCAGGTTCCTGAAGAGGCCAAAGTCTGCTCTCCTGAAGTCCAGGGCAGTGAGCTTGCTGCATGCTCTTCTCACTGTCCTGAGGATCTCAAATTCAACCATCTCATGATCGCTGCAACCAAGGCTGCCCTGGAGCGTCACATTTCCAACCAGCCCTTCCTTCCCTGTTGGTGAGGACGAGGTCAAGCATGGCATCTTCCTTTTTGGCTCCTCTATTACTTGCAGAAGGAAGTTGTCTTCCACACAATCGAGGAACCTCCTGGACTGCTTGTGCCGGGCCGTACCATCCCTCCAACAGATACCAGGGTGGTTGAAGTTCCCCATGAGAACAAGGGCCTGCGAGCATGAGGCTGTTCCTATCTGTCTGTAGAGCGCTTCATCTACAGAGTCCTCTTGATCAGGCGGTCTGTAACAGATCCCCATGGTAATGTCTCCCATCACTGTTCTCCCTTTAACTCTGACCCACAAACTCTCTGTTGACTGATCACCTGTCCTCAGACAGAGTTCCATACTCTCCAGCCTATCCCTAACATAAATAACAACTCCCCCTCCCCGCCTGCTGGTCCTGTCTTTCCTAAAGAGCCTGTAACCTTCCATTCCAACACACCAGTCATAGGAGCCATCTCACCGTGTTTCTGTGATGCCTATTATATCATACCCCTGTAGATGTGCACATGTCTCTAATTCCTCTTGTTTGTTTCTCATGATAAGGGCATTTGCCTAGAGCCATCCGAGCCGAGCTCCAGTTGAAGCCGGGTCAGTGGCTGGAGCAGCTGGAGTATCTCTACATTGCTCTGAGCAGTTATTATAGGTGCTGGCTAGTGATTGGGTCTGTTTGGATGGAATGATGCCCCCCTCCCCCAGCACATCTAGTTTAAAGCATCCTTGACCAGCCTGGCAAGCCTCCTACCAAATCCACTCTTCCCTTCCTTTGTCAGACCAGCTCCACCAGCCCCCAGTAGACCTGGCCTACTAAATTGAGTCCCATGTTCAAGGTACCCAAACCCCTGACTACAGCACCACCCTTCTAACCGTTTATTAACCTGGCCAATCCTCCTTGCCTTTTTAAGGTCCTGCCCTCTATCCTGGATAATTGACGAAAAGACAATCTGAGCTCCAGAGCCCGTAACCACCTCTCCCAGAGCTCTGTAGTCCTCCTTTATGTTCTCCAGGCTACTGCTATCTTTATCAGTAGCACCCACATGGATCAGTAGAAGTGGGTAACAGTTCAGTGGGACCAACTAGAGCAGGCAGCCTCTCTGCAACATCCCTGATCCGAGCCCCTGCTAAGCAACACACTTCCCTTGAGCCTGGGCCAGGCCAACAGATGGATGACTCTGTGCCTTTCAGAGTAGAGTCCCCTACTACTACGGCCTGTTTCTTTTCCCTGGCAGCACCAGTACTGATCTTCTTTACCGGTGCACCAGCCGGTTGTTCCTGGTGGGAGTGTGGCTCCTCATCAGCTCCCTGCAGGACAGCAAAGCGGTTCTGGGTGGGGACAACAGCTTTAGGAGGAAGCCCCCTGCTTTTAATTGTCCTCTTCCTCCCTTTGTTTGTTGTTTTTTTCTGTTACTGTTTCCCAGCTTCCTGGGTTAGCGGCCTCCTTCTTTCTTCCATGAGCTACAAGGGCCGCTTGAGGCCCCTGCACAGCCTGGTCCTGGAGCAAGCAGTGCTGCTTCCTCTCAGCTTCCCTGACACCTTTCAGCCTATTGACAGCGTCCCGCAGCTCAGCCACCTGCTGCAGGAGGAGCTCCCCCAGGGAGCACCGAGTGGAGCCCTCCCCTCAGGAGAGCAGTGCAGGCGCTTTCTACACCCCGAGCTCTGCACTGCAGCCTCCTCTCTCATCAGCTCCTCCTAGGTACCAACACTGGCCTCCGCCGAGGCAGCCAGCGCACAGCTCCCAGACCGGGCCCTGGTCATACGGCGAACGCCCACCAAGCCGCGCTAGCTGCCTCACCTCCCCACGCCCCCCGGGCCAGTTTTCACCCAGTCAGGGTGGTGCCGCTCCTGCTGGCGCCGCCCCTCTGAGTCAGCTGCTCTCCTCCGCTGAGCTGCCGGCTCCTGGGCAGGCCCTGTCGAGGACTTGAGGCTCCCTGGGTGGCTCCCGCCGCTCCGATTTGAGGCTCCTGGACGCTGAGCTGCCCCCCATCAGGTGTTGCAGGCTCCTTTCTCTTGCTCCTCACCTCAGCAAATGGGGGAGAGAATACAGGGAAAGCTATTAAATAATGATAAGAGCAAAGGAACAAAAGGAAGTATTACCAGAAATATTTCCTTGTAATAAGGGTGCTTCAAATAAACAGTAGACCTAAAGCTTACTTCTGACTTACTGCTGGTTGCTAAAGCATGGCATTAGCTATAAACTATCATATTTTCAAGCCTAAGAAGTTGGACAGGGATTGCTGAAATTAATTACTATGGAGTTAAAAACAAACAAACAAAACAAGGGCTTTCGTGATGAGACCAGATTCAGGGAAGAAACAGAGGATAAAGGAACAGAGCTGGTTTTAGGCATTAAAGATTTGCCATCTGAATGCTCTGTATTTATTTCCTTTAAAGCTGATCAGTTAACACATTGTTTTCTGTGTGATCATTTAATTTAAAGCTGATCAGTTCTAACATTATTTTCCTCATGTAATTGCTTCAAGTGTTTTGTGGGTTTTTCTTCTACTCTTAATTGCCTTTTGTGTGACAGTGTATCAGTATTTGATGGTGCTATCTGTAACCACGGTGTCTGATCCTTTCCCATGTAGAATATACTGCCAATAAAAAAAAAGCTCTCTAGATAGACCATCTCATTCTTCTCTGTTTTGAAGGTGTGAGACTTGTGCTTGGAGTGCATGTTGGTTTTCGTTCCTTTTTAACACTACTTTTGGTTTTAAGTTCTTGAGTTTTTAAATGATAGACAAGCACACTATTACCACTTAGCAACCAGCTTTTATTTCAGAAACACTGTCCTCTCTATGATAATAGGATTCTTAAAACAATTCCTTGTTACTACTGGCGTGCTGTGCTCACCTGGCTTCTTACTTGCTTTAATTTTTGCTTTTGGGGATCTCTTACTTTCCTGGTAAGTGGAGAGGGATGGAACACGAGAAACGTGTGCTCATCTCATAGAGAGACTGCCAGGCAGTTCTGTTTCCTTTTGCATGAAAAAGAACTCATAAAATCCAGACTCTCATTGAGGCCCCGACCCTGTAACGAACTCAGCAGAGTCACGGGGGTTCTGGCACATAGGAAACTTGGATTGCAAGTACTGATAACTCAGGGAGCTGCACAAAACATGCTGGCCTGATGTTATTTAAAAGGATGGTTTACTTTATGTTCACTACCAGAGATTTTTTGCCTGGATAGCTTAGGAGCTTGTTAACTCTTGGATTAGCTACCTTATAGCAGAAAGGCCCTAAAAAACTTCTGACTGCGCTCCAACCCCAGGTTTGCTGGCACTGTTCTTTAAAGCAGCGAGACTTGATGGGATACCTGGTTGTGGTTTATAGTACCTGCTGGAAGGACTGCCTGCCTTCTGTCAAGAGTGCGCTCCTGGCAGCATGGATGTGGAACAGCAAGGTTAAGTCACAGTGCTTTTCTTCTGATGCTTATTGCCAAATAATTGTTTTGAGAGAGTTATCAGAGGGTTTACTGAGTTTTTGGATGCTTTTCTAAGAAATTACCTATAGCCATTTGCTAGCAGTTACTTTATTGTGTTGCCAGAAGTTTCTGTTGCTGCTATATCTGTCAGGTGAAATGATGCAGGTTTTCCTTATCCTGAAAATAAGGAAAAGCTGAGCAGATTTGCTCCATAACAGTGGGTTAAAGAGCAATCTATGACAAAATGGTTTTATTTCCAGGAAGCATTCTCCACAGTAAGGTAAACTTTATTGGATAAAATGCAGCTTCCTAAAAAATACCCCAACTAAATAAACTTCTGACCTTATTTATTTATCCAGATTTTCTGTATTTCTTGATTTAAAGATGGCATAGTGTACAGGCTTACAGTTTAGTGTCGTGGTTTAAGCCTCTAAGCCCCCCCACGAAGTTTTCTCACTCACTCACTTCTCCCTCTTTCTTCCCCCAGTCCCGGGGGGGATGGGGAGGAGAATCAAAAGAATGCAACTTCCACAGGTTGAGATAAGAACAGTTTAGTAACTAAGGTATAACACAAATCACTGCTGCTACCACCAGTAATAATACAAGAGAAATACAAGGAAAGAGAATACAACTGCTCACCAAGCCCAACCCAGCCACTGCACCCCCCAGCAGCGAACCCCCCACTCCCCCACCACCACACCCTTCCGGGTCTCTGCTCTCCGTTTTTACACCCTGGACATGACGTGCTGTGGTATGGAATAACCTCTTTGGTCAGTTTGGGTCAGGTGTCCTGTCTCTGCTTCCTCCCGGCTCCCCTCCTCCCTGGCATAGCATGAGACTCAGAAAGTCCTTGGTCAGACCAAAACGTTACCAAGCAGTAACTGAAAACACTGGTGTTATCAGCGCTGTTCCAAGGCCCAAAACCAAAAACACAGTGCTGCACCAGCTACCAAGAAGGAGAAAAATGACTGCCACTGCTGAACCCATGACATTTAGTGATGCTAATGCTTGTGCTGTGGTTTGCTAGGGAATAGTTAAGTTTTGTGTAGTTTTCCGGTCGCATGCATTTGTGATGGGAGGCAGAAAGGAAAAGGCTCTGTTTCCTTCTCTCACTGATTTTGTGGAGGGGGTTTCCTTTTCTTCTCTGTGCTGACTTACTCGGGGGCCTAGCAGAAAAGTAGCTACACTTAGAGATGCTGCTTCCAAAGGTAAGAGGGAAGAGATCTGAGACTAAGACTGTGGAGAAAAGCAGTTTTGCACTTTCCAAGTTGGTTTCCGATGTTCTTGTGTCTCCTGAACCTACCTCAGGACTTTGTGGCAGCAGCCCAGTAGGATTGCCAGAGCCTTGCCTGGACAGAGGACACTACCTGGAATCCAGTTATTTTGGGGTTGGGGATTTTTTCCCCTTTTTTAATTTTCTGGACATGTTTCCTATGTAAAAAGTAGTGCTGGGGAGAAGTGTGAGGTACTGCCTCAGTCTGCATGTAGTTCTGAGGCTGTAGAACTTAAAAACAAATAAGCCAACAGCTTTAGAAAGTTAAAAATAAGCATGCTATTGCTGGGATATGTAAGTTTGTGAATGCCCTGGGCTTGAGCTTTGTGGCATGTTCCCATTACAAAAATGGCCATCCTGAAAGCATGCTAAAATGGATTACTGAATATTCAAAAGATGTTTCCTTGCTCAGTTTTGCCCATGACAGACTAAAGGTATGCAGTTGGACCATGGTAGTACTTTTTGTTAGCATACAATATTGTTCTAAATTCTAGGGTGTTTATGTGTTATTGTTTAGCGAGGCCTTCCCAATGTGTGGAAGCCATTCTTTGTGAACTGAGGACAGAGGACAGAGGACAGAGGAGATGATCTCAAAGCTGGCAGCACTCTGGTGCTATAAAAGGTGTGTGGCAGCTTCCTTTTCTTGACCAAAGCATCTCAAGGGGAAGGAGAAAGATGTATTGAAAAGACTTAAAGAGTAAAATGATGACAGAAGCTGTGTGTACTACAGGGGGTGCAGACCATCAGAACAGGATGGAAAGACAATGCAAGATGACGGTCATCTGGACAGTGAGAGTGTGCGTTTGGGTTTTGGTGTGCTGTTGAGGTTTTTTAAGGCTCTTGCCTAGTGCAATTTTTTTTTAAGTTAAACAGTACAGCTGCACTAGGCAAGGAGTGATCTGTTGGCAGCCAGCTGTGAATTGTCCTGCTATCCATACCTCTGTCTTCTGAGATCAATTGGGTCTACTTACATTTATTGAACATGTTTTCTCGTGTGAGCAGGAAGGTATAGTGGACTGACACTCAACTTTAAAATCTACTTATGACAATGTTCTGGTATAGTTCCTTAGATTAATTGAAATGGTTGTTTCACACGGTCTTCTTGCAGAAAGACAGTATTTTTTCGGACATGATTTACAACGCTACCTCCTCTGTCACAAACTGAGTGCTATTCAGAGGAGTTTAGTCTGTTGAATTTTCCTGAGTTCACAGCACCACTCTAGCAAGTGTGTTGATGTGGCAGGTTACAAGAAAAAAAAAGAAAATCTAGTTCGTATGTAACACTTGAAGTGTGTGGTCAGTGAACTTCTGAATGACCAAATAAAGCCAAAATGAATCCTTGTTTCAATTTTAGAGGACACGGTCTTTTTTCTAAGGCCAGACATGGAAGCTGTGTGAGCCCCTGGATGCTCTGAATTGAGAAACTGTTTACCAGAAACTTATGGTTTTGTTTTTATGGCTTTTCTTCTAAGCAAGAAAAGCTACTTCTTGAAAATGGGGAAAGGGGGTTGTTGCAGCTGTGGGGTCAGTGGGTGCTTGCCCATTAAAGCGTGACAGATACAGACTGTGGGCGAGTTGTGATGACCCAGCATAGCTTTGCAGCCCCTCCTTCTGCTTGGTGGGATTCCTGAAGTACTTAGTCTTCAACCAGAACAGGAAAAGCAAAATGGCATTAGGATCTTAAACGGACTTGTGTACTGACTCTTGACTGACAACCCACCTGGAAGAACAAATGGTACTATGGCAGAAAGGGGAACACGATGCAGAAATGTACCAAGAGAAAGATACTACTGAGGAGGAACTGGCTAACCCAACCAGTGCCAGAAACCTGAATTTCAGTCCTTTGAATGCTGCTGTAATCAGGCATTAACTATCCTTAGGTCTGAAACATCCTTAGGACATAACTGATCTAGTTGCTGTGCAAATAATAGGTCTTATTATGACAAATGACCACCTTGTTTCTGAGATTAATTGGACCTCATTTGATATTAAAATATCATGGAGAGATTATAGATAGTACAAGGCAAGGTCAAGCTAGTTCAGCATTTTGACTCTGATAGAGAGCAGTAGTGCATACTAGGGAAAGAAAGAAAGGCGCACAGGGCAAGTGCACTGGTATTTCTCTAAAACAAACTCCCAGCCTCCTGGCAGAGACTCTACTGATAGAGCCTACCTATAGAAATATATAGATAGGGGGCTCTTTGGGCTAAGAATTCATCAGAACTGACCCTCTATCATGAAACCTCACTTGTGACAAATTAGCACTTTAAAAATGTCTGCAAATTTCTGACTGGTTCTAATAATGATTAATGAGGATTTCATGAGGCGAGATTAAAAGGGAGAAAGAAAAGGCTTGCTTCACATGCTGCCTGCTATCATAAAAGGCAGCAGAGTATTTAAAGAATGATACTCTTTTTCAAAGTAATGGTGTTGTTGAATGTGGAACTCTGAAGGCAATATTAATTGAGGGTAGACGGGTTAAGGACATACAGAAGAAACCAGAAGATACTGTGATGGTCAGATGTAGGGTAAAGCATGAGAACAGCAGTCAGGACAGGACAGACAAGAGCAGAACTAGGAAAATGCCTGGGTCCTCCTGCAGCATTGAAGGTATGGAAAAGTTGAAAGCCCAGGTGGGGTGGGATACCCAAGGTGCTATATCCAGTCCCCTCCTGAAAGCCTGCTCTTCTTTTTGTCATCCCTTTGTATTGCTTTTGACAGGAGGAGGAGAGGGATTCAGACAGACTAGGAAAGCACATCAGGGATGAGGAGAGTAACTAAAGTCTAAAGGAGCACAAACAAAAGTGAAGGAAAAGAGAGTAACTGATCTGTTCAAGGGCCAAGTCCCATAGGGAAGATCCCAAATTGCTTTTAAGAGCAGAGACTGGTTTGAAGATAAAAGCTTTCTTGTAAGTTAGAAAGTAATACAGTTAGGAGGAAAATGTTATATGATGGATAAATAAAGTGCATAGAATTGCATCTGTTATGTATGGGTAGATGGTAGATGTCACTTTCCACTTAAATGGATTTTTTTTTTTTTTTAACCAGAGAAAAGTCAATTTTAATGCAAGAGTCCTTGTGGTTATCAGAAATTATGTTTTTCCTATGTCCATCATTATCATACAAGTACTGTTTTTGCAAAGAAAAGTTAAAGTGCTTTCCTCTACCACTTTCTTGTTTCAGAAGACTGCGTTACCAAGCACTCATTTTTATGATATGGCTGGTATCTATCTGCATAATCTAGGAAAAGCTGAGTTAAGGGGTCTACTGTCTGAATTGAGAGTACAGTAAATCATAGAATCATACAATCATAGAATAGTTAGGGCTGGAAAGGACCTTAAGATCATCTAGTTCCAACCCCCCTGCCATGGGCAGGGACATCTCCTCCCAGTAAACCATGCCACCCAAGGCTCTCTCCAACCCAGCCTTGAACACCACCAGCGATGGAGCATTCACAACGTCTCTGCGTAACCCATTCCAGTGCCTCACCACCTGCACAGTAAAGAATTTCTTCCTCATATCCAATCTAAACTTCCCCTGTTTAAGTTTGAACCCATTACCCCTTGTCCTATCACTACAGTCCCTAATGAAGAGTCCCTCCCCAGCATCCCTATAGGCCCCCTTCAGATATTGGAAGGCTGCTATGAGGTCTCCATGCAGCCTTCTCTTCTCCAGGCTGAAAAGACCCAACTTTCTCATCCTATCTTCATACAGGAGCTGCTCCAGTCCCCTGATCATCCTCATGGCCCTCCTCTGCACTCGTTCCAACAGTTCCATGTCCTTTCTATGTTGAGGACACCAGAACTGCACACAATACTCCAAGGGAGGTCTCACAAGGGCAGAGTAGAGGGGCAGGATCACCTCCCTCAACCTGCTGGTTACACTCCTTTTGATGCAGCCCTGGATACGGTTGGCTTCCTGGGCTGCGAGCGCACACTGCAGCCGGCTCATGTTCATTTTTTCATCGACCAACACCCCCAAGTCCTTCTGCGCAGGGCTGCTCTGAATCTCTTCTCTGCCCAACCTGGAGCTGTGCCTGGGATTGCTCCAACCCAGGTGTGGGACCTTGCACTTGGCATGGGTAAACTTCATCAGGTTGGCATGAGCCCACCTCACAAGCGTGTCAAGGTCCCTCCGGATGGCATTCCTTCCCTCCAGCGTATCAACCGAACTACACAGCTTGGTGTCATCAGCAAACTTGCTGAGGGCACACTCAATCCCACTGTCCATGACACCGACAAAGATGTGGAACAAGAGCGGTGCCAACACTGATCCCTGAGGGACACCACTCATTACTGGTCTCCAGCTGGACACTGAGCCATTAAAAACCACAACTCTTTGTGTGCGGCCATCCATCCAGTTCTTTATCCACCGAGTGGTCCACCTATCAAATTGATGTCTCAAAAACTTAGAGATAAGGATGTCATGTGGGACAGTGTCAAATGCTTTGCACAAGTCCAGGTAGATGACATCAACTGCTCTACCCCTGTCCATCAGTTCCGTAGCTCCATCACAGGAGGCCACCAGATTGGTCAGGCAGGATTTCCCCTTAGTGAAGCCATGCGCTGGCTGTCACCAAGCTCCTTGTTGTTTTTCATGTGCCTCAGCATGCCTTCCAGGAGAATCCTCTCCAAGATTTTGCCAGGCACAGAGGTGAGGCTGACTGCTCTGTAGTTCCCCGGCTCATCCATTTTCCCCCTCTTGAAAATGGGGTTATATTTCCCTTTTTCCAGTCGTCGGGAACTTCACCTGACTGCCATGATTTTTCAAATAGCCTTAACTTATTTTTCCCCTTCAAAGTATGAATAGGTTAGAGGCAAACTTCTGAAACATAGGACTCAAAAAGGACAGGGGAGCTGTATTAGCTTTTCCCAGAGGCAAATGTGGAAGAAATATTTAACTTAAACATTTTTCTACACTGAAAAGCAGTCATTAAGGTTATACATCTCTTTCACTTATGTATTTTACGTACTCGTACACAGCTGAATTGCCTGACACCTGAAAAGCAACTGGGGTTTCTCACTTCTGTAACAACAGGTAACACAACTGTAGTTTGAAAACTCAGTCCTACTACGCTTGTTTGGTAGTGCAATTCAAGTGTGTGGTTAGATAGTAAGTACTCTTACTACTATGGCATGAATTAATCTCCTTTAAAAAATATATTCAGCTTTCTGAGTGGCTTAATAAAGAGAGAGCCTTAGTAACTTCAAAAGAAAAATAAAAAAATCTCAGGTTGGTGGTATTAAATTTGAGAAAAAGTATCATTCTTAGTTTATGTACCTGTGTCTTTATATACAGGCTGGAATGCTTTAGAGTAAGCAAGTAATCCCTTGATGTGCCTGAAAGCTGTTACCTGTTTTGTTTCTCCATGGTAAGAGGAGTATAAAGCAGTATGAGTGTGTTACTGAAGTAGGCAGACATGATATTGTTTAGGGATGGGATTACATGTGATGACTGCAGTTCTAGGGTGAGTCTGAACAAGAGCATTTTCTCACATGGAGGCCCTGTGAATGTGTGCAGATATGCTAGTCTAAGGCAAAGCTTGGGGATTCAAAACTGGCTTAAAAGGATCTATCAATCTATAAAGTTTGCAGTGGTGGGAGGGATTATCAGACATCAGGTCGATGAAGCTGTTCCAGAAACATGAGTCAACATGTAAAGAGGCCTGTGCCAGATCAAGGCCTAAGCGCAGGGCTCTGTCTGAGGTTCAGATACAATGTCAGCCATGAAGACTTAATGATGTATTTTCTGTTTAATATTTTTTTACATTCAAGAAAAGCACATGGAGATTGGTCAGGGAGATGACATCTGAATTAACACAGAGTTGTCTGCAAGCTTCAGTCAGTAATTCTGCAATATTAAATAGGTGAAGCCTGCTTACTTTTGTTCCCACCTTGGCAGAACAGTACGTATTGAGGGTATTTCAGCAGACCAGCTAAGATAGCTCTTTTGTGAAGAAACCGGCAAAGGTAATCACAGAATGGTTTGGATTGGAAGGGACCTTAAAGATCATCCAGTTCCAACCCTCCTGCCATGTGCAGAGACACCTTCCACCAAACCAAGTTGCTCATACCCCCATCCAACCTAACCTTGAACACTGCCAGGGATGGGGCAGCCACATTTTCTCTGGGCAACCTGTGCCAGTGCCTCACCACCCTTGCGGTAAAGGATTTCTTCACAATGTCTTATATATATGTCCCCTCTTTCAGTTTAAAACCATTCTCCCTTGTCCTATCACCATCTGCCCTTGTAAAAAGTCCCCTTCTAGATCTGTTCTAGCCCCCTTTACATATTGGAAGACTGTTATAAGGTCTCCCCTGAGTCTTTTCTTCTCCAGACAATGATTTATATTGGTGCAGCTTGCTCATGCACTGACCTCTCCCTAGCACTGATGCACTCTTATCCTTTCTTTTCCCTATTGAGATGACTCTGACCTACTAGACTGAGATAAAATCTACTAGCTTGCATTTATAGTAAGGGAAAGGTTCTGGCAACCCTTTTTCTCATCTGTACATATTACACGAGGGATCGCTCCCTGTCTCTGTTCCAACAAGCTGTTGTGTAGCCATGGGTTGAGCTAACCTTACCGACTGAGTCATGCTTCCTTCAAATGCATCCAGTCTGACTGGGGACAGAGCAGTGTCTGTGCGTGTGTTGTGTGTGTGCTTGAAAGATCCTTTTCTTTGTGCAGGTAATACTGGACAACTTCCTTGTCTTTCCTCCTTTCCTCTCAGTGCAGGTAAACGTCATTTGTTCTGGTTCAGGCGGCCACGCACCCTGTACCAACAGAATGCAACCGTATGCCAAACACACCTTCCCTTCTGTGGCACTTCATACTGAGCTTCTAGTTGTTTGGCTTGCTTTTCTTTTTCTGCAAGTTAAAATTCTGCAAGTGAAGCCTCTCAGGCTTTGTAGATTAGTTTTGCCTTTCTGTTCAAGTGAAACTCAATCTGCTGTTTGTTCTCAAAAAACTTTTGACCAAAATGGAAAAAAAATCAACCACTGTATGAGTTAGTGACTGAGGAGAGCCCTGAGCTGATGCTGTGCAGGGGCAAAAAGAGCAGCTTTGGTCAGCTCGCTCTGTGCTGAGCTCCAGACTAGTGTTTCATGCCTGGTGGAGAGTTAAATGCACTTAAAAAGCCTTTGTTAGCCTGTGGCTTTGTTAGCCCTGTCCTGGTCTAGCTAAAGATCAGGTCCTGCATGCCTCCTAGCACTGCAGCCGTAAAGGAATGGGTATATAGCTCTACTTCTGTTCTTACATAACTGCGTTAACAAGGTTGTACCAGGGCAACTATTTTAAGTAGCAATGTTCGTTTTCGAAGCCTTTATGCAGTGAACTGCGCAGACCAGGCCCGCGGCGGGAGCCCGGGAGCGAGGGGATCCGAGGGAAAGGAATTCGCTGCCCTGCCCGCAAGGCTGCGGCCTGCCAACAGGCCGTGAAGGCTGTTCAGTGGGGCCGAGCTCCTGTCCCGAGTTTAATCCACGCCACAAGAGCAGCCGGAGGCCCGCCGGGGCGGCTCGGTGACCGATTTAGTCCCGAGCGGAGCGCTTTGCCGAAGCGGTGTGTCGCAGACGGGACAAACCGCGGAGCGTGCCGCGGCGCTGCCCGCTGCCGCCCGCCCAACATGGCGCAGGTACAGCGGCCAGCAAGGAGCGCCGCGTTCCGGCGGGGAGAGCGGCTCTGTGCCCTCGCCCCGGGTCCGGCGGAGCTGCCGCCGCGGGTGCCCCGCGCGCGGAGCCGCTGCGCCCGGACGGGTATTTACGGTACGGGGCGCGCGCGGGCAGCCCTTACGGTAGCGCGGGGGGGCGGGTAGGGGGAGAAAGGAGGGACTACGTGCGCGGGGGCGGGGTGGGCAGTGCTGCGTGCTCGGCCCCGCGAGGCGCGTCTCCCTCGCGAGCTCGGTGAAAGGATTTGGCGCCAGGCGGGTCCGCTCTGTAGCTGCCGCAGCCGCACGAACCAGCCGCACCACACACCCACCGCCTCCCGCCGGGGCCGCGACCAACAGCCGCTGCCGCCCGACCCACCCCGCCGCCAGCCCGCCCGCCCGCGCGCCTCCCGCCGGGGATCGAGCCGCCGCCGCCGCCGTCGCCATGAGCTGCTCGCCCGTGAACGTGAAGAAGCTGAAGGTGTCGGAGCTGAAGGAGGAGCTGAAAAAGCGGCGCCTCTCCGACAAGGGCCTCAAGGCCGAGCTCATGGAGCGGCTCCAGGCCGCGCTAGACCAGGAGGAGGCCGGCGGGGGAGGCCCCGCCAGCGGCGCAGTTGAGCCTGGCAACGGCAGCATGGAGGAGGAGGCGGCCGAGAGCGGCGGGGGCGCCTCGCAGCTCCACCAAGGGGGAGGCCCCGACCAGGCCGCGGCCTCCATCGCGGAGGACGACGACGAGGAAGGGCTGGAGGCCGCCGATGGCGACGCCATGGAGCTGGGCGAGGAGAACGGCGAGCGGGCGGGGGCCGGGGGCGGCCCCATGGAAGAGGAGGCGGGCGGCGAGGAGGAGGAAGAGGAGGAGGATGAGGATGAGAACGGAGACGACCAGGGTTTCCAAGAGGGGGAAGACGAGCTCGCCGACGAGGAGGATGCGGCCGGGGACGCCAACGGGCACGGGGAGCAGCAGCCGCAGCAGTCCCAGCCCCAGCAGCAGCCCCCGCCGCTCCTCCAGCCGCGCGGCGCCGCCAAGGAAGCCCCCAGCAAGAGCCCTGGCAGCGCCTCGGGGCCCCCGTCGGCGGCAGCCTCCGGCCCGGCGGGCCCCGCCAAACAGCAGCAGCAGCAGCAGCAGAAGAAGGCGGAAGGCGGCGGTAGCCGCTCCGGGCCTCAGGCCGCCGGGGGTGAGTGCGCGCGTCGGGAAGGTGGGGGGGGGGGGTGTAAGGAGGCCGTTAATCCCCCTCCACCTCGGGAAACCCCGTCGCGGGAGCGGGGGAGGGGGCAACGGGCGGGCGGTTTCCGGGGCACGCGCGGTGGGGCGTTCGCGGCCGGCGCCTCCCTCCTGCCCCCCCTCCGCTTAGCATCGCGCGCTTCCCCGCGGGGGTCCCGCGAGGGGCCGTTGCGCAGGGCCGGGGGGAGGGGCGGGGGGAAGGGGCCGCCGGGCCGCGCCGCGCCGCGGAGCGGGTGGTGTGGGGTGTGGGAGGCGGAGGGGCCGCTGGGGCGCGCTGTGTCGTGCGGAGGAGCGCTTGGTGTCGTGACGTCACTTCCGGGCTGGGCCCCGCTCGGGATGGCGCTGGGAAGGCCTGGTACAATGGAGGCGGGAGGAGGAGGAATCCCTTCCCCGCGGGCAGCCGAGCGGCCCCGCGCCGGGCCTGCCGAGAGGAGGCGCAGTCGTGCGTGCCGCTCCGTGTCCTTGCGGGCGGCCCGGAATGTCCTGCTCCCGGGGAAGGGGGGGAAACTGGGAGGTGCCGGCCTGCCGTCGCGGAGGGCTTTTTTTTTTTGTCCGATTTCTGTTTTAGTTTTTGAACTTGGCCGCTTGGGAGCGGTCTGTGTGGATCTTAGGATCGAGCACCGCACCGGCGGTGCATGGTCTGCTGGCCGCTTCACATGATAGAGCAGATAAGTTTTTTGGGTCCGCTGAGAAAATTCGAGATGCTGGGTTTTATCTTAGTACAAAGCAGTATCCTCTGTAGGGTAGCATTGTTTTTTTTTCCGTGCTGTAGATTCTTATAGTTTCCAAAGTTGGAACCATCATGTAGCATTTTATTCCACATTATGAAGAATGATTTTGTGTAATTAAATCGTTAATCTCGTTGCAGGCGATGCTAAAGCAGAGCAAAAACCTGGTGAGAAAAAGAGAGGAGTGAAGAGACCACGTGAAGACCATGGCCGTGGATATTTTGAGTACATTGAGGAAAATAAGTACAGCAGGTAAATAAACATGATGCTGGGCAGCATTTTGTGAATGAGGAGAAGAAAAGCACAGAAATGCTTGTTTTAATAATGTGAAAGTTTGTATAGTTTAATTATGTTTTGGTCATTTGTTTTTGGTTTTTTTAGGGCTAAGTCGCCTCAACCACCTGTTGAAGAAGAAGATGAACATTTTGATGATACAGTGGTTTGTCTTGATACTTGTGAGTAAACACTGTTTCCTTTACGCTGTAAAGATGCACTGTTATGCTTTTAATCTGAAAATCACACTTTCTGAAATGTGGAGTGAATACATCTGTGAACTTCCATTACCAAATAACTAAAAAAAGAAAGAAAAATGGTTTTACCACCCATTCTCAGTATAGAATAGAGGGATATGTGGGTCTTCAGCAGGAATAAGATTTGTGTTCACATTAAGTCTGTGGTATCATACAGTTATTTTCTAAAGAAATCTTAACCAGAACACTAGTATGGAAACCAGAGTGGCCAAATGCAGAGTGAGCACAGAACACCCTAAAACAGCTTGGGAAACTAATTATATAGCACATGAGCTTTTAACTTCAGAAAGTTTTGAGAGTTAGTCGTGTAGGTGACTACAATAGTACAATTTGTGAAGTGAGCTTCCTGCATCAGTTGCTGAGGCTCTGCTCTATTCATGTCTCCTGATAAATTTAACAAAATCAGGTAAGGCCGTCTGAAAAATGACACATTTGTACAACCTGGGAGTTTGGGGGCTGGAGGGCGTGTAATCTGTGCAAATTGAATGGCAGAGAATTGGTCAGGAGGGCATGGAAGTGGACAAGCGCCTACAAACTGGCTTTTGAGGTAGAATGTAAATATTACTATATTGTGATGCACCACTGACTGGGGCAAAGTTTACATGTTCTTTAGGGTAAGTATAAGGACTTGGTGCAGTATTAGAAAACTTAAATGATGCTTGAACTTGTTCGATTCTTCACACACCATGGAAGGCAATTTTAGATTTTGGCATTTACTGACATATTTGTTAGTAGCTTCAGGTGGGTTTGTTCTCCCAAGAAATGTTCTGAAATGGAAGGAGGTATTCATTTCAGCCGCATGAATTGCTGGATATACCGTCCTTGACATATTGGTAACTAAATCTCGAGTTTCTAGCTGCTAACCTGGTGAGTAGTCACCTTTGTGGAAGCTTCTGATTTTCCCAGTAACTGAGTAGTTCCTGCTTTTTGTTATTTTTAGTTTCAAGTGTCACCAGCCTGCTCAGATATTGGAATCAAACAGCTTTAAGACTGAATTATATAACAATTTTGTGCTCTCTTTCACGGACCATAGTGATCCGGACATAAAAGAGGTTTAGTGCTATTGAGGGCTGTTTCTTATAAGGAAGTTAAACTTCAAGTTCTGTTCTCACTTGTCCTAAAAGCAGCTTATGCAGGTGGGTTCATTCTGTATGATTCTATCCAGTTTTCATGCAACAAATAAAGTCGGAAGTACTAATGAGAGAACACTGGAATCACAGTTACTGTAGTTGCAACTGGAGATAGCTGTATGCAAACACAAGATTTGCGTGCATGAGTTACCAGTAATACAAGGAAGGCTGCATTTAAGGATCCAAGGGTGGCGTGGAGGTTTTATACCAGGGCAGAACAACTCGCTGCTTGCTCATTTTGTTCCTTTCTTGTAACTGTCGAATGGGTTTGAAGTTTCTTCTATGGATTCCTTGCTCTGGGGAGTTCAAATGCTATATCCTGCACATCGTGTTACCATTTTGCATTGTCTTTTTGAAGATAGCTGGAAGATAAGTTTCAAAATTCAGTGTGCAGCCTGAAGATGTCTGAAAAGGTTCCCCTTAAGTTGTTAGGGCAGTAGGTGAATTTGTAGTACAAATGATGTTTTTTTAGGTGAAGTGGGTTCTCTTGCCACATTCTGCATTACTTAACCTACCTGCACTTGACTTAACTGATTTTTAATTGAGTTAATCTAATTGGACTTGCTGATAGACTATGTAAACCAAGACAGTACTACTTTCAGTACTTAAACAGAAGTACTTGTGTTCCTATATCTCTCAACTGCCCTTAGGGTTTGGGCATGAGGGGTAAGCAGATTTAAAAAAAAGGTATCTAGCAAATGTAGAGCTTGATGCAGATTCATTTGCTCTATATTGATCGAAATAGGTGAGGTGAAAGCCAGGTTTTCAAGCAGATAATAAAAATAGGAAATTTGGTGACAGAAGTGAAGATGGCTGCTTGGAAATTATTCTTGTTGGCTAGCTTTTCGTAAGATTTTGGCTGACCTTCAGCCTGCAGTTCAGTCTAGGCATGCGTTCAGTTGGTTTCCTGAAAGATGCTGAGCAGTTGCTGGCAGTTTGTCTTGAAAATCACCTTCAATGCATAAACTTGGACAACTGTACTTTATTTTGTAATGAGAGTAGACAATGATTTTTATGTTAACAGATAACTGTGACCTGCATTTTAAAATCTCAAGAGACCGCTTTAGCGCTTCCTCTCTGACCATGGAAAGCTTTGCTTTCCTTTGGGCTGGGGGGAGAGCCTCCTATGGAGTTTCTAAAGGCAAAGTCTGCTTTGAGATGAAGGTGAGTTAAACTGGTGTTTTATGGGACATTGCTTCTTGCATGCTTAGTTATGATTTTGTTTATTTTTTCAAGTTTTTTGGACTCAGCTGAAACTAATTCAGGTGAACAGGATTTTCAGAAGGCCTTCTCTTAAGAGCCTGTAAAATGGTTCCTGATAAAAGATGGCTCAGTTTGGAAAATCTCTACTTGTAATAACTTCCATTTAACAGCAAAGCAGTTTGCAAGAATGTGTAACTCACTTTTGAAGCATGAATTTCATACATCAACATTGCAGAGTTCTGGTACTTGTCAGGACTTTGCTTGTGCTTTCTGAAGATCACAGAACACTTCGCTTGGCTTTTTTTTTATTTTCCTTTTTTCTGGGGGTATAAATTATCCCAGCAGTCCTTTTTTTTCTGTTCCTGCTTAGCCTTTGAGTTTGACCTGCTCTAAGCAGATACATGGGGCTAGATGACCTCCAGAGGTCCCTTTCAACCTGAAGAATTCTGACTCCTGTGCACAATGGATGCAAATATTTAGCAGGTCCTTGTGTTTTGAGTGCAAGAGTTCACCTAAAGGATAGGAATGGAAAAGAGCAATTAGCCTTGTGAAAACAGATTTCTCCAACTTGTTGCCAAAAGAGTAACAGGAGGCACAAAGCTTGTTAAGTAAAAAAAAAAAAAAAAAAATCCCTGTTAAAGCCTTCTTTGCATTTGATGTGCCTGTGTATATAAATGCTTATTCTGTTCTCGTCAATACTTTCCAAATTTACTACCAGGAGGAGTGGGTAGTGATCCCATTCTCCATGTTCTTACATCAGTGATTTCTGTGTCTCTTAGTACCTGTAACTCAGGGCAATGAAATTAAATTGATGCTGGTATTTACAGTCCTGTTCACTTTCAAATCAGTTTCACCTTGGTGTCCCCTGGCTCACAGAGTTCTGGAAACTGGTAGGATGCCAGTTAGTTACTTCAGTTTGGTAGCGTTTGTAAAGGCAGTTGGAAAATAGCTGGTTGCCTACAGATTCCAGGGCTTTTAGGTAGGTTTTTTTTTTTTTAATCTGGTTATGTTGTTTGGAAGCTGGCAAATCGCCCAGGAAGTCTTCTTACTGTGGCAGGGGACACAAGAGTGTAATAGTTTCCCCAGTCTGTATGCAGCAATGTTTTTAATCCGTTACCACATTTTATTGGCAAAGCAATTTATTGTTAATCCCAACTTCCTGGTGATTATTGGGGAAAAAAAAACCAAAAAAGAAACCAAACCCACTGCATCTTTTTTGTGATTTTAATGCCATATCAGAAGGATCAAGACTTTTGGCCAGTGAGAGGGACTGCTGTGACTAAGTACTTGGAAGTATATGATGTCTTGCATCTTCATTGGTCAGTCAGGAGATGTAACTAGTCATTGGCTTGTGGTTTCACGTATTTCACTGAAGCATGTTTTGTTTTTGCAGAAGGTGATTGCTTGGACTTAGCAACGGTTTAATCAAAGTGTAAAGGTTATATATGTTACCTTAGTGTTTCCATCTCAGTAGTGTCTAGTAAATATTACATACCTTTTAATGAATACTTTAAAAATAGGTTACAGAGAAGATTCCTGTTAAACACCTGTATACAAAAGACATTGACATACATGAAGTGAGAGTTGGCTGGTCACTGAATGCAAGTGGAATGTTGCTTGGTAAGGCTTAAACATTTGACTGTTTTTCTATTGTTTGTTGTGTATGTGGTTGAAGTTTTAAGTAATTTTTTTCTTCAACAGATGGGGAAAGCTTAGTGATTGTAGTCCATGGGTTGTGAAAAATGGTCTTAACTTGGATCATTCACCGGGCATGGTGTGGGAAAGCTTATTACTGGGACCAGATAAAGTCGTTAAGTGTTCAGGCCTGAAAAGTCGTTAATGATTTGAGAGTTAAGTCTTTCAGTGGTCAAGTGTGGGTTGTTGAAAATGTTCCTAAAGACCTGACAAGGTTAAGGATTTGTCTTTTCCATGTAGTGCCATAAATAGGAAGAGGGGGTCTTCTCCACTTAATTTTTTTTTTTTTTTCAAGGGTGTGGCATAGTATAAGATTTAACCAGTGAAGAAAAATTCCTGGATAACCACAGTATTGTTCTTTTGACCTGGAGGGAGAATCCTTATTTCTGAAAGTAGCTAGGAAAAAAGATGAGATCTGTGGGAATCAATCATGAATGATATTTATAGATAATACTTGCTGCTGAGAAATGTCTTTTTAAGAAATGTATGTTAATTGGTATGTTCTGACAGCAGCAGCAGCAGCTTTCTTGTTAAGTTCTACCTGAGTCCTCGTGTTTGACGCTTCTGTTAGCTTGTTCCTTGCAGCTTCATCCTCAGCTGTCGCATAGGCTGAAGGTCTGCTAAACTCCCTTTAAAATGGGAGGGGTAAGTGCTGCTGGAGGCTGAAGTCAGAAAGCCTTTCTGACTAACTACAGTACAGGTATACCGGTGCATAATCAGGTCTTCAGAGTTTAAAAATACTTGCTCATGGCTTTATCTGGCAGTTCAGCTTTGTGTCAACATAAATCTGGAGCTAGCAGCATTAAGGCTTTTAAAACTGGGATGGGGAAAAACTGCTGTTCTATCTCAAGTGGGAGTATTCTTGCATATACAAACAAGCTGTAGCTGGTTTGGGGGTCATACCTTGTTGTGGCATTAATCAAAACATTATGAACAGCAGCTTGCTTTGAAGTAGCTGTAAAGTGATTGTATTTCTAATTGGTTAGGTGAAAATGGCTTTTTTTAATAACTTTATATTTCTTCAGGTGAAGAAGAATTTTCTTATGGGTATTCTCTAAAAGGAATAAAGACATGCAATTGTGAGACTGAAGACTTTGGTGAAAAGTTTGATGAAAATGATGTGATTGGGTGTTTTGCTGTAAGTTTTTCCCTGTATTTTCTTTTAGTGAAAAAAATCCTTGAATTTCTAGACTACTTTGTAAGAGGCAGTAAACCAAATACAGAAAAACGTCAAGCAAGACAAGTTTAACATAGGGAGGTAGGAATAGCAGATATTGCCAACAGTGAGTGCTGTCAACGTGTTATGATTGCATATTCACAGACAGCTGTGAATGTGGGGTGGTAGTGAACCCAACAGATTTTAAACGAGGCTGTTGTTGTTAGTAACTCATCCTAAGAGAAAAAAATTAAGTAGCTCTTTTATGATGTACTAATGTTACAGAGGTTGATTTAGAGTAGCCAGTATAGTGAAATGAAAAATACAACTTTATAGAGCAAGGTGAGTAATTTTACCCAAACTAATGCTTTGTCTGAAAAACAGAATTTTGATGGTGATGAAGTGGAACTCTCATATTCCAAGAATGGGCAAGAGCTTGGTGTTGCATTCAAAATAAGCAAGGAAGTTCTTGATGGGCGGCCACTCTTCCCACATGTTCTCTGCCATAACTGTGCAGTAGAGTTCAACTTTGGCCAGAAGGAGGAACCTTACTTTCCTGTACCAGAAGAGTACACCTTCATCCAGAAGGTCCCTTTGGAGAATAGGGTCCGAGGACCAAAGGGACCTGAGCAAAAGAAAGACTGTGAGGTAGGTTTCTTGTTTGATAGTATCAGAGTTGTGGAGATAGCACAACACCGACCTTCTTGTCTGGGAGCTTTAGTGCTTGGTATCCCTTGACTCCTCACCCCTCCAGTATCTCTATTCCACCACCCCCAGTTTCCATTAGGCTTGTTTGTCTAAGTTGCATATTAAAGAATAGCTTTGAACTAGTATCTCAAGTATAGAACTTGTCATCATAGGTGGTGATGATGATTGGCTTGCCTGGAGCTGGCAAGACTACATGGGTTACCAAACATGCAGCAGCAAATCCTGGGAAATACAATATTCTTGGGACAAACACTATTATGGACAAAATGATGGTAAGTGGTGACATTTTAGTTGTTGGTATCTTAAAGGCTTGCTGTAATTACAGGGTCTTTGGGGTTCTTTTGTATCAAAGAAATCTCAGGAACTAGCTACTGGTTAGCTAGTGACTATTAAAGATGTTCTTTTATCTTACTGCGCTGTGAGCTCATACATGGTGCAGCAGGATTCTGAAGCATTCCTGGAGCTATACAAGTCATTTTTTGCTGACTATTCAAGTATTTCTTTTTAAAGCTAGATGTTCTGAGGACAGTGATACGATTTGGTAATGTTACGAGCGTACCTTGGATTTAGCTGTATTGATTGACCCAGAGTCATTTATAAAGCTCTGTGTCTCACAGAGACACTGTGAATTCTGGTTACGAGTTTGTAGCTGCAGCTTAGAATTGAACAGTCGTTGAATCTGTGCAGAAAGCATTTAGCAAAGAAAAATGTCATCCACATATCTCAGGGCTACATTAATTAACTCTGGGAAATCTCTCTGCAGGTGGCAGGTTTTAAGCGGCAGATGGCAGACACTGGAAAACTTAACACACTGTTGCAGAGAGCTCCACAGTGTCTTGGAAAGTTCATTGAGATTGCAGCTCGTAAGAAGCGGAATTTCATTTTGGATCAGGTAGAAGCTTCAGTGAAAAATGGTTGAGGAAATTTTGTTATAGGCTGTAGTGCAGTAATTAAATGGGATTAAAGTTATGTTATTAATAGCTGTTGTTTCACTTGCTGACTTACTACTCATTCAGGGGACACAAAGTTGAGATACTATTTACAAATGCTTGTCTGAACTTCTGTGGATTTATGGGATGTGGGAGGAATAGTGTTTTAACACGTGGTTATGAGCTCGTAACTTTGCATTATGCAGCATCTTTATATCCAGTTATTTGTAAACTTCATTGCAAGCTCTTGTAGAGGTGAAGTCTATACACCATAAGTTGACTTCCTTAACTCTTACAATGACAGCTACGTGTAGTAAGTTACTGCATTTTTTTCAGACAAATGTGTCTGCAGCTGCGCAGAGGAGAAAAATGTGCCTGTTTGCAGGCTTCCAGCGCAAAGCAGTTGTTGTTTGCCCAAAAGATGAAGACTACAAGCAAAGAACACAAAAGAAGGCAGAGGTGGAGGGAAAAGATCTTCCAGAGCATGCAGTTCTCAAAATGAAAGGCATGGAACATAATCCTATACTGTGTTTTAGGATGCTGAGTATCTGTTTAAAGGATTAAGTAAACGTGAAGTCTAAAAAATCACTTTATCTTAAACAGTTGTACTTAATCAAAACTGGAAGACTATTGTAACTTGTAGTACAACACTATATTGTGTTCCCTCTGCTGCAGTCCTTAACACTACTCAGTTATGCTGATATGCTTCATGCAGATGCACAAAGCTGTCTTGGCATAAAGTGCCCTATATAAGTGACGTATTTGGCAGAAACTGGTACTCTGAGTGGAGGCTTATAAAAGAAAAAAAGATATAGGCAGAATGTTCTCAAGGTTTGGCACAGTACTGGCAACTCCATGAAGACCTGTTTATTTCTTTTGTCACTGTTACCTTTCTTAAATGCTCAAATTCTGTAATGTCCCTATGCTGAAGGAATGTGGGGGGAGGGAGGAAGAATGGGAGAAAGGTGATTAAATTACAGCTTTGACTGTACCTGAATGTAGATGCTGAATACTCAGTGTTTTTGCAATTGTAGGGAACTTCACACTGCCAGAGGTAGCAGAATGTTTTGATGAAATAATCTATGTAGAGTTGCAAAAAGAAGAAGCTCAGAAGCTTTTGGAACAATACAAAGAGGAGAGTAAGAAGTCTCTTCCGCCAGAAAAGAAACAGAACACTGGCTCGAAGAAGAACAAGAAAAGCAATAAAAATCAGTTTAATAGGGGTCAGAGAGGACGTGGAGGATTCAACATGCGGGGCAACTTCAGAGGAGGAGGTGAGCTTAGAAACAAGCCTGTAAAGTTTGGAGGCTGCTCCTGGGGTTTGGTGGAGTACTTCCATTGCAGTTGTTACGTGGTAGGAACTTCAGTTTTGACTTCAGTAAGTTCAGTATACTAGCACAAAGTTAATTGTCCAACTTCAAAAGTGAAAGTTGGCAGGAGCATGGATTATGCTGTTCGTGTAGTTTGAAGCCCAGCTTTGTGTTTTTCATGTTAGGTTTGGTGTTTGTATCCCAGGCTGTATGGGGGGTTAGTACATGGTTAAATTGACATTCACGACTTGAAGCTTTGCGCTTAAATTTTTGCACTGATTCTGGACATCTTATTTCTATACCATTGTTATTTTGGACAGTAAACTTAATGTTAGGAATATTTCAGACCTAACAATCACTTGATTGAAGCAACTTTCTCCCTGCAGTCCCTGGCAATCGTGGTGGATACAATAGGAGGGGAGGCAACATGCCTCAGCGAGGTGGTGGAGGCAGCGGTGGTGGTGGTGGTGGCAGCAGCGGTGCAAGTTGGCTACCCGTATCCTCGTGGCCCTGTCTTTCCAAGCAGAGGTGGTTACTCAAACAGAGGAAACTATAACAGAGGTGGAATGCCCAACAGGGGAAACTACAACCAGGTGATGCTTTTGGGGGATTTCTATGTGCCCAGAGCTCTCAATGTTGCGTAAGACGCTCTGATGCTGAAATGGGGGGTTCCATGTTAAAACTGCACCTCTCTCCTGTTAAAAGATAAAGGCTTTTAGGGCATATGTGAAGGCTTGTGTTTGATTCTGTCCCCTACACCCTGATAGTAGTAACTGTTGTTTGGCCTTAAGGTCAAGGTGTATCTTGATCAAGCACCTAGGGAACTTTCTGTAAATAGCTCTGGAGAGAGTGTTTGGTTTTGGTGTCTAGTATCAGCCACAGCTAGCAAAGACATGCTAACTGAGGTATTAACTGATGTGGTATCGGTGGAATTATTTGAAAACATAATTTGGATTGCTACAGAGCCAGCAGATGGAGCCCAAGGTAGTAAACAGGGCTCAGGTTTGTCTTAATTGTGACGAACAGGGGAAATGCAGTATTTTATCTACTTGTATCAATGTCCCCTTCTTGTTCCATATCTTGCATTTGAAGTTTTGTGGGCTAACTCTTCTGTTTTCAGTTGTTTGAACCGTATCCTTTTGTCTGCTCAGATAACACATCCTTGTAGCAACTACAGTGTTTCCTAACTAAAAATAGGCAAGCTCTTGTATTTTTAGTTGTCCTGGTGCAGTTTAGCAGCTGGAAATAGGGTGAGTCAGAACTGGATTAGCTATAGCTTTCCAGACCACTGGCAGTTAGTTCAAGCTGGCTTATTAATTCTGAGATTCTTGCCCCATGTTTAAGGAGCAGCTGCTTGGAGGGTGAGGTAATGTTTTTCAAGGACTTTTTACTTTGCCTTACTCAAACCTAGGCCTGAGACTTCATATTTGAAAGATTGATTCTACATGATACATGATGTTCTGGTGGTAATAGACCGGTAGTTGTACATTTATGAAATACTCGTTGTAGATGAAGTAGTTAAAAACTGTTGTCCTCTTACAGAACTTCAGAGGAAGGGGAAATAATCGTGGCTACAAAAACCAATCTCAGGGCTACAACCAGTGGCAGCAGGGTGTAAGTATTCATAACTTTATCTTTCCACTGATTCTTAACTTGAATGTTTCAAAGTGCTGTCTGAAATAATGAGATGTGTAATCAAAACTGGATAGCAAAATCCTCTAATGCTAGGTAATACTGCTATAAATAGGTTTCGGTGCAAAACTTGCTCTGGTTTGATGGCCTTGATATATCAAATATCAGCTGTGGCTTATCAGTCTTAATGGTATGTAGTATGTGGCTTCACATTACTACAGTGAAGTGAACTCTTAACTGCCTTCAGTTGTTCAGGAACTTGCTGCTATTTGAGAGCACTTTAATCTGCTTGAGTTCCAAGAGAATTAGATGCTAAACACCTTTTGTTTTTCTGTAAAGAAACATAACATTTGTGTGATCCCAGGTTAAAGTTAACTATTTATCCCTTTATTGCAGCAATTCTGGGGTCAGAAGCCATGGAGTCAGCATTATCACCAAGGATATTATTGAATACCCAAATAAATGAACTGATACATATTTCTCCAAAACCTTCACAAGAAGTCGACTGTTTTCTTTAGTAGGCTAACTTTTTAAACATTCCACAAGAGGAAGTGCCTGCGGGTTCCTTTTTTAGAAGCTTTGTGGGTTGGTTTTTTTTTCTTTTCTTTTTTTTGTACATTTTTAATTGCAGTTTTAAAGTGATTCGTAAGAGAACCTCAGCATTGTGCACGATAAGAGAATGTGTCAGTATTTCAGGGTTCTACATTTTATCTGTAAAATGTGACTTTTTTTTTACCACAACAAAAGTAAAACGTTGCTTTGTACCTGGTGTCTTTTTATTAAAGAATTTTCTCCTTTTTCCCCATCCCCCAATTTCTAAGAAACAGTCGTGAGTCATGTCACAATATGATAGAAATGTTAGCAACCAGATTGGCACGGAGGCTCCTCGCTAGCGCTCCGCAACACCGTGAGATTATGTAAAGCTCCGAATTACACTCCACCATCTCTACAAAGCTGCTGGGTGGGGAGGGGTGGAGCGGGAGGTCAAAGTTTCTGGCAATAACTGGGACTTTTTTGTAACACTTAGAACTCTGTGAGATGTTGGGGGCAAAGAGGAAACCCGGGGTGAAGTAGTGAAGGTGGAGTGTATGTAGAAGCTCTTAAAGTCGTAAAACTTGGTTGCATTATTTGTGGAGGCTCAAACTTGTGAAGGTACAACACCATAATTTCTTTTCCATTTGTTCTGCATTTTGATTCTGAAAAGAAGCTGGCTTTGCCCATTTCTTATTAAACAAAACTTGTTGTAAATCCAGTTGTCTAATGGGATCTATATGAAGTTAGCTGTGTGTCTGTATAACTCTTTCCCCACAAAATACTGTATACCTAGTGTGCTTGTAGTAGTTACTCCACCATTTTGTAAGCTAATGAAACTGTGAGTCACCCATTTTCTATCTAATTTTTAATCATGTCAATTCTCAAATGGGTGTATCTCCTTAGCCTGCTGATTCCTTTTCTCTTTAAAGAAAGTAGGTGGAGAAATTTAATTCTAGACGTTTGTTTGCAATAAAATAAATTCATTTTACTCTTGTTTTGGGATTGTCACCATCAAGGTCTAAAATCCCTTTAAGGCTATAAAGAGGAAGAGAATGTACAAAAGCGATTATGTTGGACAGTTTTGAACTCATTACTGTGTACATGCTGAAATACTTGTGTTTCTTTAAAGATCTAAATGGTGGTTGCTCTGTTAGAGATCTATCACATGTATAATCTCACAGTTTAACATGATTATATGTATAGGGCAAAAGTCTTTGAGTTGCACTTGCATCATGTAAATCCATTTAACCTATTTATTGTAAAATAGACTGCAGGGAAGGAGCAGGGGGAGAAACGGGACAGAGGGGGCAGGACAGGAGGGTCGTCCTGGGGAAGGAACCCTGGAATTGAACAGAGAGCTTCCATTTGGTTTTAACGCTATTTTGTTGAGATTTCTGCTTTTGTAAACTTGCAGTGGCAATGCTGGCTGCAGCTTTCTTGCGTCCTAATGCTGTAAGGTGGGGAGAGGCATAACTGTCCCGAGTCGGGCTCTGGGTGTATGCGTGAACACGTGTCACTGCCAGCACCTGGGGTTTGCCTTGCAGAGCCTGGCCTGGCAGCAGCCTGGGCCCAGAGCCGGTGTAGCCTGCTTGAAACTTCTCTCAAATGTTAGTCCGTTCCTAGTAGTCTTCAGAAGTAAAAACGCACTTGTGTTGCTCTTCTAGGCTTTTATAGCAGGTGACATTTGCATATTGACATTAAACAGTAACAGCACCACCTCCTTGTTAATACTGCTTTAAATCATCCCTTTACTTTGAGTGAGAACAATGTAAAGTGTCTTCAAAGAAACGCTATTTAATGACCTAGAACTGTTGGGAATTTAAACCCAAGCCTGTTGCTGAAATGGAATTTTCTTTAGACTTGCAAAAGAAGTTTAGTGTAATTAAAAGTCCATCTCCCTTCTACCCTCACAAGAACTAACACTTTGTATGGAGTGCTGATCCTTTGCTTATTTTGGTACTCTATAAAATTATATAGTCTTAAACTGAAATATAAGAGCATACACTTGCTATGTGGTTGTAAAGCTTGTATTTTCATTCAAAAGTCTGGGATGTTTTGTTTTCAATTCTTTATGGTGTGTCAAAAAGCAAAAGGCCACACGTGAGAGGAAGCACTTACTTACACTTGGGAGAGGGGTACCTGTTTGTACTAAGACACTCTTGAATGAAAGATTGGGTTTGATAAGCCCAGCACTATGTGTTAACTGTATGAGTAAAAGCCTCCCCACCCCTCGTGGTGAAGCAGAGGCCAGCCCTTGCATGAGGCTAGATCTTTGCCTGGGAGGGAGCCCCCCTCAGTGTGACCCATCATTCCTAGGGAAGGGATTTATTGTGATGTGTGTGGATGACTTGGACGGAAAAGCCATTCCCTGGAAGAAACATTTCTATACATTTGCAGTTTGTGACTGAAGAGGTGATAGAAAACTTAGCTGATGGCTACAGTAAGATGAGGAGTGCAGAGCTGTTCATTACCAACAGGAGAGGGCTGAACTTCCCGCAGCTTGTGAGGACTTGCCAACATGAGGAAAAGTGCCCATATTGCCGGCAGGGGTGGGGTGGGCACTGGTGATGTACAGCATGGGGTTTGGGTTCAGTGGGGCTTACTCCTTTTTTGTGCAGTACAAACTGGGTTTTCTTCCTCAGAGAGGTTTAGAGTGAGTCTGCATTGTCTGTAGAGATCTGCCTAATTTTTCTGATGGTGGAGTGAATAAAGCCGCAACCCCTGCTCTAGCAATGCCATGTGCCATCAGTGCCAATTGCACAGAAAAATCGCTTTGTGCTGCAGGCCACTCGTTTGGGTTTTTAAACCCTTACAATGCTCTTGAGCAATGTTCTTAATAGAAACAGGTGATGAAATCATCTTAGGATTTGGAGGTTTCCTTGTTCATGGTCTTTTGGAAAACTAGGCCAGTGCTTTCTGAAAGTCCAACCACAAACTAAGCCACAAGGAATCCAGCTGCGTTACAGGGAGACGGGAGGTACTTCAGTGCTGCTGCAGGTGTTTAACCGCGGGGGGTTGGACTCTCCCAAGCAAAGAAGTGTGCATGTACTGTAGTTATGAGCTAGTAAGGTGGGAGTAAGTACAGCTGGAGCAGTCCCAGCCAGAAGCGCTGCGGAGGATGGGAGGGAGCCAGGATGTCAGAAAAAGCTGCTGAGAGGAAAGGGGGAATCGAGAGCGGCAGCTTCGTAACTGGTGTTAACAAATGGGCCGTGGTGCAGGTAGAGCAGCGCTCAGCCCCAGCACAGCCACCCCGCATAGGTTGAGGGGAGCAGGAGGCCTCACCTCGGTGGTATAGCAGGTTCGCCATCAGTGTGTGCAGCCTTTCCTCTTGCTTGGAGGCATGAGCTGCCTCCTCCAGTGCAGCCAGCTTCTCCTAGGCTCGCTGTTGCAGGGAAGGGGCTGAAATCAGGACTTGGCCAGTAACTAACCTGGATGTGGCTCTTGCTTCGGTCTGTCTCTGCCAGAGCACTGGGAGCAGGAGAATTCAGCAATGAGTCAGTTGCTATGTAAACTTGGCTGTAACTTCAAATGATGCTAAATGCTTAGCACATTGTCAATGTCAAAAAAGAAAAAAGCAGAAAAATGTAAAAAAACTAGTAATTACTCACACAGGTGGCTTGATACACAGGGGTTACTTCAGAACAAGCTTTTTGCTTGCTTTTCTGGTCACTGCAGAGAAATTTGGTCCTTGAGTTTACTGAAATCAAAACGTGGGTACGACAGCTCGAACGGGTTTTCCCTCTACCCTTTTCATGCACCCACACTGTTCATGACAGTGGTTGGGAGCAGATGCAGTTCACACTGATGACTCTGGGATCTGCTGCCTGGTTAGCATGCAAGGACTGTAAAGGGTACTCGTTCCCGTCAGCGTTCATTCTCCCTTAGCCAGGATCAGGCGGCTGCTTACTAGGCCACCTCTGAGAACTGATGTGGCATAGAAGTGCAAGTGCGTGGTTTCTGGTCTGCATGCGGCCTTTGCTCATCTCATTCACCTGCGTTAACGCTGCTGCGGCTCTGCGCTCTGCAGAGATTCGGTTCTATGGGAAACCTGTTTGCCGTCGAGGGGAGATGCGTGCCGGGGAGGAGCGCTGGAGTGGCGCTGATGCCTCCAACTGTTGCAAACTAAAAAGGCCCAGAATAGTACTGAAGACCTCTGGACGTAAATGCGTGCTTAAACTACCAGTGCGTGTTTGCACAGTGAGAGACACAGAAGGCTGGGTCCTCCTCTTCAGCCTCCATGTAACCTACTCAGATGCAGGTTAGAGCTGTGTTCCGGCCCTGCTGGACTTTCAGCTCTGTGGAGCTATTGAGTAAGTAGGTAAGACAAGCCTTTGTATGACGAAAGGGCCTTTGTACTAAGCAGGTAGCAAGAGATGGGGGAGAGGAAATGAGTAAGCCTCAATGGAGGGATTTACTGCAATATATTTCTTTTTTCTGAAAGAAAACCACTTGGGTTTGCTCCCATGGTGCTGAGAAACAGGATTTGGAAATAGCTGAGCTAGCAGAGGCGAGCCCCCATGCAGCATGGTGTGCGGAGGGCAGAGGTACATACCCAGAGCCTGGCACCTCCACACTTTGTCTCTGCTTTGTGCTCCCCGCTGCTGCCAGAGTGCCTGGGGTGCTGTGGGGGCTCAGCTCAGCATGGGAGCGCTGCACCGGGGGTATGAATTACAGCAAACCAGGGTGCTCTGTGTGGGTGATCCCTGGCACCACACTGCGCTGCTTCTGCCTGGCGTTTTACAGGTGCTCTGCCTCTCAGCAGGCCGCAGAAACACAGCGACGGTGTTTGTGAGGCCCTCTGGAGATGCAGCCCCTCCTGTTCACAGCAGGACTGGTGCTAGCGCTCAGGCATGTGGCTAGCTGAAGCCTAAAAACCTCAGGGGTGGAAGCTACATGACCCCTCTGGGCACCTATTCCAGCGCTGCCCTGCCCTCGCAGTAACACAGTGTGTCCTGCTGCCTGGCCCCGGGCTCCTGTGACAGAGTTTGTGGCCATTGCCCATGCTGCATTCAGCTGCAGCTATCAAGATGCGTTTGCTCCATCTTCGTAACTGTCCTGAGGTAGCATTAGGCTGTTATTAGGTGACCCTGCAGCCCGCTCTCAGACCCAGTCCAGTCCTTCCAGTTTTCTTCCAGTGGACTGTGTGCTTGAGCTCCCTGAACACCTCAGGAGCCCTCCACTGGAGCATCTACGGTTTCTCAACATCCCTGTTGACCGAGAGGCCCAAAGCAGGACCGCAACATTGGACACGCTCCCTCAGCCATGCCACATACTGGGGGATAAGTACATCCCTTGATTTGTTGGCCCTGTACTTCCTGATGGAGCCCAGGCTGTGGTTTGCCTTATCTGCAGCAAGAACGCTCCCCTGGCCCATGTTCAACTCGGCGTCCACTACACGTCCCATCCTTCAGAAAGAGTAGGGCGGCTGTTCAGCTAGCTGCTCCCCAGCCTCTAGTGGACATGCTCATATGAAGCAGCTATGCTGTAGTAAGAATAATTGATAATCAATTAACTTGTTAAATAACATCTCAAAAAGAAACATGAGTTGTAAATTACCTGTGCAAACTAAATATCTGTGTGTTCTCCTGTTTGCTTTGAGAGACCTCGGAGAAAGCACTGTGATAGTGCAGTAAGAACTCTGTCAGCACTTACATATCAGAGAATGTAGCAATTAAACCTCACAAAATGTGTTTGGTTTCCAGACCTAGGACATTCCTTCAGTCTCACCTTCGTGTGAACTTGCTTGCCCCTTCTTTACAAAGAGAAGAGAAGAGCCTGGAGAAGGCAAGGCTGTATGGAGACCTCATGGCAACCTTCCAGTATCTAAAGGGGGCCTATAGGGATGCTGGGGAGGGACTCTTCATGAGGGACTGTAGTGAGAGGACAAGGGGTGACGGGTTCAAACTTAAACAGGGGCAGTTTAGATTGGATATGAGGAAGAAATTCTGTACTGTGAGGGTGGTGAGGCACTGGAATGGGTTGTGCAGAGACGTTGTGAATGCTCCATCGCTGGCGGTGTTCAAGGCTGGGTTGGACATAGCCTTGGGTGACATGGTTTAGTGGGAGGAGATGTCCCTGCCCATGGCAGGGGGGCTGGAACTGGATGATCTTAATGTTCTTTCCAGCCCTGACTATTCCATGATTCTATGATTCTAA
Organism: Myiopsitta monachus; assembly: GCA_017639245.1. Classification (NCBI taxonomy): domain Eukaryota; kingdom Metazoa; phylum Chordata; class Aves; order Psittaciformes; family Psittacidae; genus Myiopsitta; species Myiopsitta monachus. The sequence continues at coordinate 40,915,712 of CM029925.1, read as the reverse complement.
GAGAACTATCTATCCATCTCATCTCCTGCATGGAGCAGGGGCCACCAAGCACCCTTGTGGCTGCCAGTGCTCAAGCCCACTGGTGGGCTCCCATTCTGGCTGTGGTAGGAGCTGCAGCTCTGAGAGAGAGGAGGCTGTGTAAGGAACTGCAGTGCTGCAGTCTGCAGGGCAGCACGCTGCACCCAGCCCGGCGCGGTGCTGAGGAGACGCCATGGTCTGCTCAGAGGTGGAGGAGAAGGCGGAGAACAGGAGATGCTTCCAAAAACCCAGCATCTCCCTGGAGGTTCTCGGGAAGGAGCTGCTGCTCCCACAGCCGCGCTGGCACAGCCCTGGGATCCTCGTGTGCCTCTGGTGCTCAGCAGCCAGCCAGGCCTTTCTTATTTCTTCCTTTAAAGGAACACCTCTGCAAGGAACATGAGAGACTCCAGCGGCTTCTTTTGTCAGGTCCAAGCAGAGAGAACAAAGAGAAGTTTTCAGGAATGATCTTGCTTTACAGATACTGCCTTGAAAGGTGTATTATCCAGCAAGCACCAAGTACAAGCATCCTTCTCTAGCTCCATAATAACCCAGTGACAATTACACTGCTGGAAGCAATGGCTGCTGGGGGAAGGGAGGGAGTGCTTGGGCTCTTCCTTGAAGGGCTGCTGTATCTGAGGCACTCCATTTAGTGTGGATCCCACTGGAGGTCACCAGTAGATGCATAGGGCTGCTGATGGTACCTGTAAGTGAACTCTGAGTGCTGTCAGGTTTGCTGCCATCATGGGAGGAGGTGGTTTGATGCAGGGCTGTGGTTTGTGGCATCTCACAACCTGGTGGTCCTCCGGGAGTGTGGCTGCACACATGTCCATGTACGTGTGTGTGCATGGGGGCATCCTTCGCTCTGCATGAACTGAACATGATTCTGAAGGAGCTGCTTGCTGGCTGTGTGGCAGACGGTCACTCTGAGACCTGTTTAGATGCTCTTGAGATGCATAAAATCATAGAATGGTTTGGGTTGGAAGGGACCTTAAAGCTCATCCAGCTCTGACTCCCTCACCACAAGCAGGGACACCTTCCACTAGACCAGGTTGCTTCAAGCCCTATCCAGCCTGGTCTTGAACACTACAGGGATGGGACAGCCACAGATTCTCAGGGGAAACTGTGCCAGTGTCTCAGCATCCTAATGTCTAATGCAACTTTACCCTCTTTCAGCTCAAAGCCATTCCCCCTTGGTCTGTCTCTACCTGCCCTTGCAAAAAGTCCCTCTCCAGATTTCTTGTAGCATGTTTAGGCACTAGAAGCCGCTCTAAGATTCTCCCCAGAGCCTTCTCTTCTCCAGGATGAACAAATGCAGCTCTCTAAACCTGTCTTATAGGAGGGGTGCTCCAGCCCTCAGAGCATCTTTGTGGCCCTCTCTCTGGACCCACTCCAGGAGGTCTACATCCCTCTTGTGTTGGGGCCACCAGAGCCGAACACAGTACTCCATCTGAGGTCACATCAGAGTAGAGTTAGAGGGGCATTGTCCCTTCCTTCAACCTGCTGGTCACACTGCTTTTCATGCAGCCCAGGACACAGTTGGCTTTCTGGGTCGCAAGTACATTGGATGATCTTGAGCGTCCATGTGGGTACCAGAGACATATGAACTGAAGTGTGGCATCCCTCGTATGAGGATGAATGGGGATACATAAAGTGGTGAGTAGAAGTGAGCACTGACTGCCTTTTGGGATGTGAACGACCATCATGCCTGTTAGCAAGTGTAAGAAGCCCTCTGCAGTAGTTGCTGGTGGGGACTTTGTGAGCTTTAGGATGAAACGGCTGCTCGCTTTTTATCCATCTGGGAGTCTGAGTAGTTGAAGAACTTGGCACTTGGATACTTTCAATCAGAGGTAAGAAACCGAGTCAAACAAGTTCTGCCACAGCCTCCCAGTGCTGCCTCAGGGTGACCCTCAAGGGCTTTAAGTGTTGGATGAAAGCATTGTAAGCGCAGCATGTGATGATCACTGGCAATGTCAGATTTCTTGTGGCGGCCCAAACAGGGCATCATCCTCTCTATTTTGAGAAACAGGCTGCTGGAATCTTTTTCGCTTTATATTTGCTCCATGAAGTACTCCTACAACAGCCATTTGTGATAATGTAGCTGCCCAGTAATAAACCAGCTATTGGCTCCTCATCCTCAGCAGTGGTGCTACTACCCCAGCCAGAGCCTGAATGTTTCCTGACACGGAAGGGGATGTTAGCTGCCCTATAATCGCTCCAGTAACATGTCCTAAACATTCTGCTGGTGGCAGCTGTGGGCACCCTGACTGCGAACTTGCTCGGAAGAATGAGCCATGGACAAATTTGGGGTGGGTGGCTTGCAGGCAAAGACGTCTCCTGCGTAAATGCACACCGTGATCACCGGAGCTGATCACAAGCTGTTTGCCAACAACAGGAGAGCAGATCTGCTGCTGTTCATAACAGCATTCGACAAAATAAACAAGGAGTTTAAGGAAGTAAGCAAAGCATGTGTGTCCTTCTCTCCAGAGCAGGAAGACAGAGAGGGGCAGCTTTGCCTCTGTGAAACAGATCACCACAATATACAGGCCGTGGGTAGTCTAGAAAGCCCTGCAGTGGTAATTGCCCACTCCCACTGTACATGGTAGGTACTGCCAGTGGGCTCCCGGAATATTCAGTGAAGCAGAGGGCTCTGACACAGCCGTGCTCATGACAGATGGCAGAAGCAGGAAAGATTAAAATGCTGTTCTCAGAATGAACTGCTCTCCATCTTTAAAACAAGCACACTGAGGAACACCGTGACCTGTTCCTGCAGAACAGGCAGACCCGCTGCGGGACGGCTCTCGGGCAAACTGCGAGCCCACACACACACGAAGAGCGCACATGAAAATGTCTCACGGTGCTGCCAGGCACGGGTAAAAGCCTGCGTTTTCCTCAAATTGTCTCGCCCAAGGCTCTACCTTCTCTTCACCAGCCTGCTCCCCTGCCCCCAGCTGAAGGTTTAGCACCCATACTTGCTCAGCACAGTATTGTAAGTGTGTTCCAAGGCCCTGCATCACATTAACTAGAACTCAGCTCCGCTTCTGATGTGTGATTCATTCTTGGTTCTTCAATTAAAAAAAGGAAAAAAATCAAAGGATCACCTGAACATACCATAAAACTGTTTTGGTTTTTTTGGATCAGTTTTCCAAGGCAGTAACAACGTATTTATCTCAAACTTTAAACGGAGCAAACCAAACAACTGGTCACCACTGAGCTCAAGCTGAACGCCTGCATAGGAATGAGGGAAGTACAGGAATTAGTCTCCTAAACTGGAGAAAATCTTTCACTTGGAAGCTCATTACAACCAAATTCACACAGTGGTTTGTTGTTACTGGGTTGCCTACCCCAGAAATAACAAGCGTACACCCCCCAAACCCCACGCCACCAAAGCAGATGCAGTGACGGGAGATGACCTTTCCCTTGCAGAACTGGAGGACCTGGGGTGTGTGGTGACACACAGAGAACAGCCAGGGAGCCTGCAAACCGCAGCGAGCACCAACACCTCCCCAGAATCTCCACTTGGGGAAGGATGCAAATGACGAGTTTGGGGTGGCAGCTGTAGTTACCTCTGCTGTCAACTTTGAACTTTCCTGGGGTCTGAGTCAGTCGCACTTGTTTATGGCTGAAGCATAACAGTGCTGCAGTGCAAGGCAGTGAAGAGCAGAGGCCAACCAATCACACACCTCTACTGATGGAGTTGGCAACCTCTTGCTTTGACAGCGACTACCCTTCCTGAAGGGCTTGGAGGGTCGTTTTGTTCACTGCAGGGAGCTGTGTGAGCCTACCACAGGGGACTAGCAAGCACCTTCTCCCAACAGTCTCGCTCCTGCAGGCAGTAAGGTGTGGAGGAACAAATGGGGCCATAAACCCATCTATTTGTTTTGGTGGTGTTTTAGGTTGCTTTAAGGGAGGATTTGACTAACTTCAGAGATTAAAACTAAGTCTGCTTGCCAGTCACCACTCAGTGACCAAGTACTACAACTGTCAGTAAAATAAACAGGATTTTAACAACTTTGCAGTAGCTTAAAATTGCCACGCTTCATTCTCTCCTTCAGGCTCAGAGGGCTGAAAACCAAACATCTTCAAAATCACTATGTATCTTCCTTTCTAGTAACTGTCTGGTAGGTTTTAATTTGAACCTTGATAAAGCAAGAACTATCATATCCATCATTAGCAGCAATACTTAAAGTAACAATTCCAAATCTGACAATAAAACACAGATGTATGTTACGTGTTTCTACCAATGACTCACAGCTCACTAACTAAAACAACAGATAGGGAATTGCTTTCAAATGTTAAAATCACTTCTATTAGGTTACTCTAACTTTTATTTTCTTATTAACGCATCCTAATTTATGACAACTAATAGCTTTGGGAGTGGGGGTTTAGTTCTGCCCCTTTCTCCCCCTTCTAGTGGGGGCTGGTAACCCATCAGTCACTTTCAAACCACTTTCCATAGCCAGCACAGCAGCAGCTGGAGCCAGCACTTCGAGGAATTGTGCCAGACTTTTCCCTGCGCGCTTATCTATGAGCATTCTTCCCTCTGCTAGTGCAGGCCTCCCCTTCCAGGCCAGCGATTCCTGCTCACAGCTTCCCAGTCTTATCCCCCCATCCCATTCAGAAAATGCTGACTCCTGGTTAGCTCAGTTCCACCTCCAGTTTTAGTAGATAACAAAGCTCAGACATGTCAGCCAGAGGGCCTGCGCTGCCTCTCTCCACATTTTTCTGTTAACATCTGGCATACCCTCTTTACACTTTGCCCAGTGAAGCAGAAGTATCAGATGGACCATCTACGCAATGCACATACATCTAGAATTTCAGTTATTGGCCAGAATTGCTAATACGGTAGTTAAGCTGTTATTGCGCTAATAGTTTTAAATGCCATAGCTTAAAACAACACCAATTAGCACCGGAGAGGATTTAATGCTGCAGTTTTCCCCAGATTTCTTAATATATATAGTACAATGATGCTTCTCCCTTTTTCTCACCAGTACACAGTAGCTGTGCACTTTGAAGGATGCCATTATACATACGCTCACTTCTTTCCTATTACTACAGAACAGCATTTCCTTCTTTCTCTACAACTGCTCTTTGACAAAGAGTAGATTTTCTTCTGCATGCTTTTGTTTCCTAACCCACGCCCTGCTGAACTGTGACCTCACAGCCAAAAGACCCCTGCTTAGGTTGCAGTTCCTTTTCTTAGGTCAGATAGGAAAGAACTCAACCATGTATTAAAATAGAAGCTTGCTAAGTCCTGGTTCATGGCTTGCTCAGTTTCCCACTGCTGCTCCAAGAGCTTTATGAACACCTCTCACTCCTAGAGAAAGGAGTTTCCTTCCCTCTCACCCTCCACCACCCCCACCCCCTAGCACTGAACCAAGAAGAAACATTTTCCTCTCCTGAATTAGAGGTAGCTGCCAGGTAACTTCTGAGTTCAGATCTTGCAGTGAGGACAGGAAGTGTTTCACTGAGCTAAATCAAGTTTTCTGGAGACATTTTATATAGAACTATCAAAAGAGTTCTTTTGAGTTTTATATAAAATGTCTCCGGAAGAGTGTCCTCCAGAAAAGTTATCTTTAATGTTTCTTCCAGAGAAACCAGAGGAATAGGGGAACAAAAGAAAATACAGTATACAGGTTTGTTTTCTTCTTGTAGGAGGCTAATCCACAGAGGGTAAAAGTTTCATTATCTTAGCGTAAATAGCACGTTTGTTTACTGCTCTCAAGCATACTTCCAAATCAAATAAGTAGAGCAAAGCTGCTGTTTACACCTGGATTCCCAAACCTTCCCTCATTGACTTAACAACAGATCACAAACTCTCTCAGACAAAGTACAGGTGGAGGGAAAGGACTATTTTTGCTCAGTGAATGCTTCTGGACACCCAAAAATGCTTAACATAATATAGAAAAAATAATTTTGTGGAAATACATATACATATATATATAATATATATATTGTGACAGTGGTGTAGACAGAAACAAGCAAGGAATGGAATATTATGGCATCACTCTTATTAACAATATGCAATTAGACTTAACATGGTATTGCCAAATAAGATGGTATCCTTGAAATTATACACTGCTATTTCTTTTAGCTAATATGTACAGTGAAATACATAAGAAGAACATGCCTTTTAAAAAATAATCTGCTGACGACTGCTACTTAGAATGTAAATTATTACTGCACCATTTGCAAGGAAATATCTTAAACAGAAAAGCAGGATTTTTAATTGAGGAAAAATATCACTTACATAGCTTAGACTGCTTCTGAAGAGTGATTTTATGCTTAGTTTCACACAGACAGAACAAAGCTGGACATCCTTTAACTTCACAGTGTTTATCAATGATCTGAGGTTATTCTGCAGCTGAAATCTTACACAGACTACCGATACCACCCATGCTGCATAAGCAAAGCATTCACCTACTCTTCAGGCATTCCTGTTTGACAAACAGCACAGTTAACAGTAGCACTGAAGGATACATTTACTCAAGAGAACAGCTGATGAAAATATTTTCCTGCATTTGAACAAGATGTAGTTACAACTTTGTTAAAATGAACCATTCCCTTTACAATGGAAGTTAAAGCACTCCCAAATCATTGTCATAAATCCTCTGTGACCCTGCAATAGCACACATCAGCTCCCTGATGCTTAATAGGAGGTCATTCCTACCAGTATACACAGTCACATACGCACATGAAACAAAGAAAGGCTTGTGTACTGACTTTACAGATTCACCATAAATGTCTTGCTTGGATTTGCTAGGACAATAACCATGATTTACCTCACACACTCACAGGGAAGACTGCCATTTTTGGACCACCTCCTCCCAAAACTGTACTAGACCACAATTCCTCTGTAGCAGACTATGAATCGCTTCTTTCATCGCCAGTTTGTTTTCTTGCTGGATCAAGATGACTGCCTTCATATAAGATTTTGTTCCTCACTGCTTCTTTAAGCATTCTTTGCCGGATCCTTTGTTGGGCCAAATTGTACCTGCAGTAAAACCTAGAGAAGGGGATGAAAAGAAAGCACAATTCCTTGCTTTATATAAGTGACAATATCAAGTCAGAGTTATTCAGCCAGCTGAAAAGCTTAAACCACATATAATAATGCTAGTAAAATTCACTGCGAAATGATGCATCGTGAAAATACTCGAGTAACTGCTATTTCTTTCAGGCAAGCATTATGGAGCCTACTGAGGAGCAGGATGTACAAATCCAATGGAAAATGCTAACTTCTATAAAGTGGATCTTAATTTCATTACCATTTAGTATGTTGCCTTTGTAATCAGGACAGAAGGATGGCAGAGGTAAAGGAAAAACCGAAAGACTTAAGAAAGACAGAAGTAACTGGGTGGTTTGATCTTTAGCAGTCAAGAAACAGTAGCAAGCTTTTTTAAAAAACACATTAACATAAAAATTCAAAGGCATTGAACCCTTCCTTTACAAAAAAGAAACATTTTGGGGAGAAAGAAGAGGATGCTTTGCTGGGCAAGTTTTTTATGGAGTTTCAAAAACACCGTGGAAGGTCAAAAAGGGATCACACTGTACAAAGCAGACAACATAGGTCTGTCAAAATTCAAGGACTCTTTTACATACCAGTATCCTAACGTGGTGCAAATAAAGCCAGCAACTGCAACGTCACAAGATCTTCTAACTCTACCTGGAGGAAAAGACAAATATCCTCAAAAACAATTAGAGAAAAACCCTGGGATTACTTCCCATTATTAATGAAACCTAACAGCAAATAGGAATTAATTTTTCCTAACAAATAAATATCTAAAACGCAGAAAGAATAAGTACTTACTAGTTGCTAAAAAATATCCAAGGCCCGCAACTAAAGATCCCACAGAGCCATAGAGCACTGATTCTCGTGCACATGGGACGTTCTGAACATCAAGAAATCCCAGGAGTTTAAAGGACTGCAAGAAAACAAAACAAAACATAAATTAAAAACATTACTTTTGTGCAAGTCCCTGATACCATCTCCACTGTAAAATCAACTTATTTTCTCAGCAACCAAAACCAACCACTCAAGGATTTTCTACTTCCAGGGTTTTACCTCAGCAAAAATGAACATGCAGAGCTTTACCAGGAATGGTTCTGGATGAGTTAACTATTGATTTAGACAACATCATTTTGTACAAACCTGCTGATCCATCCTTTCTATTGAATATTATAAAAGAACTCATTTAGTCTTCCTTTACATTCTCCCCAAAAGGGAGAAAACTCTAAAGAATCTAGGATCTTTGTTCAAAACTAAAACACATCACAACAAACAGACAAGACTGCAATTAATTATGCCGTTTAGTTATGCCACATAATGTTAATATCTGAAGAGGCAAGCATGCTTAAAAAAAAAGTGCTATTACTGGAGAATGCACATGTGAAGAAGCTTATTTTGAACCCTGAATAAAACAAATTATAAACCAGTAAATTTTAACCTAATCCTATGTACATGCAGGAGCTGTGCAAAGACATTTGTCTATATCCAACACGTGTTTAAATGAACGTACTGGTAAAAATGACTCAAATTACTTCATACTCAGTCTCACATCTATAACCTACCCTAGCTTTTATCTATCAGCTTTCTATTTAATTCTCAAACAGTAACTACATGTGGCATTCATAAACCCAGTCATAAACTGACAAATACGTTTTTAACCTCAGAGATGCCTACACTGGCTTCTGCATAATCTGAGTCTTTTTGAATATACTTGAATATAACTTGAATATAACTCGTATTTCCCACCTGACAGATGTCCTTGCAAATGCTCATAGGCACCACAAGCCAGAGTGAGAAACTACGTACAAGAAAGGCCTCAAAATGGCATGGATCAGGGTGAAGGTGGCTGCACTGCAGTAACATCTGTGTCTCTGCCTGCTATTAATTTTCTAGAGATAGTGTGAGAATTCATCTTCTCGTATGTAAATCGTTAGACCATTAAATACCACACGTGCACCTGTACCAACTAACACCCTGAAAGGCTATTTTCAAATGTTTTTTTTCATAAAGCTGTTACACTTGGACAAAATAGATTATGAAGATGGACTACTACAGCCAACCATTCGTGGAGGGCTGACAGCTCTGTGAGACAAGTCATTGTGAAACACATCTGACTGTGATAACAGGGATGGCAAGCGCCTGACAACAGCTGGATTTGGATGCAAGTATGGAAATCCCCGTCAATAATTTTATCCATGTTCCCCATGGACAACCATCAGCTGTTTCCACATAATCCCTGTGTACAAGTGAGACAAAAAGGATTTGGTCTAATCTCCTAATGAGTACTTTCAAGTACTCCCATGTGAAAGAAGTCACCTGATATGTTGCTGTTGTTGGCTAAGAAGGCATCCCTGCTACATCTGTGCAGCATGATGCATCCTTTTAAAATAGTATTTCACCTGTTGCTATACTTGAAATCACTTGTCATGACTCTAACTATTTCTAACTACTGGTGTTATGAAAGCCTGTCATGACAGTGTTTTACTCATGAACAGTGGGGACTCCGAGGGGGATCCGTGGAAGAATAAACACAGCACACACATCCCTCCATCCATGCGGCTCGATGGAGCATCAGAACTGCCATCGCTTTCCAGGAATTGTTCCCTGATTATTTCCTCTGCGGCAAAACCAGCGCGGGTTTAGGACTGGCCTGCGATAACCTCCCCTGTCCCCAGCGCTGGGCTCCCACTCGGCTGCCTGCACAGCCCATCCTCATCCTCACCCCCACCTTCCTCCTAAGGCCCGGCTGCCCTTACGCGGGGCGGGCGCCAACACCTTAAACCTCCCGAATGGCCCCACGCACCGCCTGCCGCTGTGGGGATTACAGACCCGGCCCCCACCGCGGCCGCCTCTCGGCCGCCGTCTCGGGACTTCCCCCCCGCGCAGCCAAGGCAACGCGGGACTGCGCCCGAGACGGGCACGGCTCCCCAGCCGCCCGCCTCAAGCCGGGCCGGGGGGACCGAGGTTGGTGTGTGCGTGGTGAGCGCCCCGGTGCTGGGGGAGGGCTGCGGCGCCGTACGGAGCCCCTTCCCCCCCGCAGTCCTCCATTACCTTCCTCGGCTCAGAGTCGCCCTCACCCGCCATGACGTGACAGAACCCCCCCACCCTTCCCGCACCGCGCACCACCGAGTTCAGACTGCGGCCTGCCTAGAGCAGGCAGGCGGAGGAGGCCGCTCTAGCCGCGCAGGCCCGCCCCATCTCTATGGTGGCCGGGAGCGGGGGGGCGGGCGGGAGCGTCGGCGCCATTTTAGGTCCTGCGCCGAGATTCCAGCAAAATCCTTTGTTCGGTGAAATGGGTCACGGCGCGGGGCGCGCGCGCATGGCGGGAGGGGCGGGGCGGGGGAGGAGCGAGGGGCGGGAGCGCGGGCTCAGGGCCGGGGCTGTGCCCCGCTGTTAAAAAGGGCAGTAACGGGGGGGGGAGTGCGCTCGGAGGGTGAGCGCCTGGGAGGAGGCGGGGGGAATGGATCCGTGTCTGGATGTGGGTAGCACCTATTGGGAGACGGAGGGGATGGATCCCTGTCTGGATGTGGGTAGCCTGAACGGCTGAGGCAGCGGGGGCGACGCGAGATGGGACGGGAGGGAAGGGGTTGTTTTCAGTGTCCCTTGCAGGAAGCAGCCCGGAGTGCTGGAATGAGATAAGGAAAACATAACGTGGAACTGGGAGAAAAGTACCCTGGTGGTGGGGGAGGAAGGACTGTTTCAAAAGAAGTGCTCTTGATAATGGTCGCCTGTGGGACATCTGCAACTAAACTGGACAAAATACACGGGGGTTCGATAGGGATAAATCTGTGCGGAAACAGGTGCACATACACGAAATAACCACTTGGTTGTACTTGTAGTAATAGCTGAAGAGGTGGATAATGCTAAGTAACAGAGCATAGAGTTTTAACAGTTCTGAGAGATCCTGTGACAATGCATTTGGCTGCAAGAAAACATGTCCCTACCTGCTAAGTGGTGAATTAATTGGGCAGGCTCAGTTCAGGACCTTAGCAATAAAGTGTAACAAAGGTAAGAGATAATCACAGTTTGATTTAAAAAGTACTTAACTGAGATATCTTCAGACCTTGTTAAAGGTTATTCTTTCATGTGTTTTTTTTTCAATCCTATGCTAAATAAAATGGTCCTTTTCACACACTGACATTTAAACTGATCTGAGTTTTATTGCTTGCTTTGGAAGCAATGTGCACACAGTCAATTTTAGTGTATCACTAGTTGAGAAGTGCTACTGTACATTCGCATGAGCTAATTTACAGCTCTGATGGATTTGAAACAGCTCTCAAGTCCTTCCCAACAGCCGCTGTCTACCACCATTTATGCCATCTTCGCAGGCAGTGCTCTGAATTCGTGGAACACACTCAGTAAATTTACTATTGTTTTTAAAAGATCAGTAAACAGTGCTTGAATTGTGAGTAGTTTAGACTGTGTAATAGGCTAATAAAGGCTGTATAAAGGCTCTATAAATAGACTGTGTAAAGGCTAATATATATTATGTATATAGTGCTGCAAACAGGACATTTGCTGTAATACATGAAATCCAAAATCATTGGCATAATCCCTCCTTGGAAAAAAAAATGTAAATGTCTGGGTTTGTCTTGTTTGGTTTAAAAAATGGACTTGCATTTTGTTAAGTAATGACAAACATTGAGGGATATAGTAAGAGATCCCACTTGTGTGCTAATATGCTTGAGATTAATAAGTCCACAATGGTGAAAAACAGACACTGCTTTTACTGCCATATTTTGAAGGACATATTTTTTCTGTGAAGCAGGAGATTGGTTTTAGAATGAAGATGCTGGAGAAGACAGTACATGATAAAGCATCTTCTGTCTGATAGTCAAGGACAGGCTGAGAAGTGCATGGTTTTCCCTACAGGTCATTTCTTTTCCACATACCCAGATCACACTGAAATATCCAGTGGCAATAAATGTAACATTTTTTCCCTTCTCTTTGGTACTCACTGCTGCACCTCACAGTTCTGCTTCATCTCTTTTAGAAGTTGCTCTGAAATAATTGCTATGACCCTTTGTGGAGTTCCAAGTACAGTGCTTGGGATCAGTGAAGTTACTTGAGCTGGAGCTTCCTTAGCTTAAAAGCAGGGGGGCTGCTGACACAACACTGGGATATCCTGAAGCGCACAGCAGGCTTTCTCTTGTGGTGGTCTGTAGGGACCTGAGGAACGCACTGGTCTTTTGAGAGCAGTGCAGATTTAGGTCAAGTTGCTCTGCTGCAGATGTGTTTTGGAAGGTAGCAATGATATAAGGAAAGCAAGTGCCTGGAAAGATAGGGTTAAAATACTTTTGACTTAACTTAGGTCTAAGAGAACAAGGTTTGTGTTGTAAGTCTGTGGTGTGATAACAGAATTTAGTAGTCTTACTAACAAGAGCGAATTATTTCTTTCCATCCTTCTAATGAGTGAATTACTTCTTACCATCCTTCTAATTTATCAGTTAGGTTGGAGACAGTGACTCCCGAACATCCACTAGCTGAGGATACTCCTTGTCTGCCCATCTTGTCCTGCTTGCAGTACATTTTGTACGAAGGTCACGCTGCTCTAAATCTTTGTCAGCTATCAGAGACTTGCAGATAGCGGCTGGTTTCAGCTAATTGTGATTACTGGGGCATCCGGCTGTGCCAAAAGTGAAAAGTGCACCCTGAGGAAGACTGCTTACTTCATCTTGAAGACCCCTGCCCACAACCATCTTAGGGCAGTGCACAAGTGCCAAAAGGGAGTAGTCTTATGATAATGAGTACCTAAACTAATTATAATCCCCCCCCCCCCCCCCCCCCGTTGGGAGCCTGATGAGTATGCATGTTTGTGTGTAATAAATATCTACTTGCTTAACCCCTCGGTGTGCAAGTTAGAAGGAGCAATCCCCTTTGCACTGGGCACCGTAATAAAAATACCTGCTTTATAACTCTCTTTGAGTTGCGGAGTCTGATTCCACGCTTCCGCAGAACATCAGGTTCCTGGGCTAGTAGTTGAGGCATGCCTCAAAGCACATTTTGGAGATGCCCAGCAGTGCTTTTTATCTATCTTCATGGTCACACCGAAGACAGAAACACATTTTGTAAGCTGTGAAAGCAAGTGGTACTTAGAACTGCCGCAAGTCAGGAACAGGTTATTCCACTCATGCCCTTGGTTTTCATGAGGGTGTATGTCCTTCAGGAGCAGGACATTATGTTACCGGATGCCAGTGTGTAGGAGTTAGGTATTTTGATAGTTTTGTGCTGCTAAATGGTTATTATGATGCCTGTAGAAATACTGAGCAGTAGGTTATGGCCTGAGTAACCACCTTTGTGAGGATGGGGCAGGCGCAAGGACTGTGTGCAGGCTGCTGTTTCCAAGGCAGTCAGCAACCACGCTTGTGCAATTGAATAAAAATAATTATCTTTTTTCCCCCAAGCATTAATGCTAATGCAAATTAAATTTCAACTGCGAGGCAGTTTTATTCGGGGTTGCCTTTGCTGATTGTTTCTGTAGGTTCATGTATTCCTAACTACCTGTACAAACAATCTTTTCAGCTGCAGCACTTGAGAGGTGTTAATTCAGTATACTCTAAAAGCCAAGGAAACAAGGGCAGGCTTCTGATGGCTTTATTTCTTCTGCCAGATCTTTTAATCTGTTTATCTTAGTCAAGCATTTGATTCAAAAAGGAAGCAGGATTTATATTAAAAGATAAGGCTTATGTAAAACGTAACAGTTAAAATTGCAGCCGTGCTGTTAGATGTAGAGCTATATTTAGAATTTCCTGACTTATTTGTATCAACTGGACTTCTGACTAAAAATAGAACAGAGTTTTTCTTAATTAACCATTTTTTTTTAATATATAATGTGAACTACTTCTGTTTGGGCTCTAAAGCATGTCTTAAATGTATTCATGGCAAAACCTGACACACTAAGCTTTCTTGCAAATCACTGTAATGCACTTCAAGAAGATGGTGGTAGTATTTATTTCTGCCCCTTTTTGGTCTGTTTTTTTAAGTTGCAACTTTGTAAGATGTAGAACTCCTTTTCTGAAACTGAAGACATTAGCGATACACACTAGCTTCTGAAGTAGTAATGACCTAGTGTCCATAGGGTGACAGAAAAAAGGGTGTGGAAGGGAACATTTCTCTTGCCTCAGAGCTGCTTTGCTTGGGCCTGTTTCATTCCTAACGTGTTCATCTAACCTTCTTTTAAAACATCCCCTTCCATTTTGTGTCTTAGTTTTTCGAAGTACAGTAGCTGTCCTGAGGTTTCTGTCACGAGCAGTGTGGAGGGGGCTTATTATGAACTCTGAGCCTCATGTTCCACGTCTGTCATAGAAATGTGTCAGGCTTAATCTTTATTAATTCCTGAGGGAAAACTGGAGACTAGCACTAATAAGATATTTGTATGGTAATTGTTTCTTCTGAGATGTGGTTTCTGAGAATTCATAACTAACTGAAAAAGATTGTGCCAGTAAGAAATCCATTTAGAAATAAGCTGTTTAAACAGCACAACAGAACTAGAAAACTTACTGGGGGAGGTTGAAATCTATTGAAGGCTATGAAATGCTCAGACACCCTCTCAGGCATAAGATTTCCCTCAGCAGCAGTCCCTGGATGATGCAACTTGGGTATTCTGAGGAAGTGCAATGGTGTGCTTCTCCCGTCCCTACACTTTTCCCTATGTATCCAACACTGGCTAAATTAACTTTCTGCATTACTCACTGTGGCTTTTATGGTTTTTGCCAAGATTAGGCTAAAGCCCAGAGAAGAAAACGGCACGTTCTTATGGCTTTAATGTACTATGGTCTGGACAACTACTTCATCTTTAACACAGACAGTGATGTAGTATAATGATGTTACTGAGCCGAAGAGTCAGAGGGGAGACTAGTGGTGTGCCAGGAGCCACTTCGACTGATGTGTTTTGCATGCACTCTGCCATTAAAGTAGATGTACAATTAGCAGCATACAGGGAGAGAGGAGTCACATCCATGGAGCAGAGTGTACCAAAGTAGACGCTCAAATCAGACAACTGGAGAGGGTGTTCAGAAATGATGCCATGTATCAACTAGGGAAAAAATGAGGTGCATCAGGTAGGTCTCATTATAGCTTGTTCTTTTTTCGTTTTTATTTTTTCCCCTTTTTGGGGGGCTAGGGTAAGGGAGTTGGGTTTTTTTTGTTTTGATTTTGTAATCGGGCACTGCACATTTTAGAGTAGGTTTCACTGACTTATCCCACCCCACCTTGCCGGATGCAAGGTGTTTTGTTCCACTGGCAGAAACGGTGTACTCGTATGACAGCCACTATCTAAAATACGTGGAAAGATTCAGAGAAGCCAGGGTATGTTTTTTTGTCATGCTACAAAGGCTGGTTTCAGTATGCTAGGGCAGGAACCTCTGTACAAAATAGCACACCTTTGGCAAGGGGCAAAGGAAAGCAAGCTTATGGCTTCAGAAGGGTCTCATAAGAAACAGCCAGTCTGCAGGGCTGAGATTTGAGAGATCAAAGTCAAACACAACATATTATTTCCAGACAGTTGTTCCAGGATTTGCAGGCACCTCAGGTGTCCTGCTGTGCTGTCCAGATTCTCTGGCAAGAATTCAAGCTTTTTCTCATTCGTGACAGGAATGACTTCATGTCTTGCACACTGAGAGTGTTAATTTGGCATATAAATATTTCTGTACCTGGTGTGGTTTCTGCTGCTTTCTGAGAAAGGATCAGTGATTAAAAATACCTTTATGTCTTGTTGCTAGTGTTTTTGGATCCAGTATTTTTTGCTCATTCCCTGATGCCACACTGTGACCTGGCCTGCAGGCTGAGTCAGTCTGTTGGTGACCAGCTACTGAGGGCTACAGCCTTCTGTCATACTTTGATTTTGGAGGATCCTAGTTTCCTGTCTAAAGCATTGAGTGCTGGGCTAAGGTCAGTAAAGCCTATGAATTAACTCTACGGGGCACCTGATGCAGGACAGCCAGCAGAATTTGGTGAGGGGCTGTCCTGGGTTCAGCAGTAGCAGTCATTTTTCTCTTTCTTAGTAGCTGGTGCAGTGCTGTGGTTTTGACTTTCAGCCTGGGAGCAGCGCTGATAACACCAATGTTTATAGTTGCTGCTCAGTAATGTTTACTCTGACCAAGGACTTTCTGAGTCTCATGCTCTGCCAGGGAGGAAGGGAAGCTGAGAGGAAGCAGAGACAGGACACCTGACCCAAACTGACCAAAGAGGTATTCCATACCACAGCACGTCATGCCCACTATATAAACTGGGGACAGTTACCCAGGAGGGTTAGATCACTGCTCGGTTGGGCTGGGTATCAGTTGGCGGGTGGCAAGCGGTTGTATTTTCTTCCCTTGTTATTTCCGTTGTCATCATTATTATTGTTGGTAGCAGCAGTGGTTTGTGTTATACCTCAGTTACTGAGCTGCTCTTATCTCAACCTGTGGGAGTTACATTCTTTCGATTCTTCCTCCCCATCCTTCTGGGAGCAAGGGGAGGAAGGGAGGGAGAGAGCTAATGGCTGTGTGGTTCTGAGTTACAGCTGGGCTTAAACCATGACAGTTCTTTTTGGCGCTCAGCATGGGGCACGAAGGGTTGAGATAATGACAGATCTGACCAGAGTGTGTCTAATCGTGTCTGTGATAAGCATTCATTGTTTCAGGATTACTAGTCACTCGTCACAATGCTGATTTATTGGCTCTCAAAGTTGTTGCTCTTGATCTCACAGTTTCAGCATGTCATACCTTCCTTACAGCCGGTATTTGCTGTGTTAGTGTTTATTTAGCTAGAGGCCTTGGGCTAAGGTTCTTGTTTCATTGTACTTTATGGTAATGACTTGTAATACAATCGACTCATTGATCATGAAACTAATCTGGCTTGTGTTCCTAGTGTGGTCACCACCTCTATACTTTGGGAGGTATATAATAGAAGTGCTGAGCAATTACACATCTTTTTTCCCCTCCTTGGGTGGTCAGCCTACGAGGGAGACATTCCCACACGCCCTAGTGACAAGTACAGCAGCTGTTCAAACTCTGACTGCAGCAGACAGCGCAGCTACTCCAGCTCCAAGCACAGCAGCTACACCAGTCCCAGTGACAAGTACAGCAGCATCATTTGAGAGTTCTGAAGGTTTTGAATGGCCTTTGGGTACCCTTGAGACCTGCCTGCTGATTGTGATGGGGATCACCACATTGGCACGCATTCAGAGTGTGTTTTATCCACGACCATTTTGTCTGGTCCCGAGAGTTAAGTGGAATTGTGTTTGGGTCTTGTCTAGGATTAGATGACGATATATGAGGACCAAGAGATTTTCCCTGAGGCTGGACAGTCATGAGAGGCAGGGTGTGTGGGATAGTATGGGCCAGTATCTAGTCCACTGGGCCCCTCCAGTGCTTTGGAAGCATCGGAGATGGAAGGCAGCTGTATGGAGTCCCCAACAACAAGCTGCAGAAACTGCTGGAGGGGAGGGTGAATTATTTTGAGCCTGGTGGGTCCATGACACTTCAGGCCATCAGGGAAGAGATGCAACATACAGAATGGACTCATGATCGAGGGGTGGACTTAGCAATGGACACTATTGCCCAGGTTATTCATGAGTGTGAAACATGGAACTGTTGGAACAAGTCCAGAGGAGGGCCACCGAGGATGATCAGGGGACTGGAGCACCTCCTGTATGAAGATAGGCTGAGAAAGTTGGGGCTGTTCAGCCTGGAGAAGAGAAGGCTGTGTGGAGGCCTCATAGCACATGGAGACCTCATAGACCAGTATCTGAAGGGGGCCTATAGGGATGCAGGGGAGGACTCGTTCATTAGGGACTGTAGTGAGAGGACAAGGGGTAATGGGTTCAAACTTAAACAGGGGAAGTTTAGATTGGATATGAGGAAGAAATTCTTTCCTGTAAGGGTGGTGAGGCACTGGAATGGGTTGCCCAGGGAAGTTGTGAATGCTCCATCGCTGGCGGTGTTCAAGGCTGGGTTGGACATAGCCTTGGATGGCATGGTTTAGTGTGAGGTGTTCCTGCCCATGGCAGGGGGCTGGAACTAGATGATCTTAAGGTCCTTTCCAACCCTAACTATTCTATGATTCTATGATTCCATGTGCTGCTATCAAGCAAACTAAACAGTTAAAGTCTCTTTGGTATGGAGGATGATGGCTGAAGTACAAATATGGGAAGGCCTGGCAGATTGACTACATCATACTCTCTCTTCTGCTCTGAAAGACTGTTACAAGAGATGGATCCCGACATCATGGACTGGATGGACTCAGCAGCTTTATAAGGATTGGTCCATGCAGTAAGGAATGATCTCTCTCTCGCTCTGTGTATGGATGTATATATGTATGTATCTATACTGAAAATGTGGGATCTGAGCATGACATATATAGTATGCAATAAGGGGTGGATACTGTCCTGGGTTCAGCAGCAGCAGTCATTTTTCTCCTTCTTAGTAGCTGGTGCAGTGCTGTGGTTTTGACTTTCAGCCTGGGAACAGCGCTGATAACACCGATGTTTGTAGTTGCTGCTCAGTAATGTTCAGTCTGACCAAGGACTTTCTGAGCCTCATGCTCTGCCAGGGAGGAAGGGAAGCCGGGAGGAAGCAGAGACAGGACACCTGACCCAAACTGACCAAAGAGGTATTCCATACCACAGCACGTCATGCCCAGGATGTAAAAACGGAGGGCAGTTACCCAGAAGGGCTAGATCACTTGGTTGAGTCAGGCTGGGTATCAGTTGGCAGGTGGCAAGCGGTTGTATTCTCTTCCCTTGTTATTTCCATTGTCATTATTATTATTGGTGGTAGCAGCAGTGGTTTATGCTTATACCTTAGTTACTGAGCTGCTCTTGTCTCAACCCATGGGAGTTACATTCTTTCTATTCTCCTCCCCATCCCTCTGGGAGTGAGTGAACGACTGCGTGGTTCTGAGTTACGGCTGGGTTTAAACCACAACAGGGGCAGAAGCTGTGCTCTGAGGTTTTGGAAAGTAGTAGGGCAACTCTCTGGATTGCTGGGGGAATTGATCCCAGCTGGACCTAGAGGGATCTGCGTGCGCCCTCTGCCCTGAACTGCTAGTTGTCATACCCCTCCATGTACACAGTGGTGCTGATGGGGATGCCTTCAGGTGTGTCCCTTAGTGTAGGGTCCAGCACTGTTACCCTCACCTAGTGAGATAGCCAGCTGCTCCCTAAAGGCCAGTTTCAGACCTCCTGAGCATGGGCATCTATTCAGTGACTACTGATATATGCAGAAACGTGTCTTTATATACACTGATAGTTGTGTTTTCCCCCATATTTTCCCATGCCGATAGTTCTGATTTTCCCAGCACGTCAGACTTGTACCTTCTCAGTACCTCTGCAGGAAAAAGAGCAGAAGCTAAACATGTGCTTAATTGCCTCACTTATCAACTGTTTAAAATTCACAAAGAGCTGGATGTAATTGATGTTTAAGATTAGTTTTTCTGGTCTGCTAAAGCTAAAATAGCCTCACACCAGCCAGAGATAGCTGGTGAGTTCTTCTTCCAGTCCTATGGAAGTCTGTATTGCAGGAAGCTTAGACAGCAAGCTGCTACTGCTTCAGAGAGGGGCCATTTCTCATGTGAGTAAGGGAGAGGAGTGCTTATTTTGAGGAATGGTCCTTCAAAGTGCTAACTTGGGCTTACAGTAGTGTAATAGTACAATTCCTACTTCGTTCTTGCATTTGGGAGCGATACATGTGTTCCCATATCTTATGGTTTCCTTTTTCCATTTGTTTACCTCCTGTGAGGGTACTTTAAACTCACAGATCAGGATGATCATCGCAGTAGAGCAGTTTGTCCTTAAATCCCCCATCTTTTTCAAATGCTTCTGATGAATGTTAAAAAATTAATGCCGTTCCAAGTTCTGTGGGCTGGGATTTTTGGTTTGGAGGGTTTTTTTTCTTAACTACAGGTAAGTCTCAGATGTATTTGGAACATGTTAGAGGTCTCTTTGAAATCTTACCTATCCCTGATATAATTAGCTGCTCAGCTGAGTTGTGGCAGAAGACCAGCCTCTAAGAACTTCAGGCATTACGCTGTTATTTCTAAGTCACACCATGGAATGGTGCCCCAACCCCCACCATTTTGTTTTTTTAGGTCTTTCTCCAAAAAATGCATAGCTGCTCTGTGCTCAGAGGAGTAGAATTTAAGCATTTTGATTTTATCCAAATGTCAGTAACCATCAGTTCCTTAGTTACTAGGGATGTGTCTGCTAAGAACAATCTGTCAGCTGTCACTGGGCTTTTAAGTGTCTGTGATTTCGGATCTAGAGCTAAGACAGGTAATTAACAGAATTGTTCAGACTTCAGTTGAGAAAAGTGCTTTTTCAGTTAATTTCACATTCTTACACAATTTCAATCTATAGTTATGAAGAATGACATAAGGACTGATCATAGTTCATTTGTAAAGGTCTGTTGGCTACAAACTGTCCAAAATCTGCAAATTTGTATAAATGCTGCTCCAACTTATTTTTGTCATTATTAATACAACTCAGTTTCTGTAAGGTTTCTAGGATCCTTTTTAACACATGCACTGATACTTTATTAAAACACTAAGCTCCCCAAATTGTTAAAGGCTACTGACTACCTTCAAATTTGCTGAGGGTATTTGTATGATTTGGGGGTAGGGGTGGGGAAGAGGTCAGAGTGCAGACATTGGATTGTGGCAAGTGCAGAAACATCATGTAGTCAAGTGAAGAATAGTCGTATTAAATAAAACAATAAAACCTACTTTCTTGTCCAGAAAAATAAGAAATTGTTATTGTTATATAGGATCGTAGAATGGTTTGGAAGGGACCTTAAAGTTCATCCAGTTCCAACCCCCTCTCATGGGCAGAGACACCTTCCACTAGACCAGGTTGCTCAAAGCCCCCTCCAGCCTGGCCTTGGACACTGCCAAGGATGGGGCAGCCACAGCTTCTCTGGGCAACCTGTGCCAGTGCCTCGCCATAGTGAAGAATTTTTTCCTAACATCTAATCTAAATTTGCCCTCTTCCAGCTTAAAGCCATTCCCATTGTCCTATCCCAATAACAATGTACTCACTGTATTTAATAGCACTATAAACTCAGGAAACATAGGGCTGGGAGGGATCCCTGAGATGTTATTTTGTCCAAAAATAGCGTAGGAAGTATGGGCTAGCTTAAAACGGCACACAAATCCTTTCTGACTCTAGCATGCTCCTTGCGTATGTACATCTTCAGGTCATCATTACAAATGAATGCTTCCACAAAATTTCGATGTGAAGGGAACATGGAATTTCATGTATTTAATTTTTAGTGTGCGATGACAGATGACATGGACTCGTCTCAGGAGGTAAAGAGAAGATCCTTTATAGTGATACAGCTCAAGTTTTATAACCCCTACCCCAGCCCTGCAAAGTGCAGCACAGCAATTTTCATTTCCCTTATTTCTATATAAAATCTTAATAACTTTTTTCTTCCACAAGCTTATCGCATGTTAGTCTTGTTCCATTTTTCCATTGTTCCATCAAAAATGGAACGTCTGCATGTCTACACGTTCCATTTTTGCTCAGAGCCAGTTCCTTGTCTTTTCTCCTGGTTCCTTTTCTCTTCATTTTTATCTCTCCCACGGCCCGCGTCCAACCATCTGTATGAAGTCCCAACCACTGCTCATGGTGGAGACTAAGCTGCATCCATCCTCCACAATTCCCCCTTTTGTATTAACAGCCAAAACAGCCTTTATAGCATGATCAATCATTCGTTGCACACACTGTAAAATGCAAGTTAAAAGTATCAAAAGGCACATAACACTTAAAATTACAATAAATGCAGTCTTTAAAATTGAGACAAGCCAACCTCCAGTACCCCAGGATTGGAGCAAACTGTTGAACTAATCTGACACATCGTCAATTAGGAGTTTGTTAACACCTCCTTCCTTTAACTTTGCAGTGCGGGCGTGTATGGATTCTGAGTGATCCGACAGGTTCATGCAACACATGCCATCAAAATCCTCACACCCATGTCCCTGAGCTAATAACAAAAAATCTATAGCTGCTCTATTCTGAAGCGTAGCGTGCCTAACAGAATCAATGTCTAGCAATAAACCATTCAATGCAGCCGATGTGGCATTTGACTGTTTTGCCAGCCAACATCCTAAGTCATTTAATTTTTTAAATGCTCCTGCAGCAGCTAAGCCTGGGGCAAAAAAGACTGCTGAAATAATTTCTGCGGTATTCCAAAATCTGACATTATCGTTGCGGTCTGCTTGATAAGCATGCATAAAGCGACGAAGTCACGACTTTCTATGACTCATGACCATAGAAGTGTTCGGTGTTAGTAGCGTTAGCCCTCCGATGCTACATGGTACCCCACATGCCCGAGAGGGGATACTTGACCAGGCATGATCTCCACAGATAAGAAAATATCCCAGCAGGAGCTTTCTTTGAAATCTGCTAGAAGGCACTACATTAGGTATGGTATAATTGCACCAAGCAGAAGCATTATGATATGCTGGTAGGATAGCATTTACCCATTGAATCTGGTGAGGTGTAGGATCAATACTGCTCAGATATGACTGACCAAATTTGTCCCACACGTCCATGTAAGTAAGGCGTATACAATAATCCATTTTTATTGATCCTAACAAACTAGCTCTTGCGGTTCAAAATTCGATTTGGGGGGAAACCCACCCAGTTAATCCATAGGTTTACTATGTTGAAGGGGTTGCCATCCAAATTTAGGTAGGGTAACCTTTCTTTGGGAGCAGGCCAGTTGTCAACAGGAACTCCCACCAGACATGTGGAGAAGGGGTTGCCTGAAGAAGCTGTTGAGAGGCACAATGTGTCTTGTCCTGTCTCATTTGCCAGTGTAACCCACACATTGGTCTTCGGCTGAGATGGGATCCGTATTGGTAAGTAGGTTGCAACACACCAGATTATGACAATCAGACTACACATCAAACCACCACTCGTTGTGGCCTTATATTCTGATATAGCGATTACCACAACACCACAAATAACGTACCCAAGGTAACAAATGCAAGGGTGTATACTTCCCACAGTGGGTGCACAGGGGTTCCAAACTTCTATCTAAATACACTTTCTGATTCCTGTTAAAGGAAATCATATGCTTTCCCCAATAAGCACACCTAGCTCTAATATACCCGTTGCACCTCTTACAAAATGGGCATATGCTAGTTCCTGATTCACTTAGCCTTAACGCAAAACAGTTTACATCTGTTCCTCCTCCCATGCAACAGCCACTTTGCCCGGTACTGGTTTGGTAGATTTATGGAGGTGTGTCGTCCGTCTGAGGGTTGCTTGGCTGCCATTGACCAAGGAAGGGTCGGACACCGCGTGCAGGAACCCAGCGAGGTCCTCGATCTGTAGAGACACAAACATACCCTCGTCCCCACGTTATTAGTTGATAGGGACCTTCCCATGTTCCTGTCTCTAAATTTCTTATCAACGCTTCTGCTTTCTTTTTTATTTCCTGATTCTCATTAGATACCGATACAAAATGCCTATGTATTGGTGGTCCTCCATTGTCCTGCCATCGATTTAAAACATTTAAAACGTAAGTGGCCTTGCCTGATCTTTCTTGGGGGGTTGTGGGACCCATTCCCCCTTTTTGTTTTATGAGCATTGCTTTTAAGGAGCTGTGTGCATGCTCCACGATTGCTCTTCCCGTAGTGGAATGGGGAATTCCCATTACATGCCAAGTGTCCCATTCTTGTAAAAATTTTGTGTCTCCTGTGACACATAGGCAGGTCCATTATCGGGTTTGATTTGCTTAGGAACTCCTAAGGTTGCAAAGGCTAGCAAAAACTGTTTACAGACGTCTTTGGCTTTCTCTCCTGTATGTGCAGTAGCTATTATTGCACTAGAAAATGTATCTACTGAAACATGAACATACTTTAACTTCCCAAATTCAGGAATATGTGTAACATCTGTTTGCGATATTTCCAAAGCTTGCAAACCTCTAGGGTTGACTCCATATGATAAAGAAGGAGTTGTCAGCTGGCAATCTGGGCAAGCTGTTAGTTACAATTTGTCGTGCTTGGTTCATGGTAAGGTGAAAGGTTTTCTGCAAAGCCTTAGCACTTTGGTGATAAAACACATGAGAAAGGCATGCCTGTTCAAAGGTGCTTGGCACAACTGTGATTCCAGCTAAAATATCTGCACGTCTGTTACCTTCTACCAAAGGTCCAGGGAGTGTGGTATGAGAGCGTAAATGCATAGCATAATAAGGAGCTCTGCGGTGGTTTAACAGGGTTAACAGAGTTTGGAACAAAGCAAACAAAGATTCATGTTCAATTTCTTTCAAATAGGATGCTTCAATTCGTGATACGACACCAGCCACATATGCCGAGTCAGTAACTATGTTAATAGAACAGTTCCATTTCTGAAAAACTCTTAACAACTGCAGTTAGTTCAGCTATTTGCGGTGATCCTGATACAACACTAACATCAGATTGCCACCGACCATTGTCGTCTTGCCACACAATAACAGCACGTCCTGGTTTTCCTGAGCCATCAGTAAAGACTGTTAAAACATTTAAAGGAGCAGGGCTACATTTTGGTAGCTGTTGGATATTAAACTGTAACCGTAACAGTTTATGACTCAGGGGGTGAATTGGAACTGTGTGAGGAAAGTCTTCCGTGGCAGTTTGAAACAACACAGAGGTTTGAAAAAGCCATCGTAACGTCTGCATTGACACGGGCAGTATAATGACTGCTGGTTCTTTGCCACTTTGGGCCAGCAACCGTTGTCGACCTCTCATGATTAATGTTGCAAACATCTCCATTTTTGTAATGATGTTTTTTCCAAATTGATGTGACAAAAAGATCCATTCAATAATTAACAGGGGGTCTTTACTCCGGGCATCCCATTGGAATGTGAGCCCATAAGGCTGAAAGTCAGAGTTTAAAATAATCAATTGAAAAACACAATCAGGATGGTATGTGTGTGCTTGTCTCTCTGAAATGGCTGATGCTGCTTTTTGTAATGCATCCTCAGCTTGATGAGTCAAAACTCGTTCAGAATGCAGGGCTGAATATCCTTTAAGCATCTGAAACGAGAGATGCAAGTCCTCATTGCTGATTCCTATGAGGTTCTTACCCAATTAATGGTTCCCAGAACCTCTTACAAATCATTCAAGGTGTGGACGTCAAGAGTCAGTTTTAAGGCCTGAGGGACAATGTGCTGGTTAGTACTTCTCCATCCCAAATATTTTTCATACCCTGAGGTAGCACTGTCCAGTGGTACCTTTCACAACGTGCAGAGGCATTAACGGCGGGCACAGTAAAAGCAAATTTAGAGGCATCCTCAGGATGTAAGGGTATGGTAAAAAAACAATCTTTCATGTCAATTACTGTAAGATGCCAGTCTCTTGGTATCATTGTGGGTGAAGGAAGCCCTGGCTGTAACGGGTCCATATCCTCAATTACTGCATTAATGCATCTGAGGTCATGTACCAAACGCCATTTTCCACTCTTTTTAGAAATGACAAATACAGGAGAATTCCAGGGACTATTGGTAGCACTATGTTGCCCTGTTCAGCAACTAAATCTTTTAAGTGTCATAGCTTGTCCAAGGCAAGGGGCCACTGGTCCACCCAAACTGGAGTTTCAGTTTTCCAGGTTAATTTCAGGGTGTGCTATGTCCCAGTGGCCCTCAGGGCAAATTTGACTCAGTGCTGACAACCCATTGTAATAGACAATCCTGCCCCCAAAGAACAAGAGGGGTAAGAAGCACGAAAGGTTGAACGTTAGCCCTCCTTTCCTCTGTCCCCACAATTTGAATAAAAAATTGACTTTGCTCAGGGGACATGTGGCCTCCTATGCCCATAATGGCTGTGGAGACCTTAGAGACTGGCCATTGTGCTGGCCAGTATGATTTTGAGATAACAGTTACATCAGCTCCTGTATCAATCAACCCTGACAATTCTATTGTCTGTTTAGAATTTCCCCATTCCAATTTGCAAGTTCGAAGTGGTCTTGCATTGGAAACCTTTTGAGTCCAAAATATCTGGGGGCTCCCCATCGAGCCAAACCCTTGGGCCTCTCGCTGTAAGGTAGAGGCCCGAGGGGGGCAAGCATCAAAATACACTAGTTGTGCAATACACGATTTTGCTGGTAAAAAGCAGGGCGGTGTGGGGGTCCACACCATGATTTTAATCTCTCCACAATAGTCACTGTCAATCACACCAGGTAGCACAAAAAGTCCTTGCATAGTAGTGGACGATCATCCTAACAATAAAGCACTTTTGATGTTGTCTAAGGGCCCCCAGACTCCTGTTGACACTGCTTTTACATCGGAATTAGTCAGAGTCACTGACTCGGCGGTGGCCAGGTCCACTCCGGCGCTGCCGTGGGTTCTTGCATACAGTTCCCTGGCTGGGGTCCCAATAGTTGGACAGGAGTCACTCATATCATTGTGTGGCCCCCTTTCGCTCTCTGTTTCCTGTTTCCCTGCAAAGGCTTCCCATCTTGGTCAAATCTGGACCAGCACTGGTTTGCATAGTGATGCCCCTTTTTACAGTGGGGACACATTCCAGGGACGATCACTTTGTTAAATTTATTCGGGCATGTTTACAAAAGTGGCCTTTCTGACTACAGCCAAAACACTGTTGGGCGTCTAGGTTCATGGCTGCAAAAGTGGCGGCCATTTCCTTATACTTGTGTCTCAATGAGCCCACTTTATTACAGGCTTCTATCATATCAGAGAAGGATTTTTTAGTGGGATCAGTACTTGTTTACAGTCATCATTAGCATTGTTAAGCACCAGTTGCTTCAAAAGCAGCTCATGAGCGCCATTGTCGTGAACCTGTTTACTCAAACTGTCTTGTAGTCTATCAGTGAACTGCATGTATGGCTCAGTTGTCCCTTGCTTAATGTCCGTATAGGCTTTTGAGGGCTTACCCACCGTGAGTACAGTTGTAAATGCCTGTAAAGATGCAGCGCTGAGTGCCTGCAAAACCTCTTGCAGCAGGACAACTTGCTGATGGGGGTTGGTCCAGTCCCCCTCCCCTAAAAGCATCTGCATGGTCACCTGGGGAAGCATGCGACCATCGGGCATGTTACATGAACATGTAACCCTTCTAAATATTTTTTCCAAGTAAGTCCCATGCCAAAGCACATAGTGAGAGGGGGTTAACAGCGCATCAGCTAACATCTTACAGTCATGCGGGGTAAGAGTCTGGGTACGATGAAGCACCTTTAACAACTGTTGAGTATTATGGTGCTTGAAGACCATAATCGTCAATAGCTCAGAGCATATCCTTAATGACTTTATATTCTAACAATCGGAATGCTGGTGGCTGTCCTGGCAGATACACTGCTGGGAAAGCGTATTTTGATACCATGTTACCCATCCCCTGCCTTTTGAGCCTCTGCATGAATGTGGTTCTAAGTTTCTCAAGGGTTTGGGGGAAACAGATCAGGCTCGCTTTCTGGGTCTGTTGCATCCAGATCAAAGGGATCATCTGGCTCATTTTAGCAGTCACCGAAATTCCCTGGCGTCGGTTTGGAACCAAGAGTTTGGGCTCAGGAGTCAAAGGGTTTGGACCCTTGAGTTCACTTGGAGAGGCAGTGGAGCACCTTATCATTATTATCATCAGAAAGTTCTGACGCAGGTGCCCCCGTACAAGGCGTTCCAGACTCCTGTGAGGTGGCCCTATTAGAAGATTTGTTCTTTTTCAACATCTCAAAAATAGCGCGCCATAGCATAAGCAATTGTGCTTCCTGTTCATCACCCACTGTCACTCTATTATACAGTTTGATGCCCGCAGTATCTGATGTATCATCATTGAAAATAGTCACTGCGTCAACATTTGGGACTGCAGTAGCTACCCAACGTAAAAGCACATGCAGTTTATGAGAGTCCAGAAGGGTGTTATGCTTTTTCATCAGACTTTCCATGAGCCACAAGATGGCTTTTTCATCTGTGCTGAACTTGTTCCCCATCCTCCCCGTTGCTCACCTCACTCTCCCACGACAGTGATTCGGTAGCCAGCTTGTTCGCTTCCTTCCAGCACCTTATTCTTTCGCTAGGCGGGGGGTTTGCCGTCACCAGCGCGGAGTCACGTTCTTCAAGGTCCCTGTTTGGGCACCATTTGTGATGACAGATGACACAGACTCCTCTCGTGAGGTAAAGAGAAGACACTTTATTGTGATACAGCTCAAGTTTTATAACCCTAGTCCCAATATATTATCCTGTTGGTGCAGCTTGCTTTCACATTCAGCTGACATGCCTAATCAGAGTAAAGCAAACATCTGGGAAAGCTGTGATTTGCAGGCATGGGTTCCATACCTTCTACTTCTTCTGTTGAGAGTTAGGCTGGTTGGAATTGCCTGCATGTATTTGGAACCTGAGCTGCCTGAGTACGATATCTGTAGGTTCCCCAAAAAGTGAGGTCTTTTTTTGGTTTTAGATCCACGAAAGAGCAGTTGTAGCTGTGTTCCCTTCTCTCCAAGGGAACTGCTGCTGGCTTCTTTGTTGGTCTCCCCTCCACCTTCCAAGCCCAGAATTTGCTATGGCTTTGCTTATTCCTGGAGGATCTTTGTACTAGTGGAGCTATGTCTGCCTATGCTGTGTCTGCCTGTGCTCTGTCTGCCTGTGCTGTGGCTGCCTGTACTGTGGCTGCCTATGCTGTGTCTTATCTCTGGCTTTACCATGTGCAATGTGGAAGCTGAACATGTATTCAGCTGTCTCCCTGCAAAAGGGTAGACTCTGTATAACAAGCAGTGTCAGTCTTCCTGACAGCCTCCGAATTGCTGATGGTTGCTGTGCCGTGCATGACCTCAGTGAGGAAACAAGACACTTCCCTGGTTGGCTTGTGACTCACCATCCCATCCTCACTGCCTGGCTGTGTCCTTTTTGACTTACCTTGTACCACCACCTGGCTGAGGGCTTTGACAGCCATCTTCAGAGCTCTGAGGAGCCATCCTGCATTTGTCCAGAGTGCTGAGTAACCTGTCCTCCCTGGCCTTGAGCCCGAGAAGGAGGTAGTCATGATGTCATGAAGTCATGGTTTGTGTATTCTACCACGTAGAAACCAGCTGTGGAGGACTTATTTTATGCTGCTTTGTGAAGAGCTGACAGGAAAGGGGAAAGAACGGGTACATGGTTTGCCTAAATGCTCCTTTAAAAGGAGTTGGTGGGAATTGCTTCTCGGCAAAGGAACCTCTTCCTCCCCCTCCATGATCAAAAGCTTCCTCTCTCTTTGCCCCATTTCAGCTCTCAGGAGAGATCACCCATCTTTCCACTGACAGCTTCGTGACTATATGCTCTGTTCCCCATGCTCCGTTCCCCAGTTGGGTACTGATAGGCAGACCTCTTTTGTCCCAGAAACTTTGCCTCCTGCAAGAAAAAGCACGGAGGCATGCAGGTATCTTCACCTCTGTCTTCCACAGGAAGGTTCTGGATAGCTATTCATCCAGGGTCTGGAGAGGCCATCAGCCACACTTGGGCCAT
Organism: Myiopsitta monachus; assembly: GCA_017639245.1. NCBI lineage: Eukaryota > Metazoa > Chordata > Aves > Psittaciformes > Psittacidae > Myiopsitta > Myiopsitta monachus. The sequence goes on along the minus strand of CM029925.1, from coordinate 40,886,285 downwards.
GTTCTCCTTCCCCTTCCATGTCCCCCCAAGAATACAAATACTTGGAAAGTGTGCAGCTCTGGGTAAAGATGAGACAGGAGTTACAGAAGTGGGTCAGAGAAGGTGTCCATACCCCACAGAGACTTCTTGATACCGCCATACCATTCCCACTCCATCCCAGCAGTGCTGAGCCTGTCCTACAGATCTTGTCATCGATCTTCCATGGTTAGGAGGTAACACACTTAGTCCAGTTCAGAAACCCTCCCTTTCACTGCCTTTTTGAAGGTCGCTTCCTGCTTTAGAAACTATTTAAAAAGCATATTTGAAGTCCCTCAGGCTGCTTGCCAGCAATTACTGGCCAAGGAAGTTCCCACTGGGGGAAAATTCTTCCAGATGTTGGGAGTGAAATTGTTCTCTCCTGTGTCTTGCTCTCAGACAGAGGAAGTGAATGCATGAGTCACATTAAAAAATAACATAATGAAATGCTTCTATTGTTTTATCACTCATCAGGATGCACAGACTTCATATGTGTCATTCGCTTGATGCCTGCAGTAATTCTGGGTGTGTATCTGCCAGCCCCCGATTCTTCTCACATTGCTGAGGGTACTCAAGGCTTATTGCTATAGGACAGCAGCTGTGTGGCAGCACCAGTGAGCTGAAAGAACACTTTGGTGTTGCAAGAGAAAGCTACAGAGAGAATGTCCAGTGACATTATCAGAAGGCCCTGTAATTGTGGTTTAGGGTAGAGTTCAGTTACTGCTGTGTGCTCAAAGTGTATTTATCAGTGTCTCAGACAATTTTCAGTCAGCAATTTGTACAAGATGATCATTACAAGGCTGGTGGGTGATTTTCGTGTACTTTTTGTGCTGCTATTGGAAAGGAACACCGGGAGCCAGTTTTGAAACTCACTGTATCCACTCCCGTAGTGGCTGTGGGTCAAGCAAATTCTAGATTGAAAATTGGCTTTAAAGTTGGTGTGTTCAGCAAAAGGTAAGAAAGACCAGCCCAACCATCTGGCAGTCAGACATGGGCATTCATATCCTGATGTGAGGGTTTGGCTGACTCAGGGGCAGCTGGAGGATGTGAGAGCAAAGAGGTTTGTAAGGACTCCCGTCCCTGAGCAGCCAGTATTGCTGCCCCTGCTGGGATGGGTCACCCAGCACGCTGAGCTGACCTTATGCTGCTATTCTCCACTGCTCTTCACGTGGCTGTCCAAACTGTTTTATTGTTAGACTAGAAAAGCAATTAAAAAATGACAGCACCGCTCTCGAAAGTACATTGTAAGACAGAATAAAGGAGATTTTGAAAACAAATCTACCCTTTACTCAGTGGATCTCTACAAGGCAGATAGCCTGTCCTCTAGGGTTTCCTTGAGTCCAGGCTCCTGCCTTGTCTGCTCAACATCAGCTTAACTTCTGACTGAGCTTCCTCCCTAAATCCTTGGTTTGATGCAAAACCTGCCTTCTCTGATTGCTGTTGAAGACTGTAATTTACTGTGGGAGCCATCTCCCAACTCTGTTCTTGCCCTAAGTTCTTAAACATGTTGAAGCTCATCAGGAGAGTGGCTGAGCTGTTCTGTTAGGGAACAGCGCCCATGTGGGTGAGAGGGTTTCAGAGGAGGCAGAGTACTTTGAGTCAAATTGATCATCCATGATGAAAGGTAGTAGGCTGGAAAGCTGATTCCCTCACATCAGCCTCTGCCTTCCCTGGCAAGGCTTCAAAAACCATCTGAGCTTCTTCTGACGTGCGCTGAGAGGACTGTTCAGCAGGAAATCTGGGAAAGGCTATATGATGGGAGACTTTGCTCAATCCTGCAAATCCTGTCCATGCCAAACAAGTTCCTTTCAAGTATGTGTGAGTTTTGTTACTCCCATGACAGGGATAAATAAGCTGGAAAAGCACCTTATGTTTGGCTGGATAAATCAAGAGGGACCCAGTGCCAGAGTGCAGGCAACTGGATCGTACCCTGACTGTCTGGCAGCTTGAGACTGAAGAACCCGAGCCACAGCTCCCCTCTCTCTACATTTAATCACTGCCTTATATGTCTCATAATGCATTCATCTTTTGCTGTCCTCATCTATGAAATGACTGTCATGTTGTTTTTATGTTCTGCTTATTAATCACTTTATTGATAGGCTAAGCATACACATAAAATCAAATCATTGGCAATACTGTGTGTCTGTTCACACTGTGTATCTTCAAATGCCTCAGTTAAGACTTCTGAGCTACATGTTTCTTCTGTAAAATACCATATCTGTCTTCTGAGGGGATTTGTTCCTCCTTTGATGGACTATAGACCATCATGTTCTGCTTCTTAATTTAGCATCTGATTGCTTACTGTTGTACTGTAAAGTTCTTTATGACTTCAGTTACATGGCTACAGTAATTAGTGTTTATATTCCCAAGGCCTGTGTAGCAGCACTTTAACACTGAGTGATGACACGAAACGCTCCACAACAGAGTACAAATTGCTCCCAGGATTTCTAATTTTACATCCTCAACTTTCGTAGAGCCTTGCTGTGGGAGTCTCTCCAGAAACGGGCTCATGGGTGATCCGTTATAGTCATTTGAGTGGGTTTCACAGCAGAGATGCAGGAAGATGCTCACGGAAGCTACCAAGACCCTGTCGCTTTCACTGCACTGAGGAACACGGGGACTTTTCAGTAATGAACCGTGTTTGCCAGTGCTGCAATCAGCTGTCGTTTGCAGGACTTGAACAAAAATATTTGATGTCTGCTTTGGCTGCCTTCAGCATATCTGTATTCGTGACTACATTTTTGTGAAATGTTGGTGCAACTTCCAGAAACATCAAAATTCATTGTAAAAATCAATTCCCCCTGCTAGCATCCGGTCACAGATGTTTCCTCGGATTTGCCTGATCTTTACCCATTAGGAAGGCTGTCCTTTCACTGACGGGATTACCTGCAGGCACCAGCACGGCACTAAACTGAACAGGCACAGTCCACAAGTGTGCTCTGCTGCCTTCACAGGAGATGCGAGTTTCTCTTGTGGTGGTGGGCACAGCTCCACCCCAGTGTCTTCATAGCGCAGGGTCTGAGCATTATTCCCCAGCCTCTGCTGTGCTACCTAACCTGGACTGTGGCATCTCTTTTGTTAGGCTAAATGCCTCAGTATTTTCATGGCCTCTTTCCAAATGAGTCTTAATTGAGTAATTAAATAGAGGGAGAGTTAAGCTTTGTAAGTTTTGCATGTTTTTCTGCCAATTACTCCATCAAAGCCTGGCTTGCTTTGTTGCTTACAGAGCTTCTCTGTGAGGTATGACTTTGGTTTGTTCAATAATTCATGTATTTCTGAGAGCAACGTACATACGAGCTGGCCTATCCAAACTTTGCCTTCATACAAGACTGGTTTCTGGCCCCTCGGTGGCCATGTCAAATACGAAAGCAGGCACTGAATAACAAAGGTCCAATACTTGGGTAAGAGGGACAGGCAGCCTCACAGGGACTACGCTCGCCTCTAGGCCGCCATCACTGCCTTTACCCTCTCCGCTCAAGGTGCTGCAGGACAGCAGCAGTCCTCGCAGGCTCCTGCAGATCTCACCACACCATTGTACACTGCTGCCTGGTTCTGCTGCCTTGGCTTTTGCAGGCAAACGATAGACTTCAGCCCTCAGAAATGGCAACAGCACTGCCTCTTGCACTGGCGTGAGCTGTATCCACCTGTAAGGAGCTAAGGGGTCCTGGAGTCCCTCCTGCTCCCCTCCGCTGCCTGTGGCTTGTGGCTGCACTGGCCCTGTGCTGCACAGGGCAGGTTGCCTTGGGGGTATGCGCAAACTTCTCTGCAGCTGCGTCCATGCCACGGGCAGGGCAGTACAGTGGTGAGTCCCTCTCCTCTCGTCAGCACAGCAGATCTGTTGGCTTTAATGCTGGACGTCGTTTTCGTAACGTCGTTTCTGCAGCAGCTGGTTTCCATGGAAACCAAGAACTGACTGGCAGCGCACAGGAGCGGGGCGCTGACCTGCTTGTCCTTCCCCAGCGCCGCGGCCTGTCCCTTCGCTATGCACCTGCAGTGCGGGTTGCCATGAGGCAGGCAGGACCAGGCCCGAGGCCGCAGCCTGCCCCACTGGCAGCAGTGCTGCTCCTGGCCTCCTTATCCCACCTCATCCCGCCTCTCTGGGCAGTGGTCCTGCAGCCGGGGGACGGGGGCAGAGGGTTCCTGCCTCTGTCTTCACTCCCCTCCCACCACTGCAGCCTTCCCAGGCCCCAGGAGTGATGGAGGGATTTGTGGCTAGCTTTGGATGTGCATATACCCCTTCCTTTTTGGACCCTTAACCCACTTGTATGACATGTTTGTTCACTTATTTATTCCGCTGCTCCTAGCATGCTCCTCCACTGTTAACGTGTTAAACAAGTGTATTTAGAATACTAGTCCTGTATGTACTGCATTTAATTTCCAGTGTTCTTGGAATTCTAACGACTACCAGAAGTATCTGCTCTGGATAGGTCTCATCAGCTTGGTGGCTGGCAGTGCCAGGTTAAGGTTATATTACCTGCTTCTCTTCAAATGCACTAGCTGCAAACACACCACTGTGCCTTTTGAGGCCAGCTTTGAAGAGTGAAGCCGTATGAGCAGCATGAGCCTCCATCTGTGCCTATGCCATGCCCTCATGGGATTGCCCTGCCCTGGAAAGAGCGCTTTTCCAGCCACAGACCATGAAGGGATCAGCAAGAAGAGGCAGCAGAGCGCTGCTCTCTCACTGGGGGTGATGGCAGAGCAGCCACCCCAGTGTCTTGGCCTGGCTGCCCATGTCTCCTTTGCTTGGCTTCCAGAGCTGAATGTGCCCTTGGCATGCCTGCATTCTCCTGGGCCTCACCCCTGTGCCCACAGAAGGTGTGGGTGAGTTGAGTCGTCCTTGAGCCCCGTGGTGGCTGAGCTCTCTCATACCCACCCAGGAGTTTACCACAGAAAAAGCGGTTTCCAGCTTTACTCTTGTTCCAAGCCTCACAGAAGCACGGCGAGGCGAGCAGAAAGCCAGCTTTCTGTTTAAATGGGAATACTGCTTTACGCAAACATTATGCGTACCTTCCTCGCAGCGCTGTGTGTTTGCAAACACTGCAGGCACCAGTGCAGAGTTGTCTTCCTTAAAAACACAGTTTAAATTTAAAAGCAGCTTTGGCCCTTGGTCTGAGGGGCAACTCCCCCTCATGCTGAAGGGTTGCTCAGTGTTGAACAATTGTGTCAGGGCCTTCTGAAGTGACAGGTGATGCTATGGGCAGGGGAGAAGCACGAATGGAGCCCTTGAACTCCCTTTTTGGGTCTCTGAGAGCCCACCCTGCTCTTCTGAGTGGCCACTGCTGCGTGGTGCTGGCTCAGGTCCCCTCACCTGGCATCTGCTGCAGCACCCCAATGCCAGAGATTTAACCTTGCGGACAGGGTGTCCCTGCGGCTCTTGTTCCCGAAGCAAGTGGCTGTTGGGAAAAGAGCGCCAAGAGAGCTTTTCTGGGCCGCTCGGATGGAGGGGCACAGGTTTCTGTATTCTGAGGACATCATGGAAGGGTGATGCAACCTGGAGAGGTGCTAGAGGCTGCTGGTCTGAAGGGTGACTGCAGGTTCCCATGCCTCGTTCATCTGTACTCTCCAGAGGCACGGGGCTAGCATGGCATCCCTGTGTGCATGGTCATTCCACTTCAGGAGTGTTTGTAGGGGAAGCCAAGGGGCAGAGGCAACAGTCTGGGCCATGGACAATGTCCTTCCTTTAAACCTCTTAACACTCACAGAAGCCATAAGGCTTCTGCAAGGGCAAAGCAGCTTAAAGCAAGCAATTGTAGGGATGAGAGCATCCTCAAAAGCTGGAAACTGCCCAAGGCGTTTCTCTGCCCTCTACTCCAAAGCGCTGGAGCTGGCCCAAGCAGCCTCTGCTCAGCTGGTCATCCCGACTATCCTCAGTTCCTGTGCAGTGCTTTTACTAAACTTGCCAACTCTGACACAAAAACTAATTGACCTTTACAGCTGCATTTGAGCCAGCTCCATTGCCATCAGCTCTTGCTAGTCCTCACTACTCAAATCCTATTTGCTTAATGGCATGTGAATTAATTTGTTGGAAGCTGACACTTTGCCGCAGGATTAGTTAGTGACTCTAACATTAAATTCAAGATGCAGAGCATCTCTTGGGGGAAGGGAAAAAAGAGAGGGAAATTCTAGTGCTCTTGGAAATCTTAATTTTTATGAAGCTATGACTGGAGTAATGAATGAGCTGAAGTACAGGCGAAAAATAAACTCAATTCCAGCTATTCAAAGGCTCAGCAGTTTCTTCCAGGCAAAAAACAAGCAGCTATTGTGTGCGGGCAGTAGGCGGGCTGGAGGGAGGCAGCATTTCCCACAGGCAAATTAGGAGTGGGAAAACCAGAACAAAACCTGCAAGCCTCGGAAGCCCGAGCAGGGAACAGAAGCCATTTTCCATTCAACATGATTTGTATCGTCATTAGGTGGGTTTAACGAGAGGAAAGCCCTGGCTTTGCTTGAGCTAACAGTAATGACCATTCAAACCTGAGAAATGCGAGGGAGCCAGCTGAAACCGCATTTGTTGTGCTGCTTGGGTGCTCACTGGGAACAGAGGGTCTCCTCCTCACCCCCAGTCCCTTCCTGGCACCAGAGGTTGGCCATGTTTGCTAGACCCTAAAAAACCCATCTGCGCCCAGCTCAACAGGGCAGCGTCCCGTTCACGTCATTTAGGTCACTGTAAAGGAAGACCCCTATCGGCTACCTGGTAGCAGTCCTGAGCCCCACAAGGCGCTTTTGAACCCTCCATGCAGTCCAGTCGCTGGGGCAGAGGGCAGAAGGCAAGGCTGGCGTCACAGCTGCAGGAAAGGCTTTTCTCATCCAGCATGGTTTGAACCCCTTCCTAATGCTCCCCCCAAGCAGAGAATGCCAGCAGGAATGCTTCAGCAGCACAGTTGTAGCCTCTTTAAGTCCACTATTTGGGCGCCTTGTTTCAGGCTGTGTAAAGGTGAAAGAGAACAAAGAGGGAACAAAAAGCTCCCTGAAAGGAAACCTTGAGAGTTGAGAACTGCAAGCTTAGTTTGAATAGCCCACGGGGCACACATGAATCTCCTCTCTTTCACCTTTGTGTCGTTCAGAAGACAGTGATTTCTCCCCATTTAGACAACTGCATGGGCTGAAAGCAGCACTGCAACCAGGAAGTGCATCAAGCTTTCTCTTTGAGGGCTCCAGCACTGACACAGGACTGCTGGTCACCATCTTCTATCTGCAGAAAGAGCGGTGTGACCAGAGCTCTGTTTGCCCTGGGCTGCTGCTCAGAGATGGACAGGAAAGGGACAGAGAGCAGGTCTGGTGTTTGTAGTATCCCTCTCTAAGGAGATATGTATTGCCCTCTATCATCCCCAAAGCAAGCTAGAACTGTGCCAGTGCAGGAATCATGCATTTCTTTATGACTAGATCCTGGTTTAGTTTGTGATATGCTGATTTTAGTGATCTCAACAGATCACGTGAGAAATATGGGATTCGTGTTGTAGCCCAGCTAGAATCAGTTGCTGATGGGGTATACCTGCTTCCCCAAAGCAATGCCATGGCTTCCCTGACAAGCTGTTTCCTTGAAAAGTTTGAAGGGTCTTTTATGATCTGATTCAGGTCTAACCAAAGGGTATCCGAGAAAGCCAGGAACTGTCCAATAGCCATTTTCATTGCATTGCATGAAGCACTGTGAAAGAAAACATTTGTTTTGGGTGAGTGATATGACTAAGGTGCCTTTAACCATAAAACATCTTTGCCTATTGAGAAGCTCTTGCAATGACAAGTTTGCCACATAAACCCTGCATGCCTGAATAAACTGGTTTGGAAAATTAATTTGAAACATTTCTATTGTCTTCAAGAACAGTTCAGTTAAACTCAGCTACTCACCCATTAACAAACTATGCAGTGTAAGTATTCCATGTTTTGATCACCTTCCTAGAAGCAGATAGGCACTCTTAGCCACTGGATGCCACAACTTTATCTTGAACTCCCATGATTAGTTTTAACTAATGAACTCTGTCAAATTTCCTTTCAATAGCTTACAAGTTCCTCAAACTCTCTTGCAGCTCTGCTAGTGACGAGGGACCAGCAGCAGTCAGAAAAGGGAACATCCCCCGATCTTGGAGGCTTCTCCAAAAGGTGGTATCTTGGGCATTCTTCATTAGCAGCACACACAGAGATGCCAGGCTCAGCACACAAAGCATGGCAAAACATATCCCCTGTCCAGGCTGACTCCAACAGCCACAGGACAGTGCTGCAACCTACCAGTGCCCTGAATGTGCAGGCAGGTAGCAGTGGCTTAGAATCATAACTAGTTTGGGTTGGAAGGGACACCTTCCACTAGACCAGGTTGCTCAAAAGCACATCTAAGCTGGCCTTGAACACTACCAGGGATGGGGCAGCCACAGCTTCTCTGGGCTCAGCACCCTCATAATGAAGAACTTTCTTCCCAATAGCTAATCTAAACCTTAGGCTGGTGTTGCCATTGGTACTTTACCATAGGTTACGTACTTTCAAAGAACTGGCAAGGCACAGACATTACGGACTCCAGTCACCTGCCGCATGGCTGCCGAGTCTGGTGCAAATCCAGAGCACACAACGAGGCTGTTGAGCAAATGTGTACGATATGGCACACAATATCTGCAACACAGTCGAAGCATACCTGGGTGCTTGGATACCCCAGTTGCCGTAGTTATCGCACCCAATCTAAAAACATTTTTAATGTGGCCTGTTGAAAACTAGTGGCTTTTAATAATGCCTCAGACAAACCAAACTGCAGCCACTGATGCCCATGTCAGAATATAACCTGTAGTTTAACTATAGGAAATCCCTGGACGGTTTTACAATCCTTTGAAAGCATCTTTCAAAAGCAAAGATCAGCTTGTGTGGCACTGACGAAAGCAGCAGGTACCAGGGGAACAACATACACAGCCAATGGTCTTTTTTTATAAAAGTATTTTTAATAAACTGATGGATTTAAGATGCTAGACAACTTGTTGCCATGTACAGGTAACAAAAGTCAAAATTCTTTGAATTTTATACAAATACTATGTAGTACAGTAAACTTGAATACAAGTTTACAAAAAATGCATCAGTGATTATTCAGCTTGTAACCAACTTCCAACAGTGAAAATCATCATGGATCAATAGTGATCAGAATTGCATTGCAAATTTTAGAAGTAATGCAACTATGTTTTTACCAAGCCACTCTGAAGTTACTGGTGCACACGGACAGTACATTGGATTTTTTTGGCTTGCTGAACAGAAAATGGCATTTAAATAAAATGACCTTGAGTTAAACAATACAATACGTATCAAAAGTACTATCTTACAGAAAAATCAAACAAGAATGAGAAAGTAAACAGAGCAGAACCCTGAAGTGCTGATGTTTTTCTACCCGTTTTGATGGAAAAGACTCCACAGGTGTCCAGCTTTCTCACAGCATTTTGGAGTGTTCTAGTCCTAGCACAGTGTGGTCATTAGTAGACTCAAGTAATCCCTGCTTGGCAGTAATGCTGGTGAAAGGTAACTTGCTCTATTGCTAACAAATAGGAGTAACCACTGGCAGGGTGACTTCTCGGAGGTGTCCAGCGAGGCCGAGTTGACAGCACGCAACTGAAGCTACAGTACTGCTTGCTTCGATATAACACCCAACAGCCTTCAGGGTTCAGGGGTCAGTTTCCTCACAGGATTAACAAATGGATGGTTTTGAAACAAGAACAAAAAAAAAAAACCCCAAGAACCCAAAACCCATTATGGAGCATAAGACAGTATTTTCACCTGTACAGCTACCAATAAAATGAAGGTTTTTGTTACAAACTTTCCAGTCTGCTTTATAAAAAATAGTCTTAGTTTTACTTCTAAATAAAAACTGTGCTGTGATCTGTCACGTTCTTGCATTGTACATGCTGTAGTTTTGTGTGTTAATGAAGGTGTAGAGATTTGTGACCTAGCGCTCTGGATGTATCAGAAGCCTAAAAAGCTGATTTTGGTACATAAAAGGTAGCAATGAAAATTAATTCTATTTATTTTTCCTAAAACCTAGGAAAAGCTACAGTACATTGCTAGATCAGTGGCCTCAACCCTGAGCTGAAATGAAGGACCTGCCTTGGCCAGGAGACTTAGTCACATTACTAGCACAGCTGCACAGCAGAGACAAAATAACCTGTCTGCAGCCCGTTGTCTTAGCTGTAAGTAGTGTGAGATTCAGTTCTGTTAATGCTTGAGAGTTGACTGGAGACCACCATGTTCATTTTCACTACAGGAAAAAATAAAGGAAGGAGAACTCAAAGTCAGAGGTTCAAGTGAAAAAAAAAAAGAACTCAACAGCGAGAGTTGTCAGTATGTCCAGCTTCTGGAGACCAGAGAACATAGCTAGTGGTATACTTGTCAGTTTTCAGCGTTTCCCACTTGGTAGAATTGATTATGAAAACATGTACCAAACTACAATCAGGGAGCCATCTACTACTATCCCACTCTTCGCAGGAGACTCCCTTGATTTCCCCTCACCAGAACTGAGCACCCCTCTGTACCCACATTGCATCGCAGAAGAAGAATGAAAACTTAAAGGATGTCTGACATAGGATTCAACCTACCAGCTGCTACCAGAGAAACTTCCACTTGCTTTTAACTTGAGTAAGAGTTGGCAAATGTGAGAATTCTTACTAGGATACAGCCTACTGCACCTTCCTGTAGGGTTCAATGGTACCGGCTACCCATGGCTAGGAGCATTCATCACATGAAGCATTCTTGCCTTCTAAAAGGCTAAGAGGACCTTTTTCTCTTTTTTCCCTTTCAAACAGCAGAAACTGTAGAGTCAGTATTTCACTTAATGGAAAAACTAAACCCAGCAATATATTGAAAGCAAAGCTTGTAAGCATCATTTATACTTCTATTAATGTACGCTTTGTGAGCTGATCAGTGTAGGGTTTGTTAGTTTAAGGCAACAAGTCTTACAAAATACACAAGCTCACCTCCCTCATGTTTGTGCTACTGTATCCTTACGTGCACAATAGAACCTCACTAATTTACACTAATGACTGGAAGAACCATTAATTCTCTTGGTAAGTGAACAGGAATAAGGCATTCCATTATATATTCTCATCGCTAATTATAGTTTAGCTCTTATTATAATCTACCAGCAAACATACTTCTGTCTTCTAGAAAATAGTATCTCTCACCTTCAGATATAATTACGTGTGCAGATTAGTGGGTTCTGCTGTGTAAACACGCAGGAGCATAAGCAATTTTCAGGTTTTTCTTCATTACAGAAGAAAATGTGGGAAAATAAATTGGGGTTTCTCTATAATTTGTGTGGACATGCACAACTGGGCAGTAATTTATAGCTCAAACAAAAAGGACGTGAATGTTTACAAACTCAAATGAAGCAAAAATCAGCAGCAGAAAGCAAGGTCATTCCCCAACCAATGCTTGTTTACACCATTCCAAACTATATGTAACAACAACAATAAAAATAAATTAAAAAAAAGAAAAAAGAATACAAGTCCTGCAATACCCAAGTTTGAAATCAAGTAAAGCAAACAGTGAAAAATTGTCTGACGCTTCTAACATGATATTCATGTGTCTAAATCCAGGTTGAAGTGGACTGTAAATACAGAAGATAGATGCAACTACATGGCCGATTTCAAAAAAGAAGAAAGGGATCAACGTGCATTGTAAGGAGAGAGAAACTTCCCTTCATATGTGCAAAAACCCACAGTTTCATTAATGTAGAGGTCATACTTCCAGTAACAGACCTTGGACAAAACTGAGCCTCCCTGCATCCTGGAAACTGCCTGTTTACATCAGCCACTTCAAGTGCACGGTACCCTGTTCACATATCTAGTATTCAGCAGTTTCTGGCATTTCTCAGAAATTTCATGTTCACCTGCCTTAAATCTTGAAAACTAAGGGGAGAGTTCATTCAGAGCATCATACCACTGCTTCTGAGCTATACTAACAGTTAAATCAAACTCTAATTCCCTCTTCTTCCATGGTGGCAGGAGTCCCTACAGGACTTGTAAACAGCAGTACACAATACTGTAAACAAATAATTTAAGTTCTGCTTTATATAAGATGTTAAGTTAACCCAGGTCTACCAAACAGGTGAAAATGAAAAGGGTGGCTTCACATAAAATCCTTCCCTTTCCTCCCAGCAATTATTTTCACTACATACATAATCCTGAGCTGAAATAGGGTTTGGAGAGCCTTTTTTGCATATAAAACCAATGTTCTAGAGTCGGCTCTCATGTTCTGTCAGGAAGTCAATTGCTGGAGAGATAAAATGAAGTATTTCAAACCATTTGTTACTTTGGAGGAGGACTTATAATTTGGTGTGGCGTCCAGTTCTAGACCCAGATGCTGAGCTTGCCAAGGAAGCTGATGCGGCTGCATCCTCAGCTTCCTCCAGCTCATCGTGTAGCTCCTGGCTAACACTAGACTGGAGGGCTGCAGGAGTTAGCCACTCCTTCGGCAAACAGCTCTGGAGAAATGGTATGCAAGAGCTGAAGTAGGCAAGGCGATTCACCCATCGTGGAATCTCTTTTCCACACAGAATCTAGGGGGAAAAGGAAAGAAGATTAGTTTGCCTCCTGCATCCAGCACTAACAGAACTACAGTATTGTAAATAAAAAGCAAAGGCTGCATTAAATACTTGGGTTTTACTGCACATCAGCCATTAAATGGTTGTGTTGTCACTACTCAAGAAGTGAGCTGGTTTACTAAACTACCTCCACATTCATTTCTGGTATTACTTACTCCAGTGCAAATCTGGAGAAAAATCATAGCTAATGGGAACATTACTCTGCTGTAACTGAGCAGCACTTAACTTGTAATTACATCCCTGGTTTTATAGTCAGCCTGAACACTAAACAGGACAAGATGTAAAACAGAAACAACATGACTGTGTGGTTGAAGGGTACGGCATAAACCTGACCATACAGGTCAGATTTCATGCCAACTGCAGCTTTGTCAAGTGTCTCACCCTACTTACTTCTACCAGCATTGCACATCATAGAATCACAGAATGGTTGGCTTTGGAAAGGACCTTAAAAGATCATCTAATTCCAAGCAGAATGACGAACCAAATCATCTCAGTAACATTTTCAGTCTACACAAAACACATGCTATACAATAACTGTGCTAGTAACTATTTTTTTCTTTTTTAAAAAAAGGAAAAACTAAATTTTATGGAAGTTCACCGTGGAAAAAAATTGCCATCCCTTTCTTGGAGTGCTTCAATAAACATTAGGACACATTATGACAAGCACAGATTACCAACTAACAATATAATCACAACTGCCATTCCCCTCTTTGTCCTGGATTACTTGTTCCTGATCCTTTCCCTTGTGTTGCTACACTTGTGAGCAACCACGCATTCGATCACACTGGTGAGCTGATTGAGTTCAAATAAAGCTGAGGGGGAAAAGCAAAGCCCTTTCAACTCCACAGTCACATACTTTGTGCAATCACTCAGGTATCCACATGACCAGGGTGCAGGTGCTGGCAGAGCAGTAACTTGCCAAAAGCCTTTCAAGCAGAAGATTAACACTGTCTGTGAAACTTTGATGCCTTTGTTATTAACAGTAGGCCATAACTTTAAAAATTATTGTCAGCGTGATGGCTCTGCGGGGAAGTACTGATACAAGTAACACGTGGTTCTATCTTCAATCGTTATCTCTCAAGCATCTGGAATGATTCTGAAAGCCTATTAACACTTGATTTACCAGTTCTCTCAATTAGGAACGCAGCCCTGCTTGAACACAAACTACGTATGACAACAATATACATCATCTTTGACAGCAAAATCTTGTGCTTTGGAAACAAGCACAAATGAAACCTGAAAAACAGTGACATTTCCCCAAGGTAACAGAGATAGGAAGTTGGAAACTAGGCCAAACATTCCAAAGGAGCAGGAAGGACATGACACACTGTAGCTACCTGGAAAGCACCTTTCTATAGACCTTCATGTTTGTTTACCTCAGATAAAGCCGAAGAGAAGTGATTGCAGTTTTTGTGCATTAGGTGATAAGCATTTCCTTTGAATTCTTTTCCAAGCTCTTCTACTATTTTTTCTATGTCATCTTCCATAAAGTCAGTACTGCCTAGAACCACAGCCTCTCTAGAAGAGAAACAGAGTAGGTGATCAGGCTTCCATGATGTAGATTGATTCCTGTTCATACATCAGTCAAAAATGGCCCCAGTGTAGGTGTTGAGATCTTTCTGCCCTCCCAGAACAAAAAAGGTTCTTTCTATTCCACTTTACAGCATCACTTTCATCTTTATCATGAGAGATTATTTCCTTGCAAATTGTCCACCTGTAACTCACTTAAGTGCTTTGCAAGTTAACTCTGGTAAACATTGGATGCGATTTTCCTCTCCTCTCCAGAAGATTCTGTTTCTAAGAGCTCAGAACACGCAAGAGCTTGCAATGCAGGGAAAGGTCAAGGCAACACCTGTCAAATTTCTCTTTGAATAAAAATTTCACTACCTTGAAAAAGTTATCCCTATTCTATATAATACATGAATAACAAAAGCTAGCCACAAATGCACACAATCTGTACACATTTAAGAAATACAATGGTATGCTAAACCCAATGTTCTTTGCTGTACACACTATACTGTCTCATCAACTCTGTCCACCTATCATTTCTAAGTAAAGAAAAAACTAATTTATCAGAAAGAAATCCTCTAGAATCATTCAACACATCTATACTAAAAAATAAACGCAACAAGTTGTCTTTTTAATATGCCCTCTCAAAAGCAAGAAAATAGCTGTTTCTTACTTAAATTTAAATGTTTCTCCTAGCTCAGAAGCATTTCCTGGTGAAATTTCAAATATTCCAGAAAAAGGGTATGGATGACCACCATAGGCAAATTCTGAAAGAGAAAGCTCAGATTTAAGAAACGTGGCATAAAACAACAGTAAACAACAGCAGATCTCATTGACTGGAAGATCACTACACAAGGATCTAAAGCTAGAAACCAGACATCTTACTTATCAACTGCAAAGAGCTGATTTTTCAGTTACCAGCCAACCTAAATGAAAACTGACAGGAAACGTCCTACATCAGTGTACAGGTTTAACTTGAATAACTTTATAGTAAGTCTATATTGTTTTTCTTGTATAAGTGAGGATTTACAAGTTAAATTGTAAATCCTACTAATGTTCTCTATAAATATTTGTTCTTAAAAGTCCATTTACATGTTTATAGGTTTGGGATTCAAAGTACTGCATCCTCAAAGGTCTGACAGTGCTCCTGTTCTACAGCTCTAAGTGTGGCAGTGAGTAGTGGCCTTTTAATTTCTTGATTTGCAAGAGTTGTGCCAAGTTCTTTACTATAACAAGAAAGTAAACCAGTGCATGCACCTGAAGTCTGCACCTAGCATCTGCTGGCATAAGCATCTACACTACATGAAAATACAATGGTGTGCTTTAGCTTCCTTCTGTGTCTCTACAATAACACAGCACGCCACACCCAGAGTACAATAAAAAGCTTTAAGCATGACTTCATGCTTCCGTTCCTCAAAACTCTTGTAACACATCATCCAAGTCTTAGCATTCAGTTTTGTGGGCAATCTTTTTTACAACAGGTTAATAAATAAAGTTTGATGTACTTTGAAAAATGCAAGTCATTGTTTTAGCAGGGCTATGACCTGCTATGCGAGAAAGCCACTGTAATCTGAACAGGAAGGGAGGCACACATATTTGGCACAGCTCAAGAACTACTCTTCAGGCACAGCACTATTAAGAGTCAGGTTTTTCTGGTTTGGATTAAAAGAAATAAGAGCATGAACAATAAGCATTGTGTTTTGTCACTTTGTTGCTCTGATAACACTTGCAAACCCAGGCACAACGTGACCATTACAGTAGCTGAAACATCTATAGTTTAAGCTAACTCTGTGCACTGTGGCTCTTAGGCTCCATGCCACACCTTTTGCTGCCTCCCCTCACCTCCACACACATTCCCAAAAAAGAACTGAAGTAGATTTTTCTTTTTTAAATGGACTACTTTCAGCAACTACCACCTCCGAGCATCTTCATACTGCTGGGCTTGAACGCTTCAGACCTGAGCCTGTGCTACAGGATGCGCAGAGATACCTTGGGGCAGCAGTGGGGATTCAAGGTGGCCTGAATGGATCTGGAAGCTGCATCCCCAAAGTACAACCTATTTAGCAAAATTGCTGTAATTATCACAAGTGTGTCTTTTGTGAACAGCATTCACAAGATGCCTCTTAAAGAAACTGTCTCTTTAAAACAAACCAACCTACCCATAGGTACAGATAGTTCTTCTTCAGCGTCATGCACTTTTATGTGCCTGTCTCCAACAAATGATTGTTTCTGTAGTGCAAGGAGTAAATTTTTAACTAAGTGCTGGCAGAATACCAAGGAAGCAATTCAACTATGGTTATATGAAGCATACATTTGTTTTAACAATAGTCTTTCAAAGCCTAAAATAAAGACTTCTATGCCTAGCTGAATAAACTGCACACTTTTCCACAGCTGCATAGCTTTATACACAAGAATCAAGATGACTACTGTATTATTCACATCCAAGGTTTTTCTAGAGGCAGAAGAGATGAAAAATTTAAGAGAAAGCTGATGAACAAGTTTCAGGAGCCAGACTTCCCTTGCTACCTGAAAAATGTTTTTCTGAATAGCAGCATTACCAGAACAAAGAGTAAGTTATGTTTTGCTCATACGTACCTCGGCCATACACCTCTATGCCTGAATGGAACACTCCAATTCCGAGGGAAGAAGTATATTCATTCATCCAATACTAAAAAGAGGGAAGAAAACAAAAAGGACTTCAGTTTCCAAGACAGAACTGTTTTCTGATAGCAGTGTGAGATGTATTTGTCCCCCACATCAAAAGCATAAACCCCACTGCACAAAGTGAAACTGCACAAGCCGTTTTATGGGAACAGAACATGCCATTAAAATCCCCTAACTGTACACGGTGAATTAATTCCATTAGGTTCTACTCCAGTGTTTTAGTTCTGTCAGTGTCTGTCAATCAAGGAGAAACCGGGGAGAAATCCAGGTCAACTTTCAATCTGTGAACAAGTTACAGGTTGCGGTGTTCCACTTGGTGGAATGCATTCTAGAACCAACTGTAGTCATTGTGCAGAGACACTTTTTTTCAATTTGTTTAAATAACACCAGAGCATAGGACTGTAACATACACACACCAACTGTCATTCATAGCAGTGATCACACTTCTGCTTACCACCAGATGAACAGGAGACTCACTCAGAGATATGCAACATGGGCTGAAATTACCTTAGTATGTTTTGTCTAATTTGTTTAACTGGAGGTCACCACGCAAGAAACCTGGTTCTGTCCAGGCTACTGATGTATCTGTCTCCATACATCAGGTGTAAGTCTTTTGCATGGGTCTAATATATCAGTTCTACTGTAGCCAACAGATAATAGCTGCATTTCAAAAGGACACAAGGAATTATTAATTATTTTTTTTAAGGGAGAAAAAGAGGAAAGAAAAATCCTTCCCTTAATGCTTCCTCCTTTGTTTTCAAAAGCAGCAGCAGCCATTGCCTATCAGGAGCTAAATACTACACTCAAGACCTTAAAGATCCACAGAGGTCTGTAAAGGGAAAACCCGTCTTTCCTTGCCTACATCACCACTTCCAAAATCTCAGTGTCCATGCAGTAAAAATTTTGAAATGGCACATAATTTCAAAAGGAACCTCAAACAAATGCTAAAAAGACAAAAAAAGCCTCAGTTGTGTCCTTAAACCTCAAATTGGCAAGAAAAACCTCTCAAAAATACAAGAAATCTTGTCAATTTTCACTTTGTCAGTTACTTCAGGAGTGGGTTTTTTTTCCTCCCAGGTCACCTGGTTCCAAAAGGCACTGCTGTGAACTTCTACAGAGCAGACTCAAAAAGGCAGCTGGCAGGATAGGGACTGAGGCAGTACCCCAGCAAATTAGTATTTGCTTAGCAAACAGGAAAATAAAGAAGCTAAGAAACTAGCTTCTTCACACAACCTGCTGACACAGTAAGTGCTTTCTGATGTGCAGACACTATTAAAACAGCACAACTCATGATAAAAAAGGAAAGGTTACAGGCGTCATACTTGGTTAAGGTGGCTCGCTGGAGTTAGTGCATAATTTATTGGACCATTACAAACATTATGATGTATAATATGCATCTCTGGAAGCTAGCTTTCCCCCAGTAATAATGATGATACAATAAACTTTGGACTGAGAAGCTCTTCATGAAAATCAAGACAAGTTACATGGCAAAAAGAGCAAGTCAGGTCAAAAGTTACAAATTTTCAGGCCGAAGGTATGGATCTGTTTGGCCTTTACAGTCATCCTTATTCTAAGTATTTCAGCCTAAAATTCAGAATTGTGCTAGCAGGCACAGACAACTACCTGGACAACAAGATACTAAGGATTTGATGTTCTCTTCTACAGACAAGCCAGATGTGGGAAACTGAAAACATGAATAGCTGAAGACAGATTTTGTTCCTTAAATTTATTTGAAATTAGGGCTCACTGAAATCTGTGGATAAATTTTGCTTAAGACTTAACTTTACCCTTTGCTTTCATTTTGGGCTTTGTGAATGCATCACTATGTTAGCTAGTGGGGTATGGATGACTATACTAAATTATCATCTTCATCTATTTAAAGGGCTCAGCAGTTCTTTTGCTCCTACCCCCAGAAAAGGGCAGAGAGCTAGCCTGCATG
Organism: Myiopsitta monachus; assembly: GCA_017639245.1. Lineage (NCBI taxonomy): Eukaryota > Metazoa > Chordata > Aves > Psittaciformes > Psittacidae > Myiopsitta > Myiopsitta monachus. The sequence continues at coordinate 40,867,602 of CM029925.1, read as the reverse complement.
ATGAAGCTACATCCAAAAATATACTGGGTTAAGATTTACTCTGTGTAGAAAGACACAGAACAGGGAGAAAACAAGAACAGAAGGAAGGAGAACAACATTAAGACTACCCAACTAACTTCATGGGTTTGTGAGCATAAAAAAACCCCATGGATTCTGCTCTTCGAAGCAGAATCAAAGCTGCCAGGAAAACAGAAGAGTTACTTCAGCATAAACCTCTTTCAGTTCTGAAGCCAGTCCTATCCCACACTTCACCAGCTGACCATTTCAAAATAGTTTTAGGCTTATATTTATAATCAAAACCGTAGGCACATTCACCATACAGTTTGTCAGCACAGGAAGAAAGTATGTTTGCCTAATGAGAAGGTGTATCCAAATGAACCTAATCTAGAACTGAGCTAGACAGGGTCCCTGGTGGTCTAATTTATCCTCTCCTGGATACTGAATTGGCCAGAAAACTCTGGGCCTGGCCTCTGAATTCCAGATAACCCACACATTACATACACGCTGAATCTGTAACTGCTAAGCAAGGTTATCACTGCTGTCTGAAAAACTGAACAGAAGTTACTTCTGCTGCTTATGGGCTATCTTGTGTAATAGAACCTAGTTTGTCATCAGGCGGAAAAAGAGACAAGTTATTCACACTCCTTCTCTCCCACGACACCAACTGCAGGGTGCAGGGAGAGGACTGAAAAGTGGGTCACCAACCCTCCTCATCAATCCGTACAGAAGCAGACCAAAAGGATGGAAAGCTGCTGTAACAAGGCGTTCCGCAAGTCCAGGGCTTTTCAAGTGTGCACTCCTTGCTGGAGTCACCTCAACACATGGGGCTTGCTAGCCTGCAACAACTGAAAACTGGAGACAAATTGAACATGTTAGCAGCTCTGGAAGAAATGCCTAAAGCAAGCACTTCACTTAATATTTCCAGTAAGAACAGAATAGGTTAATTGAAGATAAAAGAATTTCAATAAAGCAGAATTACCTTCCCCTTAGGAGTAGTAATTATATTTAATTATTACTTAATCTGGATTAGCTATTGGAAGGTTGGTCACATTTTCTCATTGAATAAAATGTCTTATCTCACCAAAGAAAGAGATGCAGGGCAAATGCACCTTAAAGTATTCTAAATTTGGCTGCAGCTGAAAAAAATATATGACTTACAAAATAAAGATTGTAACTTAACTGACATCTGTATAGCTTGCTGGTTCAGTAACACGCTGTAAGCTCTGGAATCCCAGAAGCTACATCCTTGATTTTATGACACAAACTGGATTCCCTTCATTTAGTCTTGAATATGAATTTTTCCATAGTAGAATGTATAGAAGACACACAATCCCATACCCTCACTATTTTCCAGTAAGTCAGCCGTGCAAAACAGGATTTCATGTTTAAGGCAACTATCAGAACGAAAACATTAGAGAAGAGTTTTTCTATGCGCATAACAGTCATGTCACTGAAATGAAACACTGATCCCACAGCTTCACAAATATCTTCATTACTTTCTTCAGAGCTTTCATTTATGTTAATACTTTAGATTGTTATACCCTTATTTCACAAGGGGAAAAAATGGGATGCTACTTTGGGCACAAGAAAGCTAACTGCTATTTTTAGGAGCCTAGTCAAAATGCAATCATAAAGGACTCCAGTTCTCAAAACACAATATATTAAAGTATTCACCCTACCCTTCTAATGATCGTATTTTCAAAGACATGATCTGCAGCATGTAAATATGCCCTTAAGCTTCTCTCCCTCTGTAAAGTTACTGGTACTTAAAAGGCCACTTTCTTGTACAACACATGCACCCCTCCTTGCCCGCTGGTTTTATCAAAGGTTTCTGCTTTTTGAAGGACTAAGGACAATGGAAGGGTATATGCTCCAAACCAACCAACTCAGCTGACTACTGTAAGGAGTTTCAACAGTAGCAAGGTCACCTAGTATTTCCCTGCATACCTAAGCAGCCGTCTGGGAAATGAAGCTGCAGTTAGCACTCAGGTTGAAATAAAGCTGTTCATAGACTGTTGCAATTGTAGTAAGAGTTGATTCTCTCAACCAGGCGACTAACAGTGGTCTCTTGTTCCAAAAGAAAAACATAAAATCCATACCCTAAAATACAAACACACACAGAAACACCCCCAACCTCCCTCAAAGTGACATAAAATGTCAGAAACAAACAGCAAACCTGCCAGTACCTCAATACACAGGTGGCAGGATTTGATAAATAAACAGAACTTCAAAACAGCTATAACAAGACTCTTCCCTTCTTAGTGCCCCCAAACAACACTGGTCAATTTGATTAATTGATTTCAGCAGACTTTCAACATGCTATAATGTAACTGCTGTGCAACATGGAAGTGAGGCTTTAGTTTCAGCTCCTGCTTCAAGCACGTTTAAAATGGACCTAGAACACCATTTAGAAAAAGAGTTTGATGCAGCAGGTATATCAACAGTGTTTTTCAGACACCATGGTAGCCTCAGTTTTTATCTCCAGTTAAGGAAGCCTGTAATGGTCAATGGTACATCATTATAAAACAACAAACTGAAAAAGGATGTAGAAATATCCTGCTTAGTGGTCTCAGCTTACATTATGTATCATTTGTGGTGATGCACAGCTTCAGCAACTATCAGGACTGCAGACCAATGCACAAAACCCCATCGCTACATGTGATCAAACATCTGCAAATGAGCGTGCACACTTGTTTCTTTTGGAAGGTAAGTTGCTTCCAGAGATGGTGACTTGAGAGACCATGCTACTTCGGGATGTAGGCAGAGCCCCACTCATCACAACAGGAAAACCAGCAGCCCCCAACATGTCCTAAGGAAAAGTATGACACTAGCTTTTAGGAGCACAACCTTCCTGTTGCCCTTTTTTTCACCCCCCTCCCCTCCTGTCAACTGTCAGCCTTCCAAGGATAGCTGGAGTAAAACTTATCACAGCAATTCAACTCCAGATGAAAAAGAAAGGAGGATATAGGTTGCAGCAAAGAAATCTAACGAGCAAGAGATGAAGGAGAACCATGTGAATGAAAGAGCAGACAATCACAAGAGAAAAAGAAAAGGCATGCTGAAGTCACACCCCACCAGCGCTATCATTATAGTGAGAATGGAGTTTCCCACAGAGGCCATGGCATCACCTTCCACGCAGGCACTTATGCAGGAGACAGTCCCCCTGTTAAGTTCTCACAGCCTGCCCGTGAACTGGCCCAGACACCTTGCACAGCTAAGCAAGTCTTCCCAAGAACACTGGGTCTTCCATCTAAGCGAGTCAGAAGTGCGTAAAGCCTCAACTTCAAAGATACTACCTTATGCTACAAGTCCTGAAACTGAAGTCCTACTTCTTTCTCTGTACAAATATGTATAGTTAATATGTAAAACCATCTCTTTTTCATGCCAAAAAAGCTTCTCCAATATACATTTTTTAAATGTAGTCCAAAGAAATCACATATATGCATACCACAGAGCACCATTGCCTCCTTAAGTCTAGTATAAGGCACAATGACTTTTTGTCATATCAGCAACATGTACGAGCTCAACCAGGTGAGCAATGACCCCAAATTTTTTTCCTTCTCTGAAAAAAACCAGCCAACAGACTGCTCTCATCTCCAATCTCCTCTCATTCTCTACAGTGAAGGAAAAACAAAGTAGAAGGAACAGGTTCTATTCACTGGAGAAAGAACCTGGACACAGGAATGGGGGAAAAAAGCAAACAAGCAAACAACAACAACAAAAACCCAAACAAAAACCAAAAACCAACCAAAAAAAAAAACCACAAAGAAAAAAGAAATCCTTTGACAGGAACATTGATTTCTATGATTAGTATCAAGCTAGTTCATATAATCTCATATACAATTTTAATTCCAAGCCAAATAGCTCCCTATTGGTTGCTATTAAATATCCTAGCATTTGAGCCTGAGCAATCCCAAGCAAACAAGCTGCATTTTCTGACAGCAGTCACTGACTCCACTCTGTACCCTTTTAAAACACCAAAAGGTCAACTTAAATGGTGGTGGAAGGAAAGCCTACCCGAAATAAGCTGAGTAACACAAACACAGTTACCTGAAACTAGCTGTCAATCTTACTGTCCCTCTACCAGTAGACCCAGAAGGTGGTCAGAGAACTAGTGCTACTTGTTCCAATTTCCAGCGATTGAAAGGCATTAACGGATAATATTTTCTTAATATTACTTATCCACACCTCCTGTTCTCTGCAGGTACTTATACCTCATTTGTTACCATGGCATTTGAGCAGCTTCCAGCTGAACCTAAGACAATACAGCAGCTTGCTGTAGGTGTCTCAGAAAGATTACCCAGAAGGGAGGGAAGGTGAGCTCATAGGGCTGCAAATGAAGCCGGAACAATTCCTTTATTTCTACTAAGTTGCAGCAATACCAAAACTGTCCAAAAATTCTGGTCTAGGGGGAAAAAAAAAAAAGCATGTTACTGACACAGCACTGCAAGCCCTCCTATCCCTACAGAAACAGCAGTTATCCCCGACTACCATCCTGAGGGTCAACCGGCCACCCTGATGGTTTTCAGGAGCAGGAAAGGCAGGGCCTCCCCCGAGGCGCTCTGGAAGCAATAACGGAGGAAGAGCTCAGGGACATCCGCGTTTCGCTACCCACTCGCAGCAGGGGAAGTTTCCCCCGCGACACGGACCGGGTCCACCCGTCAGTAAAACACCCGTTTGGGCCCCACAGCAAACTTTTGCGGCAGGTCGCAGATCATACACAGAAACCGACAGGCTCCCAAATTATAGCCCTCTTCCCCCCACCTCCCGGTTCGTTGTTCCTCCCGGCCCCCACCGAGCCAACTCAGGCGGCGACAGGCAGCGGAAGGGCAGGAAAAGTTTCCCCGCCGCCCCGCGGGACGCTCTGCGCCGCGCTCAGCCCCCCGGAAGGGCAGCGGGCCCTGCCTGCCCCAGCCGCCACAGGTGCGGAGCCGCGCTGCCTGCCGCGGGCCGGGCCGGCCGGGCACTCACCATGTCGTAGACGTTGAGGATCACCAGTTGGTTCGCCATCGCCAGCGGCCCGCGGGCGCCCCCCGCCCGCTCGGTCGCTCCCGCTGCGGCGGCGCTGCTGCTCAGGCCGGCGGCGGGGCGGTGGGGACCCCCGGGGGCCGCTTCCTCCTCGCCCTGCCTGTTGCTGCGGGGCGGGGGGGGGCGGCGGGCACCATGGAGCCGCCGCCGCGGACGGACGGGGCCTCGCCCCCGGCACACGCGCTCAGCCCGCGGCCGGCGGCGGGGGCCGGGCGAGGGCCCCACCCCGGTGGCGGTGCCGGCGGCAGGAAGGGAGGGAGGGAGGGGAGAAGGAAGTAGGGGGTGACGAGGAGGAGCGGCCGCGGCAGCGCGCCCTGCCCGGCCCCGTCGCAGTCGCCGCCGGCGGCGCGCGGGACGGCCTAGCCCGCCCCTCCAACGGGCGCAAAATGGAGCCGCGCGAGCCCGCCCCCGCCCGCCGCGAGGAGCGGGGCGGCGGAGACTACAGCTCCCGGCGTGCAGCGCGTAGCGCCGGGCGTGCGACCGTGGGGCGGCCCGAGGGTCCCGGTGCGGGTGCAGGGCCGCGCCGGAGCCAACTGCGCTGCGTTGTCACGGGTGCTGAGCTGTGGCGGGCGGTCCTGTCTCACGCACGTACACCCACGGTGTTCGCTTCCGACGGCAAGAAGGTCCGATCGGGCCGTGTGGGGAGCGTTCGCGGGCACCGCCATTTTATGCTTGTGTTCAGTGAAGCGGGGGAATTAGAGCTAGCTTTTGAGTCTTTCGGACCTGCAGGTAGCCCATGGTTACTGGTGAAGTCATGGCCGGTTCTAAGTCTGCAGACGTCATAGTAATTTGTATGACCTGGTGGTATGGTAACCTTATACATAACCTTGTGAAGAAATAGCACAGCAAAAATCCAGTTGGCGAAAGCATTAACAGAAAAGATGCTTTCCCTCTGCCCCTTTATAGCACTTCGGAAAAAAATGTGGTTCTCAGCAGGCTGTGGATGTGTCCTGGCGACCAAGGTGCAGCTGGAGGGATGTACCACCCCAGGGGATCCCGGCTGCCACGGTCATTTCTGGCTGCTGGTGTTCAACCCCTCCTTCTCAGCTGAAGCTCCTCTTGGCTGCTGAGGGTGTGAACCTGTGGTTCATCTTGGCCGTATGTGGGAGGACTCTTTACAACTACCTGAAAGGAGGATGGAGCGAGGAGGTGTCTGGTCTCCCAAGCAACAAGAGGTAACGGCCTTAAGGTGCACCAGGGGAGGTTTAGATTGGATATCAGGAAAATTTCTTCACTGAAAGGGTGATTAGGCATTCGAACAGGCTTCCCAGAAAAGTGATGGAATCACTGTTCCTGGAAGTGGTCTGAAACTCTGTAGATGAAGCCCTTAGTGACATGGTTTAGTGTAGACTTGTCAGTCCTGAGGTAACAGCTGACGATCCTAGAGGTCTTTTCCAGCCCAGCTGATTCTGTGATTCTGTGTTGGCAGTGATGCCTTACTTTGCCAGCAAAACAGTAAACCTGTGGACCGGATGTCCGTAACTGCTTTGGACCATGTTCTTCATCTGCTCCTTTAGCTGGCAGCTAGGAAACAAACTGATAATCAGTAAACTGGAAGTTTTGCGGGTAAAAGTTGCTTCCGTATCAGGGAATACCAAGGAAAATATGACTGCATACATCTTACAAACAGCAGGGGTCAAAACTCTTATCTGGAGAGATAAGGACTCCCATTTCCAACTAACAGTATTCATTAACTGGAAGAGAGAAATGCAGAGTGCTGCAATGACTTCTAGTGAATTGTTTAGTTTCCTTTCTCTTCTGTTGCCCGCCTACAAATGCACTGTGATGAAAAATTAGAGGAAAATGTAACTTCTAACCTGTAGCAACAGGAAAGAGAGATAAAATTCACATTATATGAGTAAATCTGAAGAATAAGTGACCCAAAGTGTCACTTCTTTGACTTAAAAATTGAATTTTGGCATTAAAATGTCAGACTTACTACAAAGAGTAGTAACACAACACTACAGCTCTGACCTCCTCAGTGATGCAGTTTATCTTTTCATGCAGTTATCTGCAAATGACAGCAAAATCCTTCTTTGGAGCAGAAAGACTGTTACTAGCTAAATGTCAGAAGCAATGTTACACGTATGAATACTGAAGAGAGGTATGCCTTACATAGTATGTTTTACAGTAGTTTACATTTGTTTGAGTGGTTTGGACAGTGAGAAAGTATGGTGTGGAGGTACTCCATGATACTCACTAAGCTTAGTTTGGCAATTTGGTAAAAGGGAATGAGCAGTAGTGGGCACCAATACCACAGAGAATTATAATGTGTGAACCCATGAATTTCTGCCGTGTCAAACTGAAAGCCAGACTGCTTCAGCCCTTAATAGAAGTACAGAAAACGTCCTCAGAGAAGAACACAAACCAAAATTATTGTCTACTAATCTGTACTACATTTATTTTACACCATGACATTTTCCTATCCTTGTATGGGAGACATACACTTACAGAACAGCCTGGTTTCTTGTCTGTATGGAAAACGCCATTATCTGTTTAGTTTTCAAAGATGCAGAAATAGTCAAGATTAGAGGACCACCAGTTTTCAGCCATAAAAGAGAACTGAGAGAAGACTAAAGCGCCTTAGATTCAGAGGAATGCAGAGTACCCCACACAAATGTTACTACACTCCTCCTGTATGTCTCCTGCATTTGGCACATGCACATCTAAGATGGAACAGAGATGTGCAAATCCTCCAGAAGGAAGCTAGAGAGCTCTCACCAGTGCTTCAGCACACGGGACCATCCTCTTGTAAGGGAAGACTGTTTTAATGTTCAGTAGGAGCAGACTGTTTTCACTGGAGCTGAAATTTCAAGGTTGATTTCAGATATTTTTTCTCTGATTTCTTTCTTGGTACAAACTATACTGAAATAGATGGAATGTGAATCATGCAAAATGAATCAGTAACAAATGATTAAAAATTCTTATGTGTTCTTTGTGTGCCAGATTTCTACAGCTTTTACAATCTTTGTGAAAAATTTCATAAACTTGTGAATATCAAAGTGATGATGAGAAGTTCAACCATTATTTACCTGTGTAGCTTTATTAAACTTATTTTAGGACAAACAGAACAATTGCTGTTAACAGCACAAGCTTTACAAGGCATCTTAACTTGCCAGCCAATAAGAAAATTCTGGTTAGAAGTGCAAAAATGTCTTCAGCTGAATGAAAAAAGGGATTCAAATAAGACCATTAGGTTATTTTCACAACCAAGAGTGAAACCAAAGGGTCTTATGAAATTGGCCAGTGCTCAGAATCACCCATCCTTACATATTTAATGAAAAATTTAAGTTCTTGGTAAGAAGATTAGGATTATCAAATTATTAATATTATTCAAAGCCTTCCAAAGTTGTAACACTCAAATGAAATACATAGTAAATTTTGAATATATTTGTAATTTATTTTTTCTGCAGTAAAGTTAACTTTTGTGAGCTTTCAGGCATGTAAATGTGTGGTTTAAATAAAAAAAAAATGTATTTTTAAATAAAAACCATCTTAGGTAAGAGTTTTATGTGTGTTCTAAACCCCATGTTATCTTTGTAGAAAACTAGAAAAAATGTCATGAGGATCTTACTCTCATCTGCACTCATGGGCCCAGGTAATGGTGATTGAAGAGGTTATCTTAGTGGGCTGGTTGAAAAGAGATTTGTAGTCCCACACTCAAAGGGTTTTCTTATTAAAAGTTGCAGAAATTTAGTTGGGGCTCCATTAAGGGAACACTTGGCTGGCAGGAGAGTTGATTCTGCTTCCTCAAAAGTCTACCATCAAGAGGGTGGGAAAAGCAGATTAATCTTAACAAAGACTAATCTTTAACCTAATTGCGTAAGACTAAGAAAATGGCACAAGATGAGCTGTCAGAGCTCTAGCAGAGCTGTCAGGAAGACAGTAAAGAATTGCTGCCCGTAGGAGAGCTTGTAATGAAGATCTTTATGAATAGTGTTCTGAAAGCCTTTTCAACTTGCTTGTCTCAGTGGATCTTCTTGGTTCCTTTCTCCTGTTTACAGCAAGCTTGTATTAACCACACTAGCATCCACACCCAACCTGTTCAATGAAAAGGATTTAAGTGGAAAAACATAGTGCAAGTTGGTAGAATAATAATGGAAGTGTCCTGGTATTCTGGACTGAAAGTAAGAAAGAATTGTTTTACAGTGAGATCAATCACTGGAACAACCTCCCTAGGGATGTGGTAGAGTCCCTGTCGCTGGAGGTTTTCAAGATGTGACTGGACAGGACAGTAGATAATCTCATCTAGGCTCCTTTTCCCACAAAAGGTTGGAGCAGATGATGTTTTGAGGTTCCTTCCAACCTGGGCTGATCTATGATTCCATCATTCAAAACTATTTTACAAAGATATTTAATTCTCTCCAGAGTTGTATCTGTGATTAAGATTAGATTCTAGCAACAGGAACAGTACAAATAGATCAGGCTTCTTAAATATGAATTGATGCATAAAAGCATAATTTTTACTAGAGGTACATGCTGACAGTAGAAGTATTTTAAACAGACAGATGTAACTGCAGTGACAAAATAGGTTTCACCCTAAATTAAATTATAGCTATGTTTCTAGTATCAAAACCGTAGACAGAATACTAAAATGCTTACTGAATTGTAACAACATTATTGCCCCTTTGAGCAAAAGTCCAGACTTGGAGTTCTGTGAAACAATGCTGTTTAGATGGGAAATAAACACTATGAAGTTGACCTAAGTGCCAAAGATATCCAAATACAATCCTTTCCAAGCTGGCATTGCCAACAGAAATGTCTCTGGCTTTGATGTCGACAGGATTTCAGACAAATTTCTGCCTTTCTGAACACCACAGCAAAGACAAGATTTTGCAGAACTTTCAAACCAGATACTCCAGCCTTGTGCGCAAGAAATAATTCATTCTTTGCCTTTATTTTTTAGGAAAGATGAACACAGTTTTTGTTGCTTATTCTACATCCACTGGCTTGAACCCACTCTTCTTCTGGGAGCTTCCTGGTGCGTGTTTGCATCTGAGGATTGTTTTCTTAGTTCTGTAATCTTTCTCTGGCTGCACTCCTGTCTGGCACTCTTCTTTGTTCCACTCTTCTGTATTACAAGAGTTTCAATTATTTCAATTATTCCTATTGTTGACCACAAAGACTGCTTTACGGAGTATTAAGCAATAACTTTGCCTTTCTTGCAACATAGTATCTGTCAATGCTGATAATGTATTTTCAGCACAAAATTATCCTTTTAAATAATTTTATGGTTAGACCAATCCAGTATTGTCATATGAACTTTATTCCACTCTATGTTTCACCATGCCCCTTGCCTCCAAGGTTATCATAGAATCACAGAACGATTTGGGTTGGAAGGGACCTTAAGGATCATTCAGTTTCAACCCCCTTGCCATGGGCAGGGACACCTTCCACTAGACCAGGTTGCTCAAGGCCCTGTCCAACCTGGCCTTGAACACTGCCAGGGATGGAGCAGCCACAGCTTCTCTGGGCACCCTGTGCCAGTGCCTCAGCACCTTCATAGTAAAGAATTTCTTCCTAATATCAAATCTGAATCTATCCTCAGTAGGGTATCAGTTTATCAGAAGGTGTATCAGTAATGCAAAAATTTGAATTAAGATAACAATACATTTTATTTACGCTATCACCAGCTATACTGAGGCTGAAATCTTATCAGTTGGAGACTGTTGTCTCTGAGCATCCAGCTGTGGCTGCCCCATCCCTGGCAGTGCTCAAGGCCAGGTTGGACAGGGCTTTGAGCAACCTGATCTAGTGGAAGGTGTCCCTGCCCATGGCCAGGGGATTTGGAACTGGATAATCTTTAAGGTCCCTTCCAATCCAAATCGTTCTATGATTCTATGACTTAGCAGCCCTAAAACAGAACACTTAACTGGTTGCCCCTATTGTAGTTTTCCACAAAAAATCAACTTCAGAAAATCATCAGTCCTTGCAAACAGTACTGAAGATAGCTGTTTGTATTTCCATCTGTGATCTCAGGCTCCGAAATGGCAAGGTTTGTTCACTAGCATTTTCAGCACCCCTTGAAGTAGAATATTAGAGTTGAATTGGAAGCTTGATTCGAAACTTTTAAAGATTCATTCTGAACCATTCCTGACAAAAGACGAATCAGGCTACTTTGTCCTTTGATGCAGAGCATAGTGATGATATCATCAGATGCACATAAGAGTCTTTGTGGTTCTATACTTAAGTGTATTAACATAAAGACCTTTGTCCTTGAACCGTGGGCTAAAATCATCTGCCTGAATTCTGTAACTTGCCAAGAAGCAATTAATTTTGACTGATTTGGATGGAGGTAAAAAAAGGGTGGAATGGCATATCCACAGACATTTTGAGGATCCTGCCACCATTACTGGTATAGAAAAAGAAACTGAACAGCATGCTGAGGAGAGGGAGCAGAGAGTAGGGAATCTGAAGTAATCAAACATGCTTAAATGAAGGGCTCAAAGATGGATTCATATCACAAAAAAATGCTTATTTTTACTGTTTTTATATTAGTGATTGGGCCTCATTTGTGGGCTTTATAAAGGAGTCTTGTTTCTCAGATATTTAGGAAAGGATGAGCTTACAGAGAGCAACAAAACTACAAGTTCTACAAGACAGTTGTTTCATAACATGCTGTGATTATGGTATGGGCATCTAACTTTGCAGGTTGTTCAAGGATGAGAGAGACACTTTTAACCTGTAAGGATCATCAGATACCCAAATGAAACACACCAGCAGCAGAACAGAAGGGGCCAGATAAACAAGATGAAATGCTGTCACTTAAGAGATATTTAAGTGTGCTCCATATGCCTAAATTTGGGTAGATGATTTCCAGATTTTGTGACTTATTGTTCATGTTTATTAAGAAATCTGCCTTCTTAATACTGCACAGTTGTGTAGTTTACAGATTTACAATGCTGACCTTAGTTAATATGTCATTTTAATTTATAGTTTTAAGAAAATACACCTAAAGGATAGCTTTATCAGCAGAAAATTAATCTGCATGGACCTATGTGAGCATACACTGCACTGTGAAGTCCCAATAGCAGTGGATGCATGTGGAAAGAAACTTTTCTCCCTTCCTTCTCCATACACATAAGGCCTATCTCCAGATAATGTCCAAATACAGCAGAAAAATATATAGCAAAATATAGTGAAGAAACATATATTTGAAAGAAACTTAAAACCCCCTCCAGCCTTGCCTCATTTTTAACACAGATTCCATGAGCAACTTTGTAAGTGCTATTTTTTCCTAGTTGTAGTTGGTCTAGGCTGTAGACTTCCAGAGATGTACTTACAGCTACCTTCTTACCAAAAGCTATCAGAGACCAAAAATGTCACTTCATCTCTCATGTCCAGATAGGAGACTTTCAAATCCATGGTGTGTTGAAAAGTTACAATGGAGCAAGAATTCTTAAATATACAGCTAAATATTTCGATTTCCAAAGGATACGTCTGGCGGTATATTCTGGAACCACCAATTAATAACGTATGTACATGAGCAGATGGATTCCAATAAAGGACCATGTTTTTATTTCCACTTACCCACACAGGAAGCTTTACTAATTCTCTCAAGCCAGTTCTTGCAGCATTAATAAGATGTTATTTTTAATTTTTATCAATATATTCCCAAAGTAGTCTATAATAAGAAAAGCAGAAAGAATACACATTTGTGTAATTTAAATTTACAAAATATTATGCTTTATTTCAAATTAATTTTTCTTACAGTTGTTATCTTTCTCATGGCATCTACATGTACTTCATTCACACACATCCCCAAGTTAAAGAGCAATCTCTTGACAAGCTATGCCTAGTGGCTGACAGACAGGCTGAACTCTGAAATTCAGGGAGGTGGACTCAGATTGGACTTCATACAGTTACCAGGTGACTCAAATAGTCAAAAAGACATACCATGGTCTGTAGAGGGAATGGCACCTGCTTAGTTAAATTCTCTAATAACCAAGTAAAGACAAGCGAATGCCTTGCAAAAAAATTGCTAGGGTTTCCTGAGGCTGGAATAATGAATAAAGACTTTTCTTAATGACAGTTATGTTCTACTATTTTATTAAATGTTTCATTATATCCACAATAAACCTCAGAAGATGTCCATTCTGCCAAGTATTTAACTGTTTTGCGCTCTGTTAAAAAAACCCAACTAACACAGTGATTAGGTAAATAATAACTTCTCTTACACTTTGTAGTAAGGATGCCCATTAAGAAATCAAGATGGTTTGGGATACAGTTTCAGCTATAATGTCATTAGGAGAGCTTCACTGACATGCATTTACAAATTTAAGCCGTGATCCTAAAAATGGTTTCAAATGGCTGCATGAGCTCATGCAGTAAGAGCCATGGACAGTGTGCAGACCTCATTTCAACATGTACTTTAAATAAATTTATTGCTGTCTGGTCATTTCCCATCATTATATCAATGAAAAGTGGATCTAAAATAAATTCATCCAGACATTTAATGAAGACCATCCATATCTTAAATGTCAAAGGAGAACTACAGATAACCTACCTGCGCTGGACAGACTGATGAACATCAGTATCTTGAAAGTATTTCAGTTATTTCACTTTCAGAAAGCTTTCCACTCCAAATTTTTCAAACAAAATATATTAGCTTCTTGTTTAAGATTACCATTTATTAAAAATATTATTCCATTATCTGTTAAAGCCAAATCAGTTACATTGTTATTTAGGTCCTGGGTCAAAGCATCTGAGGGGACTTTTATTTCTAAGTTTTGAATCCATCATTTCTACAAAAAGGTAAAAACTTGGATAATAAAACTGCTGTTGTTGGAAAACATGCAGACCATTTAATGGAGAGGTCACTGTTCTGGGGGGAACAGTGACATTTTATTATCTCTGAAGAAGACAACTTGTTCAAGTATCAAGGCCCAAACAGTTCTGTTTCACTGCATTGGGATACAGCAGGCTAACAGAAACTTAAAAACTGCAAAACTCAGCTCAGCATACAGCAGGTCTGGGAGAAGTATAAGCTCTCTAATTTTGGCTTCTGGAGAAAATATCATGCAGGACAGAACCTACCCCTACTGGTACAAGCTGTTTGGCTTTTCCTGAGAAGCTGCTGCTGAGTTTCAGAGGAGACTTAAAAAGCATAAGAACCTCTCACTGACTGCTTACCAAATACTGAGCAGAACTGTTGAGTCTGTCCAAGGTTCCAAAAGCAAAAGAAGCTGATAACTGTTAAGATTGGTTTTGTTTCTTTTTCTCTCATTTCACTGGAAAATATGTCTCCTGAGAAACTGAGTTGGACACTTCAGTTTTCATACCTCATCTAATAATAATCATCCTGTACAGTATGACTAGAATTTGAGTAAGTCTATGGGCTTAGTGCTCTCAAGAGGGATGCTAAAGAGACTCTTGCATATGATTATTGGATACAAGTTGTTTCACCCCAAACCTACTAACATACATTAACTTCCAGACTTACCTCAGTAAATTAAATATTTTGAAAGGCAAAAATGATGCAAATTCTGTTCTTGTAGATGTGAACATAGGTGTCATTGGCTTCAGTAAAAGGGGTTTCCACAAAATAACCAAGTATATGTGAGGTGATTCAGATGAATCAATAGACTCTTCCCTTATTTGGGGGAAGCAATTTCGTTTTCTCTTACTTGATTATTCTGCACTTTAGTTGTCTACAAAAGCAGCAGTTAATAAGACAGAAAAAAGTAATACCAGAACTCACAGCATTAAGAAACAATTTACTGCCAGAATGCATATGTTCCCATGTCTGGGGTGGGGTGAATTATTTAAGCTTTGCCGTGAAAAATGAGATAGAAAAAGCCCGTCTCTGATTAGAGCAGCTTTAGAGATGGAGTATTGCTATGTTGCCATCTAGTGACAAAATAAAAAGGTGCACAGATAACTATCAAGGGAGAGCAAACCAAACCTATATAAACAGTACTACCTACCCCATTAGAAGTCATACTCTTTTCTTGCAGTCTAATACATAGGCATTAATTATTTGGATTAGCTTCACTGAAAGCCTGCATAGGATAAAATTTTGCAGATCACAAAACTTGTGACAGATACCTCTGATACGTATAACTCCTGGTATGTTTACAGTACTATTATTTATTGCCTTGCTCTATTTTATCACAAGCTCACAATCAAAATAAAAACTGTGAATTCTTGTCACTGCTGACCTCTTGTGTTTTCGTGGTACACTGCAAAATAGGTGAGTACTGTATACTAGTAGAAAGGAAAAGAAGTAATTGCCCTGAAATGCAGTAATCAGTAATAAAAGTAGAGCAACTGACAGTATAAGAGTCCTTATATTAGTTCTAATATTTAGTGGCCCAAAACACTGGAAATAACAATGCAGGAGGGTTTCATAGGGGCCTCCAGCACAGAAAAAAAAAGGAACTGGAGGGGATGGCACTGCCTCAGGAAGATCTTCCAGTTTGCCTGGAGACATTAATCGCCTTTTTGTGACTGTCCAGACTCACCTAAATTTTACCACAATCCCTTTAGTTATTAAAAAGCAATTGACAAAAGTTGCTTGTTAAAAGAAAGCCATCCTTTGGAATCCTACAGTGTTCCCAAGAAAAATGACCGACAAATGTCACCTGATAGTAGATGCTGGAGTAATAAGGAGGTTCTTGGATCCCTTTTGCTTTTCCCTCACCTTTCAATCACTTTGTTTATATCCTATTTCCTATACAGAACATGCAAACTCCCAGTTAAAGCATGACTGTAATATAAGCAATCATTAAAAGAGGAATTAATACTTCAGGTATTATTTTATCATATGTGTTTAGAACCATATTACTACTGCCATTGTCCTACAACTGTTTATCAAGTGTATAGTTAACTGTTGATTCACAGCAAATGCAGAATTCTTCATCAGGTGAAAGAAAACATCTATGATGTGGTACTTTGCACAGATACCTGAATTTTATCCTAAACCAGTTAGTGAGGATACTGGAAGCAGTTTAATGGCCTGAGCTACCTTACTTCAATTTTGAAATTGTGCCTGAAATATCAGCACATACATAAAGTAAAAACGTGCAGTCCCCCTTTAGAAGTCTAGAGAATGGTGAAGAAGAGTATCTCTTAAAGATTAGTTTTTTTTAATGAGGATGAGGTGTTTGACACAACACCTCACACAGATCCTGAACTACTAGGAAGCATAGAATCATAGAACGGTTTGGACTGGAAGGGTCCTAAATGATTATCTCGTTCAAACTCCCCTGACATGGGCAGGGACACCTTCCACTAGAGGAGGTTGCTTCAAGCCCTGTCCAACCTGCCTTGTACACAGCCAGGGACAGGGCAACCACAGCTTCTCTGGGCAACTTGTGCCAGTGCCTCACCACCCTCATAGTAAATAATTTTTTCTTAATGTCTAACCTAAATCTTTCCTCTTTCAGCTCAAAGCCATTGCCCCTTGGTCTGTCTCTACCTGCCCTTGCAAGAAGCCTCTCTCCAGATTTCTTGTAGCACGTTTAGGCACTAGAAGCTGCTCTAAGGTCTCCCTGGAGCCTTCTCTTCTCCAGGATGAACAAGCACAGCTCTCTCAGCCTGTCTTTGTAGGGGGGGTGCTTCGGCCCATGGAGTATCTTCATGACCCTCCTCTGGACTCACTCCAACAGGTCCACATCCCTCTTGTGTTGAGGACACCAGAGCTGAACACAGTACTCCAGGTGGGGTCTCACCAGAGCAGAGTAGAGGGGCAGGACCTCCTTTGACCTGCTACTCACGGTCCTTTTGATGCAGCCCAGTACAAGATTGCCTTTCTGGGTTGCGAATGCACACTGCCGGCTCATGTTGTGTTTCTTGTCAGCAATACCCCCAAGTCCTTCTCCTCAGGGCTGCAGTTGATCTCTGTAAGGAACCCACCAATGAATGGATTAGTAAAATTCATTCATAATTCTGCAGAATACACTGAGCTTGGGCAAGTGAAGCATACAAGCATATAGAATTATATAATGTGATTTGTTATTTTTTATAGGATTCTATAAGCTGCTTACCAAGCATACTAACATATTCTGCTTTCGGGGCTTAAAATATCTGCATTAGGGATGCATGTGTAACTGTTAACTTTGATCTGATACCTACAACTTGACAATTAATACTCCAAGACCATTCATTAAAGTAAAAATTTTGGGTGATTTTTGATCTTGCTTTCTACTCCACAAACTTCTACGCACATGAAGTAGCACAATTACATGCAGTGAGTTTTTAGGACTGACAGAAAAGCCTGCATAAGTTTAGGTACTATGGTGAATGAAAAAAAAAAAAGGGAGCTAAACATTCAGGTAACAAGTTGTCTTCAAACAAAACTGAAGCACAAAGTATCTCAAAAAGAGGCCCAGACATGAACTTCATCAACAGCTCTCATCATGGCCCTGCTCATCAACAGCTGTTCATAGAGTTGCAAGTGTAACAATTTTAAATAGCATTCTACAAATAAAGAAACAAAAACACCCTAAAATCCCACATTCTAAATTTGGATGCTCCTGAGAATAGTGTTGTTCTTTTTTCAAGTAGGTTGAACAACAGGTTCCTGTCCCAAACTCCAAAACAGTCTGTGAAGTATCTGAGAGCTCTGTTTCAGTAAAATAAAGGTTATTATTGAACATATTTTGTCCAGCTGAAGTAAGGCTGTTTATTACAACATTTACTTTTTTTTTAATTCTGAAGTTGGAATAACCTGGTATTATCAAATAAATTTTCAATGACATACCAATACAGTCGTATTAAATCAATCTATCCATTTCAGAATACACAACACTCAGAGCCAAGTTCTGTCTTGTTTTCTCTGCATTCTTTCCATAGCATGCATAACTCTCATAGCATCTAATTATCTAACAACAAAAATGCCTTCACAATACAATGAATATTGGTACCTTTTTCTCCTGTTTAATTTTTATTTGAAGAGAGTAACAAATATATATATATATAAAAAAAGAGATATAATGATGGCAACTTAAAATACTGATAAAAAAATAAAGTAAAATGCATTGAAATAAACTGTGGTGGCATGCATGCAAACCTCGTGTCAGATACTGTACCAAAGACTAATTACTTTCTGCCATTTACTTAGGTCAGAAACCCATTTCTAACAAAATTATTATACATATTAATCCCTACAACTAATTCACATGGGATAATCTCTTAAATGAATCTTCATTCAGTCCAGAGATCTACCTGTATAGATCAGCTTATACAATAGGTTGTCACATTTTAGCTCTAAATTAAGCCAGTAAATTGACATCCCTATTTATCACATACTGTGACTTCTAAATGCTTTTGCTTAAACCTTTTCCCAACAGCTTTCTATACAGGTGCATGAGGAAATCTGAAGGGAGACTTCTGTTTAACTGTCACATGTTACTGCCAGTTACAATTTCTGAATATAATTTTCACAAAGACTAAAATTTGATTGAATCACTCAAGCTTAATAATTACTCTATGAAGACAATAGGCTTCGCCTTATTATACCTGTGTTACTGCTGCAGTATTGACAGGAGAGAAAACCTTGCAAATTTATTTTTCCTAAGACAGGAAAAGGAAATAATTCAAGATGTATGCAGGCAGTATATTCCAGTAAGATATTTCCACTTTCAACTGGTAAATTTTCAGAAGACATTTGTTTTTAACTTTTTCCTTAAGTGGCATCATTTCAACATACTTGTGATGGAATAATTGCAGTGTGATTCAGTTTGGAAGCATCTGCACTTTCAGGATCATATATCCACAAAATTAACTTCTAACAAGTAAAAAAGAGACACAAATTGATGATTCTTTTTAACAAACACTAATATTCTATCACTGTGATAGTATTTTATCTTGTGACAAAACATAAGATAATGTAATAATATTAACTTAGGCAATGCATATGCTGCACGCTAGTCTTGTACTCTTTGATGAGAACAGGCAACAACTGAGGGAAGCAGCACCTCCTTTTGCAGAAATAAAGGGAAAAAGGGTAAGAATTTATGCTGAAGAATTTTTTTGTCCTCTGATGCCATCATAATTCTTCAGCCTCTCTCCATTCTTATGGGCTATGGAGCGATATACAGGTTATTCTGCTGCATAAAAGGAAGAGGAGTTGTTGAAACAAAAAACTTGTCAAGGTACTGTTACAAGGCTGTTATTTAAATGTGCATCATGTATGCCTCCACGACTGGCACATGGCTGACATACTGCTTTTTCAGTCAGGAAAAAGGCAAACACCTGGTATTTCCATCTCAAGGTACATGCAAAGGGAATAATCATTCAGTGAGGCAGACTCACCATTAGCACAAAGTATAATGGTGTAAAGATGTGCACAGAGGCAGTTATCATAAAACAGCTGACTTGCTGCAAGTTTACATTCTACAGTTTGCATCCTGCAGTTTGCCATTCATCTACTCAAATCAAAATGCCAAGTCTTGCATTCCGTCCTTAGAATAGGGCAAGCTGAGTAATCATACAGCTGCTTGCTCAGAGGTGGCTGAGTAGAAGATCTTGCTCAGGGAGAATACAGGCTTGCTTCCACAGCTGTGAAGTTCAGTCATTTTTAGCAGACTGCAAACTACTTATGAATTCAGTTTGTTAGCAAGGGCACTTTCTTTATTATTTAAAGTTTTCATATTTCCCCACATGATCAAAATCTCTTTCACAGTCAAAGAGGGGGTGAGGTAGGAAATAATTGATATTAAATTTGGCAGATGCTATGAAATAAGGGATTTTATAAACAAGATTCTATCAGCTCACTGTACCAATGGAACATGTAATCAGATTCATTGTATGCCACACACATTTTAAAAATCAGAAACAAGTACACAAATTCATATAAATGACTAATAGGTTGGTTTGCCAAAGTTTGCCATTAATCAGCCTGAATTTGTCTAAAATTGTTTTCCATAAAAACAAGAAAAAAAATTGGAGGAGAGCTAAATTAAGATATAAGGCCAAGGAACACATGCAAACTTAAATTTAGCTGGCTTTCTCTTATGGAGAGTGGATCTATTCTACAAAAACAAATTACGTATTACTTTACTGCTGAAAAGCTTGCTATTGAATAAGACTGTTTTATACGATTAAATCAATCTGCTTGCATGAGATATTTATACAGTCTCTAAAATAATGTTTTTAACATACTGCCTTTGGTTGTTCTACTGCATAAATATTTTAACATTTAAAAAGAGATCCATATTTGCTGATGTTTCTCACTAAAAAACATACTCTAAGCATCCTTCATAGGCTTTTTTATAACCTAGTGTCTCTCTTACCAAAAATATGTACTATTTAAAGAAAGCATGTATTCTGAAAATTTAATCTTATTTAAAGTTACCAGATAAAACAGATCAGTTTGCAAGTCCATTGTATCAGAGTGCAGTGTGGAGACCCTATATGAGGAGAAGACTCTTCTCTCTAGTAACGGAGATGTGTCTCTCTCTGTAAGGACACGACATTACAGAGCAAGGTGCTTCCTGGGTTAGAATTGGGGCCTTAGAGTCTTCTGCACCCTTATAGCAGCTGGAATGGGTGCAGGGTCCCAAGAGTGAGGGCAAGGCAGGGGAATTGCTGTATCTTGGATGTCAAATATACAATATAATTAGAATTGCATGAAACCAAGCCTCATTAAACAACCTGGATGACACGTTAATTCTGGCGTAGTCAATGCTAAAACATCTGCTGCCTTCAGAAGAGGTCAAGAATTCCTCGATCAGTTTAAGCATAAAAAAGAAGCTGTAAGCAAGGATCAGATTTTATACTACAGAAGCATGTTTTAATCGCCACCCAAGTAAAATGTTAAAGATCTACCCATTCTCTTCAAATTCGCTGAAAAATATCTATATGACTACAAAACTAAATGCAATTTTCAAGCAAAGATACAAGCAAATCTAATTATTGTGACTGAAGTAGAAGAAAAAGGTCTGATCCATGGTTGTTCTAGGATGAAAGATTGCTGCTAATAAGGCTGTCTTTGGCTTCTTGTCAATCACGTTTTAAGTTTGATAACTGTACTCAGTGCATTCCTTCCAGCAAAACAAAACAAAAAAAGGCAATTAAGTGCTCCATTCTGCAGTATTATCTGTGAAATGTAGGAAAACATTCTCAGGCAGTACTAACACTAATCAAAACAGAAAACGTGCAAGAAAGTTTACCCCGGGGTTCACAGAAAACAATTCAACTAAGGAGCTTACTAGCCTGCTATACAAATAGACAGACAGAACAGTTGCATGGCTTTGAGGGAGGTGTAAATGGGAAGACAGACCCAATACTATTCACTTCTTTATAATAGTCTTGTCTAATGAACATGATATTCCGAACTTACTTAATTCCTTTAAAAGATGCTATGTTTTTTCTGGCTAGTCATCACAATAAGGACTCAGTGTGAGCTTCTTCAGATCAAATTAAGGTACCAAACAACTAGTTACATTCTTTACAAAATATATACATACAAAAAAATCCTAATTACTCAAATCCAAAGGTTTTTTTGTGGCAAACACGGTGGAAATCTGTGACAATATCCACATAATCTGTGCTGTTCCAGTGTAACAGGCAGGAAACACTACTATTACAAATGCATTTAAGAACTAAGAGTTCCAATGAACTTAAGAAAATGAATAATGTCTGCACAACTGTTTCTTATCTCTCGTTTAGTATCAGATTAAAATCTGTTCACATTGTCCCATACTTTTTTAAAGCTTTGATCACACTACAGAATTTGGTAATTCACACTGAGTGAAAACCACTCAATGGTCATTATAATAATTACTGTTAGAAAGCTGAGGGGTTTTACAGCTATATATGATAAGCAGCTGCCTTTTGTCCCCAGAGAAGATAAGGGATGCAGATAGGTCTGTAGAGCAAGCAGAGTAACTGGAGGCTATCAGGTGTCTCAGAATTAATTAATTCATCAAACCATCTGTACACTAGCTAAACTCTTCTCTTACTTGGAAGTTTTCCTTCATGAACTTTAGAGTTAAAGATGGGTTATTCTGTAAACAGAACATTCAGTTCATATGTAGTTCTGGAGCTCCGGAACGACACACAGACAATGTGAACTCACAACAGACTATGGATGCTCTGAGAGACATCTGCATCCAAACCATCACCAAGTATACAATGGTCTTACCACAAATACTTTTCTCACAATTTATTTTTACAGCTTACCTCAGTCTTTACTTTTGTATTTACTGCACAAGACCCAGCAAATAGACAATTTAGTGATGTTTTTGGTGAACTAGAATTATTATAAAAACCCCACTACACATAACACAAATGTTTAACACTAGGTAACATGGGATATGTGCATCTGAGAATCTATTTAGATTAAATCCTCAAAAATTTGGATTTCAGGGTCCTTTTTGTAAGTTTGTGCAAGAGAAAACCCCCACATTTCTATTAAACAGAGAATACAAGCTAGCAGTTCAGCACTCCAGCAATAGATAATCTACATCTCTAAGACTGAATGCTTATAGTTTATGGGGCATTATTTATAAGAGCACTGGCCCCAATTTAAGAAAAAAAAAAGAAAATGAGAGGAGAGATAATGTGAGAGAAACGTGTGCCTAAAAGCGTGTGAAATATTTGTTAAGCTTTTGGCTCAAGTTTTTCTTACATGTGTATGCAACAACAGAGCTACTGTGCAGCATCAGTGACACTTCTGTCTTCCAGCAGCTATATAAACAAGCCCCTTAAAGATGAACAACTGGCAGGGGACATTTTCCAGCCCCTAAGCTCTCTAAGAATGTGGTATAGGTCATTCCAAAAGCCTGCACGTCCTGATCACCTGCCTTTAAGGTCACACTTTCCCCATTCACCAGTTTAGTCTCATTCTATCTTAGAATCCTAGAATCACAGAATAGTTAGGGTTGGAAAGGACCTTAAGATCATCTAGTGCCAACCCCCTTAACATGGGCAGGGACACCTCCTCCCACTAAACCATGCCACCTAAGGCTCTGTCCAACCCAGCCTTGAACACCACCAGTAATGAAGCATTCACAACTTCCCTGCGCAACCCATTCCAGTGCCTCACCACCCTCACAGTAAAGAATTTCTTCCTCATATCCAATCTAAACTTCCCCTGGTTAAGTTTGAACCCATTACCCCTTGTCCTCTCACTACAGTCCCTAATGAACAGTCCCTTCCCAGCATCCCTATAGGCCCCCTTCAGATATTGGAAGGCTGCTATGAGGTCTCCACGCTTCTCCAGGCTGAACAGCCCCAACTTTCTCATCCTATCTTCATACGGGAGGTGCTCCAGTCCCCTGATCATCCTTGTGGCCCTCCTCTGGACTTGTTCCAACAGTTCCACGTCCTTTTTATGTTGAGGACACCAGAACTGCACACAATACTCCAAGTGAGGTCTCATCAGATAAACTTAGTAGCAAACGAAGTTAAGAAAAAGGGGCCTAAAAGAAACATGGGGAAAGACTTTTTAGCAGGGCCTGTTGCCATAGGACGAGGGGTGATGGTTTTAAACTAAAAGGGAAGAGATTCAGGCTGGATGTGAGGAAGAAATTCTTTACACTGAGGGTGCTAAAACTCTGGCACAGGTTGCCCAGAGAGGTGGTGGATCCACCATCCCTGGAGACATTCAAGACCAGGCAGGATGTGGTTCTGGGCAACCTGATCTACTTGGGGATGTCCCTGCTCATTGCAAGTGGGTTGGACTAGATGACTTTTGAACGTCCCTTCCCAACCAAACTATTCTGTGATTCTACAGTTTATCAGGACTTGTATATTATGAATTACAGACAAAAATCTTTGTTCTAACCTATGTTTAACAACCAGATATAGTCCTGGTTGATGCAGAAGCTCTCACCCCCACCCACCCTTTGTGCCACTTTCAGGAGACTGTGAACTCAAGGTGCTGTTTTTAAGCAGATAAAGCTGATGTAAAGTGAGGCTATTGTGCTCCCCTCCTTTGAGCTGACATTTTGCAATGATAAGGGAACAATTTTAAACAAAAGCCAGACCTAGGAAAAATGAAAAGCTTTCAGCAAATTCAGCGTCTTTCTTAGTCAAATATTGTGTGGTATTTGACATCCTCCTTTCATGAATGAAAACAACAAAAAGGATTCATACATTTATTAGGAATTTTTTTGTTTCCCTTACATAGTGTTCCATTCTCCCTGACTCAGAGAGACATGTTCTGAGAAATTTATAAATCTATAAAGTCCTACATAAAATATTCACCCACTGTCTATCACATATACATTCCATTAACCTTTTAATATCTGATGCTATGAAAGGCCAAGACAGAGACTGAACGCAGTATCTTTGCACGCACTTAACATGTTGGAACACTGAGAAACAGGGAACTTACATCTGCCTTGGAGAGTAAGCTGCTGCTCGGATCACAGGAAGCAATGAAATGTTGGGGGGGACGCTGTAATAAAAGCTAACTTGTATCATATATATCCATTTTAATACTTAACATATTATAGGCAAGTATTTAACTTACAATATCATACAAAGAGAAAACTTTCATTTCTGCTCTGTAAAGGCAGCAATTAGCTGTTCCTTTAGAGAATGGAATACGCAGATCTGAAGAATTAGCCTTTTTTATTGTTTTGTTTGTTTGTTTGCTTTATTATATAAAATACTTGTATTTGAAAGTCATAATTTACAGATTGCACTTCCAAGCAAAAGACTTTTTCACTATGAGGGTGGTGAGGCACTGGCACAGGTTCCCCACAGCAACTGTGGCTGCCCCATCCCTGGAAGTGTTCAAGGCCAGGTCAGATGGAGCTTTGAGCAACCTGGTCTAGTGGAAGGTGTCCCTGTCCATGGCAGGGGGATTGGAACTGGATGATCTTTAAGGTCCCTTCCAACCCAAACCATTCTGTGATTCTATGATTTAGCTTTACAACTTTTTAATGACAGTATTTTAATTTCCTGTATATCTCCAGTCTTGTCAGCTGTGACCTCAATTACACTTGCATGTAAAAAATGCACTTCTGTAAGCTGCCAATGAAATTTCAGAAGTATCCCATATTTTCTGAAGTATTCTCCCACTGAATTCAAAATCTTGCTATTGTGGTGATTTTTATGATTTTTAAAGTTCTTACCTTTTATCTTCTGCCGTACATACATCAGGAAATTCTCACTGCATAAATGAAGTTCCTTCATATTCTAGATGTACCTAACTGAAGAACTGAAAACTCTTGCTTGTGTGTGCAAATATAACAATTGTGACAACATACAAAAATATTTTATGATGTTCTTAAACTAATTATTATAATGATAAAAAGATTAATGAATGTAACAAAAATAATTAGGGGAAATTCTACCTGGAAAACCTAATTTAAATACAGTAATAACAAGCAGCAAGCAAGGATCAATTACATTAGCACGCTCTTCAAATAAAATTATGTATGTCCTAACTGTATAATGATTTCTCATCCTCCTAAGCTAAGCTGACAGCATTCTGGACAGTTTGAAGTGTTACAGATGCCAACTGTGTCTGGCACAGTGATTCTTAGACTTTTTTTGACTATAGCATTATCAACATTCAGTGTTTTTTGTGAGCTACTGTACATGTTAACATCAGATTTAAACAGGAAAATGCTCTAAATATGCTGTAAATAATCAGGAAGTGACAAATGTCAACATTTTATTGTACAACATAGTTCTGTAGGACATCTGAGATTAGCTAACCATGGCCCACAGACCACACTTCTGCAACAACTGTTCTAATGTAGATAAGACCGCAGTGTAAAATATCCAAGTATTACACCATTGGCACAGGCAGAACCAATTTTAACAGAAAACTCATACCATGGACCATGTGCCCTGACATTTCATTGCCAAGGGTTATTTTTTCAATCTACTTCTCTTGAAGCTCAGAAATTACTTACAGTAGGGAAAACAGTATCAGAAAAGAATTACCATTTTTCAGCAGTCCTTCAACACAATTAAGAAGTATTAAATGGAGACAGAAATAGCACTCTGTGACCCATCAGCCGTGCTGAGCATTAGCTAATAGTCCAATTGGCCTACCTGCTTGTTACGGTATTTCCTTTGATTTTCCAAACTACGTAAAGTCTTAGCAAAATTCCCCTCTAAATTACTTTGTGTGTCAGGGGTTTTTTTTAAATACATGATCAGAATATGTAGGATACTTCATCAGAACAACTGGGACCACACAGATATAACAATTTCAGGTCTCTTCAACACACCAGAAAGAAAAGCAGATCTCACACTGCTTCTGTTTAGTGGTTATCTGTTAAAAATTCCCAAGTCGTTTGCAATTTACTGGGAGGCAAGAAATCCAGTCATATGAAACACCTAAATGTTCCCAAATTAGAGTGAAATTTGTGATAAATGTTACTGGCCCAGTAAATAACACTGAATAACTCAGAAGACAATACAACCTAAACTTTACCAGTGTATGCTTCTACCATGGGTTCTGTTTTACAAAGTCAATCCCATATACCAGCTTGCTAAGGCCAGACACAGTGGTCACATTCCTTCATTCCTTGAACATAAACTCATGCCACTTTTTGCCACCTCTAAAAGCCCACCTGAGCTCTCACAAAGCAGATTTGACTTGCCCAGACAGATAAAAAAAAGTTAACACATATAACATACATGTTAGAGGGAAAAAACAGTACTGTAACACTGCATGCTGGTTTTGTTTCTTATAGTAAATGAACCAAAGTAAGTGCAACTGGGAGTTACTGCACAGTTTTACTCTAAACTCATTCTACAGAAAATGCCTGTTTTCGACAAGGGGCATTAGATTCCAGTTGCATTTGTACTTTGGTCAAGAGTTCCAGCATCAGTAAAGGGTACTTATTATCTTTTACAGTATTAGAAGAAAAGCCTCCATCTAGTTTGCAAAGAAATGGGGGTAGAAGAATGATGGCCCCTAATACCACCTATTAAATCAGAATTCTAAACCTTGCAGTATCAGTAAGTATTAAACAGCTTGATCTTCATTAAATACTTACAGGTTCTTGGGAAGTGCAGAGTTCCTAGTTTTTTTCACTGGTTCTATACCTACCAAGAAAACATTCCCAAACATAAATCTCAAAACTCCTCCACACCAAATAAAAATTGCAGAACAATGGATTCACGTGCCCAAGACTCTTTGGAAAGTGTCATTACACTAATATCACGCTATGACAGGCTCAAATTTATTTTGAGATCCAATGGAATATTTGTGTTGGCAATGGTGAGGTCTTAATGGGAATCAGCTATACTGGAAAATCACATCCTGAAACATTAATCTAGACCATTGTTCAGGGAGTCATGGGATGATCTATGCCCTTAGAAGCAAGTGCACTAAAACAAAGTTTGCCATTGTGTTGGCAAGACTGTCTGAACTGACTTCAGCAGCAACTTGTGGCTTTTATTGACTTCCCACAAGGTCGGTGCGGTGATACAGAAATCACAGCTATGGGGGTTTTTAACACAAGCAGACACAAATATTAGTACTATGGACTAGATGGAATGTTTAAGGAACTATTTGCTTTTTGAGGTGTATACACACAATTGCCTCCTATGATTTGCAATTGCTCTATATCTTTGTACTGAACTGACGACTGTCACAGCATCTCTGCACCGACATTCAGGTTTTAGGTATTTTCAGTTGCTAAAAAAAAAAATGTTCTGTCAGCTTTGCATTTAACTGCCTCTTTTATATCCCTGTAGCTTTCCGAGACACAGTTAAACTTTGCTCCAGTGGCTTTTGTAGATCCTCAAATTCTTGGTTAAAGTAAACCTGAAGGAACGAATAAGCAACCAAAACCAAATTCCACAACCCGCCAGGCAGCTGCAGACTGTGACTGCTCAGTGACTCAGGTTCCTGAATGGCTGTCTTAGCAATAATTACATCATTCAGATTTATGTCTTTTTAATAGCTGCTTTGCGAAAAAATAATCTTCCTCCAGGGGTGTTGATTCTGTGAAGCAGGAAGGAAAGAAAACAGCCACTGAGCCATCAGTTCCACTTCTAAGCCCTCAAGTATGCATGATGAAGGCATTTCTCTGCTATGGGTTTTTCCATTATTCTTTTCTTCCTCATGAGTAAGCTTGGGGCCATGTTTCGGTGTCTCTGGAGAAAATGGCCTCCTACATTCAGCCCCTGGTTCTACGAGCACTAATTTACATTCTCACCATTGCCAGCAAAACGCACTACATAATCAGAGCTGCGATACGCTGCAAACACACCTTCGTGTTCACATCCCTCCGTCCCCCTCCCAGGGCGCAGCCGCCACCCAGCCATAGCCGCTCCCCGCCGCCTTTCCCTACGCGGACCACAGCCAACCGGCAACCGTCCCGCTGCAGGTGCGGCCCCGAGGACTACGAGTCCCAGCATGCACCGCGCCCGGCTCCGCGCGGAGCCCGGCGCGGGGCATGCCGCGCAGCACGCTGGGTAATGTAGTCCGTGGTGAGGCGGCGGAGCGCGGCTGGAGGGCGGGGAGGGAAAAAAAGCCGCCTGGAGCGGCGGTGGCTCCTCCGGTTTCCCGCGGAGGAGAGGGTTGGGCGGGGCTCCGCCTGAGAGCAGGGGGCTGCCCGGCGGGGAGCGGCGGGGGAGGCCGCACTGGCGGGGCCGGTAGGCGGCGGCACCTGGACGCGGCAGCGGCCCCACCGCCCGCCCGGCTGGGAGGAGGAGGCGGGGGGAGCGGAGCCGCCGCGCGCTGCTGCATGTGCTTGGAGCGGAGCCGGAGCGGGCAGCGTGAGCCATGGCGGAGCATGGCGCCCCGGCGCCCGCCATCCCCAACGGCGAGTGCGGCGCCCGCCTCCCCGGCAACAAGGTGACCGTCGTGCTGGGGGCCCAGTGGGGCGACGAAGGCAAAGGCAAGGTGGTGGACCTGCTGGCGCAGGACGCCGACATCGTCTGCAGGTGCCAGGTGAGGAGGCAGCCGGGGCGCGGGGGAGGCCGCGGATGTCACCTTGAGGCGGGAGGCCCCACCGCCCCGCCGCGCGGTTCCGCGTGGGCACCCGTTCTCGTCCCCGCATACCCCTGGGCTCAAGCCTGGGCGCAGGGCCGGGCGGCCGGTGCTTGGTGAGGCGGCGGTGGCGGGGTAGCGAAGCCTTCCCCGACGGGGCAGGAGCCCCTGGCGAGAGCCCCGCCGCCGGGCTCTGCAGCCCTCCCTCTCCTCCTTTGTCCGCGTCCCGGTGCCGGAGGTGGGGGGGAGGAGGAAGAGGAGGAAGGCGCCCTCCTCGCAGCCGAGAGCTGGCCTCCCGCTGGAGAACACGCCTGGGGTCGCGCCCCCTCTCAGACCCGCCGCCGCGGTCTTTGTTTGGGGGCGCCGCTAAGGGGCCGCGCTCGGCGGTTCCATCAGCATCGCTGGTGGGAGCGGGCGCTGCGGGGCCGGCAGCTCTCCCCGGCGGCGGCGTGGCCTAAGCCGCACCGCCCGGGAGCGTGCTCGCCGCCATCCGCCCCCGGAGGGGTAGCGCTGGCCCCGCGCGAAACCAGCAGTTAGCACGGGATGCACGTGAGTCCGCAGCGACTTAATCGTGTTCACATAAAACTCGCTTTTAAAGACTCGCCTGCCCTTGCTCCCAGGTCACTGTGGTGCCGGTGAGATCCCGTCTTTCTCCTAAGAGTTCTTAGAATTTCTCTTCTCCGGGGGCCTTACTCCAGCAAAAGAGCAAAAAAAGTGAGCCTAGCCTGCAAGCGCAGCACTCTTAAGTGCCTGCGTTAAAACAACACAGAGCTGAGGAGATGGTTTTATCTTCCCATTTTTAGTGTAGCAGTTCTGTAGAATATAGTGAACCAAACCTGTGTACGGCTTTTTCTTGAAGAGATACAGCAACATAAAATGCCTGCAGCATATGCAGGCTTCATGTAAGTATCATTATTTTATGCTTTTGTTGACTGCATAAATTAAATTTGACCTTAAATAGATATATTTTGGGAGAGCACACCATTTCCTCAAGAGTGCAAAGGCTGAAGCTGCATTTTGTCTGATGAGAACTGCGCATAAAACTGGTGTTTTCAAAACCGAGTCAGTTGCAGCTGACAGATCAAAAACTTGGACTTCAGTTTAAACTTGAAGTAAACAAACATTCTTAAATAGCTGCTTGCACAAATGAATTACTTTTCCCCATGCATCTTTGTAGAGTTTTTTGGTTGTTTTTTTTTTCTTTTTTATGTAATCTGATGTGCTCTGATGTGGTTGCTTGGCTTTGAGGGTTATAAAATGCAATGACTCAGTTTGTCCTTTACAACTTTGTTCTTGAGACTTGAAGGGCGTCTAGGTGAGCATGTTTGTTTAATGCTAAGAAGTTCTGGTGGAGAGAAAGAGGCAGGCAGTGAACTGTGCTTGCAAGTTTTAATGTCTTTGTTACTTTTGAATTAGATGGGTGATGGATCATGAAAAAAGAAAAATCATTATATTATCTCAAGCTTGGATTTCATGGCCAGTTCTGCCATTTGTAGCAGCTTGTTGCTTCTGCTGAAGGGAGTTTTTTTCTTCCTTCTTTCTTCCCTTTCCTGTTGATGATGGCTGTGCTGACTGGGTCTCCTCCCATGCCCTGACTCTGGCGCTTGAATGCTTTCGTAAGTTGATTTAACTCACCAAAATAGCAGAAAACTATTTTTTGTTGTATTTAATTTCTACAGTTTTAGTAAATAAAACGGAATTTTCTTGGCTCAGAGGACCTTGATGAAAAGAGAAGTTTGGGACAGGGTAAGCACAAAGAACAATTTCTCAGAACAAGAGGGGAAAATAGGAATATTCCCTTTCAGTAATACTGAGACTGAATCATCTTGCTATATATGCAAGCATGCTCTTGATGTTTGTGTTACTGCTGGTGATGTAGAGTATGACCCTTGATGCTTTGTGTAGTGCTACAAATAAATCCAGAGAGAAAGATTGTACCACACTTAGTCTGCCCCTTGCTAATACCAGCTTTCTGTAATCAGAACTTCTCATTCTTTCACCATTATACTCATTTGTTGTAAGATGGTTCTTTCTGTTCAACATGCCACAGAGTTGGTAGAATGCTTCTGGATGATATCAAACATTTCTGGTATGTTCTTGTGAAAAATTCAGTAGTACAGTCATTTTCTTGGTGGATTTGGGAAGTTGTTATAGCAGGTCCAAGATATATTGGAAACTTGAGTTGTATTTGCAGTAAAACACTCTAGTGTGTTTTTTGTATCACTGTCCCTGGTTCTGTGCAGTGTAAAATTGGTCCTGTTCCAGAAGCAAGAACTGTCTATCACTTACCTTTACAGTGCCTTTAAAGGCGCTGCAAGGAGATACAGTCCAAAACCTGTGCCGCAGGAATGTCTCCTAGGTAGTGGGTGTGCTTCAGTCACTTGTTTGGCTAGCTGACTGTGGCATCTGGAAGAGGTGGTTGCTTAGGTACAATTAGCTGAAGCAGTGTGTCAGGAAATAAGTTGTATTTTGGCTCTACTTCTAAGTACCACCCTCTAAAGTGTTTTATCTTAGGGTTAGAGATTGTTGAAAGGAATCTTGTGTTCAGAGCAAGGGAATGCTATTTTCAGGAGACATTTGCTTTTATGACAAGTAGTATTATGGTTTCAAAAACAACTGTTTGAGGAGACTGAACTAAAATTAAAATACACCCAGGGTCTGCATGTATGTAGCAGCTAATGCAGCTGCACTGGCAGCTATGATGGTTTTGTGAGGACACCGCTAGTGTAGGGGGTTCAGATGCAGTTAATATAAACGTATCTACATGGCAGGCAAAGTATGTACTTGTTCTTTCACTATTAAATTTGCATTGGTCTTCGTTTACCTCTAGGAAGTATCTGGTAAAATGATACTATTGATAAAATATTTGCATTTTGAGGCTTCTGCACTTAAACCTACATCTGGTCTTCAGTAGCTTACAGAGCAAAGTCTGTTTACCTGCTATCATGTAAATCATAGTCCAGGCAGTAAAATAGAGGAAGAATGGGTTTGAGATTTAGCAATAGTTGCCACCAAACCTGACACCTTTAGAAGTATGCATTGTATTTTTGTTAATTCCACAGGCAATGGAAAGTTAAACATTTCTAGTTCTGCTTAAGGACTTCCTGTCATAGCAGAACATAACTGAATTGGGGAATTTGATTACCAGCGTTTCATTTTTTAGTGGATATGGGAATGGCAAATTATTCTAGATAGTTTAATGAAAATGAACACAATACCAAAATATGCCATGTATCTCTTACATTAACACCACCTCCTCCACCCAGTCTACCAGTGTATGCAGTACAGAAAAGAATAATGTAGTGTCTGCACTGCACGATTCTGTTTTCATTTACTCATTCGATCAACACATCCTGTTCTTACTATTGGAGGTAGCTGATTTATTCACAGTATATGTCAAACAGGTGAATAAGATTTTGAAGTCTTCAAATTAATTTTAAGCCTGCTCCCTATGCTAAAGAATCTCGTTTTCCTGCTTCTTCAGTTCTGTTGTACATTGTGCTGCTACTTCAAAACAGAATTGCAGCTTCTTACTGAATCATAACTGATTACATTATGGTCTGCCTGTGACTTACCGTTACTGCACTGCCTGGTGGGGTCATGCTATTCCTACTCCTGAACTGCTAATGCGTGATAATTGCTATGTGTGGATCCTTTGTACTCCCTTTTCTTCTCCCCTCAAACAGCAGTGTATAGTCACATCACTGCTGATGGCTTGATATGTGCCAATTATGGTGTGACAAATAGGGAAGTTTACAGTGTGCAGATTCTTGGGTTTAAGCAGTTACTATTGATGAGCTGGTACCTATCAGACCAATGCTGCCTGATAACTTCCATATCACTAGTCTGCATATAGCCCCCCCTTTTTTTTAAACTGGAGTTTTCCTATATTCCATTCACCAGGCTCACTTTTATCTTTTTGTAAATATTCTCATTTGAAAATGTGTTTTAGTCTGGAGCCTTTGCAGGGCATGCAGAAATAGGAATAATGGAATCAGTAGCTGTAGCTATTAGTGCTTTTTTAGCAGCTCAGGTGTTCAATATGTGATGTTTAGATAGAGCTCTCACTTTTTTTAAAGTGCTGGGTGCACTTTTGGACCTTGTTGTGGTTGGCAGCATGAGGATAATGTGCTTTGGTGAGGAAAGAGGGGTCAGTAAAATGAGTTCTTTGAACTGCCCCATCAGTAAGTCCTAGACCTGCTTTGAGCATCATTGGCAGGTGATCTTCTGTAACAGGAGAACAGGTGAAATCTGATTTTCCAGCTCATAATGTTTGTGCCATAAACAGAGAGATCTTAACAACACTGAAGAGCAGATTATGCCTTGATCTACTGGTTGCTTACTGTTCTTTCAGTCTCGCTACAAAGCCTTACTGTTTGGTTGGTTAATATGCAGTAGTCTATAGCAATTTATTAAGGTTTAAAATACAGTTGTCCTCCTACTGTACTATCTCACTGACATTTGTAAGATGTTCTTTGTAAATATTCTCAAAGTATCTTTTTTTTTTTTTTTTTTTTTTTTTTTTTGATATCCGTTCTTAAATATTCTTGTGAAATGCAGCAAGCATCTGTGGGGTTTTGTGGCCTGAAGCAATGCAGTGCTGGACTACTCTGTGCTTTCAACATTTTTCTTGTTCCTTATCTGCCCATCTCACTGAATCTCTTTTATCTGTTAGGGATAGATGGGTCTTTATTCTGGACCTGGATAGTGAATCCTGTTCCCTACCTAACAACGTGTGTTGCAACGACGCAACGTTTTGCACAGCGGGTGAAACTAGGCCAAGACCACTCTTAAGAGTCTGTTTGAATATTGTCTTTCATTAGGAGCTCCTTACAGGAAGTTCTGTCAGTATAGAGAAATCCGGTGTGGTTTTTTTTGAGATTAATAGACTTAAGTAAAACTAATGTTTTCTTTTATTTGTTAGGAGAAAACAGATGAATGTGTAAAACATAATGTGGTTATTCTGTTATGTTCTGCCTCAAGCTACACTTTTGATCTTGTTCTGATGCAACAGTTCTTGTACTACATGCTCAAAAATTTCTGAGGTCTAGCCAAAGTTTTAGAAACTTTTATTAAGTGTGTTACATGACGGCTTTTTGAACTAGGTTTAGATCTTAACAAACATGAATGGATTGTCAAGGAAGAAAATTGCCAGCTGCTAGATTTTGTTTATATTGAAATCCAGGAGTAGGTTATACAGTAGAGTTTATTAGCTGCTAATTCACTGCAGGTGGAGGGTGCAGAAAGCAGGAAATCACAAAATCTGGGATGTGAGAGAATGAATTAGGTATCAAAACATTGATTTGTTTTGGTTGTTTTTTTTTTTACATCTTTAAAGGGGATGGTTTGCAATCTGAAGTTCAAAATAAGTTTTTGGCAATATGTATTGAAATGAGAAGCAAATAGCCTGGTCATTGCAAGGCTATATCCAGTTAGGGTGCATCATAGGGGTTCAAGAATGTCCCTTCACTATGTTGATCAACTCATTAAAGGTGTGTTCAGCATTCCCAGACTCTGACTGAGGCAAGAAGGAGCCTTTCTTATGATTCTTGTAAGTAATGGTAGTATGCAGTTTTCTTGATGTATTTTTGACTTTTCATCTAAGAGTTAAATGAAAGTGTATACAACCATATGATGCCAAAGCAACATTGACTTGCTTCTTGCCCAACTTGGCAGTCATTTCTATAGCTTGCTCAGAAACAACAGTGGTTGCCCTGAGCTAAAAATGCATGCTGGAATGTGGTAGCAATAAAAGTAAACTGTAGAAAAATTATGTACACACACATCTGATGGGGAGAGTTGAAAGGAGAATATGTCTTCTTCCTCAGTGTAGCATGAGATAACATCTCCATAAACTAGACAACTAATTTCTGTTCTAAAGGAAGTAACCTAAAAGACTTCTTTGCTGTATCTACCCTGAGGCATTGTATTTTTGAAATAGACATCTTGAGCATGTCATAAGAAAAGGCAGGGATTGTCATTGTAGACTTTTTGGGTAGATCTCTTAAATGTATATGTCAGTATTTCAGAGCTGCTTTAAATACTCCTGTATTGAGTACCACTATAGAGAGCCATAGTAGTTTCAGTCTGCTTTTTTAACAAATCTCTTTTTCCCCTCTGCACCTCCACTGTTAGGTCAAGTTGTAGACCGTAGCAGTTATGAGAGTACTGCTGTAGGTGCGTCATCCGGGTTTGAACTGCTGTCTTGATGTATTCAGAACAGATTTAACTGTTTGGTTCTTATACTAATGTCTAGTCTGCCTTTGACTAATGAAGATAGGGTCTGAAAATAAAACGTGTATTTTCAACTTACATAGATATAAAATGGAGAAAGGTATTGTGTTGTTCCTGCATCTTGGTTTCAAATGCATTAAATTTTTTATGTGTTCCTGCAGTGATTTCTTATTTGCACGTTCTACTTGTGTATCTGCATATGCCTCCTGCTTACGCATACACTTCCTTGGCTCGCACACATGGCACATATATACTTTTGCTCTTCAGTGCTCTTCACAGAGTTTTTAAGAAGCAGGAAATGTATGGGTTGTTTTGATCTGTTTTTTTACTAGGAGGTGTATTTTTGCTTTTGGTTTATGGATAAGCAACTCTGCTTTCTTGTTTGGTTTTGCTGATTATCCAAGTTGGTATATTAATGTTTCATATTAGACTGTACCTTTAAAAAAAATAAAAAGAGAGGGGAAAACCTCGAAGTTTGAAGCTAGATTGAATATAAGATTAAGAATGGGGGTCTTCCAGAGAATGATGGATATATTAAGCATGTACATTTTTCCTGGAAGGGTCCCATGTGCCAGGAAAATGGAGGAACTGCAGATCCTTTTCCCTTAAACTGGAAGGACAAGCAGTCAAGTCCTTTGCATGCTTTTCAGGTAGATCAGTGAGATTGGCTGCAGATGCAGGAGCATGGAACTTTTCTGAGCAAACTCACCAGAGGGAAAAGGTCTGGTTCAGAATATGTATAAGCATTTGAGTATGGCTGTATATAATTTTCAGAGTCTTTTTGGAAAATGAGATTCCATGCTTCCTTAATTGTTGGCTTCTCTTGGCTTCTCCTCAGCTCTAAACTTAGCAAGCAGGGGTATAAAACATACTGGAGCTTGTAACTCCTACTTCAATTATTCAATTATGTCCTTGATAAATATTAATATTGTTTAAGTACATTCTTGGAAGGCCAAATAAGTTACTCTTGAATAAATGACTTCTTAGGAAACATTCTGGGTGTACCTTCATATTTAGGAACACCCAAAACAAAACACCAGAGAAGGGGTTGTTTCAACTTCAGTGTTCTGTTAGCTGAGTTGTGGTAGTGGCTGGTTAAGGACTCTATACCTGAAGTCTTACCCAATAACTTCTTTGTGGTATTTTAATTCAAGAAAATACCTTTTGGTCTAAAAAGAGCATCTCTCTTTACTACTGACAGTAAAAGTCGTGATTCAAAAAGGTTGGTGAAGCAGTCATCAGTTAGACTTTCTGAAGACAGACATAAGTCATTACTATTTTATCAAATTAATTTTATGAAATTATCAAGTCTCTGCCATAACTCCAAAAAGATGGGCTCTTGCTTGTCCAGTGAACCTGCTCAATACATGCATGCTCCTTGGGGGCTTTTGACTAGTAGAGCAGTGTAATTCTAGAAGAAAAATTGCTGTTAAATGTTATGAATGCTACTTCTCCATGTTTTATACATGACTTGAAAGCTGTTCTGCATGGACAAGAACGTAACAGGCTAAAGAACTCTTGTGATATGGGAAGGTTCAAAGTGAGAAGACTTGTCTTGCTTTGGGGTTGTTCATACATTGTTTTGAGTCTACCAGTTTGGCTGCAGAGTATACTTTTCTAAAAGTTACACTTGTAAAAATTGTTTTAGTCTTCAGGGCTACAAGAAGTAAAAAATTAAAACGCTTTAGTCAGGTACTTGCATTAATATTGCTGCTAGTTCTATTTAGTTCTTTATGCAAAATGCTTTAGCTGGCAGTTAAGATATTTAAAAGCTATAGGATACAAGAGAAAATAAGCCATTTTGCTTAGATAGGGCAAGTGCTGAAATGTTTACCTTAAAATCAGTATTGATGTGTTTATTAGAAATGCTGTTCAGCCAGTATGTTTAAAATGTAGTCCTCTTTGATACTATTGATTAGTCTTCAGTATATTTTCCAGTGATAGTCTCAGGACCATGGATGGTACAGTATTGTGGTAACTGGCGTCTTTGTGTCATTTGCATGAGTGTATTTTTTGTGGTAAATATTGCCTTCCAGTGCTTTCACAGTGGGCTTTGGCTAGCAGGAAGCACTTGTTAGATTCATTGAATTTTCAAACTTGTTTCCACTAAAATGTCAACTAGCAGATAATGACTTTTTTTTCTCCTTTGAAATTAGTATTTTCAAGCATTCAAAACTATTGTGAAAGGGTGTTTCCTAAGAATGTTTATCAAATGGCCTCCAGATGAGCAATGCTTGCAGCTGCCTTTCTTATCTTATGTCCCCTCTGTGTACATGTAACTGATTCTGTTCACATTTGCCAGGATGGGTATGTTTTAGAATAGTATCTTGTTTTGCGTGTAGTACTGACTAGCCTATCTGACTTGAATATGTGGATGCAGATTCTTGGGTGTGGTGCTTACACTGAGAAGGATTTTTAGGCTGCCTAATCTTTAGCAAGCTGAAGAAAAAACGCTTTGTTTTGTTTGCTTGCTTTTTAAAAAATATCTCTGAGCAGTTTACCTCTCTAAAAGGGATATTTCAGATGTGGTAATTTCATAGGTAATGTTGTTTTAGAATAAGGCTTCTAGAAAGCAGGTTTTGTTATCAGGATTCCTGTCATTCTGATAGTACGTGTGTGCTAATTTCCCTATTAGTATGTCCCTTCCTGTCATGTCCTGTAGACTTAGCTGTTCAGCATGTTGCATAGCTTGGATATTCCAAGATTACCAGCTCGTGTTAGGGGTTATAGGCTTTTTCACACCACTAAAATTGGAATTATGCCTTTTTTTTTTTTAAGAGCTTATGCATTTAGTCATCTTACAACAGTAGGTTTTGCTTAAAATATTATGGATAAGTAATGGTCTTGTGCCTGATCTTATTTCACTATTAGAGTTAATTACTTAAAATACTCCAAAATATCAGTACAGTCTAATATTGTAAGGATCATGAAAGGGTTAAAAAGGCTATTGTGTCTTAAAAGTATTTTAAATTGTTCATGCATCAAAGCATCAAATTAAAAAGTCCCTAAACTAAATCCATATCTGGAATCATAGAATGGTTTGGATTGGTAGGGACCTTAAAGGTCATCTTGTTCCGACCCCCTGCCACAGGCAGGAACACCTTCCACTAGATGAGGTTGCTCCAAGCCCTGCCCAGCATGGTCTTGAACACTGCCAGGGATGGGGCAACCACAGCTTCCCTGGGCAACCTGTGCCAGTGCCTCAGCACCCTCATAGTGTAAAGAATTTTTTCCTGATGTCTAATCTAAATCTCTCCTCTTTCAGTTTGAAACCATTCTCCCTTGTCCTCTCTAGCTCTCATTTAGGCCCCCTTTAGGCCCTCGAAGCTGCTCTGAAGTCTTTCCTGGATTCTTCCCCAGGCTGAACAAACCCAGCTCTTGTCTTGTTTTCATAGGAGAGGTGCTCCATCTTTTGATTATCTTTATGGCCCTATGGCCTTGCTCCAACAGGTCCATGTCCTTCCTATGTTGGGACACACAGCATAGGTTCATGCTAATTGTTCATGATGACTTTCACACAGTCTCCAAATAAATGGAAAGAAATGTTTTTACTCCAATCCAGCTGACACCGTTTTGAGCTCAATATGTACAGAACTTTAAAAAGAAAATAAACCACAGCAAAATAATAACCAAACAACTCCCCCAAAATCCAAACCAACAACTCTTAAAATAAAGAGTACCAGGAAACTTTTATGGCTGAAGGTGTTATGATTTGGTTTTTGCATCAAGGCTATGATCAATGATTTTTAAGATGCTCAACTTCATGATTCCATGAATTTTTGAACTGATGTTGTGGGGGAAACAATAAGTGTCTTTTGTTCTCTTTTCAGTTTGAGCCAGC
The DNA here is from genome assembly GCA_017639245.1 of Myiopsitta monachus. Classification (NCBI taxonomy): domain Eukaryota; kingdom Metazoa; phylum Chordata; class Aves; order Psittaciformes; family Psittacidae; genus Myiopsitta; species Myiopsitta monachus. The sequence goes on along the minus strand of CM029925.1, from coordinate 40,828,642 downwards.
TCGTGTTTTACCCTGTTATGCGCGCAAATATTTGATGTCATCTGATGACAGTTACTCCTTTAGTATTGCTGGCAGCAGTGTAGGCAGCAACTGATAACCTGACAACTGGAGACTGGGTCCAACCATGAAACCAACCACCCTAACTTTGGTGTGTTGTCTCAAAGTCTTGAGCAACAACAGTGGGACTAGGTATTAACTACAAAGAAAAATTGAAAGGAAGGACAACAATATATTTGTATTACGAAGTTCATGCTTCTGGCAGTCGAAAAGTTGGATAAATTCAATTAGTGAGACAATTTAACATTGTAATTCTGTAAAGCTCTGGGCTTCTGTAAGGGCACCAAAGAATCCTCAGGGAGAGGAAAGAGAGCTGTTTCAAATACTGGGTTGAAAGATAAGAGGAGAAAAAACAGTGCAAGGAAAGGAGAAAGAACAAACAAACTGAATGCTTTTAACTTTTTTTTTTTAGTCTACCTCAAAATACAGTGTGAAGAAGACTGATGATTTCTGAAAATCCGACTTTGGAAACCTCAGAGTATGCTAAAACAGCAATGCTGTGCCTTGAGAGAGATGCACAAATAAATGGTGCTGTATCTAAGTAGGGTATGATTAGGACTTAACAGAGTAGTGAGCCTGTGTTAGCCTCTTGATAGGGATGTTGTTACTGGTTTATGTTGGACTTTGTTTTTTGTAGCTGCTTTGTTGTTAGATGGAGAGTCTGGTTTATGTTCTGTTCTCTAGCAAGGCATGTTTAGCATTTTCCTATATGCTCAGTTTTCTGTGATGAAATGGGCTCAAGTCCAGAGGCTGTGTTCTAATTTAAAGACAACAAAAAAACAAACAAACAAACCCCAAAAAACCAAAGTTCTGTCTTTTTTTTTTTGTTTGTTTGTTTGGTTTTTTTTGTTGTTGATTGGTTTCGTTTCTCTTCTAAGTGAGCTTTATTAGAACTTAAGGGCGAAGATCATTTATATTTTTACCTAAATAGCCTTTAATAACCTTATCTAGAGAGATACCTCAGTGTCAACTTAGCAAAAAAAAAAAAGCATTATGCATATTAAATTTATTAAATGCTTAGTCTCTGGTGTAATATTAATAAGAACTGATTTTTGTTTCCTAATACTTTCTAACAGTATACTTCCAGTTCACAGTATTGGAATGCTAGGGGATGCATACAGCATTTGGTTTTCTGTTGTGTTTGTTGTCTGTCTTTGTGTCCTTGGTATGTTTCAGGGATAATGCTGTGTTAAAAAAATTTTCAGGTAACTAGCAGGTACCTTTTGGCACGACTTGCAGGATGAGAAGACATGGAATAAAAAATGTTGTGGTATTCTAGATTGTGTCTGTTGAAATGGAAAGCTCACACTGTGTAAGGGTTCTGCTGTGTGTCTTGAAAGATGTGTGCAGTGGTATTCTTATGTGTGCAGAAAACACTATCTCCTCTGTGGTAAATATATGTTTAAGAAAAAACTATATTTCACTATATACACAGTTGTTGTTAGGATAAAAATCAGAATTAAGGGATAAATGTTTAGGGTATCATGATTCACTATGAGCATGATGAGGCCAGGCTGGAAGGGGCTTTGAGCAACCTGGTCTAGTGGAAGGTGGCCCTCCCCATGGCAGGGGGGCTGGGACTGGATGAGCTTTAAGGTTCCTTCCAACCCAAACCATGTTATGGTTCAGTGTTGTTTTGTTGTTTTGTGTATTTTTTTTTCTTTTAAATTATTATTACTATTTTTAAAATTACAAATCTTTTTTTTCTTAACATCTGTTTAAACTGTCAGAGATAGGAAGTCTGGGGAGGAGAATGGAAAAAGGTTCTTAAATTACTTTAAAGAGAGACAAGTCTCATGTTCAAAATTCAGATTCTGCTGTTCTGGCAGACCTAAGGGTTTGCAATACTGTAGCTGATATTGTAACATTGAGAATGCAGCAGTGGGAAAAAAATCACCAAAATGTTTTTAGGAAGCACTTAAAAAAAATAGTGTCAGGGTTGTTTGTCTTTTTTTTTAAACTCCTTCATCCTCTTGTTACCTCCAAGTATCGTATTCCCGACTGAGCAAAAGCATCTTTTGGTCTTGCCATGCACTTGGCCACTCTCTCTGTGTTGGCCTAAGGTAGGTGTTTCAGTTTTCGCATGGCTGGGAGAGAGCCTGTAGTTTGGGTGCCAAGCCTGTTACTGAGATACGGTAGGCAATATTTAGTTAATTGGAGAGTATTGCCAGCCTCAAGAAATTACTTGTGTATCTTAATTTCACTCTGGCAAAGCTTTATACATTTGAGCATGAACTCTGTTTAATAGTGAAAATAAATTCTGCAGTTAGTTCTCCATTAATAATGTTTAAACAATTGAATCAAAGGAGTGTTAGCTTGGCCTAACTGATCTCCATTTTGGTATAGTGTGATGAGGGAAGAGGAGTGAGAAATCCAGATGGAAGGCCCTGAAGTCAGGAGTGACTTCATCAGTTTCTACCTTGCATTATGCTCAGAGGCAATAGTTGCCTACAGCACGATGATGTTGGCGTTATCATCAATTTCTGGAGGAGGAAGAAAAATCTAAACCAAACTCATCCTATAAGCTAACAACAACAGCAACCCACCCCTTCACCCTGCCACCACTAGAACTCCAAGTACAGGTTTCTATAATTAGAATTGTTTATCGAACCTGTGTTGTGCAATGTCAGAGCACACAACATGTGTACACTTTACTGCTAGTTCACCCTAATTGTACAGTGTGAACCGTTCTTTTCATGTATTAGGATTCCCAACTGCGTAACTATACACTTGCACTTCTGTGGTTAGGGTACGCTTTACCTGTAAATCAGTAGCAGAATTTTGGAAGCTGAATTAATGAAATGCTCTTGGTTTAATGCTCTCCTAAAATATGGTTTGAAATTAAAATTTTTCAAAATTAGACATTTTGACAGAATGACATCCTAAGCAGAATGGGTCCGTCTTAATGTTCTACCAGACAGCTGCTGTCAACAGCACCTTTTCACGTCATAGGCATCATAATATTATAAAGAACTGAATTCCAAGATTCAAATTTGAGTCTGAAAACAAGCATTTGGAAAGTTTGAAGTATAAGCGTGGCCTAAAAGTATGTTCAGATGACAGTTCAGACATGATGTCAAGTTTCCTACTTAAGTCTCTAGCAAAATCGCTTGAAGTGTAACTGCTCACAGTAAGCATGCAGATGTACGTATGCAGATAACTATCTTGCTTCTAGATGAAGTAGGAGCTGTGCTGTGCATGTAGTTTGAGGTTTAAAAGGTAAGTGCTATTTTTTATTCTGTTGGCCATGGGGTATTTATTAGTGAGCATGGAACCAACACACCTTGGCATCACTCAGCAGCGCAAGGGAGAAGTCTTGACACCACCAAACCCCAGCAGCTATGTTCTCATGATTAAAGAATCCGAGTGCATACTGCATGTTTTACTTTAGCAGATGTGACCACTGAACTTTAAGTAGCTTTGCAAACATTATGAGACTAAGACTTAATTGCTAATAATGATCTAATCTCTACAATGGCCAATTTTTCATTCTTTTTATTTGACATTTATGATGCTAGAGGACTTTTTTTTTTTTTATTTTAAATGAATTTAGAAGCAAACCAGAAAATTAAGTCCAGTTAATAGGGGATTTAAATGGAATAGTCATTGACTAATCTTAGTGTCACTTATGGGTTACTCCAGTTTATTTATGCTGCAGTGGGAGACTTTGGACTTGTTTTCCCATTTGTAAATTAATACTACTTCAGTGTTGTACTTAAACTTAGTTATTGAATTTTCATTTAAAGCATTTCAGTGCTTATGTTTAATTTGGCTAGGCTGATATTACCGGCGGCTCTAATAGAAAGAATTAATTTGAAGGAACCTGATGAGGAAGAAGATAACTACCACTTTCAGCAAATTTACTTGACTGTAAATGCTACTTTAGTACACAGCTGGTTTTCTTCTCCAAGAAAGGTTTTGTTTAGGTTCTCAAACACTTGAGTAGAAAACCAGTGTCCTCTCTAACTGGAAAAAAGCTCGTGTGTTTTATGTATGTATATAACTTAGTTGTTCTAATCTGTGAGTAACGTGCCGTAGCCCTGGAGTATCAGCATTGCATTTCAAAAATAGTTGTAAATGATCTGTGTGCTAATGTAGCTAGTTAATATCCCTTTTAATCAGGTACAACTGTAGATAGAGTTAGTAGACTCCTAAACTATCTTCCTTAACAGCTACTGTTGAGTAGAAAGGATGGGAGGAGGAAGGTTATTCCTGAACATTTATTATTTTCTTCTAAAAATAAACTCGAAAGGCTTGCTATATTTATGTATTCAATATGTTTCTCATGTTGTGGTTGGAAAATCTGGCATTCTCTCATTAAGTTAGATCATTTGCAGTGAAAACCATCTGCATCCAGCGATCCTTACAACTTCTTCAAAGTACTGTTCACTATATGGAAAAGCTCCAAATTATATTACTAAATTATGTATTAAATTATTAAAACTTTTCTTAGATCTAGACATTAGTTTGTTGGGTGAAGGTTTGTTAGTCTTCCCTCTGTTTCAGGAGGATGTGGAATGGCTTTAAGTCCTCACATAAATGAAGCTGAAGTTACCAGAATTTTCACTGCTAACTTCATTGAGATTAGGCTTTTACCTGTGGAATGTTTATTTATATACTGTCACAAGTATTTGATAACCAAGAATATTCTTTATTTGTAATGTCAGATATATAGCTTTATGTATTGAATTCATCCTTTTGTAAATGTTGCAGTAGTAGTGAGTAGCTGTTGAGTCCATTGCTTAAAAACAGATCTGCTGTGATAATTATTTAGAAACATTTCAGATTTATAATTCCATAGATTAATGATTCATATAGTTTCTTTTTCATTCTTTTCATACCATGCCTTTGTTCAGTTTGCCTTGTGCTGAAAGAAGGCTGAGTTTAGAAGCCTTTTCTTTAAGGCTTTTCTTCTGTGAAGCAGTTTGTTTATTTCTGGTGCAAGGTGCCTGTAAAGGATGTTCCTGTAGTTGTCACAGACAGAATTATTTTGTAGGTAGCCTTGTCTTACACAAATGACTCAGTCGCAAGAGAGTGTAAGTTTTTTTTCAAAAGTACAACAAACAAGAACTGGAGATATTTGGTAATTGTTTTGTAATCTTTATTTTCATAAGCCTCTCTTAACTCTCTTTAAGACTCGGTCACAGGTTTCTTTCTGTATTTTGGATGCATTTTGCAGTTTAACAATCTCATACTACTCTCTTTGTGGTAATGAAAAAGACAAGAAATGTTAAGTGTTAGTTTGATGTAAATGGTTTCCGGTACCTTACGAAACTACAATCGTCTTAGTTGCCCCTAGATTTAATCCTTAACACCACGTTACAGATATAAATGACTTGTACTGCTACAGACCTCTCATTGCTGAGGAGGTATAGAATGAACAAGTTGGCTTTGCTGTTTATTAGGTGTAGAAAAACACTCAAAAGTCACAACCCAAAATACAGAATAACAAGCCTGCATGTTGCCAAACAGCTAGACTTATCTTTCCCAATAACTGGTAGTTCGGGCTTTTTTTTTTTTCTTTGCTGAGACTTTTAATATTTACTCTCCATTACTAATAGGAAGCTAGTAAAGCTGATGACGGCTTTTAGAAATGTTTGCTTGTTCTAGAATGTTTATGCTTCTGTCCAGTTATTTTTAGAAACATTTTAATCTTGCTCCAAGCTTTTGTACTTTTTATAAACCAAAATACTGTCCAAAGTCTATATGTCAGATAATACTGATGTTGAAATTGTTGAGTTGGACGGAACAAGTTCAGCTGATTTTCTGGGAGAGGGAGCTCTGTGAAAGATCTTTTGTCAATAACAAAAGCGAAAACTGCAGAATTGGAACTGGAACCAGTTTATTCCATTTCTGTACCGAGATGTTTTTTCATTTCTCTTTAATATCAAAAATTAACAACACTGTTTATTTTTTCCTTTTTTATCTTTTTTTCCTTAGGGAGGCAATAATGCAGGACATACAGTTGTTGTGGATTCTGTGGAGTATGACTTTCATCTTCTGCCAAGTGGGATCATCAATCCAAAAGTCACTGCATTCATTGGTAAGTGGGATATCTCTAAAAACAATAGACAGCACTGTAGTTTCAGACTTCTGACATATTAGAAGAATTACAGGGTAAGAATTTTTTTCCTACCTCAAATTCTCATAGACCCGAACTGCTCTATCTTAATACTGTCTTAACTCAGTTGTGCAGTTTTGACCACAGATGTTTCTTTTTATCTGCCCTGTCATTGCATACAGTTAGCTGCCCAGCATTTTCTTTATTCTCCCATTCCCTCTTATTTTCTCTACCAGTTATTTCTTTTAGTTTCAGAATTCCTCCCTTCTGTTTTAATCTTCACCCCTGCTATGTAACTCCAAGTACTATTTGAAACATAGGACTTTCGTCCCTTTCCCATTAGATTATGAAATGAATGCTGACTCTAAAAGACTTCTGCACTATGCAGTTCTTACCAAGAAGGTCCCTCGGGAGAGTATTTAAAAAGTTGAAGGCAGTGGTAGTATTTTGTTGTTAGGATCTGTGATATGAAAAGGGGGTTTAGATTGTCCTGTCTGCTGTCCCTACAAGCCTACTTACTTCCCTCCCTCTCTTGATATCCTGTTTCCAATCCTATGTGGGTTTTGTTTTTTTTTTTTTTTTGCAATTGCCTATGTGTGACCAACCTACTTAACAATGCTGTGTAGCCCTCAAAATTTCCTTCTGAAAATGAAGGTAAATATAAACCGTGTCTACACAATGTTGTAACTATGCATGTGCTTGTGTGCTTATCAGGTGAGTCTCTGGGTCACTGAAGGCTATGACCTGTCAGCCCTTCATCCTGCTTTTCTGATCTTTTCTGATACCCCGCACTCCTGTCCCTCACATAGTGTGCTTCTCCAAATCGGGACTTTATTGCCGTGCTCTTCCTGTTACTTCTTCCTGCATATCTGACTGCTCTGAACCTATAGTCTTGTCTCTCAGCTTCATATGTGTGCCGGGAGTAAGTGGTCATTGACAGTTTGCTAAATAGCATAGCAACTAAAGAGCCTGACACTACTTACTTGATTCATAAGCAGTACTTACTGAATTTTTAGGTCTACCTTGTACTGACTGTATACTTACAGTCAGCTTTAACTCTTTACTTTCCTCTGTTCTTGTGACTTGATAGTGGGATAGTTTTGGATCAATTTGACCTGCCTAATACTTGTACAGAAATCGTACTGTTGGGCATGGAAATAGATTCCCTTTGATGAAGGGGAGGTTGGCATCTAAATTACTTATAGTTTTGAGGGCTATGGCAGATGATTGTAGTAGTGTCTTTTGATGTGTTACTGTAGTATGTTTCTTTAATAGGTTAATGCTCTTAATAACGAGGATGCCCATTTGCCATGTTTTGTTTAGTGAACTCAGCTGAGTAGGAGAGACCCCATCCTTTGAAAGTACAGTAGGCAGGAGAGAGCTTTTTACAAATACTCTTGTCTGTATTTGCTATCTGTTGGTCTTGTCTGTTTTGAAGTTTGTTGTTCTAGCTTCCTTTAGGTCTGCCTTGTGTAAAGTCTGTCCTGGAAAGAAAAAAATTAGCTGGCTTAGGATTCCGCTTAGGGAAAGGATTTATAGGTTCCCTATTATAGTTCTGTTATAATAGATTATTACTGTTGAGCAGGACTGTACCATGAAGGTTATTGGCCGTAGAAGCAGTCTTAAATACTGTGTATTTTGGCCTTAAAATGCTTTTATGCATGTGGAATCAAGTGGTATGCCAGCAGTTTCAAATGGAAGGTCCCTTCATTCTTCAGATAGGTGTTGTTATGCTAATAGTTTTGGATCTACTGAGTTTGGTTTGACTTCAAGATGGTTTAGTTTCACTATATGGAAATGTTCCTTCTTTGGCATCAGTGATGCTAGTTATTTAGTTGTAAAAGTCAGTTAATTGTATAACCTAGTTTTTTCTAAGCAGTGCGACAGCTGTAGGAAAGCAACCTTGATTTTCAGACATATTTTTCCTATGTTATTTTTGGTAGTCTGTTAACAACCCCAACTCTATATACAGCATATTCTGTGTCTGTTTACAGCAGAAGAGCGCCTGAGGGGATGCTAGTGTTCATAATGATGATAGAAATGTGCTAAGCTTTTGAAAAAACAATGGGGTTATTAAAATGAAGTACAAAGAGGGAGGTTAATTTTAGCTATGAGGAAGAGGAAGTTGCATTCTAAACTGTCCCACGATGCTTGTTACTGTTTGTCCTGATCTAAATGGAAAGTTTGAGTTTATTAAAAAGATTCAATGCACGTAGTTAAAAACACACAAGTTAAATCAGTCTTTTACAAATTCGTAAGAGTAAAAATTGCAGTGTCTTGAAAGTTTAAAAATGTAAATAAAATACTGTGCATACAGAACCTGAAGTGTGCTTGAATTGTTTGGAATATCTTCTTTCATGCTCAACATGATTTGATAAATTTTGTGTAATGGTTTTCTTCAGGAAATGGTGTCGTAATTCATTTGCCAGGACTCTTTGAAGAAGCTGAAAAAAACTTAAAGAAAGGAAAAGGTGAGAAAATTTCAAGCTAGTACTCTTAAAATAGTTCATGGGGTCCTCCTCAAAAGATTAATGTAGAGGATGCCTCTGCAGAGGTTATGTACAGTGTGTTTTTCCAGAGCTCCGTTCAGCTGCTGGGGAGGGGCCCTCCTGGGAACACAGACAAAAGGAGTTGCTGTACAGTGTCAGAAGAGAACATGTTCTAAATATGAATTATTTGCAGGCATTTTTCTTAAAACAATGAATTTAAGAAGTGAAACAATTTGTTGAAATGTTGGTATGAACTATGTCACCTGTTCGTAGTTGGTTTACCTCTTTGTGTGAGTGTACAGTTTGGTACATATTAATGTAAACTAGTGCTGTGGTAATCACTTCTTGATTCAGAACTCAGGTTTTAGATGCTTTCTGTCATGTCTATGGCCATGCTTGGCAGCAGTCTACTAGAAGTGAGGTAAATCAGTAGTCTAGATAACTGAAAACCAACAGGCTGTTAGTTGATTACTGAAATAGAGGAACTACTAGAATAGCTAGAATTCTTCCTCAGAATAAACCTGACTTTCAGCTTTATAGGCTAATGCCAAGTTTTAATTACTGAAATGTACTTTTTTTCTCTCTCTGGGATGTGATTGCTCAATCTTTAAATAGACTGACTGAAGATTAAATATGAGAATTATTTATCCTTTACACATCAGAGGACAAAAATGAACTCATTTGAACTGTTTAATTTTGTCTTCTAAGGGCTAGAAGGCTGGGAAAAGAGACTAATAATTTCTGACAGAGCTCACATTGGTAAGTTCCTGTTTGTGGTTTGGGTTTTTGTTGGCTTGTGTTTTTATTAATCTTTGTTTCCTCTGACCTTTCCATGGCAGTAAAAGCATGACAATTTTTAGCCAACTCTTTATATAGGTATGTACTTTCTTTGAATTAAGTCTGCATATGCTGCTTTGGTTTATTGAAGACCCTAGAGAAAAATAATTCACCAGTTGGGACCCTCCCAGGTTTATATTCTAGTGACTGTTTAATCCTATTCCATAGCCATAATTTAGGAAAGCAGGTTCACTTTCCAAACCAATGATTAGAGGTGCAGAGCAGTCAAGAAGCAGTTCAGAAGTTAGTTGACTGAAGGATTTATTTCCCTCTTTGGTGTAACAGCCTTGCTTATAGCAACTTTTCTGCTGGGAAGCCCTGTGTCTGGGCATAACTTCAAAACTAACCGGCTCCCTACCAAGTAAATTGACACATACTTAAGAAAGGAGAGTTTATGGAAAGGACTCCATAGGGATGGAGAGCATAGATGCTGCCCTCCTGCAGGGAGCTCATCACTAGCGTTGGTTTCAGCCTGTGTTCCAGAAAACTACATTTAGAGCCTGGAGTAAAATAGTGTCCAGACCACCAATACAGATCTCCAGACGCTCTTCCTTTATCACTCCTAGGACATCTTTATTACATAAATTCTCATCCTTTAAATTAGATCTTTAGATATTGTAAAATAACAGGTAACTGCATGTATTAGGAAATGGGCTTATTGCTGCTCTGGTAGTCATCTTCTGAAGATGCAAACCTTTTAGGTCTTTCTCAGCTAAAAGGAAAAAAAAGGTTTGTCATTTAAAAAAATTGGAACAGCTTAGTGAGTGAACATATTATTTCAGAATAAATATGTTTTCAGTTTGGCATAACTACTAAGTTTTAAGTAGTGGAGTGTCTGTTTCTAAGTTACTAAAATCCTTCCTGAGAGTAGAGTCACTGTAGGTAAATTACTTAGAAATTACTAGATTATTAGGGAGGATGCTCTGCAGTGATTAGATTGCAGTGGCAATACTGTGAAGTTTTCATAGCTGAACAGGTCCTGAGTAAGAAGGACCAGTAACTGACTGTCGCTCATAATTGTTCAACTTCTTAACATAAATGAATTTTCAGAATGCTTTGATTTAGATGATAATCTGGAGATGTTGCCTTGATAAATATGCCTTCTCTAAAATGGGTATTAGCTATCTGTGAATGATTAGTCTGTAACACAAAGATCAACCAAAAGTAGGGTCAAGCTTCTGGGGATAATTTGTTATTTTAAATTATGGGGATATGTGGAAATAAACACAAAAATGAATTGGTAAGACAAAAAAGGAAAGCCATGCTTGTTCTAGAGAGACTAGAGTACTTACTAAATGAGTCTGTTTCATGCAAGTTTTCAGTTTTCCCTGTGTAATGTGTAGACTAGTTGTTTAACTTTTGGGGGACAGTACTTAAGGAAAATAAGGTGGCTTCTGCCAGCCTGCTTATATGTTAGCAGAACAACATGTCAACTTGACATGAGTCTTGTCATTTGTTAACAGGGTCTGGGGTTTTTTTTCATTCATGGTAGCCAAAGAATTGGTGCAGGGCATACTTTGCGTAATCTTTGTCATTAATAATATGTAATGCTTTAAAGTAATTAGGGCTTGTAAAGATGACTTCTGTTTACACAACATGTTAGCGGGAGCTTTTGTGTTTTCAAATGTATTTCAGTTGATGTTGTCTAAGACAAACTGAAATGATTTAAGAAATGTGTAGAATGAATGAGAATGTGAACTGAATGATCCCACTTTAAATTTTAAGAGATATGATGCTTTTTACTATAACCTGTTTTTCAGGGTTTTTCTTCAACTGCATGTTTTCTGTCTGTTGTCCACACATTCTTTGGGGCCGCTACAAAGTTGAAATGGCTTAGTTATTCTGTGGGAGGTGTATACACAGTCTGCAAGTATTCTACCAAATAAACACTTAAAAAAACCCAACAAAAAAACCTTCAGAACTCTTTCCTGTGGAAAAAATGTAACCTGAAAAAGAGAAGAAATAACTTTTTATTTGCCTCTGCAGTGTGTATATTTTTGTTTTCCACATTGATAAACAGGGCTAATGTTGGTTGAAGAAATCATTGCTGATACAGTAATTTCCTTCACACGAATTTTCTACTTAAGCTGTTTTTATTTTCTTAGTATTTGATTTCCACCAAGCTGCTGATGGCATCCAAGAGCAACAGAGGCAAGAACAAGCAGGAAAAAAGTAGGTAGTTTTATTTTGTCAAACATGTGATGACTTAGTACAAACGTGTGACTTGTTACACGGGGTTTCTGTTATTGTTTGTCATTGAGTTTTAGCAGGGATCATTTCTTACACTTCCATCCTCCAGTGTGGCTACCAGAAGATTATATCCTGAATGAAAGGGTTGTGTCTTGGTATTTTGCCATATGAAAAAGTTCCTAGTTCCTAATCCCTTTGTACAAAGGGTTCCTGCCTCCTAATGTTTTGTTTCCTGGAGGTATTTGTTTTTGTAAAAATATACTTCCATTTATGAAGATCAAAGGGCCCCGTTATCATCTCCAAATAGCTGTAAGGTCTGATATGACTAATTTGGTATCTTGTGATGCTTCATTGTCCAGCCAGATTGGACGAGACTTTGAGCAATGTGGTCTAGTGGAAGGAGTCCCTGCCCATGGCAGGGGGATTGGAACTGGGTGATCTTTAAGGTCCTTTCCAATCAAAACCATTCTGTGATCCTGTGATTGCCAGAAGTGCATGTAAATGTTCACGTTTTCTACTACATGCTGCTACTGACTTTCTGAAGGTTTTGAAACTTCTAGAAACTAGCACCTGTGTTTCTAACTTGTGATTTCCAAGTAGCTCATTAGTTCTTAGGATGGGGAAAAAGCTGGTAGAATTAACGGTGTGACATGTCTACAACTGGAAACTCATGTGTCACTATAACCTTCTGAGATACCAGTGAACTTAATTTCTCTTTTGGAAATTTGTCTGTGTGGATGAAAAGCAATTCAGTCTTACTTGCCGAGATGTCTAAGAGGTATCATCCATGACAATAACCTTTAAGAGAGTATCTGATTTGGACATATCTTTTTTTCATGTAGGTTGCTGTGAAGTGATAACTTGTCAATTACTTTTCACTGGGTCATTTCACACTTTACTGAGCTGTACCAGCTGTCTCATTACCTGTTATTTTAGGAATTAAAGAGTAAACAGAAAGAACATACATATATATCTATATATATGGAAGAATATATGGTGTTTGGTTTTGTTTTTTTTTGTTTGGTTTTTTTTGGTGTTGTTTTTTTTTTTTTGGTTTTTATGGGCCAGTATGTGTAACAGCATTTCATTTTATGCTGAGGATGTATTAGCTTTAAAGAAAAAGCACTTTAGTTTTATATCAAGAATAACTCCTGTTGTTATCTTTTGAAAGTTTGGGAACTACCAAAAAAGGAATTGGTCCAGTATATTCTTCAAAAGCAGCTCGAAGTGGACTCAGAATGTGTGATCTTGTTGCTGATTTTGATGAATTTTCAGAGAGGTAATTTCTGTATTGTAATGCACAATTATAAGCTTAGTTTTCATTTTCTGGGTAGTATCCTGGATAAGCAGTTACACCTGGTTGCTGTTACTTTTTAATCAAAATTTATTCTAAAATGTGAAGATAATCTTATTTATAATTTTGTTAAATTATTTATTTATGTTTATTAAAATATTTTATTGTTGAAAATCGTTTTAGCACCAAATAATTCCATATGTGTAACCGGCAAAATCTAAGGTGGTAGGGGCTTGAGGAGGAAAACAACCAACCTTAGTGAAGCATTTTTGCCTTTCAGGTTCAAAGTGTTAGCCAATCAGTATAAAGCGATTTATCCTACCTTAGAGATAGATATCGAAGGGGAATTGAAAAAGCTCAAGGTAAGCCTGCTTCTGTCTGTTAAATGATACAATCTCTGTGTGCAGTTACTGATACGTAAACCTCTTGGTGACTGATATTCATGGAGTTAAAAAATAAAACATTGCATGGGAAACCGGTATGTATCGACTTTAGGGAGTCTGCTAGTTGGCTTTAAAGACATTTTTCACCGTTTTATGCAGCTTGTCAAAACCTGGTTTCAAGGCAAATATTATAAACTCTTTAAGTGGAAGGTTTGTATAGGGAGAGTTAGTTTTGACTTCCACTTGCTTGAGAGTTCTTAGCAGTTATGTTTGTTTCACTTAAAATAATACCTGTTGCACTGGAGTTGTATTTTTTTGTCAATATGTAGACCTAAAAACCAGTTACAGTCGGGTGGTTTATAATGCATTATTGTTTACCTAATACATGTTAAAGAATGTCTGAAATTTGTTGTTAGGGTGGAAAAATAGTATGTATTTGTCTGTTCAGGAAAATTACTTGCACTTAACACTTGTTTTATGCTAATGCACTTGATTAACTTCTGAATGGCAAAGTGTTTTGTTTCATGTGGAGTGAATCATTTGAATGAGAACTTCCATATATTCTTACCCTTAACCTGGCTTCTTACATTCAGCTACTCAGTGGCATTCAGGCATTTGACCCTTAATTCCAATAAATAACTTTTATTTTCACTTACAAACATATCCGTCTATATATATATATTTTTATATATACAGGTACATGATATATACATCACAAATTAATGCTGCTTTACGATTGTGTGCTTTAGGTGGCCAGAACTCCTTACATGCTAGTTTCTGGGGAGAAATTTCAAACACTTGGAAGTGAAATACCAAGTTCAGTAAAGTGTTGTGACTATGCTCAAGCTTGAATATTTCTAAAGCATTTCAAAAGTTTTAATTTTACTTGGTTATTTTTTTCTTTCTTCCCCCCCCCTTTTTTTTTTCCTCCTTTTTTTTTTTTTTTTATTCCTTTCTTTCCTCATAGGAAGAGCATACATGTCTATTGTGTAAATTCTTCCTTACTCTGTTCACATGTAATGGCATTTTTAGCATTTCTTTGTTTTCTTTCCCTTTTCAAAAAGAGTAAGAGCTTTGTTATGAGGGAGCAATAGCACTTGTACTGTGGCTGGTTTTATCTTAATGAAACTACACTGTGCAGTTGTGTTTTGTATTATTCAGGGCTGCATGGAAAAAATAAAACCAATGGTGAAGGATGGTGTTTATTTCATGTATGAGGCTTTACATGGACCACCAAAGAAGATCTTAGTAGAAGGTGCAAATGCAGCGCTGCTGGACATAGATTTTGGTAGGTATAACCTTTTTTGAGAAACATGTTGCTATATACTTATGTTGTGAAAGAGGAACACTAAATATAAATTCTGTTGTGTTTAGCTGTTCTTATGGCAGAAGGGGTTTCTATTTTGGAAAAACGGTACTCTCTATGTCTAGCAAATAATTAGGGGGAATTTTTCGTTCTTTCAAAAAGCTTTAGACTCCCAATATTAATTATTTGAATGACAGTAAAGATCGGGTGACTTTTCTTAAATAGTGTACTCTGACTTCAGTGTCTATAAGCTTCATATGAAATAACTCAACAATTACCGTATACAGTATATATCTATGGAAAACACTTCAGAAAAAAGGAGAGCTTTGAGAGTCAGAGTATATATACAAAATACTTGCTGACTTTTGAAGAATCAGCTTGTGGGGGTTTTTTTAACCCCTTTATATAACAATTTTTCACGATGTAAGGAATCTGGATTGCTAATGAGGCAAGAGTGAAAAGATTATCCCAAGAAATTTGAAACGATAAGTGGTGCAGTTTTTCTAAAATACTGTAATTTTAATGATAAACTTAGAAGCCTCTTGATAGAAGCAGGGGTTTTTTTTTATAAGATTGTTACTGTATTCTAAGGACAGATAAATTATTATACCTCTGTGTAGGCATAAGCAGCCAATATGATGGCCTCCTGCATTTTGTCATGTTTTTCTGCAGTTACACTAGCCGTGTAACCACATCGTTATTTTATCGTTGGAAAGATGCTTAAGCCTGAAATTGAAGCCTGTAAGGACTATTGTCAAACAAATACAGCACTGGCATACGCTCTGCTGTCAACTGATAGGAGTTCTCGTAATAGGGTATTTTCAAACACAGAGTTTGAATACATCCTCTTTTAAGAGGAAGGTATGTTTAAACCTAGTCACTGTGAGTACCAAGTTTTCGAGTATTGGCAGAAACTTCCTTTTTTAGTGAGTAAAAATAGTTTTCCCTGTCACAGGGAAATATTTGGTGCAACAGTAAGATATTTGCAGAAGACTGTAGGGGGGAATGCTTTTTGTAAGTAGTGAGAGTTTTAGATTTCATATAAGTATAGAAGAGACAGTCTGAAACACATCAGGTATGTTTATAGTGTGCATAGAGTTGTTTGAGTCGCTTTGATGTTTTCTCCTGATTGTGCTGTGAGACCCACACAGAATATTTGCTCTCTTCAGGTAGATAATTGCCAGTGGAGTAGACACATGGAATAATAATAGACATGTCCTAGCCAAAAGATTTTAACAATGCCAAATTTGGTTACTGATCATTCTGAATGAGGCTGTTTCCTGTGCGTTGGTGCACAGAAGCCTTTGCACTGAAGTGACTTTTATGAATGTGTGCCTGTTGGCAGTGAAGATGGTAAACCTCCACCCAGCCTTGCAGCCCATCCAGCTTTTCTGGGAGTGAGTAAGAAAGCTCCATGTGGGTGTGCCTGGGGCTGTAGGTGTGGGGTGTGTGTGTGATTGTTTGTGGTTTTGAACACTTGGTGAGGATAAACACAGAATCATTAGGGTGGGACAAACTTCAGTATACCAGGCTGCCTGCTGAAAATGGGCAAGAGTTGTCTTACTGACTCTGACATTCACTAGCTGTATTTACCTGTCAGTAAAGAAAAGCTCAACTACTGTGTCCTAAGGAAGATAAAGACTCATTACTGTTTTCAAACTGCTGTTAGGTATTACCTCTAAGCCTGTGTCTTTCACTTAAGAGATTTGGGATGAGGTAGTGATACCTGAAGCTAGTCAGCAAAAGCTCACTGAGGAGTCTCTGAAGAATTTTTACCTTTCAAAGTTGTCTGTATTGGTTGTAGTTCCATTTGTCTCAGCTGTTCCTTTTTCCCCCATCCCTGAATCTTATACCAAAAGAAAACAAAAAAAAAAAGTCTGAAGCATATGGTAGACTTTCTGATTTACATGCAGTTACTTCATGGCTGAAGCAATTCAAAGCAACCAAGGACTGGCATACCAAAAAAAGCTACTTTTACTTTAAAACATCTTTTTTTTATTTATGTTTTTTATTTCAATTAAGAAAAATTACTTTTAAACAAGTGTGAATCTAAGGATTCTGAGATGTTTAACTCTTTTCTCTTTGCCATCCAGGCTACTTATTAGGTGAGGGCTGAACATTTAACTAGAGACAAGCTCATTACTAATGAACTAGACTATATTCCAGGAGTCATCTATTTTTTTATAGAAAAATAAATACATAGATACATAAAAGAAAGAAAAGACCCCCCAAAAGAGAACACTACTTTTTTTTTACTTGATTATGTAATCAGAATTGTTCTTTTTAGAATTATACATTTCTTTACAATTTCTTATCCTTATAATATGCTGACCATTCAGAATTGTTATGCAGTCAACTTTTGGCCTCTGTACCAGTTGAAGTACATGGTAGTGTTTCTACATTTTTCAATAAAGAAGGGTCAGACAATGCACCTACAGAGCTAAGAGCGGGTTAAATATGTTCTTGACTGCAAAATACATTTATTGTGTGTTTTGTTTTTTTAGTGTTCAGGTAAGTGCAATGCAAGCACTGTTCCATATCTGATTAGATGTACTTAAAAGAAAACCCAACAAACAAACCAAAGCCAAAACCCCAAAAGAGTTTGAAACCAGTATTTTAGTAAGCTTTTTAATATATATATATTTTTTTAATAGGCACATACCCTTTTGTGACTTCATCAAACTGTACAGTTGGAGGTGTGTGTACAGGCCTGGGCATGCCACCACAGAATGTTGGGGAAGTTTATGGGGTTGTGAAAGCATATACAACGAGAGTTGGAATTGGTGCCTTTCCTACAGAACAAGATAATGTGAGTATTACCAGCCCTGGATGCGGCCTATAACTGGGTGAAAGAACTTGGTGTGTCTGTCTGCTAAGTCAGTGTTACCAGTTAAATGCAAGTAGTAGTAGTAGTGTGCTTGGATGTCTCACTGTTCTGATTCTAGACTGAATTTACAGGACTGCCAAATCTGATTGCCATTTTCTCAGACCTTCTTGTGGAATAGAAGGCTGGAGTGAGAACAAATTTTGAGAGATTGGCTCAAACAGCATATTCTTGAATTAGAAATAGCATTTTGTATTTCTGTTTCCATCCCAGTGGACAACTTCATGAAAAATTGGGGGAAGAACTTTTACAATATTGTAAATTACTTTTAAAGTAAGTGTACACCTGCATCATGTATTGCAAATATTAATTCCAAAAAAGCTCATGTAATAGTTTTACTCTTTGTTAGGAAATTGGAGAGTTGCTGCAAGCAAGAGGTAAAGAGTTTGGTGTTACCACTGGTAGAAAGAGAAGATGTGGCTGGCTGGACCTTGTGTTACTCCGATATGCCTACATGATTAATGGATTTACTGCGTGAGTTACTTTGATACCTTTGCTGGTAACTTGACATCAGATAATGAAATGCTACAGATTACTGTAAAGGGTAGATAGCCTCGTTAGTAACATTCAGACTGTTAGTGTTGATTTGTTGATTGTTTTGAAAATTTGATAGATGTCCCTAATTTTTCCTAGTATTAAATGTTTCTATATTTGACATTTCATTCCTGTAAATTCTTCTTTCCTTTTACGTGTTAGTACATCATTATTTCCTACTTAAAGGGATCCAAGAAGCCCTTACAGATCTTGGTACTTAAAAGCTTCAAGCAACCCCAGCCTCTGCCACCCACCAGACCAAATGTTTTGCAAGGGCCTTAAAACCTGATGTAGTTTGTGGGGGTTTGTTAGCTTGTTTTCAAAGTAAGACAGATGGGAACCTATCAGTATCTTCAGCTGTGTTTGGAAACAGAATATTTGGATATGAATTTGGGATTTTAATTATAATGAAAAATACATGTCTGAAACAAAACTGGTATGAAGTTTCTAGTAGATCAGACTGTAAAGACATGCTTTACTTAACTCTGAGTTTTTCTTGTCCTTTGTATTTTTCATTTAAAATAGGATGCAGCCAGGTATTTGTGGAGCCAGTGTTTGATTATTTTGCTGCCTTCACTGTAGGATTGGAACATTTGGCAGAGGACAGGAACAGACATGAACAGGCATCATGCTATGAAACCATCTCAAATGACTGGTCATAAAGTATCTTGGCAGCCCTCTGTTCAATTCAAATTCTAACACTTAAAGCTATAGACCAGTCATTTAATTGGTGAATAGCTGTTCTTTGAATTGTGCCAGTTTCCTAAAATACAAGATCTAAGGACTTGGTTAAACAAAAAGGCTGTTTAAAGTTTTCTTCCTTTTTTTTTTTTTCCTTCCCTTTCTTTTTTCAAGTCACACCAGATAAATTGATCAAGCAGTTTTTCTAAGGAAAGAGTTTATCGCAATATGCAGGAAACAGTTTTTCTTTTGGTATTTTTACAGCGTGATGAGAGTTGAAAGCTGTTGAACTTGTTTAACTGGAGTAACGTTTCTTTATAGATTGGCACTTACCAAATTGGATATTTTGGATGTATTTCCAGAAATCAAAGTTGGTGTTGCGTACAAACTAGACGGTGAAATCATACCTCATTTTCCTGGTAAGACTGCTTGTTTAACAACTTGAGATTTTGGTGAAATGTGATCTGATACTTAAATGCATTTGTCTTGTAAAATTTATGGCAGGAGTGTGTTGCTTCTGCATCAAGCCGTTAATGTTTTCCCAGATTCACCAGAAACACCCTGTACCACACCTGTACTCGCACCCTAAAAGTCACCTGTACCAAATACTGTCATTTGTCTACTATAAGATGCAAAGTGCTGTATAAAGCTTCTTAAACGTAAATGTCGTTGTGGCTTTATCCTTTCTTTTAATACAGCCTGCATTACCTTCAAGCTAATTTGGAAGCTTATTTCACACTCTAAACCCGGTGTCCTAGTGTCTTATTCCCAGTCCTGTATTCATCCCCTCTTCTAGCAGAACAAGTTTTCATTTAAGCGTGTGGTGAACCACATGAAAGAACTGATCCAGTTGAACAGCCAGGTTTTTCCCTCATTCTGTTATTTTTCTGAGAGTTCAGTTCCCTTTAATGGTTCACAAAGCAGCCAAAAACCCGTTGCACCTTTGCAGCAGAAAAGAGGGAAGAAGGGTGAAGGAGGAAATGAGCAGTTAGTTTAGGTGAAAGCAAGACTACTTTCTAATGCAGGACCAACATACATCAGCTTAGCATGACAGAAACTATAACTCCTGAGAAGGACAATGGTCCTTTTAGTGATCATTTTTACCTGAAAAATGTACCTGCATGTTAAGGTATTCAAATGTCACAAAACACTGTTTTTATGGATTTTCATTTTGCCATAGTAGAGAAACTCCAGAAAAAGGAAGAGCATTAACTAGTGTATTAAGGATTGGGCATTGTGATTCTTCCAATGGGTGCTGGTTTCCATTCTAATTGTTACCTCAGATTTTGAGGTTGGTTGGTCACAGGTTACAAATTTTCATACGATATCATCAGCAGAGAACTTTTTGTGGGTGAGGAGATCAGCTGTAGTAATCAGATACAACTCACAACAGGATTTATGTAAAATAAAGATGTAATTATGTATAAAGGAACAGTGATGATCTGCCAGCACTCCTTTTAAATGACACATATCTGTTAGAGAAATTCATAAGGAATTAACAAAAAAATCTCCATGTGCTTGGGAGAGTTCTGAAATTGATTTGCCCTCCAGTATCTTCATACACAAGTGTCAGTTACAGCTTGAATGCATACAGAATGACATGGTTTCCTGGGTTCAGCAGTAGCAGTCATTTTTTCTCCATCTTAGTAGCTGGTGCAGTGCTGTGTATTTGATTTTTGGCCTGGAAACAGCGCTGATAACACCAATGTTTGTAGTTACTGCTCAAATGTTCAGTCTGACCAAGGACTTTCTGAGTCTCATGCTCTGCAGGGAGGAGGAGAAGCCAGGAGGAAGCAGAGACAGGACACCTGACCCAAACTAACCAAAGAGGTATTCCATACCACAGCACATCATGCCCACTATATAAACTGGGGGTAGGGACCCGGAAGAGTGGGTTCACTGCTCGGTCGGGCTTGATATCAGTCGTGGGGTGTTGAACGGTTGTATTCTCTTCCCTTGTATTTCCCTTATAATTATTGGTGGTAGCAGCAGTGGTTCGTGTTCTACCTTAGTTACTGGACTGTTGTTATCTCAACCCGTGGGAGTTACATTCTGTCAATTCTCCTCCCCATCCACCCGGTAGTGAGGGGGGAAGAGAAAGGGGGGAGTGAGTGAGCGAACTACGTGAGTTACAGCTGGCCTTAAACCATGACACATGGCATGACCTTTTATTCAGGAAATTTAGTGCTCATCTTGCACTAAACCAGGGAGTGCTTTTCCCATTTTAAGGCTTGGATATTTCCTGGTACATACCCTTATCAAAATATTAAGGAAATTTGTGTGTGCTTTAGATGGCCTTTGAACATAATGGAGATGGTGCACTTGAATTGAGAATTACTCAGTAAATGCTTCATCTGTAGCTCTGTCATCTAACCTGGGGGCTATTTGGATTGTCTTTGTACTCAAGCCAGGAGGACCTTCTCTGGCAGTCCATTGTTAAAGATGATGCAAACAGGTGGCCATATTTTCCAGTATTAAGACTTAAGTGTTTTTTCATTGAGTCTCTCTGATAGGGTCAGAATCTTGTTACAACTCCATTTTTGTTTGTTGTTTTTGTTGGATTTTTTGTTTGTTTGGTTTAGCTTAGATTTCTGTGGGCATTTCATGATCTCCTGTTAAGAACTGAAAATGTCTTGTAAATTTACAGCTGACTTGAGCTTGTATCATTGCGTCTGTTGTCTTTTGCTAGGGAGCTAGCAGATATCTCCATTTCTGTTCAGTCGTAGGAGGTTATGAAAGACACAACTCCCTGCTAGCTCTGAGCTGATCAGTTTGAAAGGAACGTGAAAGCCATGTTCTAGTTCTGCTAGTGCCTCCTGTCCAAGTTCAGGCATCAGTTGACCTCAGCATGGACAGACAAAAAAACACAGATCCTTAGGAAATAGGGAAGTTATTTTGGAGATGCTTTTTTCTCTCTTGTGCTCCTTCTCTGAGCATCCACGGTAGATTAAAGAGCTAGGACACTGTTCTAGAGGCACCTTTGGTCTGATGTATATGACTATTCTTATGTTCAGTTTCTGGAAATGGATGGAGAATCTTTCTCTTACAGATTCCAAATTTCAGCTATTCTTTTTGAGTTGGAAGTAATAACAGCACATCATTCCTTTTACAAATTATAGTACCAGACTACAATATCCGCTCTCTTTGTTATCTAATTCAGCTGTTAATAAGGAATATTCCAGAAAGCCTAAAAGATAAATCCCCTAATGGAAGAACTGAGAGAAATCTAGGTGGTGAATACATCTATTATTACACTGAGACCAGTTTATGGCTTATCTTTACCTCACATCAACTTTTGTCATACTTGATGGAGCAAAATGAGAGAATCTTTTGAAAGATCAAGAAATTTATCCCTTCTCTTTTTTTCTTCTCTTTTGGGGAGGTAAGGAATTGAACTAATTCAGAGTAATGGAAGACTGTAGACAAGATGAGGCTGTTCAGTCCTAACTGCTTTCAGCTATCTCTTAGCTAGCCTCATCAGGAAGGCTGCAAAGTAAAAATGCCTGTGGACTTCTGAGATCAGATGTTCAGTCACATTCCCTCTTCAGAAGGAGGGAGGCTAGAGTCTTATTCAGAACCGTCTGCATTGCCCAGACATTAGTTTGTGGGTTTGCACTTTGAATATAGCTGTTCTATTTTAGACATCACCTGGACAGCAAACACCACCTCAGTTGTTGATGATGATATTAAAGTAAATGCTTATCCTTGGCCTCTGCACCCAACAGCCTTTAATATGCCTGTCTGTTTGTCCTAATTGCAAAAAGTATTGATGCAGGATCATTTGCCTTAACCTGTGAACACCTACATCCTTTAATATGACTGTCTGTGTGTCCTAATTGCAAAAAGTATTGCTGCAGGATCATTTGCCTTAACCTATGAACACCTTAGTCCGAAAATAGTGAATTTTCTCACTGTTACGGGCTTTGAAGTTCGTAGATCGTAGTCCTCTTTCACCTTTACTCAAAATGCCTCGTTCATAGAGGCTATCCTTACAGCACTGCTACTGTTGAACTCTTACTGCACCAGGACAAAGTATTCAATATGCTGAGCATGAGTTTGTTGGCTACACACACTCTGCAGGGGATTAGCTATGGTTTCATGTTTGCACCTCTACTGTGCCTCTTGCACCTAAACCCCTTTTTCACGTTGACTAGCTGCCTTTGCAGGAGTGACTTGATCTGAGATGTGAAGCCTACATTACAGTGCCTTGGGCAGAACCCTGTCTTTTTTAGAAAGGCAAGAATGTCTGACACTTCCCATTTGTTGTTATAAATGTATTTTGACCATTTTCAGGCTTAAGGCTTCTGTTTCACTGCCTAGTGTCATTCCAAGATTAATGTTCAGATAATTACTGGAATGATTCAATTCCGGAACTGTGTGCATCTTTTCCAGTAATTGAAATCATCACAGGATTCAGAGTTAGCGGACAGCACTGTAGCAAGTTACTAAATGAAAGACAAAATGGCATATACTCACTGCTTTTTGGAGAAGTAACTGGAAGAGTTACTGTTCATACATCATCTGGGACTCCATGCTGGTAGAAAAGTTTGTTGTGTAGTTTTGGGGCAAAAGGTCTGTAGGCATCAGAAGTCTACTATGTATGAACTACATCTTATGACTATGTTTGCTTAGTAAAAAGTATACTCCTGTGCCGTTTTAAAGTATGTTTTAACTGCCTGATACTTACAAGTGTGTGCCTAATTTTGTTTTCACATCACCAACTTCCCTTATGAAGGGGGAATTGGATGTTGGCATTTGTTTGGGAGCGTGGGGGAGTAAATCAACATTTTGGGGAAAACCTTTTCCTGAAAAGTTGTTTTCTGAACTGGAAAGACTGCAGTTTGAGCAAAATACATGCATGTGAATGCGGATCCTGGAATTCCAAAAGTCTGAAGTCCAGGCAATTACTGGATTTTATTTTTTTTTCCCCCCTCTGCTCACATTAATAAAAGGCACTTCAGTCCCTTCAGTTGTGGTATTATCTTATAAGTAAACCTTTTTGTATAAGAAAAGAATAGAAAGCTTTACAGTTAGGTGTTTAGTGGTAGAGAATATGTGAACTTTGTGGACATAATGGTTTTTGTTCCTGTTTGCTTCTCAGCCAACCAGGAAGTCTTAAATAAAGTGGAGGTTCAGTATGAGACACTCCCAGGATGGGATACAGACATATCAAATGCGAGGACATTTGACGAGCTGCCTGTAAATGCACAGAACTATGTTCGCTTCATAGAGATGGAGTTGGGTGTTCCTGGTGAGTAAAAAAGGTTTTGGTGGTGGTTTGGTTTTTTTTTTCCTGATCCATGAAACCTACCTTTTACTTTCGTCCTAATGAACATACAAAATATTAAAAACTAGTTTAAAGCTGCGCTTATGCTGATGTACCTGGCGATACTAATAATTATTGGTTTACTTCTTATCTGTTTTGCTGTTGAATTGAAAAATTTCAGAAGTTTTGATATGCATTCTTTCTTTGGCTTATACTGTAGTTCTTGTTCAGCTGAGATTTTAATAACTTCAGTGTTTTTCACATTGGTTATAATCGGGGTTTAGTTCTGCTGCAGTTAAAAAGCCAATGGGACCACTGGTATATTAACTGGATTAAATGTATGTAACAGTTAAGAGGTCCTAAACTAACAATTTCTCTTATGTTTCTTAATAAACATGATCCTGTGGTTACGTCCAAAGCTGGGAGTTAGGAGATGATGCATGTCTTTACTTTTATGACAGTTTCCATGTATCTTTTTTTTCCTATGATCTGGAAACTGATTTACTTGTTATGGCAGCTTCAAGACATTAAAGAATGTTCCTGCTTTTCTAAGTTACCAATGAATGCATTCTTTCTTTATGGACAATAGCTATAGTTATAATTTCTTAATGTACTAATGGTATATGCTGTGTTTATCTTCAGGCTATGATATTTAAAACCTTAAGCGCTTAAGAAGATAAGTTTGTATCTTAAGATACAATCCGATCTTGCTTTGTATTACTTACTATAAGTTTGCTTTTCTCTCCTGCAGTTAAATGGATTGGAGTAGGGAAGTCCAGGGAATCAATGATCCAGCTGTTTTAAAGATTTCAGATGCATGGAAGAAAGCACACTCCTCAAAAGACTGCTCATTCTTAAATGCATTAGTAGCCCGCAAAGCAAAGATGTCGGAAAGATAGATTTTTGCATGGAAAGAAATGCTAGAGTTGATACCCCCAAATCAGTTGCTACTCCTGAAAGAGACTTTAACATGAACCTCTATCAGTTCTTGTTCAGCTGCAATCTCCAGGACACTTATTATTGTTGTTCAAGGTGCCATCAGATTTTTTTTTCTTTACCTAATATCCACTTCATAATGTAATTCCTGTTTGAAAATCTATGGCAGCATTACTTTCATGACTTTGTCTTTGTTATCCTCTCTCTGCTTTCAGCGGTGTTACTTCCCTGAAATTTTAGACAGTAAAAATAATGCAGTTTTGCACAGATAGTTTTACATCCTCATTATTTGTATTCCTACAGCTGTTGTATTCTTAATGGCTGCTCTTGTGAGTGATTAAAGAGGGGGGTTCTGATTTTATAATGCTATAAATGCTGTCTAAATTATTGTGTGATCTGTTGTTTTTTTTTTTAAAGATGTGATGCCAAGTTGTTAAGAATGTCCAGGTTTTTTTAGCTGTGTAACACAGAAAACTTACTCTTTGTAACTCACAGAGGGCTCAAGTGTTTACCAGGAAGTGTGCCCAGAAAGTTGGAAAACTGATATTGTAAAAAGTTCATTTGCAATTATTAAAGAACCATTCTGATTTTGAGTTAAATGTTTTATAATGTTACTCCTCTACTTCCCAAGCGCATATCTCAAACTGTTTCCCTAATTAAATGAGGTTATATTTATATTTGGTGAGAAGTCTGACATTTTGATGCCCTTTTAAATTCCTTTCTGTGTAGCCAATAGAAGATCTTTCTCTGGAGAGCTGGCAAAGCACAGACACTTTCGTAATTATCAATGGAAGATGCTTCAGAAATAACATTTTAACTATTCAACGTATTTGCTTTGGAGAAAGGGAATGTAACAAGCATTCACCTCGACATTTGACATATTTTGGCTTATTAGTGTTGGGAAATGTTCTAGGATTAATTTATAACCATTATTATATATTCCAAAGAATCTGATTTCTTTTGGCAACAGCCCAATAATTGCATACTCCCTTTCCACATATTTTGAGAATGACTTTGTTTTTACACGCTATACTATGGTGTTCATGTGCTTCCTTTTTGCTTAAAATAAAACATAATTTGTTTCCTAGAAGCAAGTTTGTGTCAGGGTGGGGCAGTAGTTTTGGATTTAGTTTAGTAGATTTCGGCTATGCAGGTGAATATAAGAAACTTTTAAGGCAACATTAAAGATAAGAGGCCTTTCAGAGAATGTCTTAGATAACCAGTTGTTGCCTGAAATGAAATAGGTTTGGATTGATGATGCTGTTGAGGTGTTGAACACAATGTTTATGTTCTCAATTGACATGAAATGAAACGGCTAATCAGCAGAGAAGGAACAGGAGGGTCAAAGGATAAAATGTTTTAAAAGTCTTTCCAAATATTTAAGGAGCATTTTCAATCTAATTGTTTGCATGGGACAGAGCAGTTAGAGGGAGGTGTAATATCTGAAAAGAGGAGGATATTGCAGAATGCTGGAAAATTGGCAGATATTTTTGAGAGACCTTTGTATCAACATTACAAGTAAAGATCATTCTCCTCAGCATTAGAAAACAACCTCATGCTCAGTTTTTTCTGGAGGGGATGCGGGTCTAGTTTTTCTGTCAGCCTTGCAGTCCAGGAGAGAACCATACCATCTCTCCCTCGCTGAACTGAAAAAACATCTTCCTAATTCCCTGATGAACAGAAGGAGGGACATAACTGTTGAAACATCAATTCCAATGCTCATGTAGAAGGAGAAAAAAAAAATTACTTTTTTTTCCAGGCAATGGAAGGAATTGACTTTGGAATATGAACAGTAGGTAATAATTATGAAGTATACTTGTCTTCCTGTAGCTGTGGGAGGAGGCACCAAGGGAATTTGTGCTGTCAGTGAAGCTACCACCCAAGGACTGGGGGCTTAGCTGGCTCAAGGAGTGAGTAAATAAATGAGGACATGCTTTTCTTCTGCAGTGAGTGAATACATGAGGGCTTGTTGTGTAGTTGTGTGTCACCTCTGCCAGGCAGACACCTTCAAGTTCAAGGCCTGTTTCAGTTCTTCCACTGTTGTGGCTCCGTTGTACAAACCACTCTTGTTTTTTTGGTTGAGGAATTAATATTCCCAGGTGCAGCAGGATTTCTAAGCAATGTATCTGTAGCCTAAAGGGATATGAACTATTTGTGCAGTTAAGAAACAAGCCGGAATTGTTTTGGATGCAAGTGTGATTTATGTTCTTTTGCCTTCTTTTAAGTTCAGTAAGTTTTTTCTTTGGTCCTTCCACTCAGGGGCAGGCCTGGAACACTGAAACCATCCTCCTACCAGTACTTGTCCAGATAATGTGTGGTCCAGGATTTGTTAATGTGTATTTACTCTCATGACCTGGAATGAAGAACTTTTCACTTTACATTTCAGGTGTTTGAACTTGGCACCTGTAAAGCATATTGTATTATCTCTGAATGCCGGTTTTGCCTAAGTTTTCCTGGAGTGAATTCTTGGACTGGTGCACAAACACTTTCCTGGTTATAGAATGGTTATATCCTACCAAATTCCCCCCTTCCCAAATGCTACTTTTTCTATCCCTCATTTCATTTGCATGGATAGGGAGATAGGCTGGGATGTGTTACCACCAACCTGAATCTTATGGAGACAAATACTAGAAGTTACAGAGACTGTTTCAAGCGCTGTATGCTCTACTCTTGAAACCATGCTGTGTTCAACTGTGGAAGCAAGGAGGAAGCAGAGGACAACAGCCTCATACTCTTAACCACCAGCTGTGTGTTTAGCAGGGGCAAAGTTAAACGGCTTTGAAGGCGCTTGTTGTTTCTTTCTCTAGACAAAACTCACTGTCCTGCTCCCCCCCCCCCCCCCTTCATTAGTCAGGTGCCCTTTGGCCTCAGAGGAATTGCATGCTCATTGGCAAAAGGCTTTTGGTTGTCTGTCACAGACTAGTAGTAAGCTGTAGTAAATGTAAAAACCTTTGTACTATGAGATAAGCGTGTTGTTCTCAGGCTTTTCCTGTATATTCCCTTCCTCTCCGAAGGGAATACATGGAATACGTGTTGCTAGCATATAAGGGGAGAGGATGGCAGCATAGGACATAGAAATTCATTCTTCTCCAAGTGTCCCCTCCTGCTAATGGGATGTTTTCAGGAGGCACAGACACCTATTACACCTGACAAGGCTGATGACAGACAAGGTGTTTTGATCTTGCTCCATTCTTACTGCCACTAAAATATTTATGAGACTGGTTCTCCTAGGCTTGTGCTGTGCTGTGTCATTTAATAGCCCTTATGTTCCTATGGTTTAGTGAACCTCCTTTATTAAGTAGGAGGGGAAGTGAGGGATGCTTTTGCTGCTTAGCCTTTCCATTTGTCTTCCATGTGTAACTGGGTTTTGGCATGCAGCTGATGGACAAAAACTTCAGATAAAGTGGCAGATAATGTTGATGTAATGCATGACTGCTGCTTTCGTTTGTCATCATCCTGGAAATCTGCTTTCAAATAGAAGATCATAGTTTCCTTTTGCTGTCACAGCCAGCTCCCTTAAGGAAATGTAATCAAAGGTATAGCTGGTTTAGAAAAAGTAAAAGGTGAAGTAGCAGGGAGTGAAGATAAGGGACAGCTCAGTCTGGTGCATTGTCTCCCACCCATGCTGTTTCTCCAGAACAGTGAACCTGAATAAACCTAGTGGTATAGTTACCAAACACACTTCTTTTGGTGCATGACAGCTTTAGCTACTTACAGCAGGCTGCTGTGCATATGTAGACAGGTGATGCATTATTTGCAGAGACTTGAAAGTTTGAAACCATTCTCCATTGGTCTGAGTGTTACACCTTATTTGACTTCATCTTGAAAATACCTTGTAATAAATAGGCACTCAAATATCTTTCATTCACCTTTAAAGTGATAATGTTGAGTTCAGTCCAGTTGTTCTTGAGTACCACTTTAGAGCTATTAAATGTAATTTCTTAAACTAGTTTTTTTCAGTGATGAAGCAATTTGTGCATACATCTAGGTACTTGTTAACTCACTGCTGGCATTATCTAGAGTGCGTTTTGAGTATTCTTGGATAATGATTTGCACAACTGCAACTAGTTTGCCTGTTCCCATTTCTTGGTGGTTTTCTGCATATTACAGAGGGAACTGGGGTACCCAGGTGTTGATAGTGGAGAGAGGGTATGGCTTTGGGGGGCAGGTGGCAGCTCATTTTTGGAGGAAGAGATGACTGTTAGCTTCTTTTCTCTTTGCAGTTTAGGACTTGTGTTTACAGCAGAACAAACCTCCCTAGTTCATCTTCTGCACCCCTCTCAACAGGAAAACCAGCATGGGTTACTCGTGTTGAAATATGGCAAGTCAAATCCTGCTTCATAGGAAGTTTGACTGTGCAGTGGCTAGTGGTTGTCTTCATTATTTTTGGAAAAGGCACAGAATTCCTGAGAGCTGAATTGTCGGTCAGGATGAAATGGAGCTTCAGCTTTGTAGTTTACTGGAGCTGGTTGCAGTTTACCGAAAGGTCTAGGCAGAAAGCATAAATCATTCTGTAATCTCATGCTGACATATGGTATGTAAATACCATGATCCACCCAAAGGGTAGCCAGCATTATAAATGTACCTTCTAATCTCCTGCTGAAATGAGCACTCAGTGTAATGCAGTGGTAATCTAACAGATATTAACAGCCTGAGAATGTACAGTAAGACCTTAATAATTCAGTATTGTTCGATTGGCTCCATCTGACTTGTAATTAGCATGATAAGTGCTGTGTCTCTTGCAGGCAAGCAGCTAACTGCATTAGTTCAATATTGCTAGAATTTTTGGAGCCTCGACTTCCCAACAGAAATAGCCTATGACATTTAATTTAGTTTTTTTTAGAAAATAAGTCTATTTGAAGTTGATATGCAATACAGCAGACCTTCGTGGGGTGGGGATAAACACAGCTTTTTCTTTACAATTCCTCTTCTGGCTTCTCATATACACAGTACATTCAGGTATTTTGGCCACACCAGCGCTCCTGGTATGGCCAAAAACTTCTGGATGTAGTTTCGGTTTACTCTGCCTGGATTCTCTTGTTGTTCCTCTTTTAGGCCAAAGTCATAAAAAGTCATTAGAAGCCATTGCAGCATTGCCCACAGTAGGTGAAAAAGAGGTTTATTCCACAGCTTACCCTGGAGCTCCTCTGGATGCATGTGTCTCATAGGCCTGTCCCAGCTGCCCAGGATGGAAACTACAGACGTCCTTTCCAGAATGAACAACTTGAGCTGATGCAGCAAGCAGATACAAGGTAGTGAAGGTACAAGCAGCAGATGAGCGAGCAGGAATCCTACCCGAGCAGTGGAAAACCAATTTTTTCTCTATACTGCAGTTATGGAAGAGAAATGTTTTTGTCCCTGTTCAGAGTGAATAAGGGAATGACATTGACAAAAGACAAAATCATGCATCTTTTGAAAAAATGTGAGTTTGTGCAGGTGAGCACACCTTTTTTATTATTTCCATTTAAGAAACCAAATCTGGCTACTCTTCTCCACACACCCCTCCACGTACCCTTCTGAAATGCTAAGGGTCTTGAGCACTGGCCTGTGTGAATAATGTGTGCTGTGTGGTTCAAGAGGCTTGCCCTGCTGGCAAGATCAGTGCAGGATCTATAAGCTCCCTTAGTTCCTTTGTGGAGTATGACATGCCCAGTTCATACAAACAACGATGTAAATGTCTGGAGGGATTTTGTTAAGGAGTTGCTAAACTAACAGGGCTTGAATGTATTAATCTCCACGTGATCACAAAGTTCTTTGTGGAATAGCATACCTATTGGGAATCCCTCAGGAAGAATAGAACCAACCTATGCACATAAAAGTAACAGTTCCACAAAAAGTTGAATTTTGCAGCGCTATGGGAGTTTCTAAAATGTGTTGCACAATATTAGTGGCACTCTTGGAGCAAAAACAAACACAAGAACCAGATATAAACAGCATTTTATAATTCAGGATGGCAGCATACTCTTCTGTGACTCAAAACAGAATTTCTTTGCAGGCTGATTCATTATGTCAGTGTTCTGATGGTCTCCTCATTTGTCACAATTAAATAATAATTTATTTTAGCTCCCAAGGAGTGAAATTTGGCTGCTGTATATAAAACACTGACTCACCAGTATTTGGAAAACAAAGTAGATGTTTTCTGTATTTTGTTGCCCGTCAGAGTTGGTGAATTATGTTTTGGCCACTCCATGACAACTGCTTCACTTTAGTATGAATTAATATTGCAGCTTTAGGAGATTGATGTTAAAATGGGTCCCCACCAGAGATCTTAGTCAAACTATTGATTTGAACAGTATCATGACACAGCCACATTAGAAACTCCTTGAGCGCATCCACAGTTTGCTATTTTTCTTTTCTAAAAGCAAGACCAGTGCATCTTCCATTTAGTTGTAGAGCACGATGGAAAAACTCCATATCCAATTCAGTCTACAAAAGAATGTATTTTCATGCTTTAGATAATTTCAGTCAATCTTGGAAAATGTAGCTATACAACATACAAAAGTGACAACTCCAACACTCACACACAATATGAGCTGTTGAGAATCACTGTTATATTTACCAACATTTCCATATCCCTGTCAGCCAGTTCTGCACAACTGTTGTCCTCATCATAGTCAGCAGCATCAACAGAGATTCCTCTCCTCTCCCCAGCTCCTCCTTGGGGGTGATTCTTCATCTCTCGTTTACCCTTAGCATGGCTTCAGTGGGAAGTGTTCCTCATCTGTCATCTTTGGGAAATGAGGGATATTGCATATCCCTTCCTCCAGCAGGAATCGTGTATTCGGGTTGCCAACCCAGCTACCTGAGATAGTGCCAATAGCAACTGTGTCGGAATTGGCAAGTTTTCTTCCAAACCTCGGGTTCCTTACCTGGTGTACACTTTAGAGGCAGGCCCTCCTGTCAGAATTTATCCTTCATCCTGGATACAGCCAGGAATATTTTATAGAATTGCTGTTTGAATGCCCAGGTTACATCTTTCCCTTGTAACTTTGCACGTAAAACTTTAGTTCCTCAAGGCTCAGAAACTTCTGACGCCTGATGTATTAAAAAACTCATCATGCTGTGAGCTAAAGTGGCTTTTGTCTTGACAGATAAGGGACGTAAAGCCCAGTAGGAAGGAGAGAGCCTAAGATGAATGTTAAATAGTTCATATAGCGGCCTGCAGGGAGGCTGTGGCAAAAGAAAAGCAGTGCATCCAAATGCTACAGCCATACAATTAAAATTGCAGGACCATCTGTAATCTACCTGCTTGTCCTAAATAATAATAATCCATTGAAAAATACCCTAATTCTGTTTTTGAAGCTAGTCAAACTTAACACACTGAAAAAAGGTTCTTTCTCCAGGTGAAATCCATTCTGCTTTTGCAAACTGAGGAAGCCCATACCAATAAAGCTTATTTCAGTGGTATTTCTTACAGAGTGGGCAAAGACTGAGGCTGCAGTGAGCTTACCTTTCCTGGTTCATGCAGTGGGGTCACAGACGTAAATAATTCATGGAATGAAGGTCAGGAAAGGCAAAGCTTGCAGGCACAGTTGTGGGGGCTGGCTGCTTGATCCCCCTTTCTCTGGCTAAGCTGGTGTGAGCAAGTTCCTCTACTTCACTAAGCCTGGATTTGCAATGGTTCCCCTTCCCTTGCTGGCATTGAGAGTGCCCCATGCCTATGTCAGCCTCACAAGTGGATTTTTGAGTGCTGTTTGAGCCAATTTGCTAGAAATGTTGCAGGTGACTGTATGTGATCAGGGGAGTGGTGGTGTACTGAAGATGGGGATCTAAGGAGACTTAAGAGCTAGGACGGGGAAGGGAAAAGCTAATCTGTCAGCAAATCACTTGGAAAATGTGCCCCTGAACACCTGAGCCACCGTCCTGAGTGCTGCAGCACTTTGGTAAATTAGACTGTAGTGTCTGCTCATCCTCAGGTTGCATTCTCCTCAGGTTTCTCCAAGATCTTGAGTGCAGGAGCATCTCCTGACAGTGGTGAAGCATAAAGAAAGTCAAAGGGTGAGAAAACACATAAGAAGATGTGACACAGAAGGGGGTCCAAGGTTGGGTCTTTAAACCTTTCTCTGATCTTTTATTGGACATGCTCTCCAGTACATCTTCCTTGCTGTAGACAGAAGGTAAAGCTTTCTCTCACATTTCTGGAATTAGAAACGTAGGCTAATTTGAGTGTGGATTTTTTTATGCACCCTTCTGTCATATGAGCTATGACCTACATCTTGGCACTGAGACAGGGAGGCTTCAGGAAAGATGAGGTGGGGCAGGGAAGAAAGAAGAGCTTTGCTTGCTCCTGAGATACAGACCGCTGAAGCCAGGAGGGACCATGAGGGGCCTTAAGTCTGTGGAGCCTGGCATGGGAGAAGGGTCTCTACCTCTGGTGATCCAGATGGACACTTGCCTAACCTCCTACCCTGAGAATTCACAGCCTGCCCAATGATCTGCACCAGTGTTTCAGCCTTAGAAAGCTTTCCCTACCATCCACTCAGGTCCTTGCTGCTGCAGTTTAATCTTGCTGTTTGGTGATTTGCTATGGATAGGGAGGACAGATCATTCCCGTTTTCTCTGCATCCATACTGTGGGTATTTGCTATGTGCCAGTTATTTTTTCCTTCTGGCTGATCAATTCTCTGAAGCTCTGCTTGGTCATGTTAGAGTCTCCAAGCATGGGGTTCTTTTCTCTGGTGCCGGGGAGCTGGGACCTGAAAATGGTCACAGTTTGTTCACTGATGTGAGCGGTGCTGAGTGGAAGGGATGGATGACACCATGTGCCTGCATCAGGAAATCTAGCTATGGATTTTAGTTTGATACTTCCCATCTTTCCAAAGGCATAGCTTTGCTGATTCATATTTCTGTCCACTTTGTATTTGCTCTGTGTATTTACTTTCTTTTGCTTACACGTCGAACCTTGCCTGCAGCCTTCCTGCACTGCAGCCTATTTTTCTCAGACAGTTTCTCCAGTTTGTTGAAACAGTTTTGAGCTCTCATCCTGTTTCCTACGGTGTTTTAGGTTCTTCTCAGCTTTGCACCGCCTGCATGTTTACTAGGTGCACTCTATCCCATCGCTGACTTCACCAAAGAGGAATTCTAGTTGTGTGGAAATAGGACCTATTCACTGAATACATCTTGTTGTTTTGATCGTGAACCCTTTCCAGGGTATGATTTTTTTCCCCCTGAACAATTCTGCACCTACCCCAAAGCAGTTTTATCTGGACCACATTCCTTTGTTTGCTAATGCAAGTCGTCCTGCAAGTCTAGACGTGTCACTCTTTGAGCTGATAGCAGCAGCTTGCTGATACTGTCAAGAAAACATGCTGATCTTCACCTTGTGGTTGCTGAGCCTGGTGCCAAACCAGCTTGCCTCGGTAAATAGGCAGAAAGCGAGCCAGTGGAAAATAGGCAAAGAAGTGCCTATGGGTTCAGTAAGTTGATTTGCCCAGCAGAGAGTGCGTGAAGCATCAGAGGTGCCACTGGGGAAGGGATGACACACAACCATAACCTGTAACCTCACCTGAACCAGTGCTGGGGCCTTGCCAAGGCCTGGAGGTGGTGACTGCTGCTTCCCATGGGGAGAAACATTGAGTTTGGCTGTTGGATAAAGAGTTAGGAGGCAAACACAATGTTTTCATTGATTTCTAGCTAGTTGTAACTTAGGCATAACTAATAGTTAAGTCTAAGGTGATCTTAGGTAATCTTTAGTTGGATGATATTTTGTGCCAGTAATTTGTGTGAGAACAGGATGAGTATACTTATTCAGCCAACCACAATTCATTAATTAACATGGATGACAGCTCTGTGTACTGAATCACTGGAAAGCAGTTCCAAAAAGGGCATACGTGTCTCACATGTGTTCTCCCTCGCTCACCTCGGTACCAAACTACCTCCACAGCAGGATGGAAAGATGGGCTTTATTCATGTTGACCACCCTGCTTGCTCTAGGCTCCAGCCACCCCTGTGGGAGCCTAGTTCAGCTCCCATCCAGACACAGGTGATGATGGTAGGGTTCAGTCCTGGTGTTTTGCATCCCTTCTCCCTCCCTGTTTTCCCTCTCAGACAACCAGGTTGTGTCAACCTGGTAATCTTGGCGCAGGTGGAGACTCGTTCCTGGGAGAGCGGCCTGCGAGCAGTGGGGCTGCACAGGAGGTGAGAGGCAGAAAGATGTGGCAGAGGGCACATGCCCGAGCTGGCCCTGGGCTTCGCTCTGTTGGTGGGTTACAAGAGAAAGAGCAGCTCAGGTTCAGCAGTCAGTAGGGGAGGAAACTGGACACAGTGAATAAAAGAAACCTGCAATGTTTGGATGTGGTTCTGGGCAACCTGAGCTAGTAGAAAACGTCCCTGCTCACTGCAGGGGGGTTGAACTTGATGGCCTTTGAAGGTCCCTTCCAAACGAAGCCGTTCTACGATTCCATGATTCTGTGTTCTTTTTATAGTCATTCCTGAAGACAGAGCTGGAATTTAAAAGACCCTTTGCTGTGACACTGGTCCTGCTTATGGCTGTGGTCTGTGCCCAGTAGCAGATGAGTAGATTTCATTCCTTATTGTAAGAAATCCAACTCATTCTCATTATCTTTTCCTTTCTTAAATAAAAGGGTTGAGGAGGTCTACAACTTTACTGTCAATTTACCCCCCCCCCCCATGAAGTTTCCCAGCTTGCACTTGCATTGGAGTTCATGCTAAACATTTCCCTTAAGACACTGCCCTCTGCCAAGGCTTTTGGACAGGGGCAGCCAGA
Source organism: Myiopsitta monachus (assembly GCA_017639245.1). Classification (NCBI taxonomy): domain Eukaryota; kingdom Metazoa; phylum Chordata; class Aves; order Psittaciformes; family Psittacidae; genus Myiopsitta; species Myiopsitta monachus. The sequence goes on along the minus strand of CM029925.1, from coordinate 40,792,999 downwards.
GAGCTGAAGTTTGCCAGCAAGCCAAAAGCAAGCACCTTTACCACCTGAGAGCTGCTGTCCCAGCCCGGCACCAGGCAGCTCCCTGTTTGCTGGGAGACAAAGGGAGCCACATCTGAGCTGTGCTGAGGCTGCACTTGCCGGAAGAAACCTAACAATTCTTATTTACCAAATTGACAAAATCCTATCATTGCAATTAAGGGGATATGTAATTAACTGTGTCTTAATTACAGCAGCTGCCACTTCATCTGAATGCAGCAATTTGTGGAGAAACTGGAGGAGATGCTTTAAATCTGTGTGTGTAAACAGAGCAAACAGAAACAGTGCGGCATGTGTGACTCCTGGGGTGTGATGCCCTGCCCCGGGGGGCATGGGACAAAGGCTCGCTGGCTATCAGCCTCATTTGTTGCCTGCTCCTCTGTCCTGCCTGCAACCAGGACTTGGTGACTGGCTGTGCTGGGATGGATGTGGGTTTCCATACCTGGAGAGACAGCATGGGGTTACCTGTTCTTGTAAGGCAAGAGCCATGGGCGTCTCGTAGGTAGGGTGCTGGTCCTCCTTCCAGCTCTGCTCCCCAACACCAACTCTGCCTGGAGATCATGCAGAGGTACCATGTTATCCCTCTGTGCCTCAGCTTACCCACCGGGATCAGGGAATTTGCTTAACCTCAGCTCACATCATCTGTGCCCCAGGTACAGCTCACAAATACGGAGCTAAGACCAGAAGGCACGTATTGCAGAGCTGCGAATTGGAAGGAGCCATCACACATACATACACACATACATACACCCCTAGCCACTGCTAATAAATAGGATTGATGCTACAAAGGCTAATGACTGTGCTTGTTGAAGTTGATACGCCTCATTTGGGCTTCAAAAATCAGCTGCATTGACTTGACCCATATGTTTATTTCATGTATGTTTCGCACCTGAAGCAAAGCTTCTGTCAAGCCAGCACAGGAAGGATATCCTGCTCAATACCAGAAATGCTTCTCCATTTCCTAATTGAAACCTAAACTGTTTCAGTGCTGTGTAGTATAAAAAAAAAATACTGGTTTATTAATGTGCACATCAGGAACTTGGGAGATGGGATGACATCCTATCACAATTTAAATGATGGCACAAGCTCCCATGGAGGCTGGTGCAACCAGACTTTCACCAACCACCGCTACTCAGCTGTCACAAGCTATCTTCACATCATGCTGAGGGCCTCTGGGTTGCAGTCAATGGCACTATGAGGAGAGGAAAAACACAGTCAAATCTTGTTGATGCTTGTCCATATTAATCTCTTGAGAAGCGCTCAGCCCTTGTCGATTTACTTGCTGAATGAGGCTTCATGGAAAACTTCTGAAGTACGTTTCTTTTTCTGTGTTCTTTGGGATGGAGCACTACCTGCATGGTGTTTTTAATGCCAGTTACATTTGCATGGATACATGCCCTTGGTTTCAGTGACCTTTGCATTTTGCTGCCCACATTTGAAAGGTAAAATAATAGAATATTCTGACTCAGTTATTTCCACAGCACTTGTCAGTGGTTTTACCGGCTGTGCTTTGGGTATGGTCTTAGCTGGAAGAATTGAATAAGCATAGATGAAAACAAGCAGCCTTTCAATTTGTTTAACCAGAGCAGAGCATCTAGGCGGGAGTGATGTTATTTTCATAGCCACCAAGCATTTCAGCTTCCACTGATGTAATCTGTGGGCTCCAGGCATCCAGCTTTTGGTAACAGGATTTGGAAATGCCTCTTAAAGGTTCCCGTTGCTGTCCCGGTGTCCTTAGCAGCGAGCGCAAAAGAAATGCAGGAAGTAGCCGACACTGGAAGAATGTTTGTTCTCCAACTTCCCTGTTTGATAGGTGCAGGGTTTGGTCCCACCCTACTGACACTGCCAGCTTCACAAGACACAGAAAACGCTGTTGGCACAGTCATGTACTGAAGACCTCCCTCAACCCTGCCACAGGCTAAGTGAGTTATGTTTGCTCTTCCACTCGTAAACCTGGAGAGACAAATCTGCTGTTGGTCACACTGAGGCAGTTTATGTTCGAGCATCTATTACACAGTTAAAACTGGTGGGGTTTTTGACATCAAGGTGTTTGACAGCAGCGAACGGCTGATACCCAGGAGGTGGTGTGCTAAGGCTGTCAGTCTACGAAAGCCCTCCCTACCCTACCCGTGTTGTTTCCGGCAGCTGAGATCCCCGGATTAGAGGGGCTTGCTGGTTTGTGCTAACGCACCTCCCCTCTGGCCCACACCATCTCTGCTACCCAAATGCTGGCCCCTCTCTGCAGGAGGCAGGCAGTGGCCCCCGGCTCTATGGAATACAAGGGTGTGAACAAAGGACCATGAGGAACTGGAATGAGATCACCAGATCCATTTGATTTATTCAGGATTTGAGCCTAGGTCTTCTGGGTGAAAGTGAGTGCATTAACTCATTGTGGGAGTTAATTCCTTGCCTAGTCATTATTCAGGCATCATTAGAGTATGCATTGTGCTGGAGGTCAAATCAGATTACTCTTAAAGAATTTGGAATGGGAAAAATGCTGAGGGGTTTTCATCAGCCGAAGTGTTTGGTTATCTCAGCGTTGAGCTACTTATATTGTGCCTGTCACTGTGGCATGTTACTGTATAAACAAAGGGATGCTCTAAATCTCTTATTATTTTAATGGCATTAATGTTCTTCAGCTGAGGAAAACAGAAAATTATTCCTCCTGGAGGATACCAGAGCAGTGGCTTGACGCAAACAGCGGCTGTGGGAAAACGGCTGGTACAGGCTCACCAGGCACAGCAGTCCTGCAGCTCCGCAGCGCGGGTGCCAGGACCTGCCCGCTCATACCCGGAGCTGTTGCTACCCCACCTCTCCTACACCACGGACAAGCCCCTGCTACCACAGGAAGGGGTGCGCTGCAGTACCAAGAACGCCAAGGAGGATGATCCTGGATCTGTTTAACACCTCAGGAGAGAAAGAGGAGCAGCACTGCATGACGCTAAGTGCATGATGCACGAGTGTAACTTTGAGCAGAGCTCTCCTCTGCAGAGGTAAGCTGGGTGCCTTGTTCAAATCATACGCTCTGGCACCAGCGGGGAGAAGCAACACATGGGTTGGATCAAAGAGTATTCTTTTCTTGGCGATTCACAAAGATAACAACTTGTAATTGCAGATCCAGACATATGCTGCCCTTATCACAGAAAATTAAAATGCCAGGATAATAGCTCCGTGCTGGAGGGGGATCAGCGAGGCAGAAGCAGGAGCAAACGTGCAAAGGGTGCAAGAAGACAGCTCCCACCCCAAAGAAACCTGTCTGGCCTTCTGGTTGTGGCAGCAAAGGGAAGGGACCCAGAAATGGGAAGCAGCTTGAAAACTATATTGAATTAGTCTGTAACTGTAAAATAAGGTGATGGTACCCCTTGAAGACTCATGATGGCTGGGGAGGAAGTCTGAATACTGAGACTATTCTAGTGCTGGGAGATGGTGCTTGGAGAGTCTTGGTGTCTGGTACACTTGTGTGAGCAAGGGGCAAGAGCGCCAACTGGCTGTATTGGGGATGACAGGAAAATGACCCTTCAAGGCTGAAAGAGGCCTCTAAATTTGAGTCTGTGGGGTTTTCTTTAGCCTTGTTCCACATATAAATAAGGACTAGACAATCGCCCTGTTAGCTCCCTCTAGACGACTCCCAGACTTTCTGGCCAGCTTGATGAGGGTGATGTTCTCAAAGACGTTCAGTCCCTGCAGGTCAGAAAACACAAACCCAGACCCACGGGAGCTCCAGTGCAGTATTAGCCAGGTGCCATGCAGGAAAGGGGACTGAGAGGTGCACAAACCCAAAGGAGGAGGAGCTGCCTCCTGCCATCTTTGCCGTTCTTGATGTGTGAGGGGCTGAAATGGACTGGAAGTCCTCTCGAGGCACTTCCAGCCCCACTGACTATGAATCTCATATAGAGCTGAAACAGCATATATCCAAAATGTCTTTGTTCCTGGCCAGAAATGCAGGGAGCAGAGACCACTAAACACCAGACATGGATCCAAGACACGTCATTCATGTTTCAACCCAGCACGCAGGGACCTGGCTCTGTGCATTAAAAGAGTGATACAAATTGCTGCCTCTATTTCTAGATATCCTGGTTCAGGCTCTATTGCTGCCCTGCAGCAAAGGATCCTGTAACAACAGCATAAGATTGGCTTCTCAAGGAGGAAATTACTTGGTACATGGACTCCCAGTGGTGACAAACACTTTGTGCCATGTCAGGGATGGTTCCACTGTTGCATGCACCTGCATTTCACCCTGATCTATGCCCTCATCAGGAACAACAACCGTATAGCAGCCATGTGCTATACACTGAGTCATGCAGAACTGCAGGTAGTCACATACGGGGGTGCCAGATATTCAGGAACTGGGACAGCCTGGAAAAGTATCCTTTGAGGCTGCTTTTGCCTTTTGCCCAGCCAGATTCACCTGCACCAGCTCCTCATTGCCTACTCCATCAAGATAGTGGCCTTATACCTCCAGTACAATGCTTTTACAGGATACTGGCAGGCATCTCCTAGTCTAGCAACTTCTTCCCTGTGGTATGTGATGGCGTTTGGGGCTGACCTCCCATAGGCGGTGGACAAGTAGTTTGTGAGCCAATGCATCTCTTTGAGGCAGGACCTGTAATACACAAACACCTGCTGATCAGCATGGCTTTGATTTTCCAGTAGCATGGGCTCATTTTGCAAGGTGCACTGGGATGATTGCGCTGCTGCAGTGTTGTGCCTACCTGCTCCAGCCTGGCAGGGTAACAGGGTCCTGCATTTGGCAATAGAGGCAGGGCGGGAATGGGATGTGCTGCCTCAATTCTCCCATATGGATGAGGCTGTCAGAGAGGGATCTAAATGTGCTTGATGCTGGCTGGGTGTGCCAGTGAGTATGTGAAAGCCAGGATCCCGCTGACAGCCTGCCCTGCACTATTGTTGGACCATTCATTCTTTCTTTCAATTTAAAGAAATATTACAAAAGAGTTACACTGGGGATTGCTAATTTAACCTTTGATGGAGCCCATGTAACACCTCAGTCGAAGGCTGTGATGCTTACCTCTTGTTCTACAGTGGTAGCAGTATCCAGTGTTATCTTTCGAGACAACTGGGGCAGAAGTGATGCTTATGCTGTGAAATAGGTCAAACGTGATGCGACACCTTATCCGTTTAGCTGTGAACACCACCATGGCTACTCAGCCTCCGTATTGATTATCTGTTTTAAAACTCTCCTGAAACCTTTGCCTGTTGCCTCAAGTAATTGCATTAAGGAGTAAGCATTGGTCCTATGTCCTTTCAGTTCAAAGATCCTATTATTGTTTCTCATTTCTGCAGCCTAGGAAAAGAGAGAGGGCCATCTTAATGCACAGATGGCCTGTGATTTGCATCGGGAGCCATGGGGTTAGGGATCATCCCAGCAGAGCAAGCTCACTAGCCTTTCTTTTATTGAACTGTCTGCAAATGATGTGAAGTCAAAATCCCGGCCACCAGTGACCATTAAACATCCAGCAGTGTTTTTTGCAGGACTAACACCCACCTCCTGAGCGCATGCAAGGTGGGTAGGGGCAGTGGGTGGTAAATACACTCCAGCTTCCTAAATCCTGTTTCCTGACTAAATTGCAAGCAAGAGGTATTTATCTCCTCCTACCCTGAGTTTTCCTATAATATTATTAAGCTGTAGGCAATCACATTGTTACTGCATATTGCCCCAGAGCTGGGAGCTTTTCCACTGTGAATTCAGGAGATCCAAATGTGTCATTTCAGTTCGTGAAGTGCCTGGGAACAGCGCTTGCTGCCTTGAGAAGAGCTCTTCAGTCCTGCAGGCGTTTTGATGAGGCTGTAAAATGTCCCCACAGATGCTAAAGACTGAAAAAAAAAAGAAAAAAAAAAAAAGAAAAGAAAAAATTAATGTGCTTCGAAGCTTCACCTTAAATAACTGGATTCATTGAAAGATTAAAGCATCCACGCAGGAGCTGAACTCCTGGGGAGGAGGCTCAGCTCTGACAATACAACAGTGCAGCCACGTCATAGGTGGGTGCTTTGTGGTGCAGGGTGAAATGTCTGGAGACACCAGCCACACTCGGGCTTGTTTCTCGCCTAATTGCATGACTTCTTTTGAGGAATGCACAAAATGAGCACTTAAAATTAGACTCTGAGAGCTCTTGCTTAAATGAAGAGACTGTCGATATTTGCAGAGCGATGCTTGGGCTCACCCAGGCAGTATGTGAGTACATTGCATTTGAATGGCTGAATACATGGAGCACTCTCTTCCCTTTCTGTGCTTAATGAAGAACGAAATGGGGAAAGCCTGATTTTGCTTTTCAGATTCATTGTGTTCATGTTTTTTCCAGACACTCCCAAAGTTGGTCTTGACTTCAGCAACTACTTCAAATAGCAGACTCAGCACAAAGGCACGTACTAGCCCAAGACTATATGAAACACAAAACAAAAAGGAAAAAGAAAGACTTTTTCTCCAAGTGTTGTAGGTTTCTGCTTCTCTAATCTCCCTTTCTGTCTAGGTTGTTAGATGAAATACCCAGAGCAGACATTGACTAGTTCTGAAAACACATCAGGAATGTGTTGCTTGAAGGCTGAATTGAATTGTAAAATGGCACGGTCTTGCCAGGATGCCTAGGTAAATCATCACAGACAAGACCCTTGTTTCTTGCGCTTTCATCACTAAGACTTCATCATTTTGAGCTGATGGGCATTATCATCCCAGGTGGCTCCCATCTCTTTGTGCATTTTTTATTTTACTTTGCTGGAATAGCAGGACATGTTGAGCCTGGTCCCAGGCAATTTCTTGCTTCTGTTGGATAGGTACTGCTGCAAGCTCAAAGTATCCACAGTGAAGGCTTCTCCCCTCTAATCTTTCTGTGCTCAAAGCATTTTTTACAAACCTCTGACCTCTGATCCCTTTGGTAAATCTGGCTTTGGCAGGTAGATAGGTGCTCTCCCTTGGAAAACCTTCCCTGTGTCTGTCTCCCACATGACAGGGAGGCTGATTTTCCCAGTGCAGGGGACAGAAAGTCTTGCACTCCACATCAAGCACGGCTGCTTCCCTGTCACATTGCATCCATCACCCTCCATGCGGCTTGTTGGGTATCTCCACTGGAAACAGCAAGATCGTGGGTGCAGGTCACATTACAGAGCTTCCCACCACTTCCATCTAGATCTCCACTTAATGAAAGCCTCATGAGGCTCTGAGTGCTTTATAAAGCAGGCTGAATACTACTATCTTCCTCATGCAGCTGGGCGAACTACAGCTCAGACTGCTGCTAAAAGTCAGATCACATGAGGACCTCTATTTCCATTTCTATGAACCACCCTGGCCATGGCACCATGACGCATTCACCGCTTCCCTCATTTCTTCACACAGCAGGTCCCTGAACACGAGATGTTCCCCACCCTGGGAATGCTGGCTGTCCCACCTCTGAGGCTGGGGATACAGTTTCCAACCCTGATTTGCTGGAACAAACCATCCCTAAAAGCAGAAGTATCTGACAACTTTGGTCTGGCACAGACTGTTCAGTGCAAATCTTAATGCAAATAAGAGAAATGTCAGTGCTAAAAGAAAAAGAGTATTTAGGAAAAAAATAAAAAATCTTGTGCTGTTTTGTGGCATTTGTGCATAAAATAATGAGACCAAATATATCACCATTGGATTTGAGCCAGTTAAGTTCATAACGTTTAATCCAGCTGGTGGATCATGACTCCCTTCATTATTTAAAGCAATGCTGTGGGAAAAGACACACAGCAAAGCTAACAAGATGGTGCTTGAGCTGCCATACTCCTGGCAGCCGAACAAATGCAGTGTGCGTTTTCTCACACCAGCAGGGAGAGGGAAGGAAAACGTGGAGCTAACGAGGAGCCCAGCATCCCCTCACGACGCAGACTGAGCCTCACCTGCTGCCATCTCCCCTGCAGTCTGGCTCGGTTTGTTTCAAGCAGCAGAGTTTACCCGCTCCTCCTCACCAAGGTTTGGAAGGCAGTGTGATCCCCAGCCAGGAGGAGGCTATGCTTGAGCAGGGTGGTCCATGCGGCTCTCCAGCCTGGCCCCCCAAGGGCAGGAGGCAGGCAGCAAGCGTTTACCTTACGATGCTTCACCTAAGCAGCTCCTCACAGCTCAAGTGTAGAACCAGAAGTGGTAACTTTGCATGGATCAGCCCTTCAACAACTTATTTTCTTCTTCCAATTCACGTGGTCTTCCACACAAACTTTCTGGGTCATGGCACTGCTGTTGAGATCACGTCTTGGTTACATCCTCTTGCAATGCCCTCGGCTGTCTCATCTCCTGGTACCCATGTGCCTGCCGCATTTCTGCCTCCTTGCTTGTGACTCCTCCATGGCCCAGCTGATGGGGCCTTCCAGGTTTTTCACTGTTGATTTGGGGACAGTCTTTAGGCCCTGCCACAAATGTGCTCCTGCACACAGTGCCCCTGCCTGCCCCTTGACAGTCCCCTCACAGGAGTTGGTGGACATTGCCCCACAACCACCAGCATGTGCCCATCCCCAAAGAGCTTTTAGCTCCAGAAGGCATCATGCTGCCTTGCGTTTAAGATGATGTCTTTCAGGCTGAGAGCGCTGTGGGTGCTATGGCAGGATGGACACGAGGGTTCTGTGTAACTTGGGCTCTATATAACTTGGGCTCAGAGGGGCCATGTGTGCATGTCTGCATCTTTCTGTGTAACTGTGGGGACACTGATCAGGTTGCAGTGGCATTGGCATGCATCATATCTGCATCTTACCCTGCTTCTCCTCCTCCGTACTTAGGTCTTTCAGCAATTCTTTGCCTGTTTTGGGGGGAAAAAAAGACACCCTTGCTTCATTTGCTCACGACGCATAGTTGCTAGGAAAAACATTTTTTATTTTCCTAGGTAAAACTAAAAAAGAAATCCTGGTCATGACATTTGTTTTCCCTCTGAGGTTCTTTTTCCAGGAATGTTGATTCTCATCTCTGAGAGCACATCAGGTACCTCAGAGAGCTTGGCTCTTGTCAGCGTGGTCCTTAATTGATGTATCAACAGGACTGTCGCGTCTCTCAAGTATCTCCCAAATATACAAGATACACAGATATAAACAAAAGCTTGAGGCACAACCAAAAGTACAAAGATGATGAAGTAACTTCCTTGCAAATCAATTTTCACCTGCTTTTATCCTCCTCTGTCTCAGTCTGACAAACTCCTCTCATCCATCCAGGCTTCCAAGAAAAAACGAGCAGGGCAAGACAAACACTACTTCCTACAGTGGGAAAGCAAGTTGAGCCCTCTTTGAATTGTAGGTGAAGTTTTTACAGTTTTCCTTCACACAAAACAAAAATGCGGAGTAATCCATGTATTGGCACATCAGCATCTGCGTCCTGGAGCTCAGAGAGGAGACAAAGAGCAGGAAACTGGAGCAGCTTTATTGAAGTGCTGGGTGTTTCAGCAGACAGGTAGAGAATGAGGAAGGACAAGAGAGGTAAACGAGCCCATAAACACCCAGAAATAGGTGCGGTGATTCCGCCCTGTGCTCAGCAGCTGCCTGGGAGGGTTTCCTCGGAAGGCACACGCTGCCCTCGGGATGAGTTCAGGAGGCAGTCACTGCGGGCAGTGATTTTGGGTGGAGGTGGCAGAGGCCAGGTCTGGACTGTGGGGAGTGCGGCAGGGGCAGCAGGACGGTGCCTGCTCAGAGGATGCTCGCAGTAGAGCCTGGTGTATTTGGAAGCCTGGCTGGGTGCTGGCTCTGGCACTGTGGCTGCTGCTGGCTCTGCAGCTCTGCTGGAGGTTTTGCCGCGGCAATCTCTGGGGTCCGCCAGGCTGCTGCTTTGCTCAGGCTCCCAGAGCTCAAACACACATGCTTTGAGGTGCCCCAGGATAACCACCAAACCTCCTTGCTTGCTTGCTCAGGAGGGAAATGCATATCAGGTACCGCCCGGAGGTAAGCGGGTGCTCAAAACACTGCTGCCAACCCAGGTGAAAGGCAGGGGAACCAAGAGCATGTTTCCTCCCAACAGGTCGTGTTTAAAAGCCCTTTCCCAGGGAAAGGACGAGCACAGCAAATGCCTGCTTGCTGAGCCAAGAAGCAGCACCTCTCCCCACAGCACCCCCCCTTGCTGCTGTGTGTGCTGCTTCCTTCTCTGCTTACAGCTAGCATGGTAAATTGCCTCTTTCTTTCTTTCTCCATTACCATGTCCTCCTTTCATCTTCTCATTTCTAGAGCAAACCACCACAGCGCCATGTCCTGTTCCTGCAAAGCTGTGTTTTCGGGTAAGGCTGGCCTTGCTGGTGATCTGGCAGTGGCTGATCAGTGGTGGGGGCTTATTGTGAAGTGGTATGCACATCCCATGCCATGGGCTGAGTGGCCTAGACTTGGGCTGAGCTTTGGGAAAAGTGATGTGCTTGTGCTTGCATGGTGCGATGAGATGTGCTGGAGAAAGGGAGCGGATAGTTGCTGCAGCATCCCCTCTGCAGTCCCTGTGCAGAGTTACACCAACACAGCCTTTCTGCTCTGTAAGGCCACTTTTGGGGTTTCCTCCAATGAAACCCCTCAGCTTTTGCTCTCTGGCTGTTTTGCATGCAGCCCTGTGGGCATGGGATGAGGCCGAGGGGAGGGTGCAGCAGAGAGCAGGAGCAGGGGTGGGGACATGGACATGGACAGGGACAGGGACAGGTAGGGGGACAGGGAAGTCGGTGGCCACAGGTGACGCTACCAAACCAGAGAGGAAGATCCAAGAGGCCTCCAGAGCTCCTCCCAGTAGCTGCCCGCGGCAACTGCCAGTATGGCTTTTGCTTTCGGACATCGGCTAAGTGTTACAAGTTTTGCACTGTGACAGCAGCCGCCCAAGCACAGACTGCCGCTGTCGCTCCAGAGACATGGGTGGTGAGTCACAGGCTCGGGCACCCACACACCCTCCTTGCCCCGAGAAGGGCGTCGGACGCAGAGGCCCATCCCCGTTGTCCTTGGCCCAGCACGGCAATTCGCCAAGGTGCTAAAGGCTTGCCTTTGCACGGCGGGCAGGGGAGAGCCCACGGGGCTCCCGATCCCGCGCGCAGAGCTGGATACCGGAGGGGGCAGCGGGAGCAGAGGAGAAGCCCCGGGGGGCTCACAGCCGCACACGGTCATTTACAGTCGAGGGTGAAGGCCCCGACGCTCAGGGCCGTCCCCGCGGCTGCCCCTGGGGACCCCACCGCAGGGCTCCGGGCCACGGCCCGGCTCCAGCACCCCCGCGGGCCCCGTGTCAGCGGCGGGCGGCAGGTGGAGCCCGGCGGCGGCGCGGGGCTGCGCGCGGGCGGACGCTAGGGGTCTCCCGCCGCTCACGGTTGGGCGGCGCCGCGCCGGGCGCTGAGGAGGGCGGGCGCTGCGCGGCCGCTCGACCGAGCCCCGGCCGCCTTCCCCTCCGCGGCCGGGGCAGCGCCGCCGGCCCGCCGGGGGCCCGCCGAGCGAGGCCGAGCCGAGCGGGGCCGAGCCCAGCCCAGCCGACACAGCCGCTGCCAGCAGGGCGCGGACAGCGGGGACCGGGGCAGGGGAGCGGGGGATTCAGAGCAGGCTGACGCCCGAGGCGTTAATGTGCCCGGGCTGTCTCCCGTTCTTTTCCACATCATACAGGTGATTTTCCAGCCGGCGTCGCCGCGGCGCACGCGAGCGTCCTGTCCCTGGATGAATGGAGAGGTCCGCTGAACGCTCGGGTCAGCGGGGGCGGCTGCATATCGCCGCCGTTTCCTGCCCCTCCGCTTTGTTCCTTTGTTAGCGGCCCGCAGCGCGCACGCCGTGCCAGCGCCCGCACCTTAGCAGGGGAACGGAAAACAGAGCAATGACGGGTTTGAAAGGGAATTCAGTGGCCGATTTTAGGGCCGTGATGAGTCCGACCTGTAAAACCTGAGTGAGAACTGAACGACAATCGAGAGTACAGGAGGCGGTTTTTTCTTTCTTTTTTTTTTTCTTCCCCCGGAGACTCTGGGTTTTGTTTCAGAAACTTCATAGGCGTAGGAGCTGGCTGCAAAGGTTGAACTAGATCTATTCCAAGTTTTATCTGCCTCACAAAAGTCAATTTGGCAGCCAGGGAACCGACAAGACCTGAATCCAAAACCCAGCAGAAGTTCCCTGTTAGAAACTTCAGAGCAGGAAAATGTCTAGCACTTCAAAACAATGTAGGCTTTCATGTGAAGCTCTTTGCAAACTTACATCATGGTAAAAAGTTCTTGGATCAAACCCTGTTTACCCGCATCGCGGGCTGATGCCAGGTCCAGGTTCCGGTACCTGAGGAGAAGGGCCTGCAAGAGTGTGCAAAAATTGGCTCTGAGTGCGTATTTGTGTATGGCACCAACACAAAAAATCTGTGACAAGCAACTGAATGAAGTAAATGCTTTTCCTACCGGAGTAGTTCAGCGAGTGCATCTGAGGCCATTCCTCTTCTCCTTTCTGGTTTGACATTTTCCTGGCCCCATATGCTAATGGAAACAGTCCTAAACTAGCAGGTATCACCTGCCCCTGCAGGGAAGCAGCATCTCCCTCTCCTAGTACTTGCCACCAGTGAAGATTTCTGGAAACAAGTGAGAAAGCTGAGTTAAGAGGCTTTATCTTGCACTTGTAACACTGCTGCTGAATGTGATACAGACCAGTGAGGATCTGAACCTGTTACAAAACTGCTGTTCAGCCTGGAAGCGAGTTTCTCGAGCATCATAGCGTGTCCCCACATTGCCCTTCTGAGGTCCCTGAGAGGAGGCTTTCCTCTCACCGAAGACGTTCCAGATGAGGCAGTGCTTACTAGGGGAGGAAACGTTAGTGAAGGAAAGTGGAATTAGCCATATTACAGACAGGGTTTGTATGTCACTGATTCCCCTGAAAAATCGTTCATTTTGCTTGTGATTTGAATTGCGGCTGCAGTTTGGATTTCAGGACCCTCTGTGCTGCGCCATGCACAACTGCATAATAACAGGACAGCGTGTTCTCCACTTGACTGTGGTCTGAGCAGGGTGCTTCCTTGCATCCTGCTGACATGGCCCCCAGCCAGGGCCCTTCAGCCCATCTGCAGGGAGAGAAACCAGCTCCACTGGGAGCTGAGGACACAGTAACTGGCAGGAAGAAGAGCACAGAAAAGTACTCCCTGCCTGTGGAAAACTTCAGGGTATCCCAGAAGGCTGCAAACCCAAAAAGGCGGTTGAGTAAAGAATAATGTTGCAAAGAAGAGGACTGGAGGATATTGTCTTCATGTTAGACTGCTTGCAGGCTCACCGGAGCTGAGGGTGCATTGCAGCCATCAGTAAGAAGTCTCCAGCTGTGCTGGGGCATCAGGACTTTGGGGGTGACACCTGAAAGCTATTAGGCTCCGTACAAACAGTTCTCCGAGCTGCTCCAGGAAGACTGACGATTGAAACCAACATTAATCTTCAGTGTACATACTCCATGACTTCCTGGACATGGCAGTTCTTAGAAGAACAATCTTGATCCGAATTACATCTTATACCCAGGGAACCAAATACCCCATGGCATGGCCTCACAGTGTACAGGGTAGCCACACTCCCCCAGAGGGAGTGCAGGCAGGGGTTCCAACTCAGCCTGGGGAAAGCTCACTCCAGAGCTCTTTCTAATGGCGTATTTACTGCTTATGTGTGCAGGCAAAGTGCACAGAGACATTTTAATCAGCATCTTCGAGAGGTGTTTCTCATCTTGGCCTGAGGAGCCTTCTCTGCATCCTGTTTCAGCTGTCCATCTCTTCCTGTCTAATAGTTGTGCCACAGAATTTAGATTTGAAACCATGAGAACTGCATGGACAGATGACCCAGAAACTTTATGGAAGCACGATCAAGGCAGACACATAACTTCTTTGATGACTTTGATGATATTTGAGTGCTTTCCTCCTCTGCTTTATTTCTGTGTTCACATCAACAGAACTATGTTTTTTATCTAATTCAACTGTGATGTCTCCTACCAGGGCTGGTATTTAATTACTTTCCTATAATGCGCATCTGGAAGTATTGTAGTTCCTTTCCTCTGTATTACAGTGCGTACAATTTGTTTTCTTGCTATCCAGCTGGATCATGCCTTTTTATGGATGGAGATCTGCTGAGGTGAGAATCCTTTCTCCAACTAAATGCTCCCAGTTTAAGAAATCATTCTCATTTTACATGCAAAAGGATCCTGAAGCTGATCCGGACAATACAAGGTAACCAGTGTTTCCTCCTTGGTGAGGTGGGATTTTTTCCAAGTTGTTTGTGTTGTATCAGGGAGAGTCCTCTGTACTCAAAAGGTTATTCATAAGTAAAGAGCCTACAGAAGTCTTGGCTATCAGCTAGAGTGAAAGCAGAGAGAGAACAAGCCCACAGCTCCTCCTGAGGCCAAGAGTCACCATCAACATCTGCCCCAAAGTTGGCAATCCTGGTGGATTTGTGCTTCCACCGGAGGGTGCTCCTCGGCACGGGGAGTCCAGACCAGGGCAGGGTGATGCTTTGCCCACACTGAAAGGCAGAGTTCAATTTTAAGGCAAGAAATCCCTTTAGTACAGTAATGTGTGGAGATGCCACCAATTTGTGGAAGTTGGAGCCACTTGGTATCATTTGAAGCTTTTCTTTGAGACCTGTGCCTGGGCAGCATGGGCTGAAGGTGAAATGTCAACTCAATCGTTCTTCAGTGAGATGCTGTTGCATTTTATTTTTTTGCCTACGGATACATTTAAAGGGCAACTCGTTTGCATAACATTTTCATATCCTCGGTCTTGAAAAGGCTTAAGGAGCCAGGACTATGCTCTGAAATCTAATATTCTTACCTTTTGCGGTGGCAGGGAGAGGACGGAGGAAAATGTCATTAAAAAATGTCTCAATTTTCTTTGTTAAAGAGCATTTTGTAAACTGGGAAAGACAGTCAATGAAGGGTTAAAATAATAAATAGCATTACAGTTTGGGGTTTTTTTATTGCCTTACCCCAGGCATTTACTGTGGGTTCTGTATGTGAAATGTGGTGGAATTATTGTGAAGACGTGTTATTTAAATATTAAACATTAATGTTCTTCTTTTGATGGTGAAGCCAGTATTAAACCTGTTAATTTTTCATTAAAGCACCTAAAGCCAAATTTGTTTAAACTCTCAGTTTGCTGTCATCTTCATAATAGAACACACCAAGTAAGAGCCATGCAGACCTGAGAATAAACAGGAGCAAAATGTGGGAGCCAGTTCCACGCTTCTTCACAGGGTGGAGGGGAGATGAAGGGGAAGAGAGAAGCAGCAGGAGGGGAAGGAAGAAGCAAAGAAGCTCTGAGAAGAGAGGATGAGGGAGGAAAAGATGAGCATGTACAGAGCAACAGGAAAAGGTTTGTGAGTATTAAACACACCAGTACAGCAACAGGGCTGGTGCAACTTCTGCTCAGCAAAAGGCGTGAGCTTGTTGGGCTGGAGACAGGTCAGTAGTGGGGGATGCTGCATGCTCATACTGACAAGCGAGGGATGTGGGGTTTCTGATCTAGAGCCCGTGCGGTCACAGCATTGTGAGGGGGAGCTAAAGGCAATGAGACTTCATGGCCCAGTTTGGCTCCAGGTGCATTATTTTACCTCAGTGTGATGGTGAGATGTGTAAGTCGGCGCCTGCTCGCCCTTCCTAACGTTGAGGGCTGCATCTGTAAAATCATATCCAGGTGGGAGCCTCTACCTTTACTGCTGTTTTGTGATCACCAGCAAGAAAAATTACTCACAGGAGGTGTTTGTGTGTGATCCTTTGGAGCATAAATGATTTTAAGCTGTGGTTGGCGGGTACTGCAGTGGCTGGGCAGGGAGATGGAGTAGGAAGCGCTGATTGAGGCTGCATTTGCCAAGCAAGGAGAAGGATTTTACAGTAATTGAGATGTGAAATGCTGAGAGTCTTGACAAGAGTTTTAGCTGTACAGATGGGTAAGGAAGGCCATATCTCAGAGATGTTATGCAGAAAGAATCTGCAAGCAGCAGAGAGCGAGCTTGGATGTGAGCCCGGGGGAGGCACCCGCAGGAGCCGCTGCCCAGGTGACTCCGTGGAAAGACAGCACAGAGAGATGGATGGCTGGAGGGATGCAGGGAGGGAGGCAGGGATGGGTGTCTCGGAGGAGGAATGGGGCTGTGCAGGGCTATCAGAAACAGGGATCTGCAAGAGGGAAAGGCAAAAGATGGTCAGCCTTGATTTAACCTTGCTGTGTGCAAGCTGATGGCTGCTTGTACACACAAAGCTGAGAGACTTCAGATTTTGACATGGGCAGATGACAGGTCTCCAGTAAAGCACTAGATTTAGGAGACAAAATAACATGTCCTCATGGCTAACATGGACAAGCACCATGCCCTTCATCCAGTGAGATTTCCAGCTACACAGAAGACCAAAAAGTAATCCATTAATATTTAATATAGGCTATTTTGTTAGAATTAATAGGGAAAACAGGCCCATATTTAACTTTGGATTATTTTTTTTTTAACTTCTCTGTTGTTTCAACCAATCCAATTAACCCTGAGGGAAAAGTCCCGATTTGATTTAATAAGGATGACAGTGACACAGACCTGTAGACACGTTATAGAATGACTATGAAATCTAGGGGCCCTTGATACATGGGTGGCCTAAACTGAGCTGTCGGTGCATGAGCACTGAAGTAAACAGCGTGATCAGTGATGCTGTGGCAGTGGGATACGGTCCAGCCAACTGACAGGGCAGTGAGCAAGCAGCACTATTTTATGCTGGTTTGTGCAGGGCAGCCCAAAGCCTGCATCTCTGCTGCTGGTCGTATTTCTCACCTGAATTATTTAAGCCCTTTCCTGGAAGGGATGTCTCTATGTATTTGTCTCCTTCGCTCTGTCCTTCTCTTCCTCCTTGTTTTCCTTCCCTCTCTCCCTTATGTGACCAGCTCATTTGCAACATTTCTGCTGCAATCCCGCCGAGATTCATTTTCACTTTTTTATTGAAAAATCGAAATCTTTGGAATTAAAAGCACCCAATATTGAATTTTCAATAACAGGTGAAAATTACGCTCTGCATGACGATGAGGAGAAGGATGCGCTGAGCTGGGAGTGTGATGACATGGGCACCAGCGGGCTCACATTTGACCCACATGAGACCACTGGGACATGTATTTAAAGAAAAGGAAGAAAGCATAGGTCATTTGGGAAGTGCAGCAGAGAACATGGAGGAAGGAAGCTTTCCATCCAGAGCAGTGGTGAAAGGAGGAGGAACTTTCCTTGATGCTTGACTGCAAAGCAAAAGCAGAAGCAGGGTGCAGGTTTTGGGTGATGGATATGTTTGTGGAAAAGCATCGGGGACTTGAGGCTTTCTTTTAGGGGAGAAACAGCTTCATAGGTGCTGCTCTGGCTGCTTCCACCTGTCCTGCCCAGGGACCTTGTGCCTGCAGACTCCTTGCTGTGCCCTGGTCTATGGCAAGCAGTGGGATGGTGGGTCGTGGCAGCGATGGGTGAACCCTTTTGCTGCGGCAAAGGCAGTGAAGAAGCTGAGGCTGTTTTCCTTATGAAGTCTTCAGCCACTGAACTGATGCAGATGCAGCAGCAGCATCGCCAGCTTCACTGGCACCCAGTGTTCCTTTAATTACCATCCAGCCTTGCTCCGAGCGGGGTTAAGCAAGGCCATGGCCACACTGCCAGTACGAGCTGTGACTGCTTGCCTGGGTTCCCACCAAGGTATTTGCATTTTGCACTTTGTTGGGAGCGTTCTCCTTTCTCCGCGGGGCCCGTTGTGGCCACCTGGATGTGTGCCCAAGAAAGGGGTGCATGTTCGGGGAAGTGGCCGCCCTGGGACCCACATGCTGAGGGAGCCTTGTGTGTGCCAGGCAGTGGGTCACGGACCCCCACCTCCTCAAGGGAAGTTGTCTGCCTTTGCCAGAGGTTGGGCCTCACTCTGGGCGTGTGATGCTTCATGCTAACCAAGGGCAGCCCCTTCCCTGGCTGGTATTTCTTTTGGTTTATTTTTTTGTAAGTTTCTTTTTCAATCAGGTCTTTCAAACCCTCCCCTTGTTTTTCATCTGGTGGGGCAGGGCATGCAGAAGCAGGGCTGGATGGCTTGGGATGGCACACTCAGAGCAGCTGAGGAGCCACTGGGGCGATGGTTAGCAAGTGGAGAAGAGCAGCTGAGGTAGGTTCCGTAATGCCTTCAACTACGTCACAAAAGGTTTTTCCACCAAATTCCCAAGAGCACACTCCTGCTCAAATGCTGTTTCTTTTCCTGCTAAGCTGTTATCATGGATAGAGACTTTGAAGATGAGGAAAGTGATGTAAGTTTAAGTCCAGTCAGCCACATAGCTCACTCGCTCACTCCCCTCCTTCCCTTCCCCCCTTCCCCACTCCCAGAGGGATGGGGAGGAGAATCGACAGAATGTAACTCCCACAGGTTGAGATAAGAACCGTTTAGTAACTAAGGTATAACACAAATCACTACTGCTACCACCAGTAATAATAATGATAAGGGAAATTACAAGGGAAGAGAACACAACCGCTCACCACCTGCCGACCGATACTCAGCCCGACTGAGCAGTGATCTAACCCTTCCAGGTAACTGCTCCCAGTTTATATAGTGGACATGACGTGCTGTGGTAGTGGAATGCCTCTTTGGTCAGTTTGGGTCAGGTGTCCTGTCTCTGCTTCCTCCCGGCTTCCCCTCCTCGCTGGCAGAGCATGAGGACTCAGAAAGTCCTTGGTCAGACTGAACATTACTGAGCAGCAGCTACAAACATTGGTGTTATCAGTGCAGTTCCCAGGCTGAAAGTCAAAACCACAACACTGCACCAGCTACTAAGATGGAGAAAAAATGACTGTTGCTGCTGAACCCAGGACAAGGTCTCAGTTTCCAGCTAGTGATACTCCAAAATTAATTCAGAGGATCTATGGTCTCCTTCTCCTCCTCGTGCCCATACAGAGCACAGCCCTGGTCTCTGCAAAGCTGGGGGGAGTTTTGCTGTTGGCATCTCCTGTCCCAGGTATAAAGCGGGGCAAGGCAGGAAAAACAAAACACAGAGCAAATTCCTGTGTGCCTGAGCCACGCAAAGTGCTGGGTACCCAGCAGCAAGGGCCTTGGCCGCATTAGCCATGCAGGAAACCCTCACCAGCCTGGAAGGAGCTACTGGGGATGTCCTGCCATCACGTGCACAGCCCCAGGCCCTGGAGTGAGCGGCCAAGCACTGCCTGGCCCACCAGGCTGCTCACCCTGTGGTTGCAGGAGCTGCGAGTCCTGCCCCGTGTGAGCAGATGACAGGAGGAAATCAATTAGGAGGCAAGGAGTTGTGTGAGTGTTTTGCTGTGGCTCCCTCCCTCCCCCTGCCCTGCTCCTTTCCCAGATGGCCCCGGGGAGAGCAACTGGCGGCAGCGCATGAGAGGTGCTGCAGATGGACGGTGAGCCACAGGCACATCTGGATGCATCGGGCACTGCAGGTGCCAGGTCCGGTCCCCGCCAGCTGCCCGGCTGCCCCCAGGTATTCGTGGCCAAGGGAGGAAGGGGAGAGGAGTCCCCCTCCTTGCTTGGAGCACAGGGAGGGAGGCAGCGTGCTGGAGAGCTGAAGGAAGGCAGCAAACCCTGCCCCAAAATGCTCGTGCGGCTGGATTGCCCTGCCATGGGGGTGCCTGGGGCTGGACATGGTGGCTGCTGCCTTGCAAACCAGGTGATCAAGACCAGCCCCACGGGCACTGTTGAACTGATCCGGCGTGGCCATGGCTGAGTACAACCGCCAGTGTGGGGGAAGCCTCTGCAGGAGGTCCACTCCTAATGTGCCCATGGTGGAGGCACAGATAAATGCCACGGTCTCAGTATCGGAAAAGGCCATCCCCTAACTCCTGCTGCCATCCTGGAGGGGTCCTGAATCAGATGCCATCTTGAGAGACAGAAAAATTGTTCATGGAAATAAAGGTTGCTAGTTGCCTAGGTACAAATGATCATGTCCTCTGGGCTTTTTTGGTGCAAAAGGAAAAGTTAAACTCCAGTACTGATTAGTGACATTTGGGGCTTTGGTCACTAGCAAGAATGGGCTCAATGACCTGGGAGAGAGAGCAAGAGAAATGTTAATTTCATTGTGAAGTGCTATTTTCTTAAATGTCCCAGTCCCTAAACTCAGAGGCTTGAGAGGTTGTGCCCAACCAGTTCAGAAGGGAATAAAACTAACTCAAGTTATATGTATATATTTCTAAAGGAATTAATGTTTGTGAGGGTTATGTGTGGGTGTGCACACACACGTGTGTTTGCACGCACATATAAATGGAGCTGGAAATCCACTAGTAAGGGGAGAGATGCTGTGCAGTCTTTCGTGGACACCACAAGTGCACGCTGGTGGCCTTCAGGAATAGCCAACAGGAGAGGTGGTCTTCATGGTTTCCTTCCAACCTTTGACATTCCGCATTGATTGTGATGTGTCTGGAAATATCAGTGTTCGTGTTACATGGACACATACACACTAGCAGAAGGGGAAGTGGGTTGTAGAGAATATTGTCTAGAAGCAAGGAACAGCATAGAACTGGTAAAATAAAGAATAATGGCTAACTGTTATACAAAGTTATAGTTAAAAGCAATTAATGTTTTTTTTTAAAGGCATATTAGTAGCACAGGAAATCTGAATAACAGTGTGTCACTAAATGGAAATTATAAACTGTCAGTCAAACATTGCATAAAGAGGCTTTGCAATCAGTAAATATTCCTCTTGTGCATTTGGGAATGAACATGTGCTGTATTTGCATCCCAAGAAGATGACAATGATGAGGACGCCTGGCTTTCCAGCCCCACGTTGGCTCCAGCTCCTCAGGCCTCTGGGGCAGTGCAGATTCCTGGAGGGTGGTGAGGGCTTTGGCCAAGGACCTCCCTGCAGCTGCTGCTGTGATTGCAGTCTCCAGGCCTATCCTCTGTGATGGGCTTCTGCAAAAACTTCCCCCCCTCCCGGTGAGTCCTGCCCCCAACCCTCTTTGTGTATTTTGTCAAGCCAGGCTGCGCAGGCCTGCTGGAGGGGGTCCCTGGTGACAGTGGGGTCCCTGCTTTGGAGGGCTGTCTGTCCCACGCGCCCCATCTTGCCTGGACAAAACCCATCACACCCCTGCAGTGGGACACATTTCCCTAAGCCAGCTGGCCCCACATAGGTAAGGCTGCCCCCACCAAACCAGGCAGCACACCATTTAAAGCTGCCCTTTGGGAGCAGTTCCCCTCTCTGTGCACACTGTTTTTACCATCAGTCATTATATTAATGGGGCTCTCAGTGCAGCTTTTTTTCTGACGTGCAGCTTGTATAAATAAGCAGTTACAACACAGATTTCAGTAGCTCCCACTGCAGACTCAACTTCAGCCAACATCTGGGGAAGCCTATCAAAATAGCATTTATTATCTGTTTTCTGTACAAGAAGGTTCTCAGTTGGCTTCCATCGAGTCAGTAAGCAAAGGTGTATTTCTCTAGACTGGTCTCATTTGCAATTTCATTGATTACTCCTCTCTTTAAAGGGGCTGTTGGAGCTTTTTGATTTCTCACAAGCTAATAATGGAAATTACAAAGGAACTTCAGGTTGGTTGGTTGGCTCCTGTTTGATGAAACAGCTTGCCTTAGCTGTGAACACACTGTATCTCCTGCAGGACATCCTCACTCTGCTAATGTCCTGCACATCACTGCATCTCAGCCTGACTACACAGAAATACTCTAGTGCTGAGCCGAGCACTCATAGATCATATTTCCATTGCTCTTCCCAGCCTGTGATGTTTGTTAGCTATTCCCATCACACCACCCCCCTGCATGTCAGAAAGTTTGGAGATGTATGGTACCTGACAGCCTGCAATTAAGGGTTCAGCCAGGCTGTGTAGTGGTAGCGCTTTGCCCTCCCTGAAGGATACAGATTGCCTTCCTTCAAGAGGGCTGTTTGATACATTCAGATTGCTTTTGTTTGCTTTCTCTATGGAGAAGGGTTTGTTTCCCTGCTTTCAATTTCTACGTCCCTTTTTCTGTCCTGTTGGAAGCTGGACTAGAATGAGTTACTACAGAGTTTAGCATCAGAGGCACTGCTCTGCTTGTTTCATAGATGTACTGCTAGTTATCCAAGTGACATAAGACAATAAAGAATCATTTTCTTCCTTGCCTCCCCAGTAAGGACAGGGCAGATGTGTGCAGTCCAGAAATACTGACCCCCACAGCAAGCGCAGCCTCTGAAGTGACTCAGCAGAAACCAAAGCTTTCTAGATGCATGGTAAGAAAACAAGGCTGGCAGGAGGCCTTGCAGTGACCTGCGTGGGGCATGGAGTGCCCGGCTGTCCATGGCACCACGTGAAGGGGACAGCCAAGGGCCTCAGGTTGTTTTGCTTCTGGATGGAGTTGGGATGCAGTTGGGTGCCATCTTCATTGTTGCATCCTCTCCCCAGGGATTTCCTTGGGATGGCAGCAAGGGTACAGGGACAGTATCCAGAGCTTCATCCTTGCTTCTGCAAAATCCATGGTTTGCAAACTCTAGTTCAACCCCAGCACTAAAAAAGAGCATAAGGGCTCTGAGGGGCTCGGGTGCCTCCACCAAGGGGAAGAGGCGGCTGGCCCCTGGGCTGGCCCTGCAGGTGGCCACCAAAGGGGACAGGAGCTAAAAGTGCTGTGTGGCTGCTTGTTGGTGCAGTGCTGCTGACCTGGTCTTGCTGGTGATGCTGGAACAAACAGCCCTCACTGGCTGTGTCCATGGTGTTGCTCCAGTTCTCATGGTGTTCGCCCCAACTCCTAGGGGCATTAGGGCAAAGCAAATGACCTACAAGGTTTCACCACTCAGACAGGCTAATAGGGGAAAATCTGCAAACCTTAAAAATAGCCCAAGAATCACAGAAGCATAGAATGGTTAGTGTTGGAAAGGACCTTAAGATTGCCTAGTTCCAACCCCCCTGCCACGGGCAGGGACACCTCCCACTAGACCAGGTTGCTCAGGGCCCTGTCCAGCCTGGCCTTGAACACTGCCAAGGATGGGGCAGCCACAGCTTCTCTGGACAACCTGCGCTGGGGCCTCACAACCCTCACAGTAAAGAATTTCTTCCTTGTATCTAACCTGAATCTTTCTTGTTTAAGTTTAAACCCAACACCCCTTGTTCTGTCACTACAGTCCTTAATGAAGAGTCCCTCCCCAGCATCCTTATAGGCCCCCTTCAGGTACTGGAAGGCTGCTGCCAGGTCTCTTCTCCAGGCTGAACAGCCACAATTTTCTTAGCCTGTTGAAAGAAGTTTGGCTTTACTGTGCAACCCCTCACTTTCCCTGGTGAGAGAGCCAGTGCTGAGCCACTCGGCTTTGCTGCACAGGGTGAGCCAGTGGAATCCCATCCCATCCCATTGTCTCAGCAACCCCATTTAATACCACTGCCCACTTGGAAAAGTCCCTTGGGTTAGTCCAGGAATAAAATTTCCTGTTTCCCCCTGCTTATTTGTAATGTTTCTGCTATGTCGATAGCTCCAATTTGTTACGGTGAACAAAAAGGGCTTCACGAACTTTGTCGGGAGAGTGATCTCTGCCGAGAGGACTGTCCCCCCCCAGCTCCAAAGGGTGTCCCTGCTGGATCTGGGAGAGGCAGATACTGGGGGATTAGCGTGCGGCGCTGGAAGGGCTGCAGCCAGAGGGGAGGCTTGGCACTGCCGCCTGGATGAGAGCTCGCAACAATGGCGAGCTGCAGCCTGCCAAATCTCAACACAGCAGGCAAGGCTAGGCTCAGCTCTAGCTACACGGGAGCCGTGTAGGACCCTCCATTTTGGAAGAGCGCTAGCAAGGTCTGGCACTTGGAATTCTTGGCATCCACAAGTGTCTTCGCTCTTTCTTATCCCCTCCTGTTCCCAGTAGATTTTGCATCCTTTACAATGGATAAATTATACATGCAGAGTTTACTCTCCTACCCGAGCTTTGAGAATACCCCAGTGCCAGCCAAAGGAGCTGGTGCATGGGGGAATAGCCAGGAATGTTTAAAATAGTCTGGCCATGTGACTTTGGGGATTGGAAAAGGGAAAAAAAGGGGGGAAAAAACCCCTTTCCCCCAGCACGTTAAATGCAAGCGAACTGCTTTTCACGGGAGGGAGCCATGAACCGGTGATCTGTGCACCAGTCACGAGCCAGCAGCCCTGGTTTCCCTCCTGGCTGCGCAAGTGGCTGCATCTGGGCCCCAGGGTGAGGCACGCGGAGCCAGAGCTGCACGGAGGATGGCTGGATCCAACCTCGGCCACGGTGGAGGCAGCCACCATCGGGAATGCGGGAAGGTGGCACAGCGCTCCTGTCCCTCCCTCTTTGGCTGGCGCTGAATGATTAAAACCAAGGGCGGGTGTACCTGCGCTTGTACATACAGCTTGTTCTGTGTCAGCTCTTTACAGGGAGGAAAACCAGCCGTGAAAAGGGAGACACAGGCGATGCAGATCCCAGTTGGGCAGGGAACCAGCTGGGAGAAGCAGGGCACTCAGCCCCATGTGCTCCTCCCTACCTGGCTGCCCACCTGCCCCCTCTTTGCCTGTCCCCACATATTCCTGCCTGAGGGGCACCTGCCAGACCCATCCTGCTATGCCCAGTCCTGGGAAAGCCCCGTCCACCCAGGGATGGACCCATGGACTGTGCTCCCCCATCTCCCGGTGGCTCCCCATGCCCTGGTGCTGAGGGGCAGAGGGGCAGCAGTATTAACGAAGCCTTTAATGACAGCTACCGGCTTGTACTACAAGCATCTGAGTCTCATTTGAATTCAGGCAACTTTAAGCTCTTTTGGCAGTATAAAAGGGACTGAAAGTGGATTCCAGTCACATGTGCACTTGCTTTTAGACTCCAGCACGGTGCCAGCATGATGTAAAGGGGCCTCCGTGAGCCGGAGAATCAGGCCCTGCATATTTTACACTCTTTTATAGCTTACTGTGACTCTGCTTATCTCTAACAGTTAAAAACCGAGTGCCAATGGTCTACACGCTGGATACGTATCATGCAAAACCAAATATAGCACGGCTCAAGAACACTCTTTGCATAATGTACATATGTATTTCATTTATTTTTGTAAAAATTCTGCTTAAGCATATGGAAGGGAAGGAGTGATAACACTGCCTAGAGGCAGATATAATGTGGTCAGGCAATGTGCAAGCTTCCTCACACAGCTCGAGGAATGTGCCTGAGTTTGAAGTTGTTACATGAGTCCTGGACAATTCCTTAGTGGGGAGAAGCAAGTAGGTCATACAGATGATTTTGTGACGAGGGTCTCCCTTTGCATGAGATGGCAGAGACCCCCCAAATGCATTTCACCTGGGGCTTATGTTTTCTAACCTAGAACTATGGATGTGCAAGACTCCGGCTGAAAATAACCATGTAGATCCATATTTAGGAGCCTGCATGCATGAATTTTTCTTCAAACTTTTGGCTTGCCAAATTGACGCTGTCCTACCAGTAATTCTACAAAGCCTCTGGCTTACATTGCATAGCACAGCCACTACCGCCAATTGCAAAGAAAGGGAAAAAAAGGAGAAAGGCAAGGCACTAACAGAATAAATAACCACAATTAATAAAACTCAAAGCTCCTTGTCCTCCCTGGGCAGGGACAGCCAGACAGGACTGACCCCAGTGCCTGGCCCTGAAAGATGCTGGGCTCCTGCCAGTGCTTCAAACAAGAGCTGTGCTTTGTTCGTCTCGAAGTGTGCCTCTGTCCGTGCTGCCTTTTCCTACTTCCCTTGTATGCAGACGAAATTGTATTTCTAAAAACCAGAGTGGCTGCTGCTAGAGATTGGGGTAAACCACGTGTCGGCTTTGACTTGTGCATTCATCCCCTCTCAGCCACGGTGGGATCTGTTTGACACTGCATCGCATGTATCAGCTTCTGGATGCTTGGCCAAAGCCAGCCCCAAGCCTTCTGGGGCCCTTGGCCAAACCTCATGAGCTTGCTGTACCGAGGGGATCTTCCTGTCCCGCTGTGGCTCCCGGCAAGCAGGAAAGCTGGGACTACTGAACTGGCTGGCCTCCTGCTTCCCCTTACTGAGATCTGCTGGATTTAACCCTGATTATTAAAGGTGCAAACGACAGGCAAGCCATACATGTTAGCATTAGCTGAGTTTTGCAGATCAAGCAGCGTGTGAAGCATTCTGAAGCCAGTGTGCCGAAGGCAGCTGCCTGTGCTGGGGGACACACAATATAAGGGCTGGTCTTTCAAGCTGGTTGCATCTTGGGTGAACAAGGTACCCAGACATAATCAGCAGTTCATATTTAAGATCATCTTGTTCAGGAAAACAACAAAGCACATGTTTAGCTGTAAGTGGATAGTTCAGTGTAATTCATCTAAAAGGAGCGCTTCCCTAAACAGGCACTGTGCGAACACACCCAAGATAAGATCAAGTCAGTGGGCTTTACTTCTGAGTAGTGTTAACTGGTGCTCTAAAGCACCAGGATAAGGGTCTAAATGGCTTGATGGAGAAGGGAAGGATGAAGAAATAGAGATTACAGTGACATCCACATGTGTTTACTTATGGACACAGGCACAGGTTTGAATCACAGACATGCCTTTTACCCATGGGTTTGTGTAGATTTTAGCTCACGGGCTTTGGTTTAGAAATTGGGGAATCCTTCGGCATAGCATTATCTTACTGATATGCAAACACGTTCTGCTGAGAGACTGTCTGAAGAAGGAATTAGAAAGTCTGGTCTGAGTGAGAACAGGTTGAAGCAGAGATGTTTTAAGAGGACAAAGAGCTGTCATTGTATGAACATATGTAACAGAGGCAGCAGCATCCAGCTAAAAGATACCTTTTTCTGTGTTGAGCTCTCTCTTTCTATCCTGAGCCAGATCTTAATCTAAATTTTTCACTGGTACAAAGTGATTTGCTTAATATAGTCTTACACAGCTGTAACTGAGAATAAAATTAGATCTTGGTGTGCTAACTGGGGCAATGACCCAGAGCAGCAGTTAAGCATACACTTAGTGTGAAGTATGAGAGCCACGCCACCCAAGTTGGTGAGGGTATGCCTAAGCTTTAGGTTAGGCATCATTTCAAGTATTTGGAGCACACAGTTCACAAGAGCTGGTGTCTAACCTCATCCCATTGCTGCTTAGATACCTCAAACTTCTAAACATTTTCATATTAAAATAGTGCGGGTTTTGCAGGGAACAATTATCATTTTCCTACCTTCCTTGGAGAAAAATTGCCCTCCAAATTAAGGGGTGAATTTCATTTCAGGAGAACTGCAGGATTAGAGACAAAGACATCTCTCCTTTACTGACCTTCATCCCTGTAGCACTGGGTGTTCTCTGCTGCTTCTGCAATGGAAGAATTAGAGAGGTGTTTGTAGGGAAATCAGCAGTTCACTGGCTTGAAGACTGTACAAGATAGGAGGACTGGATTTGACTTTTAATTATTAATTATTTAATTATTAAACTATTAATTTGGAAGGAAGCAATAAAACAGAAAAGCATGTAAGGATTTACTTGCCCAAAACCTCTGAAATGTCTACTATTTCTAGAATGCTTTGCAAATGCTTTTCATACAAAAGTACATGCATGTATACATATGTATGTATATCTCTGTTATGTAAATCAACTCTGGCTTCTTATTCACTGTGTTAATGAGCTTCGAAAAGACTTTGGCATTTCCTTTTCTGTGACTGGATTTTTGTTTTTAAAGAAATAATTAAACCTGCATATCCTAAAGGTACTTTTAAAGCAGACAGGCTCCAACAACTCTATTCAAGCTAAATATGAGCTGGTTGTGCAAGCAGTCCCCTGAAGTACTTCCCTAACAGCTGATGAACTTAACTGCTCACTTGAAGCTGATGCTGAAGCATGTGGCTGAATTGAGGCCTTACCCAGTGATTTGGGGTGCTTGGTGTGGGCAGCTCTGGATGTGCCATGAGTGCAGCTCTTGCCTTGCTGGGTGCATCTCTTGGAATAAATATTCTGTTCCCTAGGTCACCGCAGGAGTCTCCATCCTGCTGGCAGTGAGTCAGGAGATGACTACTGCAGACCCCTTCAGTGCAACACCACCTTTTATAAAGTCATCAAAACCCAGAGGGAAGCCAAGAATCCCTGAGGCTGGATTGCATCGCAGTGTCCAGTAAGCAAAGATGTACGTTGCGTTTATGCTTAAAATAGAAACACGGGCTGGTGCTTGCTTCTACAGCTTCAAGGCAGCAGCCAGCAAATTCTCTCTGGAGCCCAAGTGCTAGTCCCAGCAGAGAGCCCACTGTACTGGCTGAGAACAAAGGTGAGCGGCAGGTCCCAGCCCGCAGGTGCTGGAGCATCTGCAGAGCAGCAGTCAGATCAGGCTGTGCACCAGAGGATATCTGCAGATAAAGTGGTTGGGTCCCAGCACATCTGTAAGAGGAATAAAATGTGTGGCAGCCAGAAAACCTCTTGTGAGTAGAAGGATGTTTCTTAACAGCAGCTCTGCCCATGTCTGTCACTGGCTGCTTTATGTGACTTCCCTGTTCACTTTAAGCTGTCTGTACTGGACACCAAAGGAAACGAAGTGGGATTATTTTACACCCAAGTTGTATATCCCATAAGAAAAGGCGCACGATGCTGTGCCAACTAGTGGTTTCCATACAGTGGCAATGCATAGAAAACAGACACTGACTTTGAAAAGTAAAACCCTCTGGGGAGTCACTGCTCTCCCTGAGTAAATATTATTTACTATGCACCAGCTCCGTTCATTCCAGGGGCATTTCTAACCTGTTGCCTAGGTTTTAATATAGTTCACATTGTCATATCACACCAAGCTATGAGCTGCCTTTAGCGGGTAAGAAGAATGGGCTCAAAGGGCTGGGTTTTGTTGGTTATAAATAATGTTTATTGATGCAGATTAATGAAGGAGCTGCCAGTGTGGAGCAGTCAGGTAATGGAGGCAGAACACTGATGTTCTTTCTCCACAGACTGCTATCCTGGCATACCAGTGGTGGGAGGAATAATTGCCCCTGGCTCTGGGTTTCCACTGGGGTCTGAGCACTGAGCTCCATCCAGAGAGGTGAAACTGAGCAGTCTCCATGTTGCCTGCATTCCCTGAATATTGATCCCCGCTGCTCAAAAAGGAAAAGAAGAAAAAAGGAAAGAAGAAAGCAAGCCTCACATTTTCTGTGGCATCTCAAGCTGGGGGGAAAAGCCAAGATAAATGGATACTTTCAAGGTCATTAGCTTGTGGATCTCACAGTTTGTATTGCATTGCCAGAGCTCGGCTGGGAGAGGTTATAAATGTTTTCTGTCTGGAGCAGGGAGCTCATTGTTGGAGTTTGGATCCTCTGCTTGGCTGACAGTGAAAAATCCAAATTCTGGTGGAGCAGGGCCCCCCTCCCTGCCTGGGAGGTCTTTTGTCTGTTCATCTGTAGCAGAATACACAGGAGTTAGATGTGGGGTTGAAGATACGGTGATGCCTTGCTGCTCTGGTTGCTATCACCAAAACTGCCGCTGGGCAGCTGACCTTCCTGACAGGCCCCCAAAAGAGATGCAAGGTCAAGTGTTGTTTGCTCTCCAAGAGAATCACCTCGGAAGGATGTCCAGTCCTCTCCATCATCACCAGCCAGCAGCACCAGGTCTGTGGAGAAGAGACATGGGGAGGGACTGAGTCAGAAACCAGGGCATGGGGCAAGGCATCATCTCTCAACCCTGGCAGACTGCAGGTTTTGGGGGCAACCCTGAGCCGAGGCAGTGGAGCACGTTTTGCAGCCGCAGCAAGTGCAGCACCACAGCAGCTGTGTCCACCTGCCCACACGCAGGAGGCTTTCCTCACCTCTACTTCCAGACCTGCTGGAAGTCACTGCTTTTGGCCATGTGGTTGTGGCAGTCAATATCCCTGTGTCATGGCTTAACCCCAGCTGGTGGCTAAGTATCAGGCAGCCGCTCACTAACACCTCCCAGCCCAGTGGGATGGGGAAGAGAATCAGAAAAAAATGAAAACCCATGGGCTGAGGTAAGAACAGTTCAATAATTAAAAAACAAAGTGCGATGTGCTCCTAATAGTAATAATAATGAAAAGGGAAATAATAGAGAGAGCAATTGAAACTAAAAAACCTCCAACAAACAATGGTGATGAACACCCGACCGATACTCAGCCCTATCCAAGCAGCTATCTGGTCCTTCTGGGTAACTGCCCCCAGTTTATATGCTGGGCATGACTTGCTGTGGTATGGAATACCCCTTTGGCTAGTTTGGATCAGGTGTCCTGGCTCTGCTTCCTCCTGGCTTCCTCTGCTCCCTGGCAGAGCATGAGAGACTGAAAAGTCCTTGATCAGGGGTAAGTGCTACTGAGCAGCAACTAAAATATCGGTGTGGTATCAGCGTTGTTCTCAGACTAAAGGTCAAACACAGCTCTGCACCAGCTACTAGAAGAAAACTAACTCTATCCCAGCCGAAACCAGGACTTCCGTGCACCTGTCTCTTTTCACCACTGCTCAAGGCCCTTGAGGGATTTGGAGAGCAGATGCACAGCCATGGTGGCAGCAACACCCAGCCTCTGAGGAGGGAACTGGTGTCACCCTGCCTGGCTAACCACATCTCTTCTGCCTTTTCCCATTGCTTTGCCACCCAGCAGCAACGCTGGGCATGCATAGGGTGTATGCAAGGGCAGGCATCCTTCTCTCATTGCCTTGTCTTAACAGCTGCTGCATGATGCTGTGTAAGATAAGAGATCTTCCTTCAAAATCAGTTATTCTCCATTCGCCCAAGTGCAGGCTGAGTTTGCTTGGTGGATTGACAATGCTCCCAGATTCTTGGGCCCCAGAGGTTACAGGGGACTCAGAAATGGTGCAGATAAATTGTCATTTGGGTTTAATGCCACAGACTGAAGTGGGTAGAAAATTCCAGCTATTTGGTGCTCAGTCAGGCCAGATGTTTTATAGTCTCTGGTGGAATAACACTAGATGTATTTCACAGCAGTAAAGGTCAAAGATGGACTCTAAAATAAGTGGAGCCAGCATTTTTGATGGCTTTCAGATTAGAGGAATATTTATTGGCAGATAATGTCTGCAGAACAAAACCTTCTTGCTCATGGATGGGGGAAGAGCTTCAGCAGTGGTTGGGACCTCCAGGAGCCATCAGGTCTCCCAGACCTCAGGCACAGAGGGATTTTGCTGTCTCCACAGGGACTCTGTGTCTTCTAGGGCATGAAAGGCACATTGATAAATGGAGCCAAGCCCCTCTGCCCCTAGACTGTGCACTGATAAAGCGACTCCATTAGTGGCTAACCACAGGGATTTCTGTTCATCATTTCCAAGTCATGACACTGAAGCATGGGGAATCTGGGAGCTGCAACCTCTGGGATCTCCATGACCTCTCCATCCCTTAACACACCAAGCCTGCAGGTCTAGCTTGTCTGCTGCCTGCACTGGCTGGATAGCTGTGGAAAGATGTCTTTCCAAGCCCTTTCTCCTCACTGCCCCCAGAAGCAAAGTCCCAAGAGCCTCCAAAAAGCTGCTGCTCTTTAGGGATGCCTCAGCACAGAGCAGCTACCGTTTATTCCTGCTCATTCACAGCAGGCTCTGCAGGACAGCTGGACCGATCTGAGATTTAACTGCCAGGTATAGATCCATGCTGCTGCTGAATTTATCCCCAGGATAACCCTCATGGAAGTTTTAGTTTATATAAAAATCCATCCCCAAGCATATATAAACTAGAGGTTGCAATAATATAATTTGAGAGTGGACAGGGCATGAATTAGCAGTGCTTTTCCAGAGATATTTCTGAAATGGCACACAGAAATACTGAGAGCAGATGTTATATTGCTTTTAGAGGACGAAAATGGGTCAGACCTTATAGCAGAGTTTCTAACCACCATGTAGTCTCTGCTGTCCTATATTTCTCAGGATGAGAGCAGGGAACACTAACTCTCCTGCTCCAGGTACCCCAAACCCCTGGAACTGTTTCTCTCCTAAACTGCTACTGAGGCGGTGTTGGTGTGTGTGAGATGAAGGTCTGCCTTCCCCTATGTTGTCTTCAGGAAAATAAGCTGCCTCCACATCTGAATCAGGCAAAAGCAGAACAGTCAGCCCAGATATCATCATCCTAAGAACCAGTGTTCAGGGAGAAAACAGACCCCAGGAAGCATGGGACAAAGCCCAAGGGGCTGCAAGCGCTCTGGATGCGGTGTTACACCATAGCCAGGGGCTGGAGGGGAGGAGGAAGACCCACGAGACCCGTTTGACACCAGGCACAGAGCACAGACCTGGCAGCCGGGGCAGGAGCCGTGCTGGGTCTGGAAACCAGGGACTGTGGCAGGTTGTGCCTGTAGCCAAGGCAGGGCTGACCTTGGCTGAGGTGGAATGGATGGATAGCCACGAGGCACCGGCGGGACCTCCCCAACAGACACACCAGCCTGAAATGTGAGGCCTCCGGTCGGGAGCCAGGTCATTTGCCTTTGCCTTGTCCATGTCCTAGGATGACCTGGACACTGAACCGCTTCAGGCTGACTAGATGAGCCTGTAGCTGCTCAGACAAATAACTCACCATCACCTTAACTCACTTGGTTTGGCTAGCAGAACTGCAATTCTGTGATGTGGGTTTTTTTGGGTTTTGGGATTTTGTTTAAAGTTTTGATATTTTTTGAAGTAGTAATTTGCATTATGGAGGGTCTTCCTGAAGAGCAACCTTCAAGTCATTTGATGCTTATTGGAAAGCGAGGTTTCCCTGGGTAGCAGCAGTGAAAAGGCTGACTGGTGTTTTCTGCATATTACCAAGGTCTGTATTGCCCTGTGTTGACTACAGGCAGTAACCTGCCAGTGGCTACAGTAGCAGGAGAGATACATTAAAGGGAAAAAGTACACACAGGTAGCATATCTGTGATTCCTGCTAGCAGGTCCACAGGACAGCAGACAACAGGTAGTGCACTTTAGCTCTGCTGAAGACATCAGCAAAAGCCCCCCTGGCTCCCTGCACAGCCCAGGCTTGGGCTTCAGCATCCCCAGCACAAAAGCAACTGGGAGAGGAGGTCTGTGCTCCACAGGCATGGCAGAAATCCCAGATAAGGTCTAAGAGAGAGGCTGCCCATCTCCCCTGAATGCCTGCAATGCTGGGGCATGGCTGAGGGGATGGACAGGCCTGGTGGGGTTTCCTCCAGAGCTGGGGGTCATAGCCCCATGGCTCCTGGCTGCGTTGTACTCTAATGCAGACAAGCCTCGGGGATGAGCATCTCCAGAGCTACGAGGGAGACAATGGCAGGAATGCATGCTGGCCCTGAGCAAGTAGGCCATAAGTCAAAACAGGCTATCACACCCCAAATCATGCCAGGAGATTTGCTGGCACCAGTGGAAACCTTACCAGCGTTCATGCTTTACCCTAAAATATCCTAGCAAGGTGCCCAGTCAGAAAAACGCCAAAACCCAGTCAAAATCTTACCAAGACAGTCATTAATGCAAAACAATTCAGCCATTCATGTCAGTGCTTGATTAATAGGTGCTTAAATTAAGTTTTGTGTGTTAGTTTGTTGTTCTGGGATTAGCTGTGTTGCTTTGAAAGAACACGAGCCCCTCAAAAGATAAATGGAGGCAACATGCAGCAAATATCCACCGGCTGTCTGCTTTTTCTGAAAGGCTTAAGTGACTTCTGACCCTCCTTCTGGGATTCCACCTGCCCAAGACATGAACAGGAGCTCTGGGGTGTAGAAGGGGCAACAGGCTCACTGCTATGCTGGACTATGGTGAGGGCATCGGCATAGCCAGGCTTTAGTGACTGATAATGAAGGAGGCAGGAGGTTTTGGGTCTTCCCCTTATCCTAAAACACCACCCCAGGGAGGTGATGCCAGGCTCTGAGGGCTCTGGTGGAACAAAGGCTGGATGAGCTGCCCATCTCGGTGAGAGTAACAGGAATTCAACTTCATGAACTTGAACAAAAGACTGAACTCTGGGAGGGGAGAGAGGAGTGCAGGAGAGGAACACAGACAATTAGTACTCTACAGGCCCTGACAGAGTCATTAATGAGGGACAACATCCAATTAAGGAGGAGGATGGGAAATCTGGGGAATGCCTGTGTATATTCCAGTAAATTGCTCATGGCTCCTCCCTATTCCCCTCCCCAGTTTTGATGATCATCTAAACAGGAAAGAAGCATTCAAGTGAAATATAGCTGATGGAAATATTTGGAGCCCACAGGTAGGTGGCTTGCTGCCCAGATGTCCTGGGAGCACATCCCCGCTCACATGTCTCATCAGGGATACACACACCAAAGGGTGCGCGAGAGGGAGCCTAAAAGGTTCTGGCAGTGATTTAACTCAATTAAAGTCTGTGGGATGGTTCAGCTTCACATCATGAACACAGGATGAGTAACTGATATAAAACTGAAAGGCACTTGTGTCTTTTGTCTTTAGGATGGCAGGAGGTGGATAATTCCTGCACTGAAAGAGTAGTGCTGGCGCTGGGCAGACTCTTGTAAAGCATTATGGGGGTTTTGTTGTCAAAAAGGTCATCAGTAGCTTGCAAATGCAGATTTTCTTCCAGCTTTCAACCCATCTCAGCATTTCTTTAAATGGAACTGTTAGTCCTGTTGATGTGACCTAAATCAGCAATGTCCTGCATAAGAAGGAGAAACAAGTCCCAGTGCCTCAGAAACGCTTGTCTGGATTGACAGAGTAGCAGTCTGCTTCCAGAGACTCTCCTATAAAAATAGCTGGTAGCAGTTTTCACAAGTTTGAGTTGTCTGGGGTTGGGTGGGTTTGGGTTTGGGTTTGGGTTTGGGCTTGGGCTTGGGTTTGGGGGACTCTTGGGAGTATTGTATTTTTTGGATAATTTTATTTTTAAGGCAGAAGCCAGAAAACATTAATTATGTCAGCAGCATTGTTTTTAATTTAGAACCTCCCTTAAAGTGATTCCCAAAGTGGTGTTGGGAATGAGGCTTAATTTGTTTAAGTCTTTGCATGTGTATAGGGGGAGAGCTGGAAGAAGCCTTTTCCAGGCCTTTTTTGAAAACCACTAAGTCCCTTTTCCCCTTAAGCTTTATGACTAAATTCTCTCCTTAGCGTTGCTGTAAGGAACAGAGACTTTTATATGTCTGCATTTACAGATGGACTTTAAACAGTATAATCACCAAGTTCTCGATGCTCTGAAGAATGGGACTTACTCTCGAAGTCACTCTTTTTCTCCATAAATACATACATACATATATATATATATTTAATCCCTCTCAGCCCCAGTGTATACAACCAGTGGTTATTACATCAGTGAATGTTACAGATCCCATTTTTCCCAGGGCAAGGCCCTTAGTGTGCACAAAGGCACAATGCAGGGAAGATTAATATCAGCTTCTGCTTTGCCATTCCAAGTCCCTGCTAACTGTAAATAATATTTTAGCAAAGATCTTGATGCATCATGATCTATTGTGTTGCAGAGATGATGCTGCTTGTTATGTCTTTAGCAGTGATTTATCATCCTCTGCAATGACACAAATCACGGATGGCTCATGACACTCCAGGATGTATGATCTCTTAGTAGTGGCAGTGATGAATTCTGCGCTTAGATCATAACATTTTGAAACCTGCGAGCTGGAGCTGATCCTTTGCTTTTCACTTCTAAAAGGTACCTAAAGCAATAAAAGCCTCTCTTTGTTAACAATACGTCAAGTAGCTCATCTTCCCCTTTCACGACAGCTCGATATTCTTAATTTCGGCTAAGCCTCGAAGGGTTATCAGGCAACTCCAGATTACTCATTCCTTTTGCTTTTCCCCT
This sequence comes from Myiopsitta monachus, assembly GCA_017639245.1. Lineage (NCBI taxonomy): Eukaryota > Metazoa > Chordata > Aves > Psittaciformes > Psittacidae > Myiopsitta > Myiopsitta monachus. The sequence goes on along the minus strand of CM029925.1, from coordinate 40,757,449 downwards.
ACTACCTCCTAACCTTTAATGTCCTCCTCCTGCATTCTGGTCCCAGGGACATATTTTGAAATTCTGCTGCATGTATAATGAGTATAAAATGTTCCTCTAGGAGCTGGAGAAAGCTCAGATGTTTGGGTACAGTAGGCCCATTCCGACACAACAAGCCTACGCTCAAGCTGTGATCCCAACAGAGAAGAAAGCGTTTCAGGTCTGAGCTGCTCTCATCCAGTGAGCTACTGCCGTACCAGCTCCGCTCCGAGGAAGTGGAAGGACTTGCTTTTATTTATTTTTATCCTGTGGCATTGAAACACCGCAGGTAAGAAAGGACAGAATGACAGAACGGGGAGGGGGTGTTGATGGTTCTCACTCTTCATTGCCGGGCCCCTGCTGCTGAGACAATGCTCATTTCTTTTAGGTAACACAGATTATTATGAGAACACAGGTTTTCTGGTTCAAGTGTTGACAAAATAGACATGAATGTCAAAAGCAAAAAAAAAAAAGATAAAAAAGAAAATCCCAAACAAACCACAGGGGGCTCAATGCTGCCCTTGGAGGAGGAGCTGCTCTTGCTGTAGTCAGGAGTCCCTTTAGGTTGCTTTTGCTTTGGGTATGGCTGGAAACTGGGGGCTGAGGGATCACTCCAGTAGCCAATACTCCCCTTGGGCTCAGACTGAAGTGAAGCGGCTGTCCTGCCTCAGCCCTTGTGGCTCTCCCTCTTCCCAGAAGTGATGGGGAAATCAGCCAACCCTTCCTCTCCATCCCCACTCCAGGGAGGACTCGGATGGGCAGCTGTCTGTGAAGCACTGCTGTTACCCAAAGGCGAGGGTCCCTATCTGCTGCTGCCTCCTCAGCAGCTGGGACTATAAGGCAGTGATGGTGTCTTGCAGCCAGATAGGTGCTGGAACCCTGAGCCAGCTGTTCCCTGTGGGTGATGGCTGCACAGCCTCTGGGGAGGAGCTGGAGCAGGGGAGGGCATCCTTTCTGGGGGCTGCAGGACCTGCACCCTGTGCCCCTCGGCTTCCTCCTGAAAGCTCCATGGTGGCTCATCACCACTGGATGGAGCAAAAGAGGTGGGCGAATAGAGCCGAGGAAGCCTCCTGGGACGCTGCAGGCAGGCAGCCAGCCCTGGCCATTTCACCCTGGCTGGAGCCCTGGCTCCAGCTCAGCTTCCAGGGAAGCTGTTCGGAACCTGCTTTCCCCTCTCGTAGTGGGCATGGGGCCCCTCAGGTGCTGTCCTGCCACTCGCTGCCCATCCTGCTGGCCCACCAGCCCCTCCAGCACAGCTGCCTCTGGTGGGCACCAGTTCCCTGGGTGCTCCACTGGCCATCAAATCCTCAGTGTAGGGACCCGCACTGGCACCCAGAACTCTCGCTGGGGTGAAGCAGCAGACTGTCTCGGGGAGGGCTGGGGACTGAGCTCAGGACCTGCATAACCACCCCTTGCAACTTCTTCCCAGACGCAGGAGACAGACAGCGACCTGTTCCCTGACCCCCAGGGACTATGCTCAGTGCAGCAGAAGGGTGCTCACCATGACCCCCATGCAGCGATTGAGGCGCCTGGAGGAGCGCAAATGATCATGTCCTGAAAGCCAGTGTTTGACTGTGCAGCCTCAACACACGTCAGTGTAGGGCTGGAGCCTGGAGAGGTGGATTCCTCTCCCCAGAGTGGGAAAGGGGCAGGGGTTGCAGGCAGCAGCAGCATGCAGCAGCTAGGATGAGGAGCAGGATGTAGGCACACCACCCCAAAGTGATGACTGCTCAGGTCTGCCCAGAGCCTTTCAGTGCTTGCCTCCAGCCCATCTCTGCTGGACACAACCAACCTGGTTTCTTCAAAGCTGTAACATGGTTAGACCCCGTGGCATTTTGCTGATACACCATATTGTTATCAAATCACAGAGAGATGACTTTTTTCCCTATTGCTTCCATGAAAGAACAGAAGTCTTAAGCCAGTCAATTAATGCAGGAACTCATTTCACATGAGAAAAGGGCCCTATTTAAGGAAGGAGCTTTTTTTCCTAAAACTTAGCAAAACAAGAACTGTAGTTATCAGCCTGAGACAGCCAAGCATCGTGGAAAATTTTACCTCAAGTGGTGAATGTTCAGCCAAGTTAGGATATAACAAAGCAAGACTTTAGAATAGAAAATCTTGGCCAATCCTTCTTATCGTCTTCAGTGCTCATTAGGACCTGTGTTTTCTGCAATATTGTAATTCATTCTATAATGTGATATCATGATTTTACCGCAGTAGGCAATGTTGTCCCTGAAGAAGAAAGTTACATTGATCCCAACAGAGAAGAAAGCATATCTGAAGTCTATCACAGTACATGCTTTTCAGGCTACGTACTTTGGAGTGGTCAGCTATGAGAACACAGAGCAGCTTTTCAGACTGAAGCCTTCTTTATTACTAGTCCTAAATGTTCTGGTCCAGAAAAAGAATCATCTCGCAGTGGCTTGCAAAGGTTAGATAAATCATTTCTGATACACCTTCTCATGGTATTGCATTTCTTCAGTTCCCAGTGCATAAATGTGTTTGTCACCAGAATTCTAGCACGGGGCACTTTACTCATACAATAAATTTATCCCCTATAGTGATCAATATAAATATCACATATATCTTTGTAAATATAAATGTGTTTGAAACTCAGAAAGATGCACCAAAAGCAATCTTATATCTTTAAGCATGTAACAGTTTACAATATACTTCTCACTATTTTATGTTCCTTCTTTACCATAAACATATTTCCGTAACTCCTATTTCACCAAGTATTTTCAACTTAACCTGTTGAAAATGTTGCAAGGACTCTGCAACTAATTGGGTTATTGAATGTGTGTATTAAAAGTATGAATAATTGGATTTGATAAAAAATTAAAATGAGTGAGACTGACCAAAACCAGACAAGAATTAAAAAAAGAAAATCTAAAAGTGATTTGATTCAGGTAAAGGAAATGAAACATCTTCTTAAGCCAAAACAATCACAGTAAAATGATTACAATAAAAATAGTAATGAAAGCCAAGGGATGTAAAAGCTGGGATGGCAGAATGGTAGCAAAGTGCTCCTGTGAGCCAGTATCATAGCAGCCAGAGCAGTTCTGTTGATGTGGAGGGCTCAGGTTTAATATTCAGTATTCTCCTGTGCCCAGAAGAGATGTGAAGCCACACCACTGCCCTGTTTATACAACACCCTGGACACAGGACTACAGGTTTAATTGAAGCCGAGTCTCCTTGTCCTCAGTGACTGCTCTAACCACTACTGAATAAAAGGGGATCCCTTGTCCTTGTTTTTATGGGAAGCCTTCCCTTTTTAACAGGCTTTTGACTATGCTAAAACAGCTAGCAATGGAAATTACAGCACTGGTTTGTCTACCATGTTCTGATGTATTTCTTTCAGCTGAAAGTCTCTGGCAAAATTGACTTGAATTTGCAAATATGTTTGAGCTGCCCTGAAATATCATTTATGGAAGCACCTGGCATTTTCCAAAATATGATATGATGATGATCAGAGTAATAATAACAGCTGTTATTGCTCAGGTAACTCTACAAGTGTTTTCTCGTTTCTTCTTTTGCATCACTTTTTTACGGCTTCCTTTCACCTCCTTGCTGCATGTTATTTTACATACATTTTTCTATTTATTTTGCTTTGTCCTTTCCACTGCCCAACGTGATGGTGCCCTTATGGCTTTATATATCATCAGGTGCACAAACTCCTTTTTTATATTGCCTGGGCTAAATCCTTCACAGTGTTACTCCAGTTTCCTCAGGTGCGATGCCAATGAAATCAAGCAACATCAACACAGAGCTCTGCAACCATGGAAGAAGCAGAGCCCTCATCTGTATAATGCCTTGATTTTTTTTTGTTTCATTATGGCTGTCTCAGAACCCATCTTTATTTACAGCTTCCTTTTTTTATGCCTCTGCACCCCGTTTTACAAACCTGGCTTCTTTACATTCAGCATCCGTCACCGTGATCTATCTGATCTAGACAGCTGTGCCAGAACAAGGGATTTTGAAATATTACTGTAAAAACCTGAAAGCTTTTTGCCACACTTGTATTCATTTTAGTGGTGATCACTGTAGCAGTTAACAAAAGACACAAAGACATCCATACCCAAAACACAGCATATGAAGATTTAATTTTTTTAGAAAATGGCACATACATTTAAATAGCTCCTACTTTTCCCATTTGGCAAGGCCATTGTTGTGGCTAATGTATGTATTTCTGAAAACAATGATACATTTCCAATCGTATCTTCCACGTTTTTTTTCAATGAGCAATAAAGGAGGTTGAGGTGGGATGTGTTTTATCCCACCACATTATATCATTCCTCTTTTTCCTCTTTGTTGGATGGCAATCAGGAACCCTCATGCCAAGCTTGGGAAGCAACAGCATCTGGCTCCTTGGCAGATTCTGCAGGCGGTCTTGTTGCCAGCCTTTAAGCTGTGTCTGGGTCTGCTGCATGGTTTGGCTGCAGATGGGCTCTCTGGGTTGCCTTGTGCTTATGGGTGCCAGTTTTGGCTTACCTTTGATTCTGAGGACTTTACTCATTTTTATTCATTTGTGAATAAGGACCCATCCAAATGCTTCATGAAACCAATATCAGAGTGTACTGATATTTAAAATGAAAGGGGAAGGAGGCTGTTTCCCTTCCCCTTCCCCTTCCCCTCCCCAGGATGAAACATTATAATAGCATCTGCAAATGGATCTGGATCTATCAGTATTTCCATTATAAATCAGAGGCTTAGAGCTTAGCCATGAATATTCCTCCCAGAATGAAATGCAGTGCTGCCACTGGTATCAAAACAGCACCACAGGTTTTTTCAGACCACCTAGGCATTCCCACACTCGCCTTCCCTTCTTTCAAGAGGGATCATTTGAAGACGTGACAATCTAACATGAAGTGTAGGTCCAAAACCGTCTGCACAACAATAAAAATACTTCTTGCTGATGTTTCTGGACACTGAGGTTCAATACCGTTTTGGAGCCGCTTACAAGAACAGTGCCTAGGCCTGGAAGAAAAGCGTTGAAATCAGAGACTCAGAGGACACGGAGGGAGCTGTGGCTGTGAACACAGCCTGTCTGCTTCTCTGACCTGCAGATCCTTGAGGGCTGGAAAGGGTGCAGCAGGGAAGCACTGTACCCATCTCCTGCTTCAGCACCTGCTATCAACTCCTGCTGTGTTAGGGGTGTTGCTGGTGAGACCAGGTTTGGCCACCCTTCTGCCCACATTTGGGCACCCAAACAGCCCCTGGCAGGAGTTGCCCCCACTGGAGAGGATGGGGGGAGAGTAGGGGCTGAGGAGCCTGTGCTCCCTAATCGGAGGTGTCAGGCTGTTGTCAGGGGGGAGCCAAGTGCTGCTGCCCAGCCAGCAAGTGTGGATACTGCTCGGCACAGATGGCCGGGGGGGCTGCCCAACTGCCAAATTAAGCCTTCAAAACATGATGTGACTCCTAGCATTTTGGAAGGAACCTTTCTGGACCCTGAGCCCCAGTGTGTACACCTCCACATGCTGGCTGGACCAGGAATGGCTGCTTTCAGTCATGGGATGGGTGCCTTTGAAGTAGCTTAATATTTTGGGAAGCAACATTCCCACTGAGAGAGGGGAGGTGCGAGGACCTGGCCTCCCTGAGGAGTGGGTGGGATGGGGCTGGGAAGAGCAGGGGAGCGTGATGTGCGTTGTTGGCACTCTAGCAGAGTGTACCTACGGTAATATAGGTGATGGCGCTTGGGGACCTGGGCGCTTCCCGCACCTACGATGGGCCCTCTCGGTAATGCTGGACACCGGGCAATGCTGGCTCACAGCTGTCCGTGCTGATTCCCAACCTGACCCTGTTTCCCTGCTGAGTGCTTCTAAGTGAGCAGAGCTGCCAGCCAGGCGCTGAGGACAACGCACAGCAAACCCTCCCCTAACAACAAGAGGATCCACAAGTAGAAGTTCCAGCCAATGGTGACACAAGAAAACTAAAGTGAAAAAAAATAACACTACTTTTTCAAACGGGTATTTCTGTTTCTCTTCTATATGCAATGTAAAATACCACCACACAAACTTTTATCCCTGTGTTTGCCCTGAAGGAGTCATGTCAGTGACACATAGTGTTACACGAAATCCAACTAAACATAATGCAACATTCAAAGCAGCAGTGTCCTGGTGTCCCTCGTTTCCTTTTTTAAACCTGCCTATTCTGTATTTAGGAAAAAGTTTCTTTCCTTTCCGTATTTCCCTGTGGTCTATAGACACTCTGTACATGATTTGTAACAATCTTTCTGGTGCAATCTCTTCCAAGATTCATCTTTTCACAATCCTGTGTAACAATCTTCCTTACAATCTTGTGTTCTTGCAGCCTTTCTTAAATGAATCAAGGCAGGATGTCAAATACGTTGCTCTAATGGCTGACACTTTTCTCCTCCCCCTTCTTTTTCTTGTTAGCAACATGGGGAAAAAGTTAAATCACAACAAAATTGTTACAGATTCTCTTTTGCAGTTGTTTTTGGGGAAAGGAAGCGATTCACCTTTAAAATGAGTGATGCTCCTGGGTTGGTGAAGGCCTCGAGCACCTGTGCAGTTCCAAGCATGGGAGGAAGCTACATGCACTTGATGAAATTACTTGCCTTTTAAATTAAAGTGCTTAATATGTTTCAAATGTCAGATCTTATTTTTGCATGTAGGTCAGAACCTTGTCTAAAGTTAATTTCTTCTTTTGGCTGGCAAAAGCACACTTTACCGGTCAAAATAATAACCAAATAACCAGTTAGGGTCCTTAATGTGAGCCTCTCCCCTCTCCTGCATTAGCAGTAGGAGAATTCATGGGGAAATCACACACTAGCATTAAAAATACAAGCTACAGTTGTTTCCAAGAAAGACTCCAACATGTCCAAAGACTGGGGGACCAAATAACAGAGCAGGTTAAGTGCTGAAAAACATGATTAACGAATTTTTGTTTCAATTCCATTTGACTTCTCATACCATGCTGTCTCTTCTGGATATATCCTTAGGGAAGTGAGGGTTGACTATACTATTGTTGGAGTGGTTGGTTACTCTTTGTAATATCATTATTCACATAAAACCCACAAATGTTTACATGATTTCATGGTATTTCCTTGTTTACTGTTCTCTTTGACAAGTTTCACTGACTCCGAGGGAAACAGAAGGGGTACTGTGTGGTTTAGGTGATCAGCTCAATACTCTGAGGGGTGAACGGCAAATAGGAAACTGTCAACTCAAACAGCTCATAAATAAGGCACAAGAAGAAAATCGTGAGTCTAAACCATTGACAGCTAAAAGAAAAAATATACCAAAAAGTTAACGAACATGCTCGATGCAGTTCCAGCTGCTCCATCAACCGTTCACCAACAGAAGCGCTACAGCCATGGCAAATAGTATTTAAACAAATAGTATTGCTTTTTGCTAGCGCTGTTGTGCACAACTCCTGGCTCACTGAGGGGGGTTAGGCAGGGATCTCCTGTCCCGAGTGTGGAGGATGTCAGAGATGTGCCATAGAAATGCATACTGGCCCACTCTGCATGTCCAGATCCACCACTTCCATCTCAGGTCATTTATAGAAGCATAAAAGAACAGGACTGTTATTGCTGCTGGTGGTTTGCTGTGGATCTAGGCACAATGGTGGAGAAAGGCATCTTTATTGCTGTCTCACTGTCCAGTTTCTAGTGGGCCAAGGAGCACTGCACAAAAGCTGTCATCCCACTTGGCTCTCATCACTCTCATTTTTGGCACTACTAGCTGAGGCCAAGGACTGAATGAGCACAGGGGATGAATTCTGTTCTGAAAGCTTGCAGATCAGGACCGAGGCATGTTGGAAGAGCAATGTGAGATGCCTGCACGCCTCCTTCTTGCGTGGTCCCGTTCTCTGGGCAGACAAGGAAATTATGACCTCGTGGGGTTAAGGGCTCTTTTACCAAATTGGCATTCTCACTAATGGTTTGAGAAAGTGGCCAGGTTTGAAAGCTATACTCCAGGAAGGAGCACTTTTGGAGCAGATTGGTCTTTGGGATAAAAACAGCCCTTTGACTTCTTGTCCACAGTAATTGTTATAAGGAAAATTTGGAGAAAGCCCATGTAATATCTTTTATTCATTCTTTATTTTGACTTGCCAGCTATGCTTTGCCCAACTTTGAAGAGTCATCTGTGGGGCATTTGAACAAGCACCTTCCTATGTTTTCAGTTGGGCCTATCTTCTAATTTCCCTTTTGTGGCATTTTACCTGCTAACTTAAAGCTCTTGAAGTTTGCCAAGACACATCCTCAACTCCTCACTGGGCAGCAACGCATGCACACATGAGCAGCAGCTGCTCCTTTATGTGCCTGGAACAAGCAAAACTTGGAAATTCAGAAGAGCCGTGTAGTGCAGCCTGATGTATGCAGAACCAGGGTATTTGCCACACAGCAAGCCAGCTATGCACATGTTGGCCCCGCAAAATGGCAGAGGCCCTAGGTGCCCCCTGTGCCTGCCCATTTTACTGTGCTTTCCGGCTAGGGCAGGGCAGCCCAGCATGCATCAAATCTGTGCCCCCCAGCCGTCCTGCCCCAGGAATGAGGGAAGGAATAAACCCTCTGCTCTTGCCCTGCTCCCAAAGTAGAGAAGCCATTAGCCAAGAGTGCAAGTAAAAGAGCTGAAGTAGGTTTCAATAATTTGTTGATGGGTTTTTTTTTCACCCTTTTCTACTGTGTAAGCTGTCTCTTGTTTTTATTTTCCACGTTTTGCTTTCACTTGTGCAGTAAAAGCAACGTTTTGCTTTTACTGCTTAAGCTTTGCCCAGTCACTGAGCTGTATATAGGCTTTGCTTAGCTTTTGACTTGCACATTAATCAAGAATTAGGAAATAAAAGAGATATTATTAGGGCTTGGACTTTCTGGTGTTGGAGTCAATGGGAGCTTTGTTGTCCACTCCTGGTGAAGGAGGATGGAGAGCAGACTGCCTTGTGTTAACATGGTAACCCTGTAGCTCTGTCTCGAACCCCAAACCAGGTATGTGCTGCTCATCTGACCTCTTCCACAGCCTTGCTTTCAGTCCCTGGCAAGAAAAACCATTCCATTATGTTCCACAGCAGCAGGAGAGGGTCCAGGATGTTTAAATCCTCAATACTTTCTCTTATTTCCTGACAATACCCAATTCATTGGGCAAAGATGTGAATACACATCTTCCTCGCACCATTTCACAAAAGGCTCTGATCACAAGAATAGGGAAAACCACTGCAATACAACAAGGACATATAAATATGAATGTCAAACTGCCCCGTCAATGAAATGCTTTAAAATGCAGGGAGTGCCATGGTGCATTGGGCCACAGAAACACAATGAAATGATAATGAGGACAAGTAGAGATGAAGACCACCCACCAGTAGTTTTATGACTGTGACTTAGAACGACAGTTCTCAGTGGGGCCATTGCAACTGGATGCCATTGTCATTTTTAGCACATGCTAAAGTAGGAATTGTGCACGGGCATTTCAACTGTTGCCTCTGACAAACAGCAGCCAGACTATTTATGAACAAGCCCCACCCCATTCTTGTGTGCTTGGCTGTGTCTGTAGGTAGAAGAGAATGGAAGAGTGCTACTTTGTTCTGACAGGTTTTCCCATAGTCACTGTCTGCTACTTTTTGCATACGCTTAATTTTCTGAGGAAGGGAAACGATTTACTCTGTCCCCTTCCTAGTCAGCTCTCTGGTGTTAATCTTCTCTTACACAAGCTTCTGCCCCACTTGAGCTTTAGTCTCTTTCATGCTCCACTGTGTTTACTCCCTTCTCCTAGGAAAACCCCCAATATTCAGAATTAGGATGGAAACTCTTCTAGAGCTTGGTTGTGCCATAAAGACAAAACTTGGGTTTGGGAGGAATGAAGAAGAGGAGGAAAGATGAGGCACAAGTACATTCCTGATATATTGGTTCACAAGGAGGTGCATGGGATGGATCAAAGCACCTCTCAGGTGTTCTGGCTCAAGTTCCTGCCTCTCCATCCCAAAACACTGCCATACATTTTCTTGGCAGCTCTCACTAACACCTCAGCTCTAGCACAGGGCACAGGGGGTGCAAACAGGGGTAGGGGAATTTTCTTCCATCCAACTTCCACATCAGAAACAGTCTGACTCAAGATTTAGGTAAGCAACAAGTCCTCAAAGCAATAATACCAATGCAGATCTTTTCTGTTTTGTAACCCTGCTAAGTCGCATTCAAAACAATGCAGCCCTTTAGGTTTGCTCACTGTTTCATGAACATCTGTAGATTTCATAGCACTCTACAGCTTGCCTTCAAGTCTTTTTGTATTAAGAAACTCATCCAAAAAGCAGTTGATAATGAGTATATTTTTAATTCTGCACTCTTCAAATCCTGTCACAAAATGTGTAGCTGACAGAGGCTGCTCACATTAATGTACCACCATACCAGGTTGTCACTCCCAAAGCTTTCATCATGGGAAGTCACAGAAAGGTGTCACCTTCACAGCCAAGAACTGCCTAATTTACCCATTAGGCATTCCTTCAGTAGTCCTTTAAAGTGAGCATGCTTATTATGTTTTTTAACTTTCTATGTTTTACCAAGAAGACAGCTATAGCATAGATGAGAAAATAAGCACTCATGTTATCCTCCATAGCCTGTGCAGAAAAATATGTTCAATTTGCATGCACATGATGGTAAAGGAAGCTGACTCAGAGTGAGCAGTTGGTAACAGGTGCTTCTGGATGGTCAGATTTAAGGCACTGCAGGAGCACTCAGAGGTCTCCAGCATGGACCAGAGCAAGACGTGTCTGGGAGCTGTTCTGGGTGTTGTATAACCACTTCATCAAAGATGGCGAGTTATGCGTTCATCTCTGAAAAAAGAGATGGGAATAAAAAGGAGCTAGAGAGGGAGAATGAGGGGAAGAGGGATGCATGGCAAACAGAAAGGCACAGCTGAAGGCACAAGGAGGCAGACACAGCACACCCAGTTTATTTACCACTGCGAAGGTCATTGCACATTTAGGCCTGGTTTTATCTTACCAAAGGCTTGGGAGGAGACTTGAGACACTTCCCAGAGGCATACCTTAGGTAATCTATGTAGTCAATGGAGAGAGAGACTGGAAAGCAGCTATTTAAGAAGACACTTCAAAACCCTCAGATAGTGCGTCTTCTGGAGCCACCTATCACTTCCTGCCCAACCTCAGAGTGCGGGGTCCTACACTGTCACAACAGCACAGATACAGAGCCGGCAGGCAGCTTTCCTGGCTCACGAAGCGTCTTACCAAAACCGTCATGAGACTGACAATCACAAAACTTGTGGCAGGAAGCTGAGAAGAGCAGGAGCTCCTGGAGCAGCTCGCAGTTATGTTGAGACCTTGGCTCCGTAGAAGACGTGATCTGCAGCTGTGGCTCCCCTATACAGCTTCTGTGCTGGGCCAACAGTTCAGGACTGGCAGCAGAGCTCTTGAGCCAGGGGACTATCTGTGTAATCCAGACTTATGCTGCTGGAGGTAAGAGAGCCAGAAAAGCCTGCACTATGAAGCTGTGCAGACAAGGTGCATGCCCAAACTAATCCCACCCCACTACAGAGCAGAGGGGTACCTGGACAGCTGGTGTCATCTCCTATCTGAGATCCTCCTCCTCATCTCAGCTTTCCAAGGCGCAAGCAAAGGTCTCCTGTGACTCTCTGCCATGAAGGAGATGCTGGTTTGCAGATTCTGGGTGGGAAACTCAGCCTTTCTGTGCAACACAACTTTCCAGCTGTGAAGCCATTGGATCTACAATGACTCTGGAAGTGATTGAGAGTAGAGCTGGAAATTGGAATTTTCCCTTGATTTTGGTCCTTGAACTCGGCACTGCTTGAACCATCCCAGGAATTCTTCGGAATGTTAGTCAATGAGTATTTTGGTTTTCAGTGGAAATGTGGTGCAGGTATATGGCAGTGGTCTTTCGTACCTCATAAGATGTTTGCTGTTGTGCAGAAACAAGAAGAGTAACCTCACAGAAAGTTCAGCAGAATACGCTTGGCAATAGTATTGGCATTCTTTGCCAGGCATGAATCCTCAGACTGGTGTTTCCAGATCTCAGAGCCTCCGCTTTGTTTTCTGCCTAGTTAGTTAAAAGCTTGTCTATGGTGCTAGCCTAAGTGGAATCTCAGAAACTCACAAACATGGATCAAGGACACACAGCAAGGCCTCATGGTGTGGGCTGCCTGGTGTCCCCATTTGAGAGATGCTCCAGCTGAAGCGGCAGGTGCCAACAGTGTGCAAGAAATTTCTGGTAGAACTAAGGAAGGAACTCAGTGACTTTGACTCAAACTCCTCACTCCTCCTTCCCTTTTGTCCTCCCTTCTCCATGAATCCCCATTCTTCTCAATGCCTCAATATACAGATTCAGTAGGCCTTATCACATGAAGAAGAGGACGCTTGTGGCTGGAAAATGCTGTACGTTTGAATGCAGCATAGCTGTGAGAACAGGGAGCAAGAAATGGGATTACAAACAGTCAAGCAAGTTCACACATGTTAGTTATGTCCAAAGAGAGTTGCTCTCCTTTGTTACAGTGTGCTCCACTCATCTGTGCAGCTGTGCATCTGGCCTTCTGTTTCTCTACCTATTCTCATAGGTGACTGTTGTAATGAGGAATGACAGAGCTGAGGAGCTGACGAGTACAAACCTCCCGGATCGGGTGAAGCGTGGGATTTGCATGAATAAAGCACTTGAAGTAAGGGAATCTGGAAAGATATTCAGATATATACAAATGCATAAATATTATGAGCAACACAATCATATGAGAGCCCTGCTTCCCAGGAGACCTCTGTATGCTTTCAGCCTCACATCGGACTCTCTACCCAATCTCTCCTGTTTATTCCGCACGCATCCAGACACCGCAGTGGAGACTACAGAGTAGCTCTGTTGGAGCACCTGATCGCTAGAGTATAGCTGGTTCCTCCCTGGACTGTGCTGAGCTTCGCCCTGTTCGGTACAGCTTATTCTTCACGCCAAGTACAGAACAAGCCACCTAGCACAGCATTTTTCAAACTCTGCTGCTGATCTCTAAAGGGTGGGTTTGATACTTTGTAGGGGAGATGGGAGCCTGGCTGCCAAGGAATGTTTATTTTTGTGTTCTTGCCTAATCATTGTCACGGATGATTCAGCAAGAGCAGAACTGCCACTCTGCCTGGGAAAAAATTCTGCCGGGGCTTGCTCTTGTTCAATTTGTAGTGGAAATGAACAAAAATGTAAAGAAAACCATTCCTGTGCTCCCAGAGGGCACTTTCCTGCTTTTTGAAGGAGCAATATTGAGCTAAAATTGGAGAAACTGCACAGGTAGAAACATTATTAACATAATTAATGGCTTACGTGAACCAGGAATAATGTTGTCTGGGGGATGTTTAGCTGTCTGCAAAATCCCAGAGACCTAACAGGTACCTGCAATTCCACATCTTGATGTTATTTAGCCAATTTTCTCCTGCCATGAGGAGGTCAACAGTCACGTACCTTCTGTGTTGGACATTGTCAAGCCTTGTTTACTGCTATTAGAAGGTCCCAGGAGGAAGCTGGTGAATTTTTGGCAGTTTGTGGCAGAGGAGAGAGCTACAGCTGCAGAGCAGTTGTTGTCATAACACCTATTCATCATTATCCTTCCCATCATGAATCACCTCCTGATAACCAAGCCCTCTTTGTTTTTATCCATCACATCTAGAAAATCCCTGCTTGCTTCCAGGAACCACATCTCTACCTGGGGAAACTCCGTCTGGTTTTGTGCCAGCATTTCTTCCCCAAACCCAGAAAATTCTCGAAGTCTCCCTGCTGAGAGAACAGGGACAGCTTTTCAAATGTTTTGTTCCCTTCCACTTAAAATTCAACCAGAGTATCTAAATTAGGAATGCCGCTACATTCCAGCTCAGAAAGCTGCAGCGCTCTGTTACAAAGAAGGGCTCCGTCTCCTCCTCATCAATACCCAGAACCCTGTGTTTCTGAATCGTCTGGTCCATTCGCCTAGGTGGAAAGCTCGGTAGGGGGCCTATGTTGTACCCTTCCGTCTGTGTCTGGTACAGAGTGGAGCACCATGTCAGCGACGCACTAATACACAAGAATAATCAGCTCATCAAATCAGCTTCATTAGTTGGAGCTTGAGAGCACAGCTCCACTGCCCAGCCCTGCAGACACGCAGCCTGCCTTGCCGCTCCATCTGCTGCAGCCGAGCAGGAGGGGTCTGCCCATTCGGCTGTTCACACAGAAGTGCAAAAGCCCGGGACACCGGGGTACTTTGAGCATGTGCCATGTTCCTGCCTGACACATGTCACCAGGGACCACTGCTCCTCCCCTGTCTCTCATACCTAAGACCAAATCCAACTCCGGAAGCACCAGTGCCGAAGCCACTAGAGTGAGGCTTTAGGCCACTAATGATTTCCCTGTTTTCCGGGGGGAGGGAAGCAGGGTCTGGTCCAAAAAGTCTGCCTTGCATCCCAATCACAACATGGGCTCCTGGAGGCCAAACCCATGCAGTTGGTGGGTGGCCCCGCAGCAGGGATGCTTGCTAGGAGAAGGGAGAGGTGGCAGAATAGAGGCTGCTGAAAGCTGGCTCTTCCCCAGAGCAGGCTCAGGGCTCTGCGATCCCTGTATTTCAATAGCAGAGGAGCGGGACACCAGCAGGTCACGAGTTTCACAGATTTGTTCACTGCTTGGGATTTCTGAGCGAGAGTATTTATGGATAGCTCTGGAGTTATTTTTATGGGAATGGCTCTGTAACTAAGCATTTCAGAAAAAAATCAGGCCACCATGTAGATGAAAAGGCAGGTGGAGAGGGCTTTGCTTTGAGTGTATCCAGCTTGGAAATGGATGGGTGTAGGCACCCAGCAGGTGCACGCTGTGAAAACCCCTAGGGCCGGTTGTCTTCACAAATGCTCTCCTTCAGACAATTGTGAATAATAAACACATGTATAAATCTCTCAGTCTTTGGTATTGCCAAGGGTCTGTGCAGAAGTATCTGTTGCTTACACTCAAGTTCTCTCTCTCTCTCCGTGTATTTTTAGCATGGATGGAGATATAGTCTCAGAAAATGTAATGACATGTGACATGCAGGATTCATATGTATCTAGGCAGTATGGGAATGTACCATGTAGGAGGAGATGTAACATACTGCTTGGCTTCTAATACCCATTACTTAAGCATAATAAGGCGCATTATGGAAGCAGATAAGGGGGCTCCCCATTGTGCCTAAGCATTAGAAGACATATGTTTGTGCAGTACCTGTGTTCTCCTTTTGCTTTATGTCATTACATTAAAGTCGATTCATGCAATATTGACTGAAGATTTACACTGGCTTGTCAAAAATGTTCCAGGCATTTGCCTTTAGAAGATGATGAGTTTTCACAAGAAAACAATGATCAATTTGATTCTGCCTCTCCCATGCCATCAACAAATCTTGCTAATGATTCCAATTGGATACCAGTGTAACACTATGGCAAACCATCTAATGTTCAGAATTTCTCTGCTGGTTTTAAGAGAGTCAAAAGGCAATGTTCTGCCCTGGTGTTACCTTTGTAACTCTTAACAAGATAAAAGAGCAAAGTTTTGCCTTGTAAACAGTTCTAATGAAATGTTTTTCCAAAACCCTGCATGTTTAAGGAAGAATTTAGTGTCCACAGTATCTCTGCCACTCAGAGGAAGTGACTCAAACAGAATGGATCAGGCTCTTCCCTCCTGTGTTTTCACACTGCAACCCAGTTCTAACAGGAGCTGTAGCCTGCGAATGGATACAGAAAAGGGCTGGCAAAGGATCTTTATATCATAGTTCAAGCAAAAATGCTTATTTTCCTAAGCAAGGTTTGAATTGCATTGTAAAGATAGACACTGGAATGGTTGACAGCTTTAACAAGAAAACTGTGACTGCAATCCTAGTGCAAACCATACATCTTGTGAGATCAAGTGGAATGCTCTGTACAGATGCCAAAAAGAGAGGATTTTTTCAAGCCTGTTTTTTTTATTAGTAGTTAATGGTGTATATTTAGCACTGAAAAGATCATTTGACAGCACATCAGTCTTGCCAGATATATGAGTAAAAGGAAACTCAAAAAAACCACATTTGTGTGGGGTCTTTTTCATCTGAAATTTTAGGAGGAATCAACCTACTGGATGTGAACTCTGCTGAACTAGATGGAAAGGCTGCCATTGATTTCCACGGACCTTAGATCAACCATAAGGAGAGGAAGTAAAATGCATGCTAGGATGTTTCCTCGATTATTTGCCTGTCCTTTTAAATGCTATATGTGACATTTTAAAGTTCAGGTGTTAAAAAAGGAATGATAGCTTCATGAAGGGTTTGTCAGTGAACTGCAGAGTTTAGAAGGCTGTTAAAAATATGAATATAAATGTCTCTGTGCATACACACTACAGGGACAGAATTTAATTTAGCTGGAGCTCGTGGTACCTGACACTTTCTGCTATGAGAGCCTGTTTTCAGTTTTCTATAACTTTGCCAAGTTTTAACCATTCAGTGTCTACCTCACACTGAATATTTTGCATCTCTTGATTCCACCAGCAAGGTGATGAAAAGCTACCCAGCATTGCAGGATGGAGAAGGCAATCAAGGGATTCTGGCCACACAGAAGAGGGAGTAAGTGACAGCAAAAGAAACATGAGGGTGGACAAAGAAGGGACAAAATGAATGGAAGGTAAATCAGACGGGGGCCGCCAGACAGAAGAGTGAGAGTGATGGGGTGGGGTGAAGGGCTAGGCCAGCAGGAGAGGCAGCCTGGGAGAGAAACACAGGAAAGGGTAAGGAATAAAAGGCCCCCAAAGCAATCTGAGCAGTAAATCCTTGAATCGCGCATTCACCTTCCTTAGTGGTTTTTTTTGTTGGTTTTTTTTTTTTTTTCTTTCTCTTTTTTCCCCAGGCTAAAGAAAATGATTTATGCAGCACCAAGCATAAGGGGGCCCCATTCTCCACTGACTGGTAAGCATTGCTGCAAAGAACACAACGGCAGCAATAGTAAAGACAGGAGAAGATGCCTGTTGTCATTTTAAAAAACCCTGGGAATAACTCATTGGTCAGACTGCTCCCAAGGAGGCAAGCTGCTTATTGCAACTGCTTGCTTTCTTTTCCTGCAGAGATTTCAGGGGGTTTATTCATTTTCCAAGCACTAGGAAGAAGCTACAGGATCTCAGAAGGCGGCAGAAGAGCTGAGAAGGGAAAGGGAGGGCAAGGGCCAGCAGGACAGGACACAAAGGCAAACACACAGTGAAGAGGGAGACAAAGGACAGATGAGGAAAGAGAGAGCAAGTGAAAAGATGCAGAGAGGGAAGAAACCACCAGATGGAGGGCAAAAAGCCACATAACAAAAGTCTTTCAGCATTTTTAACTCTACCCCAACATATATGTACGTTCCCTGTGCAAACATTTCTCCTCAGAGCCCCTTCATCTCCTGGGTACAGCGATGGGTGCAGTGTCAGTAGGAAGGACAGCTGGAGAAGTAGATGGTTACATGTTGATATGTCAAAGGATGTACCCCTGTACCCCACGCTGGTGGAAACGCTTGAGGGGAGTCCCGATTCCTGTGTTCTCTCACTCTCTAGCTGCTAGGTTTAAAGCCTGATTTCCAGGGAAGCAACACACATTTCCCTGTCCACTGGCCACAGGACCAGAAGCCAGCCCTACCTGGGGCAGGAGAAAACTTGCCCACACTGCGGTCCAGAGGCATGTTGCGTATCACATCTGTTTTGTGGAGCTGTTTGCACGAGGTCCTGCTAACATGCATGTTCCTTCTCGAGCAGCCTGTGTCTGCATGTGTCCCTGATCCACAGATTAATGATAAGCTTATGCTTGCGGTAGCTGCCCTGTTGCACTGCTGCCAGGAGACAGCAAGGAGGTGTTCCTCATGCTCTAATGGCATGTACTCACAGCAGGCATTTGTGTAAGGGAGGTGATTTTGGAAGTGCAAGGAATCACACGATTCCGGCACAAATGTTTCCAGGACATGTTGCTCTTCCTGCACTTTTTTCCAAAGGGGAAAAGGGGAAAGGTAGAAGGAGGCTTCCAGCCAGCCCCATTAGCTTTTGCAAATGAATTGTCTAACAAATGCAGACTTCTTGCAGCATGAGTTTTGCACATAGGGTGCACTGAGTTCATGTGCATGCCCTGTTCATAGCTGCCTGGCAAGCAATTAGGGCAAGAAAAGGAGAAACATGTAAAAAATTACCCCAGATTTGTCAGTAAACAGGAGTCATGGCTAATGATGTTCTCTAATGGATCTGTTATCCAGCCTTAATGACATTGTCTCTGTGCATGGTCACCATAGGAAAAAAAAATTGTTCTATTTTTTCCTGTTCAGACATTATCCACACACATTCCCTAACATTTGAAGGGTCTGTAGAGTGTGAGGCTTTTCCAAATGGCTGCAGAAGCCCTTCTGAGACTAACTGATCTGTGTGAATATTTATTTTCTAGCAGTGACGCCGTTCCCATGATGCATGCAATCATCTGTGGCAGTTAGGCTGCTTAGCATGACAGGACCCTAAGTAATAACCAAGAGAAGACAAGAAAATACAGATGTAGGGGTGGAGCAGAGGATGGAGGAGAGGCGGGGTGACTGCTGTGGTTTAAACACCCCCAGTTGTGAAGAGGTCATGGCTTCTCCTACCTGTCTCACTTTTCCTTTCCCAGTGTGGCGACTACAGCCACCGCAACCCTGGTATGTAAGTAAGGTCCATAACACCAGCAGAGGGAATCAGTAGTTTTTATTCACTAAAATATGCGGTTTTGGTTGCTTTTTTTTAAAGCTGTAGTCACACAGCTGTAGTCTGGACTCCCACGTTTCAGCTGTTCCCTCTGTCCACAGGCAGAAGTAATGCGTCACTTTCTGAATTGTTCCTTTAAAAAATCAAAACCAGCTAATCAACAGCAGCAGTAATGCGGCGTGGAAACAATCGGCTCAGCTCCAGGCAGGAGAGGCAGCATCGCCCCAACAACTGGCAGCAGGTAATAGCTGCGAAGCTCAGCGTTGTTTTCAGCATTCCTCGTCCCCTCAACCCCAGAGGGAGGAGGCCATCTCCCTACCAGCACCCAGCATCGCTGCAGTGCGCCAGTCCTGGTTCACAGCACCCTAGTCTGCCTGGGCACCAAATGGGGCTGATCCTGTTCAAATTTAAGAGAGGTTCAAAACACGGCACGTTCAAGCAGGCTGCTGCGGGCCCCTGGAGCTGCAGCCCGGCCACAGACAGGGCAGGAAAATGCTGCGTTCCCCGGCAAGACGCACAGGATTTCCTGCAGCGGGTCAAGAAAACATACCTTCCCATTGTCCCCACCATGTCACGGGGAGTCCTTGTGCTCCGCTGGGGACAATGTCAATTCGTACCCTGGCAACCAAGGAAAACAAGAAAGTTGTTTGGCATTTTACACGAAGCTGCTGCCTGCCTCCCTCACCAGAAAGGCCAGGCACTGGGATACACGACGTTCCTCATGGCCGCTAACGAATATCCCTCGCCAGCTGTTGGTTGGCTGCAGAGGTGGAAAATCTGTGGCAGCCCAAGGGAAAAAACGTTGTATTTAAGACAAACATGTCTGGGGGAGGCAGGGAAGAGCCGTGCTGACTCCTGCCCTCGGCAGGAGTGGCAGGCAGGCTGCCGGGCAGCGGGGCACAGCAGGGTGTGAGGCTTGGTTGGGAGGCCATGGAGGGCAATGGGGGTGTCCAGCAATGAAGGACTGTCCCAGAGCTGTAAGGCCACCGCAGGAGCCCATCTCACCACCCTGCAGCATTCCTGCAGCCAGGCTTGGCTGCCACTCCTCCATCTGCCCCAACTCAACTGTAGAGTGCATTTGGCATTGCCCTGTCCTGATGTTCAGTTATTCCCTGTTATTGCTGCATTTTTCCTCCTCTAAAATCATTTTAACATTGAAAGAACAGTCATAAAGAGGTAACTTCAGTCTTAAATTCTTGCAAACCTCGGAGACTGAGTCGCTTAATGGTTGTTGAATGCACAGAAATGCTACACGCCATGCTGGACCTCAGAGATGTAGCACAGATCTCACCAGCACACATTTCCAAAGCATTCCAAATCCAGGCTCCATCAGCACAGGCTGGATCCTGACCCTATTCAGAGCACTATGATGGAGGTCAGGAAAGTCTCAGCTTTTCTGCTGCTGGGCTGAACACTTCCAGGATTAAAGGCATTATTTGTTTCCTGTAATGCTTTTGTGAACCTGTGTTTCCTTCTTGTCATAACACCAAACCAGCAAGTGCAGGATGAGACAGAGCACCTGGAAGGCAGTGGCAAAAACTGTAAGAAACTGAGCATTTTACTGCAGCTGAAGACAAAGAAATTTTCACTGTAACCCTTTAGAATAAGGTTGTCTCAAAATATACATGGAAAAAGTATAAATCAACTTATTGCTAGCAGTGACGCAAATATGGTTTTGTTTTTATACTGATAGTAAGAAAATGTCCAAAAAGTTGACTTGGATAAAAAATATCAAAATGTAAGAGCTGAAAAAACACACACCCAGCGCATAGGACATTACCTCTAGACTCAAGAAATGACGTTTCAGTTCGCAGACCCAAACTGCCATGGAACAGAGCTGTGTACAGAGACTGCTAGTGTTTGGCAAGGTCCATGGAGAGTATAGTGCAAGGCTGCCCATTCAAAGAAAGGGAAAAGGGACACACATAAAAAGATTTTAAGCATATTCTACCTTTAGATAAATGAAAGAGTTGAAGAGTGTTTGCCCAGGAACGGGGAACATGTGTCTTTAAATTTATCATAGATAAATGGGCAGAGGGAATAGCAGCCAAGATTTCCTTGTCTGAGAGGCTGAAGCTAATACTGTCATCTGTGGTTAAGACCCATTTGTCAAACAGAGTATGCTGAGAATAAAGAAAATCAAGTCTCCCTTCCCTTTTTAATTTGACTTAATTACCCGTAATTCCCCTTACTGAAATAATGGCATTTTCAATTGCAGGACACATTTCTGTGCCCTTACTTTCGCTAATGCAAATACATGGCTCTGCATGCAGGGAAAGCAAAAGCTGAATAAATGCGCTGCAAAACCAAGATGCTCCAGTACACTCACCTCCTTCCTTGGGAGAGGAGGACAGAACAAACAACACGTGGCAGATGTTAGCCACACAGTTCAGTGCCCTACTGGGAGGCATGTAAATACTATCATGATGCACAGGCTGGGAGAGGCTACCTAGGAGAACACAGTGCACTTGTATGTCGGATTTGCCCCTCCATAGCTGGGAGGAGGCATGCACTCATAGCACGGCATGGAGTACATAACACAATTATAATTGGGTGCAATATGTTCACAGTGTTTAAAAAACGTTGTCTTAAAAAACTGAGTGCCACGTTCAGATGGCTTGAATTCCCCATGAGCCCCTGTGCCTACTGCTTCCTACTGGCTGCTTCTGGTCCTTCAGTGGTGCCCAGCCAAGAGGAAACTTCAGGGCACAGATGGAGTTCAGGCTAGACAGTCCACAACTTTCACTGGATCCCGCTGGCATCCTGTGGTGCGAAACCTGCATCCCAGAATTACTTGGAGCTGTCGTCCTCCCAAACCCGATGAGCACACTTGCCTAAAATAGTTGCTCGCAAAGGTGTGGCGAGGCCAGCCTCGGGGCTCACAGAGTTGCTGAGGGGGACTGTGAGCCTCAGAATATCCTTGTAATTCATCTGTAATGTTAAACTTTAAATAACCGCCTTCCTCTTTCATTCCTTTCTACCTCGGCTAAGAAATGCGACACGCACTGTGTAAAGGGACTGTCACCAGCTGTTAATAAGAAAGCAGCTCTAGCTTCTCTCCGCTTCTCTTGTTCACACGTAGACAGTGTTGGAAATCAGTGAAAACGGGTGTAGCCCCTCTGCTACCGCCACCGCCACCTCCCACAAAGAGAGCAAGTGAGAAAGGGAAGAGGAAAGGTTGAAGAAATGGGCTGACCTACTTAGGTACTGCGAAGGACGAGCATGCGGGCGCTGAGTGCTGGGATGGCTGTGCGCGTTTGTTCTGGGCACCTACTGTTACCCTGGCATCCCTCCAAACAAATGGCTTTACACCCAATTCCAAAACAGCTCCTTCCTCCTCCTCTTCAAAATATGCCCTCCCCACCGTGCACGCTCTCCCTGTGATCCTTGCCGCCTTGGTTTTAAAACGGCCGCTTCCCCAAGCAGGCAGCCAGGCCCTGTCTTCTCACCCACCTGTTAATACCTGGCCTCCTGTTTGTCACATGGCAGCTCTGGGCTCTCGACCAGGATCCCCCCCTGCTCCTGTGCCGCAGCCACTGCTTCCGGCATGGGCCACCTGTCCCTCCTGTCTCAGCTGAGAAAGGACAGGACCTAACGGCAGGGTAGGTGGCTGTCAGCAGAGGACCCGGCTTGCGAGGAGTGGCTTCCAGAAGCAACAAGGAGAGAGGAGGCAGGTCTCCTTGCTCTCCAGAGCCCTGACTCAGACCCCTTCCCGTGTGTCACACGCTGCCCCCTCCCCTCCGCTGGCTCCGAGCCCCCGAGTGGCATCACTCGAACCCTGCAAGTTATCCAGCCTGAAAATTACACCCACTGGGATCTGGACAGTTTGCAAAGCTTAATATCGGTGATTGCAAGGTGGGATCGGCACATTCAGGCAACACAAAGGTTGCATTATAAACCCCTTTGGATTTAGATGGCGGATGAGCCTTTTGCTCTTCAGACGGTATTTCTGGCAATTCAGAGCAGTTACAATTGCTCGTCAGAACAACCGAAAGTGCTTCCCTGGCAGCACGGCATATCTTACTGAGAGACTGGAAGAACCTTCTTTGGTTTCTATATAAAACCCACTGATGACTCATATAGGACTCAGAAATTGTCTTAGAGATAAATAGGAAGATAAACTGCAGATCTAGAGAGTGAATCTTGAGTCACAGAGCTGGAACCAGGATCAGAAGGCAAACTTCCACAAAGTTTGGGGTCTTAGGGAGACAAACAGGGGGTTGTTTGCATTTTTCACATAAGCATCACACTTGTAATTTCTTCTTTCTCTTTTTCTTCTCACTTCCTCTTTGGATGTGGTGTAGAATATGAGGGGTCTTGGAGTTCCTTTTGTCTACTTCCTCTACCACATTTTGTCTTGCTTCACACCAGTGATGTCTCAGAGGCAATTAAAAAAGGTTCCACTTAGTTCCACAATGCCATATCAGCTTTGGTCCCTTACCAAAGACTACATAATGATGTTACACACACAAACTGCAGTGCAAGTTCATTACTAAGGGTGGAAAATCAAGCACTGAGAATCTAGAAAAGGCCACTGCTAGGCTGGCTTGTGGAGCTTCAGTTTGGCCCCTCTGTACATACCCACGTTATGGCAGTCTTTAATTACATGAGCATAATCCTGCACTGCTTGTCCCACAGAACCCCTGCCTCCTCCAGCTCATGGAGCAGGTGGTGCTCGCTTAATGAGCAGCTATTTATATTGGGTCTGTGCTCAGTGCAGGACCCTGTTCCTTGTTCACTGAACACAGTTCAAATCCCGATGTGAAGGTGGAGGATTCACTTTCCTGCTGGCTCTTCTGGTGTACTTACCACTGTTGTACCACTGGGCTTTGCTTTCACAACACCTTAAAGAGATGGGGAGGTGGAATTATTCCTGATTTTAGATGTTGGATTGCACAGGACAATGAGAAGGGTCCAGTTCTTTGATGTGACCCCTGTGGGGCTCCTGGGCTTTCTGTGCTCCACACATGGGATGCCCCCTGCATGCGTGGAGCTCATGCTCAGGACTTCTACACAAAAGACTGTAGTACGCAATCTTAGTATCCACTGTGGAAAATCTGCTTTCCATGATTTGTCTTACATCATGTAGGATCTTCTGGAGCCTCACGGGATTTCCTTTGTGTACAAATATTTCCCAGAAATAATAGTGGGGAAGAGATTATAACTTGATAAGTTATAATGCCTCTTGTTTCGTCTCTCATGCCCTTCCATTTGCACTTTTCCCTCTAAGGGATGGCTCCTCTTTGCCTCACATGCAGAATGGGTTGTCAGACAAATCTGCCCCTTTTTGTAATTGTGAAGGCTTGACCTGTTGACCTTATAATGACCCGAGTATTCTTACACACCCTTCTTGGTGTCATTGCAAACTTTTACTCCCAGTTTTCCTCACATTCCTTATTACCTTGAGGTATTAGCCTTTCTCAAGTGTCAAGTATATGTACTACAGGGAATACTGGTTTTGGTGTAGTGAATAGAGTCAGGTTACAAAAAATGTCCCTAAGCAGACACCAACTTCCAGTCCATTGATCTTCACACATCATAAGGAAGCCGAGACTGGAATCCCTTCATGTTGGCTTCCGTGTCTATTGTGTCAGAGAAGTCTCATCTACAGTGCTCTCCTGCGAACACGTTTATCCAAACTGGAAATCCACTGGGATGTCCCAGAACAATACAGTTCCTTTACAGATGCTGTAGGAAAGTCATTGAGAAATGCACTCTGCTGGTCACGGTTGGTCTGCCTGTTCCTCTTCATACTTTGGCCAGTTCTGTTTCCTGCCTTCTAAATGATTTATGCCCCAGCCTTTTTGCTCCCTATTCTTGCTTTCCTGTTTCTCTTCCCTTCTAGACTTTCTCACTAGACTCAGTCCCTCCTTGATAGCTTGCTCTCTGATTAATGGTCTATACCTTTTTTCTCATACTGGCCAACAGGCCTAGTTAAGCTTTCCTGAGCTTTTTGTCCAGTTCTGGTGCTTGTCTTCAACACCACTCTAGCACTTGAACTTCTTGTTCGTACTCCATCCTCTATAACCGCTTCCTTACCACATTTGTCTTCCTTTTCCCAGTCCTGTTCTCCACCTCTAGTCTGATCATCCCGTGACCCAGGCTTCCTCCTGCCCCAGCTCCACAGATGATCCCGTTGTCTGCCCACAGCACCTCTTCTGTGTTCACTCCATTATTGTTGCTTCCTGCCCTGGCTCCCTTTCCCAGCCTACTTGTCTAGCTAATCCCAACCCCAATTGGTTTTGCTCTCCTAGCTCCAGTGTTAACAGACCCCTTGCTTCAGTCTTTCCATCCCTTTCCTATTTATTCCAGTTGTGAACTCCTCTGCATTTTAAGCCTCCAACTTGAACAACCCTTACCACGAATGTCCCTGACTGAGCAGAAAGTACTCAAGGTTTTGTGATCTGCAGTCCTGATTCATCAGAGACCTTGACAGAGCCTCTGCCCACCCCTCTGGAAGCTGGGTGAGTGGCAACCTGATGAATAACCAATACAAGAACTTGGACATGTTTGCAGGTCCACAGCAATAACAACCTGAGAGTATCATACAGGTATAGCCCTGTAGACTACAGATAGGGCCCCTCTTCTCAGTGCTGGCTCTAACTCTACCTAGAGTAGCTATTACAGGGAAACACTGGCTTCTATTGCACAATGCTGGCCTCAGGTGTGCTCTGTTATTTCAGGGACAGGTACATGTTCAGTTTCCATTGTCTCTTGCAGTTAATGATGAGATGGAGCATGCTCCATGACAGCAGCATTCTTGGGGGCTTTACTGGTTAACATCTATAGAGTCTCCACTGAGCACCTATGAAGTGAGATTTTTTTTTCCCCAAAAGCATGTGTTGTTGGCCAAATTAGGTGGATTTTCAGAAAGATGGTACAAGGCATATTCCTGAAGTTCAGGCCAATCCCCTGCCAGATTTCAAGCCTTGCTTCAAAGCATGGGAATGCTACAATGATTCTAAGAAAAAGCTGTCAGAACATTCAAATTTGGGCAAAATAACATATATTTCCAAACCTCATTCTTGGAAAGGCTAAAGCTGATCAATCAGAAATTAGGAAAAAAAACAAACCAAAACCAACCCCAAAGAACCCAAACCCAAACAAAACCCCAATCAATCAACCTGAACAATATGGTCAATTTAACTTCAAATCATTAACATTTGGCACAGCTGCAAGCTGCCAAAACCATGGTCTTGTAATACAAAGCTGTGGGCAGTTTTTATAATGAACAGCAACCCCAAATCACTTGTAAACATTATTATCATTCCCTTTCGGTTTTGGTATGTGTCTGTCTTTCCCTGTTGTTTGCAAGATAAACCGGATTTTCATACATCCTTAAAGATCTTGCAAGGTTAACACTTCACATGAAAATACACAATGGAAATAGATACCATGCTCTTACTTTCAAAAACCAAAATCAAAGCTACAAACCAAAAAAGAACACTGGGAATTTACTACTTTTCATTCCACAAGCACACCTCACAAATGTCAAACTTCTTTGCTGTACGATCAATAAGTGAGGTGTAGAAAATCACTAAATGTTTTTCATCCTGTTCTGAGTAAACATCCAAACAGGGACTTATTTTCATGGAAATGCACAGGAGTGTCTCCTTGGCTCCAAAATGGATTTCCGCATCCAAGACAGTTAAAAAAGAAACATTTCCAAAATTGAAAAGTTTCATGGGAACCAGTTTTGTGTAGACACCTAGGGGCCCGTTATCACTCAGTAGTCACTAACCGAAAGGGTCCAGCTCTTAAAATGAGTGCCACCAATGACAGCATTACAACTGTGTTGCTGTATCTGTCCTCTCGTGATGCAGGGCGTTACCACTCGGTGCCTTGCCGTGGACGCTGTACAGCCAGGACTTCATTGACTTGAAAGTGGCACTTCCTGGGCAGAGAACTCAATTTCAATTTCTGATTTACTGACTACCTTTTCTTACTCTTGTCCCAGAGACTTCTCTTCCTCAATACAAAGTGTGCATTCAGATACCTTTCTGAGACTCGTCTCCTCTGGCTTCCCCAGTGCAGCAGAACCACTTATTTTCCTTCACAAGATGGCCGAGCTCTGTGGAAAGCCTACTAAATGGTTTTAGAAGCAACACTGAAATGATGTAGAAATCATCTGTGGAAAATTGCAAAGGGTGGAAACGGTGTCGTCATCCATTAGCAATGCCCAAAAATAAAATAAAATTGCTCCACAGGGCTTTTCCAATATTTGTGGAGTGGCATGCCTCCAAAGCACACTCAGTAAGGACAGGGTGCTTTTGGAAAGCTTATTTGCATGCACCCAGGCATGCAAGCACACACACAGACACACATGGGCTGCAGGCACAGAGCTATTTTGCTGGCTTGGAAGAAGTCAAGTGTTGGAGGACACTAGTCAATGAGCTGCTGCCTGATGCTGGGCTGAATAATGTTTCTCAGTTCTTCTGTTCTAGGGGTAGGTCATAGCTGGGAAGAGCAGTCCTGCCCTGTCCTCTGCTTCCCTGCCACTGCCCAGCAGGGAAGGCAGGACCAGAACGGCCAGGACCAGCATCCCCCATGGGAGACACTGCACTGGAAGGTGCCAGCAATGAGTTGAAGATTATGCTGACCTCTTAGGGTGGAGAGCAGTGACTGAAATGAGCTCATGCCCCAAAGCAAAACCCACTGGGAAGAGTTTAAATCAAAGGATAATATTCACAAAAATTCAGGAAGCAGGATATCATACTAAGCAGAGCCATCCCTACATTTCCAAATGCAGTGCTTGCTGATGACAGTCTCCATAGATAAATCTGGTGTGCCCCACTCACTTCTCATTATGTTTGTATTAGACCTCCACTGAGGAAAGTTGCAGTTGTAACCAGCTTAGTTACTCATTTCCTCCCCAGCCCCCTTAGCATGAGTAATGAGCAAGCTGAGGCACTGAAACAGGTAGACAAAAGATGACAGAATTCCCTGAGATTTGCATGGCACATAAATATTTAGTGTTTGATTTATGCAGTGTTGATGCTATTTGTCAATTGCTTTATTAAAACCTAGAAACTTTGAGAGGATGTAGTAGATGGGAAAAAGGAGAGGAAAGTATTCCCTCTGATACTAGAAATAAGGAAGTCAAGAGTCTACAGGTTGTGGATGGGGGAACCCTCTGCTGTGTCTCTGACCCCTGTGGAAGCTGCTGCTCTGCTTTTGGTTCACAGCCTGAAGGATCAGAAAGGATCTGCTCCTTTCAATAGGCAGATAGAGCTGTACAAAGCTGGATCAGGAGTTGTGCTTCTTTCTCCTCCCCCGTCCACAACCTAGAGACAACATAGCTGCGAGGACGTTGATGTGCCAGTAAAGGCAAGGGTGAGCTCAGATGCACATCATTTGCCAAGCGGGTGACTGTGCCTGTGTGCATGGAGCTGAGTCAGAGCGAGGGCATCTTTTGCTGTGGCCTGGAGGACCGGCACCACCACAGCCACAGAGAGTTTGCGGTGGTTTTGTAGTCAGTAGCCACTGCACCAGTCATCTCTGCATATTTTAAAAATGACAGGCAGTTTGGGCATCTGCTTACATCAATATTCTGTAAATACAAGGATAAATTGGTAGCCCAAAACAGTGAGAAAGCTTTGCATAGGTTCTGTTTTGAATGCTATTTATTACACAGCATGATATACACAGAACTCTTATTCATGTCAGTGGGAGTTTTATGCAAACATGGAAAGCAGAATGTGGCTCCAAATTGTAACTTGATTTGCTGTAGACAGGCCTTTCTGCATGCAAGGCTGCGAAGGCAAGTTCTCCTCTTCACACAAAAAAAGGTGCAAAGCCAGCGTAATAAGGAGACTGCAGTAAAGTGCGGAAAGGTCCTGCTGCCTGGTGTGGTTTTACATCAGATTGTCCATCACCAACAGCAATGAAGAGAAAGAGAGAAGGGAGCAGTACTGGAATATATGCATAGCTAAAATGCTTCCCTACAGAATTTGGTTATATTCAAATTCGCAACTGATTGTTTTGAAGAGATAAGTGTATTTTTAGAGATGGGATATTATATTATGGGGAGACAGTAAATTCTCTGTAGATGACGATGTACTTGGATTGCTGGTAGAAAAGCAATTTCTATCCCCATGGCATCATCTAGCCTAAAATGACTGACCTGAATAATCATAGGTTTATGGGTTTATAGATTTACTCTTTTCCTAGGTGCTTTGCTGTGCTTTTAAAAATAGTGTCAAGACAACCTGCCTTCCTGACAACATGAGCGTTTTAAAGTAAGGCTGTGCTTTTTCCTGGTACCTTATCTAAATTTTTCCTCGCCCTAAGAGTTAGAAATCTCGTCTAGACTGGCCTTCTTGCCCACTGACTTTTGGCAGGGACTGGCCCTGTGACTTTCGCATGGTACTGTAGTGACACTGGAATTTGAAATTTCAGGAGAATATATACCTTAAGCATACTTTAAAGTAGCCAAATCTTTCTACAGACAGATACAAGTGGCCAAGGGGTTTGTGTAACTTGGAGTTCACAGATGAAGATACACTGTCCATGGGAAAAATGAGATGCTCTAACAATACAGCCTTAGTGCCGTACAGCACTACAGCACTGATAAAGATCAGCCACTGAAGGCTTGGACATATTTATCACCAAGAACTCCTTCTATGATCGTAACCGACACAAATAAACTCCTGCAGAGCACATAAGCTATGCACAGAACAGACTTTTTTCCCTTTTTTTTTTGCCTAGAATAATGACGTTCTCCCTTCACAGGCAAGATTTACCAAGAGAGTTTTGAAGAAAATGTAGAGGAAGGAATCCCTAAAAAATTGTATATCAAATGCTTAATTAACACACTTGGGCTGTAAATGCAGAGATGTACTATAAGGAAAAAAAATAGTCTCCTATGTTGAGTCTATTTCATATTCAGTTTGGAAATTCTAAGCTAAGACAAAGTTTCCAAGCTATTTCAAATTATACTCAAAAGATTCAGCCTCAGAACTCTCTGACCCTTAACTTGCTCACTACTGATGGCAGTGTGCCCTATATATCACTACAGAGAGCAGTGAACCCTGTGTACCTACTGCTGAGGACGCTACCAGTTCAAGATACCATGATACATTTCGGCTGAGAAAACCCTTCTAATAACAGCAAACTACCTCCTAGATTTGCCCTCTATAACATGCCACATGTATCATACATGGGCGGACAGGCAGGAAAGTAGCTTTGCAGAAAAGGACCTGGGGTATCTGGTTGACACCAAGCTGAACACGAGCCAGCAACATGCCCCTGCAGCAAAGGCGGCTGAGGATATCATGAGGAGTGTTGCCATGAGGTCAGGAGAGGTGATCCTTCCTTTCTACTCAGCGCCTGTAAGGCCACACCTGGAGTGCTGTGTTCAGGTCCCCAGTGTAATAGAGAGATGGAATTACTGGAGACAGTCAAGCAAATGGCCATAAAGATGATTAAGGTTAGGAAGCATCTCTCCTATCTCTCTTTTTTGAGAAAAGGCTGAAAGAGCTAGGGCAGTTCAGCCTGGAGAAGAGAAGGCCCAGAGGGGGTTCTCATGAATGTGTACAAGAATGTGAAGGGAGGGTGTAAAAAAGATGGAGCCAGGCTATTTTCAGTGGTGTCCAGTGACAGGAACACAGGCAATGGACACAAACTGGAACTGAGGAGGTTCTGTCTGAACATCAGGAAGCACTTTTTTACTATGGGGGTGACCCTTAAGCACCGGCACAGGTTGCCCAGAGAGGTGCTGAAGCCGACATCCTTGGAGATACTCAAAAGCTGTCTGGACATGCTCCTGGGCTGCTTGAGCAGGGGGGGTGGACAAGATGACCTTCAAGAGGTCTCCTCTGATGCAACCATTTTGTGATTCTGTGATACTATTAAACATGCTGAGCAGCAAATCTACGCCTACTGATTAGACATGTCCTTTCCACAGACCCCTCTCTCAGGCCTATCCAGATACCTCTGAGCATTGTGTGCCACACTGAAAGCAACTTCCCTTTGTCAAATATACAATCTTGCAATTAAACCACTGTCCTGATTTCACCTTTTAAACAAATTCTGAGCAAGCAGTCCAGCATTCATAAACACCAAAACAATCAGAAAGATTTTGATCTTTCATGTTGTAAACAGAGTATATGCATACTATAAGGACACCTATCGTAACACTACTGATGGAATCATCTGTGATCACAGAGATATATTTTATTATGGTACAATATAGGGGAGTTAGCATGTGGGGGTTCACTCATTCTTTAAAATGTCTACTGCTTGCTTTTTTAAAACCTTTACTTTCCATTTCAAAATCTTGACTTGAAAAAAAATCTTAATTTGAAATCTTAATTTGAAATGTCAGGGTTTTTCAGTATTTGATCTGTTTTTGCTAATTCATCTTCATTTTCTGACCAGAAATAACTAATTTAACTAGTACTGCTATTTATTTTAGTAACTGAGGTACAGCTGGTGCAACCTGGTGGGGCTGCTTGTGCCAACAGCATGATGGTTATGTCTGCAGCAG
The DNA here is from genome assembly GCA_017639245.1 of Myiopsitta monachus. Taxonomy (NCBI): domain Eukaryota; kingdom Metazoa; phylum Chordata; class Aves; order Psittaciformes; family Psittacidae; genus Myiopsitta; species Myiopsitta monachus. Next base: position 40,726,289 of record CM029925.1, on the reverse strand, counting down.
AAAACCTGGCATCACTGCTTGTCCTGAGGAGTAAGGAATCCAGTTTGGAAATTCATAGTTTTTCTAACCTCTACCCACAAATCCAGCCTCTCATGCACACATTAAACCTCATCCGTTTCAGACATGGCCTGGAAATGTGCCAGTCCTGTTCCTGCAGCACCATGTGTACCAGCAGGTCTGACCCACACAAGAATTTGCTGGGGAAGCATCGCATGGCTGCTGAAAAGAGGGAAATGGAGAAATCCAGATGGGACAAGTATGCCAGGGATGGGGAAAAAGGGGCATGAGGGGAGCACCCTCATGAGGAGGGGAAGCTCCCACCACCCCCCCCCAAGCTTTCACCTCTGTGTTCATGTGTCCTGTGAGTGATTTTCAGTGCACGTAGCATTCCTCATTCAAATCTCTCACTGAGGCAAGTCATTGCCAAAAAGACCCCCCCTCCAGGAGACTTCAGTCCTTCCTCACATCATATATTAGCACCTCAGATCTCCTGCATTACTGCTCAGACTAAATGTGCATTTAAAAAGAAAGAAAAAAACCCCACACATTGCAATCTTCCTGTGAAAAAGAATCACAAACATGAAGATAACACCCCAGCCCCGGCTGTCGGGAAACAGTCTTGGTTTGGGGGGGTTTGCTAACTCGTCCTCTCTGTGGTGGCCGAGCCACCTCAGTGCACAGGCAGCGGAGTGTATGGAGCCCACTGAGGAGCACGGCCCTGCTCCTGGTGTCACTGCTACAATAGCCGTCTCGTTAAATAACTGCAGCACTTGGAGATACACGGAGTGCTCAGTGACCCTCGTAATTTCTCATTTCTTCTCTCAGATGGAGTGGTCGGCAAGTTGTGCTTATGGCAGTAGCCTGAAAGATGCAGGAGCTCTCGGATGATCTCTGCAAGATGTGCTTTCACTTACCCATGTGCATCTCTTTGTTTCTGAATTTAAAATGTGGCACATCTGAGTGAGGAAAACTAGGTTTCTATGCAGGCTGCTTCTTTTTCTGCTCAGAAGTAAAAGATGACAAAATATGCTTTCTGAGCAAACCTCCTCAGAGGCAGGAGGCTTTCTCTACTCATTAGAAAAGGTCAGAATGACCAAATTGGAGTCAAAATCCCAGAATGGTGGGGAGGAGGGCATCATTATTTTTTACAGATGGCATGTCTGAGCAGCGTTTGGCTTTGACTCCTGGACCAATGCAGCATGTTCTTGCTGCCGGTAGCAGCGAATCCAGCTTACTAGAGACGGGGGTGCTGCAAGACTCTCCTAAAGTCTCCCTGAGATTATTGCAGCACTGCCTCATTTGGGTCGTGTGGCCCCTTCTCCAAACCCAAATCTGCCAGTGGCAAAGCTAATAGCAAACGCTGAAGGGGTTATTGAGGAAAACCTGAAAGATTTTCTGTGGGAATGCTGAGCGGCAATCTCAGAAGTGCACCAAAGAGTTTTCAGTCTGAGCACCTGTGTCCCTTAGGCATCTTTGAAAGCTTTATCTGTAGCTTTCCTGCTCCAGGGCTAGTCCCTGGCAATGTGGTATCTAACTGGAATTCTTTTTTGCAGGGATTTGTCTGTCTTTATCCCCAAGGATTTCTCATTGCAAGTATCCAGAGGTGCGTGTAGCCCAGGACATGCGATAGGAAAGGACTCTGTGTATTTTGGGGGTTTGTGGGGCATGAGTGTTAATAATCCAGGTGACGCAACGGTGCCTCTGACTTCTGACTCTGGTACTTCTTCCTTGGAGAAATGACTAACCTTGTCAGTGCCGTGGTCTCTTGGTCTGCACACTGTGAATGGTGGCAGATACTTGCCCTCCTCTGTAAAGTGACCCCGGCATCGTTGGAGAAAATTCCAAAAGCAGCAGACTTTTCATTGTCGTGGAGATGCACAAATAGGAGAAGAGAGCTTGTGGGTGCTGGGAAGGCTCAGTATGTCGCAGCTTGCTTGTCTCCCCAGAGAGGACCTATACAGCACTGGAAGCTCAAATGACTCAAGAGGGGAAGGGGGAACCTATGAAGTCAATGCCATGAAACCCAGCGACTAGGTGGTGAGGGAGACTTTCTCACCTTTGTGTCTGTGAGTAGGACAAAGCACTCCTGGTGACAGCCTGGAGCCAAGTAACCCACAGCAAGCTGTCCTGTGGGCAGCACCAGTAGTGAGCAAGCAAAGTTACTGGAGCCAGGTAAACAACCACATTCACTCCTCCGCACACCCAGATTGCTCATTTGCTTGCTGTCTAGACAGCAGTGCCCGGCACCTCTTACTGCTGTGCCTTCCTGCCCTTCTTGTACACATTTGCTCACCGACTGCCACATCGTGCGGTGGTGAGGGCTGCTTGCCCCTCAGCTGCTACCCATTTAATGCTCCATTTGCCCCTGAGGACACCAGCTCAAGAATCAGCTGGAGGGAGGAACTTGATGGCAGGAGAGAAAGCAGCAGTTTCCACAGACCCCCGCTTAAAGGCAGTTACAGCAATTTTCATGCACTGCCCCATGAGACACGAGTTAGCTGTTGCACTGGCAAGGCAAACCTGTGGGCTGTTCATGCCCTTTGGGCATGACCCCGGCCCCATGTCAAACCTCCCTCACATGTGTGAAGCAGAAGCGCTTCGCGGCAGGCAGTGCAGTCACACAGGCCTAAGTGAGATGAGAACCAGACTTGCCTTTTCAGTAGCCTCTAAATGCTGCTGTATCCAAATGAACCTTTTCACTTGGGGGGACGGACAGCACTGGGCAGCAAAAGCATGAGATTATCTTGTAAGGCAGAGGTCTAGACATCCCAGGGAAGAAATGACAGTACTGGTGTAGGTAGCAGGTGTCCAAATCTCCACTGGCAATATTCTCTAGAAAATGCAAGCAAACCCTAAAATTCCAGGTCAGTATCTTGTGGAAGGGACCCCCACCTCCCTCCCAGCGGTTTCCATTTCATTTTTTGAATTATTAAAAGATCAAATGTTGGAATGCTGGATAGCCTGAATTCATTTGTCAGATCACGAAGTACTCATAACATTTCTCAGCCTTAATAACACATCTGCTCTTAAAATGTGGTCTCTTGGTAATAGCTGGCTGAAAGTGTCTGAATTTAGGGATTATTTGAGACAACAGATTTCCTTCTATTTGGAATGGAATGAGGCATCTGCTCCCTCACCGTCAGCTTTGTGGGATATTCTCAAGGCAATCATAAAAGGGCAGATCATTTTGTACATTATGAGAAAGAAAAAAGACCTCTGTTGGCAATTATGAGACTTGGAAGGGTGAATTAGGGACCTGCAAAGGTACCACTTCATGTCCAAAAATTCTAGCTACTCCATCCATTCTCCCCTCTGTGTAGAGTGGGGATGCAGATTTATCTGATGAGCTGAGAGGGAAGGGGCAATTCTCCTGTCAAAGCCAATGTTAGTAAAAGGGAAATAGAATGAAAATGAGTCAGGAAAGGATGTATGCCCTCCATCTTAGATAGCTGACCCAACAACATATTAGGGAGATTAGAACTCGGGATGGAGAGCGAGGCATGGATCCCTTGGAGGATTAAAGGAAATTTTGCCAATATTTATGCCAGTTTGCTACGTTGGAAAACCAGGACAAGAAAATGAATGCTTGCAAATTATTTAACACATATTCATCATCAGAATCTCCTCCCACATATCTGTGGGAGATGATTAATGAAGAAGTAAAAACAAAAGCAATTGGAGCCGAGAGGAGGCACTACTTCGCTCTTTGCAGGTATATCATTCATTTCTAGATGTGAAACATTACAGACAGCACCCGGATGATGCTATTTGCCAAGCTAGTACGGGATGCACACTCTGAGTTGCCTCCTCTGCCGAACCTGCCAGGTGTATGCACACAGGTATATATATACATAAATTCACACACACTCAGACATACAGGCCTATATGCATCTATATACAGCATGTGTATGTACTCACATACATACACACATCTTTACATATAGATGTATAGATATGTGTATATATCTTAGTCAAGTGACGCAAACTGCTGCAGCTGGAAATAACACTGTCTGCTCATGAAAAGACAGGCATGTATTTAGACTTATTTATGTGGTAGAAAATGTGTTCAAGGGATGTGAGCTGCCTCAAAGCCTTTGTCAGAGGAGAAGGGAGCAATCTGTGAGACACCTTGGCTGCATTTGGGTCTGGGACTGATTATTTACTGTAAGACTGCTCCTGGCATGAAATACCTGGAGGATGGTATTGTTGTAAATACTATTGTTGTAAGCTCCTGGAGGAGGATGCTGCAGGATGGGATTTAGACAGGTGGGAATGTGTCCTCCGTGGCCTCAAGGTGCTGTGCAGGAGTCCCCAGTGTGTGTTGGAGAAGGCTTTTTGTATTGGAAGGAGGTGAGCTGCCCCGTCTGTTTTACCCAAGATGGGCAGGAGAAGGCGCCTGACACTGAGCTCTGTGTGCAGACATATTCATAAGAATATGTAACCTGAGTCTGGAGAGGCTGCTGAACCTTAAGAGATGTGGCCAGTTACTTTGTGCTTTCCAATGCTTGTCTAGATACCCAAAGACTGACTGAGGAGCCTTGCGTGAGATTCTTTTATGAAAACCTTGGCTCTTCATTTTGAATGACTGAAATACTTGAATAAACATGAGGACCTTCCAGCTACCTGCCCCAACCACAGCACCAGTGCCATAGGCATTACAACTGCCTCTGTGAAATAGGGTGAGGCAGAATATATGTTGTGCTTTCCTATCCTAGAGAGCGTTTTGCACCTTTGCACAATCTAATGCACACAGGACCCTCTTGGAGATGAAGAGGTCATGGCTGGTCTTTCTACCCTGAGCAGGTAGCATTGCTGTTAGGTCAGAGCAGGCTTTCGGCACACAGCTGGCTCAGGGAGAAGGAGCAAATGCAAAGCACTGGATAAAACATAACACCCCACAGGTCAGTGAGCATTGCGCATCCTGCTCTACGGCTGCACCGCGAAGTACGAGTCTGCTCCTGTTCTCAACCCAAGAGACATGCTCTTTAGCGAAAGCTGTAGAGGCTTATGCCATGAAGGTCTGCAGTGCAATCCCCAGCCTTGGCAGGGATGTCTGGCAGCACCAATGCCACCATGATCCTCCCTGTGTGCTCCGGAGCTGCAGGCGGGAGCCTGGCCAGGGAGGCAGAGACCGGAGCTGGGCTTGTAGCACACCAGTCCTCAGGGTGAGGGCAGGGTCTTTAGCTATGGGGGTTTCATCTGGGGACAGCTCAGTTTCAAAGGCAGCTTTTTAGCACTTTGATTGAGGCAGCATCAATTCTTCGTGTTTTATATTAAATATTGCAATTTATATTAGGAGAGGTGTTTGAAGTTTCTGAATTTCCCCTTGGCCACCTTTAAATCTCATTTCTAATCCCTTAGCCCCTTTAATGAAGTTCTTGGTAGTTTACATTGTTATTAAACCTCTATTTGGGGAATATAATTTTAATCCTCATTATATGCCAAATATAGGTATCAAATATTCATTGTGTAATTGCAATTAAAAAATACAACTCCCCAAAGGATCTTTTATATTAATTTAAATTATGCTGCACTTACATTATGGTGGAAGTAATCTGTACTGCTGAAAATGTCTCCATTGAAGTAATGTCTGTAGTTACAGTTAGAACACCTCCTTGTTTTGGTTAAATCCTGTTCTATGACATTGTAGTCATAGAATGTCATAGAATTACAGCATTATTGTATTTGAAACCCTTTCCTCCCCCCTCCCCCCGCTTTGTACTTTAAAGAAACAGTTGAAATCACTGATTGTGCTTTCAATGTGAGCAAAAGCAAAGTAATTAATCCAGGCAGGTTTTTCATGCATTTGACAAAGCTTCATGTCACATGAACTGGTTTTTTTTTCTCTTTACAATCAGAAAGACACACTCTTTACTCCTGAAAAGCCCTTGCAAATATCAAGAAAGTTATCAAGAAAAATCCCCATTTAACAAATTGAAAGACCAAAAAATATGATATTTACCATTTCCAACTTAATCATGGAAAGAAAAAATTGTATTAGGTATCATGGGTTGAAGCACATTTGCAGTGGATTTCAGTAAAGTAAACTGCTGGCAGTTTATGAGATTATTAATTTAAGCTAGTGTTTGTAGATAATAGCACCAACTTATCTTTAATGTATCTCTTTATTCTTACACTGAACACTCTTTACAAGAAATAAAAAGGTTTTTTGAAGTCTTTAGATGACAAATGTTATATTTACAGATGGTGATCTCTGTATTTGAAAGCTGCATTGACTGGCATCATCTCCAAGCAGAGATGTTTAGGCAGACCCAAGCTTAGTGTTATGTAGCAGGTCGATTACAAAGAAGGGACTCCAGCCCTAAACCTCGGGAGTCAATACTCTGAGCAGCCAGTACAACTGGGTGGATTAGCAAGACCTATCCCTAGCTTGCAGTCTGCGTTGACATGATGGGATATTTTTATTTAAACATTAGGAAAAAAGCAGAAAATGTCACATTTCTGCTTGCCCAGTAGACTTTTCCTTTTCTTGCAGCCATAGTAAGTACTAAAGGGAGAAGCTGTCAGGCTAAAATAGAATTAGTATTAAAATAAATTCTAAATCCCACAACACTTGGTGGAAATTCATATGCAAATTTCTGCAAACCCAAATGGGAGGGCCAGGTGCAAGTTTTCAAAATCCAGCCTGTTCCTGTTTTAAGCCTGATCCCCAAGTGTGAGGGATGGGAGAGGGGACAGGAATGGGAAGAAGTTTCGGCATGGTGGAGGAATTGGAGGGTTCCCCACTCTTTCTGTTTAACAGCCTGCTGTGGTCTCTCAGGAGAGCAAGCTTCCCAGCAGTGTCTCTAAAGTATCACAAGCAAATGGTGTTTGGAGAGCATTTGGAGACTCTTGTCAAGAAGATGTAACAGGGTAGTCTTTGGAGTGGCAGCTGATCCCAAAACCATAGTGGGAGTATTTGAAGAACAGTGGGAGAGAGGCTTTCTTCTGTTGTAATAAAAGGAAGGAGAAGGAGGGAAAGTTAAATGGAGTCCAGGCCATGTCCATGACTCCTTGCACCCTATAAAGACTGATAGCAGCAGTCTGACTAAAAAAGAGCTTGAAGCCTCTTGTGATATATGGCACCGGTTTTGGTTGCTCCTCAGGCTCCCAGCTCTGAACTTGCTGGGCATCCTCTATGTTAGAACATGGCTTTCCAGTCCTGCAGTTGGACCTGGCACAACACATGGATAGCAGGGATTCTCCTCCAGTGCTTCATACCCAGGAAGTCTTATTGCCTTTCATGTGCCATCTCCCCTGTTTCGACTGTGTACAGTCTGTGTGTCACTGGTCCTTATCTTGTTTCCTGTCCACCCACAAGGCAGCTGGGGCCAGGGCACTCCTCCCTTTCATGGAGCCTTGGTAAGCAAAGCCAGGTGGTGCCGGAGAGTGAATTGCAGGCCACTGCAGGCAGGGCAAGGGCTGTGAAGCTCCCTGCCTATGTGGTGATTCTCCTCAAGTCTACGAGGTAGGAAAGTCATCTTTAGTTCAGTGCTGGATGCTCTTGGCCCAGACCATGTGAGGCAGCTTGCGGGTATCAGCAGTGCTACTAATTGAGGAAGGGGGGAGACTGGGGCCTCTCTACTCTTCATATGAATGAAGACCCTGAGTGGCAATTCACCCATCACTGAGATCACCTGCAATGGGGTGAATCAAAGCTCTTAACAAGGTGTGACCTCACCTTGCCTGTGCCTCCCCTTCCTTCAGCCCGTGGTGCTTCTGCTGGCAACAATCCCATTTGACTTGCAATTTAGCAGTAAGATGGTCTCTGGGTGTCCTCCTGGGCAGACCCATGCCAGGATGGTGTCTGTGGACTCTCCACTGGTAGGAATCAACCCATGGAGTCAGGCAGAGCTGGGTTTATAGTGATGATCCTGGGAAGCATACTGCTGGGGGGCTCAGGAGCATGGGGACATCCCTTAACTAGCAAGGCTCAACATCCCTCTCTCAGAGGGATGGGTCTTTGCTTTTAAATAATGAGCACTGCAGGTTCCCTGGCCAAAATTGCAGCCACATTTGCTGCAGGTGTCTTATGTCCATCCCCATCACTAATCCCATGCACAGGCAAGCATTGTTAGTACTTTAAGAATTAATCACATGCCGTTTGAAAAAAAATCTTGACATTTGCATTTCAAAACTCTTACCAATTCTAAACATTTATTCTACAAAACTTGGAAAGATTGTAGTTCTGTTTCAAATTATTCCAGCACCGTGGGCATTGCCACAGAATGTAAAATTACAGAACATATGAGACTGAAACCTGACACCCGTTCTTCCCTGTTGTGAAGTGTCGTTGATGAAAAATATACTAGTTTGAAGGGAAAAAAAATAATTACGTAGGAGCATGACCTATTCCCAAAGCAGCTAGCCAAATTTACTCTTGTTTCAGAGGGAGCTGGGTATGTAAATAGAGTAGGGGACCCTTCTTCAAGTATGATTAGATCAATCTAAAATGGTAAGAAAACATGAAATAGCTCCTACAGAATAATCTCCTGATGCTCCTGTGAGAAAGTTCAGTGTTAGCAGAAAAGGAAAAGGGCAGGTTACTTCCTGCTAGTGTATCTCTTCTGTAACAGTGATTTGTAATCAGAATGACACAGAAATTAGTAAAATTGGTATTTCTTGCTATTCTATAATCTTTCTTCCTTAAAGCATTTTCCAACCAGGCATTTTTTACAATCAAAGAGACAATGACTTTTGAATGTAATGAATAAGCTACTCAGGCATTTCAGTCCTTTAAAATGATCTAGAAAAGATGATGAGATACAGAATTATAGAATAGTTACGGTTAGAAAGGACCTAGGTAGAAAAGAGTATTTGTATGGGGATGACATGAGTAAACCAGGAATTGGAATATAAATACAATTGTATTAAAGATAAAGACAAAGAATGTAATGCATGTTGTCATTCAGAAAAAAATCTCGTGCACATACACATGTGTATGTTTCAATGTGTGCACACAGATGTAGCCATACAATGTTTTCATCTGAAGATCTCGCAATGCTTCAGAAAGTTGAGTATTGCATTTTGCTGCTCCTATTTTACAGATGGGGATGTTAAAGTGCAGAAGGTTACATGTGCAAAGCACATTGCTTTCTTGAATGCAATAACCAGTAAATGAGCTCCTAGCTAGCAGAAGAGCTGCCTCTGCCATCTCCAGCAAACCACCTGTTGCTTTTGAATGAGGAATTAGACATTTTTGTCCAGGCATTTCATCTTCCCATTCCAGCCACTGGTTTTCACTCTACCTGAAGAAAGTATGGAAAGACACAAGGAACTTTTGACATGTTTCAAATGCAGCAGCCTATTCTTTAAAAAAAACCAAGGCCAAAACCTCACATAGTACATGCCATTCATTTCCCAGATCTGGACCTAAGTCCTCTTCTCACCCGTGCAGCATTTAATTCATTTTCTAAAACTCTTCTTTATCCACAAGTAAGTAGGAGTGCTTGAGTAAGGAATGAGCAAGAGCTGTAGGCTTTACCCTTTAAATTATAGCGATGGAATAGCTTACGCTCACAATATGTTGTATTATTCGAAACAGGGAAATAATTTTTCTTCAAGAAAATTCAATTTAAAACATATGACTGCAATCGTCCACATCTTTCACAAAACACTTGCATGTTCCTGAGGGTCCTGATTTCCCAGAGGCTGGACAATTTTTGTTTGATTCCCTGGGCTGTTCGTTTATTCTTCTCTCTCTGATCTGTTTTGCCTCTTTCTGTTTTATCAAATTACCCAGACAGATAAAAATGAGCTGTCCCACATAGATGGTCTATTCTGGAGCATGCATGTGGCAAGAAGCCCTCCAAAATCCCAAGACTGCAGATCTGGCACCTCCGTCACAAACTTCTATGTATTGAAATTTGTACAATTTCATATGGCTGATCTGCCCAGTAGTCTGCCGAGGAGTTTGATCTTAAGACACGAGTTTGCATATTCTCTGCCAGCAATGGCTGGGGAACAATAGAAGAACCCCTTTCCACTACCCAGATGGGCTGCCTTTGCTTCAGAGTGTAAAACCCCAGCAGAAGCCCTCATCTCCCTCTTCCTTCTTCCTCTTTCACACCAGAACTGGTCTTGGATGATTTTAATATTCACTGTTTCTTCATCACATTGTAAAGCCAATACTGCTGCGGATTTCTGTGCCGGATGAGCTATTGTTCACAGCGAGTGCCAGCAGCAGCCCAGCTCCTGGATCTGAGCAGTCACTGCTTTGGGCTCCAGGCCTTCATGGAGCTTCACTTCCCTCCTGGTTGGGTGGCTGGGGCAGGGGAGGGCAGGAGCACACACTAAAGTCTGTGGTGCACCTCAAGGTCCACTAAGGACCAAACTAAGGTATCAGCTCCTCTGAGCCCAACACCTTCAGCCCTCCTACTCATCCCTTCCTCTGCTATTTGCTTCTATTGGCTTCACCTGGGCTGCTCACCTCTGTAGTTTCCTGTTAACCAGTGTCCTCCACCACTTATTCTTCACAGCTGCCTACTTGCTTTCCAGGCTTCTTCCCCCAGTCAACTCTGCTTCCTTTTGGCTCCCAGCCCACCTCTCCCGAGTAATCTCCACATCTGGGATGAACATGGCTGGAGCCTTGAAAAGATGTAGTGGCTAAAGGGGCCAGAAGGACCTGCCCTATGGGCATATGGGAATAAAGATCTTCTAAAGGCTGGGCTGTAGTGTGATCAGGAAGAGCAGAAAAGAGGCATGAATCTGGTAGCAATCAGAAGCACCTTGGTATTAGGGGCTGGTAGTCAAACCATGGTAAGAGTAAGGTTTTAAGATGAGCAAACTAAGAAGTGTTGCTCAGTCTCATTTCAAATAGTGGATCTGCTGCAAACTGCTGGATTAACTCCAAACACTTCTGTAAGGCACTTTTGGTTTCATCCCTTTTATAATAGTTACACTGGGATTTTGCTAAATACGATGTTCCTCAGTGGTGCATGATTCAGAGTCAGATTTATAAAGACATTTAGGTGCTCCTTCCCACTGATTAAAGAAGTAAAAGCCTAAACTGGTTTAAAAATCTGCCCTTGGGAGCTGCCATGTGTGTCTGGGCACCCGAAGCACTTGAAGATTTACTGCGTCTAAAGACCCAGCGAAGATCAGAGAAATTCTTCGTCAAACACAAATGGCAACGAGACATACTTTGAACTGTCAGAAGTACTGCCTTTAATTTTCTTTTCTGAAGATCAGTGTCAATGAAGAATATACTGAGTCTGGGTTTGGGGACCAGTTCTGCAAATTGGGTCTGATGCTGCTGCCATGAGACCAACTGTTGTCTGCAGCAGAAGCCAGACCAGATCTAAACGACATACTCAGTGGCACATTGTAGTGATATTTCTCCTGTTGAATTGGACCTTATTTAGTGTATATCTTCCCTGGTTTCCATGGGCTCAGGAGAGAAGTAAAACACCATGCCCACTGAGCAGCAGACCCAGATCCCAGCTAGCCTGCAGGGACTGTGTGCAAGTCAGTGTGCACACCAGCACTTCTTCATCAGCCTTTGACTTTAACAGTGAGCTTGGGCTTTTCATGCTTAGCTGGTAATTTCAGGCTCTCAGAGATACACCCATTTGTTTCTAATGGGAAGTTGGAAACAGAAGGTGCTTCAAGATACTTGTGTGGTTGTTTCTGTTTGATCTGATTAAACTGATTAGAAGATGCCACAGAATCAACAAGCAAAAAATGACCTTTTCAAACACATTCTATTTGTTTGAGTCCATTAGGCTTACAAGAATAAATAAACCCTCTCTTAATGCTTCATAATATCAATAATACCTCAGACATTATTCAGCACTTAATGACCAATTTAAGAGCATAAAATGCTGTTACCAATCAATTTACTAGGTATTACTGTGCTTCTGTTTATAATTGTCTAATTAAATAGGTCAGACTTGCTTGTAGCGTGCTACCTTTGTTAGCCAACTGCAGCCCTCTGACTCAAGGCAGTAAAAGCCTCTCCTAAAAACAACAGCAACACCAGTGTTCCCATACAGCCCTCTAGGTTTCTGCTTTGCCCTCAGCATGTAGCCCCCATCCATGTCGTTCCCCCCCCCCCCCCCGCACCACCCCTCCAAAAGCAGGTAATGGGGAGGGCAGTGCTGCGGCAGAGTGGGGAGCACCACACGCCTTGGCAAAGGCTTCCTGTAAAGTTCTGTCCTCTAGCTGCGGATACAAACTCAAGCTGGTCGCACACACAACTCCAGCGTGCCGAGCCCACTACCCCTCGGCACAGCCAAATGTTTCAGCAGCTGCCCTTTTGTCCTGTTTTTTAAATAAACAAAGAACAGATACAAATTAATGACCTAAATTTATGGCAAAACACACTGCCTTCCCAGAGCAAATAGCCTTAAAAGAACAGATGTTAAAATAGCATTTTGTACTCAACGACAGAAAACGGCTACTGTGCAAACGTAAAAGCTCTGGATGTATAGAAAAGAGTATCTAAAGCATCTAATTGTGCCACGCTGCCTCCCGCTACACCACAAACCCCGTAACCTTCTGATGGTGCCTTGTACAGAATAATTATCCTCCCTGGGGCATTCCCCAGCCCTTCTTGCCTCCTCTTACAATCCCAGTAAACTTTCTCCTTTCATTGCTTTATATTCCTTTTGGAGATGAAAAGAGCAAAATGATCATTTTGCCAGCACGTTAAGTAGCGACTGGCAATCCGGTGCTGTAATCCTTGATGTAATTTAGCCTGCAAGAATTGTGCTCCCGCAACGCACCATCTCAACAAACCATTCCTTTGAATTACCTCTTTGTCTTACCCCGAAGGGCGCATTCATTATGCAGGAGAGATTATTTCTCACTAATGTTTTTTTTTGCTGAGACTTATCTTGCCAACGCCTTATATTGGAACAATTGTTAATTATACTCACGTGCAAAAAAAATGAGAAGTAATTAAGAGGGACAAGAGGGACGGAGGCTTCGGGAGCTTGGGCGTGTTTATGTATTTATTTGTTGATTTTATTTTGCACAAAAGCAGAGGGAGACACAATTTTGCATGGGAAGTGAATGCGCCTTTCGGTCGGCGAGCCGTCCCCACCACTCAGCACCATCAAAGGCAGGAGCGAGCGGCACCGGGTCACAGCGGGTGGAATTAAAAGGCATCTCTGCTTCCCTGCCCAGCGAGTGCATTCTGTTTATACTACACCACATTGTATTTCCAGTCTTACTCAACGTTTTAATATACATTTTCTTGTCAGGCGTCTTGGCAATCGGGTACACGACTTGCAAGATGGACTGAGAATTCCACAGGTGGACTGATTAGTGGGTGGCATTTCTGAGCTCCAGCAAGCTGTTAGCATTATGTCTGTTTGCTTTAGGTACAGATGTGAAATGATTTGACAGTCAATCTCAAAGTGTGTGCGAGTACTTGGGCTTTTTTTCTGCTTTTTTTTTTCCCTTCATGGTATGTCAAACTCTTCTTATAATACAATCCTTATCCGTCTGGTTGTCCATTGAAAAAGCATCCCCCCCGTTCCCCCTCCTGTAGCCAATCTGGATGCGTCATGCATTATTCAGGAGATATAATTTGTAAGTGTCAGAAGTGGCTTTGGTTTTTTTCCTGTTCGCTCATTTGAGGACCACAGCTGTCACGACCAAGAGTCCTTGCCGGGCACAGGGGTTACCTGCCGCAAAGCCGAGTTGGTTCCTTTGGGCAACTTGTCCAAACACAAGTTTCCTTAACAAAGCCATAGTCGTAAGCAAATGGTGTTTGACAAGTGGAATTTTCTGTTGACTTGCTCATTTCATTTCCTTCTTTTGGCAGAAACACTTGGAACTTGATTTTCTTGCAGTTACTATGAGCCCAGAATAATAACTCCTAAATCAACACTGAGGAGGTGGAAAGGTACAACAACACAAACACTCAGTAACAGTCAGGACAGCGACATGGAAATATGAGTTGACATGCAGAATAACCACAAGTGGTGCATAATTTATTGATTGCACCTTGTCATGGGAATGATGAGCTCTCAGCTAGAGGAATTATATTTTATATATTTCACAACTTTGGGGAAAAAATATAAATATTATATATACAAACTGCATATACAGTAACTAATGGATAGAGCAAGATTCCTATTTCCAGTTAGTGAAAAAGTTATGTGCATCACAAGGCAACGTTGTCTGGAGCCGTGTAAGCCCCGGAGAAGGGAGGCAGGAGGGTGGCAAGCGGGGACGCAGTTCTGCAGCACTGCTTAGGTGTTCAGGTGGACATGGCTAGATTAGAGCCACTCCAGTGTTAAAATTTCCCAAATGTTGGAAGGCAGATGGATTGTACCGTAAACATGGAGCTTTAAACGTGCCCTAAATTATGATGTACTATTTCAGTTGTGAAATATTATATATGTGAACCCGCTGAAAACTGCAGCATGAAGCAGCGTGTGAAGAACAGCAAACTACCCTGGAAAAGTAGGGTAAAAGGTCTGAGAAATGTCTACTTCTTATCACCTTAAAAGCTTTCAATCAGGCAGACTCTCGAGCCTCTCCGTGGCTAGGCACAACCCAACAGCTTCTTTTTCTTCTCCTCATCCTATTTGCTTTCAGCACCAGGAGAGCTGTTTGCTCCTGGGCTGGCGCTTCCCCCCTTTCCAAGCTGTTGCTGTTTCCTCCCTGTTTGAACCACTGGGTAAGCAGGGGACCAACTGAAGTGGACTGTTTCCTCACTCCAGCCATCACACAGAAGAGGAGCCACGGTCACAGCATCATTTGCTGAGCCCTGGTGGCTGAGTATTGGGGTGGGCAGCTGGGAGGAGAAGCATAAGCAGGAGAACCTCTGCCCACTCCACCAACAGTCCTGACTTGACTGGATGGTTGAAACCCACAAAATAAATGCGCAAGAAACCCAAGTGTTCGTCCTACCTAGGTGTCGTCCTATAGGAGTGGGCTAATAGATTAGCCAAGTGGAAAACCAGTTTCTGCTACCTTAAATAAATTGATCTTTCCTCTTTCTGCATTGGGAAAACATATAAGCTCTTTGAGTTCTGCCGATTACTTACTACAGCACTTGATTTACAACCCTGGAGTCAAAGCTTTCTCAGAGTAGAAAAGCTGTTTCTCCAAGTGCCTCTTTTTCAGTGCTATGAAGAAACATGTCAGAGGAGACACAGCAATGCACTCCAAATGAGAAACAGGGGCTCAGCTCAGTACTTGCTGGTATCAGCAACAGATTTGTCTATATCACCTTCTGCAGCTAGGAAAGTTACTGCCGTGCATTTGCCATTTAAGTTGTAAGCTGGTCTCATGCTGCTTAAGGAATAGTTTAACCTGGAATAAAAGAAGCTTCCTCAGAAGAAACCAGTAACAAAGCCTTGGGTACCATGAAATCACAGTGGAAAAGTGCCCCTCAATATAGCTAAGAAGAAAGAGCCTCCAGCAGAAAGCTGGTGGTCCTCCTCTAGAGAACAGCAGCTGCTGCCTGAACTGAAATGCAGTTTGGTTTAAATGTGCTCAGGGCCCACCCTGGTTACAACACACGCTTTGCTTTATGTTCTCCCTCCAGACCCAGAAATATGTTTACCACCCCGCTCCAGGCGATATATATCTCACCATTTCCCATGATTTACAATTAAGTCTTATCTCACAAGTAGAAATCATTTCTGAGCTTTTTATAATGTGAATGCGATGGAGACCTATGACTAAATATCTCATTTATTATTTTGCATTAGTCTTCTGACTTTTTATGAGGTTTCTCTGTGTTAAAAATAGAGAACGCTTCTGTTAAACACGTATTTCGGGTGACCTTCTCAGAAAAAGAAATTACCAGGCTGAGCACACCCAGATGTGAATCACCAGAAGTGTGCGGAGGGCTGTGAGAAGAGGCGAAGGCCGCTGTGCGGATGCTGCTGAGGGCTGTGTCAAGGGAAGCAGGGTGGGAGGATGCTGCTTGTCTCCTTCCCCAGCCTCTGCAGAGGCACCCACCACGCAGCTGGCAGCAGTTCACTCACCTCAGCGGGGTTCTGGGGGCCTCTCTGACGGAGATAAATTCCTCATGAGAACCACCTCTGCCTTCCTTAAAGCAGAATTACTGATCTTGGCAGCCAGGGACCTGATAGCTCCTGGTTGGAACTAGCAGGTAGCAGTTCCCTGGGATATAGTGGCTGGCCATGAAGGAGGGGAGCTGCGGGAGGTAGCGCTCTGCTGAATACCCAGGCTTTACCCCACTCAGCCCGCCATGTCCTTGATGTGTGGCTGGAGCCCAGCTCTCTCCACTCAGCGCCGTCATTTCTTGCCGAGCTGCTTATTCACACATCCCAGCTCGCTCTGTCTAGCTGCCTGGGTACCGATGCCAGGGAAGCTGAAACACCGCAGGCTCTGCAAGCCCACCCAGACCATAGGCTCCAAAGTGCATACTGCTGCCTCTTCCTCCAAAATTAATATCTCAGCTAGCTAAATTAAAGCAATCAGGGTTTCACCCAGGCATGTTGTGATCACACCTCCGACTTGCAATATAGACTTACCATGTAAACTGCTAAGCAAGGTACAGTGCTCTCCCAGCAGGAGAAGACAATGTCTGCCTGCAAGGAAAAGAGACTGGGGATTGGGAGCCCTTCTCCAAATGGCTCCCAGGCCCCTGTCCATGCCAGCACAGAGACCCAGTGTACAGGGAGAAGGCTGCATCAATTAAGATGTTGCTCACCCAGAAAGCACTAAAGTCTGAAGGCACAAAACGCACTTTATAAAGGTGCAGCTGAGCAAGATGAGGCAGAGGTGAAGCCACGAAGCAGACCAGCGCTGAGGCTGACCCCTGTCTCGTGAGCCCACCACTGCAGAGGATGTTGTCCCTGCATATCCCAGCAAAACAGCATACTGGGGGATTTTGGCACATCTGTGCTGAGCTCAGCATCTGCAGGTGGGTCATTCCTGCTGCCCAGCCGCTCACTGCACCACTTGAACACAGCTTTGTCTGCACCCGGCGTGCTGGGGAGGCTGTTGCGATTTTGTTCTTCGCTTCTAAATCAGTAGATTTGTTACCATTTTTTTAAAGTGTGAATAGCTGCAACAGAAGCCATCAATTAGCACAAGCAAACAGGGCCAAAGTCCTTCCTTCCTCCTCCCCCACAGCATATTGTGAGGAGAGCTGTGCTCTTCTACTTCGGAGGCTGCTGGAGAGGCTCTGAAGTTGAGCGGTCCCACTGCCGCCTTTGCATCTGCTCTAGGACGGACAGTACGCTAGACGCAAGGGAAGCAGGATGGGCTTTCAGAACTGGCACTGGGACAACGGGAGCGAGACCAGCTCAACAGCAGCAGCAAAGGAAGGCAATTTCCCCTCCTTTCTGTTCCAGAGAGCCTTCCAGGGCTGAGGGAGGTTGCCAGAGGTTGCCTGGGTTTTTCAAGCGCTGTTCCCCTTCCCAGTATTCAAGGAGCTGCAGAGGGAAGCCCCTCCAGCAGCTTTGCTTAATTACCCTGATCTGTAGAGAGGCTAGAAAAGCCTCTCTGATGAATAGTTTGCAAACCGGACTGTGTGTGCCAGAAGATTTCTGTTGATTAGATGATGCAGAGTATTAATTAGAATATAGATTATATGCAGGGGCTTTACCATAAGTTTGCTGCCATTTGGTCCGGGCACGTCCATTTCTTGCCACATTGCTTTTTCTCCCAGAAAACCAGTCTTATGGAGCCAGCCTGGCTCTTAACACAGTTCCCATCTAGCAAGGAGGAGGCCAAATGCATTCCCACTTGTGAGTGAGAGGGCTGGTCCTTACCAGCCTTGCAAAGGATGCTAAGAATTAGAGTAGCATTGTCCAAAGTCCATCAAAACTCGCAGGTTGTGGGTGAGACCCACCTAAGCCCCTCAACAGGTGCCACCGTGATGCAGTCGGACCAGCCAAACCAGGCACAGGAAACGCTGTCGGGCAGCCACCACTTTAAGTGCCAGCATACACTTGGCAGTCCCTAGTCTCTTTTCAAAACACACCAAATGCAGCCTCCAGGGCAGGAGGGTTGTTCTAGCCACTGGTTGCTCCATGTCAGCTGGGGCCCTGGGAGTTGCGTGTCTGGTCCCCTTGGGCCAAGCGTTGAGTGGTTCTTTGCCAAGTGCAGAAGGACATCTGGGATGCAGTTATTACTGGAAAAGCATAATAATTTTTCAGACCGCAGGGCAGATCAATAGCCTACCTCACCTTCTGCTCTTGCTGATTGCCACAGGTCCTTGAGAGCAAGGTACAAGAATCCCATATTGAAACATGTGGCCCATGGGGGACATTTCTTTCCAGCCTGTGGTTGGCTTCCTTCCTAAAGCATGATTTATAGCTTAGCATCCATAAAAACATCCTTTTTTTTTTTCTTTCATAGAATCATAGAACCATAGAATAGTTAGGGTTGGAAAGGACCTTAAGATCATCTAGTTCCAGCCCCCCTGCCATGGGCAGGGACACCTCCCACTAAACCATGCCACCCAAGGCTCTCTCCAACCCAGCCTTGAACACCGCCAGCGATGGAGCATTCACAACTTCCCTGGGCAACCCATTCCAGTGCCTCACCACCTGCACAGTAAAGAATTTCTTCCTCATATCCAATCTAAACTTCCCCTGTTTAAGTTTGAACCCGTTACCCCTTGTCCTATCACTACAGTCCCTAATAAAGAGTCCCTCCCCATCATCCCTATAGGCCCCCTTCAGACACTGGAAGGCTGCTATGAGGTCTTCATGCAGCCTCCTCTTCTCCAGGCTGAACAGCCCCAACTTTCTCAGCCTATCTTCATACGGGAGGTGCTCCAGTTCCCTGATCATCCTCGTGCCCCTCCTTATGCTCTTCCAAGAGAGGGTACCTCATGGCACAGAATTCCAGTGGTATGTTACCCATGTTTGGAAAAAGATTTCTAGTGCCAATCATGTGTAAGTAAATAGAAATTAGTCTCATACAGAATGAAGAGAAGCACAGGCTTATCTCTGCTGTGCTATTCACTGCCTTAGATACCTCTAATGTGCCCCTCTTCCTTATCCTATTTCTAAATTAAACAGTCATCCTGTTTTTCACTCTCATTATATAGAGGTCTTCCCATATGTCTAACATTTGTTTGAGTCTCAATACATCAGACCATGTAACATGCTGATTCACAGAAATCTCACGTTCTGTAATGACCCAGCCTTTGAAATCTGCCTGCATTTTAAAAAATCTGGCTCAGATTTTGACTTCTCAAATGTTATCTGACCACCTCTCTTAATCAGGGGTTGTGAGTGCTGCTTTCAAGTCAGATTTGACCTCCAGCTTTCACGTTTGGTTCAAACTCAAGTTTATTGAAAACAGCAACTTTGTTCAGCTCTTTAAAGGCAGATAACATTCCCCAGCCGTGTTTGCAACTTGGAGGTGTCTTGCCATTACCCTGGATCACAGCTCATTTAAAAGAAGGCAAACTGGCCATTGCCCCTTCCGAAATATCCTGTTCATATCCAAAAGCTGCTGTGCCTTCAGACATTTCGAAAACCACTTCAGCCCTGCTGATGTTAAGCGTCAGCAGTGCAAAGCTGTTGCCTTACAGTGTTAGAAGAGCTACCGACAGCCCCTCATAAGCAGTGCGGGAGATACCGTGGTGTGAAGGTGGGCAGCTGATCCCTGCTGGTACTGGACTTCCACTAACTCAGGGTTCAGTGCAGGTGGAGGTAACTCATTTCCGGTCCCGTGCAAATACTCATCTCTCTGTAGAGAAAGAAAGCTGGCCAAGCAGAATGACGTCTGTCTTGCGTCATGTTTGCAATCTGAGATACTCAAAAGCTGTCTGAACATGGCCCTGAACAGCCTGCTCAGGTGTCCCTGCCTGAGAAGGGGGTTGGACTAGATGGCTTCCAGAGGTCCCTTCCAACCTGAACCCTTCTGTGATCTGTGACTCTGTGATAGTACCTCTGCCTCCACAACTCGGCTGGTCACAGCAACCCAATTAGCAACCAGTGCTGAGGACTGCGTGTGCTGCAGAGCTGGCCTGGGTCCGCAGCTCTGGCTCACTGCAGGGGGGAGAGCAGCTTCCTGGGTCCTGCCTTGGGCACAGGTTGTGCCCCAGTCACCGCTCTGTGGGGCTGATTGGACAGCAGGTCTCCTGTGGGGCTGGGGAGAGCGCCTTCTGCCCCACAAGATTTACAGCAGGTCAGCATGCCTGGGCCAGAAAGAGACAAGTTATCTGGCACATCCTCAGCTGGAACCTGGTGGGTTTCAGCGTTACACACAGGTAGAAAAGTAAAGCTGTTGTGAATGCGACTTCACCTGGACACCCACCGCAGCACCTGTGGTCAGACATCGATGGTAGCAGGACTGCAGCAGTGCTTCACTGACCCCTCCCTGCTCATGATACTGAGTCTCCCTGGCCTAGTCTGGACATTGGAGATGCTGAGGGGCCTGGCCCAGAGGCCCTCCTGCTCTTTTCCATCACGCAGTTCCTGAAAAGGTTCACATCTCACCCCCTTTACTTCTAAAGGCAATCACAAGGGTTTGTGTCCCCCTGCGCTGAGGATGCGCATTCATCGCCCTCTGGTTGTTCCTCATGACCCTAATGTTCAGATCGGTATCTGACCAAATTCATCCCAACCCAGGAGGTTTCCTGCATGCCTATCCTTCAGCTACTGCACAGTGTAACCCATCCTGCCTTCCATGCAGCTCCAGTATAAAATGTCCCTGGTATCATCTCATCTCCGTGAGAGCCTCTATCTGGCTCTTTTTACATTTCACACACCAGTGGATTTATTTCCCACTTCTTTTAGCCCCTTCTCCAACTCATACTGAGTATCTCCACCTTCCTCACACACCAGTCCTCCAGAACCATCTTATAAACACATTTGCTCTTTTCAAAACAAGACTTCTCTATTAATAAAATTAAATTGCATTCACCTTTACTGGCCACAGATTGCCACAGTCGCTGGCTTAGGTTCATCTTTATGTTCAGGCAACTGATTTGTATTGTGTTGAAAGGTTTTGATTTCTTCTCTGGGGGCTGATCATTGAGCTCTAATACAAGTCTCTGATTGAACACCACCCCTTTGCTGTTTTAAAGCAGAGTTATGGCTAAAGAGCGGACGGTTCAGTGCTTGGGACGCTGAGCGTGAATGCAAGGGACCGTGCTGCAATTTCTTTCCTGGCACCGGCTTCCCGCAAGGCTCAGAATGGTCACTTGGTCTCTTTGGCTCTGAGTGTCCCAGAAAGGGCTTGCCAGCCCAGCTCCACCACCCAAACACAATCACAGCCCATGCAGCAGGCGACAGCTTTTTCTCGGACATCCTTAAAAACCCTTTTACCCAAGTGTAATGCCCTAACCCAGGGGAAGAATATTTTACCCCTTTAAATGCAGCCCCATTAGGCTGTGATTAGCCCGGGTATGGTGAGGAGGGACATGAACTATTTCAGTCCTTTTTTGCTGCCACTGCCAGGTTTGCTTGGAGAAGTTTTGCTGGTGTAGCCTGGGCCAATGCATTTCCGAACCTTATGTACGAGGGACAATAGGCAATCCAGGCCTCACAGACTATTTAAGAATAAACTCCAGACTGTGAGCTGCTCAGACATCTTGGTTGTCGACTGCATATAGGTGCCATCCTAAAACTGTGAAACTGAATACCCTTAATTTAAAAATTCATGCCCAGATCTGTGCTTTGCCCTTCATCCTTGCATTTACAGAAGGCTAAATTGAGATCCCAGATTTTACATCCAAACGCTGAAATGTTCACAATTCAGACTCCTGCAAAGGCTTACAGAAAAGCACATTTTAAAACCGCATCATGTAAACTGTTTATGTGCCGAAGGAAAGCCAGGGATTTTGCTAATGACAAAGAAATTGTTCTCTTCTCTGATAGCTGAAAGAATTCCTCTAATGACAATAAAGCCCCTCTTTTGCAGATTTGCTTTGGGTGGATGGCAAGATTAAAGAACATCCAGCCCAGCCATGATTTTTCAGATTGCATAAGTACCTTAAAAACATGCTCATTATCTGAAGTGACGCCTCTTCTCTAATTGCAGTGCCACCATTATGTGAGATTAATTTTTCTTCCCCAAACCCGCTGTAGATGGTAAAACCCCATTTTAGACTCGGAAGCGAGCCCTGCTTGGAGAGGTAGCGTTTGCTAAAAGGGATGGGGGTCACCCCCTGATGCTGCCCGTGCCGTGCTGCGAGGACCACTCTGCTCCTTATCCTCGCTTCACCCCACCACATCCAATCTGCTGCCCCAAATCCCAAATGGCAACAAAAGGGAGCACAAACCCCCTTGACTGGGAGGTGGTTCTGCAGGAAGAAGCTGTGGCTGCCCCGGGAAACAGCAGCCGGGACCGGCATCAACCACTTGCAGGAACGGAGAAATGTTTATTTGTTTGCCTCGCCTCCCGCTCCCTCCCGTTCATCCAGCCCTGGGGCAGTGCCAAGGCCCAGCCACACGTCCCAGCGGGACAGGGCACCGGAGGGGGAGCGCCCGCAGCTCCCGGCAGCCGGCCGGCGCTGTAGTTTACGGGCTGGGGAAAGCCGGGAGCTGCGCCGTCGCCGTGAGAAGTTCGGAACGAGGGAGGCTGAGAGCATCCCTGCCCAGCCACGGCAGCGGGCAGGGCGGGCAGGGCAGCAGCCTGCCTGCGCCGGAGGCTTTCCCTCCCGTAGGGATAAAGGTGGAAACAAAGCGCCTTTCTTGCCCGGGTGCGTCAGGCGTAATTAGTCGCAGAGGCCAGAAGGGCACCCATTAAATTGCTGTCAGCAGCATGGCAGCAGCACCCCAGGGCTGCTCCTGTCACCTCGGGGCAAAATTTGTGCTGAGCCCCCCCAAAGCGTTTGTGTCTCCTGCCCTTATCCAGGCTTCTGGTTTCCACCAGCACCAGTAACACAGTTATTGGGGCCCCACAGCTCATCCACATTTGCAGGTGGCCATCAGCGCACAAAATGGGCTCTGGAAAGAGATTCCAACCCCCTTCTATTAGTTTTTCACAGCATCAGTGTTATTAGGGCAATAATTTATTGAGGTTTCCTATTTCTCTTTGAAATACTGAAGTATAAGATGTGCATCCACACATAAGCTTGAAATTTCTGGGAACTCCATAAACCTTGTAGTTTTAATCCTATTGTATGTTTTATTTTTAATTAATTACAAGTCAGAGATGAAAATTTCACAGATCTTCTAAAAGAATGAGTATTTTTAATCAGCTCATTTAGGCAGGTCCTCTCGCTAAAGCAGCATTTCACAGCGCCATGCAGGTTCCAGTTGCTGCGGGAGTTGGTTACCCCTCAAAAGAAAAGTTGAAAATTAATCCAAAGCTAAATCAGTGACATGATTGTATTCCCATTACATTCCACTTAAATGCATATGTTTACAATATTCTTTAATAATAATTATTATTAAACATAGTAAAATACTTCCAAACTTGGCTCATGGCATCGTTGTACTTCTAGTGGAAAAGAAATTATCTGAAGCCCTGTCAATATGCCACTTCCTCCTCCCCCATCTTTTAACAGAAGCAGCCTCCAGTGAAATAATCCAAGCTGTGTTCAAGAAGTTGGCAAGTGGGTCCAATTAAATGTGGTTTTAGTGTATTCTGGCATTTGCATATCTAGTTTGCCAAGAAGTAATGTTTTAGAAAAAAAAGAACCCACACCATAAAAAAACACCACAAAAAACCCCTGCATCAGTCCAGACAGAGAGTGGATGGTGTGATACAGCGCTGAACTTTGTCCCACAAATCACAGAGATTTGCAGAAATAAATAAACAAATCATTATTGTCTCAACTAGTGCCCCTTTCTGGTTGACAGGCTTTGCAATAATCTGTACATCCTAGAAAGGAAAACATACAGAGGCAATATTAGAAAATTAATGCAGCAAAAATAAAATTAGCTTTAATATTTAGTGAATCATTTAAAAAACTTAAATCCCAATGACCTTTATCTCATGAAAATATTTAATGCCTTAGCGGAGCCGTTCTCCAGCTAAACAGTGATTAAATAAAGCAGTCCATCAAAACAGCGCCTGTTCTCCAGGATGCAGAACCGAGAAGTCAATCATTGTTTGAGAACGATCGCTTACCACGGCTGAGCGCGGAGCCCTGGCTTTTGCAGCTCCTTCCCCTGCCCTCGCTGTAACAACTGCAGTCAGCTTCCGGGTACCCCAAGCCCCCTGTTTTCCCCTCTGCCCATGGGTTATGTGTCAAACCCAGGTGCAGGAGCTCAAGTATCACAACGCCCTGGCCATGGTGTTGCCGCCACTTGCGGGATGGCACTGAGGGGCCATAGGTGCAATCTTTCACCTTGTTCCCCACTCCCAGCCAGAGAAAAACCCTGGCAGAGGAAGGATGTGTGGAAATAAAAACCCCACCCCAAAACCCCTGCAAACCCTAATGCTCCACAAAGGCAAGAATAAAATGATGTGTCACATATACTGGCCAGCCCTTTCACTCATTTATTCCATAGCCAGGACAACCTTGCTACAAACCAAGGAGAGTTAATTAATAAAGTGAGGCAGCGTGGGGTTATATGGAATCTTTAAATCCTTTATCAGTTTGCCAGTCCATTAGTGGGGCTGCATTCTCCACAAACTCCCTGCTCCAATATGTGCAGCAGAGCAGTTAATTTCTTTTGGACTCAGTCTATGGCACCAAGCTGGTTTTTTTTTTTCCATCTTTATCCAAACAAGCTATTAAATAATCAACAAATAAGAATATTTAACCCGAAATAATGAGAGGAACGATCGCTCGCCTAAAAACTATAAATTAAAGCTATCCAGTCACAAAAGAAAGTTGAGTCATCCATTAAGCAACAAAGGAGAAGGAAAAATAGATTGCACTCGGATGTTTTTGTGGTGGTGGTTGCCTCGTAAATGTGCCTAAGCCGAGGCCCCAGGAGGATGGACGGTGGGAGCCCGAAATCACTCTGAGACCATCAGCAAGAAAGAGCTTCCAAAATATTAAAACCCAAGAAAATAACAAGATGAAGGCTGCTGTGTCCTTCTCTCTGACCAAGGTGTAGGTTACGACCTGGTGCTTGGATGTGGAGGGGGAGCCTTCACCCAGGCGCAGCACATGGCCCAGAGAAATACACCACGTGGCTCTGGTGGAGCAAAGCCCAGTGGTACCAGGGGCCAAACCACCCAGCACCTGCGCTGCAGCATCCCCGTCCTGCACCAAAGGGCTGGGAAAGGTGAAGGAACCTCCCCATCCCGCTGCCACCCCATGGGGCTGAGGGCACTTCCCTCTCCCTGCCTGTGGGAGAGCGACAGGGTCATGAAGATGCCACCAGCCTCTGTTCTGCCCGGCCATGACAACTCCTGCCCTGCGCAGCTGCTACAGGCTCAGGCAGCAGCAAGGCTTCCCACAGCACTGCAACAGAAAGCAGACCCCAATTTTAGGAGGCTCCACTTCCCTCTCTGTTCCCTCCTTCTCCTCACCTCGCCACCAGCCACACACAAGAGCTGTGTTTAAAAACATGTGGGGGGTTTGCAGTGATTTCCAACCCCCCTGCTGTACTTCTCAGAGTAGTTGTCTTGCGGATGCTGTGCTAACAAGATGCTTGACAGGCACCAGCCTGCGCCGACTGCCGAAATTCACAGCCCACTTCCGAGCGGTGCGACGAGCGAAAGCCTCATCCGTGGTGTGAGCCCAGGATGGTAAAATGGTCTCCTAGGGAAAATGGGGCTGGGGAGGTGGAATGAAGCGTGGCAGTCACAGGAGTATCCATATAACCTGGGAAATGCCACAGATGAAGTCATTAGCCCCTTCCTATTTTTCGATATAAATAGCATGGGTGCAAACCAGGGGTTCCAGCAAGTGCCCACTGAAGACCAGCAAGTACCTCAGGAGGATCTGTGGCGGAGTGAACGCTTTCATGATTAGTTTAACTTCTGCCCAGAACCCAGGGATGAACTTCTATTTAACCATACACCTCCAGTGTTCTCCAGAGGACTCGAAAATTGTTTTCTCTCACCAACAAATATCTCTGGGAGAACACGTGCAGCTCAGATCAGCCGACAGCAGAAGGGCACAGAGCCAAGCTTAACATCAGGCATCAAACATGGTGTACAAAGGGGCTGGAGAGGTAGCACAGAAAATGTGGTGAAAACACTCTGAAATATCAAACCCTGCATCCAGTCCCAGGATAAACATGACTTTCGCTTAAACTTCTTTTTTGTTTCTTCATCCTTCTTCAGTAAGTTCAGTGGCTTTGAATGAGCCACGTGAGTTTACCAAGCCATGGGCTCCCCACCCTCTTCGGCCTCATTCAGGAGGAGAGCTGGGGAAAGCCAGGGACCTCTGCTCCATGGATGGGGTCTTGCACTGACCCAATCATGAAACTTCAAGCGTGGGCTTCAAAACTGGGGTTGTGCATCTGTAAAGTCATGAGGAGGAGGCTTTCTTTGTTCAAAAAAAAAAAAAAAGAAAGAAAAAGAGAAAGAAAAGCAGACTTTGAGATGGATGAAAAGTGCTCCATCCTCCAGAACTGCACCAGGAGTGAGGCTCACAAACTTGCCGTGCTATATTGCTTCCTTCCTAAGAGCCAGCAAAGAAAAGGAAAAAACCTCATAATGCTTTTTGTCCTTAATAAGAATCAAAGTGGTGTAGAAAAGAAGCTTTATACCTCCCAGTCCCATAGCCTGATTAATGTGCTCTGTCTTTCAACATGTGCTTTTCCTTAAACCTCATTTTTCTGTAATTTCCTTCATTCTTTTAACAATGTGCTTATCCCTCTCCTAAAAAAAAAAATAAAAGCCATCATTTACAGATGTTCCCTCTCCTCACCACAGCCCAAAGCACAGGCTCCTCCTCCTTCTTCCAAATAAAATGAGATAAGACCGGAGATAAGATCGTTTCAAAAGGTGCGCACTGATATTAAAGTTTAGCAATGCGTGCTAAGCTGATGTATTTGTAAATAGTTTTTTTCTGTTCCAGACCTACTCCTACACTGTTCTGGGAGTAACAGCAGCCACCCAAAGGAGCAGGGTATTTCCAACAGCAAAATTTTGCCTGCCATTAATTAGAGGGGAGTTTTGGACCAGAGGAATCTGGCTCAGCCATGAGTGACTGTAGGACCTATACGGACTCTCGTTAAAAAAAAACCCAACACATTAAATGGTCGTGCTTCTGTGTGGGGGAGCCCTGAATCTGAAGAGCACCAACCTAAAATAGAAGGCTAACATTAGGATGGGTGCTAGTCATCTACTTGCTGTCTTGAGAGTGACTCACGTCAGGTAGGTCCCAAATGTTAACATCCCCTCAAGCCTTCAGGCTCGTATTCCACAAAGAAGGGCTGAGAGATCAGACCCTTACATTCATTATATACATTTTTAAAATAGCATTGCAACACAGCACCAGATATCCAGCTCCAGACCATTCAATGGCAATGTTAGTTCAGAGCATAACACTTAAAATCAGCTCACATCATAGGGTACTTCTGTGGCGTGCACATTCCTTGACCTGGGGCAGGCCAGGTGCGCTCCCATCTCCATTCCCTGCTGGTATTTTAATGCCTTGTTTGAATCATTCCATGTTATCCAACATCTTTCCAGAAGCAGGGCTTCAGTCGTTTCCAATCCCTCCTGCAGCAGCATGCCTACAAACCTGCTGTTCCCGGGGGATGAAATTTGGTTTTGCCACAAGGTGCTCACCTCCAGCAAGGTTGCTGGCCAAAGAGTGGGGAACCATCCAGCCTGGCCCTACAGATGGCCCCAGTGTTTCCTCACTGAGGCCTGACACAATGCCCTGAGGCTGGAAGGTGAATATGGCTCTGCTGTATTTAATCTGCTCGGCAGGAATCCCACTTTTTCCTCCAAGCTGCAAACTTCATTTTATGTATTAGAGAGAACAAAAGAGCACAATAAACTTACCACTTTGTTGGAAAAAAAAAAAGAAAAAGGGAAAAAGCTTGATCTAATTTTTTAACTGCTGGCTGTGGGCTTCAAAAGGTCTTCTCGACGAGATTTTAAAATGCATGGGCTTCTTGATGCAAATTTAGGCAAAGAATAACAAACTTCCTAAGTGAAATACTGCTTTATGCCATTTTTTGTCCTCAGTTTTCGGAAAGCATTCTCTCTGTGAGACTTCCCAATCATTAACGGAAAAGAAACACATTTATGTTTATCACACTGAACTGAGCCAAACACAACTTCGCGTTCACCTTGTGTCCCGGGAGCCTTTTAAGAATAGAGTAGCAGTCTTGAGAAATCCCTGGAAGTGAGTCGCAATGAGCTATCCAGCACTTGCAGAGATGCGCTGGTCAGCCTGTCAACAGGGAGCCCAGCATTCACTGTGTTCATTAAATGACATCCCCATAATTAATAGAGAGATGTACGACTCTCTTTTTCTCCAAAATTTAAGAATTGCCTAGGTAGCCTCCGCTCGTTATGACACAGATCTTTTGTAGAAGTCACTCAGTCATCTCAAAATAATGAAATACTGGCATTTATAGTGTTTTCAAGCTGTCATATATATAAGCCTGAAAATCATCTACGAACAGAAATCAGATTCTGGATAGACGGTGCCAGTCAAACTTCTTTAAAAAGAGAGAATAAGCTACGGAAAAATGAAGACCTGGTAGTTATAGCCTATGAAGATAGGATATGGTTCATTAAGGTTTTAACTATATTTTATCTTGTTATGAATTTCCAAAATTATCTCAACATGAATCCTTCCTTACTAAGTGTGAGTACGTGGCAAATGCAGTTGAAAATAAATCGTATCTTGTATGATAAACCTCTATCAGTTTCAAGGGGTTTTATTTATAGATAAAGTACATTTTTAAAATCGTAAAATGTATATTGGGAACACATCCAAAAGTTTATAAAAAGTAGCTTTAATGCTAAAATTGAAGACAATTTGACAAAAGCCTAAAATGTAGCATCGAGGCTAGTTTTTATTTTCCTAATAGCTGTAAATAAGACTTAACCAAAATGTATTTCAGGAAGGTTGTGAAAGAAATATTTAAATCCCTATCTAGATTTACATCCAGATACAGCATAGACCATGCCATAGAGCTGTTTTGAGACAGTTAAGCCTTTTAATATACCTCCCATACTACTGAGGCAGTAACATATTGCTTTGCCAGTTGAATCCTTTCGGAAGTCATGATGTACGTAGAACTTGCTCTCTCAATATTTTACTAATTTAAAGCTGCGTTTTATGCACAGGGTTGTAATAGCTGGGGATGTGCTGTGTAAATCCCTATCTGGCATGAAAAAATCCTTCTTGGTGCTCAAATTAGTGCTGATAACTGCAGGAATCGCAAGCAATAGGTTGCACAAGACCACGTCATGTTGGCTGCTACATACGAACACTAAACGCATCTTCTAGAGATCTTTAAGGAATAAGTGAGGCTGTGATTCCGATACACACCTAAATAAAAATTAGCAAGTGATTTTAAACTACTTCCTCACATGCACTCACATATGTTCACACACGATATGTATTTTAAAGTGTAACACTGAGTGTAAGAAATACCAAAATGCTGCACATTAAAACATCCTAAAAAATAATCACCAGCTGTATTTTGCAATTAATCATTTATTTGTTTCCTGCAATCCCAAAAGCCCCAATCACATGGAGATCTCAGCTCCAAGGCTAGACTGCACACGTTCTCCCCTGTAGCCCCAAGCAAAAGCTTGTTAGAGCTAGGCTGAAAAATCTCAGAAAGCAAAGAAAAGTTGGCCCCAAGATAACAGCCATGGTACAGGAGAGGCACCAGGTCTGTCCCAGCCAGGGGAGTGTTTTTGCACAAGGGTGAGCCCCTGCTACAAATAGTTAATGTTAAGGAGTTATCAAGAATGAAACCTGTGTATGTTATGCATGAAGACGATGCTGTAGTAGAGGACTGACAGTCTTCTAAAGAAAGAAAAATGAAAGGAAGAAAGCAAAATGAACCTGAAGATTATAAGCAGACAACCTAGGCAAGGTCTGCTAGCCCGACAAAATCAACTCACTCAAGAAAGTCCAATGTAAGAGAAAAACTCCAGGTCAAACACAGATTATTTTTTGGGAAAAAAAACCCGAAGTTTGGTTTTGGTTTTTTTTGCAAACAAACATGATTATCACTCCAAACCTCTGCAGCTCTGCCGTCACTCTCGCAGTGAAGCCTGCACCACCTTGGGCGTTAGAGCTGTCTCACTGTGCATAAGTCTCATCCCTCTCCTGCTCTGGCAGAGCTGGGCAAGCTGTGTGTTATGTGCACCAAGAGCACTTTGGTTTGAAAACTGGTTAAAAGTAATGCTTCTTTTTTAGCCTACGAGACTAAAACAGATAATCTTTCTGAAAAGGACATGATCTCTCATCGACAAGACCCATTAACAGGTTTAGCTGAATTTTATCACACTAGCAGGAGCTGCTGGCTGTAGGTTTTAATAAGCAGGGCTCTCCTTCCTGCGATTATCTTCACTTGCCGGCAAAAGGGAACATTTCCACTTTCTGCCTAAAAGCATTTATACAAATAAAGAAACTCCTCTCTTACCATCTAGAAAATATTCTTTATTACCAAACTCACCATACTTAGTGACATGATTAAAATATGAGCGAGGCACAATAGATTTAAGCAAGGACCCCTGAACTAGAATATTTTAAAAGAGCACAGAACATTTGTGCATCACTTTTTCCTCCCTTTAGAAATATGAAACAGTTCTGTTAAAATTCAAGTTTACCATCCCAGTAAAAAAAACCATTAAGGCTTTGATTAGATTTCTTGAATAAAAGACCATGCTCTCTGGAAATTTTTCAGTTTGGAAATCACATGGACAAATAGTGTTAATAATGTATAAGTCTGAGAACCCTGCTACGAAAGACTGTATGACAACACTCTGAAATCTGTTTTCTAATTTTGGGGTATTTTTGCAGACTTGACACATATTTCACCTTATTTCTGAGGAAATTTGTACTGCTCCAAAGTGAGGGAAGGGAGTAGGTAGAATTTTTTTCTCTCCAAGTTCTCCTCAGCTACTGAATGCTGTGGCATCATTGATCACAAAATGGGTGGCTCAGGGTTTTGGTTTTGGGAGTAGGCTGGAAAAATGTATTTTAGAAATTATACATTAGGAGTCCATTAAAAGTTAGAACGTTTGATTATTGTAGAATTAATTGAGGGGAGGGGGGAAGTCAGACCACCACCACCAATTCACTTGATCCATTATTCGCAGAAGGAAAGCAAGCAGCGGGTACGCTGTGGCAGGGAGAGGAAACGGTGGTGTCCTTCCCGAGCAGGAGAGTCTGCACGGCTGCTGGAGTGAGGTAGCACAGGGGGAAAAGGGAATCTGGCCCTTTGCAACTTGATTTTCAATTTCTATTTTGGCTTCCAGCAAGGCAATGAGGGTTCTGAAGGGATATGCTGGTTTCACTTAGGCTTAGCAAAACTATATGGGATTGTTTGGTATTCACTTTTACCCCCATGCAGGAGAGCAGAAAAGCAGGAAAAGCAATGAGGAACCTTTCTCTTCTTTTGCCAGAAAGTTTAAACTCCTACCGAGTTCTTCAAATTGCACCTAAAGCACACAAAGATCCCAGTAAGTAGGCAGTCTGTATAATGCTGTACCGGATCCAAAAGTCTCTGTTAGATCAAACACCCTAAGCTTGAGTTTAGAGAAATAATTCTTAATTAAAGAATATTAAGCTATGACAGGCAGCGGTTAGAAAAATTCCCAAATGATGTATTTAGCATGCTCCCTGTGAGTCTTGGGCTAGAAGGACTCACAGCTAAAACGTGGTGACCGGTCAGAGAAAGTCTTCTGAACCTGTGGAGTTTAGAGCGCACCGTTTCCAATCCCACAGTTTGCCTTCAACCATCATGGAAATACAAACGGTGAGGATTTAGTTATCACAAAAAAGACAAGTAAAATGTTCTCTCATGCCTGGTTATCGAGGGACTGTATGAAATAAAAAGAAGTTACAGCTAGATATACAGTTAGACATGTCAGTACATTAAACCGTATGGAGAGAAGCAACACACAGGAGTATGTTTCATCTTTTCATTGAAGAAACACTTTGATAGCCATGAGCAAGTATGTGCTGCACATGTATAGACATCTAGATAAAACCCAAAAGTATAAAGGATATTTTGAATTGTCCTTTAATGTAGTTAATGGCTAAGTTATGTTTTCTGTTACCCTTCTGAAAAAGGGCTTCTTCTAAGTCTAGTTTCATTTGGGAATCTACAGTCCTTGAAAATCTTAATGTTGGAGAACAAATGGTGAATCTGCCTAGAGCCACATCCAGAGCTCATCAGCTGTACGGATTGCAGAACTGCAATATTAGCCGTTTCGCAGTCTTGATGATACTTTAAACTGTCTTAACTACACATAATATTCTACCATATGACAGCCTGCAGAAAAGGTCTGCTGCTAGAAAAAGAGAAACCTACACGGCAGAAGACCCTAATGTTAACAAAAGGAAATGTTTTCAAAAAAATCTCTAATAATGTAAAAAAACCCAACCCCAAATACAGCAAACGATTGAAAATTATCATAAAGAATAAAACAGTAAAAAAGAGCATTTTAGCCAAGTACAAGTTACTGCAAATGTAGGAAGATCAGCAGAATAGCATTAGGCACTGAGATTCACTTGGTCAAGGCACAACTTCAGTTGTACCTCAGCAGATGACAAATGTAATGAAATGTTTAAATTAAGATATTTTTTTCCCTTTCAAATTAGTCCTGCTGTCTCTGTTCCAGGCTTCCAATTTAGCTCTACTTTCGTATTCCCATTGGGCTCTGCAGTGCTTGTTCCTAGGATAGAGCGGCCTCAAACAAGAATTCTGGGTATATACTACAAGCAGCAACTAACCCAGGTCTTTTTCAAAGGTTTCGGCAAGCTTCATTTTATTTTTTTAAAGAAATGTTTAGGCTGTAGGAGAAATCCCCAAACAGATTCAGGATTATTTCAATTTCCCTCTGCAGGCCACAGAGTTTTGACGTATTACCAGTATTTTGGGCCTTTTCACTGCCTACTGTAACGCTGACGGCCAGTAAGCACCCGGCCAGTGCTTCAGATTAAGTTGTCGTCTTCTGCTCTACTGTTCTGATAGAGACTGAATACAAAAGAGTGAGCCCAAGAGAGATCCTTGGGGTGAAATTAAGCCCAGAAAAGGAATTGTGTGTCTGCCTAGATATTTGCATGGTAGCAAAGTGTCTGGAATTTAATAGACTGCTTCTGCAAAAGTCTTTGGGGAAGAAAAAAAATAACAAAAAATACCTCTACAGAAAGATCGAGAGCTGCACACACAGAAATGCTTTCAAAACACAAGCATTTAATTTTTTTTTTAAATGTTAAGTGAGATGTAAATATGTACGTTAGCAACAAAGTGCTCAAAAGCATACTGAAAACATATTCCATACACAGTTAGCAATAGAAGTCTGTACAAAAGTAATAAAGTTACACATTATAAAAAATACTCCGTGACTATAATTTAAAAGAGGGAAAAAAGACAAGGGAATTGATTTCTCAGTTCATATAATTTATTGCAGTTAGCACACAGTTTAAAAATTCACCAACACACCAATAGTACAAAACTAAACAGCATTATAAGTTATTCCCCCCTCAGGAAAATAAAACATACTATGATTGTCAAAGCTAGATGTCAGTCTAAGTTTTAGAACAAAAGAAGAATGTGAAACTAAGGAAAGGAAAAAAGCAATCACTCACGAGGACCACAAAAAAATCCAAGAGAAAGTCCATTTTCCTCAGACACTGATTGTCTTCTCTAACTTAAGAAAAGAATGTGGTTTTAAAAACCTAGAAACTATTCAAGTAACTAAAGATAACGCTCCAAGGCCATTTTCACAGCTTTTTTTTGTTTTGTTTTAAATGCCATTACAGCCAAATTAACACACATTTGACCAAATATTTCCAAAACAGTCCAGCAATACACAATGGAGTTTTCCATTCAGTATCTTAAGCACAAAAATAGGCTATGTTTACAGTAGTTAAGGCGATCAAATTTTAAACAAAAGCAGAGAAAAAAAAAAAAAGGGAAAAAAAAAAAAAGGGAAAAACAGCAAACGTTTTCCATGCTACTCCCATAGACCTTATTTGTAAGTGCAAGACAGGAAAACAAACACTGTGCAAAATGCTTTTGACCTGCGTGTTGGTCATTAAAACCACACGTCAGGCTGCAGTCTCTGCTGCTTGGATACGCATAGTCCTTCCCCTGCCCTCCCCCGGCCCCCCTGTCACTCAGGCCTGCCCAGGCCTTTCAGCCCAGGGCTTTTTCTTCTTCTTTTTTTCTTTTTTTTTAATTTTTTTTTTTTTCAGTTCACAGCCTCTTTTCAATGCGGGGGGAAAAAAAAGAACGACCTATTGTGGTGGAGCGGTGCAGCAGGAATCCTACGAATGCTCATCTGGGGAACTGGACGCACCTCAGCTGGAGCTGGCGTGGGGTCTGTGCAATTAGGAGGGGCTGGAGTTAGTAAATGCACACCACACATGCAAATCTCGAAGCCTGGTTGTAAACATTCAGTATTTTTGTGGGGTTTTTTTTTTCCTTGTTAACGTAGCTAAATCGGCGACTCGCAGCTTAAGTTCTTCTCAACTTAAAGACAGTGGGAAAGTAAATTTAAATTAGATAAAATAAAAACAGTGCATTTCTCTTCTTCGTAACACTGGCATTTTCAACGGTGTCGGGTTTTTTTCCTAAGGAAATTAAATAATTTTCAACTCACTCGTTAAAGTTATACAATGCAAACAAAGACAAAAATATACTGAAAATCATGCATTTCTGTAGCGTTAATATTTACTTTTCAAGACTCAACTAAGAGCATCAACACAACCTGCCAAGTTCTTTGATACCTCCCCCCGGCCCATGTAATCAATTACAGTATACAATAACAGTAATTCACATTTTTTAAACACACAGTTCATCACTGCTGAAGCTAAAATATCCTTTTTCATCCCAAGCAAACCTTCACGTAAGACAGAGTCCCAGTGATCCCAGTGTACTCTCAGGGTTTTTGTTTAATGTTTTTGTTGCCTTTTTTTGTTTTGTTGTTTTTTGTTTTTCTGTTTGTGGTTTTTTTTTTTCTTTTTTTTTTCCTTTTTTTTTTTTCCAGTGGGAACTGTCAGAAATCCAGAAGTTGCCATAATAAGTTTTAAGTCAACCGCTTGTTTAAAAATAGATAATCCAGCATTTCAGAAATTTTCCATTTGGGTCTAAAAGCATTCAGGTTTCCAACAGCTAGAAAGGACTCATGCAATTATAGAAATGTAAAGGAACTGACAAAATTGGGAGAGGATTTCTACATTCAGATTTTAAAGAGGAGAAAGATCAAGAGCTTATAAAAGAACACAATGTTTTGGGGAGAATAAAGCCATGTCCAAATTTTCTGAATTGGAAATTCCTTAGAAGTAAAGTATCCGCTGGCTTCTATTCCGAAAAGGGGGAAAAATATGCTCCGTAATTTGTGACTTTGTCGGATTACCTCTACAGTTCATTTTTATCGGAGTGCTAAATTAGCGAAATATTCATGCTGCCTTAAAGTGCAAAAAACAAGCTAATAGCCAAACTTTCAGTTCAAGGAAACAAGATTGCTTTTAGACTGTACCACAACTATATAGATTTATATATATATTATTTATATATATAAAAATTTTATTTCCAAAGTTCTTGTGAGCTATCTTCTAAGGTCCAGTCTCTGACAGTAGGTAAGCTCAGTGTTTCACTTTTGACAGACAATGAGTTCACCAACTCACAGTGAAACTTCCGAATGTGTCTGTAAAGGTCTCCGGACTGCGTGAACCTGCGTTCACACCACTTACAAGCATGAGGCTTCTCCCGCGTGTGAACCACTGCGTGGCGGCTCAGGTTGTGGGAATACTGGAAGCTCTTCCCACACTGGGTGCAAGTGTAGGGCTTTTCACCTGAATGAGTCCTCTCATGACGTTTCAAGGTGTACATGCAAGAAAAAGTCTTACCACACAACGAACAGGTCGGGACATTGACATCGGTAGCAGGCTTGCTGCGGATCCCGTCCTGCTCTCGAAAGTGCGTGCTTAAATGGATCTGCAGGATGTGGGGGCTAGGAAAGACCTTGTTGCAGAGAGGACACATGAAAATTTGGCCAGCGGGGCTAAGTATGTTTGACACGTAAGGGAGCAAGCTGCTGTCCATGTTGCCTTCCACCTGGACTCTCTCATTCTCTGGAGTTATCATTTCGTCATCGCTTGCCTTGTCCTCTCTATCTAGCTCCCTCAAGACCGAATCTTCCCTCATCGGAGCCAGGTGGGCCGGCTCATACTGTACCCTGTTATTAGTGCTCACACTTTCTTTCACAGTGCTATGTTCCATATCATAGTCATTAGTGCCAACATCACTCTCATCACAGGAAGCCTCTTTCTCCACCTTCACCTGCACCAGGCTGCTTCTAAGCATGTCCTGCGAAGAGAAATAAGAACTGTTCAAGTTTTCAACTCCTGAAAGGCTGGACTTGACAGACAGGTCCAGCACACAGTCAACATCTGCTGAATCCCTCACGGAGGTGACAGACCTCTGGGACAAAGACTCTGTTGAGCTGCAGGGGCTGGCTACTGTTTTTCCAGCTGCTGCTGCGTGCGTCTCTGCCTCTCCGCCAGTCTGGGGAATGCCTGCTGAGTCTGAGGGCAATCTCATCCACATGTTCCCAGGCTCTGCTGCCAAGTCCCTTTTGCTAGGCAGGATGTTCAATTTTTCATCTTCTCCATCGTCTTCATCGCTGGGCAAGTCTCCTGGCATGTGGCTGCTGCCGTCGGAGAGGCTCTCCACTTTGTCTGAACAACTTGAAGCATCTTCCTCCTTTTTTGTACTGTCTGCCTCCGTGGTTGCTTTCTCTTTCAGCTTCTTTTTGCAGACTTTGACAATGTCATACATGTGGAGATAACTGGCAGCTGCTAGCACGTCTTCAATGGGCAAGTCTTTGAACTGGAGCTTTCCTTCGTACATGAATTCAAGCAGGAGAGCGAAAGCTGGGGCTGTAACAATGTCGCTGTTCAGATGAACAATGTCCCTTTTGTCCAGCTGGTCCTTGTAAAAGAGGTGGAAATACATGCTGCATGAAGCCAGTACAGCTCTGTGTGCTCGGAACTGGGCATCTCCTACCAGAACAGTGCAATCACAAAGAAAACCCTGATGTCTCTGCTCACTCAGACACTGTAGCAAATGTCTACTGTGGTCAGGAAACTCCATACTGTCTTCATAACCTATAAGCAATGAGATTTTTAAAAATTAAATGTAGGTCGGAATCATGGAACTTACGAATCCAAGTTATTCCACTCCAAAACCCTCGCCTTTATATTGCCAGAATTCTGGTACTGACACCATGCAAAGATTATCTAACACGCATGTACCATGGCAACTCTTTCCCCGATCAACCACTGAAGTTCAGACTCCCCTTCCATGGAAAATAAGCGCATAGGTACAACATTTGTAATTTTTTTTAAAGTATCACGGCTGTTCACAAAAACTGTTCAACAGTTATCATTATTATTATTTTTAAGGAACTTCCTCCAGATTGCATCCCTAGGAGGGAGACCCCCCAAAAAATCAGTGGTTTTTTTTTTAACACTAAGTTTGAGAGATCACAGAGGGCAAAGAAAAAAAAAATCAGATCAACCTTCTTTTCAAAGTCAAATTGCAGCAAAAGGAGAGGTTTGCGAATGAGGAAATGCCAATATAGCCAAATCTGAAGGGCTAACCTTCATGAAGTGTAAGAATTATTTATGGGTGTCGGTATACATCAACAGCAAAATTGAGCTTTTTAGAAATTCAGTTTGCGTGGTTTTCTTCTTGCAGTAAGTACAGTTTCAGGTTTTGAGCCTTCTCCACACTGTATAATAGAACAAGAACAGGTTTTGCCAACACGCAGAATTTACAAGAGAAAACTAACATCCAAAACACCAGCAAGCACCGCTTCCCTGTGCAGAAGGACAGAAATCTCCCTCCCCTCCCACACCAGGCAGAGTCTGCAGTACCAAACTTAAAAAAAAAGTCATCCAGCGTGAGCCTGTGTGCATATTTACAATCAGTATTCCGAGAACTGTCCTTACCCAAGCGTTTTTCTATTCACCTTCCTTGATGACAAAGAAAAAATAAACTTAAACAAGAAGCAGAGAAGTCAAAACTCAAATGGAAAGTAAAATCTCTCAAAAACCTGTCTAATCTATTCTTCTGTGATTGATAGCAATGGTCTCCCAAACCACCTTAAGCAGATGCTGGGTCTCAAGGCTGGCAGATATTATTGAAAAATCCTCTTCCCTCACAAACCAAGATGTACTAAAACTTGCAACACAACCCCTACTATCTTCTGCAAAATACCATTGCTAGAGTAAAGCACGAAGATTTACAATACAATCACTTTAAGTGCCCCACAGCCAACATCAATCCTAATCCTTAAGAGGGCTAAAAATAAAGATTGGAGGGCAGCTCACAAGGTAGCTGTGATCAAATTAGGAGGCTGAAAGGACAGAGAGGGACGAAGAAGGAAGCTTATAAACATCTGA
Source organism: Myiopsitta monachus (assembly GCA_017639245.1). NCBI lineage: Eukaryota > Metazoa > Chordata > Aves > Psittaciformes > Psittacidae > Myiopsitta > Myiopsitta monachus. The sequence continues at coordinate 40,687,912 of CM029925.1, read as the reverse complement.
TCCAGCTGACTGTGGCCATATGGCAGCTGCTGCCCAGATAAAGAGATTAAGAATAGAGGAGTGCGATTACAGCTGTCTGGCCAATTCAGGCAGCTCAAATCTACAAGTTCTAAATTAGTCGCAAATACAAAAACTCCTTCAAATAATTATTGTTATGCTGGAATAAAAGATTGCAAGTGCTACACGCGAGAGAGAAAAGAGGAAACCAGTCAAGCCATTCTCCCGGGTACAAAAGTTTCTAAACACATAAGTGATTTCTATCTTTCAGAAGCACTACAGCTGTACACTACCACAGCTCTGAGCTGCAGGATATTTAACCGTGAAGTTTAATGAAAGACTTCCCCACAAACACATTTCAGCCAGAGCAGTCCTGTTTTAAAAAAAGCACATTTTTGTGTATTTCACTAAAACCCCCGTAAAGTCATTTAAAAGCTGCAACACAAGAACATAAAGCAGAACTCTCTCTAGGCTTGCCCCTAAATCCAGTGCAGTTTTGGTCCCAGAAATGAAAAATGAACTTGCTCTCTCCTTCTTCCAAACCAAGACATTCTCACAATATGCATTAAAGTTAATGCTAACAATGTGCCCAAGAACTGATACTCTCCAACTGCAGTCCAAGCCCTTTGACTAAGTCCACTCATCTATTTAATACTCAATTTCATATATTACCTCTGTACTTGGTTAGAAAAGTAATGTGATTTTTCTTCTGAAATTCAATAAACAACACACCAAAACAGAAATATGCTGTATCTAATCTATTGCTACTCCTACCTTTAGTACACATAAACCTGATTAAGTCCTTTCCTCTGAGTCTTGCTGGCTCCAGGTCTGTTAGATCGGTGGAAAAAAAGCAGACTAGGAGAGACAGATGCAAAGTGGAGATGATGTTAGAGAGGAATGAGATACCTTCTCCACACACAGATCTGCACACACTAACTCCCTGTCTGTGTGTTAGAATAAAAGGCTGAGGGATGGCAGGCTGTCAGCTGCTCTGACATCATGTTCAGATGGAAATGCTACCTCCAGCTGTGCTCCTTTTAATGCCATATGCTACTCCTCTACACTCCTGCCACCAGCTTTTTCTTAGGAGAACTTTTCTCTTCTGTTAGTATAAACAAAATACTTCAAAGTCTCTTTTTTTTCAAACTTTCTAACAGGGAGGAAAAAAAAAAAAAGAAAGAAAATCCTAAACATATGGGGCTCTACTGTATTTGCAGCATAGCAACACTTCTGCCTTAAGTTGGAGGACCGCTTCACACGCTGACAGCATACCCCAGCCACGGGGTTACCGAGAAACCCAAAAAGCTCGGTTTTACTGAGCCCAGGGGTTCAGTCAAAAGCAGGCATTAGCCGAACCGATGTACTCCAGCCACAGCTCCCTGCCGAGCCGCCGGTCCTTTCAGTTTCTACGTTTAGACACCGTAAGTGACACCGAGCTCCCCAACTCCGGCTCAGCCACAGCAGCGAGGCGGCTAACCCGCTCGGGGCTCTATTCCGCGCCTTCAGCTCACCCCAGAATTGCTCTTCCCCGGAGGGGGGTCGGGTTGTCATTTACTCGCCGGCAGTGGCACCGGGACGCCAGCCCCAGCCCCGAGTGCTCCGGCAGCCCCGTCTCCTCCACCGCCAGCCGCCCGGGACTCGCCGTGGCCCTCGGCCTCCCCCGGCCCCTCCAGTGACACTCGCGTCTACCAAGCCGGGTGGTTCACCTGGCCGCCGTCCCCCTGGTCGCGCCGGGCCAGGCCGAGCCGGGCCGTGAAGGGAGGCGCGGCCCCGCGGCGCTCAGCAAGTTCCCGGCGGGCCCGGCCCCCCCCATCCCCACCGGGCGACGGCAACTTTCCGCCGGGGCCACCCCCACCTCTGCCTGGCACCTCGAACCGGGGCCGGCCACCCCCCGCAGCCCAGGGGGGCCTGGTCCTGCTAGGCAGCGCCGCTACCACCCCCGCCCGGGGCCCTGGCCGGGCGCGCCGGCGGCCGCCCCGCGGGGAAGGAAGCAGCTGCCCGGCGCGCAGGAAAAGCCGCCCCCGGGTCACAGCGGCAACAAAAGAAAAGTAACCGGGAGCGGCGCCGGGGAGGCCGGTTCGCTGCCCGGGGAGGGCTGCCCCCGCCCCTCCGCCTCTCTGCCCGGCTGCGCCCACCCCCCGCCGGACCCGCCGACAACTCCGCCCGCCCCGCGGGGCCGCACCGGCCCCGGCCCCGGCCCCGGCTCCGGCCCGGCGGGTGTGTGGGGATGGAGGCTGCGGGACTCACACTCCCCGGCGGCCCGAAGTCCCCGCGCTCCCGCCGCCGCCCGCCGGCTCCTCTTCGCTCACTTGCCGCTCCGGGATCGCGTCTCACCCCCCTCCCGCCCTCCCCCCGCCCGCCCCCCGCGCCCGCTTGCCGCCGCCCCCCGGCGTCCCCCCTGCCGGCAGCTGAGGAGCGAGCGGGGCAGCCGGCGGAGCGAAGCGGGCCCCGAGCTCAGCGGCTCCCCATGGCACCGACGGCCGGAGAAGGCGCGGAGCCCGGGGCCGGGCGGGAGGGGGGAGGGGCGGGGGCCGGGGGAGAGCGGGCGGGCGGGGGCGCCGGACGCACGCAGCACTGGCGGGCGGGCGCACGCACGGCGGCGGCGGCGGCGGCGGCACAGCCGGGCCCGGGCTGCGGCAGACAGATGTTCACCCCCTCCCCGCTCCCCACTTCGGACTCCGCTCCCTGACTGACAGCCCGGCCCGCCCGCGCCGCCGCCGCCGCCAACCGGCGCGGCGCCCCGCCGATGAGTGACGCGCAGCGGCGGGCGCTGAGTGGAGGAGGCCGGCCCGGGAAGGCCAATCGCAGCGCGCGGAGAGGCAAGGGGGCGTGACCCGGCGGGGAGGGGGCGAGGCGGAAGAGGGCGGGGCCCCGGCGAGCCCGGGGAAGGGGCGGGCCGAGGGTGGGGCGGGCGCGGAGGGGGCGGGGCTTTGCTGCCGAGGGCGCGCGAGGGCTGCGGCCTCGCGCCTGCTGCCGGAGGGTGGTGGGGTGGGGGAAGGTTGGCGCGGTGCATGGCGGGACGGCGGGGGGGGGCGGGCGGCAGGTGCGGCTGCGGCGGGCCGGGGCGGGACGCGGCGGGTCTCGTTGCCGAGGGCAGTTCTATGCTGTCCTCCGCGGGGCGTGAGGCCGCTCGGCTTTAGTGTGCCCCTGCTCCCGTGCCTGCCCATGCCCGTAGCGGGGCCACCTGTGCCGGGACGGGCTGCGAGAGGTGGGGTGGTGTGTGAGTGTGCCCGGCCTGCCCACCCTCGGGGAACGGCCCGTCCTGCCACACGGCCGGGCAGCTGGGAATTGCTGTGCAACCTCAGGGCAGTTTGGGAAGGGGAGTGTGATGTAAATGGCTGAGACCAAGCATTCATTAGGAGTCAAGAACATCATTAGCGTATAATTGCTGTGTTGCTGTCTCAAGACCTAAGACCCATCACCTGTCCATACTAATTGGAGGAAGTGATGGACTAAGATAAAGCCACTTTTCACAAAATTCACTGAGGGACCCATATCTAGGAGAAACACAAGTTGCTGATGCCTGGTAACTTTGCAGAAGTTGACAGCAGAAACATCTGGATTAACAGATAAGCCACCAGGATGCTGACAGATGCTGCTGTTGCAAGATACACAAACCCATTGTTGCTTTGCCCTGCCACATTTATGGTTGGACAAGTAGAAGTGCACATTAGTAGGTAGGTGGGTGATTCATATCATACCCTTGTATAAAACCGCTGAAGGAAATCCCTGAGGTGCGTTCAGTTCGGCTGGGGCACCTCATGCACGTGAATAAATTCACCTTTGTAATCCCGCAGTTTCTGTCGTAGCTTCTCTCCCCGGTTGGCACATGCCAGTTGTGAATTTGTAACAGGAGTGCGATGAGAGCATGCTCTGACTTCTCTTAACGAATTGCCCTGCCCCGGGTTAGAGTTTCCACCTCTAGTATTGCGTTTCTTTGTGCTTCCCGCGGCCGCCGGGCAGGTTACCGGGAGCAGCGCCAGCAGGTCGGCATCCTTTGGGATGTGAGTGCCCAGGCCTGCCCGCTCCTGGGCGGCGGTGGGAAGGGTAGCGCCTGAGCATACAAAGCGCTACCCAGACCTCATGGTGGTTCACAGACAGATTGAGGTCAGCACCTCTAGAGAGTGCCGCGGCTTAGTGATGGGTCAGGGTGAGGCAGTGGGGGCGGGCCTGAAGAGCTAGTGTCTTCCCTAGGAAAAGACTAATCCAAGGAGTTGGGTATTTCCCCATCTCCCCTTCAGTTCCAGGTAAACAATCAACACAGAAAAGTGTTTTGAAGGAAACAATGCTCACCAGCAGAGACTCAGGAAGGAGTTTGAAGAGCTCAGTTATGTATTAATAACTGATTGAGTAGATATAAAAGCTGAAGGCACGTACTTATTCTCCTTCAGTAATATGAAACCGTTATAAAGAAACATACTGAATTCTAGCTGTGCCTAATTTATCTGAGAGCACTGCTATGTATATCACACAGCAGCTAGCATCTAGCTATAGGTGTCCATATGCTTCAAGCATTACATACATATATATAAATATATATATATATATACACAAAAGAAACCACTTTCTCTCCATCCTATGGTGAACTGATTGTTCATACAGACCTGGTGTGGGATCTTTTATTTATTAACCTCAAAGTGTTTCAGTTCTTCTTTGATACTGATACAATTCCACCTGTAAGTTGCATTTTTTTTCCTTCCCCCCCCCCCCGCCCCCCCCGCCATTGGCATCATGTTCCATATTCCATTATACCTGGAACACGATGGGGTTTTGTCCTTGTGTTCAAGGCAGAGCAGCTAAGATGCTGACTCCTCATGTTTCCTGATTGTCTCCTCAGTGCTAATAATCACTTCATCTGAGAAAAATCAGTACTCTATTCCCTGCTGCCCATCATTTCTTGAGCATCTTCCCTATAAATGCTATACTGCTTTTTCTTTCAATTGCAAAAATAAATGTTGAAAGCATTTTAATATGAAATACTGTTGAAAATAGTTCTGAAGTTTGGGTTTTTTTAATCTAAAACGTACAAATGACTTACGCAGTTATATATATATTTGAACTGCCAGTGAATGTGCCTTAATTTATTGCATTAACTATGTTGTCCTAGATCTCTAAATTGCATCCTGCCTCATGCTTCCTAGTATAAGCCATCTCACCAACTGCTCGGGGTCAGTTACTAAAACCTCAGTTTGTCAATACTAACTTATACAAGTGCAGCTTTACCAAGGGAGGCAGTTTAGTCATTCTCATGATACAAAACTCCGTGAAAAACAAGGTTGCTTAATGTGAAAAAAATGCAAAAAATTTATTTGCTACAGAGGCCATGTAGCAAATGGACTTTCTCAGTTCCTTATAGAGTTTTGCACAACCTGGAATTTAGAAATAATCTTAAAATAAAAATTCATGGGGCATTACTGTTTGTATGTTCTGTTCACTTATTATTTCCCCATCATGCACATACACTTCTAATTATGTTTTAAGATGTACTGAGAAGAATCTTACAGCCCCTCACCTAGTCTTTACAGGGCTGACTGGTATTTAGATCAGGTTGTATTTTCTTTTCCATACTATTATTTGACTATATGACCTTGGCCAAATCACTTAGTTCTTTTTGCCTCTTCAGCCTGGTTTGCCCTCAGAGCTACAGGTTATTTCTTACTACAGTTATATTTAAGAGAATGATCTACAATTACAGTTTATACAGCTATTACAATAAAACATTTTTTTTACTTCTTCTAAATAAGAGGTGGAGCGAAACAGAAAATAAAGTGAGTGTAGGTAACGCTGTAAGATTAAAAATCTTTTTTGGCAGTGAGTCAGGCTTCATTGATTTAAACCTGGAGCTGTTGACATTTGTCTGTGATATTTTTTTTTATGTGAAAGGAACCATAATTTTTTTAAGAGTACAGAGAGAGGTTTAAAGACTTAGCATTATTTTAAATATAGAAAATAGATGATAGAAAAGTGAACTAAGAAAAAATACCTCATGGGGAAAGCTCACAAATACCCTGTAGTCCAGCCGATCATCTGTTAGAAAAAAATAATGTAAGACTAGCATTCCATTGGAAGGAATGGTGAAGCCTTGTTGTAGAGGGACATAAACATCTGGCAATACACCTGGTCTCTACACATATTTATAAATCACCTGGGGCATCCCAAGGTACCAGAGAGAACACACATGAAAATTGAACTAAACATTCATAAGCCAAAGAAAATAAAAATGTTCTCTATATAGTGTGGAAAGAAATGAGTCTCATTTACTGCACAAACACAGTTTGGAAAGACATGATGCAATTTTGCACTTCTTGCACCTTTGCACCTGCTGACTTTCATTTATATCCTCCAGGCAACAAGCAAGCCTGAAGGCCTTTGGCTCGTAACCAATGCTGACGTTGCAGTGTGGTGCTACAGGAGCACCTGCAGCTCTGGTAGAGCCTCTCTGCTCACTTCTGATCTGAGAACGTCAAGGCTTCTTGGCGACTTCGCTAAAATGGCTTGTATGGTAAATCTCCCGGTGTTGGTTGGTGCTGCTCAAGATTGATTAATACATAGCAAGCTGCCTTGCAGATGCCACCTTTGCCTGCAAGCCTCAAAATGTGTTTGGTGCATTTGTTTCTGGAGCTTAAATGGTGCTATATGCTCTTGGAAACTCTTCTTGAGGACAGTCCCACATAAGAGCCTGAGCTGACAAAGGTCAGAAGTGCCTGTGTAATATTTGAGTCCACAGCCATAGATTTAGATTGTTAGCATGACACAGCTATGCCATGGAATCAGCTGAAAATTTGCCCTTTAATACTTCTTACACCTGCTATTACCCAATATTCTACATTTTCTTCAAATTGTAGTGCAGTGCTGTGCTGACTACCATACATACCATCCATTTTGTTCTCCACAGAAAAAAAGAAGTAGATAATGAAAGCTGCTCATCTGTAGTCAAATATCCCAGGTTTATGCTCAACAGGTTATTTTGGACCAGATACTGTCACACTGTTTTCATTGATAGGACAATGGAAAGTGGGTACCCCCTTGGTAAATTAACACTCTCCCAGAATGCTTTGACTCGTAGGACTGGAGGTACAGCAGTAAATACCTCCAGGGTTATGTATCCCAGAGATGTGAAAATTAGGACTTGTGATCATGGCACTCTTGATTTTTTATTTTTTAATTTTGATGTATTTTTTCTAATTGTAGTGAAATTTAATTAATGGCAGTCTGGTTTTCAGAAAAATTAAAAGATAAATAGTTTCTGGAGCTGCCATCACACTTGAGGTTCAGCTGATGTCACCATGGAACTGAGTTTTCTCTGGGGAACCAGTACTGAGGAAGTGCCAAGATAATATAATACAGCCTTTGCATGAATTGGCTAAATGTGCATCTTATTGTGCCAGAGTCTGACTGGATCAGTAATACTTATCAGCCCAAGCTATGCTGGGTAAGCCACCAGGATGTGCTCAGTGAAGAGCTTTTCTTAGCACATGGGCCAAAATTTTCTCTCTCCTCTCAAATACTATCACATAAAGGAGAAGGAGCACCAGGCCCCAAGGTTTATCGCCAAGGTGGCTGCTAGCATTGATGCTGCAAGCTGAGGACAGGCACCACTGATACACTCTCTTTGGGTACAGCTGTCCTTTTCTGGAGCAGAGATTTTTCTAGCTTTAAGCTACATTTTCTGCTTCACACAGGGATAGTTACTGAGATCAGTGATTTCTTTGTGATGTCCCCAAACAATTTCAAGGCTCTGTGTAAAAATTTGATGATAAAGAATGGAACTGGCCTCATGGGTGGAGATGTGAAACAGAATTCAGTGGTATTTGTTTGTTGAGTATTAATGATGTGCACACTGTCACTGAAACTAGGATAGAAATGTTTTCTGTCAAAAGATTGCTTGTTTTAGATACAGAGGAATTGGCTTCTAATTTCTAGCCTAGGAACATCTGCCTGCTGGAGTCCACTCTCCCTCAACCCTGGACTACCATGACCTGCACTATGTGCATGAGATCACACAAGTATGTTCCTAAACATATATTACAAATACAAACCCTAGATTTCAAAAAGGTAAGAGGCACAAGTCGTGATGCCCTGAAAGGAAGAGAGCCAGAGTGGTTGTTAATTTGTGCCCTGAGCCCCTGCAGTGGCAGAGGTGTATTGGGTGGGACTGCTCAGAAGATACCCAAACGACCTTCCTTCCACAAAACCTCCTCTGGGTCCTGCTGAGGTCACATTGATGTGACTGGGTGTTGCAGTTGGAGTAATTCTGAGGAAGCTGGGATGTGTAAAGCCTTTTCAGGCAGCGTGGTGTTCAGCACTGAGCTCAGCAGGATTGCCATGCTCAGAAATTAATAAATAAAGTGACAACTTAGTTTTACAAAACCATTTGCTGAGTTTTTCTCTCTTTACATGCTGTGTGTGGGTGTACGTGTCTCTGTACATTTGAGTGGTGCCCCTTCTACAAGGATATGCTATAGAAACAAAATAAGTATTAGCCGCCGCTATACTATTATTTCACTACATTTAAAGCAGACCTGAAAAACACAATATTTAACCAAAACCCAATCAAATTCTTATGCTTTTTCCGTAATTTCTTTCCTATCATTACAGATTACAAAGACATGTATGCCTAAACAGAAGCTGTCTTCTTCCAATCAGCCTGGTCTTTCTGCTCAGTTCATTCACTAAATCATTTAATCACCCCAGGCCATATGTTACCATCTTGTGTAAAACGGGTGGAAGAAAAAAAAATATGCAAAAATCTCTGCACAAGAGTGGGTGTCAGCATCCAGCATAGCTCCCACTAGGAAGCACAAAATATAAAATGTTATCACCAGTGAATGTGACTACGAAAATAAACTGAGACAGACAAAAGAGACAAGACATTGCAAAGGTGAAGAAGACAATCTTTGAATCTCAGTTCTGGGTGGAAAAGTTATGGGCTAAATGTCACGTGTTAGTCCTCGGGCTCATATTCTCAGTATTCTGCCATCAATATAGTTGCTGTGCTGTGCTGTAATTAGCTTGAAAGTGCATTAATCCATGCCTGCAGTCCCATTTTTTTACATTGCATGAGTAAGACTCTGTTCCTGACTTTGTTCCCTCTTTGCTCTTCTTTTTCTCTCCCTCCATATACTGGTGCACATTTTATCCCAGGTATTTCTGTGCAGAGTCATATGCTTTTACCACTTGGCTTCAGCTGCTGTTCCCTGTCACGATTACTTCATGTGGTTTTCTGTCTTGGCATGTTTGCTGGGTGGCAGACCCTCGGGAAACACACGGCTCAGAGCAAATCATGGGGTGTGTGCTCCTGTCAGGGAATGGGGGGGCTGGAGTGAAGTTAGGTGGAAAATCTATTATTCTTCAAGCAAGAGAACTTTCCAGTTTTATGCAAGGACCTGTAATCCACCCTTTCTTCGTACCTTCAGGAAGCTATTGTGTATTTCCTTGCCTGTGAGCTTGTGACAGTGCTGCAGCTGGAGACGGGAGAGCAGTTGACCAAGGGGTCTTCAAGGAGAGGCCACTGCTGCTCTCCACTTTTAGAGCCTTCCAGAACAGGGGCATAACAGTGCAGACTGCAGAAAAACCCCTCCTCTAAAACTGCACATACTAGTTTATCCTAAGACTATGAAAGCATAAAAGATTATATTTTCATTTGCATGGTTTGCTGGTTTTTATTTGTCAGCTACAATAACAACAGGCTACAGTGAGCCCGTAAAACAAAGTGAGAACAGCAGCTCATTTTTGTGGCAGAATGTAATGGCTATGGCTAACGGGCTTACATAATTCATCTTAAACCCTTATGCCTCTATTTATTGATGTTTAAATGAAAATTAAACTCTTAGAGCCATAAGGAGGCTTCTGGTATCTGAAACGCGATTTTGATGCCGATATTTTTATCCGACACTCCCAGCTGAAAGCTCCCATTGGGATGCATTTTGCTGGGAAGAACCGTGTCTGGGCAGGGCTGGTCCTCCTCCCCTGCCTGCTGCTGAGGGTAACACCAAAGCCCCTGCAGACCCATAAATGGTAGAGGGATTGACTGGCCATACCTGGGAGTCTGACCAGAGAGGCTGCAGCTGTAAGCTGTGGTTCATGATAGGATGGTCAGTGAGGTGACCAGGCAAGAGGATATTTACCACTTTGGCAGGCTGAAAAGGTGAAGTAAAACTGAGGCATCTGATTTCCTCAAAGGCAGCTTATGGTAAGAACAGCATCTCTGTGATTACTCTTCTAATACATGAGAAGACAAAAGATTCAGCTAACCATACGGTTAAGGTAGAGAAAAGATTTTTATTTCCCAGAGGCTTTTAGAAGGTTATTTTGTTTGTTTCTCAGATTTTTCTGTGATGTATCATTTTTTCCCCCTTCTCTATTCTCCAGAAGATAGAGCAGACTCAGGAAGTGAATTGCTTAGGGAAGTGTCCTGCCTCCAAGCTGACTTATATAGTAGGACATATGGCATAAGTTATATTTGGACAGATGTGAACAACTAGTCAGTGGATTTGATAAGATTCTTTATTTAAACTAACTTGCACAGTGTCACTGTTCTACCATCTTTCTCTCCTTCCTCAATCTGATCTTTTGCTGGTTTCAAGAACTTTAAATATACATTATAACTAGTCTGTAAAGCTTTAAATGCATTTAAGAGCGTTCAGTCATGACAACAATATCTGATTTTCTCCACATTGTAATTGGCAAATATCTGGTTTTGGTGATAAAGCAGGCACAGATGATAAATTGTATGAGTTGCAAACCCCAAGTGATTAACCAGTTTGAGACAGCCAAGCTCAATGCAAGTAATTTTCATTGATTTGTTTAATTTGGCTCCTGATAATTCTCTTTCACAGAAGTTGGAGTTTCACAGTGGAGTTGAGGCACAAAGTAGTTCTGTACTTCCCATGGGTAACATAGAAATTAAAACCAAGAAAGATTGAATGAATTTCAAGAGATCACTTAGTTCATCTCCCTGCCTGGATTGCTGTCAGGATCATCTGTATTTGGGCTGTTTCTGAGAAACGCTGGTCTGTCCTGTTCTCGGAAGTCTCCAGTGAAGGATACCTCACCATCCACAAAGGCAATTCTTCCCACTGCTCCATAAGGCTTTACAGACATATGTTTTTCCTGGTGTCTTTTGCAGGTATTATTGCAAGAAGCTTGTTACTTCTTGTCCAATCCAGAGTGGCCATGCAGAAGAGTTTATTTCTTTTGTACCCTCATGGCTTGTGTACTGAAGGCCAGCCATCATACCTTGTCTTCTTTAGATAAAAAAACCCTACATGTTCCTTTATAGGTCTTTCATCTTCTACTTGGTTCACATCCTTCTTGATCCATGGCTGTGGATCCTGCACTTACACAGTTCCTTCTGAAGCAGAGCATTTTGTTTTCATCCTATCTGCCATGTACCAAGCTTTTTCAGACCATTTTCCAGTCTGCCAGAACCATTTTGAATTGTAATCTTTCCTCTAGTGTGCTTGCAGTTCATTCCAAGCTGATGTCATCTGGAAGTTTAACAGTTGTAGTTTTAACCTATTTATCTGTATTGTCAATGAAATAAATGAGTCATATCAAATCTGGCTACCTAGAGAACTGGACTCAGCGTAGCCCTTCAGTTTGGCAGTGAATTTTCAGTAGTGATCCCTTGAGTATGGCTTTTCAGCCACCACTGGTTAGTTTGGTCTTAAACACATTCCCTGGTTTAGTCACAGGAGCCCCAGGTAGGGCAAGGTAAACAGCCTGGCTGGATGCAAGACATAGTTTTGATTACCTCCCCTTCTCTCAAGGCCTCTTAACCTGTCTCAGACTGGAACTGTATTTGTTTAACATGCTTCATTTGTGATAAATCAGTGTAGACTGATGCCCGTCTCCTTGTTGTCTTCTGGTAGTTTTGAAGTGTTTATTTGTTCCTGTATTTTCTGAGAAATTAAGTTTGATAACTGGTCCATATTTCTTTTTTCATCCTCTTTGAAGGATAAAATAACCACCCTGTCCTCCATGAGTCCTCAAAAATGACTGCTACTATCAGGAGATTGATTCAGCTAGACCTTTGCAATTCAGATGCTGACGGATAAGTACAATACAGGTTAGGAAATAATGAGCACCGTATCAATGACTTGATAGAAAGCGTTTGGTGGTGCAAAGGAGGGGTCATAGTGCAGCCTTTCATTCCAGAACACCACTTTCTCAGCAGAGCCCGCTCCCTCACATTAGCTCCGAAATCACAACTCTGCGAAAATTAAAGTTTCTAGCATGTTAGAACTCTCAAAAGATAACGTGGGTGGGTGAAAAAATACATTCCTCAAGGCTTGAAAATAGATGTAAGTGGATATTTGTCATAAAGCTAACAAAAGGAAAGCCATGGAAATGTATTAACTGCCACAAAGATGGGTTTTAACTGCCAGTGGCGGTTCAGCATACAGGTCGATAACTTGGTCTAATGCTCACCTTCCTGTTGCAGATATGTGCTGCATAAGCATATGTGCCATTTTCATTTCCAGCTCCACTTTTTAATGGTTAAAAGCTAATTAAAACATACAGTGGCATTTTGAATCAATATAGCGTATGGACTGCTGCAAATTCTCTCATCAGGCGTGTTGCCCTCAGGAAGCAACATTAACTTCAACAGCAAAATAGGGCTGTGAGCTCATTAATCATCACGCTCAGAGACCGTCTGGGTGGCAGTGGCAGCAGCTCTGCATGTTTCTGGTGGTGAAGATAGGATACAATGGTTAGATACATGAAGTGTTGCACAAACATTAACTATTACAGCCAACCGCCTTTGCAGTTGGCATTTAACATCTCAGCTCTTAAGATTAAAAAGCAGAGATGTGCTGTGAGGTGGATTTTTTTTCCCAGGCAGTAAATAGGTGTCAGGCAGCTATAACAACTCAGTATCCTGGCTTCCTAACTCTGAAATCCCCTAATTTCTCAGAAACAGAGTAAGAAAAGCCCCGAAACAACACCCCTACCTACCTGGGGAATTAAAAAAATTACAAAAGAGGGAGAAAAAGACAAGGGAAGGAGGTGGAAAAAAGACCTGAGGAGAAAGAAAAGGAGAATGGGAGTCCGAGGTAGAGCTAAGGCTAGAAGATATTGAGCAGCAAAGGGAAAGAAATCAGTTAATGTATAGAAACGTAGTCTTCAGTGCCCGTGAGAAACCTCAAGAGCATCTTCTGAACTCCCTGCTTTGGTGCAAGGTGCTCACTGAAACTGAAAACATATTCACAGACCTCTACAACCCCTGTCCCCCCTCTCCCCAGTCACATCAGCCTCGGTGAATGAGACAGGGCTCACCAGAACAGAGCAGAAAAGGCTCCTCACAGACTCATCTGTCCTAATCTTGCTGGTCACCCAATTTAGCATGGTGCCCTCTGAAGCAGAGGTTCACAGACTCTTCTTGCTAAAACCTGCTAAGATGTGGCAGTTTTGCTGTCCTTGCTGCAGCCAAGGGCCCTTCTTACCTTTTGTGCGGACCCTGATGAGCAGCCTCCAGCTAACACTTGTAGTGTGACCCCGCAATTAATTTGTACCTGATTTTCCTGGGATGTATTGAACTGCAGAAATAGAATCTGAATGCTGGCTCTTAGCTTTTTGTAGGTTTCAGATGCACGAGTTCCAGTACAGATTCTTTCCATTGGGACTTTGTGTTTAGAAAAATTCAAAGTTTTCTTTCCATCAATTCTTTGTTAAGCTTTAGAGCTTTTAGCTGTGTATGTGCACTATAGAAGAAGCTAGCATCACCTCCTCAGTCTGTGTGAAAGGGGGTGAAAGGTGAAATTGGGGATATAGTGTTGCTCTTTGTTTTCTTCCTGGAATTGCTTTCTCCAGGCCATTTGACCACTCTTTGGTCCTGTGAGGAGAGGACTTCAAGGTGCGAGCTGGCTCTCACTGTATTAGCTTGCCTGTGCATGTAGCTTCTTCTTGGGGCACGCTGATGTAATTGTGGACCATCTTCATAAAATCTGGAGACAGCATGCAGACGCATTAGTGATTGATGAGGACTGAAAAAGTGCCAGGACTGAAAAATGCTTCCAAAGAAAACAAAGTGTTACGGGAGCACAGGCTGCACATGTATGGCAGTGCTGCTGCCACACAGGGTAGGGGCTGTCCAGGAGGAAATATCTGCATAAACCACACCATGGTACAACTTCTACTCACCAGCTGCTGGCATAACATCGACTGTGTACTCCTTCATCTCTGTCCCATATAGGTCCATCAGTCCCACTTTCCTACACAGTGGAGTTCTTTTTTATGCCAAGCAGTGAGTTTCATACCTCCTACTTTCACCTCTGGAGCCATAAAGCTTCTAAGAGCCCCTGCCAGGTTTATCCTCCTTGGGGTGCTGGGGCTCTCCCTTTTGTTCTCTCTTTTTTTTTTTTAAGGCATTTTTTTGAATGGAAGGTGGAAGAAAGACCTGGGAGAGATGTAGGTACAGAACAGGAGAGGGGGATGTCTGTAGGACCAGGTGCAGTGAACCAGGCACCTTTCCTCACACTCTTTCAACAGGTTGTTTGGCTGTGTGCTGGGGCCAAGTACGACCTGAAGGCAGCTGCTCACAGAGGCCTGTCCTGCCATGGATGGGGGGCTTCAGTATTAACCATAGACTAAACTGAGCCAGTGTTCACAAAGCCTTCCTGGCAGGAGAAGAAAACAAGGTAGTGTAACATAAGCGGGCACAGGAGAAGGATTTTGCGCTGTAATGGCAAATTACCCACTCAAAAATAACATAAAGAAGGGAGGAAAAGATTAACGAACAAAGTCTGCACATTATTTTAAATCACAGAAGTGTCAAAAATGGTAATGCCTATATCAAGGCTGCCCTAATGTAGCTTTAATTTGCATGCCATTGGCATTGATTTGATGTGAATATTTACTCTCCTATTCAATTAAGAAAATCCATAACTGCCACCATATTTTAATGTTAATGTATTTTTACACAGCTCTCTGTTTACCTTATTTTCTCTTCTATAACATTAACACTTTTTTTTTGTTAAAAAATGTGTGAAAGATTAATTTGTAGAATGACGGGATATGTGGGTGTGTAGCACAGGCCAGATGGAAGGGGTGTAACATGACAGTTTTCTTCTGTGGCTTCGTTTTGTTTTTATTGTTGCAAGCGAGCAAAGTATAACTAAAATTATCATTTCTTCTCTGGGCAAAAAGAACTAAGTGGTAAGCTCCTCTTTTACTCCCCATGGCTCTCAGTGTTCACCATGCAGCTGCAACCCTGTTCAGCATAGCTCACAGGTTGGTAAACATTTGTCTAAAATTTCAGCTTATGCATTTGAAGACCACTGTTATTTAGAGAAGGGAATTTGTACAGAGGGCTCCATAATTCTGTGTTGTGGAACAGATCTGAATGCAGATTTATTAATAAACAGAAGCAGTTTGGTGAGTCTTACTAGTCTTCTCTTGGCTGCTAAGGGCACATAAGGCCAGTCATTCTGAAAGAAGAAAGAAAAGGCAAATAAAAAAATCCATCCAAGGCAAAGCCTTTTAAATCTATAAAGCTATCCATTCAAGAAAGCTTTTAAATTGTTGAAAGAGGGCTGTTCCAAGGCCAAATTCTAATTTACACATAAGTATAGTAGGAGTTTGGTATAGTAAATGTCCTTATTGAAGAATAAAGCAATTAGCACAGTAACTCGCTGTCATCTGGCACGTAAAGACATTCCAAGAAAAAGTTAAGTGTTGAGGAAAGGAGAGAAATTCAGGACAGCATGTGGGAGAGGAATATGGAGGCTCCTTTTTATGCCACTCAGGAGAAAAGGAGGGGAGAGACAACCCACTGCAAACTTAATCTGTTCCCTTACCTCATCACAAATTGACCCAAGTTTCTTCCCTTCTCTTAAGGGAAAGGGAAAACAAAAACAAAAAAGCCCTGCCTAAGTTCTTAAAGGCTAAAATCCTGAGACCATAAGCAATAACTGTACGCTCTGCATCCTCATCCACAAACACTTACTCTGCTCTGTGAATGTGCCCATATGCCTCTGAACATACATGCGCTTCATGAGCCTCATCTGACACTCAAGTCTTCTGTGCCAGCGCTACCCATTCCCCTACATATGGGAAATCATCCCATAAAAATGGTTACCCTTTTTTCCACAATATATCCACACACATCTCCTGGCAATGTTTTAATGCCCTGCAAGTATACCTGATGCGACACCTGGAATCTTTAAGCAGGCACACAGCACTTCTGTCTACAGACACATGCACACGCATGAAAATGCTGCTATGTTTGCACATCAGAAGACCTTTTTACTTGCCATTTCAACTGCTTTCAGAATGGGTGCATGTATATGTGTACCAGCAAAAGGGCCCATTTTACTCCATTCTCTTGACTGAAAAAGAGAGTTTGCTCAAGTTTTCAAACAAACATATTTCTTTGGTTTAATGCTCAGCACAAGTTTCAGTCCAGAAAGAAAACTTCTGAAAAGCCAGAAGTAATGGGAACAGAACATGATAATTCAAATGACTACTTTAGCAATAACTAAGTTTGATTTTCTACTATTTGAGTAATAAAATAGAGCCAGAAAGATGTATCAGATCATCTCATCCCTTTTCATCCCTCCTACTACAAGTGGCTGATTATTCCATTTTGAGTGTTTTGCCCAGTCTAGGTTGCTGAGTCAAGTTTCCCATTTCCTTTTTCTCTTACCCATATAGTTTTCAAACATTAGCAGGTTTATGCCCTAAATTTGATTGACACATAGCAATTTTCCACTTTTCTCTTTAGTATTTCCAACAAAAATTAGGCCTTTGAAGCCTGTGAACAGTTGTAGATTCTTCTCAGGTTTATCAACTCTTTGATGTTTAGCCTCAGATACGTATGTATGGTTACTGGAGTGTACTGCAGAGCCATCAGCAGTCTATCTAGTCTGTTCTGGGTTTGGTGTCACTGGAAGTGTTTTCCTCCTATATCACATTGTGAACTCATATGTAAGACTGAGGAAATGGTGCAACTACAAGAAACGAGAAGAAGCCTTCCAGCACACTCGGATGAATGTGAGAGCAAACCGCAGTTGTTAGCATTGCATGTCATCCTTTTACTTAACACCTCTTGAAGAGTGGTTTTGTGGATGTGCAGAGGCTTTTGGGTGCCATCTTCACAGCTTCTTCCTAGAGCTAAAGGGGTCAAGTGCAAGGCTGCCTAGTGCTGTAGCTCCAATGTGGCAGCATGTGCCAGCCCTGTGCCTAGTGAGCTCAGTCCATGCCTGGATAGGCTTCATATTCTAATCCAGTGAGAACAGGTT
Source organism: Myiopsitta monachus (assembly GCA_017639245.1). Taxonomy (NCBI): domain Eukaryota; kingdom Metazoa; phylum Chordata; class Aves; order Psittaciformes; family Psittacidae; genus Myiopsitta; species Myiopsitta monachus. The sequence continues at coordinate 40,670,669 of CM029925.1, read as the reverse complement.
GCCCAGAGAAGCTGTGGCTGCCCTGTCCCTGGCAGTGTTCAAGGCCAGGTTGGGTGGGGCTTTGAGCAACCTGGTGTAGTGGAATGTGTCCCTGCCCATTGCAGGGGCCTTGGAACTGGATGATCTTTAAGGTCCCTTCCAACCCAAAGCATTTTATGATTCCATGATTCTGTGATGGAAAAGGTGAGCTTAGCAAATGCCATCAGAGGGGAGCAAGTGAAGCGTCATGCTGGAGGTAAGGTGAAAACCAGGTAATGAGAACAGGTGCTAACTCATTATGCTTGCAGTTCCACTAGAAATACGCTGTGCTGCTTTGAGTGACTGTCAGGAGCTAGCTAGCATTATTTAAATCTACAAAGGGATGAACAGCAGCAAGACTAGCTATCAGAAAGCAAGGGCTGGCCATTTCCAGGTAGCTGTGCACATCTTGGCTCCTAAGAGGGTGCTGAAGCTGGTTCTTCCGTGCCCAGCAGCTTTCACCCACTCCTAAGGATACTGTGGGTGTTGGATAAGGAGATAACCAAGCAGGAACAAACCACGTCAACAGGCAGGAAGGTATATTTGCCTGGAGAACAACCAAACTAGGCAAAGCAAGCAAAAAGAATAATGTACAAAAGCTTCCTCAGCCCAGGGGGGGTCAACGTCGTTCCTGCCTCCAGGCAGGGATGAGCTGCCCCACAGATGTGCTTCCCTGGTTTCCCCAGTCACCTTCGCTATGCTCTGCCTCTCCCTTCCTTCAAGGAAGCAGGAAAGCTGGAGTTCACTCCCTGCTTAATAAAGCGATCTGATGCCTTGTTATGCAGAACATGCTCTGCAGAAGCACCTTATTCTTTCAGTAGCACTTGGCTGTTTTGGGATAATGTTTCTTCTTCCCTTCCATCTCACTCTGCCAGCACCCACTTCCTTGGAGATACTGTAGTTCGTTTCATGTTGAAAGGGGAGTGAGACCTAGCTGGTGGGCCATGCATTTCAAAGTGATCCTTGTCAACACTATTTATGTCAGTTATTGGCTGCATATTTGCCTGTCTTATCTGTTATGGATAAGTAGGTTTAATTTCCTACTAGTAATAAAAAAACAAAAACGAAGAAAAAAAACCCCTTTTTCCTTCTTAAAAGAACCCCAAGAAAACCTGAGTTTTCATTGTTAAAATCTCATTGCCAGTACTTAAAAAAAAAAAAAACAACAAAAAACCAATCCAAAACCAACAAACCCTAAAACAGAGGCAAACATAACAACCAAAACTGAGAAATCTCTCTTCAGAGCTGGTGAGGCAGTCACAGTGAGGCTTTGAGGATGAACAGGTACAAGTGGGCTTCAGGAAGGAAAGAAATAAAGTATGCATTTCATCACTGTAAAGAAAAGTAAGCAAACTGCAAAACCCTAAAATACAGCGGAAAGCAAGCAGGCTGTCGAGCTGCATAATCTTCTCCACTGACATCTTCATATCGGATGTACCAGATTCAAATCAGTACTGAAAATATTGATCTCACACAGCATTTTCTCCCCAGTTTTCAGAAACCAATTTGTTTTGGTTTTCTTTTTGTCTTGTATACTTACTGCATTGCCTCAGGACTGTGCTTGTTCCATAGGTGCAGCTGCAGACACTGCGTGTTGGCCTGCTCTTAGTCCTGGGGATCTTGGAAATGGGAAGATGCCCAATGGGCAGATCAACATCCAGCCTAACCTGGGCCACCCTCAGGGGGTGGGTGCCAGTTGCAGCCCCTGTTAGGGGGATCCCCAGCAGTGGAGATGATCTGGAGAGATGCCTCTGCGAGTTTCCCATTTATTTCCCTCTGCTTATGCTCCTCAGTCTCCAGCTGTTCTGGACTTAGGTGCCTGGCACCAGGGCAAGCTGGGAAAACCTGCCAGGTCTCCCATGTGACACAGGGAGCTCAAATCCATCCAGGCAGCTCTCAGTGGAGAGGCTGGACTATGGCCTGAAGCCAGGGCAAAACACTTGATTTTAGATTTTCATGGAGATGTGTGTGGTGGCTTTTCATTGTTAGGTTGCATTTTCTTGCTAACAATAATGATTTCCAGCCTTTTTTCCACTGGTTGGTCTTATTTTGTCTCCAGTTGTCATAAAATGCTGGAAGTACTATGATGCAATGGTACACATTGAAACAAGAAACAGAAAGTTTCTTGTATCAGTCCCTACTAGTAGACAGTTCAACGTGGAGTCATATGTTTTTTCCAAGCACAGAAGTCAATTTGACCAATTTATCAAGAGGCTGAAAAAACATTATGCACATCTCTAGGAAATATTCCTTGCCCCAGCCAAATGAACAAACATTTTGCAACGCTGAGCAATAGTGTTATGCTTTCAAGATATTCCCTGCCAAGGATTCTGTTCTCCTGATGATACTTACGCCTTCTGCTGATGTGACAAAGACCTCTGGGAACTGGCCACAGACAGAGCTTTCCCACTTCACCAAAATCATTGGGTTAGCAATAGCATCAGGGAAAGGTATGAACAGAGAGACTCCACTGAAAACAGCTTTAAAGAGATACATTATTTGCCTTTATTTCAAAAGCATTAGATACTGGAACACTGCTGTTTCTTTCTTTGAGACCTTATTCAACCTCAGGATGGGTTGGGGCAGGTGATTGTACCCTCACCCTGCCACTCACCACCCCTCAGTTGGGTGGGAGCCAGGAAGCAAGATCTAACCTGGACACTTCATTTCTGGAGAAACACTGACTCCTGTTCTGTAGGACAGAGTGACACTCTCAGACAGCATCCTCTGTGGTCAGACTGGGTTTTGTGGGAATGGCAAGATGAGCTGCAAAGAAATGATCTGGAAGGTACTTGGTTTCAACTGTAGTATCCAGAGGAAGGGCATGGTGGAAAGCACTAAATCTACATTACCTGCCACCAGCTTACCAGCAAACCTATGTTTTCTTCAGTGACATGAGGGTTTCCCTGTAGGAACCTCAAGAAGGGAGATCAAGAGGTTTAGGTCACCCAGCTAGGACTTGGGAGATGGTGTGGGCTGTGGCCTTAGCTGTGCAGCAGGCCCCCTGTGGCATCCCCTACCTCCATAAAAGAGTTTCCAGTTACCAGTGCTGTGCTTTGCAAAGCTACTTGGGAGGATCTCGGATCAGACGGCAATGAGCTCCACAGAAAAGCTTATAAATATATTAAATTTATGAACATTTACTGTACGCTGCACACTGAAATCTGCCAACACTAATCCAAAAGAATTACACATTTTAGGCCTGAACATAACATACTGTATGCAGTAACTCACATCAGAGCAACCCATATGCTACTGTTAATGTGCCAACTGACACATGTTAAGCCACAAACATAAGAAAGGATTTCAACTGCATTTTTTGTATTCCAGTTATTCCTCGGGTCCATTATTTTTATTCACCATCATCTTCTCTCCTCCCTCTAGACAGCCTGCTGCTCTCCCTAATGCATCTTCTTCTCCCCCTACCAGATTTCCTGCTGGGTAGAGGCTGCTCTAGAGACAAAGCAACTAACATAAGCACATAGGCCGAGAAGCACAGAAATAGAACCCCCCCTGCAATAATCTAGGTCACTTAATAGCCTACTTTCAGGGTTCTCAGTGAACCCTGTACCCACTCCTGCTAGGCAAGGAGAAACCCTGAGAAGAAGTGGGTGGATGAGTAGACAGCCAGCCATCCCAAGTGTCAGATCTGACTCCTCGGGAGAGATGCATCGAGGATGCTCTGACAGAATGTGTCTGAGCTGGAGGCAAATGTTTCTGTATTACATTCATGACACAAGAGTTCTGCCACCTTGCAATATGTGCACACTGTCGCTGCTTGATGGTAATAACTGGATTTTTCCAGGGAGCTGGTAAAAGCACCCCAATGCTGTTACAACAATTAGGTCTCAAGAAGATTTCCTGAGCTAGGATGATCCTCCAGAAATCTGTATGTTTTACCTACACCAAGTCAGGAGTAACAGCAGGAGACTCTGAGCATAAATGTGCCCCATGTATCAGGAAGGAATCTGCTTCTCACCTTTCAGGTTTGTCAAAGTGTGACACCAGCAGTCGAAACATGTGACAAAAGACCAAACTGCAACCGGATTCAGTTCTCCTCCCCACCTAGCCAATTCATAGATTTGCATGGGGTTAGTGGCAAAAATTGTGTGAAGGATGCTATTTCATTATGTAAGCAGGAGGGTTTAAAAAAAGGAAAACCAAAAAGAAGACAAGAGCTCATGTCATCATGCAGATTTAAACACTATTTAAACACTAACTTTCAGTTATCAGATAAATGCTGCTTAGGGAAGTGACTAATGTTTTTTATGCAGGCCAGCTACTGAAGAGAATCTGACAGAGAATTAAGTGATAGATTCCGCAACTATTTGGCAATGCATCAGTAACGTTCTGGAGAACCAGACTCCCAAGTCTACTCTTGATTAAAGGAAAGCAGCTGCTGGAGTCTCAGAGCTAGAAAAAGTGGCTAAATGTGCCATGTGAGAAACCAGGATTTGGCTCCCACCTCTGCTAGAGATGACCTGGTGTAAATTCTGAAAAGAAGGAAAGAATAGCCGGCTTGTGTTTAAGGTAGGAGGTGAGACCACACAGTAAAAATGTCCTCCAGTGCATGGGTAGAGAGAGACGGCGATGCACGTATCCCCAGCCTTTACTTCAACAGATTCCTACAGCTTATTTGGCTCCTCTCTCATTCTCTGTCCTTTCGGCCTGTGTGGGCAATGCAGTGTAACCCATAGCGGCATGTGCTGCAGAAGCTAATAATACCCTGGAGATGATGGAAATAGCATCCTTGAGGTAAGCGCTTGCACTTTAATTTCAGCACAGAGAAATCTTGTGGGATTCCCTTATTCAGAGTTATATACCTCACTCTTTTCTAGAAACTTCAAGGAATTTTATGCTAAAGAACCCTTTCATCATGTCCTCAGATTGGCTTAATTAAATTTGGGAGATTTATATGCATTTGTAAAAGCAGAAAAGTGCTTACAGTTTAAGTATACTACTATATTTAATTTTATTTTAAATATTATTGCAATTTCCTTTTTTATTTTAAACATGCATGAAAGATTTCCGTGTGAGTGACTGCAGAGCTTAAACCCAAAGAGATTAGGCATGTTGATAGCCCTGCTCATGAAAGTCTGCATGATTTAGGCATTTAAGACAGTTGTGATTATAAGACAGAAAGCTATTCATGAATATTAGCTTCAATTTGACAAGAACAGGCTCCCAAGACTTTCTGATCAATGAAGAGGGAGGTACTCCCCTGAGGTCTCTTCATTAGATCTGCACTCCAGAACCCTGCCCAACTTGGTGTCCAGAACGGGACCTTCCCTCTCTCCATTGCCATAAGGGAAGCATAGCAGAGAATATACATAGCTGAGAAATGTATCTAACAGAAGTATTTCAAATAGATTAGTGTTGCTTTTTATGCATCAAGTGTTTGTCTGTAGAGGTGAGACAGAAGTCACTATGTGCAGTAAGTGTTTGAAGTTCAGTAGCTGAAGTTCTGTAGTGCAAGTTCAATGGTATGAACAGAGGGTATGAAGGACATGAGAAGAGCCATGCTGTGTCAGATCAAATGTCCATCTAGTCACATATTCTGCACTGAGCAGTGAGCAAAATATGTTGTGGGAAGACTGTAAGAGCAAGACAAGCATGTAGTGAAACATCCCCCCATAACAGTCCCCCAGCCTCCAGCTATCTGCAACTCAGTGACCTGAACCAGAGATGGTGTCTTGGCGTGTAACTGTCCTTGGTGGATTTTCTTTTCTTCAGCAAACATTTGCAGTTGCTTCTTCAGCCTATATAAACTTCCAGCCTCTTGTGGCAGACCACCTCTAGCTAAACCACATCCTGTGTGTCAAGGTGGTGAATCTTCTTTCATGTACTTTGGATCTGCCATCTGACAATGTAGTTCGTGTGTCGGAAGACACAATAAAGATTCCATCCCTATTCACCCTCTTTATGCAACTCATTTTTTTAGATTCTTGTAATCTCCCCTTCTTTTCCAGGCAGAAGAGTTCTCATCTACTCTATCATTCCTTATATGATGTGCATGAATCTACAAGTTAGATGAAAATTAAGTTGTTTTGCTCAAGAAGAGCTAGAGTGGATTGATGAACAGAAATGCTTAAGCAGAAGTAAATAGGGAACCAGGAAAATGGTTAGGCTTTAGTAGATATGCTACCTCTAGCATGTGGCTTTCCCAGGGAAAGACAGCTAAACTCCTGTCTCAATCCCTGCAGGTGGTTCTCTTGGGCTGCCGATATTCCTTCAGTATTTACCAGAAAAACTAAGACCTTGTGTTTTCCATTTACCCTATTTTCCCTTCACAGCTGTAGAGAGCCCGGCGAGAAGAGACATCCTTCATGCTCTAGTAGCTGTGCTGAGAAGCCCTTTCTTCCCCTAAAACACAGTTTCCTCCTAGCCTCTTCTATAAGGGGGCTAAACTGGAAAATTTCTTCCAGATTACCTTGCCCTTCCCAAAGGCTTTGGCTGACTGGGGGAGAACAGCTGCTTTCCCTGAAAATGATGATTAAGGCACTCAGTGTGAGTATGGTGGCCTTGCATTCATGCGCATGCACTGGTCTCTTGGCACTACTTCCACGCATGGCAAGGCTGGGGGAGACATGCATACCGGGACACTGCCAGCATGTCTGTGTGCTTGGTTAGTATCCTGACTGAAGGTATGACTCGTTGTGAGGCAAGAACATCTTTATAGATGAGTCCTCCTGAAAATGCATTTGGGCCGACAGTATCATTCATCGTATATATGAACGTCATTGTGACATCTTGGACCCATTCCTATCGTGCCACTTTTTGAACTCACATTAAAATTAATAAGGAGAGCAGTACCATGACTGAATTTGTCTTTAAAGTGGTTTTAAAGCTCAATACTGTCTTATCACACTTTGGGGCATTAAAGACAGAGTGGGAACCAAGATACTCAAGTACTAGTGTTCCCTTAAAAATAGATTACATTCCCAGTGACCTTTCACCATTACACATTATTTGGAACTGAAGTTGAATAAGTGAGTTAATGATTCAATTTCCATGGTTTTAAGCTATAGATTTGAGATATTCTCTCTCCTCCTTTCCTCATTCAAGTGAGAATGCAATCTTTGCAAAGCGCTGCTTTCATTTAGCTATAACCAATTGGTACTTGTTGCCAAATGGAATGTGGATGTGCCTCAGAGAAGATCACTCTTGACTAATGAAATGGCAATTAGTTTGTGCAACTTATTAGCATTAGTATTTATTTTATTTTACAATATTACCTAAAAGCAGCTCTGAGAAATTTAAACTGCAGCATTATCTGTTCAATGCTATCTTTTAAATAAATCGTCCCACTAAATATAAAAAGCTGGCATTTGTACTGCATGCACCTATGTTATCATCATCGCAAAGCAGATGCAGAATGTAAGGCGACTTGAACAATCAGCACTGTAATTTGCACAGTAACATTGTTTTAGATCTAATTAGTGCTTATGCAGATCCCTTACAAAAATGTGAAAACCGCACCAGGATGTAATTGTTAATGAATTTAGTGCAAAGCACATCTGCATAAATTCCATTTCAGCAGGAAAAAAAAAACCCAACCTCTAAGTTCAACTGCTATTTGCTCAAGAGCCAAAACACTGTGAATTGTGCCCACTATGTTTTAGCCTTGCTCTGCTGGCTTTGATATTTCAAATAAATACTACAAAGTTAAAGCCTCCAGCTGCAGACCAACCCATCTGTAGATGTTTGTTATATTTGGCAGTATTCAAAGATGATTTGCCTTCCTGCTGAAAAATAAAATAAAAAAAGAGGTTCTCTCAGCAAAAAAAACAAAATTGAAATACTTATCAGCCAAAAAATAAAGTTTAAAAATATTCTGTGTGGGTCAAGTGGCAGAAGTTTTGGAACAGCAGGCATACATGTGTAACTGCACCTATAGCTTCAACTCTACACCTTGCTCCATGTGTGTACATAAGTCCATCTGCAGTCATCTCTCTCTGGTCTGCAGAACATATCCATGGCTAACAAGGAGCACCACTAATGTATGCAGTTAACTGATCTTAAACTTCATGCAACAGCTACTTTAGAAACTACTCATCTGCCCTTCAAGAACATATAGCATCAGTGTATTTTCCGTATGCCTTTGTTTCTTCAGAGTTGTTTCCTGGGTTTTAGACAGGAACTCCAGGGTCTAGAGTTGGTCTTGCAACAAAGAATTGGGCTCAGAGATTTTTGACCAAGCACCAGAAATCTCACTCAAGAGTCCGAAGTCTGTCACAAGTGAGTTTGAAGATCAGAGCATCTATTTGCTGGGTCCTGGCTTTATTCATGGTGGTTATATGCACATGTAGCTCAGGTGGATCTTGCAGCTACCAAGCCTTTAGTAAACTCTTTTTTAGGCTTCTTTATGGAAGTCTTGGATCCATAGTTTTGCTCCCTGAATAGAGTGAAGATGGTTTCTGTAAGACTGGGTAATATTAGGATTCTTCAGACTGCCATTAGTGCCTAAAAGTGTTAGGAGAACATCAGAGCAGGAGCCAGGAACATCAAAAACAGCAATCATGCCTGTCTTACTACTATGGTCTACCCCAAAAACATCTTCTGACAAACAGGTCACTCAGAACTAGTGAGTGACCCAAAATCAGAAGTTACATAGTGTGTGATATTGGAGAGGCCTTAAACACCATCAAATCAATACTTAGAGACACATATACTTGAAATAGATTACCAGTCTTGGTCTTAATTTTTTGATTTCTGGCAGTTTTCCCCCCAGATCTGGCATTCACTGTCAGACTTGGACCCTTTCCCTTGGTTATCATTTTCTGAAGCGTATTTTGTATCTGTAGTTTTTTTGAAAGCATCATTTCAGTTTTGTTTCCACAAGGTATGTCTGCACCTTTTGTCTAAGATATGTGATGGAACTAGCGGGTAACACCTACCACCCAGTGAGACCACAACAGCAGTGTTTCTTGTTCGGACACATGCGTTTCTCCATATAGGTGTTCATCATTTCATACAGAAGTCTGCCATGCAAAATTCTGCACAAAGGACTCAGAGAGATGTTCTGATGTATGTTTTCCAGTTTGAACCAACAAGCAATGAATTTAAACCAGGCTTTTCACCTCCCCCTCTTCTTCCATATTCTTTAGTAGAATCCAGTGTTTCTGGGGCCAAAAGATCCCTTTCTATCAAAAGGTTACTACTTGAGGTTTTCAAAATTACAACTTAGGTCGTGCAGGTTTTTTCTTTTACGTGACATTCACAAATGTGGAGGACTTAAGGGAGACCTCACTTGGAGTACTGTGTGCAGTTCTGGTGTCCTCAACATAAAAAGGACATGAAACTGTTGGAACAAATCCAGAGGAGGGCCATGAGGATGATCAGGGGACTGGAGCACCTCCCATATGAAGATAGGCTGAGGAAGTTGGGGCTGTTCAGCCTGGAGAAGAGAAGGCTGCGTGGAGACCTCATAGCAGCCTTCCAGTGTCTGAAGGGGGCCTATAGGGATTCTGGGGAGGGACTCTTCATTAGGGACTGTAGTGATAGGACAAGGGGTAATGGGTTCAAACTTAAACAGGAGAAGTTTAGATTGGATATGAGGAAGAAATTCTTTACTGTGCAGGTGGTGAGGCACTGGAATGGGTTGCCCAGGGAAGTTGTGAATGCTCCATCCCTGGCAGTGTTCAAGGCCAGATTGGGCAGAGCCTTGGGTGGCATGGTTTAGTGGGAGGTGTCGCTGGCCATGGCAGGGGGGTTGGAATTAGATGATCTTAAGGTCCTTTCCAACCCTAACTATTCTATGATTCTATGACTGAAGGGAAGAGAAAGAGTCTAGTAGGTAGTAAAACAGTAGAACATATTGGCAGAAGTGGAGATGAGGTCAACCAAAGGAACTGAAGGAGGTGAGAGGAAGGTGAGGAGGACAGAGGGAAGCAGGAGTCATTGAAAGGAAATGAGAAGACAAAGAACATAGTAGATGTGTGTGAACTGGACAGGAAGTTCCTTTCCAAAAGCCTCACATCTCAGCAGTTATCTTAGATTTCTGGTTTCTGAGGAAAACTTAGCACTGCAGAGAGATGAGGAGACAGAAATTCTTCCAATGTACCTGGTTTTCCCCCAGCTTACGGTGGCAGTAATTTTGGCTGGGATGGTGGGGGAATTAGAAAACTGTTTCCATTCAGAAGGTAGAAAGCTGGAAGTTACAGGCATCCAAAATAATTGTTTTCCTTTTTGTTCCCTCAGCATTGATAAAACAAAAATCTCCTAATTTTTCTGACTAGGTCATCAAGTACTTCAGAGTTTCCAGCATCCAAATTCTTGTTTTACATTCTGGGAAGTTAGGAGTGCAAGAGCTACTTAAGGAACTGGCAGTCAGTGATGGAACCAGTCTCTCATCTCCTGACCTGCTCCCACATCACTGGCCTGGCCCTCAGACACACCACCAGAAAGGTTTTCCCACTTGAGTAGCAATTCATGCTTCTTTTTTCATTTGTTTGTTCGTTTTTTGCTTTGTTTTGTTCAATTTGGATTTTTTCCAGCTTTATCCATTTATTCATGCTCTTCATCTCTTTGTGGAGATGACCATGTGTAGCTGTGTCCTTAGAGAGCTAGTTCCTCCGTCTCTCATGGCTGCTCGTGTGACTTGAGCAGCCATGAGACATTAGGCATGGCACTGGCCTGGGGACAAGGAGGGGCCAAAATGGGAATCCTGAGGAATCCCAGGAGGAGGAAAGTCTCTTCTCCATCAACACGTTGGCTGAAACCCAGCATATGGGGAGCACAAGCAGAGGTATTCTTCCTTGCTGTGAGAGCCCTTTTCATGCAAACTCTGCAGTATAGAAAATTCAGCTGTTCCCCCAGGTTAGCACGGATAATAAAGGCGCGTCACTCTTTTATTTCAGATATTTTTCTAAACAGTTTTGATCCTTGAAACATTTGTACTAACAAAGAAATTCCACTGCCTCCTCGTCTCCCTCCCTCCCACCCCCACCCCAATAACTTGCTCTGTCTTGTATCTCTGACTTGATTTTTGGCATATATTTGCATACATTAGAAACGGGGAGAGGATTAAAGTTTAAGAGGAAATTGTGGCTAGTGTGAAAGTGGAACAAAAGGACATCTGTGAAGTAGCCCACAACTGGCAAGGAAAGCTATTCCACCTCCAGCACCAGCTGCAGGGGAAGTGGTGCCCACTACCCCAACAAGACCTTCTTTGTTTTGCTGCAAAAACTGGGAGTGGCAGCTTTTAAAGTGACACAATTTGAGGTGAGGAGCTTCCCTTTTTGCAGCTCTATTCCAATATTATATGGCAACAGATGTTTCCGAAGGAATTAGTTCCTCCCACTATTACTCCCAAAAAATCTTCCAAACGCAAAGGGAGTACAGATCCATGGTGCTGGGTCTCTCTGCACCCGCAGGCAGCCATCCAGGAGTCGCTGCTTCAAATCCCTCCAGGGCCCACCCGCCCTCCTAAACCTGCCACCTCCTCCCGCGGCAGAGGCGGGCGTTTTCCAGCGCCACTTGATCTTGCAGCAGCAGCAGCAGGAGCTGGGGACTGCGCAGAGGATGGGGGAGATGGCGAAAGGAGAGGTGAGACAGAGAGGAAGCTGGGGTTGAAGGGGAAGCTTGAGAATAAAAGAGGAGGACAGAAAGATGCAAGGTGGAAGAAGAAATGTGTGCAAAGCTGGCTGTGAGAGAGATAAGAAGGAATTGAGCCCACTCTGAAGAGAAATGGCAGAGACGAAAGAGATGAGGAAACACTGGAATGCAAAACTTACCCCATCTGGATGCAGGACCCATTTTTAATTCCGAAACAGTGGAAGAGCTCCGTCTGCATTATAAATGTCATAGAATCATAGAATAGTTAGGGTTGGAAAGGACCTTAAGATCTTCTAGTTCCAACCCTAATACTCAGTGAAAACAATACTCCAAAGCCTTTCCTACCTTCTGTTTGCAGATCCCCTAGAAGATGTGACGTGTATATTCTCCTACCGGGGACCGTGAAAAGAGCAGTGTCTGGAGGCAGATTGGTCAAGTCTCTCTTCCAACATCTGCTTTTCTCAAGAGTTGTGCTCTTGTGCTGCAGCCAGTCACCCATCAGTATTCTCTGAAAATATGTTTTTGTGGCATGAGTCTGTAAAGCATGATATCTAAAGCTTATGCATTCTCTTCCCAGGTGTAAGGACTTGGACTGCTGGCCTCCATTCCTCTCTCTGCCTTGGCCACTTTGCGGTTCTCTTCTCCCCTGGTTGGTTTCCTTTTTGAAGACTGTTGGAGACTAACATCAAAATCAGTCCTGAGGGTTTTCTCCATGTGAGATTAGTGGCAGTGTAATGGTGACAACTACCCAAAATGTGCACAGACTGTGGTGCACACAGCCTGCATGTTGGGATGAGTATCTTTCGGATAGACTTATCTGGACTACTTTTATCAGGCTGGCAGAGTCCTCCCTGCCTTCTACCATCATTAAGCTTTAATTAAAAAATAAAAGTGGCTCCCACCATCAGCTTTAAATGACTTTCATGGAAGAACCAATCAGCCCAACCCAAAAACCCTGCGTGGGCTTTCATTTGAACATACGCAACTAAATGTTTTTGTAAGCCTCTGGAAACTCTCACGTGTTGATTTTATTTTCTGTAAATCAGTTGGTAACTGCCAGCTCCCTTCTTTCCTTGTGTGCAGTTGGAAGAGGAGGAGAGGAGGGTATCTAAGCTTAGAGCATACCAAGGATGGGCAGAGCCAAGCTTTTTCAAGGGTTTTCTTTTGTGTTACTTATTTTTTCAATTTGTTCCCATTAAAACAGGGTGAGATTTCTTCTTATAGATGAGAATTATAGTTGGAAGTATTGATTAATACAAGTATCAACTGCTCAGCTAAAGGTGATATAGTTTTGAGGACATGCAGTGAGGACATATGGGGAAGTTTAGAAAAAAAATCTTATGCACGTGATTTTGTAGGAAAATTAATTTAATTCTTGAAATTGTAACCTAATTTTTGCTGCTGTTGGCAAACCCGTATTTAAGCTGATATTTTTCTAATTGGAAAAGCCTTGATCCTGGTCTGTGAGGGGAAAATTAAGTGAGAGATGACACTGAAAGGTTTACATTTTTATTTATCAGTGTTATCATAAGCTGCTACATGGAATCTTCTGATGAAAATTGACTATTAAGGTGGATATGAAGAACTCTTGTGTTTTTCCATGCTGATAAAATGTATCTGACAAGATAAAAAAAGACCACTGTTAATGGACAAGCCTTAAAAGTGGACTGCAATATGAAATGAGACATTTTTTTTTTTCCTGGCTCTAGTTAGGTGAAATAAGCTGACTTTCTGTTTTGGCCTCTGCTGGCTCCCATTTCATTGTGGGTACTACTAATCAAGTAGACCAGATCTCCTTGCTTCTCCCTGTGTTGGCTCTGAGTTACCATGGAATAGTCTGTGTGTTTTCCACAGATGGAATTAGGCATTGCATATGGAATTTGAGGGTTAATGGAGTTATGGCTGGTGCACCAAAAGGAAGACAGCTGGGGTGCCCACTGCATGAAAGCCATTGCTCTTCAGAACTTGCTTCCACAAAACCCAGGAAAAATTGGTGTTTGTCACTAAAATGGTAGCCTGATTTTATCAGCAAAAGAAACAGGTCACGTGTAAGAGGATGCCATTTATTCATAGCATTTTCAAGCCAAATTCTCCTGAAAGATGGTGCAGTAAGTAACCAAACAGTGCTGAACTGAGGAACCCATTCAGAAGTTCAGAGTATGGAGACAGACAGTCACTTAGTGTGAGAGATGGGTCTTCCCGGATTGAGTCGACCTGGCTCAGAGATGAACCGAGTGACTTACTTAGAACAGAACTAGAGTAGTTCAGGTGGAAAGCACCTACAGCGATCACCTAGTCCAACTGCCGGACTGCCTCAGGGCAAGTGGACTAGATGTTCACCTGTTTTTAATGTAGTATCTTTTTTTTGCCATGCAACTGTGTAGCTGTTGAATGCTACAGTGTATGAAGATTTTGCCTTTATGGCTTCTGGGTGACTGAAAAAGGAAATAATAATCAAAACAAATGTATACATTTCAAAGTACTGAAAATATTGCACGATATCCTCTGTTTTCACAAGAGTGAGCTTTGCAGTAAGCGCATTTCCAAGCGGCTGTTCACTGTTCCAGCACTATTCTGTGACCTTTTTTGGAAGTACACAACCTGCTGCTGATTCAGGACAATGTTTGGTGCCATGTCAGCCCATCATTGGCAGGAGAAAGAAAAGAAAGGATCCAACCCAGATGTTTCTCAGAATGTTCTGATAAACTCAAGATTTTAATGGCATTTGCTACAATAGAAGAATAATGAAAAAAGGGGAGAGAAAAAGGCAGGTGGGAATGCTGGGCAGTTATGCAGAGGTGATCACTAAATGTCCTTTATATACCCAGTTTGTGCTCGATACTTAAGGACACTGTGGTGCTTGTACATGAACTGGAGCCACTTGTCACTAGAAAGGCTGCCAGGATTAAATCTGTAAGAAATTGTTTATTCAGCCTGTTCAAACAAAAAATGAATTGTTTTGATGAATGAGATTTCTTTTAATGAATTAGCACATGTCATGCCAGTAGTTTTTAAATGTAAAGCACTGAGAAGGATTTTTTTTCCCTTTCATTCTGACATAACTGCTCTAAAATAACTGAAGTATCAGGGCTCCTGCAACAACACATTACATTGTGTATTCTCAAAGACATAGTTGCAACTGTAGGTAGACAAACACCACTTCAAAAGAAACCTAACAACGTCATCATACGTTGCATATATTCTGTAGCAGCTTCAATGACATTATTCTTAATCCCCCGTTTCAGTTAAACGTACTTTCAGTAATTGTGGACACTTTTAAGTGTGTCTGTTAGGATTATTACCTTGGAGCAAAACTCTTCAGATTCTTTTGAGAGAGGTCTTACTAATGGTGACAAATTGAATGTATCAAACTAAGCCCTAATATTCCCTACTGTTTTCAGTGAGAAACTAACCTTCCAGTTGTGGAAAGCTCTGTGCTTGCTAAAGATAAGGTTATCAACAGTGAGGAGACCACAGACACCCATTTACCTTGCAAAACATCAGAAGTATCACCAGTCCTTGCTGATTGCTCCCACCTTTCTTCTGCAAGGCATGGGAAAGCTGTTGCTCCTCCTTCTCCCCAGGCATTAAGTGAGCACAAATCGGTGGTAAATGTGGTTTCAGTCGATGTGATTAACTCTGCATAGAACCAGCTTGGGGTAATCCCAAAGCCGTGAGTGGCGGCAAATGGCCAAGAGGTAGTAATGGCTTTGGGTGCACAATGGTTGAAAAATTAAGGTCTGTGGCCTTACTTTTCCTGGTAGTCTAATTCTTCAAAGTGGTAGCCAGACCCAAAAGAAAGTATCAGTTTGTATATTACTCTGTGTTATAACCCCAGTTTGTGTGGAGTGCAAAAAGAGCTGTGGAGAACGACTGGCAGCTTGGGTTCGGTGGAAACTTGGAACCAGACAAAGGTCTTCCAAGTAAGGATGGCAGGGTTTGGGGTCTGGAAGAGTGAAATAGGTACATTTATGAAGGGTAAGTTAAATTACATTTTTTATGGGGGAAAAAAACCCAACAAGCAAACCAAACAACCCCAAATCATACATAGGTTCACATTGTGTATATAACTACTTCCAGTATTTCAACTTCAATTATTATTAAGAATGAGATGACTCATAATTATTAAATCTCAAACACTTCCCCTCTTGTTAGACCATCCATAGCATTGGCATAAACTTGTTTACATGCTGCTCACATCCAGGAATGTGAAGGTTGGTTCACCTTGGAAGAAACATGTGGCATTAGGTGAGATGAGGTCATGCCCATCGGAATACCAACATCATACCTGTGCTGGCTGGAAGGTACATAGTGGCTGGAGAAGCCTGAGTTATAATGAGCAACCTAAGCTTTCTTCATGCTCAAGGCAGGGAATCTGGCATGTAAAACCTCCAAAAGCTTTCCCATTGCATTCCAAATTGGCCACCATAGTAACATAATTAAGACAACACGGGTATTATATTTGGAAACATGTTACTAGTAATGGGTTACCTTATTTCAGGAGCATCTCTTCCCCGATACGTTTTGGAGATGCCTTTAGCTGAAGTAAGGGTGAAGAGAGAATTCACTGATATACTTGGGAATCAAGAAGCCAAAATCTAAATTACAGTTCAGAGACCACACCACCAAGTCCATTTTATTTTAAAGGCTTTCTCAACCCCTTGCTTTCAAAAATAAACAAAAAAGAAATAATAAATATGAAAAAGAAATAACAAATACAGTAATCTATACCAGTTGTCTCTCCTGCTACGTTAATTGCTTTCTGTTGAAGCTGTCATTTGTTCAAGCACAACAGTTACAGCCTGCTTTGATCAAACGCCATGGCATGCAGGAGTGCTTCCAGGGCTCCCACTTCCTCATCTGATTCCTCAAAGTTACATGCTTTTCAGTAACTGGTGGTTGTTCCTGGCAAGACCATGCTACAATTTATTGCTTAATAGACTAGTGAATTAAGACAACAAACTGGTAGCAAACCTCCACATTTGGCCATATTTAGAAAATCTCAGGAAACTTGACTAATCTCCATGCTTAGATCGATTTGTCCCTGTTAGCACTTGGATTACTTTTCTTCAGTTAATCTTTTTAGACAGTAATAGCTAATGTTTACAAAGCTTTCACATGAGGACTTGGATTTATATTACAGTTCTCATGTTTTTACTGTTTCTTATGCTATTGATAGAGCAGATGGGCGAGTATTGGTGTTTTCACTTTACCAGTGTTGGAATGAGCATGCAAAAGGCTTAGGTAAAGTAACCAAGTCAGTGACAGTGCTGGTACAGGAACAGTTCTCCAGCCAGCAGCCCTGAAAGATGAGCAATACTCCTGTAAAGCTGCCCTCATGGTTTCTTAAAATATTGAGGGCAAGAAAGGTTTCTGACACCAGCATGAATAAATGATAATACTGACCTCCCAATGGCCTGGTATGCTGAATCACTTGGAATAACAGCTTGGTCAGTGAATTGGTCTCGGTAGTGTTGCTCATGGAGGAAGCTCTCACTTGCTTGGAAGTTCTTAATCTGTCCCCACCCCATCCCCATTTCTCTGAGTTTCTAACTCAGCTGGCAGTTGTGGCTCACGGATCTTGCAAGGAATTAGGGCTGCTCTCTAGCACCTTGGTGACCGCCATTGCCTTCACTTGCCTGCAGCTGGTGCTGCCTTTGGATCTGCCTTACGCTCCTTACCCCACTGTTCAAACAGACTGTGCTCTTAGCATGGGGACAGTTGGTTCATCCCTACGAGAACTTCACAGCCTTTGGTGAAATCTTTCTGAGTCTCATTTCCCTTACGCACAAAGTGCAAGTGTTGCCCCTGCTAAAGCCAAGCCCAGCATGGTGATCCATGGATCACCATGGAAAGGCCATTACGCCCTGGCATAGAAGGCACAGGATGCCTGGATAGTAGCCCTTAAGTTTTCCCTTATTATCCCTGAGCTCACACCACAGTGACAGGGTGAGCCTGAAAAGGAGCAAGCAGAAGGAAGCTACAAGGTCCTTTACAGAATAACGCCCACTTTTGCTGTTTTCCGTCATACAACAACTAAACATTCTCAGCTTGATAACGTTTTATCAACAAGGAATACTCTGTGCTCTTCTTGTTTTGTATGGCATTGTTCTCTTAAACCTTGGGTGATGTATGTACATACGTACGTATGTACGTACGTACACGTACATGTACACACACACACACACACGCATACTCAAGTCTATTACAAAATTTTCTGTTGAGATTCCCCACCAGCTGAAAAGCATTAGAGCCACTAACATCTGTACCTGTGCATCAAAACACACAACAGGGTTTCTGCAGAGTTTGGGGCACTCTTTTACAAGTGATGTGAATGAGTAGCTGGTATCATTAGGGGCAGGGTAGGAATAATTGAGAAAAGAGATTTTCCAAGGGGTCAGGGAAAGCTGAACACCTGAATAGCTCTAGAGAAAGACAAGTAACTGCAGGAAACTTTAAGGGCAAGAGAAAATAACAGAGCAAATCTGAGGAGCAGATGGGGTAGGAGAAAGAGGAAGAAGAGGGTATAATGCTGGATCAGCTTTTGCACTGTGATTTAGTTTGTCATCCCCAGAGGAGTGCATCTGGCACTCTCTCTGGGAGGTGAACTGCTTGAGCTTCGCCTAGGAATGCAACCCCTTCTCCCACCCTCCCTTGTAACAGAGAATCTGCCATTTAAAAAGCCAAACTGCAATCTCTCCACTAACAGTTCTACTTGTGTTTGACCTTAAAAGGCTGCATTATTGTGAGGGTAATTCCTGAAGGAGCATTCAAAGCTGGCAGCAGCTTGGGGCATTCTCCAAGGAGGACAGAAGGAAGCTCAGTGTTCGCATCAAGCAGCTTCCTTGCCTCCTCACTGCTGTCCATAGTTTCTGGGTTTCATGCTGTAAAAACTGGCTTTCAGAACGCTTCCTTCCCCAGATAACCAGTGTCAACTTAACTTACATAGACCAAGCTCATATAGACTGACCTATCTGCTATTTTGGGCTGTTTTGCTTAGTTTGATCCCTGAATCCTCCTAACGACCTTGGCTAAGATGGTCTAACAAGATGACTGCAATATACTGTGCTGACATATTTCGGGGCAAAAATTCTGCTTTCACAGCTTTATCAAAGTGGAATGACTGGCTAAAGTGAACTATCTTACACCAGGAATGAGCTGACAGGGGCTCAAGAGGAAAAGCTCATGGGCTTCAACTCCCATGAGCGTCACCTCATTTCTTCCTATGTGTCCAACCACAGACATGATACCTAATAATACCTAAAATAATTAATACCTAAGAAGGAAAACTGCATGTAGGCAGGGACATCCCTCTGGACGGAAAAGGTTGGGGTGAAATGGAGAGGATGCCCACTTCTTTTTCAGCAGTGTATGCTGAAGCCAGTGAGATTCCTCCAGCTTTGAACCAGTATATCTAAGAACCAAATCTGGTTCTGCACTTGGCAGAAGCACAGATACAGAAACATGATGCACAGCCAGATCTGCAAATAAAGATCTGCTAGATTAAAGGGCAGATATACAGTACATGTTTTGCTTCCCTGGTAGCCTGGAGAGAACCACCCAGACTTCTAAATTGTGCACGTATACTTTCAGAAGGGCAAAAATGTCACTTTCATAAATTAATTTCACACACTTTACAGAGATAAAAATAATCACTGTGACATTTTGTTTGTCTTCCTTTTTTCCTGTGTGCAAGCAGCCAACTCTCAATTACTTACAGCCCTAAATTTGTTCCGCTCAATTGTGAAAAGCCCCCGCAATATTCAACAGGAGGGGAAGAATTCTGATTTGTGGAAAGTCATCGTATTTGCAAGAAAGCAAATTTCCTCCTCTCCCAATATGCTGTATATATCAGCCAAAACAAGACTCTTATACCGAGTGCCAACTGGTATGAATTCCAACCATTTTATGGATTATATATTAATGTTATAAAAATATGCACCCCGATTTTTTATAACAAGAGAATTTGTTGTGGCAATATCTGACACCACTTCTGAACTGACGTAGAAGTGACAGCCTAACAAAAAACGTGCCTGCCAGCATGATGGCACTGGTTATGGATACAGAATTGCCTCAACAAATCATGAGGTTCTGTACTGGCTTTTCTTCAATAACAACCATATCAGACTTGCTGAGCTTTTCTCTAGCTACTTATTACACTCTAAGCTCAACAGGTCTAGAAAAAAATCAAGTCTGGTTATGTTTTTTCCTATATAAAGTAACAGAAACTGTACAGCGCTAATTTGTTCATTTTTTTGTTGTTGTTGATGCGTAGTGGATGACTGCCCTGGGTACTTCAGCTGGATCAATGGAAATCCCTTACTTTTTCCTACAAAATCTCATCTTCATTATCCTCCATGAGGAAGATGTCTCATAGGAGACATCTCTGTGGTTTCAGTGTGTGATGAAGGAAAGCATTACATAAACTCAGTGAGGGCTTTGGAGATTTTGTGTGCATGTGTAAAACATACAGACTGCTATGAAAGTCTAGGATTGGTGCACAGATTTTTGTCAAGTTTGCTGAATACAGAGTCAAGGTACAGCACTGTATGTGATCACACATGGAAGCTGGGAAGAAAGCTGCTGTCCTGTGAAAACAGGCAGGGATGATAGGAAAGAGCAAGTGTTAATTGGCATAAAATACCTTTTCAGTGCAATTCTTGTTTAGGAACCTTTAAACTGTGGCTGGTAAGGTATCTGAAGGTACCAGATCACATAGTTATGCATTTTCTCATGCAGATTCAATGGTGGTGCAAATTAAAACTGTTGCCAAGACAGTGGACATAAGTGTATATCCTGCACCACCAGCAAATGATGCACAACCGGCATGTGTGGAAGAATGAGATACTTGGATAGTGAGTGCAGCCTTGTCCCTTCATTTTGTCCTCCAGTCTCACGAATTGTACCTCCAAGACTGGCACACATACCAATTAGTGGGTGGTTATGACAGAAGTGAATTAGATGGTCTATTTACATAATTACCCAAAGGTATGACAAAGCTGAATGCTGTGATCTCCACTCACACAGTGAAAGATGGTAGGAATAGCTCATGCAGAGAGGGAAACCACAGGGCTTCAGGCTGCAGAGGCAAATGTGTCCATGAGCCCACTGGGAGGGCAACAACTGCCTTTTAAATTTCTCTTCAGCAGCACGGGGACACCCCGACCACAGCGGGTCCTCTCAGGGGCATGGGGCGATGTGTGCGGCCAGCTGCTGGCAGGGATTAGGCTGATCTGCCCCTGCCAGGTGCCGGTGGTGTGCCCCTTTGCGGAACATTTTTATGTGCTGATCACCTCCCACATAGGAGACAGCTGTTCCTTCTCCTCCTTATCCAAGAGCTTGCTTCCTTTTAACCTTTGGTTTCTTAAACTGCCAGCTTCTGGATTGCAGTCTTGGGAAATGGACAGCTGTCTCCTTGATCAGTCAATCTCATTGATTTCAAAGAGTAACCCTGCGAAAGCTGGTGTAAAACATCTCTTTGGGAGCAAGCTGCTTTTCCTATTTTTCCCCTTTCACTTTCTCTTTCTGTTCCCTTTTTTTCCTTTTATTTTTGTCTCCTCTCTCTTCTCCTCCACCTCCCTCTCCTTCAAAACAGAAGTGATTGCCAGGTATTTTCTGTCAGACCACACAAGGCTTCCCCCTAGACTCTTCTGGTAAATTCTAGATCCCCTCTGTGCCCCACTTATTTTTTTTCTCACTTTTCCCTTCCAGGAATCCTACTCTTTTTTGCTTGTTATGGGTACGAATCACCACAGCTACAGGAAACGAGCCGTCCCATTTTCTAATCCTGATGGTGTGCATAGAACTTGTTTCCCCTTCAGCAGCATGCTATTAGTATTGCTATTAGCATTCTTAGTAGTAACTGCAACATGCATTGCAGAAGTACTGGGCCCAGAATCAGAATCACACTTCAGGCTAGAAATGCTTAAATACACAGGAACACATCAAAACACAAGTAAGATGCAACTCTACTGCAGGGACAGGTACCAAAATGCCAAAGGTGAGTAGCCCCAAAGAGATTATTCTAATACTTTACATGCTGAACATCAGCTGCTTTTAAGGGAACATTGCAGATGAAAAGACCAAGCGATACAGAAACCTACTGAAAGGCAGTGAAAAGAAGGCATGTGTAATCCTGCAGCACTGAGAATTTGTGGCTGTAGAGATGAATTAATCACAATTCAGCCATATCAGTGCCAGAAATCTCAATAAACTGTGCTTCAACGAAGATCCTGGTATGCTGGGTACCAGAAAGTGAAGAAAAGATTATCCCAGTGAGGCAAAACAAACATCATCAGCTTTTATCATGCACTGCACTGCCATTTGTAACAGTGAGTGCATTTCTTCACTGGAGGAGGTTCCTCTGCAGGGTCTGAGGAGGAGAGGCTGTGCAAACCCTGCCCAGGCTCATCAACCAAAATGAAATACAGTGCCTTGGATCTGAAAAGAGCGAGAGAGTGGTGGAGCTGGCTTTGCACTTTGCAAGTTTGTGCTCTCAGTTACAAGTTAAAAGGGCCATCCTAGAATGAAAGTGGAGGCTGGTCTCACAGGCTTACAATGGTAAAGATGATCCAACACTGAGACAAAAACGAGGCTGTCTTTCCCATAGTGATTGCATCTACTGTCTCATGACAGAACCAGACTTCTGAAGAGCCAGGACATGTGGTTCCGGGTAGAACCAATGCTGAAATTTCATATTTGATGGGAAAGGAAGGTCCAGTCTAGACTGGAAGAACACTGTGCAGTTCTTGAGTGTGCAAAGCCCACTAAATCCCATAGACAGAACCTGCAGAGACATTTGTCCTCCCTCAGCCACAGCCACATCAGAAAATCTGCAGTAGCCAAGAAAAAGCAGTCAGTGTAATGAGATGACTCTCACCCTGCCCTATGTATCATTACTTACTTTATCTTCCAAGACAAATGTACAGGTACTGGGCCCTGGTCCAGGAAAGCACTTAGGGCTGTATTTTCGATAGCATGCAGAAGAACAGTACTTTGCTCAGCAAACAGCACCAGTGAAGTCTTTGAGGCAATTTCTGGAGTCAGATTTGTGCAGTATAAAGGCACCAGCATTTGTTTCCTGAGCATTTGCGTAGTGCTAACCCCAGTGATGCAACTCACTGCTGGAAGTTATTTGTGTGTGTGTGGGCTCTGATAATAGACCTCACTGACTACCCAAGGCAAGGAAAGAGGCAGACCTACCTCTCTGACTCACACTTGAAGACTGCACTGACAGCAAGGTCAGCAAGGGACTTCCAGAATTTGGGAATTTACTGCTAAATCACACCTGCCCTGTAGGCCAGGAGAGTGTGTTCTGGGGCACAGGCTGTCAATTCCTGATTACTTAACTCCATAAACAATTCAGACAGGAAGCCAGACGTACCTCTGGATGCAAGTGTGAATACTCTGGATTGATGTTGGACTAAGTGAGTCACAGCCCTCCCTCCAGGCCTCCAGGAAGATCCCCAGCATGCAGCCTAAGCCCCTTGACCAGTCCTGGGGAAATGATGCGGGGAGCCTGTAATCCTGAAAATACCCTGATTCGGAGCCCAAGGAGAGACTTCCATTGACCTAATTGAGTTTTGGATCAGAGACTGCAACAGCCTTGTCCAGATTTGACTTTAAAATCTGCGTAAAATGGTGGTGGTGGTGGTGGAAATAGACAATTTTCTGGTACAGTGACAAAGAAGTTTCACTGCTAAATGAAAGAGTGCTCATCATTTCAATGAACAGAAATCAGGTTAAAAAGTCATTTAGAAAGTTGGATTAATGCCATCAATATAGGAATCGATTCAAGGTAAGGTATAGAATGACAGCAAAAACTAGTGCCACTCTGATCATGATTAGTTGGTGACTGTTATGCTTACTGCAACTACAGTGACTCCAAGGCCCTGGGCTCTTCATGGCAGTAAATGAAGACTCTCTTCCTTTTATTCCAGGTGTTAGTGTTGCAAAGGTATGAGGCAGAACTAGAAGTAATATGGTGACAGTGTTACCCAGTGGAGCTATTTTGATGGTTCCAAAAAAGCTGTTTGTGGGTTTTTTTGACATTGTAAAGCTGGTATCATTAGGGGCAGGGTAGGAAAAATTGGCTGTTGAGGCAGGCAGGGTCAGCCACCTGGCCAGGGCACACCATAGCTCCTTGTGTCCGCTACATCCAGGCTTCTGTTTTGCAGAAGTGCAGCAAAGGTGAGAGGATGAATGGGTATTGGTGGGTCCCAGTGGATTGAGGTACCCAGCAAGCCTTGGGAATTTGGATGTTTTCCTAGGTTCTTACACCAGGAATATCAGGGACACAAAAGACTTGCTCCAGGTTACATAAGAAGTCTGTGGTGGAGCAGGCTTACTCCTAAACCAGTACCCAGACAGCCAGATTTACATGGTACTGGGAGAGCACACCATGCACAGTGGGCAGCATGTGGATTGGGTAGAGGAGGGAATGATCAGCCAGTCCGTGTGCATACAAAGGGCCATTACTCATTATTTACTAACTCAATGTCCAACCTGTACCTACTATTGCAACAGTGTGTACTTTAATCATATTAGAAAAATTGCACTTCTGCTTCCAAAATCAATTTCATGTAGATGTTGCCTCCATAATATACAAGGCCAGATCCTCAATAAGGCAATCAGCAGAGTTGTGTTGACTTTGGAGAAGATATAATGATTCTTATCTGCTGGGGGGCTGATCCTCAATCACAGAATGCTGAGATAAGAGAAAATGTTGAGCTGTGATGACTGAGCAGCATCTTGAGAATGATTAGCATGTTTCCTTTCCGGGGGGATGAGTGAAATACGGTCTACATGCAAAGAAGCAGCTCCCATCATAAACAGTGATTAAATCCCATGTGACCTTTGTTTTGAGGGTTTAAGTGGAATAAAAAGAGTGCATAGGAGTTAATTTTATGAGTAGGCTTTGATCTGTTTAGAACATGGTGGACTCAAGTAGGAAATTTGGGAAGACTGAATAAAATGCAACACCTAACACAAAAGTAAAAGGTCACTGTGTATCATGAAGGGACACCCACTGCATATACAAAACAGAGGAAAAAAGATATGTCCATCATTATCTCGTTTCCCTGAACAAATGGCTGCATTTTACTGCAGGACACACCAGGAGCAGGAAGTTCACCCCAAGGTCAATAGAATTTTCCTTTGGGACGTGTCTGCCAGCTTACAAAGGGGGATTGGCTCCCTCCCTCCCCCAGTTTTCACCCCAGCTGGAATATCACACCCCAGCAGTAGCTCTCGGGGGACAGCAGCGAGCCAGCATGTGCAACAACTGTTTGAAGGGGGGATTAAAGCATGTCATAAAAGCTTGCAGCCAGAAGCAAGGCAGGAATGTTTTCATGAGGCATCCACAGGTTATGAAGCACTGGGTGTGCAGACAGCTATTAAATAAAAGTCAGAGAGCAAAGCACTCACGCAACACAGGAAACCACATGTTCATTTCTTCTCAAGAAGCCCAGTGAGCAGAAAGGCAGCATCCCAGGCAAAGTCCTTGTGCCTCTCCTCTCATGTCAAGCATTCATGTTGACTCCTGCTGTGGATCCGCTGCTCATGCATGGCAGGTAGTAACTGGCCAGTGCTAGCTGACATTGAAGGAATGGCTATTTGATCTGCTGTAGGGTGCTCTTGGTCCCCTCCAGGATCAGGCAGTGGTGCTGCCTGTGTGGCCATGTCCCGGAAACCAGGAGAATTTGTCTTGAAGGAAATGGACCTGTTTTAAATTGCAAGGGTCAGCTCTTCAGATGGGCAGCCTGGAAAAGTTATTGCAGCTACACCAGTATAAAGGACCTACTCCTAATTTTATGGATGTTTACAGGCTGGGTTTTGTAGCAATCCGCCAAGAACAATACCTATCCACGCTTGAAATGGAGGGTCAAGAAATTAGAGTTCTGCTTTGAATACCACCATTCCTTGTGGCATATCTGTGACTGCAGCTGAGCAACACAGCTTCTAATTCCTCTGCTCCAAACTATTTCCTTTTTTGTTTTATGAGGGTTTAAATTGTAGTTACCACTTACTATCAAGTGTGGCTGACTAACTAGTGGGTTTGCACCATACAGCATGAGGTAGGGGAGAACATGACTAAACAGAGGACAAAGAATTGCTTAAAATGGCTGAGTACTAAAAAGCTGTCCAGCCGCACCAGTATGTACTCACTTGAGGTTTTCTAAGCTGTTAAATATTTTTCAATTCAGTATTTTTATTAGCTTGTCCTGGGTTTTGTCCTTTTGGGTTTGGGATTTTTTAATTCTCTTTCCTGTGAATTCACTGTACTAAAAATACCAACTAACGGTCTCTTTGTGCAGTGAAATCAGGTTGGTGAAAACTGGTTTTGTGCGAGCAGCGTGATAAAAGGTGCATTCAGAAATATATCCAACAAGTAAGCTCCCTGCAGGGTGTAAGTCTTCTGAAAAGGGAGGCCGAATCCTGCAAGCCCTTCCCCTGTGGGCTTGTGCTGCTATTGAAGACAACCATGAATAAGGTTTTGCAGGATCAGGCCCCAGAGTTAAGCAAAATTGACTTCCTGTCTGCTCTCCACAGCATTTAACAGCTGAAATAAAATAAGGAATTAATTTCTGTTTTAAATTCTTGGCAAGCAACTTCATCTCATTGCGTATCTTACATGGGAATCAAAGGATCCTGCCTCGTTACGTCTACTTGTGGAGTAAGGGCTCGAGGGAGAACAAAGTATTTGCTCTCTCAGATGAAAATCAGATTCTGACCCGTTGTATTTTCAATAACGGTTAACAAAGCCACATTGCTAAAGAAAAGGCAATATCATGGCTTCTCCATTTTTTTCACTCTTGCCCTAGTTATGGTTCGTATTTTGGCCAAAGAGTTAACCATTTCTGCGGTGTTTACCCAGTGCCCTGCTCTTCCTGGTGGCTTCTATCAAACTCCGTTTTATTGAGAAGCATTGGACTTTTGGAAAATATAGCCCACCAATTTGGTGGTAAACAGGCCTTGGCTTTAAGACAAAGCTTGTTTTAATCTCCATGATCAGGCTACAGATCTGACTATGTTTTTTAACAAACCTCTTATGAAGAAATCCTATTCATGATTATTATCTATATGAGAATAAAAATGTCTAATTACCTCATATTAAATCTGTATTTATCAATTGTAGCTTTCTCTGGGAAATTGTAATTTGCAGAAATGCTCCACATTCCAGGCTGTAACAGTTGGAGGTGGATGTCCTTAAGGATGGGAAAAAAAGTTCTTTTTTAAATGGCACATTTACTAATTATAAAATGCTCTTATCTCTCTGCAGCCAAAGCCAAAATGAACATGTGCCTTGCACTAAGAAATCCCAGGATTGTCACAACTTGTGCCAGCTGTTGAGGTTATGACACCTGTGCCAGCATCGCCAGCTCTGCCCACTGTCATCTGTTCCAACTGTTCCATCTGCACTGTTTGTACCAATTCTCCCATTTCTGCATCTGTACCTTCTGCAGAAACGGGTCCAACAATGCCAGCTGTGTCATCGGTGCCAAATATGCCAGATGTTCTATTTGTCCACCCTGGGCCAAATCAATGTAGTTTTGTGCTCATTAGTTTTGGCTGGTAGATTCTATTTCATGATTTTTTGAGATGCACTTAGATCGAATCAATTCTAAATCACCAGTACAACCGCTTTACATCTATCTCGCCATAAACAGAACTTCGTTTGTCATCCCGTGCTCGGTCAAAATTAGTCTGATTTTATTGAATTGTGCGTGATGATACAAGTTCTGTCTTCATGACAACATTATTTTTTTCCTGTAGAGGCTGTAGTTACAGAGAATTGAACAGAAAAATGTAGGGGTCATGGTATTCAGGCTGTAAATAATCCCCATGACTGCAGTAAAAACTGTCCACACATTGGTATACTAACAAGAAGAGCTCTAATTCACCAGTGTTCACCAGGAGAAGCCCATCTGATGTCAGTTTAGCTGTAGTGAGTATGATAAGCTGCAAGGAATAGAGGAAAGTGAAGCTGTAGATGTGTATTGACCATGGGCATGTTTACCAGGGCTCTGCTAAAGATCTGTTCTCCCCACAACTGTCCTGCTCAGGAGAGAGGGAGCTTTGTGCTGCCACTGGCCCTGTGGCTGCACCTGGTCTCAGTAGCTTTTCTGCTGGCAAGTCTAACCTGTACTGATCTGGGTTACATGTGGTCTGCCTTTTCTGTGCTTCACTAATGACATAATATTGGAATCCATGAGTCACTATTTATTTGGATTCATTGTTTATTCACAGGACTGTCCCAGTTTGTGTCCTTGGCCCCATCTGTGCTCACTGAAGGTGATGGGACTTCTGGGTGAGTCATATCCTCTAAGATATGGTGCTCTGGGTCAATAGGGAAAGTCAAAATTTGCCGTTACTAGGTATCTCAAAATAAAGGTTGTTCCTGCATAAGAGAGCAACTCCAGGGCTTGCATCCCTGTCTAATACCACTCAAAATAGCTTTCACAATAAAATGTAAGTAGGACATAGATGGCATACTGCGCTGGCCTGAGATCTGCAGGTGACTGGGATTGCAGGGTGCTTGTTCAACACAAGTGACAAGCCCAGACCTGGTCCCTGTGGATCCCAGCTCTGATCCAATAGCTCCAGCATGAACTCTTGGCACCATGGTCCAGCTTGTGAGTTGATGTGCAATGAACTGGGCACAGTCAGCACCTATGACCCCATATAGACGCGAGCACGCTTGACAGCTTGAGAGCCATAAGTGTCATCCTGGCATCCTGGACCTGCAGTGTTGGAGGTGTTACCATGGTCCCATTCACACCCTCATGGTGGCAGAATTACTCCTCCCCACCTCAGACAGTAGTGTGGCATCGGGGAGACGCAGCTCTGCCATGTGGGGAGCCAGAAAACGGGTTTGCATAAACTCAGTCTGCCGCTCCAAGCTATTGAAATGAGCAGAGCTGACAGCTTCGTGTCAAAGGAAGGTACAGATTAAAAAGTAGTGACTCAGTGAATTTAGGTAAGGTGACTGAGGCAGAGGGGAAAGAGGTATTTAATGGAGAGGAAGGCAGGAGGCACAGAAGGAGGCTGGAGGTCCAGCAGTGCCCCAGAGGAGTGTGTGCCAGGGATCTACTCCACTGGCAGCAGAGACCCGTGAGGGAGAGGATTCCAGTGATGTTGTTGCGTACGGCTTCGGTCTTGTCCTGCAGCTGTCACAATGAATCTCATCTTAAAAGCTCCTTGAGCTCCAGGAGGTTACTGCATACAAGGGCTCCAAAGTCTGATCTGTCCTTTCTTCCATGGGAGAGAAAGCAGAGGGAGCAAATAGGAAAGGTTTTCTGTTTCTGCTTTGGGTAACTGAATTGGCAGCCAATCAGAGGGACAGATTTCTAATTAAGAAAGCTCCTGCAGCTTCTCAGGCAAAACTCTGGCGGAAATCTGTGATTCATTACTTCAGAAATTCCTTGGATTTCCAAATTGTGCAACTGGAGGACACCTCGTCCCCTGCTCTGTGAGCTCTGCCATTGGGGGTGGCGGCCACCTGCAAGGCGTTGTCTTTACTCGTACAGCAAATGCCTTGAGATGGGAACTATTTATTTCTATGGTGTTTACAACACTGTGTCCCTGGGTTTCACTCTGACTGCTGCAAAACACCATCTGACAGTAATAACCAAGTAATCCTTTCTCTGCTTCGTGGTCATCTGCATAGGCAACCCCATCACTGCACTGCTGTGAAGCAATGCATGGGCTTCAGCCCACCCCTGCCTCCTTAATAGCACCTATGGAGGAGGCCTTGGAAAACATTTCTGAGGTTGTCTTCCTCAACTGATGAGATGAGAAGATT
Source organism: Myiopsitta monachus (assembly GCA_017639245.1). NCBI lineage: Eukaryota > Metazoa > Chordata > Aves > Psittaciformes > Psittacidae > Myiopsitta > Myiopsitta monachus. Next base: position 40,641,292 of record CM029925.1, on the reverse strand, counting down.
TTGTCCCAGGCATAAAAAGGATCTTTTTATCTCCGAGTCAGGTTAGCTAGGAACTTTGGGGCATGTTTTGCCTCTTTCTGTCACACTTTCTGCTTCCTGCAGCCATCTAGGAGATTACCTCATAGCCCAGAAGATGAAGCAACTTCTCTCTTCTGCTCCATTGGCCTTCCATTGGCTTTTCAGTGCCTATTGCAGGTTCTGGGGTTGCTGTACAATACTGGCTGTGTTTGGTGATGGCTGCTGTGTGGTGGCAGGAGGCGATTATCTCCTTACTGGTTCCTACTGTTGGCTTCAGCAGCACAGGTAGTCCTTGCCAGTAGCACCATCCCACTGGGTGTCTCAGGTGGCATCTTCACTGGCCCCTTTGACCTGTTTCCTAATGACAGAGACATGAAGAATTACATGAATTACATGAATTACATGAGAAAGACATGAATTACCCCCATCGTTTCATGCTGCCCTTGCCAGTGGGTCACATACAGGGTACTTTCCATGTTTCAGTTTAAAAAGTAAGAAGTTTTGGAGGCCAGGGAGATGGAGAACCAGACTTTCTTTTAAAAGAAGGAATTGTAGCAGAACGTGGAGTATATTATCAGCTTTCAGTTGTGTCCTGAAGGGACTTATACTCTTTTCCCCTAATGCCATTGCTTCTTCCCCTTTCAAGACCTCTTGAATCACATGGATCTCCCTCTTTTTGTCCCAAGCAGCACAGCTGACCCTTTGATAACTCTTGTTACACTTAGCTGGCAAATGTAGGTCACTTTTGTTTATTAAAAGGAAACAAAACAAAAAAAAAGCAACCACACCCCCTAAAAAAAACAACAAAGAAAACCACCAAAACCCACCAAACAAACTCTCCCCCCTTAAAAAAACCCAAACCAAACCCTCCAAACAAGGCTAGGTAGGTTATACTAGTAACTCCCAGTTTAGCTTGAGTTTAGCTTGTATGCTTAAAAAGGAAGAAGAACATGGCTGAGAGGTCTGTGTCTCAGAACCTAGCATTGTGGAGCACTAGCTGTTTAAAAATACTCCCTTTGCTCCTTGCCACTGTCACCAATAACACTAACATGAGTGTGCACACATTCACACACCCCCAGATGATTGCCTCTTTGCTACTGTGGTTGTAGGCAGCACAAGCCAGAGCCCATTAAAGTCCAGCTCTTGAGTTCACTGAGCGTAAATCACATTCAGATATCTTCTTTTTTTTTAATAGCATTCTATAAATAAACAAAAGAATTGAAAGTAAGAAGAATTAACAAATTCAAAGTATTTCCTTTTCCATTCTTTCAACAGAGATACTATCCAGATTGACTTAGAGGCGGGGGTTGCACACTGGCAAAAGCGGTGTACTTCATCTCAATTAGCTTCTCTGGCTGGCCTGATCTTGGGTCTGGCCAAAGGTCAAAAATGGACCTCATCCACCCTTGGCAGCTCTGCCTATAGAGAGGGATGTTTCATCAGGAGGCTCTCCTACTCTGGCTGCCCCACAGGGAAATTCTCAGCAGAGCTCAACAGAGCGATGGAAAAGGAATGTAATCAGAACTGAGATTCAATTGAAGAGTTTTGTATGGCTCCTGTTCTTTCTCAGCTTTTTTTGCATCTTTCTGGTTTCATCTGGGTGATGGTAACAAAGACAGAAGCATCCTCTTTAAAATCCTCCATAAGAATTCCTTAAAAAAGGAATTTCCACAGGAAACTCTGCACATGAAAAGCCCAATGGATGTGACTGGAAAGGATTCTTTTCTTGCAGCAGCAAACACCCAGGCTTTTGAAAAGAATGAACCCAATTTGTTATATTTAGTTTTTATTGCATTCATTTAACAAATGTCATTACTTGCAGCTTTAAAAATGACAGTGAGTTTGTGTGAGCTCTCCTGACACTTCTCTCATTATCCTGGTGGGCAACAGAAATAGGCAGGGGAGAGAGGAGGAAAGCAGCTGAAGGGTGCCAAAAACCGGCGAATATCTATGCAGCAAAAAAACCCATTTAGGTGGTACTGAAAATTTGCAGCATTCAGCAGTGGCATTGGATTGCCTGTAGAAACTTTTTTAAAAATATGAGAATAGCTCATTTGTTGGGTTTTCAAAAAATATCAGATTCACACTGGGCTGCTATGAAGGGTGGAAATTTTCTTGAAAAATTGTCATTTTATACAACTCTAATTAGCAAACTGTTCATATAAACCCGCAAGCTGTGCAGCAGATTTCCCTTCCAACATCTCTACAGACAAGACAGAATTTCACCTACTTATTTACTGATCATGTCACAGCGTCCTTTTCCTTCTCGCTGATGACTGTTCAGTGGCTTATGTAAAATGTGCTGGTGATTTCATGGCATTTCCATTGGACAAGTGTCCACATGTTAAAGCAAATCACCATCACTGGCATGCTCCTGTTGGCAGTCTCATTAGGCAGGAACCAAGGAGCAAAAGATTGAATTATCTTTTCAATGTGAGAGATGGTGCATCCAAAGGCAATTGGAAAACATGGATGGGGCTGTTTGGGGTCTTATGTACTATTCTTTCCATCTTGGAATACCTTTCAGCGGCATGAATATTTATGACTGTACTTTGTCCTGTTACAGACAAAATAAGAGATGCCCAAGGGGATTCGGTCAATGCAAATAAAAGCAATGTTTGCAAGCATGAGTAAATCTCAGTCACGGTACTTGGCATTTTATGTCAAATACAGCTAAAACACAAAATCACAAGAGGTAGAAGCGATTTCAGAACAGAACTGCTGCTAGAAGGTCACTGGAAAGAAGTGGAGCCTTGAGCAATGTGCCCTCCCTCTTTCAGGCCACGGGTCAGGCAGGGTTGCCTGTGTTTTGTACATGGCCACTTGGGCTTCATTAATCCTGACTGAATCTCCCATTTGTTTGAGGTGGTAAACTCTCAAATGCTGGTTGGATATCTCATTCCTGCTGTAGTTAACTTGTAGCTTCCACTAGTTTCTCACATGTTCAAAATGCACATTTATGGCTGAAGAGTTTTTTATGCTGGAAGAATACTTTAAAGCTATGCTTGTTGGACACCATGGCAGAGGCTGACAAGGAAAGATAACACCTGGTTAAAATCAAGCAAATTTATTTCATTCTTACTTTATTGGTAGACCAATAAGGCAATGAAAAATAAAAAACCTAAAAAGCCAGCGCAAGAAGGCTCATACTCTGCAAGCATCTGCTCTGAATTTCTAATGAAAAGCGCATCTTCCTTCCCTAATTGTCTTATGTGATGTCACGGTGAAGAGAAAAATCCTTCTATTTTCATTTAATTTCACTGCTTTAGCCAATATTTAGAGAGATTGTTGCTGCATTAATGTTACCGAAAATTAGATGCATTTAATGAAAACTGTTACTGATAATATTTATTTTGCCATTCCTTTGTGTGCAAATAAAGTGGAATTTCCCAGAATAGAAACAAGTCGAGTTTCCCTGTGCTCTTCACATGTCTCCGTAAACTTAGAGTGTTCTCAGATATGGTGTCTAAGGTTTCAAGAACTAGAAAGTATATAACATTATGATTTTTTGTTCACTTCACTTACAGTCATTGTGACTTCCAGTTCAAACTATACAGAACAATAAAATTAAACTTACATTTGTTTTATTTCTTTTATGTTGTATTTATCTGTGCATGCCCGATTTATTTGTTCATGCATATATACATTCATTTACAGATAATGACCATCTCAAAGTAGGCTTTCCCAGGTGCTTTATTCTATGACTTTAGATTTTGTTATTTTTAGTTTGGGGAAGCTTTAAAAACTGTTTTAAAGCTTTTCATTGTGGATAGTTATAATTTGTCTTAAACAAGGACTCAGACAAATCTGTTCTTACTATCTTTCTCAGTACTCAATAAATGCCAATCCAATGGCTCATTTGTGTTTAATATATACTTATTAGAGCTTGGATTTTCTAAGCTGTGCACGATACAGTCCCTCCCAAGACCCACGAGCTCCCTTTGGGCATCCAATTTATTTTATGTTTTAGATACCGGCATAACTCAATTTATTAGCGTAACTCAATTTTTGCACATGAGATGTCAGCTTAAATTCATGTGCATTTATTTATTTTTCAATACTTTCTACTCTTGAAGCTCCTATGAGCTGAAATTAAAAAAACAGTAAGTGTAAAACCAATAGATCTCTTTGTAGTGTAATAGTTGCAGGTTTTTATTATTTAGAGATCAGCTGAGCATAGTCACAGGTGCATTGAATTCAGAGTCAGGTATTTTGTGTACATTTACAAACTGGTGACAAAGCTTTTACTGCCTTTGGCAGATTATTAATGTGCCTTGCCTGACTATCCCTCTCTTTGCAAAGCACTACAGCTGTTTTGTGTGAAAATAAGGACTCGGATCCTTTGTTTTCTGTTTGACTTCACAATTAAATCATGATGATAAACCAGTTACCCTTCAATTTTATCATCCCAATAGGTCATGTAAAAACAGAAGTATAGATTCACTGCAGGATAAAATAGAAAGAAAAGGTAGTTTGGAGAACACTGTTCTCAAAGGCCGTTATTTTAAAAGGCGTATCATAGGCCAGAATTATGAATAAAAATAATGAAAATAATAAATCATAAAAATGCCTGTATTTGTTTTCACCCTGTTGCTTTTTACTCACATTTGACTCAGTATAATGCCTGTCAGTGCTAAGTGGATCATTAGAAGCTCCTATGCAACTTGAATTATGTTGATTGCTGTGTTTTGTCCTTCATAACCCACAACGTGAAACTGTGAGAGAAGGTGATAATAGAGGAACAAGTGTGGTGGTGAGAGCAGAGGACTGTCAATATTTCAAACACAAATTTGCAGCCACATCTAAATCACTTCTTCGAAGTATTTTAACTATGGGGATGGGCAGCATCTCTAAGGGTCAAACATGGAATAAGTTTGAGTTCTTCACTTACATAAAATAAGGTACATGGCAACACATATTCAGTGCTAGTATTGGGTCCTCTCCAGGTGAGAAGAGAATCAAAGGTGTGTTTGTCGAATAAGGGCATAACCAGAGACAGTTACCGAATTCCTTAATCCGTTCAATTACATGCTTTTGTACAGTTCTAGAGAAGAGACTTTATCCCCTCAATTAAACGTTGGCTTTGTGGCAAAAAAGTTCATGGACGATCAAGAAAGATTCTGACATCAAAACTATTCATCACCAAAGAAATTTCTGAAGGCTGAAACACTGAGGCTGTATATAATTATGTAATGTCAAAAGAAAGCTATCCCCATGCAGAAAACCAGCACGAGTCAAATGCAGTTTAGAGTCCTTGATCATTTTGTTAGTGGGGTCATCATGGTACATGAGACTCATGCTGTTCATATCATATGGTGATGATATTTTCTGAAACAAAAGAAAGATTGGGTCAGAAGTGTGTATTTATGATTATACTTAATATGCCAGGTTTTGAAAAATACATCAAATTTGTTCCATTTTTGTCATATAAATTTTAAATATTATATTTTGTTCTTTGGATTTCCACTATTTTTAAGAAGGATTTTAATACGCAAGCACCAGCTTCAATAAAACTTGTAACTTGAACAGCAATTAAAGGAAAATAATTGCAGTGACTGTGTTTGGAAGCCAGGCTGTGTCACCTGGGTTTTACAAATAGGAGTTTCCTTGAAATGTTGCTTGACATACACCATGCTGTTTTCTATGAAATTTGAAAGATGTTGTCTTTTACCAGTAATCATGATCCTCTTGGAAGCTGGACATAAATTATACTGTTGTCTAACATAGGAAATATCCTGTAATTGGCGTTGAATGCTTCCTCTTCCCCCATAGGGACCACTAGATGGTACTCCATATTGTTCAAAAAGTTCAGGTCAGGAGTGATATCTAATCAAACAACCTTTAGGAAAGAGAGAGCCTGAGTGGACTGGAATGGCAAGAAAGAACACAACAAAGTGACAAAGAGAGCGAGGTATGAAGAAATGTTGGCAGAAGGCTTGTATCTTTAGGGGCTCAGGGTTTGACCAGGAAAGCTCACAGCTTATCATCTGATGAGAAGATAAAGAGAACATGGAAGGGACACAAGAAAGGAGGCTTCACAGGACTGACTGTGTCAAAGAACCGGACAGTTCCTCATTTCTCCAGAGGGAAATGGCATTAAAAGGCATGATCACAGGTACCATTTTAGTATTTATAAACTGGATTACTAGTTTATCATTTGATTTTCCTTTGCAGAAATACTGCTCCCACATCTTTTGTTGCATTGGAGGCAACATATATTTTCTGCCTTCTGCAGACCTCTCTGTTTCAAGGGACATGTTGGCTGTAGCAGGAGATGTTATTGTAGTGCAGGTGCAGAGGAAGGGGTAATGATGCAAACCCTTCTTTTAGTAGCTCCAAGTTCAGAATCAATTTGCTAGAAATTTAGCAGATGCCAAACAAATATAATCGGCCTTTGCATAGTTCTGCTAGAGGAAAATCACTATCACAATTACATCCTTGGAAACAATGGGGTTTTTGGGAAGTGCAGCAATTTCTTTAACTTCATATTGATCATTTTGCTTATTATCAGTGATTTGAAGAATCTTTGCAGGCAGACAGACTAGACTCCCTTCTGTCTGGTTTCTGTGCTGTTCCCTGGGGGCAAGATGGGCCACCTCCAGAACTGAAATGGCTAGCACCTACCGGGCTGTACCCATCTTATGCTGAGGAAAACCTTGCGAATCCCACCTTGCTCTGTGGTGGTTCCTGGGGTGCAATCATGCTCCACCAGGTAACCTGGAAGGCAGATTTGATCTGCTGGAGGCTGAATTGGGTTCAGAGGGCCCTCAGTCCAGTCCACAGCAGTGCCAGGTGCTTGCCATCAGGGTGTCTTTACCTTCAAGAGGGTCTTTAGTCATAGTGCTTCAGGTACAGTGTAGACACAGCCAGTATTTTGGATGCTATGTAAATATTAAGCCCTACTTTCTGCAAATCCATGATCAACATTAGCATTTCAGTGTCTCGTGCAACCTCTGAGTGACGGATGACATTGTGTTTGGCAGCAGGGCTCTTCTCAGGGTATAGGGTGTCCAGGTGCTGCAGGGGAGACTGGCTTTGTGTATCAGCTTGCTGTCTGCACAGCCCCTGCTGAGAACATATAGGAAAAAGGGCAAAAATTGGAGAAATCCTAGAATTCTGTGTATCTTTGGAAACCAGAGCTGAACATCTCTCTTAGGGCTGATGTGAGCCCTAAACAAATGGATAGCTGGCCTGAATTGCCTTGTCTCAGTATAATAACATGAGTATAATTGAGGTGCTTGTGGTAGTAGGAGTGTTGTGAAGGACAGTAATCAGAATTCATGGCCCTGAGGAGAAAATGGTGAGAATATCAATTGATATTCAGTGCAGAGTTTGATTCACACCCTGTGAGGGTGGGCAACTTAAAGTTCCATGGACAATAATACAGTTCCTCCTTCCTAACTGTGACTATTTGCCTTTGCAGCTATAACATGCCTTTAACACATTAAAAAGCCACTGATTTCAGCGGAGTTGCACTACCCTGTGTCTGCTGGAGGTTTACACCATCATAATTCTGTTGGACAGATACAATGTCTAATCACTGATTACCAAGGTCTCCAAAACTCAGTTTCCACTTTTTTTCCTAGGAACTTCAGTAAAAATCCTAAAGGGAAAACAAACATCCAGGATGAATCACTGAGAGCTTTTTGTGAAGTAAAAAGAGCTGTAAATAGAACTCAGGGTAGTGGCAAGTTATGGTACTGAAACATCTATTATTTGTAAGGCCAAAGAATTATTTATCAAAGAAATGTGAACACTGTGACTTGATAAGTCAGTGGTTGAAATAAGCACCATCCACCATAACAGAAGCATCTGTTGCTATACTTGTTCTGTGTGTTTTAAAGTGTCTCTTCATTTCAGAAATCTATCTCCTCTCACTTAATTGAGGAAAATATGTGAATGTTTTCCACTTTGGCCTGAGTCTTACAGGCAGGGAAAGCACTTTGATAGGCTGAAGACACTGCTTCAAGTGATAAAACAGCCTTAAAGGGCTAAAATGAAGAGAGATTTGGTGAACTTCCAGAACATGGTTGAGCCAGGAGAGGGACTGTCTGAGCCTTTGCTTGCAAGGGCCACTCAACGCTGCTGTTCAGCAAGAGGCTTAGCAGGCAGCAGGTGTGGGATGCCTGTGGCTGCTATAGTCGATGTGGCTTGGCAGGAGTTGTGATGGTGCGTGATCATATTTTGAGCTTCTTCAAAGGAATGAAAAGAATGAACAGAGGTTACTGTAGTGCAGTATCAACAGAATAACCCCCATTCTCCACTTAAAGTAATAATCCTCTCTTTGTGAGCACCAGTAATCTGCAGCCAGCATGCACAAAGTAGTTTGTAATTTTCTTTCACTTCTGCACGACCTGCAACAGAAAAACACAGACGATACCCAAAATAACTTGGCAAGACATTTGCTTGTGTGTATAACAAGCAGAAATGAGCAGGAATGCACTAAAAAGAACATTGTAAAGCCTGAGCTGTTCTTGGTGGGCTCATGGCAATCTCATGGCATCGCATAAATTTCCACTTGTTTAACAGATCCTTCATTTTTCCTTCTTCCCAAAACTTCATTTTAGCATATTAAAATGGTTTCCATGAGCTGCCATCAGAAGAAGGGTAAGCATGTTGCTTTTTCTTGGGCTAAATGTTAACTATTACACTTTGATGAGCTGCTCTTGTTGATGTTGAAGAGCAGATTGAACAGGGTGACGCTTATTGTCTCAAGCTACTTGTGCAGAAGTGTTTTTGGAGCTTGTCAGTATTACAGACAATTATGCACAAATTTGAAAGGTTGTGCTACAAATTAAAGGAGCAGCAATTTCTTTTGTCTTTTGATGAAAAGATGGAAATAAAAGACAACACTGGTTTTACAGATGTGTTTAGAAATAACCTGCAATAAACAAGAAATAGTTTATTTTCTAAACCTTGAAATATAATTAAATATCTCCTGGTAACTCCCTTATCTCATCAAAAATTATTTCAGAGATATCATGTTTCGTTAAAAAGACATCATTCTTGATTTTTCATCTTAATAAAACCTGATGATCTGTTGTGCCTTCTTTATTCCTTTCACATGCTAAAGCAAGAACATTTACGATTATGCTTTGTGTTAAACCTTATGTTCCTAAACCCAGTACATTCTTATAAATTATTGGGTATAAAAAGACAGGAGAAACAGATTTGATACCTGAAGTTAGAATTACTCCAGGTACACTACCATTAACAGCTGAAGACCAGAAATATTAGCCTTTTTACTAACATGACGAGCAATGGATGTCTGTGTTCACAAAGGACTCCTGGCCAAAAATGATTGCCTCAGTCCGGGTAAACTCTTGAACTTTTCTGCACAGCAATAAGGGGTTTAATGAGGGAGATACAGACTGAAGGCCCAGACTCCCAAAGGTCTGCTTAGGTGTTTAATTCTTGTAGAGGCTCTCTATTCCATGAGAATTTGTACTCCAAAATACTTGAAACAGTATAGGAACGTAGAGAACTAAAAAAAATCAAGTCAAAGGAACAATTTTCTGTAGATACCTCAGAGAATCTGGTGCCACTTCTCTCACCTGAACTCCTGAAATCTGAGTTAGTCTATTAACAGTGAGTTAGATTAGGCTTACCCCAACATAACTGAAAAAAGAAAATACACAAAAAACCCAGAACAAGTGGCTTTTCTGAATTTTAAATTTATAACGTAAGTTGTATCAGAGTAACCTGCTAATTGAATGCCTGCTCGCAATGTTATGTCAACGCCTAGTTCAAGCACCTCTTGACTGATACAACAGGAAACAAGTCCACAACCTCAGGACTAAAAAAGTCCTGTGAATATGAGCTAGAAAAACAGTCTCTTATCCATAGTGGCATGCAAACTCCCATCTCCTCAGTGTACCAGCACAGATGAAATGTACATATAGTCTGTGCAGAATTGCAGAACTTGACTATAACATCAGAATGTCAGCGTGCATTAAGATCAATATCAGCAAATAATTGCAGCCAGATTGAGGCAAACATCCGCAGGTGGAAACATGCATGTGAATATTTGCATCCTGTCGTGGTTTAAGCCCCTCAGTCACGCAGTTGTGATCACTCGCTCCCCCTCTTTCTTCCTCCTGTTCCCTGAGGGATGGGAAGGAGAATCGAAAGAATGCAACTCCCACAGGCTGAGATAAGAACAGTTTAGTAACTAAGGTATAACACAAACCACTGCTGCTACCACCAATAATAATAATGACAAGAGAAATACAAGGGAAAAGAATACAACTGCTCACCACCTGATACCAAGCCCGACCCAGCAGTGCACCCTCACCCTTCAGGGTCTCTGCCCTCCATTTTTTACATCCTGGGCATGACGTGCTGTGGTATGGAATACCTCTTTGGTCAGTTTGGGTCAGGTGTCCTGTCTCTGCTTCCTCCCGGCTTCCCTTCCTCCCTGGCATAGCATGAGACTCAGAAAGTCCTTGATCAAACCAAAACATTACCAAGCAGTAACTGAAAACACTGGTGTTATCAGCGCTGATCCCCGGCCCAAAATCAAAACCACAGCACTGCACCAGCTACCAAGAAGGAGAAAAAATGACGGCTGCTGCTGAACCCAGGACACATCTGCATAATCCAAAAGAAATCAAAAAGCCCTACCCAGTGAAATTGATCCTTCCACATGGATCCGTTTCCTTGAGAAAAGCCATAAATTGTTAGAATCAGGTGGTACATAAAATGAACAAGGACAGAAGAGTTTCCAAAGGTTCCATTACCTTTCCAAAGGTAAGAGGGCAGACACAGCTATCATTGAGAGAAAATAGCGCAAATTGGCAGGAACTGTAAATCAGTACTGACGGGGACAGAAAGCAGGCTGACTTCAAATATTTAATAGGTGAAATTGGAAAATAAAGTAAAAATTGCAAGATAGTACTGCTCGGGACATATGCAGCACTTTTTCATTCATAGATCCCAAAGCATTCATAAGAAGGGATAGAACTCCTTCCTCCTGAGTTCGTAGCTGGAGTAAGTAGGGCATAGAGGAACTGCAGTGACCTTGCTAACGTTAGTTTTGCAGTGCTCCCATAACTACCAGCATGGGGAAAAAGATCATAAAGGCTGTATTTTATAAAGATAAAGGTAGTAGGTACTGAACCTATAAAAGAAAAAAGAAATCTCTGAAGGAGGAAATGAGGAAGAAAAGAATACAAATGGAAAATAAATAGGGATGAAGAGTGAACAGTACAAAAAGAAAGCCTACAAGAGAATGAAAGGAGAGGCTTTGTACAAGCATGTAAATATGCATCCATCACTGCAGATACACGCACAGGTTTACATAGTACTTGTGAATTCTTAATAAGGATACCTTGGCATCAGGCTCCCACCATGCATGCAGGTTATGAATGCACTTGAGCTCCACACGAGGGGTCATGGCAGGGGTTCCCTCCGAGACTGGGCTGGAAGTCACTCCCATTAGCATCACCTTGAAAAATGTCATCCTGGGTTGTGAGACCAGCCCTTCTGCTGATAAGGGTGTAATCAGCTGAATGACTAAGTAGTTTGGCTTCCTGCTGAAAAGCATATAAGTTAGTCTTGTGTTAGGATCATTTTCTCCCTCCCTTTTATTTTTTTTTGAATAGGTGAACTCAGAAGTTTCTCATAAGGGAAACCTGCATGTGTTAAAGTCAGTGAAAAAAGAGAAAATAATCCTCAAGAGATTTGAAGCCAGTGCAGACAGTCTGGGAAAAATTCGTCCCTAAGTATGACACTACAATGAAAATCAGTGCTGGAAAATGGTAGCTTTTTGCTCAGCAATTTGTAGTCAGCCACATCTGTTTGCCTTAAACACAACAACATTAATACTGTTTGCTTGTGTTCAGACTGCAGCAATGTGGTGTCTCATCAACAGATCAGTTTCCTTAGTTTTGGTTGATTGCATTTATTGCCAGATTTTCAGAACTCTTGTGGCCTGATCTGAATCTTGCTGAAACACCTTCTTTTCGTTTACTTTGTGCAATTTGGCTCAGACTCATGAAGACTGTAGCTGCACAGGTATTATTCAGAGCCTGAATTTCGTGTTCTGAATTCATACCTAACCCCAGGATGCAGTGTTGGTTTTTTATAGTTAGATTACAGGCAGTCTATTTTTTTAACTTCTAACGGAAGCAGGATCAATACAAAAGGGGGAAAAAAAATGCAGTGCCCTAATTAATAATTTTTATAAGAGCAATCTTTGGATATTTATAATTGATTTCCCATGGCAAACTTTCTTTTATGACTTTTATATCTTCATTGCTACGTTTTCCTCTAACTGTAATATTTCTTTAATGATTTTCTGTTTACAGCTGTTTTCTGGCGCTACAGTGAAAAGTAGCAGCAGAGTACTAAATAGTTAGTATGGAAATAGTAAATATGGAAATAGCAAAATTCCCATACAGATTAAAAAGTCAATTAAGAACCCAAATGAAGAAAAACTCACAAATACATTCTCAGGGCTTAAAATATGCATCATCAAAACCAGCAAAAACCTTTCCCATTTACACATTTGAGGTATGCAATTATTTTGCTTCCAAGGGGGGCTACTTATACAAGGAATGGGATAGTTAGGACTAAATTGCTAAAAATGCTTAGGCCTGTGTTGAGCATTTTTGCATTTTGCACCCTGCATGTTAGCCCCTGAAAGCCACTGGAACCGACCAGGTTCAGGCCGAAAGAGCACTCTTTTCTTTTCCAAACCTGTGACTGCCTGACAGCAATGCATATCTGCTAATGCAGCTCAGGCTGCACTGCTTGTGGTGTAAGCATGATGGATGACAAGGGGTGCAGGTCTCAAAGGATTGGAGCAGTCCCAGAATAGGATCCGGACAATGAATCTTGAGCAGACCTCCTGCTACATGACAAACATTTGAGATGTAAAGATTTCCTTTGTAGCTCATGGAAAGCATAGCAGATTTATGAAAGAGAGAGCATACATACCAAGTCCGTTCACACAGTGTGCATGCAGGCTGTGACTAGCATCCAATATTTTACCTGCTGGCCAGCAATTTTGTTGTCATTGCATGACTTTTACAATATTTGATAAGATTTCTCAAGGTTTTCCGTTTGAGGGAGGGTTAATATCACAGGGAGCAAGTAACAGTTTACGAGAAATTTAGTGCATCAGTATTTACATGCTTTGTTAATCCAAGGACAGCATGCTTTTTGCTTATCTTTTACGAGTGTTGTTTACAACTTGGCATTGTTATTTTATTTCAGGCGCATTTCTTGCATCAGCAAGGATGATGTCAAAATTCCTACTTTGCCCAAGGCCATAGAACTGCTATAGGTAACATAGAGGAACTTCTGAGCAATATAAAGTATGTATGGCTAGGTTGGCTGCCGCAAAATGTAGGGTGCCTCATGGCAATGTGCCCTGAGAATTAGGGATTCAGATGGAGCCTAAATGGTAGAAGGGGCAATGCCTTTAAATAAAAATACTCTGAAAATGTCTATTCTCTACTGGTGTATGAAGATTCAGGCCCATCTATACACCTACTAAAGAGTCTCATTGGAAATACAATATTGAATAAGCCGTTACACCGGACGGAGAGGAGGGGCAGGGAGGAGGGACGTCAGGCTCTCTGATAAATTCTGCAAGATATGCCAGGACCACTGTGTAAACCAAGCACAACCTTCTCTTGACAGATGCTGAACAAAGTTCTGGACAAGTTGTTGCTTCAGCACAGTAGGGCTGAGTCCCCTCCATTGAGGGGCGGGATATTTGAGACGAAAGTCATCTAGATATATTAGATAAATCAGAGGCATTAAAATTATTTTCTTACAGATAATTATTTACATGTCTGTATGTGTGAGAGCTGATAGGATTCAGAGGGTGGGGAATAACTGCAGAAGGGCTATTGGGCAAGCTGAGGAGGATGAGCGTTGTGTGTGGCTGAGGCACAGGCTGGGAAGGAGGGAAACACTCAGGGATGGGTGTCTGGGGAGGCCCTGCACCCCTTGCCAAACCGCTTTTTCTGTTCCGCAAGGCAGGGACAAGTCTAGATACAATTACCAAAATGAGCCAGGGGCCAGCAACCTCCGGGCAAGACCTGGGTGATGGGTGGACTGAGTAGAGTTGCAGGAAAATCAGCCTGTGGCTCACGGGGGCGGGGGAGGAGGTGGCCAGGGCAGTGCCTCCACCTCAGGGGGGAAGTAAGCACCAGTAGACATCCTTCGCATGGTTGTGCCTTTGCCTCTACTGACAGATAAAGTTTTTACAGATATGTTTCTGACTGGGGGAGGGCATTCTTCATACCAGCAAGTCCATAAACAGGTAATTTGGAAAGGTGGAGTTTTATTTGAATAATATTAAGAACTATGAGTCTGAGGGTTTTTTTCAGACTTACAAACAACAGTGAAAACAAGTGTTTTTCACCAACATTTTATCCATGCAGGTAAGTCTACAGAAACTTTAAGCAGATGTGTAAGTTATGAGATTCATTTGAAATTCACAAATGTCCACAGAGGAATTTATACTTGTAATTTAGTTATGTAAAAGATGCCAACCAAAAGGCAAGGTATACTTAATAAAAATTAAGGCTTTCTTTTCCAGGTTAACTATAAAGGTTTGTTGAGTTTCTTCCTTACCCCAATTTCATATTATGTGGATCTGAATGTGTCCGTTTCTCCTCAGCTTTCTGCAATAGCTCCAGACAGGACTGCCATAAAATATATCTAAAGTTTTGTCAACAAATGTGACTGCTGGACTTGAAGATTTCAGCTTCCCTGTTCTACCCCTTGCTAACACATACCTATCAATATATACAATGTATATACATATGCACATCACTTTACACACTGGTTAATTTTTGTGTAAGATTTTAAGGGTATTGGTAAATATATGGTTATATTTTTCATGGTTCTGTACATAGAGATGTACATGCAGTAAAGGAAAATATGTAAAAATAACTAGCTCATATTGAACTAACAAAAAAAGGCGAAGAAATACATAGGAGAAAGGCCACAAGAGAAATCAAGAGATGTTACATTGCTTACAAAAGAGATTGACATCTAATCACTAACAGAAACATGAAACCAAATCTGTCTACTTACTTTTGACTATGTTCCATTGAGTTACAGGGAAATGGGAAGGGTGACATTTAAAACCAGTGGCTACTGAGTAAGAGCACCTCATTACTTTGGATTGCTAGATAATGAGGAGAAGAATAATAATTAACATAGAGACATGACAGTTCTTTTAGATGCCTTTGCTTGTTATTTCCAGTATACCTTTAATTGACAACTTATCACATGAGAATAAACTCCAAGCGTATCTTCAACAAACCAAAAGGGCCTTAAAACTTCTAGGTATAATGAATTTCAGACTCCATCTAACATTCTATGCTTATGCAATTTTAACTTCTGGTAGAAATTGTGGTGAAAATCCTTTAAGTTTGTTGAAAGCAAGCAGAACTTTATTTACTTTTTTTTTTTTCCCCTGATTTGCGATAATTATTCACTATATTTCTGCAGTGCCACATCTTTATGTAGTGCCCTTCTCTGGATTCAAGTTAAGGGAAATAGCCTGGGAATTTTTTTACGTTTGTTGACCATTTATCTTTCAGAGAATTTTGTTACACATAGTATCAATGTGTGATGTCAAACATCTACGTACACATGTTCAAGGGCTAGAGTCAAACCCGTGCAGAAAGTTGTAGTGAGTCATTGCCCAACTGAAGATGAATCATCCCCTCAGCACCTGGGACTGAATCATCCCTCAAGCAGGCAGCCATTGGCTGCTGCCTTTACAGGCACAAACACTGTCTCACAGATAGCAGTTTGTCTACATTAGGATTTTGCTTGCCTTGTTACTACAACCATTAATTGAACAGAAAATAAATGGCTAAAAAATACCAGTTTTCAGTCTGAAAGTCTTCCAGCCCACTTTCTCTATCCTTTTGATGCTTTGTCATGTCCTTGGAGGATACTTTCCAAACACCCAAAAAAATACCTGAAAATTTTGTCACTGATTCCATGTGAGAGGTGCAAGTATTGCTCACAGTCTATAGCCTATGAAAGCCCCCAACCCCATCAAGTTGTAGACTATTGAGAGCCATCTTTCAGATCATCAGCTTTTATTGCTTACAACCTGCTTTGGGCTTTGATATCAGTTTCTCTCTGACTGAACTATGGTATGACCTATAGTTTCCCTGTCATTAGCTTACTCATCTTTACTTAATGAACTTGGTATGATCTCAGGCTTTCTGACTGAGCTGTCTGAACCCGTCTCGAACTCCAGTTCTGATCTGGCCATGACCATGAGTTTGAGGTCCTGGATGAAACCACAGAATGCTTCCCACTGTCTCAGGAAAACCCCAGAAATCTAAGGATTCATGTATAGGGTTTTCATCGGTTAAGGCAATATAGTAAAAAATACTTTTTACCTTAACACAGATTAAAAAAAGGAAAAATGGTGATTTGGGATTAGAGTCTTGTAATGTGACAGAAATGAAGAGGGTGGGAAATCCACTCATTCTGAAATATGGGTTAGGTATGATATATCTGCTATAGCTGCAATGATTTAAATAAGCACTCTGATTTATTACAACATACAAAGTTTGCAAGCCCTAAATGAGTAGTAAATGGAACATTTTCAAAGTAACACAGATTCTTGATTGTCTACAAATGCATTTTCTCTCCCCCCCCCCCCCCCCCCCCATTTCTGTAAAGGAACATTTATTTGCCATTAACCTTCAAGGATGGTGTTCAGAAACCATGGGCATATATGCTGGTTTAGATGCCCCTGGTGTGCTGCCACTGTAGAAAAGTAGAGGACTTCTGCAGGTTCCACATCGCAGAAATCTTACGGATGCTGGATACCTAGAAACTATAACCAGCGATGTCCTACACTTGAATTAGCATCAGGACAAACTGCTTTACCTCTCTGCCACAGAATGGAGGCTGCTGCTTTCCCACTCTGCCAGCCTATTTTCAGTCTGTAACAAGCTTTACAATAGTAGAAACAAACAGAAAAGTCTTGACTGCAGCTAATGTTGTCTGAAAATTCTCCTGTTGTTCATTTAGAAAAGTGGTTATCGCATGTGAATGAAAAGACAGACTGCCATGGATGTAAAATAGTGTGCACATATAAATACAGATGTCTTCTTGGCCATTTCTGAGATGAAGGCCAAATTAACCCAGATCTGTCTCAATAGGCAGAGCTATTGCTTCACTTCTGCTGTATTTTTTCTTTACTGAAACAGAATCTTCCTGTGCTGTGATATAATCAGAAGAAGGTTTGTCCCATATTTCTCTCACAATTGGAGCAAGTCACAGACAGTGGTCTTCACGCCAACCTGGGAAATACGAATAAATTCTTATTATGAGAAAATGATTTCAGACTTCTTTCAACTGACCAAACAGAAGAAGCCAGCAGATTATCCAGAACATGCAAATGTGATTTCATGTATGATATTCTCTAAGTAATTTAGCAGTTTTTCTTTGAAGAGATGGATCTCAGTGTATTTCAAGAGTCCAAAGATTATTAACATTCTCATTTAAAAATTAATCACTTTGCTGCAGTCTTCTTGTCTTCGGGTTGTTTTTACTTTGGGGAGAGCCATCATGGGAGTTTGGAAGAACCACGGGTGCTATCCAAGGTACTGAACCATGGGGCTGGACTTCAGAGAGTATTATTACTGATTGAAAATATCAGTGTTTCAAATTAAAATCTTCAATCGACTATGGGTGAAAAAGTATTTATTTAAAAGCTAAAGATTTTAACTCCAAATGAGTAGAATTGGTCTTGGAAGAGAACTTTGATTTAAATATAAACCTATATTTTGATTACATTCATATTCTACAGAGGACAAATGAGAAGGCAAGCAAATTGGAACTAAGCAACCTCAGAAATGTAAAATATCATCTTTGTGATTTAAAGTATTTGGGAAGGATTTTTCGTGGATGTTCAATTCCTGGAAAACAAGACGGATGAGATTTGCCAGACAAGCTGAATAATGGAAAGTTCTTGCTGAGCCCTGAGCTATCAGTATGTTCATTATTAATAAACATTGCTGTTCTTTCTTTGTATATGTCCCCTAACATTTTTTTAACTTGGCAGTGGCTTTTGTACTCTGAAGAAATGTAACACAGAAAATTTCATGAGCATTTGTGCTGAAAATTGAGGCATTGCACTCATTTTCTTTTACATTTTAGTACTAACTTCTTATATGAAAGGATAGTGAGGTGAATTTTTTTTCTTTTCAGACTTATTGTCCAAAGTTGCAGCATATCAAGATAACATAGATTGTATATATATTTCTATATAAGATTTCTGACCTGCATGAGCTGATACTGTGGAACACCAGTTTAAGCTTTGAACAGACTGTTCAAGTCGCTTGACATATGATGCATATTTCCTATAAATTATGGTGGTCTTATTGTGGAAATATGCATCTAAACATCTGACCAGTTGGCAATCTTGCAGCCTTAATGAAGAGTTTAAAGAGCCTTAATGAAGATTCTAAGGACTGAACACAAATGTTGACTAAACTGTCAGTTCCCACTTTGATGCCATTCTCTGAATCACAGCTTGGGAATAATGGTCATGTTGCTCAGAAAAACTTGCTCTGCTGGTGTTGTGGTTTAAGCCCATCTGGCAACCCAGAAACCATGCAGCCATTCTCTCACTCCCCCCACTTCTTTTCCCCACTCCCAGAGGGATGGGGAGGAGAATCGAAAGAATGTAACTCCCACGGGTTGAGATAAGAACAGTCCTTAGTTAAAGGCAGAACACAAACCACTACTGCTACCACCAATAATAATTATGATAAGGGAAATAACAAGGAAAGAGAATGCAACTGCTCACCACCCACAGATCAATACACAGCCCAACTGAGCAGCAATCTAGCCCTTCCAGGTAACTGCCCCCAGTTTATAGAGTGGGCATGATGTGCTGTGGTATGGAATACCTCTTTGGCTAGTTTGGGTCAGGTGTCCTGTCTCTGCTTCCTCCTGGCTTCCCCTCCTCCCTGGCAGAGCATGAGACTCAGAAAGTCCTTGGTCAGAGTAAATATTACTGAGCAGCAACTACAAACATTGGTGTTATCAGTGCAGTTCCCAGGCTGAAAGTCAAAACCACAGCACTGCACCAGCTACTAAGAAGGAGAAAAAATGACTGCTACTGCTGAACCCAGGACAGCTGGGCTGTTGATGTCTTTTCCATGGGTAACTACATGGTGCTTTTTTTTTTTAAACTTACCTCTAATTCGATTTTTCTTGTCCACTAACCTAATTAAAACGAATAACATGGTATAAATAAAACTTGTACTGCTCCACTATCTCAAATTTCAGGGAGCATTTATCAGTAAAGTCTCCCTATCATGACCCCTGAGAGGTAATTTATTTAGAATGCTTTCTTCACTTCTTACTGTGTTTCCTAAATTATGTTCAGATCCCATTCAAAATACCCGGCATAGTTCTTGAACCAGTGAAAATCAGGACTACTGAAGACAATGCAACACTAAAATGTCAGGAAATACTTTAAATTGCAAAGTAATATGAAAACACTTTTACCAGAATTACAGTTTAAGAAAAAGCATGCATACATTATAATCACAAAATAGTGTCAGAGTTTTCACCAAAAGGAATTATGTTACAGGAGCAAAAAATACTGCAAAAAATATTTCTTCAGAAGTTCTTTCTCATTTAATTGCTGTTTTGGACACCTGATTCAAGAGGCTGTATAAAGGAAGGATGAATTTAATCAACAAGCAATTCTCTAGGTACTTTATCAAGCAAAGTAGTTACAAAAGTGGAAGGTATTTCTGGACTGGAAGACACAGGAGTTCTCTATGAGAGTAAGAATAATGAGGCCAAAGTGCAATTAAGAAAATGTTCACTATAACTGGAAACACAGAAAACACGAATTAAAATGTTTTCAGAAGGTGGTGAAACAAACTTATATTATCTTTTTGAAGAATTTCTTCTTAAATACTAATGAAGACTGCACCAAAGACTTTCTTGGAGGCATGCTTATATCAAGCATGTGAGCTTGAAACAAGCTTTAAGAATATTCTTCTCGTTGATTTCAGCAGTTCCAAAAAATTTTACTGCCCTTGTGGGTAGTTCTGAAATCACTTTCTCCAGTGCATATGTTGATGATCTTTGTGAAGGATTACTGAACTTGGTACCACATATGAAATGTAGTTTTGCGAATGCCTAGAGGTGCAACTGGAGCTTCAAAAGTGAACAAAACAAAACATTATTATCCTTCTCTGGGTATCATTAGTAGCTTCAGGAGCACAGCTCATGGACAGGAAATGAATCCACAAAAGAACTGGTTCCTTTCAGCCAACGACAAGCTTCCCATAGCTGTTGGAATACGTAAAAAAGGAAGGATGGTGATTGGTGTGTACATTAGGCACTTAACTGTGAAAGGAGAGATGAAATAAAACAATTGCAAAATCACCACAGAGAGGTGATGAAATCTTATTGCAGATTTACTTGTTTGACTTCTCAATGAATCTGCTATCCCAGATAATTAAGACTAAGACTTAGTGTTTGAAGACTGAGAAATTCTGCTCACAGATTACACTGAGATGAAGATTTATGTTTCTGACTTGCAAGATAACGACTAAAGGAAGTATTGTTTGAGATTGGAAAGACAAAGCTCAGGTGTTTGCATCTGTACCTTTTTAGTCCCAGCAGCAACAGCCACATCTACTTTTTTGTTGTTTCCTGGAGAAATCTCTTAGGTTATGATATACTTCCTTGATTATAAAATAAAACAGATTTCCACTAGAAGATAAAAGGACACTGAATGTTACTCATAAAGCTTGTGCTGCTCCACTCCTAGGAAATTAAAAACATTGTTACCAGATGTTCCACATAGTCCCATGTGCTGAAGCTGAGGAAACTTATGTCTACACTTCATTTACCATTTGAGAAGCAAGATGCAGTGAAGACAATGATGCTTACAAGTATAAAGTGTCACTCCAAAGAGCTCTGCTGCTCTACTGCCCTCTGAACTTAATGGCATCAAAATTTCATAGGTTTTATCCTGGTTTCATAAGGTTATCTAGTTGTCTTATGTTATTGTTGGTTTTTGTTCTTTTTCCAGCTCTACCTAATAACTTTTGAATGATTATCCAATTCCAGTCAAATTTGGCGGGGATATAGAAATCTCAAAAGCATTATGCTCCTACACACATTGTGAAAATCTGTAGCTAGGCAAGGTGGAGAAACAAATAAATGCTTCCTCAACTCCTCCAAGGGAAAAAAAACCCTATATATTGAATTCAGTACTTATCTGTCACATCCTGTTTGGGAGCTGAAAATATTTCTGTATCAACTTTACAGCTTGCACAAAATCATCTGAAGTCCAGTTCAGTTCAAATTTAAGTCTTAGGAAAACCTGCCTTCTGTCTTCTGGACCTGGACATTACTTACCATCATTCCCAGATTTCTGACTTCTTACATTCATTGCTGCAATATTTGAATTTCTTTAGAGACAACATTTATTAAACATTTCTGAAGCATCTCACACAGAGTAAGAAATATTGAAAATGGTTAAGAATAAAGGGTTTATAATTTCTTCTAACCTAAAGTGACAATGGTTCATTGTCAAGATAGGGATCTTCTTTAACAGTCAACTTTTTTCTTTCACACTACAAGAAACAAAGGACATTTATTTTGGTGTCATATAATCTAAGAACCAAATCAAGATGGTAATTAGCCTAGCACTAAAACATTCTTTCCTTCTGTATCAGCATTTTTATTATCAAATTATTTATCTATAAACAAATTGCTGTTGAATTGACAAGTAGATGCAAGACAATATTCACCTTGTGTAACTTTAGACATCAAAATTACATTTTTGAATAAAAAAGCAAATCTGCTGAGACCACCCACTAAGCAAATGGAGACAGGCAGGTTCTTCTATAAGGCAGGACTCCATTAACAACCCAGAACACCTCAGGGAATTTGCCTTCTAACTAGTATGTAATGTTAGACTTCTAAACGTGCAGTTGGGAAGTTTAATCAAGAATGGAGATCTGAAATCCATTTTTGTCTTATTCCCTTGATTATCTGTAACCCTATAGCCAGGCTGAGGAGTTATTACAGGAATGCTTAATTACAAGCCTTTTGAAACAAGTAAACCTACCAATGGGTACAAGGACTGGGACAGTGGAAAAACCTCTTAGAATTGTAATGTATAACTTATGTAGAAGTAAGCCCAGTCCTTTAGTGCAATTTGAAAGTTTTTCTAGCTTTGTTCACAACTGGTAAGTGGAAAAGAAAAAGCTGTGGAAGTGGCAGGCTCATTTATATAGAACTGATTTGCACAAATGAGGGATAGTGAGGAATAAATAAGCTGAAAACAAGATGAATAATGAAAATTCCATGAAGCTACAGCCCAGGTGAAGTTTAGTAGTAGCGCTACATTTTGTAGATGATCAAGATTATTTGAAGGAATCAGTTTATAACTTGCTTCAAGAAGGCAAGAACAACAACAGTGTAAAATGCATTTACTCTTCTGTTTTAAGATGAGTATATATTTTAAAGTATTGCAATGCATTAAGAGCCATGAGTTATTTACATCTTTCTGTAGGGTTTTAAACATTATGATGAATCATTTATAGTTAGCTATGATTAAAAAGTCACTGTCAAATAGATAACCCCAATGAAAAATACAGTACAAATCACTTTCACAACTCACAATATCTTTCTTTTCTGTGTGTTAAAAAGTAAAAAGATTTTTCTGTAACTGCAATCCCATACCAATGATTTATAAAGAGATATTGTATTGGGAGCACCTACCAATAGCTGTCCCTATTGGCAAGTGAAAGGAGTTTGAATGTTTCATATTCATTTGAAATTTCAGCTTAAGGCCATGCCAGAAATGTTTTTTTCAGACCAAAAAGGGACAAAAGTGAAAAGACTTCCAGAAATAAATGCTATGTAATAGAAAAATATCACCCGTGTATGTATTTCAGATTTGTAGATCAAGTGACAGAGTTTGCAATAAGATTTTGACTCCCTAAATATGTTCAGAATTCTAAATATAACCTTCTTCTATTCTCCCTCCCCTCCCAAACTGTTGTGTAGCACTGCTATGTGCAGTTAAGTGAGCTGTCTTGTTTAACTCAGAAAAGACTAGATTTGGTTTGTGAGTAAAATGACATTTAATACTCCAGTACTGTCACGTACTAGTGTAAGGCATAGGGTAGAAGCATAGGATCTTTACTAGAACTGATATTTATTTAAGTATCTCAGCTTCTTGAAGTTTTTACTAAAACTTATGGTAAGTCAAGTAGATATATAAGGCCACCTTCTCTGATCACTTTCAGCCTGGTAACTAAGGAAATTCTTGTGCTGTTTATGCCCATCTGCCTCCCTGCCTGTCCTTTCTCTTCCAACAGCTTTTAATCTATGTTCTCTCCTTCGAACAAGTTTCAAAGAGAGGCAAAAGTGTCAGAGAGAGTAAATTCCTAAAATTCTCATGGAAACAGGCCACTGAGTGGAGGAGCTCCTACTGTTAGTGTTTTCTATATGGCAAAGTCTGAAATATTAACAGGAGGAATCGTAGTGGTCTTGGGCACATAAGGAGGACATAGTGTATTCCTGAAGAGCTCAGAATTTAGGGATCTGGAAAGCAGCTGGAGGCAAGAAGTGTAATAATGTGGGAAATAGGACAGAATTAATCTATATAGAGTCCCAGCTTCTTCAGTTCCACTATTTGCAAGACATAATTTGACTTATATGCGTCTATATAGAGCAGCCAATATTTCTCTCCAGATCACTGTATTTGGGTTCAAAGTTAAAAAATACCAAATGGTTCACAAGTCTGTGAAAAGATCTGGACTGCCAAGTAAACCAAACCTCAGCATTTTTCTAATTTCTTGTTCAAGTTTATAATTTCAGGTGAGCTGAACAAGGCTAATTACTTGTGATCTAAGGTAACAGAGAATGTAGCACACACTGCTTACATTGTTCCAATATAATATTGCTCTGAATTTTAATACTTCTCACTGATAAAGCTATACTTCCATTGCGAGTCTGTCTGTTCTCAATTTTTATTCACCAAATCTTTCCCAAGTCCCATAATAAAGATATTTGTCTTATTTGTTGGATTGTGGAGTACTCTACAGAGTACTCCAATTACTCCACTGTTATTTTTTACACAGAAAAAACATTTTACATGTTACAAGATCTTAATTCTTCCTTTCTTAAAGAGATCACACTGTAGTCTTTCACTGTAAAGTAAGATTTCAACATCAGATCAGCAATTTTTAAATTCTATATAATCCAGCAGTTTTTAAAATGTGCGCACTGGCTGGACACATATTCTAGTACTTCTTTAAGTAAGATGGAAATAACCCACCTATCTGAAATTATTAAAATTAACACTTCAATTTTACTAGCATTAATTCATTCCAAGCAGTTTATTGTGTTACTTTCATTTTAATCCAGACGTCATGTAAATAAACACATTGTATTCTCAATGGCCTCAGCATAGCTTTCCTGTTAAGGATATGTTAAAAACTATTTCTAAATTCCTTGCAGTTATTTTGGATAAGAAAATTACTTTTTGAAAGGAGGTGAGGACTGGTTCTATGAAGACAATATACTGACAGCTTACTAAAAAGCTCACCCTTGAATCATCTATAATAATAGCTTTTTCTTGGTTTACAAGATGAATAGATTACAGAATGAGGCAAGTAATGAATTCCTTACAATGGTAATAAGAATTCTTATCTGTTGTTCTGAAAGGGGAATTGCCAAGAGGTTTTGACATAACAAACAACCAGTAATGTTTTTGACAAAAAGGATAGTTACAGGGATAGCATAAAACTCTAAATTCTCACCAGTAAATTCAAACCTCTCCCTGGAGGAAGACATCACAAAATGCACACAAACACATATGTAGCAAAACCGGACATGAAAATCAAATGCAGAATTTCACAGTGCCTCCTGTGGCAAAGCAAGACTGTGGAAGATGAGAAGCTTCTTTTAAGCCATCATGAGCCAACTGCAGAGACGTTCTGAGAGTCCACTCACAATTTTCAAATCCACTACTATCAGCATGGATCAGCCTTTTGCAAGCGACAGATGGAGGCTTCAGCTTTAATAAGTAAAGATCTTAGTTTTCCTAGTGTTATTTTGCTTTCTTCCTACTTTGTTTTAAAACGGTATTTTATCATAATAATTTTTCCTTGATTCTTTTTTTCATTTCTGTGGTATAAATTCCATAATTTCCATTGGGTGGAGTTCTTCTGTCTTCAGATTAGTGTCCAGTTTATAAGACAACTATAGAAATGAAATCTGAAATAAATTATTTGCCCACTGTCTAAATCTAGTAGACAGCAAGCTACATTTAAATACTGCATTTTAATATATTCAATGAGAATTCATCATTTTGTTAACCTGAAATAAATTACTACATGAAATCTTAACTGTTTAGAATGACAATGACTTTAAAAACAAAGAAGGAGATATTTCAGTTTTACATTTTGCATGATAACAGGCTTAAAACAATTCAGGGTGAGGGAATAACTTTGTCACAAAAGATTAAATCCTTCCCATGGTTGTGTATATACCATTGTCAGAGAAGTCAAGGACATAATCTCGACCCAAGTGTGTCAACAGGAAGTCAGAGGATTAATTAGCTAGGGAAACAAAAGCAAATTCTTCTAAGAAGAAGATTTCAGAGGCAGAATTGTCAAGAACAGTCCTTAGGATATTAAGATAATGAATGTGTTTTCTAGAAAATAAACAACATTCTTATTACAGACATTGTAATCTTAACCATAATTTTATAACATTTACCTAAAGTTTATTTTAAGAGAAGCCTTGTTTTTAACAATCATTTTAAATCCTAGTAAACTGAAGAATTAATTAGCAAGCATGGAGGATCAGCAAACTAATGCTTTAGTCTGTTAAACCATCTGCTCAGGAGCACCCTCTTCAAATCTTGGCATTAGGAGAGGATGGATGAATACTTTTGTCTCTTGCACTTAGTCACAACTTGCCATTCTTTGCTAATGCAAATTTTTTTTTCTTCTTTCAGCTCATGGTAAATAAAGTTAAAAGAGGTCAATAATTGATCATATTTCTGTTATCATGAAGTTTTACTAAACAGACTGCTAACAAATTTAGTAGAAAAATCTTACTGTAGCTCTTATTTCATACCAGATTCCTATATACAATAGGTATGTATTAAGGGATAGATTCAGCATTTTCTTTTGTTAGCTTTGCCTTTTGGAAAGCAATTCTGCATCCAGCTAAACCAGGCAATCTAGTGTAAGGTAACTGAAGTCTTCAAGTCAATCTGCCCTTCAGTTCTGCAGATTATCAATGAATGCTCTGTTAATATTTCAGTACTTCGTTATATTTTATTATTAACACGATCATACTTATCAGAACTGAGGAGATCCTTGTTATCACAACCCCAAACTGTCTTCATTTTCTAAACCTTCTTGTTAATTCTTTGATTTTATGTCACAACTTACTTAGTTTCCAGAAAATGCCGGTACTTTCTGACATGTAATGGATCGAGGGTAGCATTTGGCAATGAGGGTAGCCAACAGTCTAGTCTAGTGGAATACTTTTATTGCTGACACTAAAACAATTTCCTTGTACTTCAGCCACTCTCTTACAGATTGGAAAGACAGAGGTCTATCTCAGCTACAAATGAAGTGATTGATGCAGTAGGGAAGCTGTCCAGCAAATCACACTGTGAAGTCTGCATTGTAGCAGGGGGCATGAAAGGTGTTCCAAGTAACACACTCGAAGTGTAAGGTGCACTGTACCACTGATAACCCAATTATTTTCCAATGACAGAGGAATGTTCTAAATAAAGGCAAAGATCTGGGCTAAACCTGGCAATAGATAGCTTTCCAAAAGCAGCTAGCTTTCTCCTCAGCTGTTTGTTTCTAACTCTTCTGGCAGCCATGACCCTCTCCGCACCACATGGGGAAAATTTCCCTACTCACAAAACCTCCGAAGAGAAGGCATTTGTTTAAAATTCTGTCTCTCTCTCTAAGCTTTATACTCTCTGATTTTGCTCATGCATTACAAACTTGATCCTCCTAAGTAGCCTCAACTGGCATTTTCTCGTTGACCTCAATTAAGTGAGACCAGGATACAGATAAGGTTCTGTGTGAGAAATCACTGTATGCTGGTAATTGCAGAATCTTATTCAAAGATACATTTTATCTGTGTTTTTGAAATTAAAATAGGATAGGAAAGAGGGGGAGAAAAAAGCTCAGGCAGAAAGGCTGGCATTTTATTTTTTTTTTCAGGTTGCTTCAGTAGTAGATTGACCTCCCTCAGATAAATCTGTGCACCATGGAAACTATTTTCTCACTGAGGAAAAATTTCCAAGTTCAGCTGAAGGCCTATACATCAAGTTAAGCATATAGCTAAACTGTGCAACTGTGTAATCTTACTGCCCTCTTCCCATCCTTCGCTCCCGTTGTTTGTCATCCTTATTGTCATATCTGGTTTCAAAGCAGGGTAAGGTCACTGGGGCGGGGCACGTGCCTTGCTCTGTGTTTGTAGAACTCCAGTACATGGGAGTATGGGAAAGAAGGGGAAGGAAAACACTTCTTTAGATCTTTGGAGGATAAATACAAAAGCAATAATAATATGCTGTAAAATAAATGCTATCAACTGATATTTACACAGTCTTTTATCTAAAGTCTCTACTGTGTTCAGCATAATTATAGTGCTGCTCAGTAAAATATAGGTGGACAGAATAGTAATTCCTTTATTGCTATCATCTTGCTTTACTGCATATTCACAGTTAACCTACACTTGCAGGTCTAAAATAATAATAATACGAGCTTATATATTAGTACCTTCTGTAAGCATGGATGAACTGTGAACATCTGTAGAAAGGAGAACTTTGTGTCCAGACAGTTTTTACACTACATATAAGAGCCACCCAGCAACAAGGGTCAGCCCAGCAACTACTGACAGCTATGTTCGAGCAGTTTCATGGAAATGATGGCATATATAGCAAAACAGCCTGCGGATGCAAAATCTAGAGTTCATTTTTTTTACCCTCAACTCTTTGTATATAAGAAATGTATAAATGACTCTCTAATGTTTTTTATCTAAGCATATCACAAATACCCAGGGATGTGGAGTGGGATATTGCACTCTAAGACAGCCTTAGAGAGGCAGAAATGCCAAAAATAAATTAACGGAGACTCAAAGAAAGTAAAGACAAAGGAGAAAGAGATTACAGCAATGAAGTTATTTAGGAATGAATCTAATAGAAAAGAAAAGAAAAAAAAAAAAAGAACTGACAACAGTAAATTCTGTTTCCTCCCAGTATCCAGTGGATTTCAACATGCCCTGCCCATGTTTTTCTTCCATGTCTTATCTGAATTCTGTAGCTTTCAAATAAACCCTTTCTTGTTGTGAGGAATCCAACTGTCAAAAGTGACAACTACAATTTGAATGGCAGTGTAGAAAGTCCTGAAGTGTCTGTGTGCCTATGACAATATAGAGAATCCAGTCACAGATCAACATTACCTGAACATGTGTACACCTTGTAGTAGTTGAACATAAGCTCACTAATAGACAAGTTTCAGCTTTTAAAGAGCAATGCATATATGTCACACTTAAGCCACAACTTTTGCAGGCAACACCTTAATGTCATTGTAACAAAATCTGTAATTCTTTTTTTTAAGCATCACTTTATGGGGTGCAAATTTAATTGCTCTCCTGTCACTTAGTTTCCACTGATAATGTGCATGGTTTTTGAAGAACAGGCAGACAGTAATGGGGTTTATTGTCATCTGATCTGTTGTTCTTTTTTTTCTTTTTTTTTTTTTTAATTCCTCTACTTCAAGTTATGTGCATATATATATATTTTAAAAAGCATTCTTACATGTAAGCAAGTTCATTAGCTGACATGAAGAATAAGGAATGAAATTAAGCTGAAGGCAATGTAATTCATAGAGGAGAAGAGAACTGGTGTTCTGCAGGCAGAATCTTTTCTGCTATTTAACTGTTTATTTCATAATGTATATCTCCGTAGTCTTAGACCCTATCACTCTGGTAGGGATAATGCTTAACATAAATATGTTAAGTGAAACAAGAGGTACACTCTTTTTTGCCTTAGAACAGACATAATTTATAGAGATTATGTGCAGGTTTTCCCTTTAGCTCCTGTTGAAACCATGATTACAAGTGATAATGTAAAAGTTTATCAACCTTCTTGGCGGTGCCAGTATAGATGACAATGAACGAGTTTTATCTCCTTTGTTTCATGATTCTGTAGTTAGAATAAGTAACATCAGAGGTTCCTATTTCTCTTGCAATTTACATGCAGTCCTATTGTCCTCATGTGAACTGCAATACTTTCTTCATTAGCATATGCTGTTAATATGTTCATTAAATTCATGTCACATTGTAATTAATCTCAAAATGATGTTATTTCTGCAGAACCTACAACCTCATTATGTTCACAGTATGTACATCACAGCCATGTTATTTCTGAAAGAGGTATGCCTCTATTTGGTTATTAATCAAGGGGTCATTTCTGCCCAATTTACAGCAATTAACTCTTTACAAGAAATCATTCTGAAGCCTTGGAGCAAGATATTAAGCAGTAAAATTATTATATGCTTTTAAAAGAGAAGGACATTTCTGCACGGTAGTGTTTATTTATATAGTATATTTAATAATCCATACAAATAAAAAAAAAGAAAAAGAGAGGTTAGATTCAGCACACTGGGGTAGATATATAAGGCTAAGCAGGATCAAAAACTAAGGAGTAGCTAGTAACTATGAATTGCCAAACAGAGCAATGAATACTTGAGATCTAAGGGGTAAGGTGATGGTGAATCTGATTTTAAACTCACACTGAGCAAAAAAATGATTCGCACATAAGTAGTTGTCCATACTGTAGAGATAAATCAAAATTATCCTAATCAAGTACTGCTGAAAACTGCATGTCTCGTCTCCAGGTCAGTAGGACAGATTTTAGCCCACTGTTTCATTTTCAGCAATTTGCAACAAAATAAAATGTCAAAGACTATCTTTCCTTGCAGATAAATGTTGTCCTTGATAATTAGAATGTTTTTACCAGGTGCAAGTGTTTATTTTTTTTTCCTCTTAAAAATATAACCAAATGTTATATTTTTTGTTACAATGTAACCAAATGTGGTTTAACGTCAGATTTTCTGGGGCAATTTACACCAATTTATAACTGTAAGCAAACTTATTGTCATCATAAAAGAAGTATGTCATGGGTGGCTTTTGCAAATTATGAGAAATAAACTGGGATGACCAGCTATACAAATATACTCTACTAAAAAGAAATTTGTGACTGTTAGTGGCAGGAATTAATATAGCAGGAATTCAACATAAGTTCCCAATCTGACTGATACCAAACACCACGGCTTTTGGTGGGCCCAGATTTCACACTCAGCATTTGGCACCCGAATGGTTGATTGGCAGTCTATCAGCTACTGCCCATACAGATTTCACCCTGCCTCAGGTTCCAGGTCCTTTGAAGGAATTGCAGCAAACAGAAGACACGTTCCAAGAACTACACCTTTAGTTTTTCAGGAGCAGTAGCCACAACGATCAAAAGAGACATTAGTGAATAAAAGTATTTTAATAATTGACACTATGGCTCTCTGTAAATATTGATAGTTGATAAGATACTCACTTTAGTAAAGTGTTTCTGAGAAAGAGGAAGACCGAGCAGTAAATTCTGGGAAAGGAAGTGAAGCTTGGCAAGGTCCTTTTAAACTTCTTTTTCAAAAAGATAAGTTGATCAAATAATAAATACATCTTTCTTTTCTTCAGAATTAGGGATAGGGCGAGCTTAGGCTGCAGCCTGCTAGTCAGAACAGTGCGGCAAACAAACTTCTGAGAGGAAACTCAGCATATTTATGAATGGGATTATTGGTGTGGCTGACTGCGCAGCAGGGAAAGGATTCACTGCCCCCGGAGGCAACTTTCCAGTCCTGTGCCAGCTCATATGGTTATTTAGACGCTCTAAAAAGTCTCTCTGAAGCCCTGTAGCGGCTCAGGAGAGAGGAGGACTGATGTTTCAAATTTCTGTATTTCTCGTGGCAACAGGAAACGTCAGAGAGCCTCGAGCTGATGAACGGTGGTATACGGTTTCTCTAGGTGTTTATTTACCCATTGGGATAACTCGAAGTCTGCATATCGTTTACCAACACCGAGGCTGGCGCATCGGCTGCACGCTTCAGTGAGGGATGCCTTATAGCTTCCCGCGGTGTAACTGGTAGTTTTATTCTTGGAAGAGTTTGCAGAGCCAAGTGGACTTCTCCGGGTACCACGTCAAGGCAGGGGAGTGTGTACATGCACGAGTGCGAGAACAAAGGACGTAACCCCCGGGCCGAACGCGCGGGTCTGCCCAGCAGACGTGCCGCAGCTCAACCCAGCCGCAGCGGGAAGCTGGGCAGTGGCCGCGCTTCTGGTCCTGAGAGGGACGGAGGCAGCTCTGCCTCCCCGGCCCCCGGCCAGGGGCAGGACCCCCGGCGGCGGCCTCCCGGCCTCAGACGGGCGGTCTCCGGCCCGGCAGGCACCGCCCGCCCGAAGGCAGCCCAAAGATAAGACCCCGGCGCGGAGCCGGCGGATGCCGCCTCCCGCATCCATCCTCCCGCTCCCATCCGCGGCTCGGCGGCGGGACGGGACACACCGCCCCGTTCTGCTCCCCCCGCTGCCTGCCTGCCTGCCTGCCTGCCGGGCGGGCCGCCTCTCCTCGCCTTCCCCACTCCCACCCTGCCTGCCGCCGTCGGCCCCCCGCCTCCCCCACCCTCACCTCAGCCGCCCCCCTCTGTCTGGCTCCCCCCGCTCTGTCTGGCGGCCCCCCCGTGCCCGGCGCGCTTCTCGCGAGAGCTGGGGATGCCGCCGCAGCCGCCGCCGCCGCGGAGGGGGAGACACTCGGGGGGAGCCAGTGACGTCGGGAGTTTTCCTGAAAGTCAATAACGAGCCCGGCGGAGGCGGCGGGAGGAGCCGAGAGCGGGGCCCGGGCGGCTCCGGGGTGAGTGCGCTGGGGGGAGCCGCCGCCACCGCCCTCCTGACCCCGCGCATCGATGCTGCGGCCGCGCTGCCCGCCCGGGCGCCTCCCTGCTTAGCGGGGCGCGCAGCTCCATGTAGCCGCCGCCGCCGCCAGCGCCCTGGGGCCGGAGCCGCCCCCTCCCGCCCCCGCGGAGACACCGGCCGCCAGGGACCGCCGAGCCCGGCGGGGGGACAGGGGAGGAGGCAGCGGCGCCCTCCCTCCCCTTCTCCCCCCGAAGCCGCCGCCGCCGCCGCCCCTCCGGCCCCGCAGCAGCGCCCGCGGCGCCGCCGCCTCTGCAGGTACGGGGCGGGAGGGGCCGGGCGGCGGAGGGGCGCTTGGGCGGCGGCGCGCCAGGGGATGCGGGGCGGCGGCGCGGCGCGGCCGGGGGCGGCGGGGAGCGCGGGGCGGGGGCGCGGGCACCCGTGGCCTAGCGCTGCCGGCGGGGCGGGAGCGGAGGGAGGGGACCGGAGCTGGGGGTGGGAGGGGGTCGCCGTGCCGGCGGCGCGGGGACTGAGGTGGGGAAGGGCGGGGCGGGGAGCGGTTATGTAACGGGGCGGGGGGGGGGGGGGAGCAGGGGCAGGGCAGGGCGCGCGCCCGGGGGCGCTGCCTGCGCGGGGCCGTCGGTTCCCACGCGGCGGCCCCTCCCCGCCGGGCGCGCGCCAACCTGTACCCCCTCTTCCCCCCCCGCAAGCCCTCCGCGGCCGAGCGTGTGCGGTGGGTGTCCGCCGGGCGGGATGGCGGTGCTGCGAGCGGTGTTATCCGCTGGGAACTTCGGTGCGTGCGCCAGCGAGTGTGCGTGTGTGTGTGTGTGTGTGTACCCGCGACCCTGCGCTAAGAATAGCAGCGCGGCCGGCGGGCCGCTGATGGCAGCGCCTCCCTCCCTCAAGTGATGCTGCTAATGCTGCTGCTGCCGCCGCCACTGCTGCTGCTGCCGCCGGCGGCGGCTCTGGCTGCAAGTAAACAAACCGGCCCCCCCGCCCACCCCGGCCATCATGGAGGCCGCGGCCCATATGCTAAAGCTGATGCGCGGCCGGCTGCTAACGGCTACCGGCACCTCTGCCGTGCGGAGCGGGGGCTGGCCTGCGGAGGGGCCTGCCCCCAGGCGAGGCCTGTCCTGCCCCGCCGGGAGGCGAGGTGCAGTGCGGGGTCCGCAGGTGCTGCTGCGGGGCGGAGCACATGGGTGCCCTGGGGTGCTCCGGTGTGCAGGGACACGGTCGGGAACGCTAGGAACACGTGGTGCGGGGCTGTTCCGACGGGTCAGCACAGCGCCGCTGAGCAAAAAGTTACCGAATCACACCGTTATATACCGTAGTTTCAATGCAAATGGTCGTGATGTAACGAGCAGTGACAGGCTTGTTGGCAGGTCGGTTGCTTTACATGTGCTGTGCTGATGAGTTTACTTTGGGATGGGAATCTGGGAGGCGTGAAATAGCCAGTACTGCTTTCACGTTCTCCCATTGTATGTTATTTCAAGGGTGTATGTAAAAAAACCCAAACTCCTCCCCCCAAACTTACTTTCTTACAGCTGAAAAGGAATAAAAAATTTAATTTCTCTTAGCCTTTATTCTAAATATTTTTCTTTAATAATCAGTTGGCTGGCTACTTTTACATATCTGCATCATCTCATTGCTTTTATGAAAACATATCTCTGGCTCGAATCACTTGGCCTCTGTTCAAGAGTTTTGTTATGATGGACCTGATACCTACATTGCCAGCTTTTTTCAGGACTGAAGAAACATGAAGCAGCCTCTTCTGCTTTCCCTAAAACTTTGCTAATATAATAGGTAAATGCATTTCCCTCTGTTTTGCATACAGAGGTCTTTATTTCTCAAGGCAAGAGTCATGCAAATCAGTAGATCTACACTTTTGACAAGTAGCATTTTTGCATGATCTCTTGTCTCTGCCAGCTTCAGTAAAAGCTGGTTCTGGCTGTTCTGCACTGGAATGTGGAAAAGAGCATACATGAGATAGGGAAGGAAGTTTATTTTGACTTTTAAAGTAAATGCACTGCTTAAGAAGATTCTGTTTGTAGGACTGTTTGGTTCTTTGCCTTTTTGGCAGGAGTCTTTACGTTGACCCCAATATCTTTAATTGGATCGGGTTGCTAATTTTATAGTTCATGTGGGTATATTTTGTTTGGATGCAGCCAGTAAGCCAAGTTCAAGTAAGGGCCAACAAAAAACTGGAGAGATAAGAAAATATCTGTTTCCTACAAGGCTACCTGTAACATTTGAATAACACATTTTCTGGTGTAATGTAAGTGCATGGTTTGTGCATGGACACAGGTAACATTAGCAAGACTGTCTTGGTTTAGACGGTTTATTTTACAGTGTGTTCCTACTTACTTTGACTAGGTTTGAATGAATTCAGTAGTCACATTAGTTTCATAAAGAGGTTCATGGAAAGCAGTATTTCAGTGGTTTACTCCCTCATTTGTTTTGTGTTTTGGGGGAAGATGATGTTTTTAAGAAAAAGCAGCTGTTTTGCTGGAAGCTATTGAGAATTCAGGAAGGTACTAGTTTGCACTTTGCCCCAGTTGAAGTAGGTGCAGTTTTAAGGATTGAATGGCATTAATTTGCACTAGAAAATGTTGACATTTTGACACTGTAAGAAATGCTTTGTGAATGGGAAAATGTCTTAGTGAGCTTTTTTTTTGTTTTCTTTTTTTCTTTAAGCTTAATGCAAACCCACTTACTAGGGTTCTGCTATTGTTTGTAACCAAAGCTTCTTTGCAGGATGTTACCATAAACTGTATCTTGACTTCCGACTACAGTTTGAAACAGCATGTGTCTGAAGTTTGTATAATGACTAAGGGATCCTTCAGACTACTTGGAATTTGTCTAGCACTGATTCATTGGGTGTTCATTCACTTTCTGCTTGCACATTTTCCCAATTTGAAGAAACCTGTTGAATAATCACCCAGGAAGCAGTTCTTGCTGAATAATGTTTAAATACACAGTTGTTTTGGAAGGAACGATACCATTACTTCAGTGATTCCTGTTAAAATACATTTGAAATCTCTCTGCTCTTCTTGGTATAAAAAGATATAACTATTTCTTAGCAACTGTATTTGGTTATAGTTTCATTTTGTGCTGTTAATGCAACAAGGGGAGGTGGCCGTGGTGCCATGGTAGCCTAGCTTTCCTTCAGTTTTGTGACAGAGACCCAGTGTTCCTTGGCATCTTTTATGGCTTGGGCTTACTGCTAATTTTAGCTGTCACTGGAGAGTGGAAAGACATTGAAATACACTGAGTGAAAACTTTCTTGTACCATTTTTCCATTTTGGTATGGATAATGCATAGATTATTTGTATTAAAAGCAATGCACTGTACTGTAACTGTATTTGTGTGTGTTAGTTGCCTTTATGCCAAAAGCCTTCTGTTCTCTTTTTCCCAGCTAATAAACCATTCTGTTCTAAGTGTGCAGTCCTTCTATTGCAAACAACAGTAACAATTCAAGAAGAGGGGAGTAGTTAAATGTGTGCATCCATGAGTTTTGTTTAACATTAAAATGTGGCTTTTATTTTCAGTGTTTGTATGAAATATCCAGCCCACTTACTGTTTTTGTACTCTTTTGAGAAGAAAGGATTGCCAACTGAAGTGCTCTTTAAAACCATTCTAGGATATTAGATTAATTTGTGTCATCTCAGATTCTCATTCTGTTAGGATATGCCTAATCAGAATACTGTGGAGGGGGCAGGTGATACTTCCTAGCACAGCCTGTGCTTCAGGGTGCTCTGCATTGCTTGTGAGGAAAGGTGTGTTCTCGGTGAGAACCTCTCTTGTCCGCCAGTATCTTTCCTTTTGTCCAGGGGAGACTTCCCCAGAACCACAAGGTCTCCTTGGTAAATGTGTTGCACTAGTTACTCTTCTTTGTAACAAGTTGGTGGTGTAGAATGGATTATTTTCTAAACATAAGTTCCATAGTTAATGGAAAAGCTGATTCAAAGGTTGTGGTGGTTTTTTTTTTTTGTGTGTGTGTGTGTTTTTTTTGTTAAAGAAATGTTGAAGTCAGAGAAACCAAAGCCTACTGGCAAATAATAAAACAGTGAATGTGAAGGTTAACTTTTTAGTGTTTCACATAGTATAGAAAGTAATCTTTAAAGTTTTGGTTTATATTTGCATCTTGACTAACTCTATGGACAAAATTGTGGGATACCTATATGAAGAGTTTATGAATGAAGCTGATTTAGACAAATCACTAATACATACTAAGAAACAGATTGCAGAAAATGCAAGGGTTTAGTAGCCAATTAGTTGGCATTTTGTCCTGGTTCTACAGTTCTATATCAGTGTTAAGTATGAACATTCATGTAGTTTTGATGCATGACACGGGTTTCAGGCAGATTCTTTTTGTCTTTTTTAATGTAAAGGTCTTTTTCAGCTCTGGTAGAAAGCTGAGGCAAAGTTAATACTTAAAAAGGAAAAATCTCCCCCCCTCCCCCGTGGATTGAATATTATTACATGTTACTGTCAAGGAGAGTAAGCATTTTTGGCTTCTGTGTATGAAGATGCATACTTCTTGTCACTTTAAATGTTTGTTTGATTTTTTGAAGCTACTTCTGCCAACACTTGCTATGTTTAGATTAAATATCGAAATATATGTCAAGTCCATCTTGACCAGTCCTCTTTCTCCATGTATTTCTATGTGTCTAGGTGTGAGTCATCCTGATCAAAAACTAGCATTAAGAACAAGTTATTGCTCTGTGATTTTTTTTTTCACTGTAATATCCTGACAAAAGAACAGTAGTAAATTTACATTTACAAATGCAACTGTGACCTCAGTATTTCATATATATGTCTGAATATATCGACAGCATGTTTGTCAGACTTCCCTGTGTTGTCCATGTGCTAAAGTTATTCAAGTGCCTCCTATAGCAGGAGCAGAGATGAAGAGCTTGCTTCAGTTTCACTGAGATCAGTGGTCTTGCCTTTTTGTAGGTGTGGAATGGCAGCAGTGCCCAGCAGTCAAAAACTACTTATACAGCTGATTTAGCACCACAGAATTAATACAGTATTTCTCAGCTGAGTCTCACAGTCTTGCAAAACAATTTATACCAACACACATAATTTTTTTTTCTCCCCTAAGGACTTAATGTGCTTCTCAAGATGAGGGTGCAGCCTGCCTTGGGAAGTTGTATTAAAACTGTATCTTTTTCGAATTCTATTGATATACTTTGGGGCAGAGAGTTAAGGTTGCATGCGTGTTTCATGTTATCTGAGTTTTCGTATAACATTTGTCAAAGACCTTCATCTGGTGAGCTCTGCATCTAGCCTTAAATGTGTGTAAGCAGTAATATACCTGTGAAAAATACACAGTCTTCATTTAAGGTTGCAGTGAATTCCTTCCTTGCTGAGGAAATTCAGACTGCAAGTTGTTGACAGTAATGCCTGTTGAGGGTGAAAAGAAGATCCAAAGGTTTTAGGTTAGAAGCTGATTATGTTCTAGTAATGTATTGCAGTGTCAGTGTTTGGCAGTTAGTAAGTTCAGAAATGTTTGACTGCTTTGTAGGAAAGAAGCACAAAGCTCATTCCTGTTGTTGCAAGGCAATTCAGAATTTAATTTGTTAAAATATCCAGGCAACAAATAAATCCTACTATAAGAGTTTGAAAGAAAGCTACGTGGTAGACATGTCACTGAACTTTTTCCATCTCTGATATTAATAGTTTGAGAACACATTTTTAACTCCATGCTTTACTTTTCTTGTTACTCGGAGCACTTCACATACTTCTGTTTTTTATTACCTCCACCAGCGCTTTGTGTTTTGTGCATGGTATGATGTTGTGCTGCCGAAAAGTTACTGCCATACAAATAATATAAGAACTTATTGAAACTTTTATTTTGTATCTCTTGAAGATACCTGTTAAAATCCCTAATCTCAGAATGAATAGGAATTTCTAGGGTGTTTAAACTTTTGAAACCCAGATTTCCTTTTATATGGAGTATTTCTAGACATAGAAAGCCAATTTTCATTTGTTTTAAAAGTATGGAACTTGGGTTTAATTCTGCTTGGTTGTTTGAGTCATCACTAAACTAAAATATTACTAAATTACTAAATTTTTTAAAGGGAAAAGGGACTTTGTCCTAAAAAGGCAAGAATTAGTATTTTTACGTTAATCCTCTGCTGAAGTTATTACATGTATTTTGAAGTGTTGAGGGGAATAACATTATCATAGTTGTGATACTAAACTCAGCTAATCCTCAATTTGCCTTGCCTTAAGTCTCAAAACTCTCCCCAAGTTCATTGTCTCAGTAAGTCTTTTTTTTTTTGATGTGTAACTTTAGCCCTCCCTTCACCTTTTCTGCTTAAAATGTATTCTGTGGCTAAATTTCAGACCTATACTCTATGTGTTTCACCACTCTGCTTCTGTCTGGTTTTCAGCTATTGTTTGATGTGGTTGGGAGGGGGACAAAAGGACTTGAAGCATTTTTGTTAATAAACACGATGCAAAACAATGGGTTGTTAATGTTTCACCTGGGATTCTAAAGGAACAATTTAGTTACATTTAGAAACTTCCTTTATACCTTGGTAAACAACGGCAGGGGTGGCTTTGTTCACCTTTAATTATACCTTTGTCCCTCAAAATAACTTGCTTTGTCATTATAATAGGGAAAGAAATACGAAATGATGGTTTCTTTCCTGATAAACTTCTTCAGTTTTGCAGACTCTAAATAAAACATCCAATATGCATTTTAATACAGTGTGCCTGTGGTCTCCTCACTAGGCTTATCTAGGCATATTTTAGTTATGTGCAGCTCTTTGACATACTGAAAATGAAAATAGAACACTGAAAATATTAAGGCACAAAGCATACACGTAAGCATGCTTTAAAAAGAACTATTTATGTTTTCTGAAGTATGTTGTTTTTTCTTACCACAGGGTGTAGGCAGTGCCATTTCCCTATTATTCCCCTCATTATTCCAAGTCAGGGGTTAAGAAATAAAGTTGTTAGTAAACTTTTGATACCAATATTCTTGAAGACATTGAGGATTTTAGTACAAAATGTAATTTAAAAATTATTTGCAATGCCTATCTTGGAGTTTTTTTGAATTTTTGCATTTGTTTTAACATTTCTGAAGTATGAACGTTTCTTCTTAATATTTAGGGGTATCTTTAAGTGTCTTAATTGTGCATACATAAGGATTACCGTTTTCCAAACTTAGGATCTGTTCTCTTTTAATATTCTTCTTTTTTTGAGTCCTTTGTCTTGTCAGGCCGGTTCATGTTTTCTTTTGTGTTGAGTGCAGGTTGTTTGTTTGGTTTTTGTGTGGGTTTCTTTTTTTTTTATTTTTGTTATTTATTTCTTATTAATTGTAACTTTTGACAGATACTCTCTGCTCCAAGGTTCCTTTTTCTCTATCTATGGGGTGGTAGTATTGAAATCAATCAGAATCAGTGGGTCCTAAGATTGTAAAAAGGGACATGATCCATTCTGCTCCATTTCAAGAATAACCAGAATAGAGAGTTCGTAAAAAGCTGTATGAATACTCTATACTTTTTAGATACAGCACTCAACTGAATGTGATTCTTCCATTAGCTTTACGGGCTAATTTGATTTAGTGGGTTTTGTAGCAATCTCTGTTACGCAGTGTTGTCTTTTGTGTAATTTTTGATGATGTGCAATATATCCTCTAATTGTTTGACCAGACTTCAGAAAGCAACTTGGGTAGGGGAAGAGGATATGCATGCATTTTTCATATAAATAAAACTTGAATCTCAGCTTCCAATTCTAAAGACAGCTCTGTTTTTAGTTTTGAGTCTTTTGAATTCCTTGCTCTGTGATTGCAGCTGGCACTGGAGACAGTTGCAGCCTGTTCATTTGTCTTGGAGGACCCAAACTCAGATTTGAGAAAACCCCTTAAGAGCTTGATCTGCCACAAAAAAGTGCCCCCAAAGCAGGGAAGCAAACATGTGTGACGGAAGCCTCTAGAGGATGACTAAGAGCTGCTTTTTTTTGGTAGCATGTGTTTTGTGTGCATACCCAAAATTTTTCAGTTACCTTTCTGAGAAATAAGGACATGGAGATAATGAATGAGATTTGGCTCTGCTTATGTTGAGGACCAAAGAATCTCAGTGAGTCAGGCAAAGTGAATCACAAAGAATCACTTGTGGGGTTTTTTGGTTGGGTTTTTTTTTTTTCTACCCAAACATTTTATTAAACAAATGATTACTTGTAAAAAGGAAAAAGGGTGATTCCCTTATATATTGAGAGAATAAGGTTGGATGAATCACTAAGTTGATAATTCTACAAGAAGCTATAGGTATAGTTTCTGGAAGCACTGAAACTGATACTGTTGGTATTCTTTCTGATAACTTGAATTGGTAAATGTGAGAGTATCTGTTTTTTTCTCAGCTCCAAAATTGTTGAAAGTAGGAGCCTGTGTTTATGAAAGTTCTTACAACAGAGACCTGAATCACACAATTTACACTGAATTTATGGGCACTGTCTTCTTTAC
The DNA here is from genome assembly GCA_017639245.1 of Myiopsitta monachus. NCBI lineage: Eukaryota > Metazoa > Chordata > Aves > Psittaciformes > Psittacidae > Myiopsitta > Myiopsitta monachus. The sequence goes on along the minus strand of CM029925.1, from coordinate 40,600,821 downwards.
TCAGCTGTCTCTTGTCACAAGGGAAATGGGAGGATGCCCAGATTCCAAGGGAGTGTTGTCTGTTCTTAGGAGTCTTGATGATTATTCACTTGCACATAGTGGTTGTTAAGTGTAGACCTGAACCACTGTTTTTAGTCCTTCTGCTTGGATGGGATTTCTTTGCTTCTCCATGTCCCCTGGGTCTGTGGAGGTATCTGATTGCTGTGATGGGCATGAGAGCCTCCTTTAATTTAAAAATACAAGTTGAGGAAAAGGTGTCTTCCTACTGAATGGTCCATTGCTCAGTTTATAATGGTTGGTCTTACAGTTCCTTATGGTAGCATTATGAAATGAGTTGGTTCTCTATATTTGTTACTGTTAAAGTTCAAGATGAAAAGCGAAAAGGAGTTAGCTAGTTTTCACCATGGCTTGGGAAAACTGTGAGCCTTGGCAGAAGAATCTGGAACTCTTTTGCATCTAATGGTTTCTGCTTAATCTTTGTTCAAAAAGATGCCTTTGCAATCTCTAGAGCTAGGAACTTAAAAGTGTAATACCAGCTCTTTAGAAGTGTGCTGAATTTTCGTCAAACACTATAAATGTGGCTTAATAGCTTTCCAAAGAAGAAAGGAGTGTTACCGCTTTTTACCAGATCTAGAAAACCCCAGGTGTTTTCTTCACATGACTGGCTGTGACGGAGTAAATTTTTACACTTGCACCATAAAGCATATAGACAATAGGTTCTTGTATGTATTATGCATATATATGACTTCGTGATACTGTCTGCAGAATACACACTATACGCTGCTGGAAAAGCATCTTCAAAGTTCTGTTTGATAACGAGGGGGAAAAGAAAAGGGCAATCCAACATGTTTTTCTGTTCCTGGAACTTATATAAAAATAAGTCAAGTTTTTCTCTGTAGGAAGCAGCTGGAATGCAAAATATCTTCAACTTCAGTTCTTACACATTTTTTCCCTACTTCTGTGGGTTCATATTATAGCAATAAGGGAAACTGTAAAAATTATATACCAGCTGCTGAATCTTGAAGCACCTCGGGAGAGCAGAGTTGATTGCTAACAAGTATTTAAGTTCTGTGCCAGCTGTGCAGAATAAACATATCTCTAGCTTTTCTTGAAATAGTTGAACTGTAGATGAAATGCTATTTTTCATGTGAGAGTTCTTGTTCCGCATGTTTCAAGCAACTCCTTTACATCTATAGACAATGCTTTATCTTTAGGGAAGAAGGTTTCTGTATGACTATTTTTCATTAAGGTCAGTTTTTGTCGTAATAAGAAGTAATTCTCCAAAATCTCTTTCAGAGCATTGCCGAGTGGCTTTCAGGGGAAGGGAATACAGCTTTTAGAAAGCCTCGGAGGAATTTAATGAGGGATAATACTACAGATGCTTATAAATGGCTTCTTGAAAGTGTAGTGTGAAAGTAGAACCTTTATTTTCGTCTTTTAATGTTTCAATTTTATCTCCTTCAGTTTCCCATATAACTCATTTTGACTTTTAATTACTCATTAAGAGAATAATCAATATAACCATACAACTGTTGATAATTCTGGAAGTGTTCCTCTTAATATTGTGAAGCTAAACTGGAGATAATTCAGTTTTGTCACCATATTTTACCTGCTTTTTGTATTTTGGGGAGTTTGTTCAAAATTCAGTGCAGTAGTATAAGTGGTAGGTGGGCTGCAGTCCTACAGACATACATCTGAGGTTGTTAGGACACTGACGTGAAAATCTGTCATAGATCAGATTTTGTGATCAGTGGGTAAATAGGGAGCTTTAAGCATAAATTCATTCATTAAAACTGGGTGTCTACTGGAATGTCTTAATGATCCGTATGTGGGCAGACATGGTTATTGCTACCAAGTACAGAAGTTCATTTCTTACAGCTTAGTCTTTACCAATGAGAATAAATTAGCGCACTTAAATTTTCCAAAAGGCTAAAACATACTGCAGCATGTGCCAGCTGAGTACTGTGTGTTACATTGCTTCTTTTGTCTTTATAGTTGGAAATAAAAAAAGCCACCTGTGAGCACTTCTTAAAGAATGCAGTGAAAGTCTTGTAGGGAAATCAAACTTAAGTCCAATCTTTAGATACTGATGTGCTTACACTTCCTTCACAGAACAGCTGCTTTTAGGTCACAGCTGTCTGACCCTCACCTATAGCTTTGTAAAGATCTGCGTGTTTGTACTGAGAGCTGCGGTGATCCAGAACGGCAAGGCTGCTGCCAGCTTTCAGGCATGTGTCAATCTGCTAGGGTCTATTTCCATTCACAGCTGATAGACTTGCTTATCTCTAGTTTGAAATATGCAGATAAAGGTTCTGATAATGTATAACCCAGAAAATAACTCACACTGGTAAGGTGAAGGATGTGGAAATGCATGTTCTGGTTATTTCTGCTAATCCGACTATATGTATAACGTGAAGTCTAAACAGCTAGTGAGATCAGTTAACAGTAATGAAGCACTCACGTCCTTCCAAAGCCTTGTATCTAACATTTTAACTGTTATGAAAGCTTGAACAGTATTTAAGTCTTAAGGCAGGGTTCAGTAGCATAGACACAGGCATCTGGTGTCCTTTTAGACCCACCAGGGTATGATGCCAATGCAAGATGCTGTGCATCACCTGCATGGGTGATACCTGCCAGTGCTGCGGAGGTGTCTTGGGGACAAAGTATTCAATATTACTTAAACTTTGCAGTATTAATGAACTTAGCACTGTGGTTTTTAGTTTTATGCAGCTGAACTAGTTCATGTTTTAAAAAAATAGTTTGGTGAAGGCAAAGCTGTAAAATGGACACTCTTCAGGGTTTCTGTAAAATCAGGTTGTACTGCATTCTTTGTTGCGTACCACTTGAAAAAAACTACTCATACCAAGTTTTATTTTGCACAGCACAACATCCTTACAGAAGTAGCCTTCCATCTAGCTGCTGTGTGCTGCAAATACATGTTTTTGTCAAATGATAATAAAAATAATGTGCATATGTATAATGGTTAAGTTTTTGCCCTGTAGTTGGTTGGATTAAAACAGCTTATTTCCCAGGTCTTTCTCAATTCATTCATTGCACAGATTGCTTCCAGCACAGTCCTATTTGTTTCTATCATGTTTACATTTGTTGGTCAGTCTTCTAAATGGATACATATGTGCGGCATTCAGTAGTACTAAACTGGTGTGTGGGTTTCTGTTCTAGCACAGTGTACACACATGCTTCTGTCTGTACAGAGATAGAAGGGTGTTCCTCTACCACCAGAGAAGCCCCTTTTCCTCACTTCCCACCATTTTCTAGATGAGTGTTATTTGAATGTTGAAGGATGGAGGGGAAAGGCAGTTTGCTGGCAAAAGGAAATCTCTCCTGGCTCTGGCTTCTCTTCCTGCTTGATTGTAGTGCTATTTATCCCTTCTTCACAGCTGTTAAGTACTCTGGGAGTGAGGCGGTCAGAAGAGAGGGTTGTGGCTTCTGAGAGTGGTGTGTCCTGTTCCAGGGCTAACTTGCCTTCTGTCTGCCGCAAGCTGAGCTTTGTAGGAAAAGAGCACTCTTGTCACTGCCTGGCTTAAAGTCTTGCTAGAATGATTTCTCCTTTTCATAAATGAAATATTGGCTTTTTTGGTTAATTTGTACTCGTAAGAAGTGGTTTAGTTCACATACTCATAGATGATGCTCTCTTTTAAAATCTTCTATAGATTAAGGCTTTATATTGGATGTAATGCAGTTATAGTGGAATTAGGAAGAATATTATATTTCTATAGCCTTTACTATTTTTTTTTAATTCGATTAAAAAAACTAGTTGCATGGCTGATTACTGATTGCAAACTGATGACTGCAGATTTTAGCAGTTACAAGGATAACTGTGTCCATAATACTTAAAGCTTTGGTTTTAAGTTCCTTTACAGAACCTTCTATATTCTTGTACTTTTGACATGATCAGTGTAGCCATTCTAGAGGAACCACTTGTCCATTGCATGGATTCTGACAAATATGGGAATGGTTAAAGCTCCTGTGGAAACACAGGTCTGAGTTGGACCTGTGAAGGCGTACCAGCATAATTTCATTTATCAGTATCCTATGCATTAGTATGAAAAAATTCTGTTGTGTATATTTTATGGAAGTGGCATATGACTTAAAATTTAACACATTCTGCTTCTTTTAAATATTACAATATCAATGGAAAATGTGCTGTAAGACTAGAAACAAGATTCTGTTGTATGGTTAATTAAAAAATGCCAGATTTTTAATATGAGCTCAGTTAGTGGAAAACATCAACAAAGACTTTTTTGTTGGCTGTCAAGTGAGGAAGAAAGAAAAGATTTAAATTCTTTCTCTAATATTTCCTTCCAGGCTGACTCATCAGTAGAAATTGAGAAGAGCTGCAGAAGAGAAGCCAAACAGACAAGCTGAGAACTCAAAGAAATACTCTTTCGAGTTGGGGGTTCAGAGTGGAGCCATCATGAGCGATGTTACCATTGTGAAAGAAGGCTGGGTTCAGAAGAGGGGTAAGTTCTACCTTTTAATGGAAAGTTCTTCTGACGTACCGTATGCTGTGCTCAATGGCATTCCGTGGCTACACGTATGAGCATTCTTGATTTATCTTCTGTTCTGCAGCAAACTAATCTGACCATATAGAATTAATGGCCATTAAGGCCTTGGTCTTGTTAATACTTAACCCTTAGCAGTACCCCTCTTTATAGGGGTAGCTGACAGTAAAAAGGAAGTTGGACTCATTTATTACCTGCTGTTGCTGCTGTCACTCATGTATCAGACTAAGTTGGCTGTTGTGGCAGCTGGAAGAGGTAGCAGTAGAGGTGCGCAGTAGAAGGTTGCCTGGAAGCTGTTGTGGATGTGATGCTTTGTGTGAAACTTCATAGATGCCAAAATTACAGTCTGTGGCTCAGCTTGTATTGCAGATGCAAGTAGTCCCCATAAAATCAATGTAATGCTTGCATAAAGCTCAGCATACACCTAATTACTTTGCAGACCTGGAAGCCATGTAATAAGGGATTGTGTTCCTTATTACAAGCCAGTCTAAAATACAATTTTCTGTTACATTTGAATTCCTGTAAATTCTTGAGATGTTGCTCTATAATGTGTCAGCATGTGATTTGCAAATTTGGGAGGATTGCTGTATGTTAAGCTTTAAAAGGGAAACCTCTAGAACTCTCTGGCATAACTTTGGGTGAAATCTTCCATGCTTCATGCTGTTCTGCTTTGGGTTGTGGTTGTGCACATGATTATTTCCAAAAGAACATCTCTCTTGTAGAGAGAAGGTGATCTGGATTACAGGGTGATTTATGCCATGAGCTTCTGTGATTCTAGCCCAGAAAAATTCAAACTGGAATAGTGGGAACAAGGTTACCCTTTAGTTTACAAAGAAATACTTTCTTTCAACAGCAGTGTATGAAGACAAAGATCATTATTGCAGATTGACATTATATGTCAAAGAAGCCAAGGGGATGAGAGAAAAAGTTTATTATTCTGTTATTATTCCTGCATAAATTGTATTTCAGGATGCATTATGGGTTTTGTAGATAAAAATGGGCTAAACTGTGCGAAGCTTAGGGCCTGCTTCCTATTTTGGAGTATATACTTGTAACAAATCAAATTTTACATTACAGGAACTATTTAAAATATTAAATTATTTTTTCCTTCCCATCCTTTTGCTGTTTACTCAGGGTATCTGATTTCTTTTTTTTTTTTTTATTATTTCATATAAATTTCTTTCAAATGTATTAGAATGATGAGGATGATCCAAATAATTTTCTTGACGTCAGTTCCTTTGTGTAATATCACTCATTCTTGCTACACCCTGATATCAACTCAGCATTGGACATGCGTGTATTAATCACTGGGGTCCAGAAGAGGACAATGTACAAAGAAAGTCAGTGTCTTACTGAATATTTGGAATTCTGAACCTTAAATAAAAGTTTTCCTCCATGCTTTTTTACTGTATATTAATTGAAGAAAAGCCGCCTGAGTGGACATTTTGATGTCAGCTTTGCTAGTAACTGTTTTCTAAGTAAAGACATTTCATGACATGCGGTTTTCCTTATTTTAATTAACTTTGAGTGAATGTATATTTTTTTCCTTCTTGCTATGTAGGTTTAAGTGGATTTTTTTTTTCATTAGGTTTAATAGTGCCCTTGTTTTTCTGTGTCTGACTTACTGTGGTTGTTGTTGGATTAAAGCATTTGTTTTGTTTCTTTCTGAAAACAAAAGGAAAAGTGCAGTATTGTTTTCCGATGTCAAGACTTCGTAAACATTTAATTCAGTGATTACACATTTCATGTAATTGCAGCTTCTACTCTGACCTTGCTTGGAAGCAAGAGGATCGAAGTTGTCAAGCACTTTTTTTTTTCTTTTTTCCTTATTGTTGCCAAGAAGAAGTATCCAACCTTAATCTAAATTCTGAAAGTTTAAATATGCTCAGTAGACACTTCTTATTTTGGCAGCTAAATATTCTCTCTCTGTGTACGGAAACGGGGGATTGGGTAAAGCTGCCCTGCTTCTGCAAGTTATCATGCTATTACAGTTGTAAGGTGATAGCTGATCATCCCCAGTTGATACTCATTGCCTCAGTTCACAGGGTTTTGGTAGGTACAAACGAGGTTCCTTCTGGAGGCAGCTTAGCATGGGATCTGTTCTCCAGGCAGACACCGAGTGAACTCCAGTGACTGTTGCTTTGGACAGCCCTGAGCCATGTGTGTGGTGCAGTGTTCAATCTGAGCCTCCAGGCTGAACTTAACTTGAACTAAAACTTGTAAACCCTACATGCTGGAGACAAGGAGCCTGGGCAGCAGCTGCATTCAGTTGACTGAGATGATAGGCCTTTACAAGAGTGGGTTGAGTGAGCTGAATGTAGGAATAGGAGGAAGGCATTGTAGCCTGAGCTGAGGATCTCTCTGGGTTGAGGCTCTGATAGAGATAGGCTGGGGAAGACAAGGTCTGTTAAGGCACAGTGATACAATTCTTAATGGCTATGAAATGCACTGAGAAAATGCTTGCTTTATTACCCCTCGTGCTGTATCCATGTCAGTAATAGAGAGCTGAGTGCTGTGTGTAAGCTTTTAACTTTGTTGTTGAACACTGAAGAACTGATGTGATGCTACACATTTGGCTTCAATGCTCTGTTTTTGTGTGTGCTTAAATGATGAACCCATTGAGGTATTATTATTTTAAAATTGACCAGTAGTCAAAGTTAAGGAAATACAGAATTAAGTTTATGTAATTAAGAATGATTGTGCTTGGGCTTTGAATAATCTTTAGGAGAAGTTTCAATGTGATGAGACTAGATGATACTGAGGGAAAATGAGCTGTATATGTGAATGATCAAACAGGCAGAGATGATAGGCAGAAAGGTGAGAACTTTGGACAATAGAAAACACAAGCCAAGAGGAAGCAAAGTTGAGAAGCTCAGTGAACCTCAGGTGCAGTCAGGTCTCATCTTCCAGGTGAAAGGAGACCTTGAAGCACAGTGGCTGGACCTGCCTGAACAAGTAGTGCAGTCCAGTGAGAGCAGATTTAGAGAATGAAATAACTGGTGAAGACTTGATACCTATCTATACTCAGGGTGTTTGCAAAGTGAAGGGGATGTTATGTTGGACTGGCTGCCCTTTGCTCCTGTGCCCTCTGGCAGTCCTCCTGCAGTACATCTTGCGTTTTGTAGTTTCATCTAAAAGGAACCAGGTTTGTGAGTTGTGGGACTGCTTCATGCAGGGCAGTGAATGGAAGTGCATTAACTAGGATGATGGGAAGATTGGTTGCAAAAGTGCTGTCCTTATCTGAACTAAAATACTAATGCAGATGCACCCTGTGAGATATCAGAACTTGTACAAGTGAAAAGCCAGTAGAGCAGTTCTCTTAGAGTGAGGTTTCTGCTAGAATGCTCAGAGAGGAGTAGGAATGTATTATATGGATGGTTGTATGGTTGTCTGTGACTTACTATTGTACATCCAGTGATAAGAACCAAGCATCTCATGGCCTTGTATCATGTAGAGGATAATAATTTTTCCTTCTTCTTTCTGTTTTCCGGTTATTCCTGTAGCCGTATTAGGAGAGAGGTGTGTGTCTTCCTTTATGAGTTTCCTTTTAAAATGACACCAATGTGTCTCATTCTAGTGCATACAGGTGAAAGGGAAGTCATCTTGACTAAAAATCGGGAATACAATGATCTGAACCTCACTGCTGATATGCAGAAGTTAAAGCACATATTTGACTTTTATGCATTTAGTGTAAGGACTCTGCATTAACTGCTGAAATGACTTTTACATTTTAGATTTGCTTATAAAGCATGATGTTTTGCAGAGTGTTGTTTAAATTATTGTAAGAGTATTTTTAATTTTACTTAATGTGTTTTTACTAAATTATGTTTTACTGAGGGGGGATATGTTTTTAATTTATCAGTTTGGAAACAGCTGTTTTTTAAATAGATGAACATATTTTATATGATTAGAGCTATGTCATTACAAAAGTGGGTTTTGTGCATATAATTCAGGTGGCTTTTTTTTTTTTTTTCTTTAAAGCTAAAGTTTCCTGAGTTGTAGAGTTGACCTTGTCTGTGGTCTATAATAGTCACAACGATTAGATTTAAGATTTAGTAATAACTATGCTTAATTGCAACCCAATTTCTTTATATATAACCTGTGCACAGGATTTCAATTAGTTTAAACATATGAAAACCTTTAAGAATCTTTGTTATTAAAGGATCATTTGGGACCAAGGAAAAATTGACACAGATGGTGAATTTTAAAGGACCCAGTTTTAAATTTATCCTGTCAACTAACTTTTTCTTTAACTGAACAAGTATTGTATTTATTTATTTAAATCTGGGAGAATATAGCTAATGGGTACTGCAGAGTAAGATGGTTAAATCATATTAAAAAAGAAAGCAAAATGTTGCCCATTTAAGTCAGTGCTTCTGTCCTCATACTTCAATTACTGTACCTCTGTTGTTTGGGCTTCTGCATTTTAGTGTGTTGCATTAGATGATGCTGTTTGTTATGGCAGTCTTTACATGTCTCGCATAATATATTTTTACCCAAATTACATTGAATAAATAGTGTATCCGACTTGCTTATGGAGGTGACTTTAATATAATTTGACAATTTTTCCTGTCCTCATTTTCTTGCAACACTCACCTGAAGTACAGAAGTACTACTATACTAATTTTATAAAGCAGGAACTGAAGTATAAAATTGCTCTGGCTTAAGCATGGTAACTGAAGAAGAAGTTTGGTGTAATGAAATGGTGCTAAAAAACAGATGTCACGAAGCTTTCCTATAATGAGATTGTCTTCTACACAGTGTATCACTGACATACTGTAATACCATTTTTCACTCAGAAGTTTTTTTTCTTTTTCGTTGTTATTTTTTTTCCCCCTAAATACAGTCTTTTGTAGTTTCTTGGTATCCAGAATTGAATTATGTGAAGTAGTGTTAGTGTTTCTAAACTCAGAGTTTATAGAATTTGTTTGACTTACTGTGATGAGATTCACTCAACTGCTTGCTGGTCTGTTTTGCTGTTTTGCAATTCAGGACATGATGCAGGTATCATGGGATTTTAAGAAATAACCACGTGGAAAATATTTATTGTTATGTTTACTATCAAGAATAATAAATAGTGTAGTGGAATGTATCTATTGTTCCAAGTAGCAATACAATTGTTGTTTGAAATGCAAATTATTTACAGTCTTGGGGTAATGTATCTTTCCCCCTCTCCCCTCACGCCCCACCCAGAAAAAGAACCAAGTGAGAACCAAGTATTTAATGGGCATTGGGTTTTACAGTTGAACTGAGACCAAACAGATGTTAATTTTGGAAATGCGCAATGGAGACTGAGTTCATGTGTTTGTGGGGTTTTTTTTTCTTTCTTTTTTTGGTGGGGACAGGAATGCCTTGATTGAAAAATTAATCTCAGAAGTTATGGAACTAATTGAGTGTTATTCACAACCTGTCAGTAATCTTGTTTGCAGATTGTCTGAATTATTTGAGTGGTTTAACACACCTCAAAGACAGACAAATTTAAATAGACTGTCTTGGAACATCTGCTACATAAAACAGAAGAAATATGAACTATTTTTCTCTCATTGTCTTAGCAAATAGTAGTTTAAGTTAAAGTTTTCATTGATGAACCACTTGAAACTAAATAAACCTTTCTTATTGTAATCTTTCGACTATAATTCTATCTAATAGGAAATGCTAATTACTGTTAAGTTCCAATAAAGTATGTGAATTTAAAAGGGGCAGCTCCATGAGGACCGAAGAGAGAAAAAATGACAGCGGAAGCTCTCTAATATCTAAACATTATCCCTGTTCAATATAATTATTTCAGTGGCTTGTAAGGCATGTTTCTGGTACTTATCACTTTGGGCTTTCAGATGTCTTGAATTTTGTGGTAGAAAAGTGCTTTTACTGTTCCTGACAACAAGTTGTTTGTTACACAGGGGAATGCCTAGGCAATTGGGGTTTTTGAGTGTTCTGAACAATCTGGTGTTACATGTGCTTGTATCTCCTTTCCATTTCCTATGTAATGAATGCTGCCTGATTGCTGAGGTTCTGAAGGGTTTCCCCATTCATGCTGGCTTCACTTATTCATACCACTTTGTTACCCATTAGGACCATACTTCTAAAGAAGCATGGTTACCATTCTTTGTTGCAGGGATTAGGGAAGCAAGGTGTTAACAATTCATTGTCCCTTTCTCGCTCATAGTCCTTATGGCCTGGCAGATGCAGTTTTTTTGACATACTGCATGACCAGCAGATATAAAAAGTTTGCTGTTGGGGAGCAGTTTTGAGGAACTTTCCCAAATACATGTTTTCTATTAAATAAAACTCGTGCTTTTTATGTTTATTTAAAGCTTAAGTAATCACACTGTGTAATACCTTTGGCATCCTGCAATCCATTGATTAAACTTAAATTCATTCGTGCTTATGTCACTTTCACATTGAAGATGATGTTATTGTAAGGATAACTTGCTTGCAGTACCAGAGCTTTTGATATCTCATTAAAAAATTGTCTTCCCTCAATATACCTTCACGCCAGTTCAGCAAATCTCCCAAATCTTTGTGCTTTCTTTTATTTCAAAGCCAATCAATGTACCTGTTCTTACCTCTGCTAAGTCAATCAGTTTATGCCTCTGTGGGACCCACTTTTTTTACTACCCCTGCTATGATCTTCTAAAACATTATTAAGGTCAACAGCTGTAACTTGAAACTAGGTCCTGAAGGAGTTTCACTGGACTGAGAAATCAAAGTTTTAGGGCACGAATATCAAAGAGACAATTAAGACTGCAAATGGAGATATCGGAAAATAAGCTTTGGGAAGAGATCAGGCTAATGGTGGTTTAGGGAATGAATAGAAGGGTAGAAGGTGGAGGAAAAGGGAAGAATCCTTTGTAGCCTTTCAAGTGGTGTCTTGGTTGCCTTCTATTTTCTTGGAGGAACTGGTAACCCTTCGTGAACATCTCTGCAATCTGTTGGCTGTTGATGAGAGCTGTTTTCCCACCAAAACATGGAAAGAAGATGATGGTAGGAGTTGAGATTTATTCAGTGTTCAGCTTACTGAGAGCAGTTTGATCTTTCCTAAATTGCAGGTAAACCAGTATTGCTCAGTTCCAGCAGCATAGACTTTGACTTGTGCTGGGAGGGTTTCTTAGGTTTCCATTAGCCCATGATGTAATGCAGTCAGAGTAAATCTGTTGAGAGGTGCTTAGATTTTGGTGTCTGTACTATCTGTGCATATTTTTAGAGCTTTGCTTTGGACACACTGTCATGTCTGTTTCTATGAACTGAGAGCCTCTTGACAGTGGGAATGTATGATGTGCTGTCACAGTGTAAGCCAAAGCTTGTAATGGTTGGTAATTGAGATATACTTCAAATGTAAATTCTTAATCTGTAATGTAGATGTACCTCTAATTTTTTCCAATCCTTTTCAGTAGCATCTCTGTGTCCTAGCTGGTCTTTGTTATTGTTGATTACTTGTCTTGCAGATCCAGGGCAGTGTTGGCTTACTTTTATAAATCTAAGTAAATTTCTTTGTAATCAGGTCATTGCAACTGACCTCTTGTTTACAGTGAGTTCTGAATTTACAGTTTGCTTTCTTAAGAGTGCTTTCTTAAAACTGATAGGAAGATAGGAAATGGATGTGTCAGATGCCAGTATACTGATAAGAAAACATATTGTCTTTTTCAGGATAGATTCAGGTCACTTTCAAAATGTTGTCTGTTTTGCCTTTGGGGGTTGCCTTCCCAAAAATAGTTAATTTCAATATGGTAGCATATTAACCGTGTAAAATTAGAAAGTTCCTACCTTCATTAGTTGTCACCATTTTTGCACTGAAATTCCAAACTCTGTAATCCTCAGTTATTCACATGTGAAGTGTGAAAATTTTACTGGGGATAGCTTCCTGCTGGTCTTTTATCAACATTGTCATGCTAAGAAAGTTACTGCAACCTGAACAGTCTTCACAGATAGCTGCTAACTAGGCCTAGATAATGAGAACCACGCCACCATAGAGAGATCCAGTTGCTACTCTGTACAAGTGCTGTGTTTTTGGTTGCGATAAACTCGCAAACAACGATGTCATAAAGACATGTAAGATGGTAAATTATGTAAAGAATTGGGCAAACAGTATCTTAAATTTGGCAGTTAATATTGTAACGTGAATTTGTCTAACTCACAGTTTCTCTCGGGTAAAATGGAAATAGTGTGCTACTTCACCTCAGAGGCTTCCTGAATGTTTGTTCATCCTTGTGAAACTTCTGACCACCTTACATTTCAATATTCACGCTTTTTAAAATGCAGTTGTTTATATGGGAAGCAGAATGAGTCTGATGGCAGTTGAAGTTCAGCCTGATGGAGATTTTTTTTGGGTTCTGATTGTCTTCCTGACATGCTGGAGAGGAAGAGGGGAAATAGGTTAGGGTGCACAAAGGGAGGAGTTGTTAGTAAGATAGAAAAACCCAGTTGTCAGTTTTTAAAGTTAGTTGTTTTTTTTTTTTGCTAGATGTCTTCCAGAGAGACTGGAGGAAACACCTGAACAGTGATCACTGGGAGGGTAATCCATAGGAACATGACAATATCTCTACTTCCACTTATACTCTTTGACCCAATGAAACCGTGCAGATGGATTAGTGGTATACCTTAAAAAAGACTTACAAAATAGCATACTTTCATACAGCATTGATAGCTTTACTTTAAAGCTAGTATTCACTCACTTTGTTTTGAACTGTGCTGGCTTTTATAATATCATGCCAGTTTATGTATGCTGACTAATACATTGGAAACTTTTCTGAACAAGTTTATTCTTATCTTAAGGAACAGCAGCAACTACTGTATTTTAATTAGGAGCTTGTGAACTTGCCCCCAATAGATTCAGTTTCATGTTTACTTGAAACTTGTGTTAAGTGGAAGCTGTTGCTGAAATGGGGGAAGTGTCATGTCATCTTCTTGCTTGGTTGTGTTGGCACTTGTGCTTGTACTGGTGACATGGTGAATCATAGCAGGAAATCTTTTTGGCTGAAAATGAATCTATTTTTATTTTGCTAGCTAACTTTCGGATGGATCATTTCCCTGACCTGACTCATAGTGTAGCTGCACAAACAGTAGTGCCTGCGCACACTGGGATGCATGAGCAGCAATGTGGAGGGGCAGGACAGCTTCCTCCTAGGGGCAGCGCCCACCTTTGCAAGACTAAATTGGTTATAGAATTGCACCTAAAACTTAGTTTAACACCGTGACCAGGCTGCAGCACAACTAGTTTGTGTTTCAGGATGGTTTTCTTTGAAGTTCATGTTCAGAAAAGGGCCACTGATTTACTCTCTGTGCTAGTCCTAAATGTGATTGAGTTAAAAAATGCCACCAGAAGGTTAGCTAGTTCCTATTCCTGTGTGCTTATAGTTTTTAAACAAACATTAATTTTTAACACAATAGTGACTTGGCTAATGTCTGAAACATTAAGTGTTTCTTTAATCTAAATCATACAGTAGCTTTGTGATCATCTTGGGTGTAGACTTCAAAAACTATTTAAAAAGAATATTTTAACAAAAAAAAGACCCCACCCAGAGCTTGTGATGTACTCTGAGGCTAGTGAGTTTCTGGTTTCTGGGTAGTACTGGAGATCGGATTTATACTTAGTGCTCTCAGAGTTTAGAATATGCATTTTGTGTTGGTGGACAATCAGTGAAACTTCAGATGATGTTAATTTTTAAGCCTCTTGAGTTTTCTGTAGAGCTTCTGCTACATTTGATAGAATTCCAGTAAGGGTAGATTTTGGCTGAAATTCATTCTTCAAAAGCCTACTTCTGGGTTTGTTTGGTTATATACCAAAATTTGGAGAATGATCAAGCTCTTTATGATTTCAACTTGCACGCTGAATATTTGAAATGAAGTTTTGTTGTAAACATTTGTAATTGGAATCCCTTGGGATGGTTTTCACTCACAGCCAAGATCTTCCATATTTCATTTACACCATGTGCATAGGATTTTATGTGGAACTGCTGTTGGCACAAAGAGGCTTATGTAGGCTGATGAACTTCTCCCTCACTTGATCCAACAATCCTTGCTCCAAAGGAGACAGGGAATTGCTGTTATGTGCAGCGTTGTGGGCATCCATGCCGCTACTAGACCAGATAGATAAATTGCATGGTGAATGAGTGTCATGTTCTCAAACACCTTGTAGTTTCTCATTTGCTACAACCACAGTGCTAGCTCTCTTTTCTAGTAATAATAACAGACAAACAAAAAGCCACAAAACCAAACCAAACAAATCCAGCTTTTCTTGGGAATCCTTTCTAAGGCTTTTCTACAGGAACCTCTCCAAGAAGATAGCTGTAGGTATTTTTCAGTCTACCAAGAAAGAGTTAGGGAAGCAGTTATGGGCAAGGTGCATTATTTGTGGTACATAGTAGCTGTGTAATACGTACTTATTTAAAAGTTCAAGTGACGTATTTTTTTTTTGTGCCAGCCTCCTGAATATCAGTATAGGCATTTATAGATAATGCCACAAATGTTTAGTGTATTGGTAGTGAGAGATTAAAGAATCTGCTGTAGATAGGCAAATAATAATAAAAATTTCTTAATAAAAGCTTGAGCCACTCAAACAAGGTTTCATTCTAAAAAATTCTAATATTAATAGGTGTTTTGAGTGCTTTTACCTAAGATCATGAAATATGAATTTTTGTTGGTTTCTTGTGATGAATTTTCCTGTAAAAGAGGTAACAAGTTACTACTCCAGAGCTGGGTAAAATAAAGAGAAGAAAAAAGGTCTTTTTACTGAGAGGCAACATGAGTGCCAAAGCATTACTGTCTGGCTGCCATAGTGTGTCTGACCTTTCTTTGCAAAAGGAAAATATCTCTATAATAAAGTGAATAGAAAGTTGCAGGTCTTCATACTCGGTGAAATCATTGTCACTGGTAAATTGCCTTATAATAGGTGTTTGTATTTTTGTAGTAAATACGTTCCTGCATGGGAACATTAGCATATTAATGGTCTTTCCTTTCTTTGCAATCCACTTTATTCCCTAAAAGCCGTCTGTGGTTGGTAGGTCTTGATGTCAATACATTTGTAGCTGTAGTGCAGAGAAAAGTTTTATACTGATGTCCTGGGTTCAGCAGTAGCAGTCATTTTTCTCCTTCTCAGTAGCTGGTGCAGTGTTGTGGTTTTGACTTTCAGCCTGGGAACAGTGCTGATAACACCGATGTTTTCAGTTGCTGCTCAGGAATGTTTACTCTGACCAAGAACTTTCTGAGTCTCATGCTCTGCCAGGGAGGAGGGGAAGCTGAGAGGAAGCAGAGACAGGACACCTGACCCAAAATGACCAAAGAGGTATTCCATACCACAGCACATCATGCCCACTATATAAACTGGGGGCAGTTACCCTGGGAGGGTTAGATCACTGCTCAGGTTGGGCTGGGTATCAGTCGGTAGGTGGTAAGCTGTTATATTCTCTTTCCTTGTTATTTCCCTTATCATTGTTATTATTGGTGGTAGCAGTAGTGATTTGTGTTATACCTCAGTTACTGGAGTGTTCTTATCTCAACCCCTGTGAGTTACATTCTTTAGATTCTCCTCCCTATCCCTCTGGGAGCGGGGGGGGGTGGGAAGAAGGGGAGGCGCGAGAGTGAGCGGCTGCGTGGCTCTGAGTTACTGGCTGGGCTTAAACCATGACAACTGATTAGATGCACAGTTTATAAAAAGGGTGGCTTGGAACAATCTCTGTCTTTTGCCAATCAACATTTTAAATATGCTCCAAATATCTTGTCATCTTTGGAGTTCCTTGAAAATGTGTTTGTATTTCTTCACTTGGAGTGTGCATATTTTATTTTTTAATACATAAAGCAAGAAATGAATCCATTCATTAACATTTAATCTTTCATCAGAGTAGATAAATATTAACAATTACTCTCTACCAAGAAATTCAATGCGTCATGATTTAACTAATGATTGAAGAACACATTATTAAATGTTATTTAGAACACGGCATATAGGAAGAGAGTGGTGTTTAAAAATGCACTATCTTAAATACAAATGCTTTTAGTGTACACAGAACATTACAGAGGCTTAAAATTGGAAAGATAGGACTCAACAAAGCATGTGAAGATAGCAGTTTCCTTAAGTCCTTATGGTGAGAAAGAGGGAGATACTTTTTTTCCATTTTAACTGCACTGATGTGTCTTTTTACCTCTGGAATGGTGTGAGCTGTTGTGGAGGATGGAGTGTGGACCAGGAATCAAGTGCAGTAAAGATCAGAACTTTCTGAGAATCTGTTGTGAGGAGTCTCCAAGGAAAAACAGCCTTTAAAATGCTGCACTGAAGAGCTCAAAGAGAAACATGCAGTGGTAGTTTCAGCTTCTACTGTAGTTAGAGGTTCTGTTCCTGGTTTGAAAGTATAGAAATGGAAGAATTTGAATGCTTTACAGATATTTTTCTTTTGGTTCATACTGTAACTGCTGTTGGTTACTTCCTGGCATAAAAGTCTGTCATTAGTTTTGCTATGCCATTCCTTTGGCCGCAGTTATTCTCTTTCTTGTTTGAAAGAGTTACTGCTAAATGCTACTATTTTTGCCTGGTTCTAAGGAGCTGGTGGGCTTTTCCAGGGTAGAGAGTGACTGATAAAATGGAAAGGATACAGAGATTGCAGGCATTTAAAAGATGGGCTGGATAGGCTGGGAATGAAGTAACTATTGCTAGATACTGTAGATCACAGAAAAGAAAATTGAGATAGTTTAATGTGAGGATAGAGTTTCTGGAAAAAAGTACTGAAAGGTTACATTGGGGAGACTGTTAATTTTTAATCACTTGAAAAATCATGAGAAATTTCTGGAACAAATTAAAAAAACTGTGGTAATTGCAGTAGCTTCTGAGATGCTGCAACATGTCCTTGTACTTCTGTGATTAGAAGTTGAAGTGAAATGGAAAGCTTTTGGGTTTGTTTGTTTGTTTAATTTTGTTTGTTTTGCTTCAAAACCAATGCTATTATGTAATTATAAAGAAATAATCTCTACAAATATAATTAATCTCTGGAATGTCCCTGCTCAAATACTATACAGGAAAGTAAAGGAATACAAGAAGGAAATAAATTTATGTATATTGATATCAAGGTGCCCATCATCTAGGGATTTCAGCGTTACAAATTGGCAAGGCAACAGTTTAATTTACCAGCTAAATAAGATATGGTCATAGAAATCCATGTTTTAAAGACCAGGGTGTGAAACTTCAACTCAGACATTTCTTTCCATCCCAACATATGGATGTGAAAGCTGGAAATGCAACAAAGGTACAGACATCTAAATGCCTTTTAAAGCAAATGCCTTAGAAAAATACTATGTATTAAATGGAATGAATTTATAACAGATGCCAAGATTCATTAGACAGCTCAAAAACCCCTTGGCTCTAAAGTTATCCAGAAAAGAAGATGGAATTATCATCTGGAACATATGTTAAGAATGAAACCAGAGCATCTGTCATGGAAAGCATGCCACTGGGCAGCTGGAGGAACACTCAAAAAGCACCAACTGAAAGAGTCTCTCCGTTGAGCAATGCCTAAGGTAAAAAAAAAGGTAAAATTGTGGGACATTGCACTGGATGCACAAGAAGTGGCTCGGAGCAGACAAAAACTACACAGGGCTTTTTGGGTTTCATTTTTTTGTTTTCAGTATGTGTAAACTGAAGGTTTTGGGTCATTTTCTGCTGAGGTTGCAAATATTAAGAGATTCAAAGTTGAAGGTCAGGATTAAAAAGTACAGTTAAGTACAGTATCTGTCGTGCATTTTAATTTCTTTCAGAATTTGTATGTAATTTCTTCAGTTATGAAAAGAGAAGACTGTAATTAAACAAATCTTCAGATGTATTCCCACTGATTTGCTTAATCTATAATAAAGCATTCAGGACTACTTGGATAAAAATCCAGAATTACGTTAGCCAAGTAACCTGTAGTTAGTGACTGTACTATGGATGTAATTTTCTCTTGGAAACACTTGCTTTTGTATTTTTCTACCTTTTGGAGTTTCTGAACTAGCAGGTCTTTGCTCTGTACTGCCTTTTGACTTGCCCTAGTATTACCCGCATGTTACAGAGGTCTGTGTTAACAAGGCCTTAGCACAATTTAAATTGCAGGAAAGACTTCTAATTGAAATGTAAGCTTTCAAATGATTACATCAATCTGTCACTTGATCATACAACAATCTGAACTGAGTTTGTCCAAAGTATTAAGAAATGTCTTAGACTTGATGGGTAGCATTGTTTTGTATTCTTTTGTTTCCTCAGGCTTCACCCTGTAACATGGAGACAAGTGTGTGTGTGTGATACAGCTTCTTTAATTTGGGTTGCTTGCTTTTTTCCCATGTTGAATCATCTCACTGACACCCAAACTAACATGTACGAATGAAGGCTTCTGATAAGAAGTTTGAACAACCCATTGAATTTCTAGATGCATTTTATGAGTCTAAGTAGTGAAACAAGAGTGTTAGTTCCACTCAGCAGGGTAACAAGTTTAGGCAAAGTGACTAACTCCTCAAACATTTCAAAGGTGTATTGATAGCTGCAGCTTTTCTGTTTCTTCCACTTAAAATATACTGTATGTTACAGCGATTATTTCTTAATGCTTCATAAAGGTGAGAAAAGCTTTCAAATGCAATTTGGCTGCACTTAAAGGCTCAACATTGAGGAAACATAGCTTGTTTTTACTTATCTTTAAAAATATTTTCAGATATTTTTATCCCTTTTACGCTTTTGGTATTGATGGAACTCAGTTCCTTCTTTCCATGAATTGGAGGTAAGGCATCTAGCTATTGTCTGTCCTTCAGAACCTACATGGTCATGAAGTTTTTTTCTTGGACAGATTCTGCTTCTGATTTACTGTGTAATTAGATCCAGTTAGGGCTGTAGGAAAAACTTTGGTTAACAAAATTTTGTCAGAGGTTGTCCATTCTGCCAAATTCCGAACAGCCTTTGGTTATATGATATAGAAAAATAAACCTAGCACGTCCCTGAATACTTTTTTCCTTCCATTTCCATGACCATTTGCTCTTTTGTGTGCTTGGCAACTGAAACTTCTGTGTATTCCTTTTGTAATGAAGTACTTTCAGTAGTATGGAAGACAGGCTTACAAGTTATGTCTCTGAAAGAAAAGAAGTGAAAGGATACTGTGTGGTATACTACTTCAAATTACATGTTGAGTAGCGTTTTAAAATACAGTTGTCCTGTGCTCACTGCTAAAGATTTTTGCTGAACAGTATTTAACAATAAAAAATATTCAAGAGTTTGACCTGTGGTCAGTGAGTTGGCAGGAATAGTGTTGTATTGTTTGGTCAAAGTTTGTTTGAAGAGAACAGTTATAGGATGATCATTAAAAATATTGATATACTGTTTTTCAGGAGCAGAGGATTAAAAAGACACCTTGAAGAAAGGGGGTTGTTTCTTTTGGGGTTTCTTTTTCCTTTTTTTTTTTCTTTTAAAGAGTCAGTTGGATTGCATTAAACAAAAGAGGAACACAAAGAAAACATTATATAAGCCTTCACTTGGAAGAAAATATTGAATCTTAGTTATTGAGGAAGTGGTTGTTTGTGGAAAATGTGGTTGTTTTTTTTTTTTCTGTGCATTTTCCTTGCAGTGTTTTGAAATAGTTTACTACAAAATCTTGATTTAACAAAATCTTGATCTCTAAAAGAGAGATCCCTCCACACAGAGGATCTTCAGTAGGATGATGGAAGACCCTCAGTTGAATTTTGCCAAACACTGAGGGAAGACTTCGTCTCCATTTTGCTGCAGAGTCAAAAATCAAACTAGACATTCAGGGTAGTAGTTACAACTCAAAAGGGGTTGCCAGGTTGGTGGTCTTGAATGAGTGATTTTCTAATATAGGAATCTGGTTTGCATGGTTGAGAATGTATGGCTTCTCAGAGTGCAACTCTCCTGAGTTTATGCCAGACTTTTGACTGAATCAGTTCTGTAATAAAATCAAAGTGTTTCAGTCTTTCTCTTTCTGCTTTGTAGGGTCAGCACACGTGCATTATTTTGTCCTTGTTCCTGACTCTACTTCATTCCTTTTGTAGCTGGTTTGAGATGATGTTTTGAGATTTGCCTGTGAAGGAAAACAGGCATTTCCTTCCACTTTTTTTGGGTGTACTGCTGAACATTGTCACTCCCTCTTCCCAGAAAATTTTAGCTATAGTTAAGGTTAATATAGATAACAATGGCGGGCAGCAAGAAGCAAATGCAGAGAGCTGACTTCTTCCCAAGATGAGTAACTGGAGCACTGGGTTGGAATGAGAGGAGATGTATGGATAAAGTCACCTTTTCATTTCAATTCAATTAAGGGTTCTGGATGAAGTTCAGTGAGAGCTTGCTGCTTCCCATAGCTGTTTCTGTATCCAGACTGGAGATATGATGCTGACACTCCCTTTGTGAATGGTTGCACTTGAGAGGTGCTCCATATTTTTCCCCAGTAAGGCTGAGTGAAGTAAGGTCTGTAACTCGTGTCTAATTAAAAACAAAATAGAAATACCCCTTCGCACTCACTTTTCCTAAAATCTAGATAATCCTTAATTCTACACAGTGTTTGAAGGTGATTTATGACTATTGTCAAGGTGGTATTTATGGTGCTTCCTTAGTATAAAAAATGTGTTGAACAAATGGACAGGTGCAGTTCAGTGCCAATGTTGCTATGTGAGTCTTATTAAGAAAATGAAAAAGTATACCACTTCCTCAATGACCTCACTAAGCTAGGTGAACTAGGATAGCTGTCCTTATAGCAAATGACCTACCAAATAACTAGTTAACTTCAAAAATATTGGCCTGTGTTTTCAGTGTGGCTGCCAATTTAGATTATGTATTGACTTTTTTTTTTTTGACTTAAAATTGTAGTGTTGGAAGAAATTTTGAGTCTTAGTTGTCTGCACTCTCCCTCTGCTTCCCCCCTCCCCACCCTTCCTGCTTCTGATGCTTAAAACCAGAAAATGTCCTTGCATGATGTTTGCGGTGTTCTTGAAAGCTCTAGCACCCTTCCAACACAAAGTTGTTCTGCAGCTTAACAAACTTTATTTGGACCAACTTTCTAACAATATGTAATCTAAATTTCCCTGCTGATCACTTTTTGTACTGCCATCTGTAGATGTGAAGCACAATGAATCAGTCCTCCTTATGAGACTCGCATATTGTAAGATTTTTATAGTCTGCTTCCCCCTTATTCCCTACCATGCTCTCTGTTCTAGGCTAAGCCTAGCCAATTATTTTAACTGTACTTCAAACTTGGTATTTTCTTATAAGCAAACAAAGAAAAAACTTTTATAGACTTGTTGCTCTCTCAGGACTTTTCTCAGTTTAGCTTTGTTTTTGTTCACCTTAATTTGGTAGTGTTCAAAATTTGTAAATGGTGATATTTTGGAGCTTTTATATTTGCCTAATAGTGAGGAATAAATTCTTGGTCTATTTTTTTCCTTGATTTACATGTGTATTTTTCTATTTTTTATGCTAAAGCTACATAGTTTTCCTTCATTCTACCCCAAAATAAATGATCTGTTCAGTGTATCTGAGACATTCAATTCACTGATCAGTAAATACTGATAGAATTCTGCAAAATAAGAAGTAGTGAATTATTCTTCCTTCCATCATTTAAACTGTTGGGGAGGGGTGTGTGAAATCTGAGATAAGATTAGTTAGGTTGGCTTTTAATGGGAGGTGACACCAGGGCGATCAGAGTTTTTTGTTTATTCTGGGAAGTTGGATGAAAATACTTCTTAAAATCTGTTATTTCCATCAACTGTGTTAATATTATTTTAATTTTATCTTTTATTAACACGTCCTATTACATTTAAATTTGCCATGGGCTTTTTTTGCTAAGGATTTTTTTGTTTGCTTGTTTTAATGTATAAGGAGAGTTAGAAACAGTGTTTAACTGTTTGTTGTTTTTCTTTAATCTTCTGTTTCTGTTTGGGATACTTTAGTAATCTTCAATCTTTTATAAAGAAAGAGATTACCTGGGAAAAAGAAATCAATTTCTGATACATTGCTCATAGGAAGCGTACTGATTGCACTTGAGGAAAATAAATGCAGTGATATTCTGGATTGTCAAAGGTGGCAGAGATACCCTGAGCAACACTGTCCAAAATCTTTGGCCAGCCATAACTATAGAGCTCTTGTTTTGATGAAAGATTAGATGGTGTTTACTTGGGTACCCCTACTTTGAGGTATTTTGAATAGATTTATACATTGCATGAGGCTTACAAAATATCTTTGAAAGTGGGGCTGTCCTTAGGTGGGATGTTATTTCAGTGCATTTACTTCTGCTGGAGGGTGCCTACCAGGTTTTTGCTAGTGCTAATTTTTAACAGAAAATGGCAGTTTATCTTTTTTTTTTTTTTTTTTTTCTTAATGCTTTTGTGTGTCTATTTATGTGGGGTTTATTTTTTTTTGTGTGTCTGCAAATAAGGGCTCTGTACTTCAGTGCTGCAATTGGCTTGGGAGTGGACTTGATGATCTAGGAGACTCTTTTCTGATGCTGTGATCTCCTTGGCTGTTCCTTTTGTACCAGCAGCTTGTAAATGTGGTTGTACAGGGAAGTTTTTTGGGTGTTTCCCTCATTTCCTTTATCTTGCCTCGATCAAAATAGAGTAGGGAGCACCCAGTACGTCCATGTTGCTAAATGTTAGTGTGATTCAAGTTTCCTCATGTATCCTGAACGTTTAGCAGATACATTTCCCTTTTTTGGGATACTTGCAGACGGTCTTCTCATTGACACCTCTCTGTCAGGCTTCTTATTTTAGAGCTTGAGCAAGGTAATTCCCAGGAGAGCAGTCACACGTGGCTGTTTGCTGTAGAACAGTAGTTCACCTTGCTCCATTTAGCAGTCAGGGATGGATCATCTATAGTACCTGAGGAGATAATCTTACTGACCGGAACAAATCCCTCAGTGAAAGAGGATTCCTTCAGGGTGTGCCCTAGTAAAACATGGGGGTTTCCTGCAGTGGTAGGCATTTCTCCAACAGGACAGCTATATCAGCAGGAATTTTTGCAGTAGATGAAACCTTAACATGGAGATTTTATTTTTCATATTTAATTATTTTTTACTTTTTTAAGAAACAGTTTTGTTCCCATAAAGCAGTATTTTTTGCCATTCACACCTTTAGCTTTTGGTTATCTACAGAAATGTTTGGGATTCCAGCCCCAATAGGGGTCACTTGTCCCTCTTAATACTCCTTTTCCTTTTCTAGCCTTCTAGCTGGCAGCAAGAGAAGCTCCAAAACCTGGCAGGTAGGCCAGTCAGGTTTAACTTGCGTATCATAGCTTCCCCAATACATCAATTCTTAGGAAGGTGTAGCCATCAGTAAACACTGTTTCTGATAGATGTTTGTTCTGATTTCCCTTCTTGTTCCCCTGACTCTCAGACCCCATCTTTCCCTGATCTCTGTCAGCTAGGACTTCTGACATGAAGCGTCTATAAGCAGTTACTTTTGAGAGCTTGGATTATTTTGGAGGTAGGAAGTGCCATGTAGTGCTGGCTGCAGATAGAAAGTTTGATATACTTTTTCTGGGAAGTTACTGTACGTTTCTGTGTAGAATTTCACTTAAATCCAGTGCACTCTGTCCTCTTCTCATGCAGTTCTTGTTGTAGCATGGTATTTCACACTCCTTTTGTAGTTTTAGACTCACATTCCCTACTTATTAAGCAAATTGGGTGTTTTAATGTGGTGCTACAAGTGCTCATTAAAGCTATTTTTCCAACAGCTGATGATTATTTCTCCCTTTTTAAATTTTTTTTTGTTTAATCTGAGAAAGCCAGCCAGCAGAGATTTTTATTTTATTTATTCTATGTAAAATAGTCAATTCCTTTTCCATTCTTTGTTCTTCCAGCTCTTACACACTTAGAAATCTGGTTTTGTGTGCTGCAAGTAGTCTGAAAAGGTTCGTTTTATTCTTACCTGTGGATGTAGTTGGTTGCTGTGTTTGTGGATGCAGGCGCAATAAGGACTCCATAATCAGCTAAATCACCCTTTTCCAAATGGGTTTAATGGTTTGGGAGTGTGAATCAGCTTTCTGAAACCCACTTCTGAATTTTGAAGTCCCTCTTCCAATAAGTATGGAACAGGGGAATAGAAGAAAAAGGGCTGCAAACTTTGGTCATACTGTATTTTTAAATTTTCATAAACTTATTTCAGAATCAAATTGGTTTTATTGGATATGGGTGTCCGGTGACCCAGCTGGCATTGTTTTAGCAATCTAGATACGTATACTTCTTTATAATGTGTGGTTTGACTTTACATTATGTAAATAACTTTTCTGGATGAAAAACACCTAACCTGAATCTTACTTGAGAAGTCTTCTCTTGCATTTTCACGTTGTACATTTTTTTTCCTTTGGTACAGAAGTAACTACTTCATCTTAGACTGAAGTAGTGTAAGGTGGTGGTATTGGAACAGTTTTGCATCCTGGTTTAATTCGCTTTAACACTGCAGTAGAAAATTTTTCCTTTTCTGCTTTAAGAGCTCATTTTAACAGGTATGTTTTCACAAGAAATAATACTTATGGGAAGAGCTGTGTTTTGTTATTTCCTTCTATAAAGTAATGTTTTCTTAATGGAATATGAGGGATGTTTTTGTAAATTAGTACAGTTGCACAAATTACAAATTGGAAAGTAAATTACATTTTCAAATATTCACTTGTTCCATCATATCCTGAAGATACTTGGTGTTTTGGTACAAATGTCTAAACTATGAATACAGTCCTTGTAAGAGAAGTGTTTGCATGGTTTTGTAGTTCCTTGACTTGTTGCTTTGTTGCCATTGGATTTGAAAGACTTATTTCAAACGTGAAAGAAGTGTGGTGCTGGACACAGATAAGGGAGGGGGGAAGGTAATGGTTACACTTCCAGCCATCCATGTTTGGGGTGGGGAGGAATGACCTGAATGAAGACATTTAAGGAAAGTGATATTAGTTCACATCAGCAACTGCAAATTATGACTTGCAGCTGCATTAAGGGAGCGTAAGGGAAATGTGATATAACTATTAAATATTTAATGTATGTGTAATAATAAAAATTTGCTAGTGAATACATTTAAGAAGTTCATTATCAGACTTCAGACATTGAAATGAGGCTTCTGAGATGGATAGGAATTATGAGAGTTCCTGTAGAAATTTGTAGTATTGTTGTACGTGAAACTGTGAACATATCTTAACATTTTACAGGTACAGTGAAACATTGCATAGATAAAAACATGAAAGCCTGTATCAGTTAAATCAAATTCTGTAATGTTACTGTATCTTGTAATTGAATGCCTGTGTTCTGCAGGAGTTTTTGCTCGTATGGGTCTTTTGCTGTGTGTGCTGAGCTCTGTTGAGATGAATTTGGATCACTGCCGCTGCATTGCTCTGGACTGTTATAGCCTTACTGCTTAAAATAATAGATTCCAAGCTAATATGGCACTGCATTTTAAATACACATACTTTAAGTTTGGTTTTAGAATCATAGAATTATAGAGAAACCCTAAGATTTTAGGGTGAAACATAATAATAGAACACTGAACAGAGGACCTGACCTTGCAAAACAAGCATAGACTGTGCCTTCAGATTGGTACTGCCTTCCTTGGGGCTTCTTACAGCTGACTTCTGCTGTGGCTGGAGCCATGTAGGTCCCTGCATCTTGGCAGAGGTTTGCTTGAGCTCTGCTGAGGTGATCTGTGCTGGTGGTGGATCAGAAAACCTTAAAATGAGGTGAGTGTGAAGGATCAGGCATATCTGTCGTTTTTTACCTGACTTCTGCTATCATTTTACCTGAATGAGTAAAGTCTTTGTTCAATAATGTATTTAGTATTCTCGCTCTTTTTCCCCTCTCTCTGGTCACCAGGATGTTGAAGCATCAGTACCAGAATTTTACATCCCTAAGAGTAGGGCTCTCTGTTTTCCTGAAGATACTGCTCCCCTGCTGCATGTATTAACTTTTGTGGAGCCTGAGATATTTACACCTTGGAATGTCTCTAAACATTGAAGTGCCTAAATAAGTAGTTAGGGTCTGTCTTTAAACAATATAATGCTTATGTAGCTTACTCACAAAAGTACATAGTTATGTGAATATTTATATGCATAATTTCTTTAATGTTGAAAGTGGAAAAATGTTTTCAGTCTGCTTTTCACATAAATGCAAACTCATGGAATACAGACAAACCATAAAATACTCTTAAAAATCTGAAGATGATGTTTTATTGCTTTCTTATATCCGCACAGGAATCTCACAGTATTCTGGTGGTCTGTTTTCCAGAAATACTGTTACTCTCATTCAACCCACCTCAAGAGCCGGTGATAAAAATCTTGATGTGAAACATGCTTTCACAGCAAAGAGTGCAGGTGCCAAATAGAAAAACAAGCATTTTTTCAAGTGGTATTGATTGTTTTCTCTGCAACATGTAGGAACACCAGAATATTTTTAGATGAAAAAAGATTAAAAAATTATCCATTGCGTTTGTGATAGCTTATATGTTTGGGTTAGTTATTTATCGTTTGCCATATCCATAATGCTATCTTAAGCATCCTAATTAGGTTTCAGCTTTTCAGCAGGAGGCTGGGAGGCTCTCGTGCAGTTGTGGTGCTGTGGCGGGGTGTGTGTAGCACAGCTGCTTTCTGATGTCAGTCGCTATTTCAATGCAATGAAAGTGGGAGAGGAAGAGCATAAAAAAGACAGTTTTAAAGAAAAAAAGTGTCGTCAGTAAGCAAATTATTTTTGTCTGTGTTGTTTTGATTAGGATATGAAATAACAAGTAAAGTCTGATTGCTAGAAAAGGAATTACATCTGGAGAGTTTAATTGGGGCAGTTGCAGAAAGTTTTTGGTGAAATGTGTCATTTTGCCCCCACGCTTAGAAGAACTCTGGGTTTCTTTAGCAAAACTCCTGGTAATACCCATATTCACCTGGCCTTCAAGCAGACTGGAATCTTCTCGGTGCTCTGTGTTTGTTGCAGCGCTGTATTCAGAGACACTTGAACAATGGTGCCTCCCCTGTGGAAAAGGGAAATAACCACACGGATAGGTGCATAAGGTGCTTGATACTTGTTGAGCAGAATGCATGTTCCTGGATTTGTTTCCTCCTCTTGTAGGCATCTTTTTGCTATGCTGATTATGATGTGATATCTTGTGGGGTTTTTCTCAGGTTTTATAGATTGGGGTTGAGAGAGACTGATAATTTCTACTGATCTTTGTGCTCAGAATCTTGGTTTCCAGTGTGAGGTGAAAAATGTTTCTTGAAAATGCTTCATTTAATGAACTGGCATTTTCCTTTCAGTGTGGAGGAATCTGCATCCACACTGCCACATGGGTGGATGATGCATTGGCATTTGTAATTTTTTGTTGTGTTTTGTTGTTTTTTTTTTTTTTTTTTTTTTTTTTTTTTATGAAATTGGAGAACACGTGAAGACATTGGAGAGGTTGTGTGAAATATAAAAATATATTCTGTATCTTAATAAAAATAGATTTTTAACAGATATTCATTAGAAATATAAAAATGGTTAATTAAAATTACTAATGTGAAAAAGGTCTTTGGCTACTAAAAAGCTGGGCAATATTTACCATTGGTTGCCATAAGATCACTGATGCAGAATGACAAGGATTTGTTGCTTGAGAATACCAAACAAGATTTTGTGCGACCATTTAAAACACATGGCTTGCACACCAACTTTGCTTTGCATGTTCATATGTTTACAGTAGTCTGAATAGTTATAGTTTTTCTTTGGGGTTTGTTGCGCTGCTTTGTATGGCTGACCTCCAAAAAAGGGAACTAGGTTATGGTGGTAAACATTAGCATTTGTTTTTTCAAAATACATTGATACTCCTAGCACACAAAATTTCAGTTTAAAAACAAGTTTGCTAAGAAGTTATCTTTTTATATGTATATATATATACAAAACAAAGCTATTTCTGTGTTACCTTCAGAGCACTTTAAGAGCATAAACCATGAAGGACTTGTCTGTTTAAAGATTTCTTTTGAAAGTAGGTATGATTTCTACCAGAATGAAGTGTCATCTGCTTTTTTAGAACATTCCTATGTAGACGTGAATAACACCTGTGTGTCCAATGAGGACAGGAAAGCAGTCTTCATGTGTTTATATCTGTACTGAAGTGTTTGGAGACTGATCATTAGAAAAATATTGTGAACTCAGTTTTATGGTTTAAAAAGACACCTGCATAGGTGCATGATTTTTGTACCCCAGTCTTTTCTTAGGTTGGAAAGTCTTTTTTTTTTTTTTTCTTCTCCAAAGTGCAGTGCATTGGATGAACACTTAAAAATTAGTAGTCTGTTTATGCCGAAGCAGTGCTGGCAGGTGATCTGGTTAGTTTGGCTTTTGGTGTTGAGGACAGTGCCCCCAGATCACTATGGGCTCTTAAGTGTCTTCAGACTCTGGAGGGAGTGGGTTAGGGTGGCCTGCTGAACCCCCAGGGGCTGCAGCGGATGGGACTTGGCTCCCTGCAGACTTGTGCCCCACTGTCAGTGAAAGCTGGTTTAAAGATTGTTCTTGCACTTGTGCCTATGTTTGATCTCTTCCTGTGCAGAGTTTTCTGTTACCCATTAGTGTCACATCTTCTACTGAGGACTTTCCTCCTGCCCAACTGGTTACACATTTCTCCTTCCTTCCCTTTGACATGGGTGTCCGCTTTCACAAGGTTTACAGAAATGTTTCAGAGGTGCCTGCTTTTTGTTGCACTTAGATGATATCAGCTGCTGGTTTTAAAAGGTATAGGGGAAAGAAAGAGAGTTGCTATTTGAGTATCTACCTTTCTTGGTCTCTATTGTTGGGCAGGCTCTCTGGTAAAATGGTGTTTCCTGTAATTCACTTCATTCACCTTTTTCTCATCCATTGCTCTGCTTTATGAAACATGTAATTCTGCTGCAGAAGCTATCTCGAAGAGAAAATTGGAGGATATGTTGGCTGAACTTTAATATCCCTGAGACACTGCAGCAACATTTCTAAATTCAATATTTTCTTGATTTCTTTTAGACGAAGATAAAACTTGCACTTTGATTTAGTTTCAGTGCAGGAAACATGTAGAAAAGCCATTTGGAATTATAATGTAGCATTGACTGAGTTATGAGGTGGGCGATAGTAATGGTTTGCTGGTTTTAGAGAGCTTGTCTAGACAGTATTTTTTTGCTTTTCATTTTTAATGTATGATTTTTTCGTGTTTTATTTATAATACCGCTGTACTCATGAATTTTCACTCATGAATTTTTCTCTTAATGTTGTAAATTTTGTAATATTTATTTTAGAGTCAATTTTGTAGTCTCATATTGTCCCTGTATGTTTGACTCTCCAAAAATTATATTTGGATGCAATCATATTTTACTATAATTGGCTCATTTTATTTGGTATACCCAACTATAAAGTAGCAGATTTAACTAGAAATACTGCATAGCATCAGCTTATTCTTTAAATAAGAATATTGCCATTTCTAGAGAAAAAGTGCAAGATGGAATCGGAGTTCAACATCTACATGAAAAATTTATGTTTCCAGCATACAGAAAATCTTGCGGAAAGTTAGAATGAGATAAGCATAACACTATACAAGGGATTTTGAATGAATGCTTTCCAATAGCTGTAACTGCTGGATTAAAGTATTTGAAAATGTGCAGACCCAAATGAGCTTTCAAATTAATTTTCCTTTTGGGAGACACTTTTTTGTTCTTTCGTTCATTCTTTTTCATTCATTTTTTTTTCCTTCCATAATTTAAAAGGACTCTGTTTGTCTTAAACTTTAGCTTAACTTTTATGGCTTAGGTTTATAAGACTTGTAGACAGTCACACGAATAATACGGCTTTTTTTTCACACATATTCAGAAAAAGATTAAATTTTCGTGTTTCTGTATGTGTGCTCTTGTATATATGTGCATGGTTAGATTTACATTCTCATAGTAAAGGGTGGATGAAACGGAGAAAATTATGAAGTATTAAATTACTTGTATTTCTATGGTGACATGATACATCATGCTCTCTTAAGAAGAGGTTGGTCAAGCCTTTATTGTTTCACCCTTTTAAGTGTAAGTGTTGGTTTTTCATTGAACTTTGTTGTTAATACTTTGCAAGCTTAATGACTTTATAGAATAATTCCTCAAGAAACTCTAGATCTAGTCAAGGGTGATGTAAACTCTTTATTTTCCTGTTTGATGGTTTTACAGTGATGTACTAATTTTCTTCAAAGAGCTCTGTACTGGTGTGCCTAATATGTTTTAAAAATTGAGGAATTGGAGATTAGTAAAATTAATTTCGTTTTTATTAATATTATCTAGACTGAAATTTCAGAGTGTTTTGTGGTAAAAACATTTAGAATTTCTCTGTGCCTGTGTTAAAATGACTTTGTAAATGTTCCTTCCATAGGTAATGATTCGCTGGATAATTTTTAGACTTAAAAAGTTGTGGGAGTAACTTTATCACAAGTTCATTAACTATCACAGCAAAATAAATCAGATATGTGTATTACAGCTACCAGGACTGTTAATGGTTTGTTGCGAGATAGGCTTGCTTTCCACTGCTGGGGTGGTAGTTCAGTGTGTACTGTTAGATTAAGTTATATATCCTTGCTTTTTGGTGCCACGCCCTTGTGACTTTTCCCTTTATGTTGTTCCAAAACTTGAAATGGATCAATTCCCATCATGCCTGTGTTAATCTTCAATACAATTCTCTGTTTTTGTGAACAGAGGTGGCAGCTGAAAGTTGAGCTCTTCTGTATTGCCTCAGTATATTCGGATCAGCGGAGAGTCCTAATCTGCTCCCCGTCTTTTGTGTGAATGTATCACACTATGTGATCTTTTTGTTGCAATTCATTCTCTTCAGGTTACTCCATGTCCTGTTAAGGTAACTGATATTTTGATGTTGCTGATGTATCCTTCTTCGCTGTATAAAATGGTGACTTTGTAGCATTTTTGTAGTTGAAAAAGTCATAATAATTTAAATAAATAGGCTTTTTATTATTAACTACGTATGCAAAAAAGGAACATCTGCCTTCCAAATATTATTCAGTGATTGTAATTAAAAGGTTAAATAAAAGCCGAGGCAAGCTTTGAATTTTGAAGCATTTGCAACAGCGAGTAATATGACTTAGTGCAGACATTTTTGTCAAAGTTGAAAAAGTTAGAGCTAATTAATTTCTTGGGAGACATATGATGAAATTGTAGGTGTGATAACATATTTGAGTAACATATGGTCGTTATGGGACACCTTTCTAATGACTGAGCACCAAGTTAAATATAGACGTCCCAGTTTTTCACTTCTTCTATTAGTGGTTCTTTGTTACTACAATTTAAAGTCCTCTTATTTTCTGTTGTGCATGAAATAGGAGTCATTATATGTTGTAAGAAATTTAAGAAATGTTACTACCACAGTGTTGTGCCTTGATGAAATTTACTGAGCCAGACAATTAATCTCTCTTTGGCAAAGCCTTCTGATTTTGGTAGCATTAATTGAGGCTATGTACGTTTTGACCTGTGTTTTCTAAAACGGGAAACTTGCTGCTGAATGCCTTAGGTGTGTGTCCTCAAAAGTAGGATTGAGAACATTTTTGAAAGATTGGTTGAAAATGCATGTTGTTCCCCCAATATGTACTCTGTTAAAGCTTACTTTTAAAAGCTGTTGTAATTAACTATGTCATAAAAAGGAGGACAGAGGTATTTTTGGAGCAATTTGTCATTCAGTTTACAAAGCTGTAATAAACTGCACCATGTTTCATCTTCTGCTGTTCCTTAGGAGTCTGGATGTAAAGACTGTATTAGAATAAATAAATGTTTTCTTTTGTAAGAAAAGTAATCAGAAGCTTTTCCTAGTTTTAAATTTCGTTTATCTCTTGCTATAGCATAGAGCAAATTTTAAACATTATTTCAGTATCAACAAGTGGAATATATAATTCAGTGATAGTGACACACAAATGAGGAAAGAAATAGAAATGTTTTGAGTGAAAATGAGAAACAAAATGAAAGGTGTTTATTGAGAGAGAGGGGTTGGAGAAATTCAAGGATGTGTGAGAAAGCTGCTGTTTGTGGTGGAAAAAGGTAAAGGCTGCAGTTGATGGGAGCGAAGTATGTATGGGAATTGTGTTCTGAATTGAATAAGAATTTTTTCTGCAAGTCATGCTTTTGTCTGTATTTCAGTCTCAAATGAGATGAAGGATGTGGGGGTTTTATTTCTATAAAATGACAGCTAATTTGGTTCTAAAGGAACTCTATTGCTCATCAGTTTTGCATTGCTAGAGATGATGCTGGGTTATCACAGAATCTGAATTCTGTAGCTGCATTTTCACTTTTGAAGCCTTCTCATAGAGAATGGAGAAGGGGTTTTAACTATTACAAGAAGCATGGTAGCAATTATTACTTGAATGTGGCCATCTTTTTCATATAGGAGAGTGAAAAATCTGTGCTCATACTTACAGAAAGACAGGGAGAGAAAAAAGCTCACATTTGCTTCCAAAGCAATGGAGAATTGTGCCCTGGTAGCTGTGGTATTAATGGAGAGGAAAACAACTTGAAAAACGTAAGACTGGGAGTGCCATTTTCATGCAGTCAAGATACCTAGCACTATGTACAATGTCATGTGGACTTTCATTGATTGCATTTCATTTTTCTTTTAGGTAATTTTTGTGAAAAGGAAGCTTTAGTATTTTTCTTGCTTTGTTTTTGTATAAGATACTCAGATGATATTTTCTGTCAGGCTGTTTGGCTAGAGAAGAAAACCAAATCATGATTTTTACCAATGAAATTGCTTTGCTGTTTGCTTTCCTTTAGCTATGCCTGGCACTTACAACATGTACTAAGAATTACTCATGAAAATATTTTTAATGGGCATAGTAAATTTCAGTTAGGGTTAAGTTTCTCACAGTCTACCTCCCACCAAAACAGTCCAGCTGATCCAGCTATTTTTTTACTTAAATATTTATTTCTGCATATTGCTAACGCTTTAAGAGCATGATCGCAGATAAAAATAAGTGGAAGCAGTTTAAAGTCTAAAAGTCTTCCTTGGTTTAACACTTGATTCTGCTTTTTGCTAAATTGAAATATTTCTGTAATCTTTAATGGGTAAGTTTGCCTAAACTTCAATTTTGTAAGTGACTTAGTAGCAGAAAGTGATTGAGTACCTGTTGACAATGCAGGTAGAGGGATATGTGTGAGGGGGAAGACTTAAGGCAGTTCTGTTCAATCTTGATAAGCCTCATGCTGTATTTTACATGAGATATTTGTACGATTTTAATTTATTCTGTTTGCCTACAAGTAGGTGTGTGTAAGTGTCGACTGTTCACATCTGAAATCATCAACAGTATACTTACTGTGTGTAAGTTGTAGTGCCAGATGTGATGAGGTCAGGACTCCAGCTATTCATATATTTAGTTATTGTTAAAACTTGCTGAAGCCCTGAAGGGACTGATGATCAGGGAGGAGGGTGTAGGTTTAAAAATCTAATTAAAATATAAGGGAGGAAAAAAAAAAAAAGCATCTTGTGGCACATGGTGAACTCTCACATCTAAGCATTTTTGGATGCTTTCATAGCCATCTGTAGAGGGAGGATCATTGATTATGCATCAGCCAGATAAAAGAGATCATGCTGATACATTTCTTTCTTCACCAGATATCATTTTACTGTAAAATACTGTGGTATCTGGATCAAATGAGAAATCCAATTTTTTAAAAGGAGTGGTAATATAAGTATACTTTATAGACAACAAAAAATATAATCTACAATGAAAGGTTGAGTTTCTCTTAGTGGTTTCTGATAGCTGTATAAATCATAGGAGGGAGGAAGACCTTGATGTAATCACATTTAAAATGAGTCACCACCAGACCCCCTCCATGCCACCGTTGGTGTGCTTTTCCAGCACCTTCTCTTCTGAGTTGAAACATTGTAAAAGGAATGTTGACAAAATACTGCTTTCTACTTAAAACTTTGACTGTTCAGTTTAGCATTTTTTTGTCTTTGTAAGCTAGGAAACTAATAAAAAAAAAAGGTTTAAAAGGTCAGTTGTTAGAAGAAACAAATTTGCTTTCTGCATTTGCTTAGGAAGATGAAGTGTCTTAAGAACGTACATCAGACCAGTTAGGCTCTATAACGTACAGAGGAAGCAGTAATTTGTGCAGAGGCATGAAAGAAAAATCCTCATTGTTTCATATGGGAGACTGACATAATTTAGAGTAAATTCCTGTTCTGTCGCTGATCACATTGTTAGAGGTGTTAGATCACAGCATATACTTCATTTGCCTCATATGAGCCCCATAATGATTATTTTTTTTAAAGGAATTCTGAATAGCAGGAATTGAGAAAGCATGAATTTTATATTCATTTGTTTGTTTTCTCTTTAAAACAGTCTTTCAGCAGTGAAACAATTCCAAACATTCAAAAGCTAAAATATCACATTTGGCATATGACATTTCTCATTGACGAACAGATCTGTGTTTATCATTTTTCTGTGGTTTGGGGTTTTTTGGGGGGGCTGGGGGTGGAATGTGATAACCGTTTGCAAGTTTTGTACTGCATTTTCAAAAAATCAACAGGAATATTTATATTCCAGCTCTATGCTACCTGTTGAGAAAACGTACAATTGTGGAAGATAAGGAAGGGAAATTGTCCTGTTTCTTTTTAGGTTTACCTCAGCAGTTCAACACTGTGAAAGATACACTCATGTATTTTAGATGATGTATGAGCTGGAACAGTTTCTGTTGTTGTTCAGTTCTCTGTTATTTTATTAAATAATGTGAGTGAATGCTGTTATTGCAGTTGCCACTGATTTGTTTGTTTGTTTGTTTTGGGGTTTTTTTGGGGGTGGTTGTGTGTGGTTTGTTTTTCCCTGGGGAGAGCTTTAGATACAGAAATGCAAGGAAAAACACAGTTCATCAGCAGTTACTCCGAAATAATAACATGAATTAAAATGTAGGTATATAATAATTTAACACTGAGAATTCACTGTCATACATACACATAAAATTAAGACTGTATTTAATATGCATACAAGGTAGGCTTTCTAATAAGTGACTGTGTAAAGGTTCAGTGTATCTGCTGGTGAATTTGAACAGGCAATATGAAACAGAGCTAACACCTAAATAAAGAATAAAAGAAATGCTAAATAGCTTCTTGATCAGTGCCAGGAGCAATGTGTATATACCTGAAATTAAGTCTCTGTCGTCAGCTTTACTTCTGGCATTTTAAAAACTTTTTTCAATACTTCACTTAGTAGCTAACTAGTCAGGCTTTTAAAGGAGTTTTCCTTTGGATGCTATTGAAGAGTCAACTGAAAATCACATGGAGTTATATCATCTCTCAATTTGGGTTAGAACAGGTAGTTGCATTTGAATAATGTAACTGGTAGCTGCAACTCTCATCTGTAATGAGAATTAGCTATCGGAGAGAATGAAACACAACTTCCAGGGGTTTTCACAGCTGTATGCTGCCAGAAGAATGTAACAATGCTGGACCCCTAAGTTCAGATCTTTCTGGGAAGTGTACTTTCTGACCTTGCCTCTCGCTTTTCTTTACCATTCTTAATCCCACTTTCTCTTTCCTTCTGTATTTGTATTCTCTTTTTCTTGCTCTGCTGCTACTAATTTGCATTTACACCTTCCAGATCTTGCCCTCTTCTTTCTCTTTGTCTTCTCAGGCCATCCTGAATTACAGCTCTTGCTCTGTGCTCCCAAATAATTTCTATGACTATTTTGAATTTCTCTCAACTCCTAAACTCTCTAGCCATCCACTTGCCCACTCTGGCCATCTTGTGCTTTTTATCCCCATGCTGCCCTTTGCCTGTTCAGAATTCTGCAGTTCATTTGTCCCAACCTGAATTATTTCATGTGAACTGCTTCCTTAATCTCCATGCTACCTGATGATAATTAAATGTAATATTTGGAGTGCAAGAAAGAGCCTCTCTGCTCTCATTCAGTTTTCTGGCACTGTTGCAGAAAATTGATTGTCAGAAGGAGCAATTGCAGGAAATGACCTGGTCAGCCCCTGCTTCAGGGAGAGAAAATGGTCTGCATAACAAGCCTTTGGAGAATTGGGCTGCCAGACTCAACACGTCTTAGCTTAGCAGGTGTGAAGTGATATATATATTTTAATTATTTTTAACAATCAGCACATTTGGGTGGCTCTTGCTGCAGGCATCTGACATGAGGTGAATCTCCTACCACACTGCAAGTTCCAAGTTAAATTTCAAAGCCTATTTTTTACTATAAAGGTTTTTGACAGAAGGCTTACTATAATGTTTTTACACAGTAGCATGACATTGTAGCTTCCTCCAATTCCCTGGGAAATAACAACTTGTATACAGCTTCAGCTGAATGAATGGAAAGACTACCTCCAGGTAATGTGGGAATTGGCTCAGGCTGCTGAGGTTGCTCCTGTTCAAGGAGGTGGTGGCAGCCGTGTACTTCCGTCTGCTCTTTCACGCTTTGGATATGGTGATGTAGCCCTTCAGCACTCCCGGGTTTTATTCCAGAAATGGATGGTGGTTACATTGGTAAGGAGGAAGGTAGAGAGGTTGAACAGTCTTGACATATTCTGTTCTGAAAATGATACTTCCTTACTAAGCACATTTAGCAAGTATACACAATACAGTATACATCCCTTTTGTCTTGTGGAAGTTTAGGTTTTTTAGGTTAAGGGTATTGTCCGGTGTTGTTTGGAAACCTGCACAATCTGTATCAATTGGATTTTTTTCCCTGATCTAAATGCTTATTAACTCTTTGAAAAGAGCCCTCAGATTTCTGAGGTATAATTTCTTTTTACAGAGATTGTACTGAGAGTTTTTACATACTACTTAGTCTGCCCATTAACTCTGTTCATAAGAATAGTTTATACAAATTTGCTCAATTCAGTTGTTCAGATTTTTGGTTTGCAGTTTTTCTGAATCTCTTTTGGAACTCAAATTAGAATTTCTTTAAGCTGTATTACAATTGGAAAAGTGCAGAGGAAATCAGAATTGCTCAGGAAAATCTGCCTAAGAAGTGGTTCTGGAATTATCAACACCTGCAAACTAATGCAAAGGCAGAACATCCTTTCACGAAGGTTAAAGGTTCGAAAGGATGCTCAGGACACCAAGGAGTATTTGCTTTGAAGGAGGGCTCTTACCTTTTACACTGCTTAACTCCTTCATCTTTAGCAAGAAGAAACTCTATAAAGCACTTGATCTAATTTCCTGTATTAATATATGAACCTGAAGATGTCTGAAGCCATGCTTTTCTGGCACAGCCACTTGGGTGAAAATTCTCAAAAATGTGATCAAACTTGTAAATCTGTAGTATTTTTTTTTTTTAGTTGCCTGAAGAGTTACTGTAAAAAGGTCTGAAGTTATCAGAAAGGAGTAGTGATAATCAGTAGTGAACAGTTACAGAATTTGCTTGTGGAGATATGTAAGATGTTCTCACCTAACACCAAAACCTTGCAAAGGTCCAGGATGCTGAAACACGTCTTTTAAAATCTTTTTTTTTATCGCTATATTCTCTGGGTTTGTTTGGTTTTGTTTTGTTTTGTTTTTCTCTTGTCATATCCAAAATGTTAGCAAAAGGCAGGGAACGTGATTCAGTTGCGAACCCAGAATCTAAGGGGGGGTCATTGTGCTCTCATACATAAGGCATACATTGTGTCAAGGATATTCTCTCTCTTTGCAATCTCTTTTAAAGATTCATGAAGTGGACTTCTTCACATTGGAAGAAAGCACATTGGCTTTTAATGCTCTAGAAATTTGTTCTGCAAAGTCTCTTTAAGTTTGTTGAAGGAGTTTGGGAGGTTGTTTTAGAGGCATTTCTTGAAATTGTTGAGAGTGCGGTAGCTCTGCACTTACATGAAGTGAGTAAAAGGAGATTGAAATGTAAGTACATGGTTTGAGATAAAATTGCAGGATGATGCAGACTGGAGAACTGAGGAAAGAAAAAGCAGTTTGAGGGAATATATTTTGTTTCTTACTTCCTAAAAGAGTGAGTCCAGATGAAGTTGCCGACATAATGTGGCTTGCTTGCACAATTTATATTCCACATAGCAAACTGCTATGCTCAGTATATAACTATTTATCACAATAGGTATCCCAAAATATGTAAAAATATGGTTTTCTTTCCTTTTTTTCTTTATTAAGTAAATTGTACTGTAACTGTGAGACTTTGTCAAACCTGCTTGGCTCTCTGTATTTCAGGTATCAGC
This sequence comes from Myiopsitta monachus, assembly GCA_017639245.1. Classification (NCBI taxonomy): domain Eukaryota; kingdom Metazoa; phylum Chordata; class Aves; order Psittaciformes; family Psittacidae; genus Myiopsitta; species Myiopsitta monachus. The sequence continues at coordinate 40,562,207 of CM029925.1, read as the reverse complement.
TGATATTTTGTTGGTCAGCAGCCTTTGAAATTTTTGTGTTCCAACTGCTGCATAGTGCTGAGCACAGTGATTTTGTCTGTTTGCTTATGGTGGAGGTTGTGGCCATGTATTTAGTATTGTAAGTGATGTCAACATGTAACATTTTTTCTCCTGAGACTGCTAAGGTGCTACATGGATATTGGGAGACAAGACAAAGGAAGGAAATGAAAACGAGCAGTTAATTTTGTCGTAGTGTTCTTCTTACTAGGTTTCATGTAATATATTGCCAGCCAGCAATCAAGTGGCTGTTCAGATAAATTAGTAGTGCAGTCCTGGTCTAGCACAGAGGCTGCAAAACGTTGAGAATCCTGAAAATCCTGGGGAATTCATCCCAAGACAAGAGCACCAGGGGACTGAAATGATTACCTCAAACTGTGGAGGAAGCTTGAATTTTGTCTTCTGGGAGTTTGTCTTTTAGTACCATCAGTCAATGATTCATCAGTCGACTGTGAGCCTGGAGGTGCGTGTTGTTAATGTGAGACATGTGCCTTTCATCAGTACTGAAAGCATGGCTGAAGACTGTGAATACTGAGGTTACAAATTGGTGAAGGATTTATTGATTTTATTACTTTTTTCAGTAGCTTATTCCCCAGTCTTTACAAGGTTGTGAAAGACATCAGATAAAGGGTTATTTTCCCATGGTCACACAAGGCCTTCTTGATCACTTTGGAAGGTCATAATACTTTGGGATAGAAAATGCCTCAGTTTTACGTAATGGAAATTTGATGTTTTGGCCCTAAGCCACTATTGACATTAATGATGATGCAATTTCAGTTGCTGTTGTGTGAGATCTAAAGTTTCTTGTACAATGCTGACTTAAGGAGCATTTTGCCCAGCACTTCATTAGGAAAGAGAACACTGCAAGACCTCAACAACCAGTGGACATGGAAAAGTGAACAGAAGCTGGAGACGTGTCTTATAAAGCCAAGAGGGTTCAGAAAGGAGCTCACTGATGCAAGATGTCTACAAAACTCAATATGTACATCTGTGGCAGAAGTACTGGGGGTCTGACTTAAAAGTTGGGAGGAAGATTTGCGAATATTTTCAGTAAGTTTTGTGGAAGTTCTGTGTAGGGATGTATCTGTGAAATGCTCTTTCTGGCTAGGAATTAGGGTGAACAGTTTGAGAAATGAGGAGAGTTAAGGTATGATGAAGACTGAAAAAACCCCACAAGATATCCTGTATTAAATTATTTCTTTAAAGAGATACAGCTCTATAACTTAGTCTCATTTCAGTATTTTTAGTGCAGATTTAAATATGCATCTATGTATTTATAAATATCACACAGAATTTTGTTTTATCAGTTGCATAACTGTTACTCCAAAGCAGTTCTCCTTCTTGCTCACAGTAACATTCAGAATGAATGAATTACTGTAGGTAAAATGAAGTAAAAAAGCAACCTCCTCCTCAAGATCATATGCCAAGAATATATCACTGAAAGTTCTTTTCTTCATGTAGCTGTGCGAAGAATAGTTTGCAGGTTCAAAAACATAATTATCAGCCTTTCTTAGTGGGAGATTTAGCTGTGGTTTCAGCAAAGCTGTTCTCTTAGCTCTGTCTTTAGTTTGTGGTTTTATCTGACAAGTCAATGATCAACTTTGGGGTTTTCCATTAATTTTTGAGCTTTAATGTCTAATATTGAAATGCCTTCTAAAAATCAATAGATACACTACAGTTTTTCTTCATCCCATTTCTTTTAATTCTGTATGGTAAATACGAGTAAGGCAGGTTCTCACTAAGCTTTCCTGAAAAGAGTAGAGTAATATCTCATGTAAAATCTAGTTGTCTTCAGTCTTCATCCTGGAAAGCAAGGTATCCTTTCCTTTTGGGGTTAATTGAAGATGCTCATGTGTAAGAATTCGGTGTTTAAACTGAAGTTTCCCATGAAAAGAACCGAAGCTTAAATTGCCAGTTACAATGGAAAGGTGGTAAAACTGGGAATGTAAATAGTATGGTTTGTTAGACTAGAAAATAGTCTCAGCTCATAGCTATAGCTAAATATTTAGAAAAAGTTGGCATGCATTGTAGAGCTCATATAACAAAGTAAGATTTCACAGTTTATGTAAAAAGCGGTAGTAAGAAAGAAAATAAGTTAACACTTTGTGTAGCTAGAGATAATTATGTCCCTGCCTCCAAAAGTAGAAATGATATGGAAGAATAGAAAGGAAGTTACTGTTTCCTCATAACCACTGATAGTGATGGATTATATATCTATTGCCATCTTAAGAGATCTCTTGTAAGTGTCAAAAAAGAGAATTTCCAGGTGTTTATAACAAATCTTGGCAAACAACATTTATGAGTGCTTTTTGGTCTGCTGCACTATTTCTCATGTTTTGCAGCAACAACAAAAAAGAATAGGTATAGGATATAGGGCTTCTTTGAATGGGACTCAGAGAAAAGCTGGAGAGTCAAATAGTACAGAGCCAGTACACCAGACTGGGAGACCATAAGCCAAACTGGACACATTATGTATTTCACTATTAATTTTTGGTAATCTTAATTGGATTTTGGATATGTATGTTTATTTGATTGATTTTGAAGTGCAAGTAGTCTTTATCCGTACCTGTCCACTAGGAGGTTGGGCTTAAGTGGTGATGTGGGGAATGAAAGTAAAACTTGGAAGCAAACAGAAGCAAAACATGAAGAATATGTTTCTTTCTGCTTTAAATAAAACACAGTGACAATTGGACATGAAACACTCTTTGCCCAGTGTGACACTTAAAAGGAAAGGACGGTGTTGTTGGCTGTGTTTCTCAGTCTCTTAAGCTCACAAAAGTAGCCCAGACAGTTTGCTGACCTGAGGTAGACCTTTAAGTCTCTGACTTGTCAGACAACAGGGGCAGCAGTCTTCATTGGCATTCAGATCACAGGCAGCCACTGGGCTCAGTGCATAGCCAAGGACTGCTTTAGGATTTAGACAAAGCCACTCTGGCAAAACATCCCAGTTGTCAGGGTAGCTGGCGGTTTCCTAAAGAACTGTTACATAATGGAGAGACTGAGAAGAGCTTTAGGATGCAAATTTTTTTAAAGTAAAAATTAAAAAAAGAGAAAAAGAAAGTGGCGGTAATTTGTGGAAAAAAAACACCATCCCCCACCTCCCCGGATGATCTCATTCATTGTTTCCTCCTTCTGTTTAACTTCTCAGGGTCATAAATGTAGTTTGCTGTTTAAAACCGTAGTGATGTCACTCCAGAGGTATTTTGTGGAATAGGGGAAGGGAATTATCTGAAAGTATTTGGGAATCAACACTTAGAGATTTATTACCTTTGCTAGAGGTCAGCTATTTGCATTTCTCCTTTGTGCTTAGTGTAATGTAAACTGGGAATTCAGCTATGGAGTGAATGTTTACATTTGAAGCATCCCGTGGAACAGAAGCGAATGTTGTGTTTATTGCTACAGCTGCCTCCTCGAGTGAAATCCTGATCTAAAGTCTTGCTGGTCTGTGGCCAGATTTACAACCTGCCCCCATGTGCTGATCCCCCTGAACAATGCGAGGGTTTGATGCTTCCTGGTACTGTTCCTTCCCTGCAGAACCAGAGTGACATCATCCCAGGCACTGCTCCGAAAGAAAGCCTCTTACAGCCCCTACCCGCTCTGGGAACAGGATGTAAGAGGAGCAACTGCTTTGCACTGCACTGGGGTTGTGAAAGTGAGCGCCACAAAGGCTACTTAGAGTACACTGTGGTTAGAGTGGCACGGGGGGGGGGGGTTGGGGGGGCTCTAATCTCCATCACAGTGTGCTGGCTGTGCCATGGATGGTGTGGTGTAAGCATATTTCATTTAATCAGCCTTAGTGGTAAATGCATTATAGTGTTCTAGTTATAATATGGCCCTGTTTTGAAAGTGTATTTATTTTAAATATTTGTACAAGTACTGCTGTCTCACCCCTTTTAAATACTGTTCCAACCACTAGATATTGCTTATTTGTTAAACAACAAACCAGAAGAGTACTTGCACTCAAGCTGCTGAAGAAGGATTTCAGACAATGTATGTTTGCTGTTAGGATATGATCTTGTTTGTTTTGGGGTTTTTTGTTTGCAGAAAATTAGGAGGAATGGAGTATGGAGGCAGCCAGAGAGCACAATTTACAGCATACGTTCTTGTGGGGGAAGTGTTGTCTTTCCAGAAGTTTGGTCTGTGAGGAGGAGTGCTGTTCTGCCAAAACCCTGTTGTTAAGCGTCTTAGGGGTCTTTACAGAAACATTTAAACTTTGACAACTTTGTTTCTTACCTAGAAAACTGAGACACTCAATTACTGTTTTTTTAGCTGCTCTGAAAGCAGTATTTTCCCCATTGCAGCTTATCATTAAAAGCAGTGAAAGACAACGAAAGATCAGTTTGGGAAGTCTGAACCATTGATAATATTGTAAAAGTATCAGTAATCATGCCCAAAACATGTTGGCTGTTGTGCAAATCTCCTACAGGATAAGGCCTTGCCAAAGTAGCCTGCCACTAATCCCATTCTTTGAAGTTGTATTTCATTTGGTTTGTTGGTGGAGCAGTCCTTCCTCGTGGGCAGGGTAGTTCATTGATTCCAGTTGCCAGGCCTGTATGAGCAATTCCAGCTTTAGGTGGTCACTCTTGAGTAGGCATTAGTGCTCTGAAGTGTTTGATTTGAAGACTGCATTATCCATACCAAGTTGTTTCTGACAGCCTCTGTAATTGCTCCTGCTATCTTTGTTCACTACTGGTTGTTTCAGAAACTGGGGTGCTGTCTTAACTGCTCCCATTAGCTATGCCTCTGTCACTCAGACTGCTAGCTGCAGCTCCTCTATTGCTTTGGATTTCCTCTCGTAGCAGCCCTGTTTCATTTTTGCAGTAGTCACGTACACAACCTCTGTGGAGGCCTTGTCACAAAAGGAGGACTTTCTGAAAAAACATTTTCCTTTCCTTGAGAACAGTTGAACAAACTCTCACCTCATTAAAACCTTTGGCTGAAGTTTAGTCACCAAAGCTTACGGGCTACAGCTGTGAGCTACATTACTTCATTTGGAGAATATTGAATGCAGTTAGGTTGCTTGTGCTTTCTTTAGCATAGTAATAAATTCCATAGTTTATCTGGCATTGGAAGTTAGTTCTCCTTAACAGGAAGACTTCCAAAATAATACGAGATATATACTCAAGGTCTGTGTAGGTGTGATGCTTTGGCTCATCTAGTCACCCTTTCATTCCTAATGGATGCTAGCTAACAAAATACTCTTTGGATCCCTGAAAGAGGGGCTGCCTGTCTTCTTCAGGCTAAACCCTGCTTGCTTACCTGAGCTCTTGGAAGGAGCAGCTGGTCCATCCTAAAGATCCTCATCCTTCCTTGAGGAAATCCAGCAGTCAGATCTGACCACCTCGGATGTAATGCATGCGTAACCGCTATATATAGTTTTGCAGGAAGAATACAGTCTTAAAACAATAGTATGGTATGAGACTTGCTGGGAGCATTAGCTTAAGAACATAAGCTTGATGCAAGCTTATTATTCATCTGCCCAACTCTGCTTTGAGGAAGATCTCACCTTTCATCAGAACGCATGCAAAATATGAAAAATCTGGATGCAGCATATGAAGAAAAGGCTTAAGAGAAGAGTATAATGAAACGCGTTAAATCAGAGGTAACTGTAATGCTATAAAGCTCAGAACGGTCTCATGTTAAAATTATGTTTCTTTCTTTGCTGGAACCCATGGCTGATTAGTATTTCTTTTTTTTTCTTTATTTAACTGATGCACTTAAGACTTGCAATGTCAAAGCATTTATTGAGATCAATCTCTTATGCATGCTTAAATATACGCCCTGTAATAAAGTGAATATAAATATGTGTGGATTTTTCAGGATGCTGTGAGTTTATAAAGCTTTAATACTTTTATCAAATAATGTGTATTTTTTGCAAGTGCTTATAATGACCTTGTTATGTACTCTTCTTTTACTCTGTCTTATAGCTTTTACTTGAAACACAGGAACAGTACATGGTTGTGTGTATAAATGGGATATCAGGCTCTAAACTCCTCCTTATGTTGGAATTCAATACAGTATTTCTCCTAATTAGTTGCCTTTGATTCTCACAAAGAGTCTTAACAAACAGAAAGTGGAAGTGTCTGTATGTAAGTTTATGTATGGTAATGAGGTGAATGAGTATTAAATACCCATATAGCCCTATTTTCTGTTTAGCATATAGCTGACTTATTTGACAATAAAGTAACTAAACCATATTTGTGTAGCTACCTGGAGTTGTTCAAGCATTGCACAGCCATTTGTTCTCCCCTTCCAACCCCTTCATGTGGTGACAATAGAAGTAGCCATTCCCATCAGAAATTCTGTAACAAATTACTAACTTTTAGACTATTCTACTACAAAATCAGAAAGGTTAGCTTAAGCTATTACATATCTGTTTATGTGCCAAGACAGAGAGATTATGATATACTTAGGTTAGCGAAACTAATGCCTGTGTCTTTCTAGTAGGGGAAGAAGGGGCTGCTAACTTCAACCTTTGCATATGCTACATGTTTTGGTTTAAACAACAGTGTTCATCTAAGTGAGCAGCGTTGGTTTGGGGAATTAAGCTGACATAAAAAAATACTCTATACCCAAAACAAGAGTCTAGATCCTTGAATTGCCTTACTGCAGGCCAAATGAATGGTAGTGTTGATGCTGGGCACAGTTTGCATTTTTACAGTGGCTGGGTGCTACTGTATTGTGAAATTTGATGAGGGATTACAGTGTGAGAGCTAGGAATGCAAATCAAAGATGACTCTAATACAAGACATTTTCTAACAGCTGTTAGTGTACATTGGAAGCTAAGGTAACTCTGAATCTGGTGTTTCTTCATATTTGAATATGCAAGCTGTAGATACTTTTTTATTGTTAACTTGCCAGGTTTTTCTGTTTGTCAAGAAAGAAAAGTCAGATAAAAAAGAAATGCCCATGTCATTGTGGGGATTGTTTGTACAATTGAAACTGCTGGGTTCGCTACATTTTACATACTTTGCTACAAGAGCTAATAGAGAAAATGAGAGTAACGATTGGTTTATCACCCCGTTTGTGCTTCTCAAAGGATGGTATCTTCCTGGAAGAAGCCCAAAAGTTAGCTTTGCTTGGATTTTTCTAGACATATGATGTTCCCTGTATTTTTGTGGAAAGTTTTGTAATATAACAACTTTTCATTAAAATTTTTGGTCATTCTTTTGGCCTCTTAGGGAATAACTGCTATGAATATAGTGTGTACTGCTTGGCTGGTCCAACAGAACTGAGGCTTTCATATAATTTCCAGCTGAGCAGAAGTTGGTTGGAAGAAAACAGTGGCTGTTGTTAAAAATGAAGTTTCTAAATCACCCATAGTAGATGTCCACCAAAGTAGAACTTTTCAGTTATGGATGGGAAAAGCATTAGAGGGGCCTCAGGTACATTTTGATATTGGTGGAGCATGTCAAACTGTGCTGCCAATAGTAAGCTGTCTCCTAGTCTTGGAAAGGTACTATATTGTAGATTTTCCTGTGCTGATCATAGATTTTCCTGCCTGTTTTGCTAGAGGTAGGAGAGCCTCTTTCTTTTGTCATCTGTAGCCTGTCCTTCTAGAGCTGTGTAATCATCTTTAGCCCTTCCTCCCAGCTGTCTTCTTACTCCCTGGGCAGCGCCAGTCTTTGCTTATTAAGCTTTTAATTTGTGGGGAAAACCCCCCCACCAAAACAAACGAAACCCCAAACAAACTTCTCTCAGCAGGTGCTGAATATGGAATTATTCAGTTCAGTGGTTAAAATCTGTCAAATCATAAGATAGGAGAATTGGATTTTAGCTATCTGTAGGTGGCATTGCCAGGCTTCCAGAATTAGCATATTAAGGTTTGACTTTGGAGAAAAGGCCACTAGAATTGTTCATTGTTTGTGTTGAACTCACCTATAGAAATGCATCACTGTGGTGGAGCATTTGGAACTGCTGAAAACCAAGAGCTGTGTAGATGCCATGAAGGGCTGAGTAGAACGGGAAGACACTTGTATACATCATTTTAATAAGAATAAAAAATAATGTAGGGGTGGTTTGCATGTATTTTGTATTCATTAAATGGAAGGAAGCATTTGCATTCTGATCAAATAATTTTAAAAACATTTACTGGAAGCATATTAGAACAATTAGCTGTCTACAGGCAAGACTTTTCACCACCCATTTTCTGGTAAAACTAGAAATAAAGTTTGTGTTATTAAGAACCAGTCTTGTTAGTTCCTGGGGACATTTCTTTAAAAAAGGGAAATCCTGAGCATTGAAGGCTTACTATTTTTATGGTGCTATTTTGACAGTTGTCCTTGTTCTGCTATTCATGATGAGTGTTAGATGAGTGACCTGACATTTGTAGGGCTGTTACTTAATGCAAACATCATCTTATAACCGGTGGCACTTTAATGATAAAATATGAATTTGCCGTGTGTAGTGCATGTTGAACTGAGAGGATGGTAAACTTTAAATAGAAGGCTAGAACCTTTGCTTCACTTGAGTTCACAGATTGCAACTAACACAATACTGAACAGGTACAGGGAAAAAAAACCCACCAAAGTGTAGGAAAAACAGCTAATTATAGTAATTGCAGCTGGTTTCAAAGTACTTCTAACAGTTTGTGCATAATGCCTACTTGAAAGCATCAAATGGGCGCTAGTTGTGAAATAGAACACCTGTTTGTTGTTGAGCATGTGTTTATGCAGATGATTTTTGTTGTCAAAGCACCTTGATGTAGAGTAGTCCTGTTTACATTTACATTCTCCCCAAAGGATTAACAGTGTTCTCTCAATAAATTTGCAGTCTATTCTCCTCTCAAAGGCTGCTGTTTGGAGGGTGGTGTGAACAAGGCAACAAGTGCTTGCTAATCACTTGAATATACATAATTAGCGACAGTCTGGTGCACTGGAGTCTTTGTACAACCATAACAATACTGATTGGCAGCAGCAGATAACAATAGTCATGGCAAGGTGCTATTTATTGAATATTTGAAGGTGTTTTTCTTTTATATTTGCAGTAGGCATTTTGAGTTAATTGCACCATTATTCTGGAACACTCTATGTTGTGTTAATGTCAAAGTTAAAGATTGGTCATGTGGCCTGTTGTACACAAAGGAATAAGACCTTTAGTAAATCATTTGCTTCTTTTGAGACTAAAGCTGGGTTTTTTTCTTCCTTCATAATTTTATGAGACTAAGCTGGATCTTGGTTTTTTTCCTTCCTATTTATGTATAACCCAAAGCCAAACTGGAAGGTATATATAAGAATTTGGAATATGAATGCGTATGATGATATATGATCACTCTTTGTATTCTGCAGTGATCAGTTTTATGACTGGATCTGTTTGTCAGGTTCTGTACTTTTAGAAAAGAAATACAAGGTCATCAATGATAGAGTTTATGGGTAATATATGTAATAGTTAACACTAAGAAAATTGTATGGATTGCTTTTCAGGTATTTTATATTCAAAGAAAATGTGGTTTAATATAGCAAATGCTTATCACCAGTTTAACTTGGGGAAAATACTCAAACAAGTAGATCATTCATGAACATCTGAAAAATGAGGTGAGTCACTGAATTTTGCGAGGTTAAGTTGTATCAAACTCTTCAGTTTTCCTTTTACTGACAAGGTAGCAGTCATACATTAGATGAAATAACTGAGTTTGTTTGTAAGAATGAAACTGTTAGAAAACTGATGGAGTAATTATTAAAGGTTCAGTATCAAAATGGAAGTAAAAGTGGAATAGAATTTTGTTAGGCTGTTACCTGACTTATGCCAAGGCAGTACTCTCATTGATGAGGCAAGTAATGGAAAACAGAATGGTTATTCATGTTTTGAGGTTTCTCCAGAATGAAAGGGACTGCAGGTGTGCTGGAGGATGGGATTAGAATTCAGAATGGTATCGGTAATGTGAAGACGTGGTGTGTGAGGAGCTGGAAGCTGTTCAGGGGGAGCAAGTTTGACATGCACTGTAGAATAGCCTACTTTGAAAAGAAACAAATAAGTGTTAGGTAAATAGCTCTAAAAAAAAGTCCAGTAGGTACTGTGGATCACAAACCGGGTATTAATTATATCTCAGGGTTGTGAAGAAGGCAAACACAGGCATGCATGAACAGTAATAGAGCCTGTAAGATGCATCTTTTTATTCCGTTGAGTACTTAAGGTCCTAGCTGAACAACTGCATCCATTTCTGGCTGGTGTGGTTCAAGACCAGCAATGAGAGTGGTCAGCAATTTAGGGGGTGTGACCTGAACTGCATGAGTTGCAGTTACTGAGGCTAAATAAGAAAAGAGAAGTGATAGTATAATCTGTTCTTCATGTGTACAGCACAGAGGAGAAGAAATTATGGCTTTATATTGTTGTTAGACAGTTGCCTTACAAACCAGGGAAGCTTCTCTTTAAGTATGCGTAACATAAGAAATAGCCTACTGAGTTGTACCGGTGACCCATCTAGCCCAGTATTCTGTCTGTAGTGGCAGAGGAGATGCTGTTTAGGGACAGCATGTGAGCTTGGCTGTTTTCTTGCCTTTAATTTCCCTTGCACTTTCCCAGAGTGCAGAACTATTGCATTAGTAAAGTTAGATGGTATATCTCTGTATGATCTGTTTATGGACCTGTTTCACCAAGTGCCCTAACAATTGTGGTATTTGGTGAGCAGTAGTTCTGCTCTTAGCAGCTGCCTTTGTGATTTTCTAAACCTCAACCCTCTCTTCTCTCTGAACTAAAGAGAGAGGTCTTTTCATCCTCTCTGAGAAAAGGCAGTTTCTCTATCCCCTGGATTATTTTGGTTGCCCTTCTCTGTGTTTTCTCATAATTCCACTACCTTCTTGCTGAGATGTGGAGACAAGACTATGCAGGGTAATGAAGATGTGGACACAGCAGTGTTTTCTTTATTTTGTCTAGGTATCCTTTCTGATGTGGCCAACAGTTTTTTTGGCTTCTGCTGTTCATGAACTTACTGTTTCTTAGAGCTGTGAGTGTTGAATCTAGGATTCAACTGAACTATAATTTGTGGTTCTAAGGTAAACATTGTGAGGCATAGTTCAGATTTTTTTTTTCCCTAGATACATTACCACACGTTTATGTACTCTATATTAATTTGTCATCTTTGTCCACTCAATTTTGTTAGATCCTTCTGCTTTTCTGTGCCATAAACATGGCATTTGACTATCCAGTACAATGTAGTATCATCCTTAAGCTGTAAGATTTCATGGGTCACACCACTATCCAGTTCTTGATGAAAATGTCATATAAAAATGATGCCAGCATGGAACCACTGGGAGACTTCCTGACTCTCTTATGCTGAAGAGTGACCATTAACTCTTATCTTGACCAATGACCTTATTGACCTTATTAATTAACACTTATCTGACCAATTTGGTGGCCTTCTATGATGGGGCTATGGAACTGATAGACAGGGGTAGAGCAGTTGACATCATCTCCCTGGACTTGTGCAAAGCGTTTGACACTGTCTCACATGACATCCTTCTCTCTAAGTTCGAGAGATATCAATTTGATAGGTGGACCACTCGATGGATAAAGAATTGGCTGGATGGCCGCACGCCAGAAGTTGTGGTGAATGGCTCAGTGTCCAGCTGGAGACCAGTAACGAGTGGTGTCCCTCAGGGATCGGTGTTGGGACCGGTCCTGTTCAACATCTTTGTGGGTGACATGGACAGTGGGATTGAGTGTGCCCTCAGCAAGTTTGCTGATGACACCAAGCTGTGTGGCTTGGTTGATACACTGGAGGGAAGGGATGCCATCCAGAGGGACCTTGACACGCTTGTGAGGTGGGCTGATGCCAACCTGATGAAGTTTAACCATGCCAAGTGCCAGGTCCTACACCTTCAGGGTGGGAGCAATCCCAGGCACAGCTCCAGGTTGGGCAGAGAAAAGATTGAGAGCAGCCCTGTGGAGAAGGACTTGGGGGTGTTGGTCCATGAGAAAATGAACATGAGCTGGAGGTGTGCACTCGCAGCCCAGAAAGCCAACCATATCCTGGGCTGCATCAAAAGGAGCGTGACCAGCAGGTCGAGGGAGGTGATCCTGCCCCTCTACTCTGCTCTCAGGAGACCTCACTTGGAGTATTGTGTGCAGTTCTGGTGTCCTCAACATCAAAAGGACATGGAAGTGTTGGAACAAGTGCAGAGGAGGGCCACGAGGATGATGAGGGGACTGGAGTAGCTCCTATATGAAGATAGGCTGAGAAAGTTGGGTCTGTTCAGCCTGGAGAAGAGAAGGGTGCGTGGAGGCCACAGAGCAGCCTTCCAGTGTCTGAAGGGGGCCTATAGGGATGCTGGGGAGGGACTCTTCATCTCTTCATTAGGGACTGTAGTGAGAGGACAAGGGGTAATGGGTTCAGACTTAACCAGGGGAAGTTTAGATTGGATATGAGGAAGAAGTTCTTTACTGTGAGGGTGGTGAGGCACTGGAATGGGTTGCCCAGGGAAGCTGTGAATGCTCCATTGCTGGCGGTGTTCGAGGCCAGGTTGGACATAGTCTTGGGTGGCATGGTTTAGTGGGAGGTGTCCCTGCCCATGGCAGGGGGTTGGAACTAGATGATCTTGAGGTCCTCTCCAACCCTAACTATTCTATAAGTCTCTGATTCTCTGACTTTTTTTTTCCTCTTACTCACCCAACATTCAGACTGTGTAAGAACCTTTTCTCCAGTCCTGTGGCAACTTAATTTCTTTACTGATATTTGTGGAGGAATCTTGACAAACTGATTATGCTTCCTGGATGCCCTTTCCCTCATATTTATTGCTTCTCATGTAGAACTCCATCAGGTCAGTGATGCAGGCTTTCCTGTCAAAGCAGCTATGATGGCTCTTTCCCAACAGATCTACATTGTCTCATGTGCTCTCTGATCTTACTTATTATAGACTCTAGTGGCTTATCAGAAGCAGGAGTCAGACTTGCAGTTTCTGGGATCCTCTTTAGAGCCTCTTTTTGTTTTAGGTTGTGTTTGCAATCTGTCTTCTGGGCATGTAGCCATTTGTAGTTATGGGTTACGCTTCTTGGCCAGCAACCTCTGTGGTTTCACATTTCCGTTCCTTCAGCACTCCTGGTGTCCACTCTTGGTGACTTGCTGACATCTGGTAATTCCTACATATTTAAATAAAATCATCTAGCTTTTAGTCGTCTACTACAGGGAAAGGCTCTGGGTTTGGATATCTTTCCAGCATGTTTAGCAGTAAAAACCAGGCAAGTAATTTGTAGTGCTTCTCTGCTATGGCCTTATCATCCTTGAGTTCCCTGTATGTACTTTTGTTATTGAGCAGTTCACTGATTCCTTGCCTGGCTTCCTGTTCTTGATGATGAGCATCTTTTGCAAGAAGCTCTTCCAATTCTTTTCTGTCTCAGTTCTGTATTCATATTGTCCTGGCATATTTTATTGTCTTTCCTTTTTCAACTTATTTGGGCAAGCTTTTCATTCTTAATACTGACCTTTTCCCTATAATCACCTTTTGACTTTTCCATTAAGACATACAGGGGGATTTTGGAGGGTGGGTAGGGAAGAGAGAGCTGCTTTATTCTTTTTGAATTGTGGCAGCCATTTTTCTTGGCCCTGTAGTATTTTCAGTAGTCTGGTGCCTGTTTTTAAGGTCTTTTCAGCTGGTCCTTTGCTCACCTTCTTTTCCCTTCTTTTTTTTTTTTTTTTCCTTCTGTTTTCCCCCTTTTTCTTATTTTTACCAATATTTTTCTGTTAATGTTCAATATTTGGACATTTGATTTACTTGTGCATCTTTCTTCCACTCCAGTTCTAAACCTACTCATGAAACATTAAGATATGTTCCTGGGAGATATTTGGACTGCTTGTGGGAGTCTGCGAAAGGTTACTGAAACAAAACCCAGCCAACATGTCCAGGGTGTAGGACACAGCACTTCTCTTGGTATTTAGGACTCCTTGTTTCTGCTGGAAAATGTTACAGTTCTATGAACTGAGAAATCTGAAATGCCATTGTGTTAAATGAAGTCTTTGGGTTCTTTAATGCTTGTAATTCTTGAGAATTCATAGTCAAGTTCTGTAGAAAATGGTTTCCTTGCAGCTTCTCAAGATACATAGTAAGAATACAGAGAAGTAAATTAGCACTGGAAGATGGGAATTAAGAGTTCCAGTCCAGTTTCTCTTTTAATATTTAATATTGAAATGAATATTAACATCCTGGAGAAATAATAGAGAACAAAAATTATAATGTTTTTGGGTTAGAGAGAATGACTTTAGAACATGAGGTTCTGAGAACCTCTGTAGGTATTGAACAGTATGGAATTGCCTTACCATGAGAAAGAACATTAATGAGGAAATGTAGAGAGCTCTTTAATGTGGCAGCAAAAGGAGTAATGGAGCTCTGTGACTGAATCTTGAATCCAGATGTATTCAGAACCAAGATGAGGGTGACTGAGAGAGATTGAAAAATACATCTTGATACCCACAAAACAAAACAGACTACATTTTGGAAAATAAGTAATAATCCAAACATTTTTTACCAGTATATGCATAACAGGGGAGAATTCTGTGGACTCATTCCTTGAAGAGGTCACACTGAAATGATGAGTTTTCCTTTTTGTCTTAAAATACATGATACCATGAATAAAAATCAGAAAATGTCATATACAAATTTGCACGAGCTACTAAGATTAGCAATGAAATGCGAAGTTGAGAATTTGTCCAAGACTTGCTCTGAGTGTTATTCAAATGAAACAGCAAAAATACAGTTGTTCTTTGCTGAGCTCCCTGCTGATGTGCTGTTTGAGAAACACTGTATCAATTAAAAAAGATAAAATTACTGTACTTCCTTGTGTGTTTCATAGTCTGTCTTAGCTGGGTACTGCTGTTGCCATCAGTTTGGCACTTTCATATTCGTTATCATGGATAGGTGGAGCTCTCTTATTGAATGTGGAGTGTCCATATATTTCCTTTGCTGTGTATTTTTGTTTTCTCATTATACTAAGTAAAGCCTATTAGTCCTTTACACTTTACTGTGTGAAGGTCCTGATTCATGGCAATCAAGTAATTTCTTCATATTGTTTTGATATGTTAAGTAAATGGTGTTGTTTAAAGACACCGCAAAGGCACTTTCTGTATCGCATGGTTTGTTACAGGGTTGAGAATAAAAATGTTTGTGGTGGTGCAAATACAAACGTAGAGAATGGTACAGAAGTATTGTGTAAGCCAGCATTAATTTTCCTCCTGAAACGAAGGCAGGAATGTTACTTTCTGCGCTTTGACCTAAGGAGCAAACACACATGAAGGATGCAGCTGGTCAGCACAGCCATCCTTTTACAAAAAGAGGCTGCAACAAGAAGTGTATGTTGTCTGCGTTGTTGCTTGTACAATCAACAATAGATACACATACAACCCTCCCATGTGTTACTCACATAACCAGATCCTTTCCACAGATGCCTGGTGTGGCAGGGAGGGAGGGAAGTTTTGAAGGCAATATCCAGAGGGTGTTTTCTTTTTATACCATGTCAGATCTAATGGTATGCTGCTAATGAAGGAAGAGGTTCAGCTGGACCCTGGCTGGAACATAACAGCTTTTGCTCCCCCCTCCCCCCCTTTTCTTTTTCTTCTTACTGTTGGACTAGTGTGCTGCACAAGTGGCACATCAGACAAGGAAGACCACTGGACTGCAGGACTGGGAGGAGGAGGAGGGTTTTTCCTCAGCTATGTTACCTGAGGTATAATGAAAAATTGCACCTGAAATTCTCTGAGGAGTTTTACTGGGACTAGAGGAGTCTGGAAACGGATTTATTCCAGGAGAATTAGAAACCTGTAGAGAACTAGTGTTTCTCTAGCTAACTGATCATTGATCCTTTGACCTCACCTTATTCTGCCCCGTATGGAGATAAAAAGTATATTAGAGAATGACCAGATCTCTCAGAGATGTTCCTCCCCTTAATCATCTCAGATTGTCTGACGAGGGGTTGCTGTCTGTAACCAATAATCATGTGACTAAATTTCAGTCATTTCCTATCAAACTGTGATCTGTTGGTACAAGATCCAGCTGTCACTGAAAACTAAATAGACTTGAGATAAAATTGAACTGAATTAAACTGTAGTCATCGAAAAGAAAAGCTTTTGTTAAGTGTTTCTTTCAGCTGTGCTGCTGATGCTTGCTATTCTTATGTGCACACTTGGTAAACAAAAGTATGGAAGTCTCTTTAGAGGAGATGAAAAATTTGTGTCGCTTCTCCCTGATGGGGACCTCAGATTCCCTGGGGAACATCAGCATGGAAAAATGCATCAGCATCATAACTGACACTCATCTGCAGCACGACCCCGGAAAGACAAAGCAGCATTTTACCTCTCGGGATTAAGAAACATGTGTCAGCTTTAGTACTGCTGTTTGGTAGTCAGGTGATAGACTGCCCATATGTCCTCTACCTCATTCTGGCATGAGATTTTTTTTTTTTCCCCCTTTTTGGAATTTGAAATAAAAGCATAGCTTTATTCCATTGTCATTTTTTGCAGTTCTTCTGTCACAGACATGAAATTTTAAAAGATGTTTTAAGAATTTCTGTACCCAAGTTTATTTTTCTCACCGTAAGTCATTACTGGGAAAGCTGCTTGCTTTGTTTGCTTGTCTGTACTGGGGCCATACAGAAATGATTATAGAACATAGATGACTTGCATCAAAAGAAACTTAAGTATATAAATAGTTCTACTTTAAATGCTTTAAATAGGAGGATGAATGTTAAGAGTTCTTCAGCCACCTACACAGCTCAAATCCCTTCTCATAGTGCAGCATGGTCCTTTTGGCGGTGCCATGCTCCCAAATTGCACAGGGAAAAAGGAGAGAAGGAAGAGGCTTTTTTTCAGACACTTGCAACTTGCATCTAGTTGAACAAGTGTCCCCAGCTTTGTCTATGGGATTTGGACCAGCAATGTGACTATTTCTTGACATAAGAAAAGTAGTTTTTTTAGTAGTTAGTGTCTTGCAGTGCAGAGAAAAAGAAGTTAATATGTGGCTTTGAAGTATCATGAAGTTGAAAATTTAGAAATGACTGGAAGCTTGGAGAAATGGTGTTTTCTGTCTTCTAGGAGTCCATCATTGGCATTTTAGCACTCTGAGGGAGTAATCTGTAGGTCATTTTAAGCAAGTTGGAAAATGTGAGTGTTACGTCAGTGTTATGCAAACATCATTATTAAAGGCTGATGGAAGCATAAAGTATGGATTTCCCCTCACTCTTACATCAGTTTCTATATCCATTATGGATGAGATCTTTATATTTCAGCTACTTAGATTTTACCTAATTTATTATTTTTAACGGGACTTGCAACCATGATTCTTAAGGGATTCTGTAGTTTGTTAAATGAAAAACAAAAGACATAACTACCTCTAACAAATGTTTTGATTAAAATGGACATTTCTGAACCTTCTACAGACAATACCTGCTCAGATGTGACAGCATTTGTGACATCACCAGTACAGACTTTCACAAGGATTTTGAAGTCAGTGTTGTAAGTCAGTTTCCATTTTGTTTTTGTTAATTAGAAAATTGTGCTGTTTACTTTCTAGAAGAAAAAGCATCCACTAAAATCATATCAGTCTGTTCAGTTAATTAAAAAATGATGCAGATACATTTTTTGAAAATTACAGTTCCTGTTGGTCCCTATTATTTTGGCGTAACAAATGTGAAATATTTGGTGCTAGTTAATTATTGTATGTATAATCAGAATTTCAGAAAGGCCAGATGTAGGAGGAGTTAATCAGTGTTTCATCTTGTATGAAATTTGACTCTTGCATTGAATAATGTGATTGTAGAGTTTGCTGAGATCTATTTAAGGTCATCCTCTAAGTTATTAGAGTGCATTTTGCATCAAAACTCTTTTGGAGGCTGTCATTAAAGACTTTTCAGTAATTCAGATTAGAAAAAAAATATATGCTCCTAGCACAAACCCCACAAAATGCATGTTTGTTAGCAGAAAACCAGTAACAAACCTCATCCTGGTACTGGCTAGATAAATTCATATGTCTTATCCAGGTCACTCATCTTTCAGTTCTATCTTGTCACTGGAATTTTGGGGTCCATAATTCATAGCTCTGTTCTAAAAGTTTTTTAAGTGACTGAAAATGAGGCAAAAATTGTGTGCTAGTAAAATTGCATAGGAATTTTGCTTTTCTGCTTTTAGTCAAGCCTTCTTTTAATTCAGAAGACTGGAAAAACTTGAAGCAAAGGACCACTTCACTTGGCTGTGTATTTATTGCAATTGTAATATCATGAAATCATGCAATATAAAATACTGGAAAATATGTATATTAAAATTGAACTGTATTATGATTCTTACGTGGGTGTTATGAGCAGTTTTATTCAATTTAAGGCAGTCAGATATTTTAGAAATATGTAGAATACTGAGATTAAAAACCTGAGGGTTTTGTTTGGTGCTTTTTTTTTTGTTTTGTGTTCTTTTTTTTTTTAGCTTTATTACTTCAACTGTAGGCTGCAAATTTAAGAAAACACCAAATAGTTTTTATCTTCTTGGCACTGCTTGTGTTATGGGAAGTATCACATGGCTAACTCAAAATGTCAATTTATATTGAGATCTCTGCGTTGCTAAGATTTTGTTGATATCATTAAATCATAATAGCCACTTCAGAAATGCATGTCAAGGTATTATATTTCTAGCTTTTTTCAAATTGTAAATTCTAAGTGATTTTTCAATTATTTGCCAGAGTACGGAGATTTGTACATATTCCTTATAGTTGACATATTTTTTTCATCTGTAATTTCTATACAAAGACATATATGCCAGAGTATTCTTTGCTTATATAGAATATGAATTTGTATTAGGCAAATTTGTATTAGGAAATTCTTGATTTAATATTGTGTCACAACAATTGTGGCATCGTTGCCTAGAGATGCAGTTGATACTAGAAATTTGAATCACTTGAACCTGATTTTCTAACTTAATTGGAAAACAAAAACTGCAGTCACAAGGTAGACCATCAGTCTAGTTAATCATTAGTTAGTCTTGCCTAGGTTCATGCTGATACTTCTTCTTTGCTTCTTTCCTCCCCCTAGCTAGTCATTTCTCCTTGATGCTGATACTAGCTGTAGAGTGAACTGAAATTGTTTTGATGTGATCAAATCCCATTTTCTTGGGGTATATTTTTGGTTAGATCATTTTGTACATCTGCCTCAGCTGCATGGATTCCAGTGCTGACATCATAGAGTGGGACGTGGGATGCACTCCACGCTTCCTTCACAAGTGTTCATCACCTTCCCATATGCGCTGTGCTTGTAGTAGATTGTATTTAAGGTGAACCACAGCGGCCAAGGACTGGAACTTTCATTCACCATCAATACTCCTTGGCTAGTACAGGGCAAAACCACATAGGAGTTAAAGGAAGACCCTGCCTGTATTGAATGTGTACTCCAATTTCCTGAATGTGAGATTGTAATTTTTTGAGAATAAGTGCTCACGCGCATTTGGAGATGCCTCACAGCTTTAAAGGAGAGGCTGGCTTTTTCTAAAGGTGCTGGTAGGTGGTGGGTGCTGGACTGGGGGGAGAGTGGCTGGCTTTGCCATTATGCAAACAGCTAGTTATGTGGCGATGTTACAGGATCCAGCTAGAACTGTAGATGCTGAATGTTTGAAAATCTGTTCTTGAACTCTTCTGAAAATGTGCTGCTATGAGATGACTGGTATTCTACTGTTGGCCATTTGTCTTGTTAAATCCTTTTGTCGGAGTCCATCCTTTGAAACTGAAGACTAATCCAGTCTTTCTCTCTTCACTCTGCTTCTCTCTGGTTTTGTGTGTGTGTTTTGTCTCTGAAGCCCTTCTGTTTTTTTTCGTTTTTAAAAATATTGTTAGCAAAACTCTAATTTATTTATCAGGGAATAATATTTTCAGTGTTCCTAATATTGTGTAACTTTACAAATTATAATATTCTTATTTCTTTCATCTCTGTACTACATACTTAAGCAAAGGTTACATTAATTGTTCTTTAGTGGTTAATTTCAAACTAAACATGGTGTATGAGTATTTCAGGTTATTCCTGTAACTGTTTATTAATTTAAGTAATTCTTCACTGTGTTTCATCTGGTGTTTCTCAGCTCACTGGCATAGCTTTGCCACTCTGAAATTCTTCACATTCTTAATAAACTTGAATAGTTTCACTGTCTTGCAGTATGTGCAGTGGTGATCCCAGATCATTGTCATATATTTTCACTAAGGTGTTCCCTAACAGAAAACTGTAAAGCATCATAGGTGGAAATTTGACTTATGTAATCCTGTTTTGCTATCTTCCTTTTACTCAGTTTCCTATTTCTATTCTGTTCCATCACAGCCTTTTTCATCCACACAACTACCACTCCCTTAAACTTATTAAAAGCTAATAAAAAGTTGAAATAAGTTGTGTCAGTCTTATCCATTTTTTTTTATTTGATATTCTTAAGGAAATCCCATGTGTATCTTGAGCATGATTTTTCTACTCAAACGCAGTGCTGCTCTGTTTATTTCATGTCAGTTTGCATTATTTAAGTGTATGATTAAAAACAGAATTACAGTTTTCTTTGGTTGACATCCAGGTAATGACTTGAAATTTTCAACTTTTCTTTTTTAACCTTTTTTTTTGGTTCTTCTTGGGGGTGTGGGGTCTAATTCTCTGTTTATAATCCTTCATCTTAACTGTCATCATTGAAGGGTAGCCGGTTTTTGCCAGTAGTTTTCACCTCACTTACGTACAATTTCTTAGTAATTATGGATGTATTCTGCCTAGTTCTGGGACTCCTTAGTACCTAGCACTCTGCTCCAATATTTTCTTTTTGATCTGGAGAGTTGAAAGTATTTGTCTCTTCCCTGAAGCAAATCTCTGTTGTTGTAAAAAGCAATAGAAGAAACCATTCTGGTTCTTTCCAAATACCACTGCCTTAGTTGCAGGCTTCGTTTTATATCTTGTTAATATTTCACCAAATTTTCATCTCTTATTTTGCTTAAGCTTTGTATTTCCCTTGCTTGGATGTTCCCTACATCTTATTTTCTGTAAGCAGTACTTCTAAGTTTTATTAATTCTGACATGCAACTACAGTGATTCCTTTATTTAAAGAAGTCAGCTCCACTCAAGTGGTTCCTTACCTTCTATGATTCCAGGATAATTTGGTGGAATGAACAGGCTGAAAAGCCAGAAGTATGTGGTAAAGAGCAAGCAGACCCTGAGGGTTGGATGGTATGTTTTCCAAATTTTGATGGTCCTTATGAATGAAGTGCTTAGATTGCTAATAAAAATACTACAAAACACAATTGAGGAAGAAAATGGAGGTGGAAGTAGGGGAGTGGATTTGAAGTCTTTGTCTCCCTCCTGTGCCCCATTCTGAAGTTCAGTTTCACCTTAAAGTTTACGGGAGCAATTCCTTACCCAGGTACAATGGAACTGAAATATTTTGTGGTTACTGTTATGGAGTTCTTGAATTAATTCCTCTATACTGCATAGATGAAAAGGAAAATACCTCCCGCTCACGCATTTTTGAGCCAACAGATTCAAGGAGCGTTAGTGTCAATAAATTACTTCTCTGAAGTTTATTATGTGTGATATTTAGCCAGTTTGAGAGAAATAAAAAATCTTTGAAGTGGACACTATTTAAATTTGGGGGCATGGTATTTTCTGCAATTAACTAGATTGCTATGGTAGGCCAATATATTAAGCTCAGGCAGTTTTGCTGCTAATTACACACAACTTCTCTGGAGTATCGGATATTCAGATCCATTTTATGAATATGGTAGAGAGAATAACAACTGTAAAACAAAGCACTGTGCATGTAAGTGACTGTTAGCGTGTATTTCAGAAGGGATAAATGCTCACCATATGGTACAATTACTGTGTCCAAGTTTTCAAATTAGCTTCTCTCATCCTCCTTATTACTGTCTTTAAAAAGAGAGGAAAAAAACCCAACATGATTTATCTACTCTGCAGCAGAACTCTTGACGCAAAACAGCAGCCCAGTTCTGTCCAGTTTTTTTTTCCTAGCATAATAGAGGCTGTCGGACTTTTTTATACTAATTACTGTGTGAGCCTCAGATGAACCCCCTTCAATTCACAGGGCTTTGTTAAGGGAGGAGCTGTCAATGTGTCTGCCCGTTTGCAGCTGTGCTGTGGCTTTAGCTTGCTTAACATTATGCTGCTTTTTAGACTTGACAGAAGGGATTTTTTTTTTTTTTTTTATTAAGGCAAAGCAGCCTTGTAGCGAAATGGTTTAAGCAGCTGCATTGTGGGGAAGCACAAAGAAGTTATTATTGTGTCTGTTTAGGGGGGTCGGATAGAGGGGGGAGATACTCGGCTGCTGTTGATGCCGATTGTTGACTTGCCATCTGCCAGATAGGGAGAAGAAAAAAATGACAGCTCCAGCAGGGTGTTCAAGAGGTTGTTTGGAGAGACGCATAAACATGTGCAGATGTCGAACTGAATAATGGCAAGAACTTGAGACGGTTTATGATGCTGCTGTTGTGTGTGCATATACAGAATGAATGTATGTGGAGATTTGGTTAGGAGGAGGGTACATATTAATTATCATTGTCCCCCACCGCCTCCTTTACTTCTGTTAATTAGTTCAGGAGTTTAATATCTTCCCTCCCTCCGTTGTTTATTCCTAAAAAGAGCCTTTTCTTGTAGAGAAGAAAACTTCTGATTTCTCCATGTGGTGCATTTGAAAAAAAAAAAACAAAACCCAACAGCTTAATAAATTTGGTATTGTGGAAGTAGAAAGAGTGATGCAGTTATTTCAGTGTCAGATGTTTGGTGGACAGGTGCTATTACAAGTTTTTACATAGCTTTGTCTGTCTACCTCAAGACTGATATGTTGCACACCCCTGATACTGCATCCTGAGCTTTTCTCATGCAGAAAGTGCCAATCGGTGATTGTCTAGTATTATATAGCAGATAAGTAAGTGCTAGGGGTTAGAATGAGATTAGCAACTAATTTTCTCTTTCACTTGATCTTATTTTCAGTTCTTTCTCCAAAGCAAGGAGCTGGTCAGGCATAACTTACATTTTCCTGTTTGACAGTTGCACGTAAAATAAATTTGGTTGGCTCTATAGGAATACCGTTTTCTTTCTTCCACTAAAATCCTTTCTTATTTCTTGTTCAGTTATTTCTGGTGCAGCCGAGTTTCCAGGATAATGTGAAAGAAATGTGAAAAGGATACAGTCATGGAAGGAGATTAAATTAGCCCAGAAGGGCTAATTGTCTTGTCCAGGTGATCTCTTACTTTAAAGATAAAAATGGAAACTTCGAAATAATGAATTTTCTTCTCTAACATTATGTGAAATTCAACATTCTGATACCTATATTGAACTGAAAAATGGAAAATGAAATAGTGGTTGAGGTGCACTGTCACTGTGGATTGCAGGCATTTCTTCCAGTTATCAGTATGTATCAGGGTTTTTTGGTCAGTCACAGCATGACTTCAGTACTATCTGAATGAACCTAAGCATCTCTTTCCACCAAGCTCCCATTGAAAGAGAAAGAACCTCTTTTTATTGTGTCTTCTATCTGAGGTCTAAGAAGCACCAAGGCTGTAAGTTATTGATAACGATAACTGCTGATGGGAGCATTTGTGTGCCCTTTTATTATCACTGTGACAGGGTGGAAGATGTCAGTTTAGGATTATGTCAACTTAATTCTAACTGAAAATTTGCGTGTGGCTGCCTACTCCCCAAGAGCTGATTTCTGCATCTGAGCCTAGGCAGAAGTCAACCAGCACTGCAAATGGAGGGTTGTTTTTTGCCTGTTAGTTGTGTTGTCAGTTCTTCTCCATCAAATTGTGCTGTTTTCTCTGTTCTGTCATTGCTGGTGTGCAGCTCAAGTTACTTGGGTAGTGCTGCATTGCTGTTTATCGTGAGGCATTTCATGCAACCAAAGAGTTGTCCTGATGTGTACAGCAGCAATGGAGCTCTTGTTTCAACTTGAACAGTTTGAGGAATGCCTCTGTGTATCTTAGACTGATTCTTTGCAAATAATGCTGTCTAAATGATAAAGCAAAAAGGTTGATTTCAGCATTGTGCTTGAGTCAGAGACATTGATGAACAATGTGGATGCTAGCTTTTTGGTAGCTGGCAAGGTGTGAGGCTGGGAGCACATCTAGTGACAAGGAAAAATTCAGAGGAGCTATGTTAAAACTATTGCAATGTGCTGAGTTTAAAAGTGAGACGGCTTGCTTTGTGAAAACATGATAGCAAGTATACCAATTTTAAGAGGGGAAAGTCACATAATTTTTGACAACACATTAATCTGTCAAAGAAACTCAGCTGAATGATAATGCTATTGTCAAACTTATCATACTCTTTTGCAAACAATGGAAAGTTTGAGATTTCTTGTGTAAACTAGAGTTGGATGTTTTACAAAATGTTGTAAGTAGAGAATATTAAGATGTTTAATTCAACTTAACTACATATGAAAAGCATTTAGATTTTAATTGATTTAATATATACATTTGTATCAAGTACATGCATTTAAGTCATTGCTGCTGTAGCTGTCTTAGTATAATTTACAGATGAATATTTGTGTTCATGTCCTACTCTTAAGATATTTCAAAAATCTGAAAGAGATCGTTGGTCTACTGGCACTTCATTAAAAACAGAAGAAAGTCATATTTCTTCTGTTACACAAAGTACCACTTGATGCTGATAGTCCTGTATAAAAAAATACAAATATTTAACAGTACTGAGAATGTGGAGGCTTTTAGCTATAAAAAAAAAAATGATGTGAGACAACATTCTACCTGGTTTTTTGCATTTACCACATATATATCACAACACTATTAAAACCTACAGAGCTGCTTTGAGAAGCTGCTAAATAGTGTTTTTGGATTTTGATCTGATAAAGCCTCATGCAAGAGAGAAATTCAGAAAATGTGAGTAGTGTCCCTAAATGTTTCCAGGGGATACAGACCTTGGTTTTCAATTCCTGAATAGCAGGCATATTTAGAAAATATTGATCTCCTTTGTTGTTCAGGGATGCTGATGCAATATAGAACTCTGTTGTTCCAGACAGCGTGTGCTGATACCAACTTCTGTTAAATTTATTTATTGTTCTAATTCTTATTCTTAAAGAATGAAGGTTAAGTGAGGGTGATGTTGAAACTGGCAAGGTTTTCTCCTATTTGCTCAAAATGGACATGGTAAAGGTCAATTCTCAATTTATCAGGATGTCAGTGTTCCTGGTATGATTTTTTAAAAGGACAAAATTCTCTGCATATGGAAATCGAGTATGTGCCGTGAACATTTATTTTCCATGAGATGCCAAAAAACATCAGTAATTCTGTGTGGATATTGTAGATGCCCAGTTTGAAAACTGCATTTGCGTTTGAATAGCAGCATGTCTTGCTGTTATTGAATATTTTCCTCTAGATTTTTTGATATTTTAGAGAAAAGATTATTAATGCAACAGGAAAGCATTGAATAAACAGCAGGAGCTGAAGTACTGATGCAGTTGCACAAGACAGTGTAGTGACTCATGCCAGTAGTCCTAATGAAAAAATGGGGGACTGGTGCTTTGAACCCTACTGAGCTGGGCACATAGGTTGCATATAGAACCTAGAGGGAAGAAACTCCACAGTAAGAGTAGGGAAAAACTTTCCATTGAGGAGAGTGGTCCTTCCATCACTTTACCTGCAGAGGAGCATGCTGGGACCGTGGAGAACTACTTCTGTGGCTTTGCCCTGCCTGGTGGCTCACCTCTCCTCTTGGAAGTATGTTGTTTTAGTACTAGGAGCCCTCATATCTGATCAATACTTACTACTGCTTCAGTATATCTTGGCTGGCATGGAGAAGAGAATGTTGTCCCTGTCTTCCTCTCGCTGCTCTTGATCAGCTGAGGAACTTCTAGAGCTTGTTCGCCAGGCTGCTTGCTGCCTTCTGCAGAATCTTAATGTCTGTGCAGTTTTCACTGATTTCTGTCCACACAGCTGTGAATTGCTGAACGTAAAGTGATCAGTCTTTATATGTGCACTGGATCGTTGTGGTATGCTGGGCAGTGAAACTTTCTCACGTTAATTCCCCATTTTGCAGGAAACTGAATGGAAGCTTAGCTGTGGCATAAGCCAATGCGCGCACCTAGGATGAAATGTTTTCTATTTCCCAGTTGTGAGTGAACAGTTAATTTGTCTAACGTTAAGTACGGATGTGCTGAAAATGTCATTTAGCATTACTGGGATCTGTGGGAAAGCAGTTAGTATAAATAAATAATCACTGTCTCACAGTAGAAAAGACAGAATCAGAAAACGTTAGTTCCAAATTCTGCTTGTCTTTCAACAGCTGGCAAATATTTGGGAGGGGGTGTATAATAAAAATAGCTTTTAAAATGCTAGGGCGCAGTAGGAAAAATACCAGTTTACATTAATTTTTTGGTGTGTGTTAAGATTTTGTCAAATCTTTTGTATGATGTATAATTGCGCATTCATATTGGATTGAAAGATCTATAGAGTCATGAGCACAGGTATATGTTTTTAGGTTTTTTAAAACATTTATTTTTTACAGTAGCTTTGAACTATCTTGCAAGTTTGTTATCATTAAATCAGACATAAGGAATTATTTAACAGAAGTGCTTTACATTTACTAGTGTCTGCTGACTTAATCAAATAGTCTGCTGATGCTTCTAATCGTGTGTTAGGTAACAGTGCCCTCAGAGGGCCAAGGTGAGTAAATTCAATCTCAAAACCACTGGCATTACTTCTGATATTTTACCTGACCTGACATGAATTACAGTTGTTTCTTTTAAAGCAAAATGGCTTGTGTTTAAGTTGTTTAATTGACTTTTATGTAATTTTTTTAATGTGCTTATATAAGTTCATTCCTCCCCACCGCCTCTTGGTATTAAATATTAGTGTAGGGGAACTGGAGTTTTGATTTAACAAAATGTGCCATAAAAAAATAGAAAAAGAAAAAAAGAGTAAACCATATTATTTCTTTTAACCTATTTTAGTCAATTGATGACACAGACAAGAGGCTTTTTTTTTTTTTCCCTTTTCCTTTCTTTCTGTGTTTTTTTTCTTTTTTGGTTTTTTTTTTTCCCCCTTCTCCTGCTTCCCTTAAATCTCACTTATGTCTGTGTGGCAGCTGTTGCTTCTTTTAAGGAAGCAAGTTTTTGACTCAGGTTTCTGTTGCTTATCAGCACTGTATATTAAAGACATTTCCTTCACACCTCTGAAGCCATTTACATATTGAAAAATGTAGATGTTTTGCAGAAGTGATTTCGAAAAAGAAACCCCTTTTTAAATAATAAGATTAATTTTAAGTTACTGAATAATTTTTCAAGACTTGCTAAACCTCCATATGCTTAGGATGAGAAATGGTGAGACTAACAATAGCAACCATCGAATCTGAGGTGAAGTGTACGTTTGAAGAGAGAGTTTGAGTTCTGAGATGAAGTAAAAAAATTATGAACTCTGAGTGGTTCGTTTGTCTAACACAGATTTGTTGACTGCTCATATGGTTTCTTAGAAAGCTCTTCTTTGTGCAGCTCCTCAGCAGTATCAGAACTACAAACATTGCATCACTAGAGCAAGCATATTTTGTGAAATGTCCTGAAGGCAGGATTCTTGTCACTAGCTGTCACAGGTAGAAAAGAAAAATCATCAGACTTGCAGTACAGAGGCTAATACAGAGCCAGCCACAAAGGTCATGTTCTAAATAAACCTTCATTAAGCATTGTTTCATACTGTTGTTAGCCAGTGTATTATTAAATACAACAGTAATTAAAGAGTTGCATGTTTAAGGGTGCATTTTGCATGAAGATCAGATTGCACTTTCATGTATTCCATGCCTTATTTCATCTCTTGGGTGTATTCTCTTGGTAGGTATTAAAAAAGCAGCCGCCAATAATCTAAAACTGATTCCAAATCTGTGTTTTCTGTGTGTATTTATTTATTGTTTGTATGTATGTGTGACGTATATATTCTAGCGTCCCTTTTCTCAAGTAGCTTGAAAAACTTTTACTGGAATTAAAATCATGTAGGAATTGCTTGGCTTTCTTTGCTGCAGTGGTGGAAATTAGAGACCTCTTCTTACTGTCTAGTAAATAAATCCTAAAAGAACATGTTTTTCAACTTAGAAGGATGTAAATTTAAGCAAAATAATAATTTAGCTTACATTAACTCAGCAGGAAGCAGGGTACAAATTGATTGATTGTCTATGGCAGATCCACTGCTTTTTTAAGTACCGGAGCTCGTTCATTAAATTGTCAGGATATCTTGTGGTTTGGTTAGCCTGCGTAGACTTCTTCTTTTACATGGAATTTCTTTTCACTTGAATTAATGAATTTTAGATGTAAATTTCCTGTTGTTTGCTTGTATTGAGGTATTTGATAAACATCCACTCCAAGTGCCTTTAAAGTAATTTAATATTGTGCATAGTGTAAAATACACTTTTTTAATGAGGGGTTGGTAAATTAGAAGACATGTCAAAGTTTTTTCTTTTCTGCTGTGTTTTAGTATTTTTTTGTATGGAGGATTTCTCTTTCAAAGCAGTTCCATAACAAGATTTCTAGTAAGAAGTATGGTCTAAAATGTTTTTCTGTCTTTAAGGAGATTCTGTAGCGGGAATGCAGTTGTAAGAGAGCACCTGTAGTGCATCTTGAGGGCCATTAAACCACTTGAGCAGCTAAGTGAACTGTTCACTGATACCACTGTTTAGTCTTCAAAAGTGTTCTCCCATTTGTTAATTAAATTACAACATAAATAAAGGGCAAATGATACATATTCATGCATAGGCCATCAGGAGGGATTGGAATATTGGTCATTTCAAGACAAAACTGGGGAGTTTGGTGTATGTGTGTGTTTGTACAGATGTCTTGAAAAAGTCTGACTGTGATTCATGTTGGGGAATTGTTTAGGAGAAATGTTCTTCAAAGAAATATATCTATGAGAGAAATATATGGATCCTTATGAAGACATAGTATTTTGCAATTGCTTTTAAATCCGATCTCCTCTGCCTGGCTATCATTTGCAGGGAGAAGACAGAGGTATAGCTGTGCTCATGAGAAAACTGGTACTCATACATCATTCAGTATTTGTATCTTCTTGTGATTAGCTTTTTTCCAAAGTCACTAGCTCCCTTCAGAGGAGCTTGAAAGTGCTAGTCATACTTTTCTAATGGTTTTTCTCCAGGCAGATCATCAGCTACGTAACTCAGTAGATGATAAAAAATCTGTTCTCTTTCCTGATCAAGAGTCTTTGAGTACCTAATAGAAGCCAAATACAATCTAAAATGTTGTCCTAAGAGGAGAAGATGGTTTTAAGTGATCAGGGAAATGTGCACTGGGGTGTGTCTCTAACAGCACCTGCTAGAAGAGTCTCCTTTTCTACAGCTTTAGTTCTGAAGTGTGTGTATGTGAGTAAACAAAGTCTTATGTTCTTTCTTGAACTTCCTAGTAAGTGTACTTACCCTATTGTCTCTGACTTTTAGAACAGAGCCTCTCCAGTTTATTCCTTACAGAGAAAAAGACTGTCTTTGACGCGTGAACTGTTGGATGGCTGACCTGTTTAGGCATGTTGGTATACTCTCCATGCTGTCCTTGAACTCTGCAGTAGTCTTAGGTGCCTGCCTACCATTTAATTCACCTTCTAGAGAAGCCTAAGATCTTGATAGATTTTTAAACCTAGGAACAGGCACTTCCTGTTGTAACTTAGTGCTCCAACTAAGTAAGATATAATTTATTAGAATTGTACAGAAGAGTCTCTTTATGAGAGACTTAATATCCTTGTTGCTTAAGGAAGCAACAAGGATATTAATATTTTTCAAACTTACATTGGGTGATCTGATACATAAGGTTTTGTTTTGGCTTCAACTTTTCAGTTCATGCGGATTTCAGCAAATCTGTCATAGGACATTGTTTAAAAATTCTTTAATATGAGTCATACCATTACTTAAGCCTATGATTATTTTATTTTCAAGTATTCGGCAAACTTAATTCAAAAAATGTCTTTTCTTTTTCATGCAATGATTCTATGTTTTTTCACTCCTGTTGGCATTAAAGTTACACATTTGTTTTCCCATGCTGCGCTTGTATTTCTTCTCCACCTTACAAACTGTCATGCCTATTTTTTCTGCTTGTTTGTTCATTTGGTTGTTTTTTTTTTTTTTGTGGTTTTGTTTTGTTAGTTTGTTCTGTTTGCTTTTAGCTGGGATTTCCCATTGTGAAATCAGTTCAGATTGACAGTGTCAGTAGGGATGTTCCCAGCTGGACTAGCCCCAGAGAACTGAGATAGACAGCTCTAAGTCAATATAAATGTAACTAGCATTATATTTGCTCTATTAATTTTGTGGTCAAATTAAGTAACATTTTCAATTTTCATTCTACTTCCATGAATAGATAAAAAAAATGAAGTAGATACCCTGCTATCTAGAAGCAGGACTACATAGGAAGAGTTTTGCTTCTGAGGGGCAAGAGACACATTTCAGCATGAATAACCTGGTGCTAATTTTTCTTCTTCCTCTTTTCCTACTCCCTACCCCACTTCTCTGCTTAAATACATGTTGGAAATCAGAAATGCTAATGGTTTTAATTAGATTTTTAACCCATGGGCAAGGTTAAATTCTTTACAGGTTGTGATAAAGTTAAGCTAGGCCATATTAACAATTCCCATGTCAAACTTCGGTGTCAATTAATTGATTCCTCTCATAGAAAGGTAAAGATGGGGTTAATGAATTTTTAGATTAGCCTTCAATGGAGTAATCCTCATGTCAGATGCATGTAAACTTCTTTCTGACCTTTGAATTGTATACAAGCTTGGTAGCTACAGCTAACAGGGTGCTGGAGTGGTCTAAGTGTTTTGCAAATGGTGAGAAGTCCTTGGCATGGTTGGAAATTCTGCATTGTTAATACACTTTTTTTCTTAATATGTTCAATTGTATGATGATGAAACTGTGGCTTATTTAAAGTCTTAGTAAGTACCTGTGCATATGTTATTTACTCCACATAGCTGATGGAAATCAAGGGCAGGCAAAGTCGGACAGATATGAACTCACTTGTACTTAACTGAGTAATTGCACTGTATAAATGAAATTGTTGCTGAGATTTAGGTGTAGCATTGTAAAGTATAATGCTATTAAAGAGATCTTTTGTTTTTTCGTTCTTAAATAGCAAATAAGTGGCATTAACAAAGCTATTGTATCTTTGCTGATCTGTTCTGTATGTTTCTGCCTGAATACTTCATGGCTTGCAGAATCTTCTGCTCAGACAGGGGTAGGGGTAAAGTGGAGGTGTTTTTTTGGGGGACGTACCTCTTAGAAGGTAATTGGATTTGCCTTTTTTATTCCTTCTGTTTTCAGATATATTTGTTAAGTATATTTTGTGTAGGTTCTCCTACTAACCAAAATTTTCTCGTATTTGTTTAGTGTACGATTTGGGGAAATTAATGGGTTTTGCTGTGGCTCAGCAGGATAAATGTTCTACCTTGTCGTTGTTTAAATTTAATTTTGCTATTAAAAACCAAGCTGTAGTGCTTATTTTTGCCTGCAGCAAATTTCAGTGTTTATACTTGTAAAGATGTAGGATTTTGAAGAGGATAGTGTGATAAAATTTAGAATTACAGAATATTACTTTACAGTACTTGTAGCTTCTTATTCCAGAGGCATTATTGTATAGTCCAGGCTAACCATTGCAGTTCCATTTTGTAGGGAGTTAAGATTTCTGTAAATTGTAAACATCTGAAGAGATTTGGTGTAATTAATGTTAGACACTGATAATATGTTATGTTTTTTAATATCAAAGTGGGCTTTTTTCTACAGTATTAATGAACACTTTTTTTTTCTCCTTTAGGAGAATATATAAAAAACTGGCGGCCAAGATATTTCCTGCTAAAGACAGATGGCTCTTTCATAGGCTATAAGGAGAAGCCCCAGGATGTGGATCTGCCATATCCACTCAACAACTTTTCAGTGGCAAGTACGTATTTCCAATATTTATTATTCTCTCAGCATATTGACAAAATATCTGCTACATATTGCTTCATGTGTAGTTCAGAATTTATTGGTAACACTGCAAGTTTGATGTCATGTGCCAGACTAGTGCACCACTAATCTTATGTCCAGCTCTACAAGATAGCTTTACCGGAGCATTGAAGATTTTGCTCTGGGTTGGTTTTTGAATAGTTTTGGAAGTTTGAGTTCTCATTTTTGTCTGTGTGTGAGTCTGAAGTATCTGTAACTAACAATAACTATTATTGTAAGAAGAAAATTCCTGGAAAGCTTACTTTTATTCTGATCATTGACCTCTTTTCTCTTTTTTTCAGTAGTATCTCTGAATTCACTTGAAAACTCAAATTAATTAGAAAATTATCTAGACTGTCAAATGATACAAAATCATGCTAAATTATTTTTCTCTTGGATAATCAGGTAATCAGCTCTCCAGCCTGGTTAATCAGTAATTTCAAGCAATCAGACAATTTGCATATATTAGCAAAGCTACAAAGTGTGTATCTGTTGGATAAAGTGAAGACATTTTGATTTCTTGTTTTCCAGTAATGTTTCTAGAAGATAAATCTGTAGGGCTTTTTTTGATCTGGCAAAGTGAGAGTGGTAGAAAAGTGTTTCTAAGCAGAAATGAAGAGAATGATATGGGGGGGGGGTGGTAATATAACGGTGCAAAAAATCTTCCTGTATATGAGTTGTAGATATTATAGCTAGAAACTTTCAAAGGAACACTGGAAGATTTACTTAGTTTCTTTCAAAATTGCATTAGTGTACTAATGAGGGTGTTTAATTTTGTAGAGTGGTATACAAAGTAATTTGTGTATTTTATTTGTTGAGAGAATAATCCCATGCTCCAAGCCCATGTCTTCTCCCACAACTAGAGAAGGAAAACTGCATATTCTGATTGTGACAGAAGTCTTGCAATTTATGCTGAGCATGCAAGTCTTCTAATAATAATAGATGCTCATTCGCCTTTTTTGCTATTCAGCATAAAAAGCAGTGATATCTTTAGGTTGCTTGTATAAGTAGGAATTGACTAGATCATTGTAACTCGTTGCTTATTGCTCTGGAATCCTAACCTACTCATTTATTGCAGTTAGTGTTTTCCTAGATACTTTTTCTCCAGTGTGCCGCAGAAAGAACTACTGTAGAACTACAGCAGGCTCTTTTTTGTCCTGCTTTACCGTGTTCTTTTTTGCATATTGTGTATTTCTTTGCTGCAGCAGCTAGGAAGAGGATCGAAATGATAATTCTGCTAAGCGAAGAAATGCATAATTAACAATCAATTACAGTGTGTTGATACAGGTGTGTGTTTGTTTTGTCACTTCTGTTATTTTAATACCCAAAGGTCATTTTATGTAACTCTGGTGTTAAAATGCTGCCCTTGAACTTTACCTTGATGGAAATTGGAGGATTCATATTGTTTTCCACAATGACACCATCACCACCAGTACTGACCCACTCCTCAACCCTACTGAACGAACGAAAAAATAATTTCTGCAACTGTCAGACCCTTAGGTCTGATTCTTAGGTAATATAAACTAAAGGAACAGTCATGTAATATTAATTGAAGGAATACAGTTTTAGTAAGCAAGATGAGGTTTTCTGACAGGAAAAGGAGTAATTTAAACAGAAATGATTGCTGCTTAGTGCAAGAATAGGGAGATTTTTCACTCATAAAAAGAATCCCATGCAGATAAGTGAAGTACCTATGTAGAATGCACAGGATGAAAAACAAAACCAGTATGATATTGCACTCTAAATTGCAAGGGACTGTAATTTTTTGTCATGTGTTTTATCTGTCTGAAGTTGAGGTCATGAGTAGGGCAAATGGATGAATCAGATCTCATGGGCAGTACCTGGTAAATGTCAAGAGCTGGTCACATGGTCTCTGATCCAAGAGCTCCTGAGCTGCTGCAGTAGGTTTGTGGCCACAAGCAGTGCAACATATTTTTCCTGTAATAGTGAAGTACATTTTTCATAAATTACTAGCCAGGCAGATGGAGTGTGAGATCACTGTTAATACCATCTTGATTAGGTTGGCAGGGACTTAAAGATATGTCTTTACAGTCCTATCTTCATGTAATCTTTGTAGCTATCTGTAAAGTGAGAGTGTGGTCTCAGTCTACTTTCTGCTCTCCAAATGATAGACATCTTTGGCTCATGCTTACAGCTTGTTATTTAAGCAGAAAAGGCCAAGGCTGTGGCATTATTTTTGTAGTACTGTTGAACACTGGAAAGTTTGCACAGCTCTGCTTTGTTTGATACTTGTTCTGTAGTTTAAAACTTTTATTTCCAGCTCTGTGAAACTAGTTAAAGTCCCATACCCTGAGCATTACTCTCTCCCTGGTCTTGTGTTGTCTGCTTACTCCATTGTGAATGGCAGGAAGGCCAGAGAGAATGAAGTTATTTTAAATACGTCTAACAGTGCTTCCAGTGCTATATTCATCTTTAAAGATATAAATATGTCTTTTAAAGATAAAAGAAGATGATGTAATTATAATGGTGGGAAATTCGTTGCAGAAGCTTAAAACTAGTTGTTACTGGTTTGCAGAGGTAAATGCAGAAATGTGAGCTTTCTTGCATTGACTGGTTCAAAATCGGTTCACCTCTTTTCAGGTAGAGACAAGCAGTTGCAAGTAATCAAGCTATTGTAGCTTAAAGAGATGCTCTTGATTGAGTCACGGTAACTGAGTGGGTGTACATTCCTAGCCCACTTCAACTGCAAAATAAAATATGTTAACATGAATTGCTTTTGCTTAGGCATTTATGGAGCCAGAACCAGTTTAAAAATCTGGATTCTGCTGGTATAATTTATCTGTATAGGCAGAGGCCTGAGGAAAAATCTGGCTTTTAAAACTCTGTTATGCTTCTCTGGAACAAAACTAGTACTCTAGGTGACAGGAGATATACCTTCAGTGACACACATACACACTCCCCATCAAATCAACGTAGTTTCACAACACTGGTTTTGTCTTGTCCAGTGTTTCTTTGTGTCGACCACTTCAGTCTTTGATTCTCGTCATTATTAGGGGAAGCAGAGTGGGGAAGAATTCTACTTCAGTTCTATTTAAGGAGCATTTGTGCCTTTACTGATAAAAAATACTTCTCACATATGCAGTGAGTATGTAGGTAATCACATAGCACATTTGGGATGAGGAAGAAGAATTGGCCCTTTGCCTTCACTTTGATCTTTACGTGGGGAATAATTGGGAAGAGCTGTATCCCTTCACAGTAGCCTTTGAGCTTTGGCCAGAAATGATGTCACCTGGAATTTCTTTCCTGTCTTGAAAGATAGTGCTTTCTAAGCACTCTCTGCTACAGTGACCCTTTTTCTTGTCTTTGAAAAGAAAAAGCAAATTTTAGGTACTGTGAACCTTTCTCTCTCTCTTTTTTTTCCCTCTGCAGAAATGAGTATCAATGAGCCTTGGCTATCCTCAGTTGAGGATTCCAGTCTTAGTCTTTCAGTGGGCCACAGACAAGGTTCTATTATTTTGAGGATTTAAAAATCGTCAAAACATGAATATTGAAAGGTTTCAGGGGAGCGATGTTAGGGCTATAAAGAATTCTGAAGGCACTTTCTAAAGAAATGGGTGGGAAAATATATATGTATGTTTTAAGTGAGATTAAATTGGGCATCAGATTACTTTGGCACTCGATAAGACCTTGTGTGCAACTCCATAATTAACTTTTCAATGAGATTTAAGGTCCCAGGTTTTTTTAATTGTCACAATACTGGATGACATGAAACCAGAGATAAGCATGTAACTGTAGATACTTATAATTACAGTATAGATTTCATTCCAAAATAATTGTGGTACAATTGAATAATATTCATTAAACACTGAAAATACTTATAGGGAAAAAATGGCAATCTGTGTAACATACTGCGTATGCAAATGCATCTATAGAAATTTGAACTCTAATGTGTATAACCAGTATTACTGTCTGTGTCGGATGGGGAAATGTTTGGGTTTTTTTGAAAACTAGACCAGTAGTTCTCTTTAGGAGACTTTCATATTACTTTCTGAGTGATTTTGAGGTAGTATAGTTGATATTTTGCCATTTGACTTGGAAGTTTGGATTCAGTTATTGGCTTGGGTCATGAGTGAAAATCAGTTCCTTGGTCTCATCATTCCATTTTAATGGACAGTGCTTTCTTAGGCACCAATATGGCATACTGTAATTTCCTAAATAGGGCCTGGTATGAGCAAGGCAGGTCAAAGTTTACAGCCAGTTCTGAGAGATTTTATGCTGATGTGATACAACCAGTTGCATTAAGAAACTTGGGTTGTTCGCATGAAAGACAGAGAAGGATGTATAATTTTTCTATGAAAACAAACTAAACCCCATACAAGCCTCAACAATAAAATGCAGAAATCTGTTTTTATTCTTCTGCTTTGCATGTGGGGACAAATGGCAAACTAGTTGTAATGATAAAAAGACTTCATTTAGAGTATTGTAAATAAAAGACTTGCCATCATGATGAAGCATTAAGGATCATCTTTTTCAGCTTCAAGGAATATAATTATTTTTTTGGTGTTTGTTATATATATTATCAGTCATATATGTTGCTGTATCACTGTAGCATGTATTTGTCATGAGCCAAGCCCCACAGAAGTAGGATTTCTACCCGTACAGAACAAAAAGTCCCTGCTCCAAAACACTAAAATTCCAAATATAAAACAAGGGATAGCAGATGGATGCAAACAGATGGGGGGAGTATGAGAAAACAATGAGACAGTATTAGCCTGTAGTACAGGCAGTGGTCTCAGCACATCAACAACTAATCCATTGTCAAGGTTAGGTTTTTACTCTCTTCTCCCTTCTTTTCTCTCTCTTTCCTTCCCTGTCTCCCATTTTTTAATGCATGATGAAGGTGGGTTTTAAGGAAAATTTAAAAGAGAACCAGTATGGCAAACAGAAATTAAAATGCTTTTAAGAAGTGGTGCTGAAATTGGAGCGGTAGGAGGATGGGTGGCATTTTGGTACTGGATAAAGAGTGGTACCAAGGATTAGGGAAGGCTGTGGAGACAGACCATGCTGAAAAGCTACCTATATTTGATGTGATAGAGCTGGGTAAGACATATGGAATGCAGAGAGAAGAGTGATATGATCAAAGGGACAATGGAGAAAAATTATCTCTTCAGCAGTTTTGGGGATGACATTTTTAGGGGAAGACTGCATTCCTTGGGACCAAGGAAAGGGATATTAGGTTGTTCACATTAATCTCCATGTGACAAAATTTCTTTTGGGGTCATACTTTTCAAGGAGAAGGCATTTTGAGAAGCATCAGAAAAGTAGTTTTCCAATAGGGAGTTGGTAAACAAGTGGGAGAATAGAGTGAGGACCAAGTAAAGGAGGTGTGTGTGGGTGTGCATACACATATATAAAAGCCATGGCTTTTCATATGTATATGAGCAAAAACACATGTCTCTATCTCAATGCTATGAAAATGGTGTAGTAGCTCTACTACTTGTCTAACAAAAAAGGTCATCAGAGGAAAGTGAGGATTTGAAGTGCAGAGTAGCAGTAATGGAAAAAGGTATTTGTAGCAGTGTGTTCATTAAATTTTGACGTAAGAAAGAAAAAATGGCAGTAGCAACTGAAGGTAAAGGTTGGGACAGAAGTGTTTTATATTTTAAAGGAAAGACCAAGAGAAGAATAAGAAATCAAGGTTAAATTGTAAAGCAAACAGATATACGCATGGATAGATACACATACCTGTATATAGGTAGCACTCTGTGTATTTAAAAGGGCATATATTCTCAACAATACAAACAGTGGTTTAATACTGTTTCTTTTTATATCGTATGATAATCACAGGAAGTTACCTTTTGTGCGAACCCTCAGTTTGTATTAGAAATAATTTCTCAGATATGCAACCTTCTGTTCATTTTTTTAGTGCAGTTTTTTATGGCTGCTAGTATGTTTAGTATTCTTGTCTAGCCACATCAGCAAACTCTGCTGAAGTTGAAAGCTTCCATATATGAAATAATAAAATGGCATTAGTGTATCTTTTATGCTGGATGAATGTATTTAGGAAAAGAACCCTGGTGATTATATGGTTAAAGTTATAGAATTCAAACTTTAAACTTTTTAATAAAATCTGAACAGATGATCTGTGCTTTTTTTTCTTTTTTTCTTTTTTTTTTTTTTTTTTTTTGGAACTGGCAGGTTTCAGGCCCTCTAATTGGCTTCCCAGCTTTGCAGAGTAATTACAGCTTCAAGCAAACTTTGTCATCTGTGGTTCAGAATGGTGTAAAGTAAACAGAACGTTTTGAAATACAGTTTGTAGTTAGAGTTGCTTAGGAGAGTTTAGCTAGCATAACTACTTAATTTAGATAGTAGCAGTTATTGGAAAAAGATAGGCTAACATTTTAGAATTGTCGGATTTTGTGTGGATACAGAGATGGAATTAACCTCTGCTATGTCCCTGACTTTTTTTTTCCCTTTTCATTTTATTTTTAAAAGGGAAGTTCAGTACTTGAGAAACAGCCATTCCATTTCTTTATATTGGTTTTGTTTCAGTTTTTTTATTTTCTGTATAGATCCCAAAAGGCCAAAGAAGCGCTACAGACTACTTGGAACAAAGTTGTCAGTTTCTGTTACTGATTTTGTATTTTGCTCCTTTGAGCCAGTGTTCTCCCCCAGGCTTTTTCATTCCCTCTAATGTTAAAGGGCAAAATTCTCATGACTGGTGTTTAATCCCAGCAAGACAAAAAGCTTTAGGATTAAAACTTGTAATTCCAAATTGGAGATGGCTAGCATACAAGAACATGAAGTTGAGTCTGTCTGTTTACTGGCTTACTCATCTTTTTGAATGATAATTTAGACTTCCAACTGTTTTGAGTTGAGATTCAGCCCTTTAATTACATATGTTTATGTATAGTAGCAAACTTGAAGACATTATGTTAGAGTGTTCTCTACTCTTGGTAATGACCCAACTATCACTCGAGTGTTCGGAGCCAGCTCTCAGTAGCCAGTTTCACTCATTCTTCTGTTCTTTTGTAGTTTCCAAACTATTCTCTCTATCTTAAACTACTACATTTTTTTTCCAGTAATTAGCAGAAAAATATTTTGATAATTAGCAGTAACTGTGTATTACAGCACTTACTCATCTTAATAGTTCTTTTTTTCTTCTTTTTTTTTTTTCTCTAGCTGTAGGTGAAAGACATTCACAAACAAGTTTTTATTCATGTTGCAGTCCTGACAGAATCTTGTATACCATTTGTATACAGCAGCACATGAAGCATGTGGGTGTACTAAATATCAGCAGGCTTTGGTCACTTTCATCTAGTTGTGAAAGATAGGTAGCCCTCCACTTCTTTCTGAAACTCTTTTGCTTCGGACTGTCAGGATACAAACATATTTAATACATATTAAATTTCAGCCTTCCATAAAGAAATTTAATCTTTAGCTGCTTTTAACAGAATATTAAAAAAGCTTATTAAGTTTTGTTAGATGTCTTTTTTTATAGCATCCTTCAGTGATAGTGGAATGGCTTTTTTTTTAATATATATTTATTTTCTCAGTGCCATTTTTAATTGCTAATGTATTTTTTGTTACCTTTAATTGATTTAGTTAATCATCTGTAATGAAAACTCAGAGAGTAAATACTCAGGTAGTTACAGAGCGTAGTATATGCATCCATATGTTTTGTTCTTGTTAAAAATGTGCATCTTCACTTTGAGAACTGCCTGAAAAAATTAATATAGATAGTACCAATAATATAGCTACATATATAATGTATTAGATATGGATTTACATAATCTACATGCTAATATATATTAATTACTATACTATATATACTATACTAAATGTATAGAATCATAGAAACATAGAATAATGTTCTAATAATGCTCCAGGAATGGAGCATTCACAACTTCCCTGGGCAACCCATTCCAGTGCCTCACCACCCTTACAGTAAAGAGTTTCTTCCTCATATCCAATCTAAACTTCCCTTGTTTAAGTTTGAACCCGTTTCCCCTTGTCCTATCACTACAGTCCCTAATGAAGAGTCCATCCCCAGCATCCCTATAGGCTCCCTTCAGATATTGGAAGGCTGCTCTGAGGCCTCCACGCAGCCTTCTCTTCTCCAGGCTGAACAGCCCCAACTTTCTCAGCCTATCTTCATACAGGAGATGCTCCAGTCCCCTGATCATCCTCATGGCCCTCCTCTGCACTTGTTCCAACACTTCCATGTCCTTTTTATGTTGAGGACACCAGAACTGCACACAATACTCCAAGTGAGGTCTCCTGAGAGCAGAGTAGAGGGGCAGGATCACCTCCCTCGACCTGCTGGTCACGCTCCTTTTGATGCGGCCCAGGATATGGTTGGCTTTCTGGGCTGTGAGCACACACTGAAGCCGGCTCATGTCCATTATCTCATTGACAAACCCCCCCAAGTCCTTCTCCACAGAGCTGTTCTGAATTTCTTCTCTGCCCAACCTGGAGCTGTGCCTGGGATTGCTCCCACCCAGGTGTAGGACCTTGCACTTGTCATGGTTAAACTTCATCAGGTTGGCATCAGCCCGCGTCACAAGCGTGTCAAGGTCCCTCTGGACGGCATCCCTTCCCTACAACATATCAACCGAACCACACGGCTTGGTGTCATCGGCGAAGTTGCTGAGGGAGCACTCAATCCCACTGTCCATGTCACCGACAAAGATGTTGAACAAGAGTGGTCCCAACAGTGACCCCTGAGGGACACCACTCATTACTGGTCTCCAGCTGGACATTGGCCCATTGAGCACAACTGTTTGCGTGCAGCCATCCAGCCAATTCTTTATCCACTGAGTGGTCCAGCTATCAAATTGATGTCTCTCCAACTTAGAGAGAAGGATGTCATGTGAGACAGTGTCAAACGCTTTGCACAAGTCCAGGTAGATAACATGAACTACTGTACCCTATCTATCAGTTCCATAGCCCCATCATAGAAGGCCACCAGATTGGTCAGGCAGGATTTCATGTGCCTTAGCATGCCTTCCAGGAGAATCTGCTCCAAGATTTTGCCAGGCACAGAGATGAGACTGACTGCTCTGTAGTTCCCCAGCTCATCCATTTTCCTCTTCTTGAAAATGGGGGTTTTATTTCCCTTTTTGCAGTCGTTGGGAACTTCACCTGATGCCGTGATTTTTCAAATATGATGGACAGTGGCTTAGCAACTTCATTTGCCAGCTCCTTCAGGACCCGCGGATGGATTTCGTCGGGTCCCATGGACTTGTGTATGTTCAGGTTCTTAAGATGGTCTCGAACCAGATCCTCTTCTACAGTGGGCCCAGGGTCTTCATTCTCACAGTCCCTGCATCTGCCTTCCAAGACTTGGGTGATGTGGTCAGAGCATTTTCCGATGAAGCCCGATGCAAAGAAGTCATTAAGAACCTCAGCCTTCTCCAAATCCAGGGTAGCCAGTTCTTCCGATAGCTTCTGGAGGGGGCCTACGTTGTCCCTAGTCTGTCTTTTATTCACTATGAACCTATAGAATCGCTTTCTGTTATCTTTCACATCCCTAGCCAAGTTTAATTCTAAGTGGGCCTTAGCTTTCCTAACCTGGTCCCTAGCTTCCTGCACAACATCCCTGTATTCTTCCCAGGCCACCTGTCCTTGCTTCCACCTTTTATAAGCCTCTTTTTTCCTTCAAATTTTCCTCAGCAGCTCCTTTTCCATCCAAGGAGGTCTCCTGACCCTCCTGCAGCACTTCCTCCTAGTAGGGATGCATTGCTCCTGAGCTTGTAGTAGGAGATCCTTGAATATCAACTAGCAGTCTTGGGCTCCCCTGCCCTCTCGGGCTATGTCCCGTGGAACCTTACTAGGCAACTTCCTGAAGACTGTATTATCGATAGCATTTGGACACAGGCAGGCTTAATTATGTTAGTTCTAATTTTGTGTGCTTGAATTGGCAAACCTTCATTAATGCCATTTTAATGTATGTATTTTTGTATGTATTTGCAATCAGAAAATGATGAAATTCAAAATCTTTTGTTCTATTACAGGCACTGGAAAGGATGTACTTTTCAGCTGGTATAGCCTTTTCTGCAGTTTTGACTGTGCCTAACATAGTCACCTCACTTTCCTGTCCCTGACAGCTTCTTTTACCTTCTTTCTCCTAAACTAGCTACACCAGTTTAGCTATCTTCTACCTAACCCCAATAATTGTTTTTCTCACACAGGTTTCAGTCTTTTCCCTGCCCCATTTCTACTCTTCTCCCTTAGTACATTCTCTAGTCTTTTGTTCCCAACTTCTCTTCTGTAAATAACTTACTGTAGACCATTTTTCTGTATTGGATTTTGCCTCAACAAGGCAGTTTCTTTTTACTATTGCCTATAGAATAGGATGAAGCATTATAAATATATGAGAAAGAGCTTTCCATTTAGGAGGTGTAGAGACAGGAGATATCTGTAACCTCTAGATTATACTTCAGTGCATAGGTTTTCAATGATTTTATGCTTTAGTAGTTATTATATTTTTTTACCCTTCTCCCACTGCACTCTTATCCCTCCCACATGTAGTGTGGCCAGATGCCTTACATTTTCACAGGAATACTAAAAGGGTATCAAAGGTCTTGGTTTGCCAAATTTTAAGTCTTGTCTCCAGAAAGTAGCATTTTCCAGCAGTGTGCAGCTTTAGGCAGATACCCAGCAAAGACAGTTTCAGCCTACATGATTGAAGTGTGATAGGATTAAAGCTGAGAGGATGGTTTTGTCAGGAGTAAGATGGGATAATCTTAGAGTAGACAATGCTTCTAATCTCTTCTGTTGTGAAGGTAGCTCAACACATTCCGTAGAGCTACAGTTGATTTAAGAAAACAAATAGCCTGTTAACCGTAGCCTTACCGTCATCACGTTCATAACTTGGACTTCAGTCATATCCCTGAAGATGGGATTTCTTTGATCTCATGAGTAATATTTGCACTCAGCTGCAAGCCTGGTTGTGTATCCTAAACAGCTCTACTTCATCATGCTACAAGTTCCTGTCATCTGCTTCTGTCCTCGTTGTTTCTCTTCCAGCTTCTGTGTTAAATTCCCTCTTCCTGTGTCCATCCTGCTGTATCTCTTTCTTCTGAATTTTGAGGATGCCTCTCATCCCACCCAAGACCTACCTGAGTTTATAAAAGCAGTGTGGTTGGATTACTGTTTCTTTTGAGTCTCCACAGTGTATGCAGGTTTGTTAAATGTAATGTCATCCCCTGAGCAGTGAGCAGTCTGACTTACGTTATATATAAGTATATGGTGAATGAACAGTTTTTGCACCAAAAAAAATATGCACCTTTAGAGTGCAATATTTCCTTTATTTCTCTCTTACATGTGTCTGTAAAGCTTCCGAGGTGTCCTGCTAAGCTGCAGAAAAACATCATATTGACAGACATATCCGCTTCCACTCTTCTTTGCTTTTTCAAATTTCAAATTTAAGAATTACAATATGCACGGAAGTTCTTAAATCAAGGTGTTCTCACAAAGACTATCCTAACATCAGTTCTTTCATGCCTGTTTTAAGGATGGTCCAGTCCAAGTAAGTCTGATGATACTTAGTGTGGCTTTATATTGTGGAGGCAGAGGTCATTTCTTACATAATTGTGTCCCAAATTGCTTAGATTTTCATAGAATAGTTAGGGTTGGAAATGACTTTAAGATAATCTAGTTCCAACCCCCCTGCCATGGGCAGGGACACCTCCCACTAAACCATGCCACCCAAGGCTATGTCCAACCTGGCCTGGAACACCGCCAGCAATGGAGCATTCACAACTTCCCTGGGCAACCCATTCCAGTGCCTCACCACCCTTACAGTAAAGAATTTCTTCCTCGTATCCAATCTAAACTTCCCTTGTTTAAGTTTGAACCTGTTACCCAGGTAACAGGTCCTCTCACTACAGTCCCTAATTAATAGTCCGTCCCCAGCATCCCTATAGGCCCCCTTCATATATACAAATCAATGCCTTGAACTAAGGCTTTAAGCTTGTTATGAGCTAGTAATATTAAAGATAATTGCTTTAGTGTATTTTCAGTATGCAGCTGCATTTCAGGAGGTCAGCTATGAGTATGCATCTTGTTTACAATTAACAACAACAATAAAGGCATAAGAAAGCAAACACGAGGGAGAGGGTGCTTTGGTATGTTGGGTGGCTGGAAGTTTGCTGGGTCTTACAAAGCTGCTTGGAGAATATTTAAAGTGCATTCCTGTAAAATTGTGGGTGATAGTTGAGGCTTCAGGACCCTGAATTTGTGAAGAAAAAATACATCAAACATATAATTTATATCTGTGAGAGAACAGCATGCCTTGTGAAGTGATACATGTCATATCACATGCCATTTGTAAAGTGTTGACATTAACTGGAACAAATAAAATGCAATTCACCAAGAATGAATGTAAGGTTTTATGCTAAGGAATAGTCAGCCACATCAGTAAAAGGTGTGGGTCAGCTGGTAGGTGGTAGCTCTACCAAAAGGAAGTTACACCAAATTGTAAGTGAACAGGAAGTCTGTTGCCATGTTCATTATTGATTGATTTGTGAACCTGATGAATCATTTTAGATCACACATTTGATCTGGATCAACTTTGAACAAATGATAGTACTCCAGAACATGAGATGCAATGTTTGTGTCTATTCCGTGGTAGCTGCAGGAAAACAAACTGCACTTTTGACAGTGTAACCTTAATGTCACAAAAATGCTTAAATATACTTGCATGAATAAAGAGTTAAATAGGTCAGTGTTTTGCAGATGTAATGGTTAGTGCACTGTGATACACTGTAAAGTCTAATACACAGTTTAATTGAACCATTGCCTGCATTACCAGGGTTGTGGTCTTGTGACAGGGAATAATAGGCAGTCTGCTGTATGTCTGGAACTGTGTGACAAGGAAGATCTTGGATCTGAAAGCACAATCTGTGAGGTTAAGTTGGTTGAATTGATT
Source organism: Myiopsitta monachus (assembly GCA_017639245.1). Lineage (NCBI taxonomy): Eukaryota > Metazoa > Chordata > Aves > Psittaciformes > Psittacidae > Myiopsitta > Myiopsitta monachus. Next base: position 40,517,377 of record CM029925.1, on the reverse strand, counting down.
TAGGCCAGGGAAGACTGAAGAGAGATAAAATAGTGTTTGAATATCTGGAAGGGATAGCTGCTGATAAATTAGTCAATAGGTCAAGAAACAATGTGCTTAAGTTATAGGAACAGTTACATTAAATACTAGGAAAAAAATCCAACTATAAAAATAATTTCTTTATAGCTGGATGGAATAGTTTGCTTGTAAAGGTTTTGAAATTACTACTTTTTGGGGACTGTAGAAAGAGTGTAGGGAAGTACTTAGGAGAAATAGCATAGATTCAATACCTGATTCTGCTCTGGGGCACCAACAGAACTGGATGATTTCCTGGGACAATCCCCCTGTGTGTGTACGGTTATTCGATATTTAATAATCAAGCTAGTTTCAACATGTGAACTTTCTCAAATAGGGTATTTTACAATAAATCTAATCTTGAAGTGACAGCATGGGTAATTGTGGCATGGGTGCCATTGAAGGGAAAATGTCATATTCCTCTTGCCAGGTACAGATGGAAAAATATGCCTGTGGCTGCTGCTGTTACCTTGGCATAATAGAGCAATCTAGGCTCTAATACTCTTCTTACCCTTATAGCGCAGACCTAGTTTGCAAATGGAGATTGCACTCTTCATATGGACAATGATACACGTTTCATCAGGTCCTCTGACTGCTTTTTTCACCTTATGATTATTATTTTCTACCTTTTATTGAAGTCTATGGTTATATTGCCATACAGCATTTCCTTATGTGTAGTGGATATACATAATTGGTATACATAAGCTATATATATTTCATCTAAGTAATTTCATTTGCTCTTCATCCATTAACCGGCAATGTCTAAAAGTGCCAATGTCTGTATTTCTCTAGAATGTCAGCTAATGAAAACAGAGCGACCAAAGCCAAACACGTTCATTATCAGATGTCTTCAGTGGACCACTGTCATAGAGAGAACGTTCCACGTAGACACACCAGAGGAACGGTGAGGGTTTTATTTTTGCTTTGCTTTTCGTGTTCTTCACACAAAGCCTCAGCACAGTCTCTGCTGGGATGGCACAGCGATCAGCACTTGGAACTGTGACATTCTAAGCAGATCTGAACAGTCAGTTGAAGAATTTATAAGTCAGCTTCTGTAATATATTATCTGAGCTCATAGCTAGTGTTCAGTTGCCTGTGAGTAGGTGGGATGAGTGTGTTCAAATAAGCCAAAACTATGTCATGATATGTCTCTGAAGTGTTAAATTTTGAACAGTCGAAGCCTGCATTAAAGGATTTTCCAGGCTTGCTGTCTTACATTTTCCTTTTTCTCATCCTAATATGCACCTTTTTTTTTTCGGGAAAGAAAGCAGCATGCTTGATATAATTTGTTTTATGTTTGCTTATTAGTTTTTCTTGTTTCATTGAACATGCGCAAAACTCATAAGAATGAGGTTATTTAATGCTCCAAAAGAATGTAGGAGATACGGGATGGTGTACCTCGCTAAAATGTTCTATACTGTGTCTCTGGTTAGATGCACTGAGTCTTCCCACTGTGGGCATCTGTCTTGTTGAGATTAATATTATGATTTGGTTTTACTCATGTTGTTTGTAAGAATTAAGAAAACCCCAAACCAATGGCTTTTCTTTTGCTGTTGTTTCTCTGTCATTAATATATTCACTTAGAATTTTTTTTTATTCTACTTTAGACTTTTTCTGCACTCTGTCTTTATGTGTATGCAGTGTAGTACTTCTGACTGCATTCAATAGTAGCACTAGAGTCCTCCTCTATCGCTTGCTGGCTGAGCAGAAACAGCAGGTGCTGCACTTGGTGTAGGGCTGTGGTGTGCTGATGGGCTTGCTGGTGTGTCTGTGCTGGTTAGTTGGTGCACAGAATAGCCATGGGCTCAGCTGCCCTGGCTAGTTTCTCCACAGAAACCCTCATCTACGCCTGCCTCTCTGTGCAGCTGTTCTTTTGTGATGCTTTAGGAATTCAGTTGTCTTTGAGGACCTCTTCCTTGGGGGAATTTGAAATTAGCCAACAAGTTGAGTTTTAAGTGAAGACAGACAAAGAGTTGGACACACAACATGGTTTAATAAGTCTTTTTCTTTTTTTCCTGTGAAAATGTCTCACAGAGAGGGAGAATATAAAAAGTCTGTTAAAACAGCAAGTTGCTATCAGATAGTATTGGGTAGGAGGTGACATTCTGTGCTCTGAGCTATATTATACCTGGAGCAAGTGTTTTCAAGTTTTCACTGTTAATGTATTTACAAAATCAGACACTGGTAATTCATGAAATTAACCATGCAGCGATCCTTTTTGATGCTGCTCAACTTCACCATCTTTAACATAATGCAGAATTTGGAAAGAAATTGAAGTGATGGGTTTATATGAGTCTCTTGCTGTGTAACAGGAGAATTGAACATTAAAGCGATGTAGCATGTGAAAAACATTATAAATCATTTATTGAGATTTATGAGTTCTAATAGGGATTTTGGCTTGTTCATGGTAGGGAAGAATGGACAGAAGCAATCCAGGCTGTAGCAGACAGACTTCAAAGGCAAGAAGAGGAGAGGATGAACTGTAGTCCAACTTCACAGATAGACAATATAGGAGAAGAAGAGATGGATGCTTCAACAACCCATCATAAAAGAAAGGTAATGACATTAAAGAAGAACTGACAAGACTAATACATAAAATAACTTCTGTAGAATGATCTAGTGGGGTAAAACAATATACAGGGACTAGTATTTCTACATACATTTCAATGTATTATAAGCATAAAGTACATTTGTGTTTATTTTATAGAATCCTAGAATCACAGAATGGTTTGGTTGGATGGGACCTTAAAGATCATGTAGTTCCAATCCACCTACCACAGGCTCAACCATCAGGTTGCTCAAAGCTCTGTCCAACCTGGCCTTGAACGCTTCCAGGGATGGGCATCCACAAGTTCTCTGGGCAGCCTGTTCCAGTGTCTCCCCACCCTCATAGTGAAGGATTTCTTCCTAATGTTTAACCTGCGTCTACTCTCTTTCATCTTAAAGCCTTTCCCCTTTGTCCTGTTATTGCCTACCTTTGTAAAAAAGTTCCTCTTTACTCTTTTCAGTAAAGGTGAACTGCTCTAGTTTTATTTATTTGTTATGCTCTCTGATACAGCACTTCTGAAAAACAAAGTTCAGCTGTTCAGGCACATGTTAACGTTCTGCTTATTGTTTTAGTATTATTTTCATATTTTCGTTTTTGTTTGTTTACTCTTCTAGAAGTATGGTAATAAAATATTTTCTTTAGACAAGTAGATTTGCACCCTTTCTCATGCAAATGGTACCCAGTACAAATTAGATAATTTGCATGAAAAAGGCTAGCAGGATTTGAGGTTTTATGACCTTGTTTTTTGCTAACTGGGAAAATAACTCTGCTTTAGTTTTCAATGAAGTAAGGGAAAACAGTGTTTTATTTTTTTTCTAATCCTTCACAGCTTTTGGTGCAAGTAGGAATATGCGTCTTGTTGGCTATAACATACTAGTAGTTACATCTTCAGAGTCATTATGATAAACATACAACTAAGAGCACGTTTTAAAGCTTCAGTGCCACAGAGAAATTTGCTTATTATTTCATGTTTCCATTTTGTCCTGTGCTTCTGTAAGTACGGACTACTCTTGAAGAATGGATCATTGAAATGGATGTCTCTCCTTTACTATGCAGGGTTGACCTGACTCAAGAAATGCATTGAAATTGCATGAGAAATAATAATCTTTTTCTATAGGGCTGGCTTTATTCTTTTTAGGTAGAAGTGTGAAACACAGAAAACTAAGAGGAAGTCTGCTGGCAGAGCAAAATAGTCTTACAGCTAGTGTAACTGAATGCTTGTGAATGATGAGCCATGAAAAGAACTAGTGAATGTGTTCCTTTACCCATAGAGCATGTTTTGTTTGTTGCAGTGTATGAAGCAAGAATCATAGAAACATCAGTGCCTAAAAACTATACTCTTATGAATATAACAAATAAAGGTGTTATTCTAGTTCTGTCATGTCCTAACTTTTGAGAAGTTTGCAGAGTAAACGTTCTTTCCTGTTGTTTCATTGTATGCAATTTTCTAACCTTTTTCTGCTATAGAAAAAGGTGAAAGCTAATTATATACAGCTGTAACAACACTCCCATCATACATTGTCAGGCTGACATTGAACTTTTAGCCTTGTGACATAGATATTCAATGATTGTGCTGCAGGGTACAATATGATAAGTGACAGCAAGGCAGAGGCAGCGTTCAAGATGTGTCAGTCTTCTGAGAAGCAGTGTGATTATGTGGAAGGGATTTGAGTTTGCTCTATTAAATATCAGAGCATTGTTCCAAGCCTGTGTATCCTCTTAGTGGAGTACAAAACCACTGCATAATAACAAGCATTTTCAAGGTGTCAAAATTAATGCTTTCTAATATAAGAAGTGTATCTGGTGTGTATGTGTTCCTTGTTCACAGTGCAGTGCATTTTCCCATACAACAAAAGGGGTTGTGGGAAAAGGAAAAGGAAAAGGAGAAGGAAGATCAATTTTGTTTCTGTCTTGCTGCTGATGCTTTAAGAAATGCTGAAATAAGCCACTGGGACAGTGTGTGTGCAGTGCTGCAGAGTATTTAATGGCTTTGGCAACAAGCCAAGAGCAAACTGTGAAACAAAGGTGAAATGAAAAATGGTGATATTCAACATCTAATAATAGAGCAGAATGGAGTTTCTGTAGCCAGTGAAGAGCGTGCTGGTGTCCACAAGGATTTTCTTTCTTCCAAAACTCAAACCCCCACTGCAGATTTCTGACTATTGAAAGGCTTTAGCAAAAGGTTCTCAAAAGTTCTTGGAATCAGAAATAATATAATGACAGGGAGTTGTCACTCCTTCTGTGTTACTGAAATTGGGAAAAATGTATTTTTTTAAGAACTGCTTCCGTTTTGTCGAAATGTTTCTGAAAAGCTTCTGTTTAAGCTTTTGTAGTTGTGAATGTAATCGGAACCATTTCTGTTATAATGACTTAATGCATTTTACTGCTTTTTTTTTTGGAGGGGGTATTGGATTTCTTTTCAGGGATTTTTTGCGCAATGTGTCCTACAAGCTGGTTTTGTCACCTGATTTTTACATCTGAGCCCAGTGAATTTTGCTTGTGTGTGTACCAGATGGTATACATATGAGTAGAAGAGCATAATCAGATTAAGAAATAAGAAACAAGACAGAGAGGAGTGGGCCTGTTCTTCTCTGAAAAGGTAGCAAAAGGTTTACAAAGAAGACAGTGTTTAGAATGCGGTACTTGATTTGAACAGACCTGAAATCAATGTCCCTGACTGGATTAGCTGAAGAACCAAAAGCTTTTTTTTCTTTTACTTTTCTTTTTCTTTTTTTTTTTTTCTCATTTTTCAGTGGTGTCAGTGTGCCACTCACGTTTTACAGTAATAGCATCTCTAAAATTCAGAGCACTAGAAATTCTTAGCAAATTGGTTTAATTTCTTGCCGTACTGTTCCTTGTAAGTAGAGTTTCTTCCACATGAAATCAGATGAAAACTCCAAGCAGTATCATCTTTATGCAAATTAGGAATTTTTTAAAAATAGTTCCTTGGTAGGAATTTTCAGCACCAGTGGTAGGGTTATTCTTTTGAACAGATCATCCATAGGGGAGTAAATAGGCTTTAGAGAAGGCTGAACATCATACAGTTCTTTGGTTAGTGCTTTTCCTTTGTTTTCAAATTCGTTTTGCAGGGTGCAGGATGAGTAAATAATAGATTTTTCAGAGGAAACAAAAAAATGATGTAATGAGGAAAAAGATTAAATTCTCAGAGTTAAGTAAGAATGAAAAAGGTGGGAAAATCATCGAGGAGAAAGAATCTGATCTTATGGGAGCCTCCAAACTTGTTTACCAACATCCCTCAGGTTTAGGAAGTATTTCCATTTCTCCACCAGTTTTCAATACACCCTTAGCTATGGCATCTGTGTTTTTATGTCCCAAGGTCTTGTGTTCTTTGGCAGGCTTTTTGAGTTACACTGCACTGTGTGTCATCTCTAAGCATTCTGCTGCGCTTCTAAAGAATGAGAACATCAGGAGACTTTATTCTCAGAACTAGGACTACCACCATAACCTGCTGTTAAGCCTCGGATCAAAATCTTGCAAGCCTATTATCTTCCTCTTATGAATATACGTATATTTTTAACTTGTTTTTGCAGAGCTTACGGCTAGATTTATGACTTCTTTGATTAACATTATATAAGCAAATTTTTGGCAAATGAGTCTTTCAGTTTGACTGGCTTGCTGCCCTTAGCATCAAACCCATGTCTGTGATCAGCTGAGCCAAGATCCTCCTTCTGTGTGTGGGCAAATGGCTGCTTTTGTGATGTTTTTATTCAGATTCTGATCCCTGTCTAAGTCCAGCCTCTCAAAGATCAGAAGTGTGGGAAGAAGGCCTTTGAGACTGCTTATGATACCATGAATATTTGCCTATTACAAGTAATAAATTGTTACAGTCACTAACTCAGTATTCTTTATGAATAAAACTGTTGGTCATTCTTTGTTGAGGAATGTGTTAACTTATGACTGAAGATATGGAGGATTCTGCTCTAATTACTCATCCACTGCCTAAATTATGTTTTGAATGCATTGTGGATTTTTCATGTGGTTTTGTCAATTTTCACTCCTTCAGCACAAAGGCAGTTGCGTTTGCTTTATGGTTATTATAGAACTATCAAAGTAAATAACCTAACTTTCCGAAGTACTGACTGTGATATTTGTGAACTCTCACCTTTAGCTGATTAAGTACTAGTAGCCACAAGAGTGTTTGGATCACAACTTTATGTACTGCACCATGCATCACTGGTTTTAACACATTATGCTAGTTTTTGGAAAAGGTGACCATTGAAGGATTTGTGGTCATAATTTTTTAATTTTACACTGACTTATGTGAAGTGAGTTTGCTTTAAGTAGAAAGTGTACTAAGGCTTTGACATCTCTGTTACTTGTATTTCTTACTGGGATAAACACAATTTTGTTCTTCCTAATGTAAGGTGGGTTTGGCAGCAAAATAACGTCTGTCATTGCAGAATGTTTAAGTGTATTTATGTGTGAGCAAAGAATGGAGTTCACCAAGACTGCTTAGAAGCTACCCATCAGCCATTACGTTAGAAAAAGATTTAATTCCTGATGATGTAGCTGGAAAATTGATATACGGAAAGCATCTTCTCTTAAGTAAAGCTTAGAAATATCCAGCTATCCAGGTGTTACCTTAAGTAGTCTGTTGGAGATTTTTTGCAGCTTTTAAGTTGTAGGTTGAATATGTAAAAGCTAAGGAATTGCAACATTCATGTGTTTGGTGGAACTTCAGTTTTACCCCCTTATGTGAGCAGATTTCAAACTGACTGAGTGAGCCATTACATGTATTATTTTCACAGAATCGCATTTGTCAACAGCACCTTCAGATCCACAGTAACAATATTATGGACTCAATTTTGAAGGAATAAATAATTTCAGAAGGAAATTTTTGCCTTAATTTTTTCTCACAAGAGAATATATTTTGCTGCCACTGCTTGTGATTGCACAGTTGGGATATGCCCAGTAGCTCTACACTTGGAATGTGTGTGAGACATGTAGGCACTGTAGAAGTGTTTCTTCTAGAAATAAGGAAATTATTAATTGCATTATGAAAGGCACAAGTAGAAGTTTATCTGGACTGCCAGTATTCAAGAGAACTGACTGAGGCAGCAACTAGCGATTGAAAGGGACTCTAGGAAGATGAAAGATAAGGCATGATCTTTTCTTTTCCTGACACATAAAAGGATTAAGTATATTTAACTTAGCGAAACTGAGACTCGGAGCATAATTACTCTTTCTAAATGTTTCATGGTGTATTATTCACAAAAGAAGGAAGATTACTGACACTGCAAGACAGTGCTATAACAGGAATAGGTGAGCGTGTTGTCTTTCAGGGCTCTTAACTGATTTCCTCAAGGTTCCTGGATGCCTGTGTGATGTGGTGCTGCAGTGAAGCCAGTAACACAACGCGCTGAAGGATGGGCTTTGGAAGCACAAGGTGGAAACCAATGTTTGGCCCTGAGTTAGCCAAAATAACCCAGTTGTCATTCCAAGGTGACCCTCTCCAGTCACTGTATTCTCAGTATTGTGCTGTTTTTTCCAATATCCTCATCTTTGCATCTAATGCATAGACTATAGGGTTGGTGCTTCTGAACTGGCTGTGAAATGAACTTGCAAAATTAAGATGATTATTGACTCAGGCTTTGTGTTTATGAAAGTGACTAAACTGCTTTGGGATCTGAGATCATCTGGTCATGTGCTTTCAATGTGTGACACTCCAGTTGAGCTGATAAACCTACTAGGCTCAAATTGTATAGTGGAACCAGCCCTCAGATGTGCTGTGTTTAACCTGCAAAACTAGGGCTATACTAGATGCTTGAATGGTCACTATAATGGAGTCATATGAGAGAGGATAGCTTGATACCTTTTCCTGTCAGAGCAAAGTTGATTAATGTAAAAACTGTATAATCGTAATCTACACTCAAATTTTCAAAAGTCCACTTCTAATACAAAGACTTCAGTAGAGTCTTACTGGTATAATACTGCAATAAGGATCATGTGTGTTTTATAAAAACTGTCAGTGTAGTGGTTGGTGTTGTGCAAAACCTACTGATATGTCACATTCTTGTGCCCCTGGTAGTACAGGAGTTGATAGGCTTTCTTAGATGTGGAGCATTCGTGAAATGCTTTGTTGTCTATGTGCTTTGTAGAAATATGATCTTCTTGAGGGTAGGAAGTCTCTACAGAGGGATCTGGACAGGCTGGATCAATGGGCTGAGGCTAATTGCATGAAGTTCAACAAGGCAAAGTGGCAATCCTGCATTTGGATCACAACAATGCCAAAGGATCTGGGGGTGTTGATCAACAGCCAGCTGACCATGAGCCAGCTTGTGCCCAGGCAGCCAAGAAGGCCAGTGAAAGACATTGAGTTGCTGGAGCGTGTCTAAAGAAGGACAACAAAGCTGATGGCGGGTCTAGAGCACAAGTCTTATGAGAAATGGCTGAGGTTGTTTAGTCTGGAGAAGAGAAGTCTCAGGGGGGACCTTATCACTCTTTACAACTACCTGAAAGGAGGTTGTAGGGAAGTGGGTTTTGGTCACTTCTCCCAGGTAACAAACAATCAAGCGCAAGAAAAAAAAGGACTCAAGTTGCACTGGGGAAGATTTAGATTGGATACTAGGAAGAAATCCTTCCCTGAAAGGGTTGTCAATGGAAGTGGTTGAGTCACCATCTCTGGAGGTATTTAAAAAAAAGACCCAGACATGTAGATGTGGCACTTAGGGACATGGTTTAGTGGTGAACTTGACAGTGCTAGGTTAATGGCTGGACTTGATGATCTTAAAGGTCTTTTCCAACATAAACTATTCTATGATTTTATGATTATGAACTTGATCGTAGAAATGTACCTGTTTTTGTAAAGCGTTACTATTTTGGTAACAGCATTTGATTATATGTGGTCACACTCGTGCATGTTGGAAATGGATAGCATAAGTCTTGCTAATCCTTGTTCTTTGCCTCTTGCAGACAATGAATGATTTTGACTATTTAAAACTACTGGGCAAAGGCACATTTGGCAAAGTTATCCTTGTCCGAGAGAAGGCTAGTGGGAAATACTACGCTATGAAGATTTTGAAAAAAGAAGTCATTATTGCAAAGGTAAGGAGGATCATAGTTTTAATGTTGGGTACTATTTTCAAATGCTATGATCAATATCTAATATGTAAGTTATATTTTATTTTCGATGGTAACTGAAATTGGTTGAAATATTTATGTATCTTCAGTAAACAAGAATATGAAAACTAGTATGTGTACCCATTTGGCATGCCTTTTTCCAGCATCTTGCAATCTAGAGTATGCCAAAATTTTGAGAGAGTTCACTGGGTAGAAAGACAGTGCAATTCGAGTTTAAAACAAGAAAAAAAATATGCATTGTAGGGTATATTATATACTTAAGAAAAAAATTCTAAGTGAACTGTGGTGGTTTTTTTTTGGATAAATAAAACTAATTTAAAGGACCTGTGCTCTGTTCTGCTAAGTTAGCTAAAACTGCTGGGCATGGGACTAAAAATTCAAGTATTTTCAGTTTTTGAGGAGCAAGAGAAGTCTGAAGCTGATGTCTGTTGAAGTGGTTTAAACTGCATTGTCCAGTCAGTTAATCTTGATTAGTGCAGTGTTGCTAACTTTTTTGCTTTGTTGTAATTCTGAGAAGTTTAAACTTGAAGGTCATCTAGTCTAGGGTTTGTTTGTAGCAATTCTAAAGTTTTGAATCCCACTTCCATAGAACAAGTTGAGAGCAAGAAACCTACACGCTCTTATCACCAGGAGACACAATTAAAACCAATCCCAGGGTCGTTTTTCTGCCTATTTGTTGCCCGGTGAGAAGATTAAGTGTGTAAGAAAAGGCACCTTTCGTCTTGTGATGAAAATGGGAGCACGTCAGTCTTTCAAATCTGACTTCCTCAAAACTGGAATTTTGCTTTGGAGGGAGTCCCTCTAAGTTTGTCATAGTATGGTTGTATATTGATAAGAAACTGATGAAAAAGTAAAAAGCAGACTATGCTTAACAAGTGATTATGCTTCACAAATGAAGAGATCATGTTTTTTTTACCTAAAGTCACCAAATACCAGTTTTCCCACTCCTTCCCAAACTGAAAACAAAAGCAGACTTGGGCCTGAACTTAGCTATCTAACGCAGTCAGTGTTTAAGTATGCCATGGGGATTTATCAGTAACATTTAACTCTGGAGATCAGTGCTAAGGGTACAGTCACTAGCTAGAGATCTGCAGTCCCAGCCCAGACTATAATGTGATATAATATGCACTGTAGAAGGTCATACCCTAACAGTTAACATAATATAAAGCAGAAAAGTGATGTATATATGACAGCTGTATATAGAAGATTATATAGCATCTGCTCAGTTAAGTCTGAATCTGTTGATTCTAAATTTTCATGACAGACTAATATTACAGTTACCAGGAAATTGCTACTGGTATCACAAACTTCTGAAGCAATTCCAGAAAAACTGGCCACTGCCAGCTTTTTATGCCCTGTATCTGGTGAACCACTGAGGTTGAAAAATAAATAAATAAAACTAACTTCAGGCTTGCTTATCTCCTTGAAGAGTTTTTTGGTTTAACCCCAGTATGTGGTTGTAGTGTATAGACTCAGCTTTGCACTGCTATTCAGCTAAATGGCATCATAATTTCTTAACACTAACTGTTGTTGTTTAACTTCCTATTTTGACAAGTTTTAAAGTCTAATTTAAAACTCCTGACATCTGTGTTTATTTTTTAGTTTAGTAATACCTTATCTGCAGAGTACTGTCTGCTAAGCATGTAGTACAATAATATTATATTGGTATTATTTGTAGCAATAATAAAGTATACTCTGACTAAATATATTTACTTCTGCAGGGCTATCATTGAAGTTTGAGTCACACTATGTTGGTCTTCAGTTCTGCATAATATAATAGTGGCAGCTTAGCACCGCAGAAAACGTAGTGCAGGGTGAGCCCTCTTTCTGCCATCCTCTCCCCCTTGCCCGTGCATTGCCCCGTTCTCTGCAAACCTGGTGGCATGAGGGGCCATAGCCCTGCCACTGGGGGCTCCTTGTCACCCCTCCAGGCTGTTTCTCACCCCCCTATGTGTCCCTCTCCTGGTATCCCCTCTGGCAGGGAGGATAGTGAGAGGGCCTCTTTCTCAAAATCTGTCTGGAAAGGGGATGAGGTTGTATGGACATCTTCCGAGCTCCCATGGACAAGGTGTTTGTCCTTGAGGAAGGGGATTGCTCCCAGTCAGGTAGCACTGCTGACTTAGCTCGTAAGGACAGCCAAAGTGGATGAGGGATGGAGGGAAGGAGTGAGGTTTGGACGACTGCATATAAAAGAAAGTTAAAGAAAAACAAAACAAACACCTAAACAAGTGAATGTTTAAAAACAGCAAAACTGTCTTAACATTAGACTCTATTAGACTAGGTTTTATAGAGGCCTCTGAGTTATTACCTGTACTTTTCTTGTAAATTGTTTCAATCTCTCTGTAGGTATGTTGTTCAGATGATTCATACCAGGAATGTGAAGTTGTGATGTCTGTATTTTCAAACTATCAAATCCAATATTATAATTTCTTACTTCCCCACACTGGATATAAAATCAAAGGTTTCATTTAAAGCAAGAAAATAAGAAAAAAACTAAAATTAAAACCATTAATTGTATTTTGCCAAATAAATTTCCTTTAAAATCTTTTCTCAGAAAACGTGAATTATTTTTCATGTTTCTTTCAGGTTTGTTCATTTTCTGAAACTGCACTGAAGCTTATTCTTTTTGAAAGTGTTGACCTTTTCCTCTTAATTAATTCAATGACAATTTTATATGTTGAGACTTACTTCTTCTACTCCATTTTTCAGGATGAAGTAGCTCATACGCTTACAGAAAGCAGAGTATTGAAAAATACGAGACATCCTTTTTTAACAGTAAGTATTAGGAATTAGTTTTAAGGACATTAGGAGGTGATTTTCAACATTGTGGGTATTTAATTATGAACAGAATTTACAAACAAATTTTGAAGTCTTGTGATTTTTTGTAAACAATAGTAGCTATCTAGTGCTTCTCATATCTTTTATCAGAATATGTATTTAAGAGTTCAGAAAGTAAGTTTCTAACTGTTTTGTGAAGCTCAACTGCACTCCAATTTGACTGTAGAATGTAACTGTTGCTCGTATACAAAAATCACAAGTTGAACATCTTCTTAATAAAAATTATTGATTTCACATAATATCAAGTAATTTTTATCAAGAAAACTTAATTGAGTTCAATAAAATGATAAAAATTACTATTTGTTCAGCATAAGTAGCCCATGGAGCGACAAAGCTCAAACCCCACTACCTCAGTGTCATTGTCTTCATATGGTTTATATTTAATAGAAGGCATTGAAGCTATTGAAAATAAGATGAAAATTTGGAGATTCATGACAAATCATGATTAATAGCTTTAATTTTGCAACTGACTTCTGTAAAAGTAATTCTGATTACTCTGGTTTGAGAATGTATTAGAAAATCTTTTCATTGATTTCAAAAGATGATTAACATGTATTTTAAGGTAGAGAAAAATTATTTTCTTTTTTGTATTACAATACCAGAGTATAACATGGAAGCTTTTCTATTTAGAAAATCACAAACAAAGCCTCTAGAAAGCAGAGGATTGCATTCACATTGCTTGGCCAAAATATTCTTGGACTTTCAGTCAAAAGAAATGAGATCGCCTAGAGTTATTTAAATTAGAGTGTGAAGGTAAGCAGGAGTAGGCCTTAATTGCAGTCAAATTGTGCAACAACGTTACTTCAGTTGTATCTTCAAATGCCTCTGATATTCTTAAGCAAATATTTTAAGGACACATGCAGTATTTAAGTCACATGAGTCTCCTAATGATTTTGTTATGTGTAGTTCTACTTTGTTTCCTTTGAACTATATCTGTATATTTGCTTTGCTATCATTTTTCCAAGCAAAATGAAATCAACATTGAAAAGTCAAAAGTTTTAATTAAGATAATAACGTTTGTTGCAATTTTTAAATTATTTGTAAATAAATATATTCATTTGTCAGTGTTTTTACCATTGTGTGGTATGTGAAACTAGAGATTCCTTTGGATATGACAGCAGGCTGGAAGTTTAGATCACTTTTAAGATTTGATATGAGAGGAATGAAAAAGAATGTGGTAATCTCTCTTTTCATGGGCATCATGGAAGTGGACATCATAAAATGAGTGAGAATAGCCGGTTCCATGTATGGCAGTAAGAAAGCTGTGTAGAATTGTGAATTTTAGTAAGTATGTCGAATTTTATTATAAGAAGCATGATGTTTTAGTATCAATGGGCATGTGGCAGAGATGAAGGAAGACATGAGGTTTTTGTTAATTCATCACAAGCTCCAGATAGGAATTTACACTTTTAATTACTCTGAAAGTTCTCACCAAATCAGAATTGTCTGCTTAAGAGGATAAAGTTAAATTTTGTTACAGTTTAAGTGCAAGAAATTGGGTTAATACAAGATGATAATTGTTTGGTTTTGCTATTTTCTTTGCAAGTCCTTGAAATATTCTTTCCAGACAAAGGATCGTTTGTGTTTTGTGATGGAGTATGTTAACGGAGGAGAGGTAAGTAGAAAAAAGATGTTCTGCACTTGTAATAGTAATGCTGTCACTGGGTTACACTTTAAAAGATAAATTTTTCTTGCCTTTTTTGCTTTCCAGTATCTTTGAAAGTTGTCTTTTTTCTTCCTGTTTTTAAAAAACTTATTTTAAAAAAATGTAGATGTGTTTTACAACTGTGCTGTCAAAAAAAAAGTTGTTTTTTTTTCAAAAGTAGTTCTTATTCTGGAAAAATTAAATCTGTGAAAGATAATTTAATGGTAAAGAGATAATGACGAATATCTTGCTGTTTTTTCTTCAAGCGTGTTATAGCATGTTCTGGCATGAAATGGTCATAATCTAGTGCAAACAAGCAAAAAATAATGTCGACTAGTCTTATTTTTGTCCTAATGTGAAATATGTGCTTTCTTCTTTGCTGTAGCAATTGCAAACATGTATGAGAAAAGTGTTCATATTTGTCATTACTTCTTCCTCTTCACTTGCTGTGTACTTAGGAAATTTGAAGCGTTAAACTTATTAGTGTTGTTAGCCTTTAAGGCATTGCTGTCCTCCAGCTATTTCCTGAAGGATGTAATATCAAAAATTGTATCCGTCAAGTGGATTTAAAGAGAATTGCAATCTAAGAAGAGGGTTTTTATCTCCCTTTTAAGTGCTGTTTGCTATTCAGACTGCGTTGGATTACAGCATTAACTAAGGGGTTCTCCTTATTTTGTCTACTATATGCTGCATAATAACACTAAAGTACTGTTTCCACTAGCTTTTTTTATTAGAAAACTGTTCCTTCATTCAGGAATTGCTGCAGCATGGTACCATGTTTTCCATTATCCTTTTGCTGTGTTCTTCTACAATAAAACTGTCTTCAGCTATAACCCTAATGCCTGAGCACCCCAAGAGTGCCTGTCTTGCATTTGTTGCTTTGGTGATTTCAATGCCCAGTCTGAAGCCCATTTGCATCCTAACTTGTTCATGGCGTTCTACCAGCCATGACTAAAGATGGTGCTATAGGGTTCTCGAATGGGAGGATGACTTTTTGACTCAGTATGTATAAACTCGCTTTTGAACATCACAGGCTTTTAACCATTTTGGCTAGTTGGACTAGACACAAAAATCTTCCTCAGCAGTAATGGGATAACAGTGTTCTCTTGGACACTCAGCTGGCTTATTTAACATCAAACTTATGTCAGAAGTATTAAGTTAGTGCTATTTACAATGAGTTTTAAAAGTGGCGCCTTAAGAAGAATTAGCTAATTCATAAGTTTTGTCTGTGTAAGATTTACTGTATTTCTGTAATCTCAGGGGATGTACTTTCAGAGTGTTTTGAAAATCAACCTATCATTTAGACACTTACCTTTTTGCAAGACACTTTTCTGCCCTATCTGAATGCAGAGCAGAGCCCAGAGAGAATGTTTTCAACTCCTTTCTTATGATTGAATACCCTGACACTGTTTTGATCAGGTGTGTATCTTGCATTCCTCTGCGTTGGGTAGTGCACCTTTGTGGTGACTGCTGCAGACATCTTGTATAATGGGTCTCTTGGTGACAGCCTGCTTTTGCTTACTGGGATTTAAATCATTGCAATGTACTTTGCCAGTGGGTGTGTCACTTTTTTTCAGGTGTGATGCTCTTGTTTGTTAGAGTTGCTCATCTTCTTTGCTGGTGGTTCCCTAATTCAGTGAATGTAACCATAAATTTTTGCCACAGTGGGAAATAATGACCATTCCCTAACTAAGTAGGCAATTTTTTTTGAAGAAACTCTCCTGATTCGCTTATGTGCTTCTTTTTGGCTAAAAATGTGGAATAGTAAGTTGGACAGGCTGTCGCTTTTAATAGGAAAATCTTTAATCTTACCAAATTTTTCTGTGAACTTCAGACTTTAGTCACTCTCTGCTAAAAAATACAAAGGACTTCATATTTGTAAAAACAGCCTGGTTGTTTACTTGGAACTACTGAATAAAAGTTGCACAAACTCTAGCCAGCATTTTAGCCATTTCTGAGCATATCTTCTATACGGTACACAGATTTTTTGCTTTTGCTGCTTCCTTCTACCATTCCCTCTGTTCCAAGAAAGTTTCATTTCCTTACAATGGTTTCTCACTGTTGAAGTTTTTGAAAACTCATCTTTTAATTATATCCTTCTAGTGGAAAGTTGACTGCAGCAGTACCATGTTTCTCCCTCCAGAGCTGTACTACCTTCAGCGTGTTTCTGTTTAAAATTCCTTTAGGTTAAAGATTCCTTTTTAAACACTTGTACCTGAGTCAGTTGCTTGGGAATTTTCATGTATTGTCTTCCAGGAGCCCATTGAACAGTCCTCCAAATTAAAGAGTTGTTGAGCTTTATATTTGTAGTCTTGACTCTTACCCAGATGAAAGCAAGAAAATGCTACGATTTCGGTTTCTGCCCTACTACACTAATAAAAAGTGTAGTTGGTACGAGGAGTCTTCAGTTCCTCTTCCTATGATTAGGAAGGAAAACAGTTGATGAAAGGGGGTCACTGAATTTCATTCTGGAGGAGAAGATACTGTGTTAAAATGATTATAAACAAGAATCATCTATACGTGTAATAAATCTAGATCCATGTTGAATTTAACGTCCCACCAGAATAGTAGCAATTTATCTTTGCCTTACCTTCAGATTAGATAGGTAATCTGAAGGTAAGGCAAAAATAACTAAGGTAACTTCAGATTAGTTAGGCTCAGCTGGTAAGGCAGCCTGTTATAATGAAAGTGTAACTGTATAAGTTTACTGGTCTATATTTGTGCTTTTTTACGATGTACAAAGTATTAGCGTCAAATTATCTTTTGGTTTTCTTTAAAAGAAAAACAAAAAACATGTTCTGTAGCTAAGTATATTAAAGCAAAACATTAGAGGATTTTTTCCAACCAAATTCTTCAGACGGAAATACTAAATATGTTCTCCTTATACTGACAACTTTTACAGTTAATTTTCTGCTGTTTAAGGGCCCAGTCGTGAAATCTTTGTTGTGGACTGAAAACTTTTACTTCTTCTAGTGTTGCTGTTGAACGCTGGATGAAATGCTTAGCAGTGTCTGTTGATCATAAGCTGTGTTACAGTATGGAGCTGAAGGATGCTTCTAATATTGTGGTTACTTATCAATGTCATTGTTATAGTGAAGGAATTACATTAAAGTAGTGTTAAGACATTGGAAATTGATTTTAGGAAAAAAAGTACTCATCTGGCTTAGTTGAGATGACCATGTTCTATTTTCAAGACTCTGAAATGGCATATTCTATGAGTGTGTGGTGAAAAACGCACACAATATTGCATGGTAAACTGTGTTCTTCACTTTGTTTCAAAATATAGAATATTCATGTACATATTTTTAAATAAGTAACCTATCAATACTTACAGATGAACACAGGCCTGCTGTAAAGAAAAGAAGCCCATTCATTTTTATACATGTTTTGCTGTCTTTCAATGTCCTATCAACATTTTTTGGGAAAAAAAAAGAAAGTGTAAGGCTGTATTGATGGTTTTTCTGACTTGCTTCATTTTCCTTTTGTAACCCCTATAATTTTGAGTACTATGAGATTGCAGTATGTTAGTAGTATTTGATAGTGTTTCCCCAACTTCCGGGCCACAGAAGGGTATAAACTGTGCTATAAAAAAATGCATTCTAACAATGGCTCTTCATTGTTGGAATACTTTTGGACTTTTTCCCCACTTTTTATTTCCCGTATTTTGCTTTAAAGGTTGAAAAGCTTTAGGAATACAATCTATTACTTAACATTTCTCTGCAGAGTACACTGGGTCAGCTGACTAATAAGTTGATTAACTTCCTTGCTTTGCTTTTTCAGGATAATTCCAAATTCCATACTTTGTAACAAACTGAGTTGGTAATTATCTGTATAATAAATGAGACTCTAAAATTTGTTCAGATAGTTTTTGAACACTGGAATTCTGAATCTCTGTTCTGCTTGGCATTTTTTATTTTCCATGGCTCTTACTTCAGTTCATGAGGCAAGAGAGAACTAAATGGTTTGTTGTAATTGAACAAGTGCTATTACTGTCTAGAAAAAAGATAGAGAATTTACAACCTACCTAATAAAAAATAGCTGAGTTTTGTTGTAAGCTCTGTCATTTTTATCTTGCTTTTGTCCTGTTTTGTTTTCCTAAACACTTAAGTAAATGAGTGTTTTTAGCATAAAGTTATGATAGTCCAAGATAAGGGTACTATATTTATTTCTTTCAAGGCTGCTACTGAAAATGCTTTGCTAAAGAGTCAAATCAGCAGACAAATATAAAATGTGTTTAACTGCAGAGCTGAGCAAACGCAATATACAACAGCAAGAGCCAATCATACAACTTCTAACATGCTAAATAAGTCACTAGCATTGTAGAAGTTTAACATATCAATTGATACAAGGTTGTATTTATCTGTTTGGCTTGCTTGGATCTGCAGTTGGATATACCTTTATGTTTGATCTTTGGTTTTATGTGTTCAAATCTTTCCATTAAGAACTTTTATTAGAAAAAAACCCATGGCAACATTGTTGTTTAGTTTTTAAATAAAGGCATACCAGAAAATTTATAGCTCCAGTCCTCACTGTAGCTATAGCACCCTCATGTATGCCATCAAAAATGTTATGTGCAAAATGGCTTTCTTTGTGCCAAAGCTATTGCAATTCCAGTGACTTTATAGCACATACTTAATAACTGTAAATCAATAAACAGTGCAGATGTTGGTAGCTTTTCTCATATCCTTCCATCAGATTTCTTTTTTTCCTTCTCTGATTTAATAAATCTAATCCTTATTCTGACAACTGTAAATAAAGCCTGGTGGCATAATTATTCCAAAATAGTGAACCAACTAAATAATTAGCTGAAAATAACACTAATCTCACCGAATTAGATTTTTTATTATAAGTTTAAAATTTGCTTTAGTTTTTTTAGCATATAGTGTATGAATGTATGAATTCACTTTTAACATGCATTTTTACATCTAAAGAAATTTTTTTTTGTTCAAAACTGGTATGTATGTATAGTACTGTTACTATAGTAGTATGAAAAATACTTCTGAAGACTGACTGTTGTGTCATAGGTAATGTTAAAATAGCCTGTCTTGGGAACACATGGTCTCTTGCAAACAGAGAACTGTTGCTAGTTGTTTCTAGCTGGTCATTTTACTTTGAAGTTGGTATTTAGAATGAGTATCAAGAATATATTGTTAGAAATAAACGCTAAAGAAAACAAAATTTTGTTATGCTAACTTGTCATTTTATGAACTGTCAGACTCAAATTGGACCACTTTTTAATGGAAACTAATGCATCTGTTGCTGACAGGTATCCTGGGGTTTTAGAATTTTCTGAGACTTTGCTGCTCAGCTACTGGATTTGTCTCTTTCATACAGAAAATTGCAGTAGTCCTTTTGCATAGATATAAATATAGGGCTTACTGGAAGTTATAAATTTGTGGAAAGTGCTATTTGTAGACACTTGAAAGTTGGCCTTTATTTTGGATTACTTTGAGTCCGTCAAAACAAACAAAGCTCTTAGAAATTATTAATATTAGCTAATTTTTTTATGAAAGAGACCACTGAATGGTCATAAATGCAGAAATTACACAAATTTCGTATTTTGCTTTACTTGAATGAAGACCTACTTCATGGTGCCTGTTTCCTACTGAAATCTTGCAGAAATGTGTGGAAAAGACACTCAAATATGAGAAAATTATTTATTCTTTTCTCAAATTTATACGTGAGGCATTTCATGAAGGCAGACTTTGCCTGTACTGGTCTTGTGTTTGCACTGGCAATTAAGAAGTCCTCAGTACAGACAGCAGGTTACTGCAGGGAGGGTTGATGTTGCCACCAGGGATGGGTGCTTAAACAGGGAAATGAGCAGCAGGAGCTATTGAAATACCTACAAAATAATGATCCTCCTTGTCATGCAGGTACTCCATTTTTATACAGGGCGTCTTGAGAATTCAGAAAGAAATTGAAAGGGGAATTCAGGTACAAATAACAGAAATGAAATATTCTCTTTGAACCATACTGTAGTTTCTGTTAGGTCTTTGCTTATACAAATATATGCTGCCAAAAGGCTCACTTTAGTGGGAACTTTAAGTCCAGAAGAAAGGAATACACATTTTTTGAAATAAAATCTTCAGGAAAGAAGTTGACTTCTGGTTGTTTACAGGAGTGACTTCTTTACACTTTGAAAAATCCACACTCTGAAAATAGCTGCAGAAATTCTTACAGTGTTCTGTGCTGTGTCAGCGATGTAGGTTTACTACGTGATCATGACAAATGAAGTACATTATTATTTTTATTGATATGGATTTCCTCATCTGTGTTTAATTTATAGATTATCGCATTTGTGTATTTCTGTTTTGTTGATTGTTAGCTGTTGTGGTAAAATCAAAACTGCTGTAACTTGAAGGAGTAAGGCAGGCAATCCATTTAGTCTTAAGCAGAATACAGAGACATACTCATTAATCTTTGCTTGAGGACTTTCCCAGGTTTTCTTAACACAGTAAATAAAACTAGCAATTTTAGAGAGCATTTAAATAGCCAAATTCTGCTTTTTTAGGTGTTGTTCCAGGTTCTGAGGGTGATGCTTTATCCAGTAAGATGCTAACAGCCTTACAGAACTTGACCTTACACTTTTTCACTGCAGCTGAATATACTGGCAACATTTAATGACTAATATTTTACACTGAAAGACATTAGTTGAAAAAGTATCTGCAAAGGTCTGTTACTTATAAAGTACTAAAGAAGAGACAACCCCCATCCCTCCAACTCCCCCTAATAAATGAATACACTAAATACATAGACTTGTTTCTATAAGCTGTTGTTGGGTTGATTTTTATAGTGACTATGAATATTCCTACCACTACGAATATGCTGGCATTGTAAAATGCCTGTTCACCTCCTCAGCTGAAGTCTACAGAAGCACTAGACTTCTGTCAGTTCAAAGAAAAGTTAATAAATTACTGGAAATCTTAAGGCGGAACCAGAATCTGGTTGTTTTAGTGATATTTCTCAGTGGCTTAAAATAAACATCTGAGAAGTGGTGGTGGGAGAAGTACAGAGTGGTGCTGCTGCATCCTTTTTTTTTTCTTCTCTGGTAACTGAAGGTTAAATGAGTAGCAAGCAGAATGCCTTAAACAAGATTGGTATATTGATTAAAACGCTGATTTAACAGCTCGCTTTCTCCCTTTGGAAACCTGGAAAAGATAAGCCAGCTGCTGTCTAAGAGTGCTGAGTGTCCACTGAGAGTACACTATCTATCATCACAATATGGTGATGAGAGGTGTTTTATGTTTGTGTTAATTTCCCCCACTAAATCAGTAATTATTACAATCCTGTCCCTGCTGTTTACCCTGCAGCTGTTTTTCCATTTGTCGAGAGAGCGGGTGTTCTCAGAGGACCGCACACGCTTCTATGGTGCAGAAATTGTCTCTGCCCTGGACTATCTGCATTCTGGGAAGATTGTGTACCGTGATCTCAAGGTAAAAAAAAAAGGAGAAAAAAAAAGTAATCCAATTTTTGTTTTTGCAGAGACTATTGGGACAAAGTAATTATAAAGTTGCACTATTCAGAGTTAATGGGGAAAAAAATCTGTGTTCAGTTTAAGGTTCTGTGTGTGCTAAAGGAAGTCATTTGATACAGTAATCCCTAGACGGTTACATTACTTGACTTTAACTTGATTAAAACCCACAAACACTGTATCTTAGTGATAGCACTTGAAGGAGGTTTAAACTTCTGATAGTTTCATTTTTATTTTTATTTTTTACTCCATTACTTATAAGTTAGCTTGGATTTCAGCATAAATCTTAAATATTATTCTCAATGTCCCCAGACGAAGGAAATGGGGAACTGGGCAATGTGACTACATTCTGTTTATCTCACCAAAGAGTTCTGTTCTTGTATGATTTGAAAACATTTTAAACGATTAAGAATACTTCAATTGGAAAAGAATTTCAGTCAATTAAAAATTATTTTGTCTTTTGTATCTTGGGAAAGTTTCATAGTACTGCAATATAGTTTGTGTTAGGTTTGCCTGTGTATACAGTTGTGTGTCCGCTGTTGTTGCCTGAAGCTCCAAGTACTCTGTGGCACAGTATGACCAAATGCTATGGAAAATAACCTCTGCTTTCAACAGGAACATTTTCAAACTTATGTGGGAGGAACCTTTAAATTCCACAACAAGACTATTTTATTTTTGTGCTGAGCCATTAATTTCTTGCATGAGAAACTGTGCTTTCACATTATACATGCATGACTAGTGGAGTTCATTCATTGACTCCTTTGTACAGAAACCAAAGAGAAGGAGGTGGTGGTAGGCAAGTTCTGCTCAGGGAGGCAGGTAGGAAACAAAACACTGGGTTTCCTGTTTGTAGCAGAATCCGTTATAATAACATGAAGTGCTGTGACATCTTGGAAAAATACAGAATTGTCTAGTCAAGGAATGATAACAAAGAGGACAGGGCTATAATTGTTCTTTGTTAGTAATTTCACTACACACCTTATAATTAGGGGGGGAAAAAGCTTTTTCTGTTGAGAGAAGCTTTTTCAGAAGTATGTTCTACTTGGTTTTAGTTCTGTCTGTATTTAAAGTACTGCTAATAAAAAGCTTTTGGGAAAATGATGTTAGCTATGCTTTTGAGATGGTCCACAGTAAATACTGCAGTAGTTTTTATTCCTGTCTTTAGATACTTCATAATTGGCTGTGTTCTGTTTTCACATTTCAAAGCAAGAATGGTATATTTCAAAGGCATGCAGAGCATGCAGAAGTACACATACACAATTCAAGGACAGTGTCCTTTGCAAGTATACCAGGAGGAGTTTACCTCAGGGTTTTGTTTTTATCAGTAGCTTGTCTGTTATTGAAAAGGTTGTGCAAGATTAAAAGATTTACGGATATATACTGTTTTGAGACAATATAGTAAGTAAAATGGATCTTGATAAATGGAGGTCATGTTACAGCAAAGGAAACCTATGAATTCTTGCCAAATGACAGCCATTACTGCAACCTTGAATTACTTCACTTTGTCTTGAGAATACTGAAAAAATTATTTAGCTTTTGTTCTATGGAAGATGCACTAAACTTGTAAAAGTTCAGAATGAAGGGTCGCTCTTTGATTGACCTGGGATTTTGTAATTATTGTAAGCTGTATTGAGACATTAAATAAATATTTAAATGGTATAACAGTAAACACCATTGAGTGCTGTGAAATAATAGATGCTGTGGGTTTTTTTTTTTAAAACGAATCACAAACGAATTCTATTGCAAGCAGTTATACTGCCTCTTTTTGACAAAACTGAGGTAATGTGTCAGCCTGTCCTGTTAAAAAGTACTAAGGGATCATTTTTTTCCCCAACACACAGTTAGAAAATCTAATGTTGGATAAAGATGGACACATAAAAATTACAGATTTTGGACTTTGCAAAGAAGGAATCACAGACGCAGCAACTATGAAAACATTCTGTGGTACTCCAGAATACCTGGCACCAGAGGTATGATTTAGAATATATTCTTGTAATCCAGTATAAAATGTTTATTTTTTTCAATCCATTTTAGACCGTGATGCTTGTATACTGAAAACTGTTCACTGTAGTAAAGAATTGGCAGTCTGTCTGGTTAATACTATGCAGTTGTTACTCAGAATTATATGTGCTACTATTCTTTGTGGTGATTGTATATCAATGCTGCAGTTCTTAGTGTTTAAAAAGGCCTCTAACATGCATTTTCCTTTTCATGTTTGCCTTCGTCTGTTAAAGTTTTTATCTTCCAATGATTTCTTCAAAAATAATCTTCCATCTGTCTGTCACTTGGAACATATGATCCTGCTTGACTGAGCTGTATAACTAGCATTTATATAGCCTCAGTGGAGGCGAGGGGGATAGGAAAGTACTGAGTTTTCTGGGTTTTATCCGAACTTCCCAGTTGCAGAGAGAGGGAGTTGGCATATCAGGTATTTCTGCTGAAACAGTTGAGTGTATCAACCTCAGAATTGGTTGAGGCGGTCACCAAAACTTAGCTATTTCCTAGTATTAAGCAGAAGTGTCATCCCAGAGTATGCCACCCCATCTTTACCATTAGCTAGCTCTTGGAGTGCCAAACATCACGCTTCTCAAGGATTGATAAAAGAAATGGATAGAAGGATGCTGAAAACAGCTCTGGTGTGGCTACTGTAGAGTCTGTGTAGAAGCTCAAGTCACCCAAATGATAAGTGCTGACAGCTCTGCCACTGATGCCTACTGAGAAAAAGCAAGAGAAGCACTCTCAAACTTGTGCTTTTGTCCTGTCTGTCTTCAGTCAACAGTACTAAGTGCAGTGTTGGGAAATGACGTTCTGCTTCTCCCCTGGGGATGACAAGCACAAGCTCCTGTATTAACATGAATGACAGCATTATTTTTTAACTTAATGCCAAGGATTCTGTAGATGCTGGATTAGCTCTTATTTCTGTTCTTGTCAGCATTTGATTGCTTGTTAACATGATACATACCGGACACTGAGGTAACTTTCTTGTCAACCTAAAGGGCTTTATGAGACCCTTCAGTCCTACTATTTGTTTTAATAGGGATTCTTCAAGGGAATCCCCACCTCTTGCAGCAACTCAGCACTGCCAGAAGGTCTCTACTATATATCGTCTTTGAAGAAGGATGTGTCTCCTTAGTTTGGAGGGAAGAGGTGAGGATGCACTTGTTCAGCATAGCTCTTTACCCTCTTATTTTCAGAAGTATTGAGTCCTGAGTAGTGGCAACAAGCCCTGGAACCTATTTCAACTAGCAAGTTTACATTGCACTTCATTTTTTATTCTGAACCTTGCAATTGAGGGACGTCAAGGAAGCTGGTACACATGTCACCTTTTGCGTACTGCTGGCTGGAAATGAGGTTTTTAGGGTGGTCAGGTTTGCGAGTTCGAGAATCTTTCAAAGTCTCTTAAAGCAAATTAAGTCTCCTCCAATTTGCAGTTGGAAGAAATTGAAACTGCCAGTAATTGGTTATAAGTTAATACGGTATGTGGAGTTAAAACCACTTTGAATTATAGCAAGACCTTTTGATATGTTCTTTTTCTCCAACTGTAAAGGAAACATCAGTATTCCTAGGAGCCACTAACTTTCTCTTCATCCATCTGGTTCCATCTTCCATGATTCTTTCAGCAGAGAATAGAAATCTGAGTGGTCATTCTCTCACACTGCAGGTTTGAAGTGCCTAAATAATTTTGGTTGATTGTGTTCATTTCATGTTTGGTGATTCACCACCTTCTCCAGTTGTGAGACAGACTCACTTGATACCTTGCGTCCTTTGCAGAATCCTATCCCATAGATTCCAAGGAAGATTGCGATACAGATTATTGCTATTCTGTTTGTCAGTTTCTGGACATCCCCTTTGTGTTTAGGGACACTCAGCAGCTATCTACATTTAAGGATTCCAGAACTATTTTTAGCCTCTTTTGAATCTTTTATGGCTACTTAGAAGTTGCAGATCTGCATGTTTGGCTTAGTAGAGTGGCCACTTTTCTTGAGTTCCACACCCAGAGTCTGTTCCAGCAACAAGAACACAAGGGATGATACTGTCATCACTGGCATAGACCACATGTGTCATTGCCAGCTCTTACCCCCTCATTGTCTCTTGTCAGCAGTCTTGAAAACATTCTCAAAGAGTGCAAATATCCCATTCAGTTGCTCTCATCTGCTTCTCCATCTCTCAATTTTGGAAACATGTTAGCTCTCTTCCAATGGACTTGTCAAGGGATCATTCAGGGTTTTAAACACTTACCAGAGGTTACTTCATCCAGTTTGCCTTTTTGTTTTCTAGAAGTCCTTCTCCTCCCATTGCGAGTATTTTTGGACACTCAGGGCTGTACAGATGTGTCTTGAAGGAAATGACTCTTCGTTAACCCTGGGAACCATAGAACTCACTCCCTTTTGCCTGAGATGTGAAGGGTTTAAAGCAAACCAAGACAGGTTACTGATAAGATGTATGATAAGATGTTACATGTAAGGTGACTCAACACCTTTATCCATACATTTGTATGTAAAAGGGTGAAGTTAGCAGTATACAGACACCATTGCAAAAAATATACTTCCCCTTTGTACTCTCTGCTGCTACAATAGTGTTTCCCAGTGCATTGACTAGGTGGTTGCTTGCCTAAGACAACTGTATCTGTTCTTCTACCTGAAACAGCGGACTCATAAAGGGACCATCAAGAGACTGGGTCCTCCAGTCTATTCATGTGCATGTGTCAGAAAATGAATGTACAAGAATCACTTCTCGTTGCAGTTCAGGCCACAGAAATCATTACCAGAGGCCAAAGACTTACTACCTTTTGACAAATGCAGGTTATGAGAACCTCATGTTACAGCTGGATTTTAATTCTGTTACTACGTTGATTCCTGCTTGTTTATCCCAAGTCAAATGTCAGCATATAGAATCATAGAATAGTTAAGGTTGGAAAGGACCTTAAGATCATCTAGTTCCAACCCCCTGCCATGGGCAGGGACACCTCCCACTAAACCATGCCACCCAAGGCTATGTCCAACCCAGCCTGGAACACCACCAGCGATGGAGCATTCACAACTTCCTGGGCAACCCATTCCAGTGCCTCACCACCCTTACAGTAAAGAGTTTCTTCCTCATATCCAATCTAAACTTCCCTTGTTTAAGTTTGAACCCGTTTCCCCTTGTCCTATCACTACAGTCCCTAATGAAGAGTCCATCCCCAGCATCCCTGTAGGCCCCCTTCAGATATTGGAAGGCTGCTATGAGGTCTCCACATAGCCTTCTCTTCTCCAGGCTGAACAGCCCCAACTTTCTCAGCCTATCTTCATACAGGAGATGCTCCAGTCCCCTGATCATCCTCGTGGCCCTCCTCTGCACTTGTTCCAACACTTCCATGTCCTTTTTATGTTGAGGACACCAGAACTGCACACAATACTCCAAGTGAGGTCTCCTGAGAGCAGAGTAGAGGGGCAGGATCACCTCCCTCGACCTGCTGGTCACGCTCCTTTTGATGCAGCCCAGGATATGGTTGGCTTTCTGGGCTGTGAGCACACACTGAAGCCGGCTCATGTCCATTATCTCATTGACAAACCCCCCCAAGTCCTTCTCCACAGAGCTGTTCTGAATCTCTTCTCTGCCCAGCCTGGAGCTGTGCCTGGGATTGCTCCCACCCTGAAGGTGTAGGACCTTGCACTTGTCATGGTTAAACTTCATCAGGTTGGCATCAGCCCACGTCACAAGTGTGTCAAGGTCCCTCTGGACGGCATCCCTTCCCTACAACATATCAACTGAACCACACGGCTTGGTGTCATCTGCAAAGTTGCTGAGGGAGCACTCAATCCCACTGTCCATGTCACCGACAAAGATGTTGAACAAGAGTGGTCCCAACAGTGACCCCTGAGGGACACCACTCATTACTGGTCTCCAGCTGGACATTGGCCCATTGAGCACAACTGTTTGCATGTGGCCATCCAGCCAATTCTTTATCCACTGAGTGGTCCACCTATCAAATTGATGTCTCTCCAACTTAGAGAGAAGGATGTCATGTGAGACAGTGTCAAACGCTTTGCACAAGTCCAGGTAGATAACATGAACTACTCTACCCTTGTCTGTCAGTTCCATAGCCCCATCATAGAATGCCACCGAATTGGTCAGGCAGGATTTCCCCTTAGTGAAGCTATGCTGCCTGTCACCAACCACCTTGTTGATTTTCATGTGCCTCAGCATGCCTTCCAGGAAAATCCGCTCCAAGATTTTGCCAGGCACAGAGGTGAGGCTGACTGCTCTGTAGTTACCCGGCTCATCCATTTTCCCCTTCTTGAAAATGGGGGTTATATTTCCCTTTTTGCAGTCGTTGGGAACTTCACCTGACTGCCATGATTTTTCAAATATGATGGATGGTGGCTTAGCAACTTCATTTGCCAGCTCCTTTGGGACCTGTGGATGTATTTCATACTCATGCTTTGTATGGTTATGGTAAGTGTAAAGGCAAATACCTTTTAGAATTCCTATAAAAACAAGGTATTCTCCAGCATGTGGAGAAATCCATTCAGCATCTGTCCTTTTAATAATACCTTTGCTCTTCCTCTTTCATCGAGGTTAGTTGTTATGAGTACATCCCTTGTGCAGGCCTTTTGGTTCACTTTCCCATGTACTTTTATTGGCTGGTGATATAGGATACTAGGACAGTGGCCTGTGTAACACATAGGGGTAGTCTGAGGCTGCAGTCTGCCAGCCAGGATGCAGTTGATCCACGAACTTTGCACTGGCAGAAATCTATACTTAACCTGAGAACTGACTTAATCCTTTCTTTTGTATTAATTCAGCGTTAGAGATTCAGTTCCGAACTTGAGCTTGGTTCTCCAAATGCTTTTTGAACAATTGTTTGAGACATAGATTCCTGTTCGGTGTCACATCTTTTTGCAAAGATTAGATTGCAGTTGCTTCCAACAAGAAAACCGGGAAATGGGTACGCCAGGATAAGGTGGATTTCCTCTGTGCATGGCATTCTTTCAGGTGAAGGTGTCCTTGTGGATCCATACAGAATTATTTCCCAAGGTGATTACAGGATTACTCTTAATCAGAAAATAAGTTTTCTTGTTGCTGCTTTTTCCCCACAAACCCTTTTGTTTCTGATATCAGTGTAGTCCTTCCCACCCACTGTTTAAAATGCTCTTTCATCTCACATTGATAGGGCCTGACTTTTCATACAGGACCTAAGACTGGCTGTGCTAGTTTATGCAGAAACTATCATTTAACAGTATCTGACAATAAATAAGACCACAGTAGATTCATAGCCTTTGTCCATAGGCATGAGAAGATTTGCAGGTCTTACAAATAACTTTAAAGTGAGACCAGCAGAGATGAAGGAAATACCAAGGTCAGTTACACAAGCTTGTTTGTCCAGTATGGTTTTTTGGTCATTTTTCTTTCAGAAATGGGAGAGAGAGATATCACATGTAATCAGTCATTTTCCTGAGTTTTATCTCAGAGAAATTTAAGGTAAAAACTCTTCTGTCAAGAGGCAGCTGTTGTCTTTCCTCACTTTTCACTTCGTTTCTTCCTTACAACTTTTCTTTTTGGGAAGGATATGGCTTTGATATAGAGGTGATCGAAAATCTTGAACTTGGCCGCTGAAGTTCAGTGGCTAAATTTCATCAAGGGGAAGCATAGTACCCTGTACTGTAGGCATGGTTATAGCAAGAAAAAGCACCTTTCTCCCGTTTACAGGATTTGAAGTTGAATTTTCTAAGAATGATGTGGCATGTGCAGATTAGAAAAAGTTATAGTAGAAGCAGAAAAAATGTGTTGTCACCGGTGCAGGTATACATTTATTTCATTCTTTAATGTATTGGGTCAGGATATTTGCCAGGGGCAGCATGGTAAATTTTTGGGCTGAGAATATGATGATCTGCTACGCAGCTGGTCTGATACAAGTTGAAACTAAGTGATAGATAGAGAGGGAACCGCTGACATACACTGAGACAGGCTACCATGAAAATCGAAGTTTTCAGGTTCTGCAGGCACATACACATCTCATAGCAAAGCAGTGTTTCAAACAGGGATTTCAATGCAGATAGAAGCTGCAATGTGAATTTTACAGAAGAGCTCTTTTAGGTGTGGGGAAAAGCATGAAAGTGCTTGTTTGCAAAGAACTTGATGAAAACAGCCAACATTATGTATAAACTGAGGCAGGCCATTTGAAAGAGATTAGCCAAGATTTGGATGTAAAAAGAGCAGCATGTTCTACTGCAGAGAAAACGAAGTTTCATAACGGATTTGAGTAAAATAGGAGGATAGCAAGGGAGGTAAACAGGAGATAAAAGAAATTTGTGAAATTAATCTAATGATCTCAAAGGTAGATTGATAGCCCAGAAAACACAGCTTGGAAATTAGAAGGTTTTTCTTACAGGGAAAAATGTAACTGTAGTCAGGAAACACAGTTTGAACTAGAAAAAGAAATATGTTGTTTTTCTTAATTTTCTCTTGCTAGAAACTAATAGAATGCTTTGCAGAGAGACACAAAAGGCAGGAGAAATTGATGAGCAATTTAAAATAAAGAGGAGCTTGCTAGAGAGCTGTTTGCTTAGGAATATAGAGGAACTGAAGGACAGAATAATTTTTGTCGGGGCTTATACAATTTCTTTTTTATCCTCTTTTCCTTTAGATTTCATTTGGACTTAAAGATAATTGAGGCATCTAAGTAATGTGCTTTTTGAAATTCTGTGCAACTTTTATATAAATAATAGGTCTGTGTCATTATTTTCCACCTCTCAAACTACTGGATAGAAAAGGTAAATAAGGGAAATGTGAATCCGTGGAAAATGGCACAAGTTAAGGCAAAGCAGCTGTTAAGAAGTTGCCAGATGGGATGTGCATTCACAAGGCTTTAAGACTGGTATGAACTTCTAAGAGTTGGAACAATACTGTAAAGAAAGACAGTAGAAGAGAAACTTTGTTAGACTAGGTCTTCCGTCATGCTCTGAAGAGTAGGTTCTTACTTGTATTTGATTACCTCTGGTGAGTGTCAATGAAAATTGATTGTCAGTGGCTTTTGGGGTTTATTTAGGGGAATGGGTAACTCCTGTTGTTATTGTACTTCTTTTTATTTTCTTCACTTCTGTTAATTTTTTTTCCTAGAAAAAGGATAATGAGACATGCCACCAAATTGTCTGTTGATGTAAATAAATTCATACACTCTTGGAATTATGAGAGTCCTTTATTCCTTATCCTGTGGAATGAGGAATAGAGAAGACACAGGCTGTGACTGTCCAGAAGTAGGCTGCTTGTAGCATCGTATCCTGTGCCTCAGGCAACATTGTGCAGACAGTCTCAGTCAAGATGGATGTGTGAACTCGTGTGTATGTATTTCTGGGTTTTGTTCCTCTCTTTGAATATAATCTTCTTAGTGCTTAGCTAATTATGTAGTCTCAGTTTTACTGTTGAGTTAGAGTACCTGATCAACTTTCCAACTGTAAAACAGTTTGAAAATCAAATGTAGCTTACATGCAAGACTCAACAAAATTAGAAGTGTTAAGTACGTTTTGGCAGTTCACTTTTATTATGCCCAGTCCTCAAATGTACCAGCAGACAATCATCTGAATGTTAGTTATTTTTCACATGCTTATGTGATCACACAAAAAGTACATGCTAAAAAGAAGCAGATGGTGACAGATGGGGAAGGTTGAATAAGGTGGTTTTGGAAACCTAGAAAAATGCACTTCTGTAATAGTGTAAAAATAAAATTTCTTTGACCGCCAAGTTAGAATGAACAAAATAGAGTGTCCCCCCCAAAAAAAACCCCCAACCCTCTACAAAGCTACCCCACCCCAAAAAACTTTACGATAAAAAGGAATGGAACCTATGGCTGTTCAGTGTATGTTTAGGAAAGTACGTTATGAAGTGTTGTTTTGTCCAAGGATAGAGCATTACTTTTTATCAGCCAGAGACTTAGAAAGGTGGTAACTGTATTCTTTCTTCCTTTTAAAATGATGCATTCAAATCAGTTGTGTTCCATGCTCCAAGAATGCTGTCAAAAGGGTAATTCTTTAATGCCACATATTGGTAGTGTTGCAGGTTGTGACAATATTTTTCTTCTGATGTCACAAGAAAGATTTTAACCTTCTGATTATAGAGGTAAAAATATATATATGTGATGGGTATACCCATATGACTAGAAGTAATGTGTAACAGGCAGCTTTACCTCTTTGTCATATGGGCAAATGTAAAGCTGAGTAAGAAGAGAAGGTGTAATCAACAAAAAAGTATCATCTTTTATGTGTGAACCATCACACCAAAGGACCTACCGCGTGGACTGAATTTTTGCTTATTCCTTTACATTAGTTCAGTGGAGTCTAAACGTTCGTATCTATTTATATAAACAAAAAAGGATTC
Source organism: Myiopsitta monachus (assembly GCA_017639245.1). Taxonomy (NCBI): domain Eukaryota; kingdom Metazoa; phylum Chordata; class Aves; order Psittaciformes; family Psittacidae; genus Myiopsitta; species Myiopsitta monachus. The sequence goes on along the minus strand of CM029925.1, from coordinate 40,485,361 downwards.
CTTAAAAAAATTTTCAGTGATGAGATCTAATATGTATCTAGTAGGTATCTAATATGATGAATATTTAACTGCTAAGTCCTCTAGCTACACTGATGCCATAGTTATTTTTTCTTTTTATATTTGAGTGTCTTTACCTATAGTATGAGACAGTACCTACAGTATGAGGTGAAGCAGAATGCTTTGCTTTTGGTTGCTGGCTTTTGTTTAAAGCCAAAGAGCTCCAGCCTCTGACAACTTGTACTAATTTTCCTGAAAGTATAGTTAGTTTGCTCAGTACCTAGACACTGCGTTTGTGTTGTGCTTTGCTTAACTAATTCTCTTCTGGCTTCAAAAGGATAGTTCAAGTTTATTTACTCTGTGTTTACCTAGATGCTTCATACATAATCTGATTCTTAGCTGAGTCACAATAGAATGTATCTTACCTGTGGAAGTGTGGTTTAGTGTTGGCGTGTTCTCTTGAACAGCTGCCTGTTGTATATTTGACTACATTTTATTTCTGGGCGAGGACCAGTGGGGGGTGTGAAGAGGAGTAGCTTCTGTGTCCAAAAATATTTTCCCATCTGATTTATGGGAGATTTACAATATGGAATTTTCTCTTTACAAATATAAAATTTATTATTTTATTAACATTAAAAGGAAGTGGAAGTTCCAAAGTTGTTTTATCCAGAAATGCTGGCACCTCTTGAAAATTCAAATGTGGTCTTTTTTCCATTCTGTTATCAGCTTTTATATTTTAGTGTACCACATTGTGTCATCTTATGCTCCTAAGTCATCAAAAATGCTGGTGATTTGAATTCAGGCATGTTTGTCAGCTTGGCATTGCCAGTGGGCCCCTGAGATGAATATGATGGAATGTGGACAAGGCAGGGTATCTAGAGCAGAACATCATTTATTGGCAATAACCAGTATCAAGATCAAAAGATAGGAGCACTTAGATGTTTTCATCCCACATCTTACACCTACGGAAGAGTTGCTGCAACAACAGATAAATTAGCACAAGAGTTAGACTTTCTCCTGAAGCCACATAACCAGTAAGGTAATAAGAATTCAAATTTTCATGCAATGTGGTTAATCTTACCAGACACAAAAACTAGTTTTCCACAAGCAGTATCAGACTTTTCAAGGGAAAAGATGTAACAAATATGCAAAAATAGTAAAACAAAAGACTAAAAACCTGATTAGCTCCACACTGCCTGTCAATAAACTGAGGTGCACAAGCCAGAGCTTTAAAGCAGAGAGCAACTTTCTAATAAAACCCATTTTTTTGATAAAACAAATGTAAGTATGACTTCTTACAAAGACTGTCTTGATAACACGCTTGCAGCTTTTTTTCATTAATTTTCATTTAATCAATGCAAACATTATTTCCATCTCAGCAAAAGCCTTTAGTTTTTCCAAAAGTAATGAAGCATAAATAAAAGCTGAACAAATGCTGTTTAACATCAATAAAAATTCAAAATAATTTCAGGAAGAATGAGCAACCAGAAAAAAATATCACAGTATTATCATTATTTATTACTTCTTCCACATCTTGCATCTTATGGCAGTGTATGTTCTAGAGACTGCGGCAGTGATAATTAATACTGCTCTGCAGTTTTTCTTCCAGTAGTAGAGTGGTAGAGTTATGAGAGGTAAGTGCCATCTTTCTGTAGATGGAAATCATCATGTTCTTTTACTTGTTGCCCTCTATGAAAGGTGTCTGCTTATTCTAGAGCAGAGTTATTGTAGCTTTCTGAGATTTGGTTTGGTTTGGTTTTGTCCATTGTATAGGTTTTATTTTTGAGGTGTCCTTTTAATACGTGGTTATTTTCTTGGTCTTTTAATTTGGTTTTGTTCTTTCTGGTGGGTTTTTTTTGGTGGTTTTGGTGGTTTTGTTGTTGCTGGGGTTGTTTGTTTGTTGGCTTGGGTTTTTTTTCCTTTGTTTTGATCGCCAGGGTTGCCTTTGATTTGCTCTCATTGGTTAGAATACTTTTTTCATCTGCAGTAGCTTATATTTCTGGGTGTTTTGTTTTGTTTGGGTCTTTTTGTCTTTTTAATGTTTCAAATTCTGCTGAAGTCAGAGTCCCATGTAGGAGGTTAGACGCCTTAATTAGTATTGCACACTCTAGGAGGCTTTTTATACCAGAATGTTCCATTTCTGATGCAGCACCACATGTGCCAGCGAATGAAAAAAAAAATCAGTTTGCTTTTTTTTTTTTTAAGGTTCCATAATAAAAAGCTGGGTAAGATGGGGGAAATCTCTAGTGCAAAAATATATTAGGAAGATGGTCTACACTGGGACCAGCAGTAGACCAGCAGTATAAGCCAGATAGAAAATGGAGAAAAACTACCACACAAATTAGGGCAGTAATAGAAAACTTTCTTCCTTGACTTCATTCTCAGGTATCTATTTCCCAGGGTATGTATAACCTTAATGTTTTGTATTTTCAGCTCTGTATAATAAAAGCAATGAGTATTTATTCAAGTGTTTTTTTTTACCATTGTTGCAGCGATACTTTCACCGCTCATACCAATTTTATCAGTTCATACCGGTTGCAGTTATAGTAACTAAACTTGTATAATACTTGGCAAACATACCTTTTTTGCAGGAAGTGTTTTCAGACATTTGGATGAAAGTCTGTTTCTGTAAAGAAAAATGTATTTCCTTGGTTCATTAGTGTTAATTATAAATGTTCTCATTGTAGTTTTGTATCAAACAATTGATAGAAAGTTCTAGCAAGTATACTTTTCAACTTTTGTTGAATAATATATGGGTGACTATTTGTTAGCAGACCAACAACTGTAGCAATAAAAATGCGTGGAGGGTTACCAGGAATGCCTAAGGAACATAGATTCCACCTGAACTGTAAGGTTAATTGAAAACAGCTTTTTCCCCTTAAATTAACAGTACATTGGTGCATCCAAGTTCTCAGTTTTCCTTCACAACATAGGTGTGCAGACAGTTTGTTTAGATGTTTAAATATTTTTCCATCTGTTCTGTCAAAATTATTGATTGAGCAACAAGCTACTTGTAATGTCCTATCAGAAAGTCTATGTCTAACATTATTAAGACAAACTGTAATTAAGTAAAAAATGTAATTGTTTTCCCAATAAGTTGCTTGGTTGTCTAAAAGAAAGTATGCAACCAGTGTTTTGATGTTGTTCTTTTGAAGATGAAACCGAGTGCTGACAACCCTTTGTAGAAGTTTGACAGTGAGTTTTATGAAGCCTTTCATGCTTGAGGGTGTTGCTAAATTTGTCTGTGCAGACTCCAGAAGTTACAGCAACTAACCACCATTTAGAGGTCTGTGGGAAGTACCTTTCTTGGTTGTGTGAACTTCTGCTGTGTGACCAAACATCTTCCAGGGGCCGCTGGTCACAGTCTTCACCTGTTACACTGGTGGCTAACCCTCCTAACCTCTTATTTTCACAGGGTCTTGTAAAAGCATTGCATGGACAGGGTGCTGGGCCATCTAGTCTAGGTCATGCTTTGCCAAGAAAGGTTGGACCGGATGATCCTTGAGGTCTCTTCCAACCTGATTTTATGTGCTTGTATCAACTTCTCTTTGGCTGGCTCATTTATTTGCATGCTTCCTAAGTCTCTGCCTCAAGCCCTTGCAAGCAGGAGTTTGCAGGTATGTCTCAAGCTGCCTCTCAAAAAACTTTCAGCTCTAGGTACCAAATAAAGAGATGAAAGTTATCTTTTCATTGGTTTTAACCATAAAAATTAAATGTACATCAAATTCTGTGGACTGTATGTTGGACTTTTAAAGGAGTGACATACGTAAAGCAAAGGAAACCTGGAGATGTACTGACTGGTAAACCTAAAGATTAAAATCTACAGCCACTGGTGAATTAGTGGAGGAAGTCTTTTTAATGGATTTTGTTTTCTGGGAAGGAGCAGACTTCCAGTGGTACTGATGATTTTTATTAATATTCTTAAGTCCAAGACATTGGACTTAACAGCAGTGGGGAGTAGTATTAGAAGATTCTTTTTTTTTGTCAATAAATGCAAATACGAGGGTATTTTTCTGATCTGTAGTTACTTGTTAGCAAAATTAATTGTTACATGTGAGGGTAAATTCAACTGAATTGCTGCGATCTTAGCAGCTCTGCAGTGTGTGTGTATTATCTAGTTGTACGAAAGGCAAAGTTCAGGCTGTGAACAGAATACGTAGGGCCTGATGGTCTTTGCTCTGTGTGTGAAGCACTGTTCCGTCATATACATGGTCATTACCAGTAATACTCTCCAGAAACCTCAAAGTGTGCAGGCAGTGGAGTCGTTAGGGAATACTTTGCTTTCCCTTGTTACAGCTGGCTAATTGTGCTGCCTCAGTAAAGTGAGTGAAGTTGAGTTGCCTTTTGACCACAATATAAATGTAAGTTTTGAGGTAAATAGTTTTCCCACAGCTGAAACTAATGTCTAACACGTCTAAAACATCCACAAAAACACTGAAGTACCTGCATACGCCTGGAAGCAGATGCCTGTTGCATAGTTCTGTTAAGGTAAAGGAAGATGTGGTAAGGGAAAAGAAACAGGAGTGTAAGTTAGGCTGACACTGCCTCTGAAAGAACCGGTTCTTGCACTAGAGCCCTAAACCCAAATGGAGTAAGATTCCCTCAAGTAATAAAAATTATGGTAAGTTTTTGAGTTTTATTTCCCATATACTATGGTATCATCCAGACTGAACTGCAGTCAGCCCACCTCCTGCTTTAGTCAATGCTGGGAGGTCACTTTGGTACAGTGATGATGTGAGGTGTAAAACAGGGATGAGTGATGATATCCGTGCACTGATACCACATCGTGCTGGAGCTCTCATGTCCTAAAACCTCACCTAGATCTTGACGAGGTGCCTTGGAATTTTGGCACAGTCATATATCTGAATGATGTGACTAAACAAATTCTGTGAAAGAAGGCAGGTAACTTCATCTTTACTTCATGGAAACTCACCTGGCTGGAGTATGTACTTGCTGTAGCTGCTCTTTCTTGTAGATACCAGAGTGGTTGCTCTTCTGCCTTTTATGACGGTTTTGGTAGGCTTGCTGCCTTTCCTGCAGTGACTTTGAAGGGACTGAGTTGTTAGGACAGTGTATTTGCTTAAACACAGATTTGTGGAATCATACAGGGGAGGGACAAGAATTGGCTGGAGATGATGGAGGCAGCTTTTAAGAGCAGCGTACAAAGTTCAGGAGATCAAACTTTTCACTGTTGTCTGTGCCTCGCCAGGTGCTTAAGCCGGTACCCCGTATATACAAGAATACTCCACAAATACTGGAGGGACATCCAGTTTTTGTTTTGGTCCTCACAGTCAAAGGAGGTATTTCTAAAAGCAAGTATCTGCTTCATGGTGGGCAAAAAACTGATCTATTCGTAGGTACAAAGCCTGCAGCCGTGTGTCATGTTCATTTTAGCACTTACTTAGAGCTTTCTTGACCTGTGTTCTTTGTAATAAAAAACAAATCCCTCACATCCAAGATCTGTTTGGAAAGGATTCTGTAATGCTAGGGCAGTGTGTATTGTCATGTTCTCATGCCTGCCCTAACTGTATGGATTTGGTTATAGGAGCTGCTGGACTCCAGAACTTCCATTGATTTGTCACAGTCCACAAATCCTGTAGTTTCTTAACACCATGAGCTGTAGAAATTACTTAAAATAATAGTGTGTATATACTGTGAATGCATTATGTACAATTTGATTACATTTATATTAAAATAAGTTGAGATGCCTTTTGCTTTATTTACACTGTTTTCAGCCTGTTTTCCATTTGACTAAAAGAAACCCTTTTGATGCTCTTGCTTGTCTGGCTGGCTGTAAACCAGGTATTTAAACAAAAATAAAGAGTTGCCAGTTTTGCCAGCTGGGGATGAGAACCCGGCTGGTGCTATGTTGGGTTCGGGAGGCAGTTAATCCAGCTTTTATGCTTTTTTATGATTTTATGTAAAAAGAGGTTAAAAATCACATTTGGCTCTTTCTTTGTACCCCTGTTTTGTTGCTGCTGTGGGAATGCAGCAAAAGGTTGCTCATACTTTTTATTATTATTAGGTAAAGTCCTGCATAAATTAGGTAAAGCCGCAGATACAGTTTGCTTTAGCTACTAGCTATGTGATTTGCCTTGCTCAGAGAATGTTATGTTTTATCTTCTCACTGCCTTCTTTTATAAATCACACGTGCAAACCACACCTCAATTTACTTGTTAAAAGAATCTACCACTGCCTTGCAATGTTATGTATTTTACTAGCTGCAAAAGAAAAGAGTAGCTAACTGTACAGATAGGAGAAATAGTAACAGTGCTAATAGGTGTAGGAGAAAACCATAGAATGCTTTTATTCTGTGGCAGAAGAAACAGTGATTTAAAGACAAGTGTCGCAGATTCCATATACAGTTTTTCAGCAAATAGCTTGCAATATGTTCAAACTCATAAAACATTTAATTGATTTTAAAATGCAAGAGTTATTTTAGTTTTGTCGTATGTACTTATTGAGATAATTTGTTGTATTTTACACTTCCCAAATTTCACCCTCTATTTGAAAATATGAATGATGTAACGAGTCTGTTTTGGCACAGTTGTAAATAGTATGTGTTAATGTGTTAATATTTATGATTTTTTAATCTTATATACACAAGAGGGATTTTTAATATACTTCTTTTCATCATGTTTCCACTGCTAATCCTTAAGGACAGTGAAGACTAAGAACACGAATGCATTAATTATTGTGGGATTGTCGAAATTGCCATACTGGATCAGGCAGCGTTTTGTTTCTGCTAGTAGCCTGTACCAGATACTTCAGAGTAGGCTTGGATTTACTGGGGAAGAAAATGGGGAGGCATAAAAATGGGCTTGATACCCTCGTTAGTACTGGTGAGGGTAGTGCATGTGTCCTGTGGCGTGGTCACAGCAACTTAATGCCCTCAGATGGGCAAAGGCTTTGTCTGTCCTTGCTTCAGAGGAAATTACTGGCAGTCATCTTACACTTTTTAGACAATCACAAGATTGTATCAAAAGGTTTACTCGCAGCAAAAGGTTTCTGATCTGTTAGAGGTGGCCTTGTTCATTAAATCCTGCAGACTTTGCTACACACTGTCAGATTTTCAATACTATATATCTAAATGACTGTTCTGTGTGTCTGCTTACAGTTTGAATCTGGTGAGCTCTTTGTGGTTGTGATGGCATGTGTCTGTGTGTTGTAAAAAGTATTTTGTTTCCTGAGGATTGGTTTGTTGTTGCTTTCTTAGATTTATTTTTAAATCAGTTATGTGCTGCCTTTCAGAAGCTGTCTTTTAGGGCTATAGAAATAATTAGTTATGCAGAATTGTTTAATTCTTCATAAATATAGTCCAACTCTATTAGTTGTGTTTCTTTGATCTTTCTTACTGTTTATTATTTAAGTCTGATTTCTTGTTTAAGGTTTTGCCTCTTCAAAGATCCTTCTGCAGCAAATATTGGCAATTTGGCATGTACAATTGTCTTGCCTTCTGTGTTGCCATTTATTAACTTCTAACTTGGTTCTTTTCAAAATGAAAGGGTATGATCTGCTATAAATTCAAGAAATTGGAATTATATATTCAGTAGCATTCAGTTTCCTTATTGCTTATGGTTCATTTTGGGTGTATGCTGCTGTTGTCTCCATTTCTACAATTTAATATGGAGGTGTATTAAGGTTAAGACACACTCTTTAGATTCTTCCTTCCAATTCTCTGGGGCTGCTGGAAGGAGGACTGTGGAGTAAGTTGTTTTTAGATACACAGCATTGGAGGCACTATGTTAACAAATGATATAAACATTCCCAGGTTTCTGTAATCATATACTATCATAGAAACATAGTATCATAGTAAACATTGTCATATTTCTTTACATTAATGGAGGCCAGCTGTTCGGACTATTTCATGGAATATAATGAAACTGTCAGGAGAAACGCATTGAGGACTTTTAATATAAACAAAGATCATAAAGAAGCTAAGCTTGTCTTAGTAAGATTAAAATGTTTCTAAATTTGAGGCTTTATTCTTACAGGTGGGGTAGAGAGAAAAGATGTGACTGAGCAAAGAGATGATTCGCTTCTTCTCCCAGAAGAATTCTAACTGAGGCAGTAGTACCCATAGATAGTGTCTCTTCCTAAAGTTGTGTATACTATAAAGGGGATGATAGAGGACATAAGAAAGGGGAAAATGCAGTCATGATTATTTTGAGCAGGTCATCCTAAATTTTTTAGTTTGCTTTTAGCAATACGCCTGGAATTTCATATTGCTCAGGTGTGTCAGTACTGCAGTTGCATGTATTGAGCCAGGTTCTGTGAGTCCTTGTGGCACACTGAAAATAGAGTCTTGGAAACACATTCATAATGAGATGTATCAAATAGACAGAAATGATCATGTCTGAAATAGTGCATGTCTTACAGCTGGTTTTGGTTTCTGTCTTAGGTGTTGGAAGATAATGACTACGGTCGTGCAGTGGACTGGTGGGGATTAGGAGTTGTCATGTATGAGATGATGTGTGGAAGATTACCGTTCTACAACCAAGATCATGAGAAACTATTTGAACTGATACTAATGGAGGACATAAAATTTCCTCGAACTCTGTCTGCAGATGCAAAATCATTACTATCAGGCCTACTGATAAAGGATCCGAATAAGCGGTAAGTGTCTGGCACAATAAATATACTGGTTATACTGGGTAATGTAAAATAGCCCCATGGTTTCTGGCCCTCCTGGCTGAGGAACCTCTCAATCACAGGAAAAGGCCATATGCATCCATACAGTCTCAGCTTTCCACTTTTTCAATACAGCAAATACATGGGAAGCAAGCTTAATGAGCAAAAGGGGAAAAATCATGCAGAAAAGAACGCTTTCCTAGTCATTCACAAGGATCTTTCCAGGTTTAGATTGTGTACTGGAACAAAGGAAGAGCTCTCAATCATTTTGCGGGGTGTGATTAACCCTGAGTTTGCTGTAGTGTCTCATCGGCACTGCAGCACTTTTTCTTGGAAGTGATCTTGTTAGAAGACATGCATAGACTAAATTTCATCAGGGCACATAAATCCCATGTTAGACCATGTAAACTTGTAACATTAAAAAAATACATCTTCTGAGTGAAATTTAAATACGGTGGTTTGAAAGCAAGTATCTCACAGCTGCTGCCTGTGCCCTTTTGTGTTGGGCTTTCACCTCTGGGATTGTTGCCTAGGAGAACCATTTTCCAGTGGCTCCTGCACTTGACCAGCAGGGTCCAGTCCCCCGTAGTTCTGAACTAAATCTCTGTCTTTGTAAATCAGTAAGATTTGTCTGTAGGTCCCCTTTTTTCCCCAACTCCTCTGTTGTGTTTTCAGGTTTCTTGGCATATCTTAAGGCTGCAGGCATTCTTCTGCCTGTCTCTTCTTTAGTCCTTTTGCATCCTCAGTTTGTTCTCAACAAGTTTTTAGTAGTGGGCATGTTGCTATGTGTCTCCAAGGGATTTGCCTGAATGCAGCCAAGTGCAACAGCCAGGACAACACAAGTGGTCAGCCTTCCTGCTGCTGCCCAGCAATGCCTGTTTAACTGAATTTACCGTATGCACTAAAAGCAAACTGTGACCAACCAGCCAAATACATGGAAAGTAAAGTAAAAATTTGTTCCTGTAGCAACTCCTAATGCATTTTTAACCTCCAAACAATCTGACCCATCAAATATATAAACCTTTAGAATTTTAAAGATGGTTCTTTGTAATTAATCTTTTCAGACAGCAATGTTTATTAGAGACTTATATTTACAAGCTTATTCATATTCAAGTTCTCGTGCTAGCTAATGCTAAATAGGGTGGGAGCACAGAGGTTAACTGCAACTCAGCTTTTCTCTGAGCAGCTGGATGGGCAGATAATGAGAGAAGTCTGGAGGCTGCAGGCTAACTGGAATACTTTGCAGAGATGTAGTGAATTTTACAATAAGTAATTGAGAAACAAAGAGGACTACAGCTTGGAAATAACTTTACACCCAGGCTCTGCAGGACTGAGTATTCCAGAATACTTTTGTAATTTGGCAGCAGGGTAGTACCAGTACAGATTCTTTTTGTTTTCCTTGGTTGTGGGAATTATTGCTCCTTGCAATAAATGCTTTAGAGAGAAATTTGTCTTACTTAAAAGGTTGCTTTAAAAAATTCTCTTTGTCTTTAGCAGTGCCTTTTAATGAAAGAGATTGCTTGTGTCACTCTTCTTGTCAATATTTAATACACATGGGCTGCTTATTCTGTTAAGATTAGCTTTTTTTCCTGTTGCAGTTTCTTTCTGTTAGTCCAGTAGGATAGCCGGTCTCAGGAAGAAGTTAGATGAGAGCTGAGCAGTACTGAGAGTCTGTGTGCTGTTAAAAGGGGCAGAGATTCCCTTTACTGGATGGGTGATTCTTTCTTGGCCGCTAGCAGCAGCTCAAGGGAGCTCACTAAACTTGTTTAATCAAATTTCACTTACTAATGAAACAAAAATCTGACAGTTCTGTCTTGTTTTCTCATTGCTGGGTTAGTTTTCTTCTAAGTAAGTGAGCTGACTCAGCTCAGAGTCATCAGTGGGAATGATGCTGTAGATGCAAGTGAGAAGGGAGAGGTATAGGCAGGGGTGGGACCCTCTTTTGGCAGCAGTGGCCATTTCTTGAGTTCAGATCACCTTGGGCAAGTTCACCTACAACAGGTGGAATTCAGTTCCTAAGATGATTTACCAGACAGTGTGGCTTTGGCAAGCTAATGGGCCACTGTGAGTAGTGTGGTTATTTACAATGGCCTTTAAATAACCTTCTCAGCAGGCCTACAATTTATTAATTTATACTAATTGACTCAGATTGAGACTATTTGATGGTAATTGGTTAATTGTCACAGCACCCAGATGCAACAGCAGTGAACACTGTATAAAAATGTTGTGTGAGTCATTACTGATTCAGTGCCTGGCACCTCCTTGGCAAAATTTTATGTCAGCATTGTTGGGTTGGCTTTGGTTTTTAATAGTGCCAGGAAATCAGTTGGTCTTTCAAGAAAACTAAACTTTAAGTATGTTTTAAAATGAACGAATTACTAAAAATGCTTATCATGGACAGTAATGAACGCTAGTTGGAAAAATCAAATAGAATAGACCATGGCGTACATACTTCTGCTATCACATTTTATCTCTAGATCACCTGCATTCGTATGAAACAGGTGAGAATTACATATTAAGAGGATGAGAATTGTTCCCAGGTAGTCAAAAACAAACGGTCACTTTCCCAACCAATACAATAACTTAATCTTCCTTTGGAGTAATGCTTGTTTAATATGATCTCTTTTCTACTCTCTTTAGACTTGGTGGAGGCCCAGATGATGCAAAAGAAATCATGCGTCATAGTTTCTTTGCTGGAGTAAACTGGCAAGATGTGTATGATAAAAAGGTATGTCTTTTTATGACATTGAGTAATCTGGCTTCTGTAAAGTGGTTTGCGTGGATAGTCATAGGACTGCTGCCCTCTGAAGTAGTCAGTGTTTTTCTTTGCAACTTTTTGTGTTAATACAAATGAATAATTGTTCTGAACTAGGTGTACTTACTTAATCTTTTGAGTTGTCGTAACAGTTTCCCAGTGGACCAAAAAGAAATTTGAAACCCTACTTAAACTCAGCAAAGATTTTTTCTTTTATTATATAAATGTCCAAATCTTTTCCTTTCCGTTTTTCTTCCTGGGCCTTCAAGAGAAATGTTAGGTGTCACAAGATAATGGCAGAATATGGAATGGAAGTTTGTCCTCAATTGTGTCTTTATTTCTGCCTTTTATTGAAAAGCTATTTTATGGAAATAGGAAAATTAAGTGATTAGAAGGGACTCATAGCAAAACCCTGGTTTTTGATTGTTTGTGTTTAAGAAGAAATCTTTTTCAAACTTATTTTTAAAGAGGTATCTAAGAAAATTAAAATAGCATTAAAACACTGAGCCAAAACAGCTTGTGGAGAAAGCAAGTACTGGGAATTCAATTGGAACAGTTTTCTCTAAACCTGGTCCTGTTCCTGTAATGATCAACACTTTGGGGATGATTTTAGAAAACGAATTTATCTTACTCAGTAGTGAAACTCAATTTGACTTAAGTTGTTTTATATACAGAAGCTGATTTTATCTCAGTACTTGTGTAAGAATTTACTTGTTGCTATAAACCCCTTCTATTTTGATAAAGTCTTTTTTTTATATACCCCAACTGTTTTACATTGTTAATCTGTCAGTTGAGCTGCGTAATTTTAAACGGTATATTTTTCTTCTTTTTTCGCTTTGTTCAAATAAAAGGAAAATGGAAGACATACGAATGAGCAGAATATGTTTATGCTACAACGTCAATGATACAAACTGTTTTTTCAGTTGTTGTTGAACTGGAATTTTGAAAATGTGTGGTTGTTGGTGTGGTACTTCTCTGACAAATACCGGAATTGAAATAGGAGCCGGGATATGATGATACAAAATATGGTACTCTGAAGTTACTTGGTACAAGTGTGATTTTTCCCTGGCAGTATCATGAGGTTTCAGGAAACTAAAATAAATAATCAGAGCAAGTATAATAATCAGGTTCTTTATGAGCTGAACCACGGGCTGGTTATTTAAGGACATTGAAGGAAAGCACTTTGAGGATAAAAATCTAAAAATACAAGTTGAGGACCTTTGGAGTTTGAAAAAAACCCACTAAAATCAATTGGATTGCAATGTGCTAGGAGTGGGTGAGAAAGAAAAAGCTGTTACATTACTCTTGCTCTGTTGAAAAAGATTTCTTAATTATTCTACATTAGAAATAGAACTCTCAATTCTATACTCAACGTTATGTTTAGTTAGGAAAATACAGATACTCTTAATTTTTAAACATGTACTTTGAGCCTCTCCCTACGACATGGCAAATGTCTTTTAGTCAAGAACTTATTCTGAGCTATTAAAATAAAAGGAGGTATTTTGCAGGCATTAAAATAGATATTAACATTTATAGAAATATATGTAATTGCAGGTATTTTGCCTTTATACTCATGGAGGTGGATATGGCTTATTAGAGTATTATAACAGGAGAAATTGTAGTCATTCATTGTTTACTCTGTCTATTGTTCCTTTGAGAAACTAAATTTGCCAGTAAAAAAGTCAATTGAATTTCCTCAGTTGAACAGTTAACTTCAAGGATCATAGAATTGTTTCTCTGTAGTACTGGCACACCGTGTATTCTTTATGGGAAAATAGCTCATGAAGATGTCTTCTGACAGTGTGTTTTTCTGTTTAATTAAATAATAGTTTTGTTCCTATTACAAAGCCATTTGTCTGGTTGGTTAAAATACCCAATTGTTCCTTTTGCACACACAGTCTTACCAGTTCTGAAGTATGCAAAGAGTAAAACTGCTCTGAAATGCAAACTTGAAATGTAATAATAAGGTTAATGAACTTTCACTGAGTATGTTTATTAGAATGCTTATATGAATATTTTCGAGGTTTTGGTATTCTAAAATAACTCGGGAGGAATGTGCATCCAAAAAATTTGATTTTCAAATAGATTTATTCTGTGCTTGCTTCTGTTGCTGTTTATTATTAGTAGTATGGTCTTCAGCAGTAGGGTCACTTGATGAAATTGATAGTTGATATAATCATTTGCATAGTAAAAATATTTCAGAGTATTCTTTCCTGAGGTTTATGCACCATGAAACTGTAATTTTCTGGCTGCATTTCAGGAGTGTGTTGCTGTTAGCAATGAAAGAACTGAAGTTCATATTCGGAGTAATGGAAATCAAAAAAATCATGTGTGTTCCAAGTAGTTGCTGGGGGATGGTTTAGTATATGTGTACACTCTGCTCCTGTGCCACTAATTTTAGCATTTTTTGCTAGAGGTTGGGGTTAGTACATCTCTGTACTTACTAGGTTATCGCTTTACTGGTGTGATTAGAGATACAATTATAGATCTGTAATCTTAAGAGTATTTCATGCAATGGACAGTCACTCTGTAGGGTGAATGATCCAAATGGTCAAATGGAATTATTAGCTCTCTGATACTGCTAACGAGTTAAACTAATCTGGTACTGCACAGTAACAATAAAACATTGTATGGGCACACTGGAGCAGAGAAGGTCGTTGCCTTTAAATGAAAAATGTATAGTAGTTAGCATTTGTGATCAGATATATTTATTTTTGGCAGAAAAACCACGAGGGCATATGAAAGAGAGCAGCCTGTGCCAGGTTCTTCCTGTGATCATCTCAGCCCTGATGAGTTTTTAGCTCTGTGCCTGGCTATGAGAAATTGAGTAGTTTGGCAAACTCTGAAGACTTCAAAAGCCCATATACTTCTAAATAAAATATTTGCTTTATTTTTAGCTAGAATCAGGCAGCTTTTAAAATTTCTGTTACTTATTTAGAAATTGTTTTAGTTTATTTTTATTTGGGTTGCAGAAATGTTCTTAAGCAGTTGGATGTTCTGTCTAGGGTCTTTCACTGAGCAAAAACCACATGGGCATTAGTGTAAAGATAGCAATTTGAGTATGTCTTCAGGATTGCAGCTTGAAGCACTTAGGTAACCTCATGGCAAAGGAGATCCAGCCCTTGTAGTGAAGCCTGGGTTTCCTCCTGCATGCAATAGGGATGAAAGAAGAAAGAAACTGTATGGGAATTTGAGCTGAGATACAGATATCTCCTTTTGATTTCTGATTGTTTCTGAAGCAAATTAGGGAGTGCTAATGTATTTATTAGGTAGTACAGGGAAGGGAGGAGGGACAAGTATCGGTTATGGTTAAAGCCGGGCTGTCTGACTTGGCTGCAGGCACACTCCTCAGTGTGGAGGCTGCAACTTTCAAGCATAGAGTCTGACAGCTGCAAGAAGCTGTTCCTTATACTTTCTTACCTTTACTTAAGACAGAACAGCAGCAGATGATGAAATCCCATGGTTGAAGCCTGGGTTTAGGCCTGGCAAAATCTGCAATATAACTATAACCTTAAATGCATGTTGAGGTACTTTCATATTGAAAGAGAAAAGGAGGGAAATAGGAAAATACTAACATCTGGTTTTAGGCTGTTGCTGTTGAGTCTTACTATTTTTGTACAATTACCTGCAGTGCAACAAAGCCTGTAGAAATGACCCTCATTACTTTTGTGTTGTTGCCATGCGAAGTAGTAAAAAGATTAGAGAACTGCTAACCAGTCTGATCTTTTCATTGTGTTTCCAGTGACACTTCAAACTATATGGGGCAGACCTAGTAGTTGATTACCACCCTTTCCCTAGCTGCTTGAATGTACAGGAAGGAAAGTATACATAAGGGTGTCTTATTCTCAAATCGTTGCTATAGTCCTGGGAATATGGTTTCTCTCTGTCCGTGGTACCAGCATATTATCACTTGGAAAGCAGTTTGTCCATGGGCAAAACCCCCTGCTGAAGCCTGCCTTGCTGTGGATTTGTGCCATGAGTTCCTGAACTCATTCCACCACTGAAATCCCAGCCCTTCTTCCTCCTCTGCCTAGGACAACCACATGCAGTGTCCTAGCAGCATGTTTTGTAAGTTACTGAATTTCAGTTTATGTGCGAATAGACTGTGTACTTGGAACATCATTTGGTAGGTTAGCTGGTTTGCTAATACAAATACTTGTCTTTTTCTTTGAGTTGGGAAGTCTGTGAACTGTGACATGTTTTTAGCACTTCCAGCTGAGCATGCGTGTGTATAAATACAGAAGTATACCTCACTGATGTAACCCCATTCTCTTCTCACAGTATACTTTATTTTTTCCACCATTCTGATTTGGCTGATCTGTCTCTTCTGTTTGATTCTAGAAGATAACAACTTTGCAGGTTTGGTTCTTCAGAAAAGTTTTAGATAGATGAAAGGTTGATGTCTGGACATCAAATCAGTAACTTTCATAGTCAGAACTGTAAGATTTGACACTGGTTTTGACGTACATCAGACTTGAATAATAAACTGGATGGAGATTGTTTAAATACAGCATGATGACAGTACAAGGCTTTACTGAAAGACCTGTTTTGTAGTTATTTTTATAATAGATTTTCAAAATACATGTTGTAAGAAAAGCAGATCTCATCTAATACATTGTAATTTATTAATAAAGAAGAGGCATATCAGTTGGGATGCAGCAGAGATTTTTTTTTTTAATCAGACAACTTGGGACGTCATACTGAAGCTGAGCCATAAGTAAGATTCAAATAGTTACTCCTTAGGAATAAAACCTGAAATTGAACAACAGTGCTCACTCTTTTGTATTTGTATGACACATAATGAATTAGTGTGTTTGGGAGTTTTGAGATTACAATCTAGTTATCTTGTTTATTTAAATGCAGTGGGGGTGGTGAATAGCTGTTCCTCTTCCTTTCACACTTTATCTCAGAATACTGTGCAGCTGCAGTCTGTTGGTGGATGAGATTCTTATGGTAGTGTTAATTCTGAGTTTGTTGGAAGGAAAATTCCCTCCGCATTAAAAGGAGCGGGAAGATCAGATTGACGTTCTTAAGCATCATATTTTTCATTTGGAAGATCAAGTCATCAGAGTTACTTTGATGTTGCTTCAGCTGCTTCCTATGCAACACCAAGACAAATGATTCCTGTCAGATTATCTCTGAGCAAATAATGTAACATATTTCTCTCATACTGAAGTATTTGTGCAGTTGTTCAGTAAATGTGAGAAAGCTCAAGGTGTAGGACAGAGCCTGTCTGTTCATCTCTGTGTGACGCTAACAGTCAGGTACTGTACCTGCCCCTTTCCTTCCCCTGAGAGGTGGGTGGCAGGTTTCCCAGATCCTAAGCTGTAGAAAACCTGTGGTGTTTCTCACATGCTGCTCGTGATGGATTCCAAATGGAAATGCCATTCACTAGAAATAATAAAGACGCTAAAAATTCGATATTGCTTCTGCTGTCATTTCTAACATCAAGCCTTGGAAATGGCTGGGGCAGATTCAGCTTGACACATGCGTGTGAAACAATTTTTGTCTTGAACATCAACTCTCAACTCATACAGAGTTTAGACTTTTATTTCTTTATTTGTACACACACATACGTATCCATGTATATGTGTGTGCGTAATATATGAATGCAGAAAATCTGTATTTCTGGTCCTTTGAGTAAATCGTGTGTGCTGGAGGTGCAGTCTCCTGTCTGATTCTAGAGTCTTCTGCCTGAATTTGCACAGACCACTAGAAGAGGGAAATCGTCCCATACTAAGGCTTGGCAGCTGGGACTGAGCAGCGTGATTCTCTCACAGACAGACAAGGCCTGTGCTTTGCAAAAGCTCTTCTTACTCCTTCTGGAGCAGGTTATTGGGTGTGCCTTGCAGTGCTCGTGTTACTCTTGGACTTTCTGACTTCTCAGGACAGAAATGGTGAAAAGCTAGTGGTCCAGTAGTGGCTGGATGCCATTTCCTTGTGGCACCAAACATGAAATGCCACTGGCAATAGAGGGGCATCTTCATGTTGTGATCATCAGAGCTGTAGTTAATATCGGGTGTTTTGTTCTTTGTAATTAAAGCTCAAATGTCCCTTGGGATGTATAGAGAAGCTTCTGAGTTCTTACTCAGGCTGTGTATCTATCTAAGTGGCTGTTTGCAGCAGTTGCACCTTACTTGTCTTTCTGACAGTTTTATTACAGATGAAATTTGTGGAGATTTTACTTTCTGTTTGTCAATAAAACCTGACAATTAATGAACGGAGGTGCCACTCTTCCAGCAAGATGATTGCCAAGTTTCTTTATCATGGCCTGGTATGCTGGGGACATGGTTTATAAAATCTGTCTTAAATGGTTCTGTCCCCAGTCTTCTGAATGTGGTGTTGAAGTACCATATCCCTCTGTGTACACTTGCGTGCATCATTTATACCATACTCTGTGCTTCTGCTTTGCCTGAAAGGTTGTTAGGAAAGGATTTCTTAGTGCATTTCTCGAACTTTCTCATGGAGGTGATGTCCAGAGCTCTGTGCGCCAGTTCCTTGACAAGAATTATCTTGGAGATTCTCCCATTAGAACTTGCAAGTGTCCCAACAATTATGTTAAGGTCAGAGAAAGAATTTCCGTGAGGGAGAGGGACATGTTCCTTTGGTGGCAGATGAGGAGTCTGAAGTGGCATGTCCACAGGACTCCAGCCACAGCTGGTTTGGTGTAGCTGGGGTAGAGCAGATAGAAAGGAACAATCCCCTGTTCTGGCTATCCTCACGGCTGGGCTGTTGGAAATGATAGCGTGAGGGAAGAAGGCAAAGTGTATGGAAAGAATTAAGAAACCTTTCAGCAGCTCTCTGTTGAGTTGTATCTGTGTGTCTTGATCTCAACTGCCATTTCCTCTTTCCCATAGGATGCAGGGGATGGTTGGTGTACGTGAGAGCATAGCTTGTATAAATACCAATGTAAGCTGTTGTGGAAAGCCACAGGGCTGCATGGCTTATTGCAGTCACTGAAGTTTCCCATTGCCTTCAGTGTCTGGGATATGAAAGTTACTGTTGTAAGATGGATGAATCCTAAAACACCAGTGACGTAATTTTGCATTGGGTTCCTTCTGGGTTATAGCCTGGAGTTTTGTGTTTACCTGTTTCACTGCCCCAGACAGCCAAACTTGTGTGATAGCTGGAAGTTTCATCAGCTGACTTACTTACTGGATGTTATCGATAGACAGTTTTCTATTAAGCCTAGTTACCAAACATCGAATTGGAGCACCAGCTTCATCCCATCACCTGTGATTGATGAATTCTCTTTTAATAGTGCTTTTCATATGTGATTGAAGTTATTACTGTAATTATTTGTTCCTTAAGAGTCATTTAGAGCTCTGCTTCTCTTTCTACAATAAAGTTTTTGAAGTATTTTCATAACCAACAAGGGAGGTGATCTAAACCTGTAGTGAGAGCCATTGTTTCAGTGGACACGAAATTCCACAAACAAACCAGCAAACCAAAAATCAGACCACAGGGTTCTGTGGTTTGGTTACTGAGGAAACCAGTAATCAGCCAGTAAGTTTTTGAGGAAGAAACTTGCCATCTAATGTCGGTACCTTTTTCCTCTCCAATTGGAGATTCATAAGTTGCTGTATATTATGGTCTTACCCTGCCTTTCCATTTGTTTTAATTAGCTTCTTTGACCTAAATTACAGTTGTTAAAGACTGCAGAGTGAACATTTTCTCCTTTTCTTCACGTAGTAGTTGTAGCATGAAAAGTCTGTGGTTTACTTCAGGGCAAGAGTGGTTTGTTCTACTTTCTACTGTGTTGCACTATTGGAAGGACATTGCTTCTTGTCCTTGACTTGAAAAACAAGAACATTTTTCGTAAGCTTTTATTTTCACGTGAAAGTTTTAATTCTTGTGAAGTGGCATTTTCTCTTTCTGATCTGGAAAAACAATGCCAGCCAAGGAGGCAGTAAAATTATCATGAACCTGTTACCTGGAGGTTTGGGTTTCTTTATCATGAGTTTGTCTAATGTTTACTTCTCTTGCGGAGAACTGTGAAAGTGTCTTTTAAAAGGATGTGTAGTGGTGGTCACGTGGCCTTGAGCAGAGTACGTTGCCTGGCTTAATGTAGTATCTTTTTGTAAGCTTTCTGAGTATTTTCTGAGAGAGAAAAGTGGTAAAACAGCAGTGTGGGATGTTCCACAGGAGTAACTTTGTGCTCAGGAACCGTGTGGCCACTTTGCTGGGGGAAATGTGCGACTTTGGAAATCTGTTTTAATAGTGCAGAATTGATGGGATGGCCAGAATAGTTACAGGAATCGTTTTCACAGAAGTGCAGGAATTTGTACATTAAAACAGAACAACTTGTTTCTAGACGCTAATGTGACTGGATTTATGCCTGGAAGATTATTCTGAAGTTGAGTTTATGTATGTTAGCTCCTTAAGCAGTTTATCCTACAGTGCTCAAAACCTTTACTTCAAATGCCCTCTGCTGTGGTATGTTTTCCGTTCAGGAGTATGTCAGGAAAAACTGAATTTAGTTTTGTAAAAATATGAATCGTATTTATTGTGCTATTAAGTATACACAAGTGATAGATTTATCTTTGCTTAATGATTGCTTGGACTGTTACTGAAAGTTTGGATCAGATGAAACAGAGTATGTACTCAATGTCTTAGTATGTACTCAGAGGGAGAAGAGAGTCAAGCTGTTGAATGAAGGATAATGCTGAAGGACTTGTAGGTATATCCTGGGAGAAATGGTGACAGAATCTGGTCCCGTGTCCAAAGAACCACCAGTGTTCTGGTGTGGTTCTCATATTGCAGAGTACAGTGAAGGTTTCTTTCTCCAGCTAACGAGGCTTTCACATTACCAGCTGTCAGTGTAGTACATCCTGTGTGAGAGGGAAAACATGAAAAGAACTGGGTGTCAGTTTTCAACCTGGATTTGGGAACGATGGGAGTTTGTGGGTGCATTTGTAATGGTGAAAAGAAATGGGGAGATTTTATATGAGTGTATGCACCTACACATGCTTTTGTTTATTTTCCTGTTGTCTTGCTGTTTAAATGCCCTGTTAATGCAGTTTACTGCATTTTAATCTTTTATGTCTCATCCCAATCCATGAAGCATTAGGAATTTATTAATAATTTTCTGGATAGAGATATGCTGTGAAGAGTATCTTGTTGAAAGCCTTCTTTGTTTGGCTGGTTGTGCAGCACTACATACTTACACAGTCTAGTCCTAGGGCTAGAGGGTTTTTTGTTTGGATGGCTCTGTTTCTGTATTGTGTAGCCTCCTTTGGTTCTCACTGGGATCCAGAGCTGCTTCTAACACTCACCAGTTCATCATGCAAACCAAAACCCCAACTCATCTTATGCATTGAACATAGTAAAATAAGGGAAATTCTTACTATTGTAAAAAATTATCATAAAAAAAGAAGAGTTTCTGCAGTGTGCGTTGTGTATTGTAAACTGTGTCTGATGCAGTGAACTAGGGACAGAAGGGGGTGGAACAGCAGTTTCACTTCCTCTGCTGGGGGGAAAATGCACAAATTAATTGTTTGCTGTTAGTGTTTTGGAGTTGAGAGAGAGAACATGAAACCAGTGTAAACCACAGGCAAGCTCTGATAGTATCAGTGAGCCATAATGTAACCTGTTACACAGAAAGGGAAATTGATACGCTATCTTCAGGGTGTGTATTTGTATTTTAAATTGCATGTGAGGAAATAACACCAAAGGGTCAAGGTAAGGTGCAAACCAAAGCATTGTCCCCTCCTTTACCCTCCTTCCCTCCCCCCCATTTGCAATACCATGCATACTAAACTGCTTTATTGGGGTGGACTGGCACTAGGCAGCGTGATATTCCATACTGAATATGCCTTCCCGTTAAAATCTTTGGCCTGTAGGTGGTTGTTCTGGAGGAGAAGGTGGATATAACCAGTCTGACTCTGAGGAGAGGCAAGGAAGTTGAGCTGTGAGCAAATACTAGTGATGTGGTGTTGGGAAATACCATGCTGTACGGTGCAAGCAGTGAGCAGGATTAGATCCACTAAAGCATGAACTGGCCTTTTTTCAAATATAAAATTTATGTTCACATCCATAATTTCTTCTAAAGGCAAGTTTAGATCTAGGCCTTAACTCTTAATTAAGAACAAGAGAAGGTATCATGCTTTCTATGCTCTCTGTGTAGTCCTTTTTGCCTTAGCTGTTTATACTACCCAGTTGTGATGAAGTACCTAGAAGTGCCTGTCTCTGACACTTATGCAAATAATTAGAATGGCCTAAAGAGTTTCTATGTAATTATCTCTATGCAGCTGAATTTATCTGCAAGGCACATGAGAGTGATACTTGGAATTCAGTCATGTTGTGCTATTAGTTAGATTTTGAACTAGTATTTTTGGAATTGACTCTAATGGCTTCTGTCTCTTACTAGAAGTTACAGAGTTAACTGCCTATCAAGAGCCGCTCTACTTGTTTGATCTGGGTGTAGAGGAAAAGAACAAACTTGTTTTCCTGGTACTAATTTGGCTGGTTTCAGATATAGTGATTTAATTTTGTTTCTTGGTCCCTTTCAGCTTGTACCTCCTTTTAAACCTCAAGTGACATCGGAGACAGACACCAGGTATTTTGATGAAGAATTTACAGCTCAGACTATTACAATAACACCGCCTGAAAAATGTAAGTCAGAAATTATGCATAATTCAAAATAATAAATTCCTAATAAAGCACTGCGTAAGGCTTTTTTCTGTTTGAATGGAAAAGCTCTTCTCACTTACTAATAAAAATCTTTGTATGGGACTGTGTAAGAGTAACTCTCAGTGACAGTGTTCTTTTAAAGAAGGAGTAATTACAAAGGTTAGAACATTAGATCACTCTGGGTTGGGTTTTGGGGGCATTTTTTTTGGTGTGGTTTTGTTTTTCTTTTGTTTTGCTGTCTTTTTAAATAAAAGAAAACATCAGCTTCAAATGTTTGCTGGTTGGCATCAAGGTCCCAGTTCAGCAGTGGGTGCTGCTTTAAGCACATTGGCCCTGCTAGTGGCTTCAGGGGGTTCTAGGTTCAGTGAGTTGGACATACTTTAAAATACTTCAAAGACCAAAAGGGATACAATAAACAAAGAGGCACCAGAGACAAGTGAGTGACTCTTGTGGAGGTGTCAGTTACCTGAAAATGAAATTTCCTATCAAAGTCATGTGCTTCAGCAGAGCTTTTAAAGACGTTACCAATATAGATGTAACTGCTCTGCTGGGCCTTGCAGTTTACTTGTTGGAGTGAGAGTAATGTCACCATAGTTTGTATTTTTGTCATCTTCTGCTACATTCACAAGAATCGTGATGCAGTCGGCCGAGCTGGGGCTCGACAGAGTGACTTACCAAGGCAGAGCAGTTAAAATCTTGCTGCCGAGTTCTGGAATGAAATTCCTTTATAAGTGAGATTTTTTTTAATTATTTGTATTTTCTTTACCTGGAGGATGGGGAAGGAGGGTCACAAAGGTGGACAATAAAGGCTGTAGTTAAGGTTGTTTACCCTTTCATAGAGCTAGCTTATGTTTTGGTGTCTTAGGATTCCCAAGGTTAGCTTCAGTTTTCTGTTGGCATACAGATCAGGAGTATTTTCTGGATTTTGTATTTTGGTGTTTAAACAGAGTCATTGAAGTGATTTTAAGTCTCCCTGCTGTGACAAAAATACGCCCTTCTTCTCCCATTCCTCTTGATGAGAATTTGGTCATATTTGTAATTTGAACAAATTTGGCTAAAATTTGGATTCACCTGTAGCCTGTTGATTCTGTATCGTCAAGTCCTGATCACCTGAAACTTCACATGTGCAATGAGAATGGCTATTCATCCCTTGAAGGTTGAAGCAATAGAAAATATGTGATAGGCTACCAAGACTTCAGCTTTACCTTTACTGAATTCAGAGCAGGCGATCAGTACCCAGGGAGGGAAGTGACCTACCTCCCTAAAGTACCAACCCTGGCCTCTGGTGCTGGCCTGGCTGCTGCAGAATGAAATGCGCATGGGCTGCAACCTCACCCCGGTCACGAGAATAATACAATGGGGGGTGATGCCCAGCAGCAGGGCAGAGATCAGCTGCAGTGCTGCTGCTGGGGGAAGCCCTCCCAGAGAGCTGGCAGGGCTGCATTGCCCAAGGCTGCAGTAAGTAGCATTGCGGCAGCACAGAGGTGGAAGCTCTGTTGTGCCAGGTAGATCTGGAAAACTGCTGCACTTTCAGTGAGCTGCAGTGGCTCAAGGACCACAGGGGGTTCCCTTTCCTGAGTATGGCAACAGGAAATGGTTTTAAATTCTTTTCTTTCAAAATCTACAAGTAAATGTGTTATGTACAGTATGGTATTGTATCCGCCTGCTGTGATTATGCAAAAAGGGCTTGAAATGTGTTTTAGGTTGGGCTGGTTACTGTGTATCAGAAAGTTGAAGTTACTGCTGAACTAAAGATCTTTTATAGTTACAGAAATAATTTTTAGAACATTCAGGCCAGTTATTTAGGTACCAAAGCTTTACAAATCATGCTCAGTGAATATTTATACTCTATCTTCTGTCTGCAGCAAACACACTCATAGCAAAACAGTCTCTGTTCATTAACCTAATTTAAATTGACAGTGTGAAAGGGAGATTGTACTTGAAGTTACAGAACTGCTGGAAGTCAGGTGGCCTAATCAAGCAATTGCTCCAACCTGCATTAACTCTAGGTTTTTATATGTGGAATGTATAAAGATACAAAAGATACATAATTCTGAAAGGTTGCATATAAATACATTGTTAGAATCAGAGTTTCAGTAGGAGTCTTTAAGGATAAGCACAACAATCCATGTGAGAATGTAGATCCAAATTCTCAGACAACATCTGGTGCCTGGTTTCCATTGGCACTGCAGGAATTATGTAAATAAAAATATTTATGAATTTGGCTTGTCCATGCTTCCTCTGATCGCAGTAAATACTGTAAAAATAGTTTACTAAGAAATAATATGTAAGAACTGAAACACATAGAACCTGCATGAACTGTTCATTTTGTAGCTGTTTTTCCTTTTAACTCCCTTCAAAATGGAGGAATATTGAAATAAGATTTTAATTCCTGAACTCAGCTTAAGAAACAGTGAAGCTGGCTGCTTCGATCGGCCATCAGCTTTTGTGCTACCAGAAGCTGGATGTGCTGGCATGTTTTGAATAGCCTAGAAGGCGTAGTAATAATTGAAGTTCTCAGGTGATAGTCATAATAAAACAAACCAACCAACCCACCCAGCTTGAAATAGATGGTGACTTATTCAAAGGATGTCCTTCCAGTGAGCATCACTCTACCTTGTAAGCATAAGCTTACATGACCAAAGTCTTGCTTCAACTTGAGCCTTTAACCTAAGCATTGAACCCTGAAAGATGTGCTGAGTATCAGGTGAATAATAAAACTTTGTTGCAAATATAATGACATTTTGAACTTCTCCCTTAATACAGATGACGAGGATGGTATGGACTGCATGGACAATGAGAGGCGGCCGCATTTCCCCCAGTTTTCCTACTCTGCAAGTGGACGAGAATAACTTCTTTGCTCTGCTGCTTCACTGTCATCTTAGGTTTATCACTGAAAATGATTCCTGAACATCACCACCAGTGCTAGATACTATTTAAGATAGCAGGGGCACTTTCAGAGACCATTCCAAATTGAACAAGTTGCTTTCCCAAACCTACCTAAAATCCGTTTTGGTTTGCATGAAATAGGAGAATTTCTCTACTACGCTCTCCCGCTGTTGCTGCTGCCCACAGTCTCAGTATAATAGCAACGTCAAGAAGTTACTAACAGTTTCTCTGAAGGTAGATGACTTGGCTTCAGCAATGTACACCTTGTACACAAGTAGTCATCTATTTTTCCTCACAGTGGAAGCTAAACAAAAATCATGTTGGTCCAACTTATCTTCTTCGAGAAGATGTATCAAGAATGTAATAGTCTGAAGAGACTAGTCTATAACCTTTCCTTGCATCTGTTTGTGCTGGTTAGAACAAGGCAACATAGGGGTGGTGATGTACATATGCAAGGTTTTTGTTAGGCATATCATTACTTGAAGCAGGTCTCTGTCATTAACATCTGGCTGGCATCTGTTTGGGGAACATTTGCGAGAAGGACTTAAACTGTTGATATATATAAATATATATATATATTATTTTTTAATTACTGTTGGATACTACAGAAGAAGCAGAAGGGCTGGGCTCATCCGGCCTGCCACTTAGAACTTCCAGGTTCATGTGCAATCATGGAGAATCGAACATTATACATGCAAGAAATGAAGGCATAAAAGCAGCAGTTTAAGGGGTCTTATAATTTGCACCAGATAACATCTTTCTCATGCTTTTCCTTTTCTTTCATGATATACATCACCTCTGATGGCTGAAGAATGTAGACAGGCATAATGGTATTGCTTTTCACCAAAATGTGTGCACCAGGGTAAACAGGTGTTTGCCTTACTCGTTTTTCTTTTGAGGTTGTGAATTAGCTTTTTCTCCAGGTGTTTAACTCTGAACAATCTTTTTATTTTGGTGGTTTTTTTTGGTTATACTGCAGTAGTATTTATTTTTAGAGATAAGGATTGTATGTGTCATGTTTGCAAATGCTGCTACATCTTAGATAGAACAGGCTTAGAGCAGTTAATTTTCTACTATATGGAAGAACTGTACAAGCTGAAGGGAATAATGCACTTTTCTCCCATGTGGAAATTTTAACAAGGCTCTGAAATTGTACACACTGCTTAGAATCAGATTTTTGTGAAAGAAATACTGTTGTTTAATCATTTGGCAGTGGAGGTGAGGAATTCCAACTTCATGTGCCAAAGGGTTAAAAACAAGCAGACAAAAAAGCTACATCTTGTGCTCCATAAATGTGATGTGAGAGGCTGATGGCACAATAGCAAATTTCTGTTCTGTATGAAGGAATTGCATTTGAACAAGACCACCGTGATTACAAGAAAAGCACTTTATTTTAATGATTAAAATAGTATATTTTGGGGATCAGCCATTCTCAAGGAAGGTTTGCCCTCAACCAAAAGAGTCCCGAAACCCATCATGTTACATGTCACTGTGGTACCTGATTGACTGAATTTAAAGCGCCACGAGAAACACTCCACTGATAGGAGAAGGTCTTTCCATTTACGAAGATGTGTCTCTAAAAACACGTGCATAACCTTCAGCTTTGATCTTCAGCAATGATAATCTTAATAATAAACCCTTTGGTGCTAGGAGTCGGGACGTTAGGCAGTGCGGTGATAGTGCACACGTGTCCTTGCTAACGACACCCAAAACCCCTGACTCCATGGGATTATCATTCGAAGTATCTCTGCGTTCGGATTGTGTTAGGTCCTATGAAGACTATGATAGCGCAGAGTATTGCTGGTTGTGTTGTGTTTTTGAGTAGACGAGTCTGTGAAGAGAGATATTCCTCTGCAGATGCCTTAGCCTCTTGATGCGGAAGGTTGCGTGCCCTAGCATGAAGCCCACTGCTGGCAGTGCATGTGTTGGGACAGCCAAGGGGTAGACGGGCATTTAGCAAGGCAGCTAAAGACACAGACTAATTTAGAACTTTTCGTGTTTTGTGTCTTCTCTTTAGTAACGGATGGATAATCAGTCAGAAATATATCATGATGTATATTCTAACTACATAAGATCTCCTTCTGTCACCTTGTAACACTAAACACGTCTAGGGTTTAGATTATCCCTCTGCAGAGAGAGGAGCACAGCACATGCGTTGCAGGTCTGTTTGGCACTGGTGGCATAGAGGTGTCTGCGCTGATGGCAGTGAGTGACTGACTAAAGTAACTGAGTACTTCTCAATCAGATGGGCATTAATTTAGTTTTCTGCAAAGGCCTCGTGCTTACAGACTGAAACTGTGGTGATTCAAAATCTGTTACATGCCTGTGTTTTTCCCCGTGTTGTCAGCTTGTAATAGCAATAAGTTTCTTGACACAGGGCTCCTGTAGCTAATGCCCAGCCAGCGTCCTGCCTCTGGCCAGCCAGTCCTCGTGTGCAGAAGCAGCCCTGTGGTTAGTGCACCATTGCGTAGTGAGCTAGAGCGCGGTTTGCAGTAAATACCTGTCAGTGAGCTATTTCAAAGCCCTTTGAAGACTTCACTTTGCATTGGGTTGTCTGCCTTCCGGAACATCATTGAGCAAGTTTATGCTACAGAGAGAGTCAGTGGCCCACTTCATGCTGCCCAGGGTTGGGGGATTCTCTCTCTTATCAGTGTTAGAAAGGGATGAAAGACAAATGGGCAGGCGGTGCCGCAAGAAACTCTTGAAGCTCTTCTTTTGCTGTTTGCAGTTGTGGTTGGATTTGGGTGGGAGGTGGTGGTGGTTACCTTGGCGAGCCTTTGGAGCACAGTACATTTCAGGCTTTGACTCCAGCTTGTACTGACTTCCATGACCTAGAGTGTGCCCTCCTTGTAGTGCAGCCATCTCGGAGGAAGTAGGTCATTTGTTTGGATTTTGGCAGTTTTGCACACAGCTTCGCTTTCCACACTAATCCATCTTCCAGTACATTCCTGTTGCTTAAAGAACATTTATTCCAGTATTGTTTTCTGGTTTTTTTCCATCTTTACTTGCGGCTTCTTCAAGCTGACTGTTCTTGCAGGGGCCATGTGCTTCTCCTAGAGTACAAAAGTAAGGTCTTTCCTTACTAACTGCAGGGTCTATATATTACACCTCAATGTACACACTTTGCTGCTACTGTTTGTACTGTCTACAGTAGAATTTCCTTATCTTGCTCCTGGTAGTGCATTACAGGCAAGCATGAAATGTAAAGTATTTATTTAAATAAAAACCTCTAAATTGGTAATTGAATTACCTCCCTGTAGCTTTAGAGTTTGTGACATTTCTTGACCTTGCTAGTTCTTTCATTAGATCCATGCAAGATCTAGTCATATGGTTAAGGATATTAAGCAGACATGACTATGAACCCAAGGAACCGTATTACTGTAGGTCATACTTAAACTGTTTATTTCCTTAAGTATATGACCCACAAGGATGTGAAATAACTACAAGAAACTGTTTTTGTACACTGTACATCCTTAGTATTTTTACACGTATATGATAGGGATGCACATTATTTTCCTTCGTACAGACAGCTTAAATAAAGCACTATGTCAATCTGCTACTTCTGTGTTTTTTAATGCTAATTTGTTCTGGAGGTTTGTAAATATATATATATAAATATATATATATATGTTCAAGCTTGCCACAAAGGACGTATTTTTTTATATCTGCACATTACTATTAAATATCTTAGAGGATAAAATTCCTAAGTTCTGTGTCAGAGAAAGAAAAACTGAAATGAGAAGGCTATATTGCAGATTACAAAAGTTTTCTCGAGTTTTGGGTTAAATATTTACTTCATATTTTAAAGTAATTTTATATAGGTTAGACATTTCAATCCTGAAATGCACAAAGAATTTACTTAATTTCTTCTTACAAGAAAATGTACATCGTTATTTTTTTATCACTGTGTATATAATGACCTGTGCGTGTTTAGTTCTAAGTTTTATTTGCTGTGAAGTCCTAGTGATAACTGTAACTTGCTGTGACATATTTCAAATGCTGGGTGGTCAGTTTCAGCTTGTACATTTTTCAGTTACAGTATTGTCAAAAAAAAAAGTTTTTATGACCAAGCAAGATGTATCTGTGCTTTGGACCAAGGCTGTTCCCATACACATGGATCATGTTAATTCCATGAGGTGCATGTCACTTGTAAATTTGGGTTGCACTTCAGAAGGATCAATGGGCTACGTTCCCATCAGAACACCCACAACTGAAGTGATTTGTCATCTGATGAAATTCCTAGCCTTGCATCCTGGAGCTAAGAAATGCCTTAGGGTAAGGAGAGGAAAAAATGGGCAGGTGGGATTTGCAGGGCATCTTGGAGTGGGACTCTTTGAAGCCCATGAGCTGGTCCAAGGCCATTTGCACCAGCCGACTCTGAGGGCTGAGTGTCCCTAGAGCAGTCAGTCACCTGGGTTTTAGCTCAGGTCTCGGGCAGGGAGGCTTCCTTGGAATTAGAGGTGCTCCATCCAGCTCTCAGGGTTTGGGTGTTGTTTTTTTTCCTTCTGTTTTCTCCCACACCTTGTAATAGGGAAGTGCATGACTCAGTAGTATGGTGGGAATAGGTCATCAGGACTCAGCTGCACCAGCAGCAGGACTGTCTGGCCAGGCTGCACCCCATGTCACAGGATACCACTCCGGCTGTGGATGTGGGATCTCCTGGATTTGGTCACCTGGTCTGACACTTGTAAACTTTGTCAATGCAAGCATTTTGTGCCTAAGGAGAAGTGGGGTGGGGGAGAGCTTTAGACAGGTGCTACCTTTGCTTAATGACTAATTAATTGCTACAGAATAGGGTAGCTGCTGCTTGGAAATAGATTTCTTCTAGACTCCCAGCAACACACTGGATTGAACCTACTCCCGGGATGAGTGTGAACACCTCGCCACCCAGGATGCATTGAGATGAAGCATGGCTGTGCATGTAGGTGAGGCAGGTCCAAAAGGCTGAGGGTCCAGCTGTGCCTTGGGCCCGGGCACAGCAGCTCCAGGATCTCGGTGAAGCCTAAATGTTGGGACTAGGTGCCAAGTTCCTTTGCACGTGTAGTTTACAGGCACTTACTCCTATCTACACACAGAGCTACGCTGTGGAATAATAAAAAATAGATTTAAACAATAAGTTTGCATATTCCTACATTTATAAATGTATATTCTTACCTGTGTAACAATCTATAAAGTAGTGACACTTAAATAATTGTCAGCCTGATTACTGTGGAAAACTCATTTTTTGCCTGAACTTACTGTCGTCAGGCTTTCTTGTCCTAAAGACTTGAGGCCATTTTAAGCATGTTTATTGTCAGACTGGAAGCAGTTCAAGGAGGCGATCAGATGTGTTTGGCAGTTTAATATGGCAGGAAATTGAAATAGGGAGGAAAACCCACTTTGATGTTAGGGCTGTACCACTAATAATTCTTAAAATACAAGGCAAGGAAAGATTGTCCCTCCCACAGAGCAAACGGTAACTTCTTGCATCTGTTGTTACTCCTATTTTTGTTATATCTGATGTATTCATGCTGGCTGAGGTAGCTTTATTAATGGGTAACTGTTCTTTGCACTTTCCCCTCCTTTACTAATGCAATTCTACAGCTACACTGAAGGTAATAGATGCAGAAGCTTTTTTCTTATGTACGTAGTTTATCCTGCGCTAGTTAGCAGAAGATTTAGCTGAATTACTTCTGAAACAGTCTGGTATGTGGAAGGGAACTTTCCAAAACACAGGTGTGCAGTTAACCAGAAAAGAAGCCTTCCATTTATATCCTCCAGAATGTTTTAAGTTCAGTAATTTGTAAGCCAAGTTCAGCTGGTGTCCATCCCAGAGAACTGCTCAATATGTGCTGGTGGGAAAGTCTCTTGTCACCCCCTCAGCTGATCTGTACTACCTGATGAGGGTGCCTTTCTCTTAAAGGCTTGATCCAGTGACTTCTGCCCATGGAAATGCTTCCACATTATATGGAGTATTTCTTACTCATACTTAGATTTTCTGATGGATAAGAAACGGTTGGGACTCTCACTTTTGTTATAAAAAGTGACAAATACCTTGTAAAAATAAGGTTTCCAGGCAGATTCTGGTAATGAGTTTATAGACAGGAGTGCAGTCAGCTCGTGCAGGGCTTATGAGTAGTCCCCTTCTCCCACCTCCCCTGGGATTCAGGAGGAAAAGTAAAAATCCAGTTAAGTTTATTGGTATTTCAGCCTGTAAATAAGACATCTACATTCAATCATAAAAATAGATAAAAACATTTTGTAGAAAATTGTACAAATTACAAATTCAGTCCTTGCTATGTTATTGCTGTTCCAACACTGGCAAGCCTGGTCTTCAGAATTGTCTCGGCTGTCTTCCTAGGAAGCTAGGTAGGTCGGTAAGGCTTAAAAATATTTAGGATTCTGTAGGTAAAACCAAAGAGAAACCAGCTGAACTGAGCAGCAGGAGTGCCTGTGTTCTGCAGAGGTGACTCTGGGTGAGCCTCAGACCAGTTTCAGCCAGGTGCAGAGCAGCCCTGAAAGATAAAAGGAAGAGATGGGCGTGTGAGTATCTGTATTGCACTGCTTCTGCTTCTCATTTGTGTCCCTTCAGCCTGTGGGTGAGTTCTTAGAAGAGAAATACAGAAATGGGTAAGGCTGTGGCAGTGCAGTGTAAACAAATGCTGTTTTGAAGCCAGTGCTTCTGGTGGGCCTGCTGCCCTCACTGCTTTTGAAGATCAGAAGTCTTACAGATAGCAAGAAGGAGAACTGTTTGATTTCTGACTAACAGGATCTCCATGAGCTTTAGACATGGCTCATGTTTAGCAGTAAATAACTGAGCTGTTGTTTTGGGGCACATCTAAGATCCTGCCCCTTCTGCCTTCCAGGAATGAGGCGGCAGGTTTGTGCCAGAGCATGTTTACTGGGAATTGGAGGGAGTGTGTACAGGGTGAGAGCTGCAGCAAAACAGGAAGCGACTGCCTGGGCCAGAAGGAAACCTCTGGCTGAAAGGCTAATGTGCCCCTCTGAAGCTCTTGCATAGTTCTTGTTTGTGCCTCCTCAGAGCACTTCTGGAGTGGCTCTTAAGCAAGACATCAAACTCTACTGGAGCTGGGGGAGCTACCTCGTGGTAAGCCACTGGAATTCTGACATTGGAATTTAAGAGATGTAAATGACCTCAGAAATAAAACCAAACTTTCTGCTTTGTCTGGTTTTGCATTAGGGAGCAGAAGGGTTCACTTCCCTCGCCCTCCTTACTTGATAAGCCATTTATGGCTGAGTTAAAAAAGAATTTATGAAGCTGCAGCGTCAGAAAAAGGATTAAGAACAGTAACATGGGAATTTTTTTCCTCAAAATACATGCACCTACACCAACAACCAGCGTAAGGGAGAATGAACTACAGCTACAGGAAGTCATGGGGCTTATATGTGTCAGTGCCAGTGAGAGGAGGCCTGCACCACACTGCAGTACCCCGCCCCCCCCAGCGTTACAGCCAGCATGAGAGTACTGGCAGAAGATTAAAAAGGCAAAAGCCCCCAACGCTCAGCTCCTGAAGAAGCCTCCCGGCAGCTGCTGCTGTGGTGGGTGGCTTACAACAGCCCAGCCAGCCCCCTTCTCCCCACAGCCGCCCTTCATGACCGCCCAACATGTTGTCTTACTGCTCGCGCTACTAAAGCAACCATGCCCGGCTGTGCCGCAAGGTAGAGGCTCTCCTTTCTAGGCTTTCCTCTTCAGACCGTATTTCATACCTCTAAGCTTCAAAACATCTCTAGCCTGGAAATGTCAGACTGTCACAGAAAACTCCCATTTTCTGCTTCTTGTCACCTACAGTTACAAAAAGCATTTCGTTAGCCCTGCCTGTAAATCAGATCAGTGCCAGTACTTCCATCCTGAAGGCTTGGGGTGCCTGCACATCTGTCATCAGCATAGTTACCCCTCCATTCTTTGTGACATGCAGCACCTCAGCTTGAGTGATGGAGTAGGCATTCCTCCACCTGACCACAGCCTGGCTGCAACTGCTTTAACAATAAAGCATTAATACCGGCAGAGTATCATCATAATCTGCTACACAGCAGCCTGGATGCTAAAGCAGCCATTTAAGCTGTGCAGTTCTGTAACTAAATGGACACAGTGCTATCACTCCTAATGCCCAGGTAACTGGCAAATGAGTTTGGTCAGATACCTTTCCCATCTTACAGTCTCTCATCCACTCACCAGTACTTGGCTACACAGTGAGCAGACCTCTGCAGTACAGAGTGCCCTCCTTCCCCTCCCAATTTACACATCTGTAAAGTTATTTTTTCTTTTAATTCTGTCAGGTAAGCCTGTCCTTGCAATGGAGTGCTTGTCCTACATTTTTAAGTGCTTAAAAAGAAACAAACATAAAAAGCTCCAACAATTTCAAACCCAAAAATGTTTCCAACACTTCCTTCTCCCTTTTGTCTTGAAGTGTTTGCCAGATTCAACCCACATCTGCAAATAGTTTAAGTCCTCCTTTCCTCTCCCTCCCCTGTATCTATATATAGGATACAGAAAAAATACCTACTTCTGCTCATTTCTCTTTATCCATCCAGGTTTTTACTCGATTCCATCTGTGTCCTGTTTGAGATCTGCATCCCATTTTTTCCCATGAAATATGCAACTGCAGTTACTAGTGGCTTATGTTCCAAGATACAATAGCACATTAGGTTAGTGTATTTTACATTATTTTTAAAAGGCTAGGTATGGCTAGGTTTCGCCCTCTTCTCCCCCACCAAAACAAAATAAATTCATTACAAAGGAGAAACGTTGAACAATACAGTAAAATGTGGAGTATGGTGTCCCTTTCACCTTCAGTCAACACTGAGTCTGAAACTGATACTTTTTTTTAACTGTATTTCTACACTAACTGCATCCTTCTGTAGTTCAGAGCTCCCATATATGGTGAACGCTTCTTTAGTTTTCTTAAAACAATTGTCTGATATTCCAGGCAGCTCTTTTGGGCTGAATTCCAATTCCCAGAGAACCACCATTGCTTTAAATAGCTGCAAATAGATTTTTAGGACTCATTTTGTAATTATTTTTTATATCATTCTTGTCTTCGGAGTGTTCCAAAGTTAAAAAGTATTCTCTGGAGCACAATTAACTTGTAATGAACATAAAGAAGGAAGCTTTTGCCTGTCAGGCCTTGATAGCAGTGTAATAGTGTCATAATTTTTTCCTGTTTTGTCTGTTTCCTGTACTTCTGCCCAACTTCATAAAGGCATGCTCACTTCCAGATAAAATAGATTATCAATAACACAATCCCCATGGACCATGTAAAGTCTGCTCACATTACCCAGAGTGCTGCCTTTAAAACAGGAATGTTAATTTTCTTTTCTGAACAACCACCTTACAGAGAGAACAATATGGATGCCACGAAATTTGCCCACAGTTACTACATGCTGATAACCTTACACTATCTTGAGCTACCAAGTTTGTCTACTACGACAGGAAATCCTATAAAACCCAAACACACTGTCATGATTAAAGATATAACAAAGTATGGATTCTATTCTCCTAAGCTAAACATTTACTAAAATCTAAGATAAAAGGCCTATAAAATATTTAAATCGTACCATTTTTCAAAGTTCTAAAGTGATTAATGTTCTATTTACTGCAGGGTTTGCTATGGCACTGAATTTCCTACACTGAATGTCCTTTGTTACACTGACTGTTCCAGTGATCCTGGACAAATTCACTAGTTTGGAAGTTAAAAGCATCATGATATGGTCAAATTAGTTACTTTACTTAGTCCCAGAACAAGGGTTTGATTATTTGGCAGTTTAACTGAAAACCTCATTCTGTGCTTGTTAGCTCTCCTCCTTTTTCTGAAACAAGTTAAAGAAAGAACAACAAATCCAAAACCAAACCCTGCAGCTCTGTCCCTTATTTCCAAAGCACTGAATGGCTGAAGAACAGTGGCCCAAAAAAAAAATGAAGCAACAACAGCCCATGCCAAGCCACAGCTTCCTAGAGACCACTGGAAGTAGAGTCATGCCTGCTAGAGATGCAGTGCGGCGGTCAGTGCTCAGGAAGACTGATTCCATGCTTGCTGTTGGGTGAGCAGTCATGGAGCAGCAGAATAGATAAAGGACTTCTAAAAATAAGGGGGGAAAAATACCACAAAGTGGTAGGGGGAGTTAAGTCAGATAAATGTCACCAAAAAGCTCAAAGAAAATTTCAACATGAAGCTACTGTTTAAACATTGATGCTGTTAAAGAACAAATATCCCTTTTCTCTGAAAAAGGAACACAAAATCTTTTGATAACTGTCATGGGTTCAGCAGCAGCAGTCATTTTTCTCCTTCTTG
The DNA here is from genome assembly GCA_017639245.1 of Myiopsitta monachus. Lineage (NCBI taxonomy): Eukaryota > Metazoa > Chordata > Aves > Psittaciformes > Psittacidae > Myiopsitta > Myiopsitta monachus. The sequence goes on along the minus strand of CM029925.1, from coordinate 40,450,168 downwards.
GTAGCTGGTGCAGCACTGTGTTTTTGATTTTGGGCCTGGGAACAGCGCTGATAACACCAGTGTTTTCAGTTACTGCTGGGTAATGTTTTGGTTTGACCAAGGACTTTCTGAGTCTCATGCTATGCCAGGGAGGAGGGGAAGCCAGGAGGAAGCAGAGACAGGACACCTGACCCAAACTAACCAAAGAGGTTATTCCATACCACAGCACGTCATGTCCAGGATGTGAAGATGGAGGGCAGAGACCCGGAAGGGTGTGGTGGTGGACTGGGGGGTTCGCTGCTGGGGGGTGCACTGGCTGGGTAGGGCTTGGTGAGCAGTTGTATTCTCTTTCCTTGTATTTCTCTTGTATTATTATTGGTGGTAGCAGCAGTGATTTGTGTTATACCTCAGTTACTAAACTGTTCTTATCTCAACCTGTGCGAGTTGAATTCTTTTGATTCTCCTCCCCATCCCCCTGGGACTGGGGGTAGAAAGAGGGGGAGTGAGTGAGAGAGTGAGAAAACTGCGTGGGTGGGGGTCTTAAACCACGACAATAACAAAGCTCGGAACTGCCATCAGCAATAGCTTCTGCTCTTTTATTGTCCCTTCAAAACACTTTTTTTAGTTTAGGTTTAAGTGAGGCTCAGGTTCAGCTAACAGTCATCTTTCTAAACACAGATTATTATTATTTTTTTTAATTTCACAAGGTAATACCTTATGAAAACAACAGCACAAAATCTAACATCTGAAATGAGGCTGCTGGCAGATTTCTCTAGATTCTGCTAAAGCTGCAGAGTATTCCCCTCACTTTCTTTTCTTTTGGCACAGTAGCTGTGTTCGCAGAAACTGCACCTCTTCTGTAAGCAGCTGCTTCTCTTTTAAGAGCTGGTTCTGTTTGTTGAGCAACTCCACTAACTGCTGGGCAGTGGCCTGGCAATGCTTGTCAAGCTGCTGTAACCTGGAAAAAAAAATAGATAAAAGGGTTGCAGAGCATCTGAAGTTGGAGTTCACAGTAGAAGCTTTGATGTTTGCACTGGCGGGTGCAGCTCCCAGCTGACAGAGCTCAGTCTGGTGGTTGGGCTGAGATTGAAGTATTACTCCCAGGATGGGCATTCAATATATTTTATCTTTACCCTTTAAATGAGCACTTTTAAAGGGTTGCACTTCTAATTTAGAAGCCTTATCATGACACGACAGCAAATTTGCTTTAAGTGACATCAGTAAAGCCTGCAGGACTGCATCCTGGTTCCTGGAGCTAAGCAAGCTGCACACTCAATAGCTGCTTCAATAATCGCCCTCCTGAAACACAGGCACTAGCACAGAGTACAAATACAAATACCCTAACCCCTGACAAACTGGACCTGAAGTGACAAAAACACTTGTTTCCTGTCCACTGCTCTTCGCAAGCTGCTCAATGTCCAAAACTTGTTACAGAACACAACATGTATTTTGAGTAAGCTTAGTGATAAGTAAACACGTCTGTGTAGATCCTTTAATAGTGTAACAGGGATTCCTGGGAAAGGATGAAAAGAGTAGAAGGAATAAGCAGGGCCCTTTTGCTTACACTTGAAAACAAGTGCCCAAGTTGGGACAACACAGGGCAACTGCCACCTTTACTTCTTTAATCACAAAAGTGAGTAAGGCTTGCTATGGCCACAGTGACTGGTCATTACTCCTGCCACAAAAAACCAGTCTGCTTGGCACCTGTAGCATGGGACATAAACACAAAGAAGCTGGAAATTCTGTTTTTATATTAAATGCATCTCACTCTTTAAATACAAGTGTCTCTAATTAGAAGTTCTTCTGGATATCTTAGAAACTTGTCTTTAAATAACAGTACTCTAGGGAAAAACCTACACGGCTTTAACCACTATGCTCTAGGGAGCATAAACTGACTGGTTTTGTCAGGGCTAGTTCTGAATCTAAACTTTGCACTTGCTTTTGTAAACTATTTCTTGTGCAATATGTTGAAATACAGCTTCAGCTGAACACAGTTTTTAGGTTGTCTCTCTCATACAGGCTATGTTTTTAATGGAATTATTTATATGCTTACAATAAGGCGTGTGATTTTCTGAGCCTTTCTACTTTCAAGCTCTGTGTGGTAGTTTTGACTTGTACAGCTGTCATAACTCAGTGAAGCTCATCACTCTGAATATCCACATTCTTAATCAGAATTGTTCGAAGAACTGCATTAGTAAACAACCCTAAATTTCTCAGTAAAAAGCTAGGAAAATCTAGCTGAAACAAAATTGCCAAAATCAATGTCAAAGCAAATATCTACTGATCTGTATCTGCCAGCCAACTTCCTTGCAATCAAACCACAACAACCACGTAGGGAACACTGAATACTCATATTTCAGTGTCCTGTTCCTCTGCTAACGTTTCCTTGCAAAAGGGATTTGAGGAGTTGGAGGACCATCCCCTAGGGATCAGAATAAAACTAAATGCAGCGAGCTGCAAACAGTGACAGCTGGTTGTAAATGTCCAATGAAGCAAACAAAACCACCACTTTGATAGCACAGGATATTCTACTGACTACACGCTTACATGCTCTGTGTCTAATTTCACACTCCCTATACCTTCCAATCTACACCATATTGGTACAGGAGCTGTTTATGCTTCATTTCTTTACTAAAGGTGATATCAGGGGCATTGAACTTCAATAAAAAAAAAAACACGAAGCAAAATTCCCACCCACAGACCCCCACCCTTGAACTGTTCTTTGTTTTGTTTTTAAAGATGGAGCTTTTCCATGAGCATCTTAATCCCAGGGAGTGGAAGAACAATGGTGGCGTTTGCTGGAAGCAACATCATAGTTTCAGACTGGAGAGATGAGCTCTGCTCACTGCTTTGCACTGATTTCACAGAACCATAGAATGGTTTTGTGTTCGAAGGGGCCTTAAAGCTCATCCACTTCCAGCTCCCCTGCTATAGGCGGGGACACCTTCCACTAGACCAGGTTGCTCAAAGCCCCATCTAACCTGGCCTTGAACACTGCCAGGTATGGGGCACCCACAGTTTCTCTGAGCAACCTGTGCCAATGCCTCGCCACCCTCACAGGGAAGATTTTTTTCCTAATGTCTAATCTAAATCTGCTCTCTTTCAGTTTAAAGTATTCCCCCTTTTCCTAGCCATACCTGCTCATGTAAAACATCCCTCTCCAGATTTCCTTTAGGCCCCTTTAGGTACTAGGAGGCTGCTGTAAGGTTTCCCCTGAGCCTTCTCTTCTCCAGGCTGAACAAGCCCAGCTCTCTCAGCCTGTCTTCATAGCAGAGATGCTCCAGCGCTCCTATAGACTCACACCAACAGGTCCATATCCTTCTTATGTTAGAATCCATTTAACTTGAGGAAGATAAGAGACTTTACTGCACTTCATCTGTAATAAAGACATCTTCCAGTCCTTTATTTCTAACATATTTATTACATTATAGCAGAACTGGTAGGGAGGTGTAACTGGGAAGTGCTGTCTTCAGACAGCCAAGAGAAGAACCTCACTGCTGCTCTACCTATTTGAAGTCTTAAGGCTATGAAATCCTCCTTATGCATGAGAGCCTGACTCAACCAGCTACAGTCCAGATTCTAGGCCCTCAGAATCTTTCTGCTGATTTCTACACTGAATTAATAATTTTTCTGCTCTGTTAATGTTCAGTCTCTTTTAAGAACAATTATATTGTCTTTGAGAGACCCTCTTGCACAAAATTATTACACAGTTATTTTATTATTACACAGAAGCACCAGGTGAGAACACTCACCTTAACCCACATCTCTGCAGCAACACGATGAGCATTGCTCATCGCTATGGCAGGGCTCGTCCAGCGGCTGGTGCAAATGCTGCTGACACAGCTCTGAGGAGAAGCCCTTCCCTGGCATACCTCTCCTCTCACAGGGAAAGGGCTCCAGCTGAAGAGCCACCACGTCAATGTGAGGGACTTCCTCCAGTTCTGGCACCCAGAGAGAAGTCATTTCCAGCTCATGTGAATTTTACATCAAAACAACACTTTCTACTAGATACTCACAGGCAGCCCATGCAAATTTCAGAAACATGACTGGATACAAGCTTCACCATGCTCTATTATAAAGCTCTGTATCCTTTCAGTTCAAGCTAAGGATAATACAGATAAACTGCTGTAAACAGACAAGTTGTTAATTATGGCAGTACTACTCAATTATGCTTTTCTGTTCTGTACCTTCATCTCCCACCATGTTACATTTAGACTGTCCCCTTGCGCAGAGGGAGAAAGATGACACAGGCACCATGCTGGGTTTGACTAGCATGCCACAACTTTACTATCATCTGAATCTCTCTCCAGTGCTTGAGAATGGGGTTAATAACATTCCTTTCTGCAACTCTGGGTCGCGATGGATAACGAGGGAGTAGTTCTAGTCAGTGCAGATCCCAGTCTGTGAATTTCCAAATTCTGTCAGTCTGCTCTCCCAAAACTGCTGCCAAGCTGGCCCATGGTCTGCATACTGGGACTACCAGCCTGCTCCAGTGCATTTAGCTCCTGAGGACACGCTCTGGGCCCCCTCACAGTATCTGCTATTACGTGTGACATGTGCAGCACAGCCACACATTCCCATATGCATTGTATCTGGCCTGCCTGCTGATCTCGTAAATGATTCAAGATGAGAAATGAACAGCTCCACCCACATTCACTGTACTTCCCATATGTTACAACTGCACATCGATGCCTGCCATCATTTTTACAACTGGGTGACAGAACCTTCTGCACATTTTGCTAATACAAGTGAGTAAGGTTGTACAGTCGCCACGTTCACTTTGGCAACACTGCCTACCACACAAATGTGTGCTGTGTCCTGAGCATCTGAGTGACCACTATATCCTCACCCTCTATTCCAGATTAGATGATCTGTCCCCCAAGGTGGCAAGATCTGTCCAGCTGGGATGTCAAGTGGCTGCTCCTCTTTGGCCTGGGAGTGATGAAGGACAGGAATTTACTCTGCACTGTGTCCTGTTACTTCAAGGCACAAAGTGAAGACATGTAGCTCTTGAACCATGTTATGTTTGGACTACTTACAGCACAACCTGGCACTACAGACTAATTTCTCATTTAGTAGTAATAATACTACCCTTCAAATAGTTTTCCATTAACCACTCTAAACCAAAGTTCTTATTTCTACAAGGAGGAAAGAAAGGCAGCTTCGTGAGATGAGTGGTTCTACAGGAGAACAAAACTGAGGCATCACAAGCTGTAACGAAAAGTAAATGTTTTGCTCTGATTCTCAGTACTTGGAGCTCGCATGCAGCTCATATGCAGTTTTATGTTAGAACAGCTCCAAGCTACCTTGCTACTTTGTGCAGCTATAACCTGCTGGAGACTACATCTCTAACTCTGTACAACAGTAAAATTTAGAACTAAGACTCGGCTATACCCTAGCCTGTCCAGAAATGAAATGGAAAGGGATCGATGATAGGTTTTTTTACATTTCAACAGCTAAGGGTAGACAACCACTGCAAGCCCCTGCAGAAAGTAGGTGAAACATCAAACACAAAGCAGAGCTTTGGCACTGAGGTGAATCCTGCTCAGCAGAATAAACCTCCTTTGTGTCCAACACCACAGAGCTGGACTGGCACCCCCCAGTCATTTAGCTTGTTCCCTTGTCTGCGGCCTACACACAAACCCAAAAGCTTCCTTCTATTTTATAAAAACACATTGCTAAATAAGGGCACCCACAAGATTCCTGCTGCAAACTCCCTGCCCTGGGGGACTCACAGGTCCATCAATCCACAGGCAATCTGCAGTGAAGGAAAAACTCATACAACAGTGAGCCCTCCTCTGGGTTTTAAAGTTGATTTGAAAAAATTAATATGTGCGGATGTCGTGGTTTAAGCCTCTAAAACTCACTAAGTTTTCTCACTCACTCTCCTCTTTTTCTTCCCCCAGTCCCAGGGGGATGGGGAGGAGAATCGAAAAAAAAAAATGCAACTCGCACAGGTTGAGATAAGAACAGTTTAGTAACTAAGGTATAACATAAATCACTACTGCTACCACCAGTAATAATACAAGAGAAATACAAAGAAAGAGAATACAACTGCTCACCAAGCCCGACCCAGCCAGTGCACCCCCCAGCAGCGAACCCCCCACTGCACCACCGCACCCTTCCGGGTCTCTGCTCTCCATTTTCACATCCTGGACATGACGTGCTGTTGTATGGAATAACCTCTTTGGTCAGTTTGGGTCAGGTGTCCTGTCTCTGTTTCCTCCCGGCTTCCCCTCCTCCCTGGCATAGCATGAGACTCAGAAAGTCCTTGGTCAGACCAAAACATTACCAAGCAGTAACTGAAAACACTGGTGTTATCAGCGCTGATCCCAGGCCCAAAATCAAAAACACAGTGCTACACCAGCTACCAAGAAGGAGAAAAATGACTGCTGCTGCTGTACCCATGACAGCGGATCTGTGGGCAGTGTTCATTCACCTAGCAGTGGGGATCAGTCCTCGACATAGCAGAGGCATTAAGAGGTCATTCACTTTTTCAGCACAGTCAGGTTACTGATGTAAAATGTTTTCAACTCTGCTCCACAGAGCTGAATTTGCTGAAATGGTGTGATTGGATTGCAGCAACCTGCAGCAGCTAAATCACCAAATCCAATAATCACGCTGCATTTACTGGCACACATCTTAATTAGGTTTTAATACAAGTAATCTGATAACTACTCCTGGCCAGCCAGAGTGGAGCTGTCAGAGCTGGAGGGGCCGTTGCCGAGAGGCTGGGCCGCTGCTGCGGCTGCCTCCCGCTGACCCTGGTGAAGCCCCCATCTGCCGGTTGCCACGGTAACACAGGCCAGCCCGTGGCACCCAGCAGGCCCCCGGGCACCCCGCGGGGAGGCCTGGGGCCACACACAGGGGCCACCAGCACGGGGGCCATGGCTCCTGCTGCCCACAAAGCTACCAAAACCCAAGTCACAAGGATAGGCTACACCGCCTACAGTGCGCTCACTGCCTTCGGGACACACCTCCCTTGTCAGGGTAAGAGCGCGAAGCTCCCGATATCTAAGCTTGTTCTTCCATTGCTTCTTTGCCTGCAGGTGGACACAGCGATCAGAGGCTGCCTCTGGTTACGAGATGGAAACCCGAGGGTGACGTTGCAGACCACTGCCAGGCTGTGGGGATGCAACTGAGGGGGACCCTGCCCCAACATGGTGGCAGTGCCACATGTGGTAATCAGCCACTTGCAAATCTCAGATGTTCTCAATATGCTAAATTTTAGAAGCAAATGCAGGTTTTAAGGACAAGCTCGTTATAAAAAGAGGGAACAAGACAATTAGAAAAGAAAGCAAACCCCAGCACACTTCCACCCACTTCTACAATTTTTTTTCCAGGACATCCCACAAGTTTCACATCATGTGATAGGAAGTGTTTAAGTAGTGGTACTTAACAGATAGTTGTACTGCAACCAATTAAAGGATGTTAATTTTTACACTCAAACAGGAGTTAGGAAATCCCGAAGGGAAGGTTTTCTTGCAACTCCTTCCCACCCTGGCTCCCACTTCCACTGGTGTTCCCCTGACCACCCTCACTGGTCTCTTCCTGAGGCAATTGCCCACTACAACCTTGCTGAATGATTTCAGTCTAAACCACATTTTTTGGCAAGTCTAATTAAATTACAAAGAACTTCAGCACTTCCTTATAACAAGAAGCACCATGCAACCTTAAATGCAAACTCCAGTGATCACAGCTGGTTCCTGACACAGATAAAGCAGGCACTGCCTATCTCCTGCTGTATGCAAATCCATGATCAGGCTTGCTTTGCCTGTGTGAGGATCTTGGAAAGCCAGACTTGCTGCCATGCCAAGAGTTAAGGTATATGGCTGGTGCTTGTGGTGACCGTGTTTCTGCAGCCACAACAGTCACTGGTACTCCCCGCTCCTCCTGCAACACAGGTCCCCTCTGCTTTCCACCTTAACTCTGCTACTTTTCCATCTTCCCTTTTCTTAGCATAAGTAATGTTATCTTTTTCATTAAGGCAGAGGTGATATTCATCACCTCTTCGTATCTTGAATCAGCTCTATGGACAACTAGGACATTTAAACCAGTAGTAAAATTAGTTCTTGTATGAGCAACATTCACTGTGTTTTGCAGCACAGACAAATTCACACAGTAAATTTTGAAGTAACGAAGAGTTTATAAATTCAGGAAAGCAGACAAATAGCAAATTACCCCCAAAAGTTTCACTAGTGTCATAAATTGCTATTTGCTTAAGATTCTGATCCATAGATCAGGACCTTGAAACAACCTTGAGTGATAAGCATATCTGAGAAGTCCCCATATGCTCCCAAAATGTAAATGGAAACATCTATACAATCTATCAGTCAACCAAACTCCATTTTCCCTTCTAGCTTCAAAAGCAAACAGTGTATATACCTTTCTCTTGTAAATTAAAGAAACAAAACATAAGAGAAAAAAACACACAAACCAAAATCACCCCACCACATAACAGTGAGTAGCAACTTGAATGGACAGTGAACGAGCTTCCTCATTTCTGTTTCACTGGGAGACCTGACTTCTAACAGGACAGGAAGACAGTTTAGGGCACACAGACAAGTTTCTGTGGCACTTCCCACCCTCTGAAATCCCTATCAGCATTCTGTTGCTACACAGAAGGCCAAGACTGTTTGTTCAGGCAGAGAAGAAATGCAATCTATACCACTTCTAGCTTAGTAAGGTAAGCACTTGGCCAGCTCTACAGGTGGAACAAACTCATCCAACTTACATTAACAGACTGTAACTGGAGGCTAATATCCCCTGCACAATTTGGAAGGGGACACCTAAGAAGAAAACGGCCACATTTCACCATAAAACCCTTGACCCAAGTGGATTTCTATCACCCTTTTAATTTTTTTATCTTTTTTTTTTAATGTGTATTGGGTAATCCCCAAATTCACTTTTACTAAAGGCACTCTTCATTTTCCCCCACATTTTTAAAGAAGAACCTATAGTACATCATCTCCAATAGAATAATAATCTTGACATACCATAACAACAATTATGAATAGTGTTTAATTAAAATTTTATATAAGAACAGTCGTTTCCCCTTTGTTTCAGATGTCAACACTCACTATTAGAATGTATCTTCACTTCCACAGCTGGTCCAGCAGGTTAAACAAATAGATCATGTAGGAAACGTGAGCCTGGATCTATTTCTGGGCTTCTAATAGCTTATGTCTAACGCGCTGAAGAGAGAACATTATCAGCCTGCTCTTTAGAAGGGGCGTGTAGCAGCTGGGCTTAGCTGGTATGATGGCCACTTTTAGCCCTCCTGGGTTTTGAAAGGAAGGAAACAATGAAAGAGAATGGACGGCAGGCCGGAAAAGATGTGGGTGAAAGCTTCAGTAATGTCTATTTGTGTCCAAATCGCTAGGCTGAAGATGAGGATTTTCCTCCTTTAAAGGAATTCAAAATAACATGATCTATGATAAGAATACAAACTCTGGATCAGGTTTGCTCTAGAGCAAAATTAGTTCTGCCTTTATTTGAAAAGTGCTTAATAAAACAATTCTCCAAATCAGTTAGGCTGGCTGTTAATTTAGAATGCAGTAAAATACCTTCAGAAAAAAAAAAAAGGCAAAAAAAAAAAGCAGGGTAGGGCTTGCAGCAGATGTTGCTGCAGGAATATAATGAATCTTATAGTCAGATTCTATTTTTTTTATTTAAAAGATGCTCACCTCTCTCTGATTTTGTTATGTGTCAGACAGAACAGATTTTGCACAACTGCTCAATCAGCAAACCGAGTCTTAATAATGCTAAAAGACTCATATCCTAACAAGGTTTCAAAAGTGGCCCCCTCATGTTTATAAGGATTATTCTGCAAAGTGTGCATGTACCTTAGTGAAATAATTTTTCCGGTGCTTGTCTTACTAGTTACAACAATTTCTGTGGTTGTTTTTTTATAAATGTGTGCTCCATTTTCCCCATTGCTTACTCCGATTCATCTTCTTTCTTTTACTACCAGACAAGCTGGAACCTTTACAAACTGCTAGTTGGTGTCCACAGAAAGTAATTACTGCATTCGAGTCAAAGATGCTGAGGATTTTTTAATGCAATCTGCCCAATCTGAACTCCTTCCTTCAGAAGCCCTTCGCCTTTAAAAAGAAATTCCCAGCATGAACCTCATCAGAAGCGACATGTAACAGACAGTACATGTGGTGTTTGGGCAGGCAGCAGAGAATTGAAAAAGAAGTCTTCACTTTTTCTATCCCATGGCATGTGCAGAATGTACATGTGGCCCAAGCTGACATCAGGCATTTGAAGCAAAAAAACTGCTAAAAGCATCGGCTTCTGTTAATTTACTTTGTCAGACATTGTCTTAATTAAAAAAAAATACCACCGCTAGAAAGGGTAGTGCAGCTGAGCTACAACTGCTTCAGTTGTTCCTGACAGTCGCAATTGCAGACTAACAGAACAGCTTTGCATTCAGTCCTGCTGTCCTCACTGAGTCCAGACCCTAGCAGCAACCTGCAAGGACTGCAGGCTCCCTGTTACAGAGTATAAAGCTTCTGTTTATGTTCATAGCTATTAGTACCCGTGTTTGAAAGGTAAAATGTTTTTCACTAGTGACCTTGCAAATGGGAGCTCAACAGTGCCAGGTATGGTCCTTTGGAACTGGTTATCTGCAAGGGAATCTCCCCAGTTTAAAAACTATATATCACAGGCTTTCAGAAATGCTCTTCAGCATAAAACCAAGGCTGCTACACTGTGTAGTTTGACCACTATGAAAATAAGCTCTAAAAATATCAAACACAAAGATATCTGTGTAGGCATCACTTACTAGTTCCTTTGCCTAAACCCCATCACCCTTATTTCCCACACCAGAGGTGAAAATATGGCCCTCTTTCCAGTTCATTTTGAACAAGCGCTTTTGTCTGTAATCTCCAGCAGGCAATAAAAGTTTGCTTATTTTCACGGGTCACACAGGGTTATTGTAGTTTTCATAAATTACAGTGAAAGTAATGATAGATTAGGATTTGTGTGGAGGGTAGTTTTATGCTTGTGACATACAAGAGGAATATGAGTTTATATTGGTGATGGGGTAATTTTCCTGTGCAGCATATTCAGATAGATGTTTTCCATAAAGGTCCCATATCTCTCCCCACACAGACCAGATTGCTTCCATTTGTGAACTTAACTTACCCTAAGCCTGGCCTACTCCCCTTCAAATACAGCTCTATCACATATATCTATTTTCCAAAGTTACTCTGCCTAGGAAACAAAAATGATGATGAAGGGCACATACTGAGTGAGGAGCTAGAGAGGTGGCTGGGAAGCTGGTAAAGGTGGGCAGAGGAGCCCAGGATGAGAGGCAGGGAAGATCTGTGCTCAGATATGCAAGGATATATCCAAGGGACCTGAGGAGGCTTCAGCCTCTGTTTCTCTGTTAGGGCTGACTAGCCAAAGCAAGCATGCTCCCACCTCACATGGAGCTACTGCTGTAACACAGCACTTTGGACCAGGGCTGTAGCTGCCTCGGACCAGCCCCAGTCTCCACAGGTCCTTTGGGTATGCCATAAACCCATTCTGTGGAGACTGAAGGGAGCGTCACAGCATCAAGGAAACACACACACAGGGGGAAATGTAACACAGAAGACCAAGTGTAGGTGTTAGAAAGCAAGCTTGGGAAGGGCTGAGATGAAAGGAGTTTCATCCTGAGAGACCAGAGATTTTCCAGAAAATGAGAAAAGCTGGAGGACCTGAGTGGCATTGTCAGCCCACGTTCATGGAGCTCAGCTCTTGTGAACACAGAGTCTACTCAGTGTTTTGTTTTGGCCTGTATTAAAACCATGGTGAATTTATATATGAAGTTAGTGGAACCTGTAATTGCTTAGAACTACTGAAGGAAAGCAGGGAAGCATTTCACAGAAAATACATCTTAAAAAATGTATTAGTATATTATAGACAGTATTACACTCTCGGTAAGAGACTGGCTATTTAATGAAATGTATATATTAGTTCAATTGTGCTCTGAATTTACTGCATCGAGCCTGAAGGCTAAACTCAATCATTGCTACTGAAATAGAGGAGGTTTATTGCTGCTTTAGAAGCAAATATCACTACAGTTATCTGCAGATAACCATTAATCTCTCCACAATAAGGAATACAACTGCAACGAGGCCGTTCAGAGATGAGTATCAACACACCCAGATCACAGCTGGTGGGAAAGGTCAATTATGCTTTTCTGGTGGCAGCAGCTTAGCTTGTGGATGAGAATAGCAACTCTAGTGTCTCTGCAATAGCAGCACAGGGCTGTCAGGAGTAATGCGCAGAATGAGCACAAACATGGCTCCAGCCTGGCTTTCCCACATCATGGCTTGGCACATCAGGCAGCAGTCACTGGACCCTGCACGGGCACCTCACCATGGTAAGATTACAGGCACCTTCCAACAGAAGAAATCATTCTGTCTGCCACTCTGCGCATGCATGCAGACTCTTCTGTTCCCACTGGATTTTAATTATTGTCAAAAAATCCTACCAAAACTATCAGTCTCTTTTATGTCACAAGTTAAAATAAATATTCATTCTCATGTCACATCTTCAATGTAACTACAAGAAGGAGAAAGTACATTTCCCCTTAGATTACATCAAAAGGTCATGTGTAGTTTTGTTAGGTAAATTATGCTTCTCTAATACTACTTCCCCACATTCTAGTCTTTCACTGGTAAGCAATGGTAAGAGTTCTATGTAATACACGTTTAAACAAGAAAGCTCAGAAGTCTCAGTATGCTTTTTTGGAACTAAACAGTCTCACGTAAGTAGCTGGACAATTAAAATTAAGTGCCTGAAATTACTACTTCTAATTTAAGAAAACAAAGCTGTGTCTCTTTGGTTAAAAACATAAACATGGTTTTTGTTCTATGTAGGGATATGGAAGACAAACGTGCAAAATGAGAAAAGAGATCCACCTACTATCAGTCAGTTACTTGCCTGGGTAGATGTGGTAATATCTAATAGTGCAGCACAAATAGATCAGTACTCAAAATTAATCACTTGGAAAACTACACAGAGAAATGCATATTTCTGAAGGAAATGCACACTTTTACTGATGCGCACCATGATGCTAGTGAACTCACACTCTAACATGGCGTGGAAAACACAGCCTGGGTTTCTGAGAGACTGTTAAAGCTCAGCAGATGTCCCGAGAGAGTCCAAGGTCCCTACTAGGGCTCACTGCTCCAACTTCAGTCCTCAGTAGCCACTGCAACAGCCTTCCAGGGAGATACTGGTGGTCTTGGCACCGCTCCTGGTGGCCAACTGTCCACATCACACCTGGCTCAGCCTTGGCTGGGGCGAGGTAATGAACAGGCCGACCAAATGAACCCAAGCCTACCTCCTGAGGGAGGCTACTTTTGATCAGTGTTGAGCAACATATGCAGGCTTGAGCAGGGGGGCATGCAGGCAGCGCAGGAAAAAGCGTGCACTGCTGTAACTAAACTGCAGATTAAGCTGGGGACTGCTGTTTCCTAAGCTCCAGATAAGGAGCCTTCTGGAGAGTTAAGAAAAAAATGAAAGAGAAAAAAGAGCAGTAATTGTACTTCTGCTTTTAAATTACTGGAATTTAGGGTATACTAGAGCAGCATGCTTCTCAGTTTAACATAGCATATTTTTCAGCAAAGATCCTCAATACAGGAGATGCTTCTGTAGTTAATGGTTTGTTTCTAATGCCTCTGAAACCATAATGTTCCTGCTCAGCAAGTATTTACTATGAATGAATATTTAGCATCCCTCATGTGATCTCCCTACATAAAAATTGTGACACAGTATAGTAATGTACTTTAAAGTCTCTTCAAATAAAGTAATCCTAATTTTACTGAACTCTTGTACTGCAACACCACATTTTTAATTTCCTGTGAAACAAACAGTATCAGTGAGATAAAACTGCATTTACAGGTGTACTAAGAGACCTGATTTCATTGAGACATAGAGGAATTCAGAGTTCTATTGTGTGACAGAAACGACTAAAGGCTATTTCTGTTTAAGATCTAGACACAAAAGCTTTCATCCTGATCCACAATAACTCCCATAAGCTGTAATGTGAACGACAGAGACTCCTGTGAAGCACACAAAACCTCACCAAGAGCCCAATGCTGTGTCGCTAAAAACAAAAGGAATTTTTCCTTTAATAGGGGCAGGCCCCTTGTTTGCATGAAGAGCAACTTGTCAAACAGAATACAAATGCCAAGCTGGTACGCTATAGCCACAAGCACAATAGATCAAAATTGTTTTTAACTAAGCGTCTCCTAGAGAGAGCAGTTTTCCCCCAAAATCTGGGCATCAGCTACAAATTCAATGAATTGGTGTCTTCAGGTGCCTGTAAAGGATGCAGGAAATTTGCAGAAGGGCAGGAGCTTCTCATTTAAAAGAGGGAAACTGTATGCTTTCATTATAAAAAAATGAGAGTGTAAAAAAATCCTAACCACACAATAGCTCTCTTTCAAGTTTAAAGTTCAAAATTAGATCCCCCAAGTTTCCCTGTACATTAGAAGAAGTGTACAGAATAATGATCTAAAAATCCTTCACAAAAAACCAACAAGCAAGGATGAAGCAGTACCCGCCTGGGGGCCAATTGCCTCTCCAGCAGCGGTAAGGCTGTTACTAGGCTTGCAGTACCATTTGTTCCATTACACAATCTCCTGAAGCCTTTTACAGAGAGCTAAAACAACTGCCTGTACCAACACGACACATGGCTTTCCATCCCGACTCTTTGCTAATCCAGACGCTCCAACCATCTTTCTTTAAGATGCCATATGGTTGGCAGAAGCCTGTAGATCTAGCAGCACATCTGCTTGTATGTTACTTCTCCCCTCCAACTCCCCCCTCCACACCACAAAAGAGAGAGCAAATAATTATTTAACATGTAACCAGTTAAACTGCATTTAAAGAGGACAGGGATTATTTAGCTCTAGATAGTTTAAAAATGTAGATTGTTGCAGAAGATCGTTCCTCTCTTAGTGATTTGAGAAATACAGAGAAACAAAACAAAGAAATGAAGGGCACATGGGCAAAATGATCGCTGCATTTGAATTATTTAAATGACTGCCATTTCAGACCTTATGCCTGAAGATTTATTTCCCACATTAGTGTGCCACTGAAGAGGGGAATGAATTTTCTCTCCTGTGCTTTTGTCAGAGGTGAATCAGAGAAGCAAACTAGGAAACTATAATACACCAACCCATGCTTTGTTAAGCAAGCAGAGTGAGTCTGTATGCTAATGACTCTGCAGGAATACACTGACACACTGATTTTTTTGGTGTGATGAGCAAGGATTATTGACACTGTTGAAATCCTGGTTGCACTGGCATGCAGGCATCCAGGTTGTTTCTTTAGAATCCAGACGCTAGGAAGACAGGCTGCAAAAATAATTTTATTTGTGATGAGCTATCATTTGACCATTTATGACATAATTGACTATAACAGAAAAGAAAATACACACTTTGGAACCTGATTTTTTTTGTGTGTGTGTTTTGTTTTGTTTTAAAAAGTACCCCCAACATGGGAATTATAAAAAAAATTTCCTATAAAACTCTCATCAACCACTCTGTGATGAATAACCATATTGGTTAATGAAGGACAGGCGGAGATGGAAATGTGTAAGGACAGACAGCACAATTTTGCAATTCTGTCTGCTGAGGATTTGCAGCACCTTTTGTTCAGAAACACCATTTCCTCGTTCAACTTTTCATGCATCAGTAAAATAAGACATCAAAGAGATAAGAGATAAAAGATAACAGCTCTACCTCAAATGCTACTCACGTGTATTTTTTGTGTGACTGACTGTGCAGAGAGGAGCAGTGTGTAGCGTAAGGACCATGAAGCACATGTGTATGTTCTAGCATTTTTCAAGAAGAATAGAAACTAGACATGTATTTACTCCAAATAGTCTCCCCACATCAACTCTCCATTGCAATGAGCACAGAACATTCCCCTGCCTTCACAAAAACAGCTTTCCTTACAATATGGGAATGCTTGTGTTTGACTACATAATGAACAAATTGTTTTTTCCCTTGGCTATTAAAATTAGAGTTCCTAAACAAATGATGGGAAGATGATGTTCTACCCTCATAGAAAGAAGGGCAGACCAATGGTGGGGCTTTGGATCAAACCAGCACTTCTGAGGACACAGTACTAGGTTACTATGCTGTTTTTTTATGGCCAGTATTTTCCTTAACCCCCTCCACCTCTCTGTCTCAAGGCTATTTTAAATTTCATCAAAATTGCTTTTGATAGTTTTATATAAATAAATACAAACTAGAAAGCCACTTTCTCCTCCCATAATCCGACTATTCCCCCCCCCAACAAAGATGACAGAAATTCAAAACACACTTGAGTTTCAAAATGTAAAATGTGGCATGTGCAATGATGTAGCAGTTTAGTTACATTTAAAATTGATAGGGCCTGATTTACCAGCTGTCATAAATGAAGAACTGTATAGAGGGTGCTTACAGTAACAAGAAATATTTATAAATAACTATAGATTAAGATTTCTGCATAATCTTAAAAATTTCCAAATCATGAAATTACATTAAAAAGATACCAACAAAACCCCACCCCAGCCTCTTGGATGCGTCTCTTTCAGACCTTGTGTGTGTTGCGCACATTTCTGCTCATTAAATCAATTTTCATTTCAGGTGTTAATGCCCAAGCTTGGCCCACTTGCCCCAGTCTTCCTAAAAGGGTCTGGGAGATGATTTGGTTTTTTTTTCCAGTCACCTGATTGTTAACTTCCTTTGTTTTCCTAGATGGAGGGATCTTTGCATTTTCCTGAGAGATTCTCTATCAACTCAGTAGCACTTAATGTGTTTATAAGGTCTATTTTGTCCACTGGGTTGCTTTGGATAGCAAGGCAATGATCAACCCAGCAGGATGCCTTCTCAACTGATCAAGTAAAAACCAATCATCTATGACTGCATGCCTCTGAACTTGAGCTGTGACTGAAGTTCTGGAAGAAGATGTGTTTGAAGAGCTGTCACGCAGGCTACCTCGCCCCATACCAGTCCCCCACCAGCAAGGTCAAGTCCACCCCTCCCTTCAGTAGATGCCCATACAGATGTCAGAAACGGAATTTCTGAAACAGAGGGGCTGGCCAACAGAGGCCGTTTGCATATGTGAAACACATAGTGGATTAAGCATTTCTGAATTTAAAGTTACTGTTTAAGCAAAAGATCTAGTGGTCTTAGATTTAGGCACAAAAGAGAAAATGAACCTGTGTATATACTGTATCTTCTTGTCCCAGAACAGGGGAATGAGAAGAAACTATGTGTGAAGTCTTGGCCAAGACTTGCTGCAAACTGACTACTGTAGAAATAATGTAAATATCGCATGCTTTCTTATTGCTTGCAGTTGAAGAAAAAATAATACACTTTACTCTCTTGACAAGCAATGGAACATTATGAACCTGCAGTGTACATCAAGAGCTCCTCCCTTGACTGCAGAGTGTAATTGCACTGCTTAGACATGTTCACCCTAAACAATTTCTGATCAAAAGTGCCAGTGAGTTCACTGGACTGCAGTTTGGACCACTTAAAAAGATTGGGTCTCATGAAGAATCCATTGTAGTTTCTTGGTCATAGAAATAACAGAGTGCTTTTCTTCTTTTAAGGCAAAGAGGAATGGTGAACTGAAAGCAAAACCCCTTCAATTTGAAAAGGACTACATGGGGAAGTAGGGATATTAGTAATCAAATTAATTTTTTCCTTCATAACCAGATGAATGTCCTTAGACATCCATCATCAAAACAGAAAGCACAGAACCAGTACACTGAAAAATGACTACACTTCATACTGGCATTTATAATTTTGCAATTCCTGTTTTGTATTATTTTTAGTTCTGGATGGTGACTTCAGGTACTTAATTTTAAGGATACAGGAGGAAAATATACCTTACAGAGAAATAAAGTAATCAACAATGTTCCTGAAAATTTTCAATTACTATTTCTACAAGTTTCATGGTATTCAAACTATTCTAATGTATTTATTTTATTTTTCTAACTCTGGGGTATTACTCAATCATACTTTAATAATCAGGGTGATTCTTCTGAATTTTTCTAGGATCTTACTTCACTTACGTGCATTAAACAATACAAAATAGTAAGCTTTTTGCCTTTTGGGTTTTTTTGGAAGAAGCAGTCCAGTAAGTTTGGCTTTTGCTTGTATATTCCAGAGCTTGTCATTAAATTGAAAAGAACAGTTTCAATATGAGAAAATACAGAAATTCCAAAAATGCCCAAGATGTTCTGCAGTACTGAAGTTCCAAATTTCTATGAGTGTCAGGTATGGAACCGTTACTTAGGCTTTTAAACTTTGCCTTCCTCATCTAACAAATACAGATCATGGAAGTACTCGGCCTCCATGTTGCAGTTTGTAACATACAAAGTGTATATGAACAGTACACTCCCTGATGAATTATTACTTATTCAATGATGACATATTTTACATATACGTATTTCACCTTATACAAGTATTGCAACCTATAACTGCAAGCTGCACTTGCATTTATCTCTACAGCTTTGTAGCATTTTGACTTCTTAAATTTTACTTGCAGCTGATGTCTCCTCCATCACAGCACTGTTATAATCAAAATTAATGGGCCAAAATAGTCTTCTAAAATTAAACTCTGATCTGAAAGGTACAGTTGAACATTTGGGGATATCTCTTCAGATGCTGACAGGGAGACATGTGAGCGGATGTAGAGAGAATCTGGATATATGGTTCACATATGGGCCTAACAAGAGCAATCTCTTCATATAAAGACACTATTTCTCATGCTAGGTCTACCTTGTTTTCTAATGTCAGCTGAAAGGAATGTTGGAATCTGGGACAGTTATCCGCATCAGAGTCTGTTATTTAACTGCCTGATGTCAGAATTATTGTCTCTTTCATAGGACCTTTGTAGTTTGGGGTTTTTGCTTTGTTGTTGGCTTGTTCTTTTTAGGAGCCAGGTTCTTTATTTAGAACTATGAATGACACACTATCTTCGGAAATCTTATTCTGTTGCTTATTCTTCCACCCAAAGCACCATGAAATTACTAAGGTACCACAACTCATGAAGGATTTTGTTTGCAATGTTGCATTAGAACCGTGAGATTACCACTGATTCAACTTTACAAAAGAAAGCTGGTATTTGGGATTGCCAAGTACTGATGGTTTTCAGCCCAGTCCTTCATCGGAGTCTAGGTCCAAAGACACAGGTCCCAGGCTCAATGCTACACTAGCTGTCATTTCGGGCTTCCTTTTGTAGAGCAGAGAGTCCAATATGTCAGCACAAGACAAAAGCAATGAGTAGGAAGAAGTGGAAAACAAATCTTGGTTGCTAAATTAGCCTGTCATGTAGAAAAAGTTTGTGTGAAGCCACATGCCATATGACCCAAAGGCTCAGTTTGCGCAGAAAGCTAATTTAGTTAAGAAAAAAAAAGAAAAAAAAAAGAGAGAAGTACAGTAGAAAGGAAATCCAGTTGCAAACATGCAGAATATGCAGAAGGTAGGACTTATACTATGGCTCACAGTGGGAAAATCCATGACTTTACCTTAACTAGTGTATAGCCATACCCAAAGCACAAAAATTTTGCTCGGACAGGTCTGGAAGAAAAGTGCCAACATCCATTAATGCCTATCACTCATAACACGCAGAACGTTAAGAAAGATCAGTACAACATTATTCTCACGCAGCACACAGATGACCTAAAACCAGCAATGCCAGGATCTGTACCACAGTATGGGTAAAAATGCAACATCTGATTTAGAACTGCTGCAGTTCAAAACAAAATGCTCAGAAGCCACTGATAGCTGCCAGAACAAAAAGCATTCAGGGGATCAGGAAATGACCAGAATTCATGTTTTATGGCTTTAATAACTGAAGAAAACAAAACACAGTAGCACCTCCAAGCTGTGCAATCCTAAATAACAGCATCGACTGAGAAAAAAAGCACTGGAATAAGGAACAAAACATGGGAACATGAGAGATGCTGTCCAAGCTTACCTTAGCTCAGGGAAAATCCTCAGCCAAGGACGTTCAAGGCAAAAGTTGCCTCTTAGAGCTTCTGAATTATTTTGAAGCTAAGTCATTACAGCAACAAAGGGGCTTAATGGCTTGCAGCTACCTATGAGTCACAGGGTTCACAGACAGGTCTTCATTTAGTTCCCCACACCCAAAAAAAAAGAAAATTTCTTTTTAATTCAGGGTCCTAATTAGGACGGTAATTGGAAGAAATCCCAAACCATCATGCTTGATGATAACAACCTATGTGTTTACACCCAGACTCTTTTGTAGCATATTGCAGGGAAAAAACTGAGACTTAAAGTACACTAAACAAATTACCTTACCTAGATTGGGTCTGAACTTGGTTCCAAGTTTTGAAGAAGTCCAGGCCTTTTGAGGGAACTCAGCCAGCAAATTCAGGCAAAGATTTCTTCAAAGAATAAAGAGGCTTAATTTTTTTGCCTGTTTTTCTTTGTCCTTTTCTTTTTAAATAAAAGCAACATCTCTGATTTGTGAGCACAAGAGTTTTAAAGGAAGGGAGGAAACACCATCACAAATAGCAAGCAAAGCTTTCAGCTTATGAACCTACTATTTCATCCATGAAATATCCAGGTTGCCTTCATCATCATTTCCAAAACACCACATTATATAAGGCAACAATGGAATACTAGGCTGGTCTATTTCCCATATTTTTAGTTGGCTCAGCTGGAAACTGAACACAGGCTATCGCCCCGGGATGAGTGAATAATTTAACTCCAATGCAATTTTGCACAAAATTACTTTCACAACTAGGGAAAAAAAACCCAAACCAAACAGGCAAGCATGGCTAGACAGGCTCCTTGTTAAAGAATGTGATTTGTTTTCCCTAACTAAACTAGTATCATCCACAAAGTTTAGTTCACACCATTGCTGTTAAATAAGCAAGGTATAAATCTTGACATCAAAACAAGCTTTTCTGTGCTAACTGCCCCTGCACAAGCGTCAAGCACAAAACATATGCATTACATCTCCAACAGTACTGCACTGGCCTGGGTGAAATCGCTGCTCAGGAGTAAAATTTATACTAAAGTAGATGCAAGACAAAATCCCCTAATTGTACACCAATATTTAGAAGAGGTCTGTTGCATGTGGAACTGGTTTTGATCTTCAGATCATAAACTCCTGGAGGCACAGATCTTCTTTAATTACATGACTACAAAGCACCATGTGTTTCCATTATGCTATTTAAATAATAGATTTAATTTGAATTTACATTTGTTGATGTAAACATTACTGACTGTAGTATTACCCTCCAATCTGATGCAGAAAGTCACTGAAGTATTAGGAAAAAATTCCTTCCCATACAGATTACAAAAGAAAGAATCCCCAAACGTGCTACTTGAAAATATGAATAGGAATTAGCTTAATAGGAAAATGAATGGTAGTGGAACAGAATTTTTAAGATGATATTTTCACATAACTAACACTAGCATCTTAGGTAGCCCTCATTTTCAATTCTGCTCTACAGTTATCTGTTGTGTTTAAGGGACTGAATGAGTTTAGACCTTTTCAGCAACCAAAGTTCAACTGATTATTAAATGGAAGTAAAGTAACATGAGAAGGATCACTCATTTATCTTGCAACACAGCTCTAAGAGAAGTGGAACTTGGAGTCTGCTAGTGATTTTAACTATCAAGAGTCTAACCAGTTCTGCTTTACAAAATTAATTTACCTCTCTGCTTTTGCATAAATAGTCCCTGTTGTTTAAAACTTTGTTTGGGGTAGCTTCTGTATATCAGGTGGGGCTCAAATGGAGCAGAGTGGTGGTGAATCCAGAGACAATTCAGAGAACTGCAGTTCAGCGGAAAACATTTCAACACAATATAAGCTTTGCTCATGCACTATTAATAGAAAAAGCCCACCCTGGACTACTGCTGAATGAAAGGGAATTTCATTTTGTTTTATAGATAACCTGCAAGCTCTTATGATAATTGCTGTAATTTTTCTGTTTGGGAAAATGTAGGCAAAAAGGAAAAAACCAAAACATTTATGTACCACATACGTGGAATGTATTGTCCAGTTCACGTCATGTGCTATTAAAAAAAATACTTTAAATAATGGACCTTGCAAACTATATCTTGTCAGAACATCTAAGCATTAATAATAACAATAACAAAGTCTAAAATTTGCCAACATAGAGGCAGTTAAAAGTGGGAGAAGACAGCTAAGAGAGAGTTGATAAGTAATCAAATTCCATAGAGATTCTATTGGCTTTTCGTTTTGATCATATAACTCACAAGGAAGTGAGCAAACAAGTTGCATGGAAAATTTTGAACAAGCAGAGATTTTTGTTCACTGTGTAGATTCAAAATATTTTCCCCACCGGAGATCCAGAAATTTTCTGAACATTTTTATCAGAAAAACACTCATATCATATGCAGAGATGGAATACCTAAAATTAATTTAAACCAATAAAAGCATGAAAAAGTTAAAGGGAAAGGAACAGAAGCAGCACTGTAAGAAGACTTTTTCTTCTTTTGTCTTTAGTATTTTCTTCCATATTACTAGATTTAAATATTTTTTGGGTCTGTACTTTGACCTGCAGAAGGAAAGAGTGGCAACACAGGGCCTTGCTGATCTAAAAACACATAGGCAGAAGAAAGATAATAATCCTGGACATAAGTAAAAAGATGATGGCCAGACAGGAAGAAACAAGTATTTGAAGTGCTAGGCTTGACATAAGGAAGTCTCCTTATTAGGTCTGGATCACCATTAATAGCCCCAGCAGTGGGAGCATAATCAACACTGTATGTGAAGAATCACCTGAAATTCACATAGTCCTGGATTGTTGATCTCATCATCAACAAATGCATGTGCTTATGGCAAGGTGCTCTGGACTGCAAAAATAAAGTACAACAAATGTGTAAAAAGCATAAGATTGACAGCTTCCTTAATACATTGCACATGGGAAAGACTTTAGCTTGCTTTACTCTTTTTGTTCACTTCTCCAACCCTAATTCTCATTTGTGCCAACCCTGTAAGAGGATAAAACTCTTTGTAAAAATTGAGTTTTCTTTAGATATTTGCAGCTTTGGAACCACATTTGGAAAAAAACGCATTGGATCTGTCAAATCTGTTATGCATGGAGACAGGGCCTCCCATGTGAATTTACAGCAGCTACCTAAATGATTCTAACAGAGGCTAGCCATTTCCAGTATGTAACACAGCACAAAAGTAAATGTCTTATTTTGGAGGGGAGGGGGGGAAGCTTTTTAAGTTTCTTGAAACATTAAGTTGGTACATGCACATGTTCCATCATGTTAATTTTGCACAAAAAATGTTAAACATTCCACATGTTGAACATTCTCCTTTTACTGCAAGTCTTATACAGCTGCATATGAAACTGGGTGACCAAACCACAGGCACTATTATTAGAAGTCAAGCTCAGGCGTTAGTAGGACTTTCAAGAATATCACAATACATTTACCAGAAAACCAGTTGTTCCAAGATGGTCAAGTACCTGGGTGTTTACTGCAATACTTTGGTACCTAGTAGGTGTTCAGACAAGTCTATACAACTACTCTTTCAGTCAAGCTCAGAGGGAGGCAAAGGGGGAGATGCCTTTACCTATGGTGGAGTCCTTGAAGAACTTGGTTTCCTTTAAAAACAATGGCATCTTTCTTCCTTTAAACTGATACATGGGGGTACCTTTCTGTACTGTTCTGGTGCAGTAGCTGTTACCAGCTCCTGAATTAGTTACATGAGGACTAAATAACAACATTCAGTCTCCCAGATTATAATATCCTTATTTATATTCACGTTACTGAACAAAACTAAAATAATAAATCACAACCTTTGGATAGATTTCAAATCACTGTTTATAAGGAGAGAGAAATTCTAACATTCCTGCAAATGCAGGAGTAATGTGGTCTTGGTTCTTGCCACAGAGTACTGATTTTACACATATTTAGAGGAAAATCACTGTGTAAGCTTTGCAGGTAGCAGTACCTTTCTTACAAAAGGCTTTGTTTCTTTTGATACAGCTTGAAAACAATCCTGTAAATACTGACAAAGCTAATGATTAACATCCTTTTTTTCCTCTTCTCTACATCAATACAGAACACTAAAATCAGTATTTCAGTAGTACCAAACTCCACAAAGGGCTTTTTCCCAAAAGAGCTTTCTGATTGCAACATTTAGATTAAGGTTATATTGAGATCATTTAACTGTCCACTAATGTTTACTTCTTCATCTGTTTCTTTCTTTGTCAAAGAGAGCATCTTCTAGGTTAGGACAGACACGGGTTTTTCCACTTTTACCTAACACAGTACACATTTGAAAGCACTAGCCTTTAAGAATTAACTTATATTTAACATGGAACTATCCCAAACACACATCAGGGTTAATCTAGAAACAGCTTACAAGGTTATCCTACAAAAGAGTCATAAGCATTTACCAGCCATACAGACTGGAATAAAGTCTTCTCTGAGATGGGCTACACGGAACACAGTAACACAGTGAAAGAAAAAATATACCCAAGATGTAGTGGTCAAAGCCCTTCTCTTTGTAGAGATACCATAGGATTTCTAATACTCCAGCAGAACAGAGGACTTTTTAAAACAGGGGCTTGTCTGAAAGATTCTCCAATATTGTATATTGTACAGAACTCAATTTCTTCAAGTCAAAGGTGGACTGTCAAACAGACCTTACTGGGATTTGGATCTTTTGTTCCAGAAAGTCTGGAATTTCAAACACAAGCCTCGAGTAACTAACCATCAATCCAATTTAGCATGACAAACTCAATGAATTCAACTGTATTTAGCTTGAATGTATATTTTTCCATGTCAACTAAAACTGCAAAGAGTAAAGGAGGGTGTAGATGACTGTTGCCCCACAGTGATCATTAGGGTGTCCTTCTATTTGCAGAGACAAAGTGTCACATCTAGAAATATTTTCTTTAGTTTCCAAGCTGCATTATCTTGTTTCCAAGCTGCATTATCTTACATCATTATATACTCCTTATAAAACAAGCAAAGAACTGTATCTTGGTCAGATATCTCAACGGGGCACATCTGCAAATAATTGCCTGCTACAATTATCCTTTTTGGCATGAAGTCTGGACTTCTTCATGACATATTCTAATTCAGTGGCTTCTACTTTTGTTATACGCTACCAAGTTCTCTGAACCCGGCAATGTCAAGAGGTCAACATTTACATTTTTCAGAATACACCATGAAAGTAAGAGTAACCCTATATTCTATCTTCATTTTTCCCCTTTGATCATCCCTTTATTTGACTGTATTTCAGTAAATTATCCATGTAGTTTTTATTTTGACAGCTCTCTTTACAGCAGTAAAACAAAATGTGTGCATTGCAAATGGCAAAGATTCAAATTTCAGCTATGTTTATCCAAAATAGCACTGAACTGCTTCTGTACTTATGCTATACTGCCTACAGCCTTACGGAAGGGGAGACAGATGGGATGAATTTAGCAGGGAAACAGCTGTGGCTTGAAGAAGAGACAAGCAAAAGTTTTGCTATCAGGCTTCATTATGTATCAAGGTACCAGTAAAATGTGTATCCGTAAGGCAGCCAAAAAAGTGTTTTTCATTTGACTGGTGATAATTACCTTTTCTCAACAGCTGACAATGTTCTAAGTAGCATTAAATAGGTATAATAATTAAGCAATAAGATAAGACAGGCAGTGCCTTGCTGAGGATTATTGCTCTCGGGTGTGTTGTGAGGCAAAAGGCAGAAGGGGTGAGTGACTTTAGCCCCCCGAGAAATATAATAGTCCCCCAGAAATGCACTGCCTGGAATGTCTTCTTGCTATTAAAAATGGAAATTTAAAAAGGACAAAAATGTTAGACACATTTCCTGTGGATTTTATTGACATGGGTTACCATTACAGAAAGTCAATGAAGAAATCCCATTTCTGCCTAGCCTATGAAAGCCCTTTTCCCAGAGATACATATGCCTCTGCTTAGCTTGCCTGTGCATTTTATTCATAAAACTGGCTTGGGAAGGACAAGTATTTGCAATATCTAACACATGTGTGATAAAGCACAGCAGATTACAACAGCCTTCACAATGGCAAAAGTTACAAGTCAAAGTGCTTTTAAGTCACATGCTTCCAAACATTTATTCTGTTGAATTGCCAATGCATGGTGTCAACTTACAGATGAGCTTTTTTTTAGTTCTGAAACTGTGTGTATGCATATATATACACACATACATTTTTTTAAATATATATATATATGAAAGGTCAGACTCTCAAGTGAACTGAGCAAAGGGAAGAAAAACAACCCAAAAACTTGAAAGTTGTTTTTGACTACATGCAAGTCACACAGCTAAAACTAAGGCTAAATCCCTGGTCGTGTGGGAGGTGCTAGTGTAGTACTCAAAAAGATTATACTGCTTTACATAAGCAAAGATTACTGTAATTTCAGCCATGACACTGGGACAGCCTTTTGAATCTGGAGAACTGGAAGCATTTAGCAACCTTGACTGGAATCAATTCAAAATTCTTAACTCTGTCTAGGATCAAGTCACAGGTAATGAGATAACATATTTGGGGCAAGAATGTATTTCCACATGTATAATTAAAGGCTAATTATGGCTCCTGAGGTTAAAAAGAACATCTTTAAGACAAACAAAAACCAAAACCAAAACCAAACTATTTCCCTTCTTTTCCTCCATAGATGAATTTAATGTTTATGAAGAACAAATTAAACAAACACAGCATAATCTCTTGTCCTTTTCCATTTCTTTCACATTTTGTGTTGTCACTACTTTTCAAAACCAAACCAGGAAGCCCTGAGCACATGTAACTCTTGAGCACACTACAAATGTAGATGCTAAGCAGGTCATTTCATACTGTTCTTCCTTATAGCCACTTCCCTATCTCAAAGTTACTATTAGGCTGCTACCAATTAGCAATACCACAAGGCACAACAAACACAACTACTTTTAGTGTTTAATATTTTAGGATGGCAACTTTTTAGAGTGCACTCAAACTGATGAGTATGGCTGGAGCTCCAGAGAAGAATGATCGTTTAACCAAGTAATAGGCAAAAGAAGATTCTGTCTGTGTTTAAGAGAACAAAACCAGTGAAAAAAAAAAGTCTTCAGTCTCATAATGCATAAACAACAGCACTTCCAAATAGTTTGAAAAACGAAAAATAAAAAGCATGAAGGGAAAACCCCCCCAGACCTTTAAGTGAACATTAGTTATGGAACTACTGGCATAAGACACATCAAGGCTAAACACTCAAAGATTTAAAAGCAGGTTAGATTTATATATGGAAAATGAGAGCAACCACAGTTACATCAATTTCCATAGGAGCAGAAATGAACCCTGTGGAAGCAATCAAGCCACTGACGTTATCAGGAAAAATCAGCCTCCTGACAGCCTTGCAAAAATCTACTTTTATTGTATTAAAAACATAAATTGTCATTAGTTTCAGATCTCTTTCTCTTACAACAATAAACTTGAAAGCAGGCAGGTGCATAGATTTTGTTACAGAGCTGGTAAATTTTCATGACACACTTGCAAAGCTGTTTAAATGTCATTCATCTGTCTTCATTTTCAGTTCACCACTATATGGGAATGAAGAGTTTTAAATAGCCTTAGTCTGAAAATCTCAAAACCGGAAGGAAATCTGCTCCTGCTTAAAGTAGTTTGCCAAATGGGTTAATAGTCAGATTTTATTATGATTGGGAGTTCACTTAAGGCCCAATAGGAAGATCCCAATTACTGTTAAATATCCCAAATAGATATTTGCTGCTGAACTATTGCACAGTGTTAGTCTCACAGTGGCTATTTGAAAACATATTTTTTAATGTTCTGAAATATCACAAGGATAGCACAGAAATACAGTACAGAAAAATGAACTTTAAAAATGCAACACAATATGGAAGAGAATAAGGTGAGTATAAGAGTCAGAGATTTCAACATTTTAGATGGTCTAAACAATCAAGACTTCCTAAAGATTGTTAAAAGGTATACACTTCAAGGAGGAACATGGGAAAGGTTGTCCTGCAAACTTTATACTACGTTGGAAAGGCTATTATTGTAGGTAGAAACCATTATTCTGTAGCTCTGAATTCCTTTTAGCAGATAACTTAAATGACATGCTTTTTGGGTGCTATTTCTTGCCATTAGACAACTGTTTTTATGAAGAAGCCAGAAAAGGAACATTGATCTAGCCTGCTCACTTTTTATATCACATCTCTCGGGAAAGTGGTGAGGAAGACTGGTCCATGACTACTACCAGAAACTGAAGGCAAACTGGTTCAAAAAAGATGAGATGGTGGTGGTGAAAGGGTAACTGAGGGATTAACACAAGAAGGATCATATATAACTACCAGAAGCAACCCCCACCAAAATGAAAACAGTTACAGGTTTGTAGCAAATGTAGGAGAATAAAATGGAGTTTCAGTGGAAAACTATGACTACACTTCTGCCCAATGATGCACATCTTTTTCAGCATCGGCGTCAATCTGCAGAGCGCAAAGCATTTCTAGAGCTTGCCGTATCAAGCAGAGTCTGGGCTGAGCTGTCAAAGACACCACCTTTATCCACCTCCATCTTAGAGGAGAGAATCAAGAATTCTTCGTTAATGCTAAATTAACATTTAAATTTGAAAACCAACAACTGTGCTGACAACAGAAAGTAACAAGAACAGCCTGGAACCTTATGTTGTGCTGTTTTATGTCACACATTTCAGGGCTTTTTACATTCCTGGTAGACAGGAACACAAGCTCACTATTAGTGAGCTGAAGGCTTTGACTCAAAGAAGTTGATGGCATGAATAAGAACTATCCCCTTGTCTGTTTTGGAGAAAGCAGAGTACATCAAAGCAGTAGAGTAGAAGATATTCTCAGGAGTGGACAATTACCAGACTTAGCAGAGTGGGTGTTAGTCAAGAGTGTTGATAGCTGTTCAACACAGAAGCAAGAAAACCTGGTTGTTTTTCCACATAACTTTTCTTTGAGGCATTGACTGTTCCCCAGTTTATGCTATCAGATATTACTCTCCAGTTTCTAAAATAAAATTGTGGTGGCCAGCTGTCAGGATGCACAGACTGAACACAGACACTGTCGCTTTCTCCTCTACACCTTCTTCCTCACATTGACTATATTTTTATGCAATTAAATCAGATGCAGCATTAACTAACCCTTAAAGAAGATAATTCAGATGATTATCAGCCCATTAACATTGACCCATTGAGAAAAGAACATATGAGGACATGAAGGTAAATGAAAAACATCAGAGAATGACACGTTAGACCAAGCAGATTCTGTCATGCCAATCCTAAATTCTTTCACATCTGACTTTTTGCTGAAGGAAATGCAATAAATCCTACCTACTTTAACTTCAGTGAAACATTAAATATCACGCCGCACCAGCACTTGTAAACTAAGTGGTTGTTGATAAGCAACTGACTAAAAGAGCACAGCCAACAAGAACAACTGAAGGTGAGGAAGAATTGTAAGCTGATTTCTTCAAGTTTGAACAGATATTTGAATATTTTGAATTATGACTCAGCACAAAAAGTGGGAGTGGGCTGATAAGTTTAAGAGATGCCATCAGCTCAGAGAAGGTCTGGGTACTGCACAGAAAGAAACAGATGACTCAGAAGATTGGAACAGCAGACACGGGGTGCAGTTTTACAGTACGAAGTTCTACGCTAGGGACTTCAAGTATTCTCAGTTCATAGCAGAAGTCTCTGTTAACAACTTGAATTTACTTGGGAGGGAGTTCCTGAACATACTTCTTGGATTGAGAAGGATTATCAGCCACCAATATTATGCAGGCTGTCAAAACGTGATTATAGGATCTATCAGTCATGGAATTTCCAGTAAATACATTAATTCCATTATCTCAGATATTCAGATGCCTTCATCCAAACACCCATAGACAGTTCTGATTGCCCATATTCAAAAAAGATCAACAATCAGAAAACTGAGGGTGACTGAGAGCTTACTACAAAAAGAACAAAAGAAGAAAGGCTTTACTTATTAATCAGAAGTAGGACTGAATAGATACAATTGTCTAGAATTATTTGCATTATCAGTGCAGATAAAATAAAAGCAGAACAAAAGAAAGATTTACCCCTATTTTGAGTCAAAGACAAGTAGGTACAAGCCAAACACAAATAAGTTCAGACCAAAAAGAAGAATCTCAATCAGAAGATCAGTGGTACTGGAAACAGCTGTCCAAATTGAAGCAGCTTAATGATTTTTTCAGAGGAGCTCAATACATTCTTAAAGGAATCTATCTATATATAAACCCTATATATGTTAAATATATATATATTTTATATGTACACACAGAGTACTCGTGACCTAGAATACATCTTAAAGAACATTATTAAGTTCCCTAAAACATCAATCTGAAAATTGGATGTGATATTTTCCTATGCTTGTAATTTCCTTCTTAAGAAGGCTAACAACTTTATTGCATACTATTTTGCAGCATTCTCTGAAGACTCAATATTGGTATACATTTTCAGGTTTACTAACAATTAACAATGTTTGCTTTACGTGTCTCCTGTTCAAGTAGTTGGGGCATAAATGTTTGAAAACAGTATTTGGGGGCTTACATAATCTTATAGAATGAAGTATTTAGAAATGGAATGTCTTACATATAAAAACATAAATAATATAAGCATTTATATATACACTATATATAGACATCTATTTAGCAGGGGAGGAATAGACATATATAGTAAGTAGATGGCTAGTGAACTGGACAAAGAAGGAGGGAGAGATTTTGAACACCCAGTTTCTACCCCAGATGATGTGAACAGTGTGCAAACACCTAAACACTAAATAAAAGCCAAACACAACTTTCAGACTCTGACAGGATTTGCAACACATATGCATGTGTATGTGTGCATGCATATACACATCATCCACTGATTATTTCCTAACACTACTTTTACGTGGAGCATACATTTCTCAGCCTACAATGTAAGTCTATTAAATAGTAATAAAAAATTAAGTGATAGTGATAACCCCAAATTCTGGGCTGAGCAGAGAGCTTTATCTGGCTGCACCGCAACACCAGACACAGTGACCACAAAGCTGTTTACAAACTCCTTGCATGAAAGGCCATACAAACAAGTCCATCTCTGATTGTTACAGCAGTCCCATTACAGTGAAACCACACCAATGATATATGGGTATGAACAATGATGCTCAGGAAAAAGTGAAGTATACTGCTCTTTAAACATTGAGGCAACTTTAATAGCAAAGATGTTACAGACACTACCTATCTTAATTTCTATTGTCAATATAAAAATTAATCCAGTTTAAACTAAAAAGCCACAATATAGTGCACTTTTATAACTGCATTTCAGAACAGATGGTTAGTCTAGTAAAATAAAATAATTTGTTTTATTGTTACTTAAAAAAATACTAACCTAACAGTAAAATAAAAATAAGGAAGACAATATATTCAAAGAACAAACTGGGTTGAAAAAAAAAAGCCCCACAGGGTTTTTCTTTCAAAAACTGAGTTCTTCCACCCAACATTAACTCTTGAAAACACACACACACAAGTAGTCCAAAAGCTTTAAGAAGAAAATGTAAAATTTTAAATGCAACTTGATTGCTTCAGTTATCAAGAAATGATTTTAATCAATTGTGATACTGAAGATTTTCCAAAGAAATCCAAAATCTCTGTTGAGAAGTGCAATGGTGACAGCAAAGCAGCAACTGTGATTTTATGCATCAGTTACTTGACACTGCTGGTATATTCTCTCTCTCTGTCTCAATTCTCATATATATGTGTTCTCTCATACACTATCAGTAACAACAATAAAAAAATAAACTTAATCGTGGGAAAACCCTTTAAAATCATTGTCAAACTGCATGTCACATTTTCTCTCTAACTCCTTGAGTGGTCTATTTAAGAATCCATTTTAGCTACTCTTCCAGGTAAGCTTATCCATAAGAATCATACATTTCCCCATAGGTAGAAAACAAATATAATTTGTCACATGTTGTGCTATACAGACATTTCTGCACAGTTGCTACACTATGCTAGAGTGTCTGAAGGGGAAGACACCCCAGGTAGTTGGCTTCAGACACATCTCAGCAACATGGCACGTACTTACAATTTGACACATATAGTCTTTATAAATCCAATGTCTATGAAGTCAAACAAATCTCCTTCTTATTTATAGTAGCAGGCAAGAGCAGATCTCTGCCGTCTTGTTACACAGATGGTTGTAACATTTTTATAGTTAACTTACAACCACTGATGCCTGAGGAATAGACACACATCTGCCCCAAACTGCCAGTCCTGTAGGCTCTTCTTTTTAACTTCAGCTACCAAAAATACAGTCGAAATACATGTAACACCATCAGCCCCCAAAAGCTACAACAACAAAAAGCCCCATACAAATTTGCATAAAATGATTATTGTTAATGTTACACAGATTGGACAGTGATCACACACATTACAGCAATGCCAATAGTAATACCAACTCGAATCACCAAAGCCAGCGTTGTAGGGAAAATCCATAGCCCCAGACACCATATACTGAACTTAGTTTGGAAAAACATTTGGAAAAAAATCATCAGAAGTTTCTAAATTGATGATTTATTAAAAAGATTTCAAAAAAGCCTTGTTCTTCATACAAATTACTGTCCATACACTTTGGGCTTTTTTTCTGCTCGATAAAAAGGCATGGTTGGCTTATCTTGAAAAAAGGTAAGCAATTGCCTTGGATTATCTTCTCTTAGTTGAAGACCTACTCTCTATACTTGCTGCATTTCCACACATCATCTGGGTCTTTAACAGGAAATAAACACAGAAAAGAGCTAGCTATATTGAGTTTAAAGTTTCCCATTTCAGACACTGTCCTCAGAAGAAATTCTCTTCAACAGATGACTTACAAGCAAATGCTTGCTTTATGAGAAGAAAAATAGATGCAGAAAAGCAAAGCTGTAATTAAACCTTGTACCTACAAGAGTTACTAAGTTCAGTGAATGCTTAAATAGCCTGATGAAATCCTGACCCATGGCAGCTTGGGCAAATATTACTTATTGATAAATATGTCCCATTAATAATGGATCTCAGCAGATTCATGTCTTTTGCTTCTTGCTC
This sequence comes from Myiopsitta monachus, assembly GCA_017639245.1. Lineage (NCBI taxonomy): Eukaryota > Metazoa > Chordata > Aves > Psittaciformes > Psittacidae > Myiopsitta > Myiopsitta monachus. Next base: position 40,417,104 of record CM029925.1, on the reverse strand, counting down.
CCCAAATTGGAAGATAATAGAGATTGTAAGAAAGTAGATCTGCATTTACAGAACTGGTCTAACTACAGAGGTGAAAAAGCATGCTTGGAATTCAGTCTGAAAACAGATAAAGGAGAGAATAAACCAACATTATATGTGTACAGTTATTCAATTAATTTGATTTGGATTTTTCTTCCTCTGGAATCTATTTTTTGTGCATAGAGCACAGAAAGGCAGTTTAACCTTTTATTTTTGCTATACAGTTTTTTTAATTCTTGGCTAGTTTCTATCTTTATAGCTGGCTTATAAGAAATTCAATACTTTCGTCTACCTGCTTATTTCTCCTATGAACACATATATACAGAATGGGAATGTGAAGAATGTAATAATAAAACTTGAGGTTGAAGATTTATGACAATGTGCTCTTTGCCACATAACAGACAAGAATTTATTTCTCCAAGATTCAGATCCATGAAGTCACACAGTGGCACGTCACTAACCCTATATCATGGTAATTAATACATTTAAGATCATCAATACTTAGCTAGACAAATCATTGTCTAAAATCGAAAGTGCGTAGCTGCAAAAGTATCAAAACAATAGTAACCTAATGTAAAAAAACTCCAAGATATACACATGCACAGATCCACAGTGTTG